>JASDDO010000010.1:520907825-522152325 GCA_030015575.1 Agapanthus africanus | reverse complement strand
GATTGGTGATTCACAGCGACGCATTTGGGAAAGGATTGGGATGTGTTTTGATGCAGCATGGGAAGGTTGTAGCATACGCATCGAGACAGTTGAAGACCCATGAGAAGAATTATCCAACTCATGACTTGGAGCTTGCGGCTGTGATTTTCGCTTTGAAGATTTGGAGACACTACCTTTTGGGCGAAAGAGTCGAAGTTTTTACAGATCATAAGAGCTTGAAGTATGTGTTCACACAGAAGGAGCTTAACATGAGGCAGCGTAGATGGTTGGAGCTGATGGCTGACTACGATCTTGATCTTAAGTACCATCCGGGGAAGGTTAATGTTGTGCCGGATGCGCTTAGTCGGTTACCAGTAATTCAGGTGTCAACTACGCAGAAGGAGATCGTCGCAGATTTTCGAAGATTTGACTTGGAGGTTGTGCTACCGCGTTCTACGGGACAGTTGTTGCAGTTGCAAGTACATTCGTCTTTGATCGAGAATATTAAAGCAGCTCAATCGCAGGATCCTAGACTGCAAAAGTTTCGAGGACAGGTTGAAGCCGGACTACGAACAGATTTATTAATCCCCGAAGATGGTTCGTTGAGGTTTGGTACCCGTTTGTGTGTGCCAAAGGAAGATATTCGTGAAGAGCTTATGAAGGAGGCACACAGTTCAGCTTATTCTGTACATCCAGGAGGCACAAAGATGTACCGAGATATTCAACAGCATTTCTGGTGGGAAGGCATGAAACGGGAGATTGCTCGCTTTGTGGCAAAGTGCTTGGTGTGTCAGCAAGTTAAGGCTGAACATCAAAGGGTTGCTGGTTTATTGCAACCACTTCCGATTCTTCAGTGTAAGTGGGAACAAATAACCATGGATTTCGTGACGGCTTTACCGCGAAGTCCAAAAGGCAACCATGCTGTATGGGTGATTGTGACCGATTGACCAAGGCAGCTCATTTTATTCTTTTTCGGGTCGGTCAATCAACAGAGACTTTGGCAGAGCGGTACATGTAAGAGATTGTAAGATTGCATGGAGTACCGGTGAGCATCGTGTCCGATCAGGACACTCGGTTCTTATCACACTTTTGGCGGAGTCTACAGGAAAGTTTGGGGACTCGATTGAAGTTTAGCACAGCTTATCATCCTCAAACTGATGGTCAGTCGGAGAGAACGATCCAAACTCTTGAGGATACGTTGAGAGCATGCAGGTTGGACTTCAAGGGGTCTTGGGAGGATCATCTACTTTTGGTGGAGTTGTCTTACAACAACAGTTTTCAGGCAACTTTTCAGATGGCTCCATTTGAAGCTTAGTATGGTCGTAAATGCCGTTCACCTGTTTGTTGGGACGATATTGGTGAACGAAGATTATTGGGACCAGATTTGGTTGTGCAGACAGTTGAGAAGGTTAACCCTATCAGAAATCATATGAAGGCGGCACAGGACCGACAGAAGAGTTGGGCAGATACGTCAAGAAGACCTCTAGAGTTCGCCGTGGGTGATTTGGTATTCTTGAAGATATCACCGACTAGAGGGGTGAGTCGTTTTTGAAGTCGAGGAAACCTTAGTCCTCGATTTGTTGGACCCTTTGAGATCTTGGAGCGTGTTGGTGAGGTAGCGTATCGTTTGGCGTTACCGCAGTTCTTGGCGAATGTACACGATGTGTTTCACGTATCTCAACTCCGTAGGTATGTTCGAGATGAAACACACGTATTGGATCATTCGGAGCTAACAGTACGAGAAGACTTGACTTTTGAGGAGCGACCGATTGGAATCGTGGATCGAAGGGAAAAGGTTCTTAAGAACAAGGTAATCCCTTTTATGCTTGTTTCTTGGGGTAATCGCTCGCATGGAGAGTCCACTTGGGAACGAGAAGATGAAATCCGGTAGAAGTTTCCTCACCTTTTCCTGTAATTTTCTATCCTTGTATTCTTGGAATTTCGAGGACGAAATTCTTTTGTAGTTGGGTATAATGTAACACCCGAGCCCAATGCTACTATTTTCAGTTACTGTGTGGGTGTAATGTGGTACTCAATTCATTTAGCTTGCTTGTTTGTTGCTTACTGTAAATTTTACCCGGTAAATTCATCTCTGCATATTACAAATTTTGGCATCTAAAATAAAATTAAAAATATTCATTTTGGCCTACTTAACACCCCTAACCCCGTGGTAGTGTCCGTACATCGTGTTCTCGTCCCGTTAAGTGAAACGGGCGAGTTTGGACGGCTACGCGCACGTACACGTGTCCGTTTTGGGGGTATGCTTTTTAATCATAAAACACTTAATTTTAAAATTTGGATCCCGCTTAAAATCCTATTATTTCAATTTTAAATTTTTGGACTCGACCCGGGCGTGATTTGGAAATGTTTTATTTGGCGCCAAAATCCCAAATTTTTAATATTATTAAAACCATCGCATATATTTTTCTAACTAACCTGATATCTTACTGTTCATTACCTATCTTTTAAATCTTTAAATTAACCTATATATATATATATATATATCCTACTGTTCTTTAAAATGTTTTGAATCTTTAATTAATATTTATCCCTAACTAACGATTCCCCTTTAGCCAATCGCGTTCCTTTTAATTCCGTGGGCCCCCACCTGCAGCTCTCTTTCTCTATCTCTCTCTCTCTCCCCCATAATCTCTCTCTCTCTCTCCACTTTTTCTCTCTCTCTCTCTCTCTCTCATATATTCTCTCGTACTTCTCTTTATCATTCTTTCTCTTCTTGCTTCATGTCTCGTTTCTCATTTTTTTTAACTGTTCTTTTGTTGCCGGAATTCCGTCGTGCCGGTGACGCTTCTCGACGTTCCAGCGAGGTACCCCGACCCGTGTGGTTCCTTTGTTCCTCGTTTGGGTTCATTCCGTGAACCGTGCGACCGTCGCGAGTTTTCCCCGCCGACGGTTAACGTTCCGTTTTCCCGATTCACGACCCATCGACGCAAGTTAATCTTGCTACATGCTATATAATTCATTTTATGCCTATTTAAATAAATACCATACCTATAGTTTAAATCTAGTACCCCATGTTTAATTTTATAACGTTTCGATGTTCCGTTTGCATCCGTTTATATCATATTAAATCTAGATCATGAAAACTTATCTTGTGACATACTAGAGTACATTATACTGCATCCATATCAATTAAAATATATATCGTCGTAATTGTCACGCCCCGCTTCCCAAAAATGTGGAATACGGGAAGCGACGAAGGCCAGCCGTGCTACCTACGGTAAGGAAAAGTCCTACCATAGTCACATAAGGCTGTCTAGATTAACCTGTCCAAAAATAAAATCCAATACCAAAATAAATAATACTGATAATCATGCTGCAATGAAACCACAAGAAATCCTAAAATGGGTCCACTAGATAATTGATGCAATTAAAGATCCAAAACAAAAGATTCGGAATAAAATAAGATCCGAAAGAGATACAAAAGTCCAAATGTCCCATAAGGGCGCACATGCTAAGAGCTAAAAGTAAAGGAAAATAAACCTACGATTACTGATCTTCAGCAAAGTCCTGGTAGCCGCTCTGATCCTGCTCAGCCTGCAGATCTGTCTCTAAACCTGAGATGGCAAATCTCAGGGATGTCAGAACATCCTAGCAAGTACTCAACGTATAAAGTGTGTGTAACATAATAACAAGAATATATAAAAGCGAAGCCCGGTAAGCAAGAAAATATGTATATAAGTAATTAAATGCACTAACACTATGAAACATATATGTAAGGGATCAAGTCATAACCTAACTGGCCATTAAAAGGTAAACTATCCTATCGTAAGCTTGAGTGTGTGCGTCAACCTCTGCAGGAGTATTCCTAACCCAAGAGTGGTGCCCCAGAGGCTAGGAAACACGGGCCCAACTGTGGAATGAACAAGAGACCGCTATAGCCCGGTACGAGCTGTAATCATGAGACCGCTATAGCCCGGTACGAGCTGTAAACATGTGACCGCTATAGCCCGGTACAAGCTGCCGGCATGGGACTCCTGAGATCCTGTTGTACAACGCACACTCAAACTACCCCAACACCCCCGTATTTATAGTTGCTATGGTAAAGATTAAAATCACTAATTAAGAATGCTGAAAAGACAGGAACTTGTGGTATGGTAATTGTATGGAAATAAAACTTGTTAAACAGTATAGATTGTTTCATGACATGTAGTCCAGCATTCTAATTAATGATTTTATTTTATAAAAATAAACAATAAGGATCATGAATAAGCATGTCAAATCAAGGTGTTCTATACACGTAAATCAACATGAGTATCGAATGTGTATAAAGCATGTAAAAGGATTCTTGTGTATAGTAATCATGTCATCACATAAAGAAAAGGCAAGAGTACTTGCCTGAGGTTAACGATCACGGAAAAAGATGTACGTAATGCGGGCACGAACTCAGCTAAGGTGCGACTTGGGATCTGAGTTATACGATCCGCCTAAATAAATTTTCATCGATTAAATTATAAATATCTACATAAAAATTGTCACACAACCAAAACAAAATTATCTCAATTTAGGGTTTTGATACTAATTTCCCCTTTTCAAAGTTCACTGTTATCATTTCATTTTTTTTATTCATATATATTTATATTTTTTTTCTTTTGTTTTCTGAAAAAAACAGGGATTACAGAAACTTACAGAGAATGAGTATCAAGTTAGGGTTCACTTGCTTCGATGAACTCCAGCGAGGTCGATCCGGTGTCAGGGAGTCTCCGGCGAAGTGCACGAGGTGGACGAGGGTGGCTGTGGTGGGTTAGGGTTCGGTCAGTTGGTGGTTGCAGGGGTTTTGTTGGAGTGGATCGAGGGGGTTGCTGGAGGGGATCGTCTTGCTGCAGCGATCGATAGGAACGAGTGATCGGTGGTTCGTGGAGGCGCCGGTGGGAATGAAGACGAGGGCGAGGGTGAAGGCGACGGCGAAGGGGTGATGGGTTGTTGAGTTGGGTTCGGGGTTGTAGTCGGGGTGAAGGAGAGAGAGAGGAGGAGGTGGATGAGGGGAGAAGGTCGAGGTCGGGGGAAAGAGGCGACGGCGCGGCACGGCGACGGCTAGGGTTAGGGCTTTCGGGAGCGAAGCGGTGGTGAGGTGAGGAGAAGAATGAGGAGAGAGAGAGAGATGTGAGAATGAGAGATAGAGAGAGATTTTTTGTTGTATATATAAAATATTTTTATAAATATATTTATAAAGATACATATCTTTAATTGGTTGCATTTAGAGATTCGGTGCAGATTTTCTCGTTCTCATTTTAACAGTAAAAAGATACGAAAAATGTTATTTTGCCGACACTAAGAGAATATTATTTATATAATATAAAAACTGAATATTTTCCATATCAAAATTGTTTACAGAGAAAAAAAATCTAAATTAAAATATTTTAGCGGCCAACTAAAAATTCAAAAATTTTGGGAAAAGAATCTTGATAAACTCTTGAATTATTGCATTCAAATAGGGCTGTTACATCCTACCCACCTTACAGAAAATTTCGTACTCGAAATTGAAAGGACGACTACAAGATCAAGAAAACAGGTGTGGGTACTTTTGCCGAATCGTGTCCTCACGCTCCCAAGTAGATTCTCCGCGAGAACGTCCGCCCCAAGATACAAGAACTAAAGGGATGATCTTGTTTCTCAATACCTTCTCCTTACGGTCGACAATGGCTGTAGGTTGCTTTTCATACGAGAGATCAGTGCTCAAGGTTAATTCAGAGTGATCGAGAACATGACTGTCATCACGAACGTACCGACGCAACTGTGATACATGGAACACATCGTGCACACCAGCCAAAGAAGGTGGTAAGGCCAATCTGTAAGCCACTGCTCCAACGCGTTCCACAATCTCGAATGGTCCAATAAATCGATGACTGAGTTTCCCACGACTACCGAATCTAATCACTCCTCGAATCGGCGAAATCTTAAGGAAGGCATGATCTCCTACTCCAAAATCAAGAGGTCTTCGACTAGTATCCGCCCAGCTCGTCTGACGATCTTGTGCTGCCTTGATACGGTCCCTGATCAACTGGACCTTATCAACTGTTTGGGTTACGAGCTCCGGTCCCAATAATCTTCGCTCACCCACATCATCCCTGCAAAGTGGAGAACGACATTTACGTCCGTAAAGTGCCTCGAACGGTGCCATCTGGATACTCGCCTGATAGCTGTTATTATATGAGAATTCCACCAAGTGAAGATGATCCTCCCATGATCCCTTGAAATCTAGCATACAGGCTCTCAATATATCTTCTAGTATCTGTATCGTACGTTCAGACTGTCCGTCAGTCTGGGGATGGTAAGCTGTGCTGTAACGGAGACGGGTGCCTAAACTCTCTTGTAAGCTTCTCCAGAAATGTGAAAGGAATCTCGTGTCTCGGTCCGATACTATAGTGATAGGCACCCCATGCAACCGTACGATCTCTTGCATATATTTCTCTGCCAATGTCTCCGTCGATTGTCCCACTCGAAAGGGTAGAAAATGGGCCGCCTTTGTGAGACGGTCGACAATGACCCAAATAGCATTATTGCCCTTAGGACTCCATGGTAAAGCCGTCACGAAGTCCATAGTGATGTGTTCTCACTTCCACTGGGGAATGGGAAGTGGTTGCAATAGGCCGACCACTTGCTGATGTTCGGCCTTCACCTGCTGGCACACTAAGCACTTCGACACATAGCGGGCAATCTCTCTCTTCATGCCATTCCACCAAAATTGTTGTTTAACATCCCTATACATCTTGGTGCCACCCGGGTGCACCGAATAAGCTGAACTGTATGCTTCCTTCAACACTTCCTCTCGAACGTCGCCCTTTGGCACGCATAATCGACTGCCGAATCTTAATGAGCCATCTTCGTGTATCAATTGGTCTGTCCTCATTCCTGCCTCTACTAACCCGCGGAGTTTCTGCAATTGCGGGTCCCCAGCCTGTGCAGCTTTAATACGATCAACTAACGAAGACTGCACTTGTAGTTGCCAAGATTATCCGGGCGTCCCCTGCTCTACCACTTCTAAATCAAGTCTTCGAAATTCATCAATGAGTTCCTTCTGGCCAGTCAACCACATCGCTGTGGGTCTCCGACTGAGAGCATCCGGTACCACATTTACTTTCCCGGGAAGATATTGCAAATCAATATCATAATCAGCCATGAACTCCAACCACCTACGCTGTCTCATGTTTAGCTCCTTCTGCGTGAATACATATTTCAAGCTTTTATGGTCCGTAAAAATTTCCACTCGTTCTCCCAAAAGATAATGCCTCCAAATTTTCAAAGCAAAGATTACAGCGGCCAACTCTAAATCGTGAGTTGGGTAATTCTTCTCGTGCGTCCTCATTTGACGCGAGGCATAAGTGACAACACTCCCACGTTGCATCAAGACACGGCCTAGCCCCTTACCGGAAGCGTCGCTATGAATCACCAGTCCTTCTGTCCCATCTGGTACGGTCAATATGGGTGCGGTTGTGAGTTTCTCCTTCAATAATTCGAACGCTCGGTTGCACTCTTCTGACCATACGAATGGTATCCTCTTTCGAGTAAGTCTTGTCAATGGCTTAGCCGCTCGTGCAAAATCTTTAACAAATCTGCGGTAGTAATCTGCGAGTCCCAAGAAACTTCTAATCTCTGCTACTGATTTCGGTGCTGGCCAATCCCTCACTGCTTCAATCTTCGCCGGATCTACTGATATACCGTCTCCAGAAACGATGTGGCCCAATAATTGAACTTGTTCAAGCCAAAACTCGCATTTACTAAGCTTGGTGTAAAACTTTTCTTTCCTCAGTATCTGCAACACGATCCTCAAATGCTCGGCATGCTCCTCTTTGCTTTTGGAGTACACAAGAATGTCGTCAATGAAAACTACGACAAACTGATCAAGGTACTGGGAGAAAACTCGGTTCATTAAATCCATGAACACGGCTGGGGCATTAGTAACACCGAATGGCATTACCAAGAATTCATAATGACCGTATCGAGTTCTGAAGGCTGTCTTGCATACATCCTCCGCTTTAACACGAACTTGATGGTACCCCGACCGCAGGTCCAACTTAGAGAACACTCGAGCACCACACAATTGATCGAACAAATCATCGATCCGAGGTATATGGTACTTGTTTTTAATCGTAACCCGGTTCAACTCTCGGTAGTCGATGCACATGCGCAACGAGCCGTCCTTCTTCTTTACTAGTAAAACTGGAGCGCCCCACGGAGAAGTACTCGGGCGAATGAATCCTTTGCTGAGGAGGTCTTCTATTTGCTTCTTCAATTCCGCTAATTCAATTGGTACCATCCTGTAGAGTGACTTAGAAATTGGTGCCGTTCCTGGCAATAATTCTATCGAAAACCCCAAAGCACGAGGCGGGGGTAAGCCGGGTAAGTCCTCAGGAAAGACATCCAAAAATTCCCGAACTACGACCAGTGCCGAACTCATATCAACCTCCATTGATGCTAGTATGTCGCACGTCGGCTTTGCTTTAAACTTTATGGGTCCCAGAGATTTGCTCCCTCCAATGAACACGAACTCTGGATGGTTAGGAATGCGAAAGTTTACAGTTTTGGCCCGACAATCAATATGTGCGTGAAAGGTGCCCAACCAATCCATTCCTAAGACGACATCATAACTACCGGTCCCAATCAACAAGAAATCTGCAAAAAGCTCCCTGCAGCAAATCACAACCGGACAAAGCTTGCACTCTAGGTTGGTGGTAACTACTCCATTTCCAGTGTGAATGTCCCAACCTCTAGTCAGTATTTTGTGTGCAATAGAATGTGTTGTGGCAAAATCTGTTACGCCCCGCTTCCCAGAGTACGCTAGATTGGGCACGTGACATAGCCAACCATGCTACCTGTGGGTAGGAAGTATCCATCCACAGTCACATTACGGCTGTAGAGATATCAAGAACAAGATAAAACTATCTAAAACATGTCCATAATCCAGAATAACAGGAGTCAATAATAAATAAATGCGGAAGCAAATGATCCAATACAAATAACTGAAAAGTATGTCCCATAATGCGAGCTCACACCAGGAAATAAATGCAGGAAATAAAACTAACTACTACTGAACTCACAGCTCAGCCTGCTGGCTGAAGTACTCCTGCTCGGACTGCAACAGCGGTACGGAATCTGGGCCATGCAAAACCCAGACGTCAGCGCGTCATGTCATCAAGTAAAATAATATGAACAGTGTAGCAGGCAATGTAATAAATAGACATGAATAAAACGAGAGTAGCAGTAATGTGAATCAAGCAGTGCAGGGTAGTGTGCAGTGGGTACTAAACTGTTCTATCAGGTTGTCTATTCTAAAGTCTTTGAAATCAATTGATGAATCGTCGATGTAACTCAATAGTATCCCGTGCATGCCCGGGACCGCGGTCAAGATCCTCGGGGCTGAATCCGAGACGTGCCGCTAGGCAGTAACAGGTAGCAGGATGGGCGAGTGATGTCAGCATCATCACTCCGGGGCTGGCCTAGCCCGTAAGACTGATCAGAACAGGTATCGAACTGTTGAGTTATAAGTCAGGTTTCACCTTTGATTTCCCCATACCCCCAAATTATGTATGTCAAGTCAGGTCTTCAGTAATCAAGAACTAATGCCAACACAGGATCAGGTAAAAGCAGGTTTGTCTGGATAGACAACAGAAACGGTCCATGAGGACTACATGTCAGGTTTGTTGGCATTAGACACAAGATCAGGTAACGGGTCAGGTCATGGTACATCAGGTCAAGTCAACAGTATACGGTACCATGTCAGGTGTATCAATATATATATATGTGTGTGTGTGTGTGTAGCGATGTCAGGTCAAAATGTAAACAATATCGTGGGTGTGCTCACAATCAGATATATAATCAAACATGGGTATTGACAACATGAGATAAGCACTGAATTACATAATAAGCAGTTTCATTCAAATTACAAGAGTGCAGTAAAACGATATAGTCGTTTAGTCATGTTAATAGGTTTAAGCACCCTTAGCGGTGCAATAAATTATGTAACGGTTCAATACAGTTATTTCAGGTTAATGCATGCGAGTGTCCGAATGTAACAGAACTACAGGGATAAATGCTACCAGTTGTTTTAACAGTAAAATGTGGTTGAACAGGTAGATATGATTATTAGATTCAATTTTGCAAACTGTAAGTTCCATGGTTAACAGTAAAATGATATAATGCAGTATTGAAACCGAAAATGGGAAACGATTATACCAGATTAAATTTTACAGGTTTAGGGTGTCAATACATGTATGTAAATATTGTATAGCATGTAGCAAGGGGTACTTGCCTCGACAGGCCGCGGACCGGGAAAAACGGAACGTAACGTCGGCGGGGGAAACTCGCGACGGGCGCACGGTTCACGGAATGAACCCAAACGACGAACAGTGGAACCACACGGGTCGGGGTACCTCGGAGGATCTGTGGGACGAGTGGTGACGGTCGACCTCGTTGACGGAGCTCCGGCGGTGGCCTACGACGACAGCGACCAAAAACTGTTGATGACCATGGAAGCAGAGAGCAGCAAGAATGGACCTCATATAGAACTCCCGAAGATTCAAACCAGCATATTGTATACAAGATGGAGTAAAGTTGATGCCTTCAACATACAGAGCTATAGGGACAGACATGAAAATGACATAATTGTTATAATGGAGAAGAGATTTATGTTGTCCAGTGATTCCTCTCCTAGGAACAAGGCAGCCAAAACAACAGTGGAAAAAGGCTCCAGGGCTTTGATGGTGTGGGTGAAGGAAACGGCAACCATTCCAAGGCTCATATTAGTGAAAAGGCTTCCCAATGTGTGCACAATAGCCAAAGGCAAGATGGCCGCAAGCTGCGATGAAGAAACGTTATGTCTCTAGTATAGCTTTGTGGCCTACATAACAACTACTAGCAGAGTCCCGACGGCGAACTGGAACGCTGAGATGGTTAGAGGGTAAGAGTAGGCCTTCAGAACCTGCTTGTTAAAGATGTTGAAGTAAATGTTGAAGAGATACCAAAATGCAAGGAGCGAGCCGAGATGCAAAAGATTCCTCAGATTCATGCTTGCGGCAATCAAAGGGGGCGCCTCTTCATCAACAAAGTCAGGGTTTGGAATTAAAAGTAATCCTCCAAAGCAAAAAATCAGGCCTCGACTTAAGCCTAGACAACAACTCGACAGACGCGAACCCATCAGGGAAACGCCGGAGCAAAACAGCAGCGGATGTTGCCTTAAGAACTCCGGCGACGTCTTGCACAACGTTAAGGGCGAGGACAACGTCGGCGATGGAAGAACCCTAAGTCGAAGGTCTTCGAGATCGCCGTCGGAGGTGACGGACGCCGGCTTCTCCGTTAAGAGGTGGATACGATCGCGGAGGAGGTCTAGTGTGTCGCCAGAGCAGAACTGACGGCGAGGAACGGCTAGGGTTTTCGGGAGGGGAGAGATGAGAAAGCGAGAGAGAGAGGAGAGATAGAGATAAAGAGAGAGAATGCGAGAGAGAGAGAGAGATATGAGGGATAGAGAGGTGGGGCCCGCGGGAGATTGGGGTTCTCTGATTGGTTGAAAGGGAAAAAATGTTGGTTAAGAGAAAATATAAAAGATTTAAGGATTGAGAATGAACAGTAAATATATTGTAAGTTAGGAAATATTCGAAAGTTTTAAAATATTAAAATTTGGGATTTTGGCGCTAAATAAAACATTTCCAAATCGCGCCCGGGTCGGGTCCAAAAATTTGAAATTTAAATAATAGGATTTTAAGCGGGTTCCAAATTTTAAAATTAAGTGTTTTATGATTAAAAAGCATACCCCCAAAACGGACACATGTACGTGCGCGTAGCCGTCCAAACTCGCCCGTTTCACCGAACGGGACGAGAACACGATGCACGGATGCTACCACAGGATTAGGGGTGTCAAGTAGGCCAAGATGAATATTTTTAATTTTATTTTAGATGCCAAAAATTGTTATATGCAGAAATGACTTTGCCGGGTAAAATTTTTCAGTAAGCAACATACAATCAAGCTAAATGAAATGAGTACCACACTATGCTCAAACAGTAACTGAAAATAGTAGTATTGGGTTTGGGTGTTACATTATACCAAACTACAAAAAGAATTTCGTCCTCGAAATTCCAAGAATACAAAGATAGATAACTAGAGGAAAAGGTGAGGAAACTTCTGCCGGATTTCATCTTCTCGTTCCCAGGTGGACTCTCCCTGCGAGCGATTACCCCAAGAAACAAGCACAAGAGGGATCACTTTGTTCTTGAGAACCTTTTTCCCTTTGATCCACAATTTCAACCGGTCGCTCCTCAAAAGTCAAATCTTTTCGTACTGTTAGCTCCGAATGATCTAAAACGTGCGTTTCATCTCGAACATACCTTCGTAGTTGAGATACGTGAAACACATCGTGCACACCTGCCAAGGACTGCGGTAACGCCAAACGGTACGCTACCTCACCAACACGCTCCAAGATCTCAAAGGGTCCAACGAATCGAGGACTAAACTTTCCTCGACTCCCAAAACGAATCACCCCTCTAGTCGGTGATATCTTCAAGAACACCAAATCACCCACGGCGAACTCTAGAGGTCTTCTTGATGTGTCAGCCCAACTCTTCTGTCTGTCTTGAGCTGCCTTCATATGATTTCTGATAGTGTTAACCTTCTCAACTGTCTGCACAACCAAATCTGGTCCCAACAATCTTCGTTCACCGACATCATCCCGACACACAGGTGAACGGCATTTACGACCATACAAAGCTTCAAATGGAGCCATCTGGGTAGTTGCCTGAAAACTGTTGTTGTAAGAAAACTCCACCAAATGTAGATGATCCTCCCAAGAACCCTTGAAGTCCAACATGCATGCTCTCAACATATCTTCAAGAGTTTGGATCGTTCTCTCCGACTGGCCATCAGTTTGAGGATGATAAGCTGTGCTAAACTTCAATCGAGTCCCCAAACTTTCCTGTAAACTCCTCCAGAAGAGTGATAAGAACCGAATGTCCCGATCGGACACGATGCTCACCGGTACTCCATGCAATCTTACAATCTCCCGCATGTACCGCTCTGCCAAAGTCTCTGTTGATTGACCAACCCGGAAAGGAATAAAGTGAGCAGCCTTGGTCAACCGATCAACAATCACCCATACTGTATTGTTGCCCTTTGGACTCCGCGGTAAAGCCGTCACGAAATTCATGGTTATATGTTCCCACTTCCACTGAGGAATCGGAAGTGGTTGCAATAAACCAGCAACCCTTTGATGTTCAGCCTTAACTTGCTGACACACCAGGCACTTAGCCACAAAGCGAGCAATCTCCCGTTTCATGCCTTCCCACCAGAAATGCTGTCGAATATCTCGGTACATCTTTGTGTCTCCTGGATGTACAGAATAAGCTGAACTATGTGCCTCCTACATAAGCTCTTCACGAACATCTCCCTTTGGCACACATAAACGGCTACCATACCTCAACGAACCATCTTCGTGGATCAGTAAATCTGTTCGTAGTCCAGCTTCAACCTGCTCTCGAAACTTTTGCAGTCTAGGATCCTGCGATTGTGCTGCTTTAATTTTCTCAATCAAAGACGGCTGCACTTGCAGCTGCATCAACTGTCCTGTAGAACGCGGTAGCACAACCTCCAAGTCAAACCTTCGAAAATCTGCAACGATCTCCTTCTGCGTAGTTAACACCTGAATTGCTGGTAACCGACTAAGCGCATCCGGCACAACATTAACCTTCCCCGGATGGTACTTAAGATCAAGATCGTAGTCAGCCGTCAGCTCCAACCATCTACGCTGCCTCATGTTAAGCTCCTTCTGTGTGAACACGTACTTCAAGCTCTTATGATCTGTAAAAACTTCGACCCTTTCGCCTAAAAGGCAGTGTCTCCAAATCTTCAAAGCGAAAATCACAGCCGCAAGCTCCAAGTCATGAGTTGGATAATTCTTCTCATGGGTCTTCAATTGTCTCGATGTGTATGCTACAACCTTACCGTGCTGCATCAGAACACATCCCAATCGTTTCCAAGATGCGTCGCTGTGAATCACCAATCCGCCGGAATTGTCTGGCACGGTCAGAATAGGGGTGGTTATCAACTTCTGCTTCAACGTCTCAAAAGCTAACGCACATTTATCCGTCCATACAAAAGGTACCTCCTTGCGCGTAAGCTTGGTCAACGGCTCTGCCAGACGAGCAAAGTTCTCCATAAATCTCTTGTAGTATCCGGCTAATCCAAGGAAACTTCTTATCTCAGCAACATTCTTTAGAATAGGCCAATCTCGAACTGCTGCAATCTTTTCTGGATCGATGGCAATTCCATCGCCAGACACAACATGCCCCAAAAACTTCAATTCCTCCAGCCAAAACCCGCACTTACTCATCTTCGCATACAATTTCTCCTGTCTCAACGTCTGCAGTGCGATCTTCAAATGCTCAGCATGCTCCTCAAAACTCCTCGAGTAAACCAGAATATCGTCAATGAAGACCACGATAAACTGGTCTAAGAACGGTGAAAAGATTCGGTTCATCAAGTCCATGAATACTGCCGGCGCATTTGTTACTCCGAAGGGCATCACTAAGTATTCGTAATGTCCATACCGAGTTCGGAACGCCGTCTTGCAAATATCTTCAGCTTTCACTCGGACCTGATGATATCCGGATCGCAAATCCAGCTTCGAGAATACCCTCGCGCCATTAAGCTGCTCGAAAAGTTCTCCAATGCGAGGGATAGGGTACTTGTTCTCAATAGTCACCCGGTTTAATTCTCCATAGTCGATGCACATCCTTCTTGTGCCATCCTTCTTCTTTACTAGAAGAACTGGAGCTCCCCAAGGCGAGTTACTGCTTCGAATCCAACCCTTATCAAGCAATTCAGCAATCTGTTTCTTGACTTCTTCCAACTCTACTGGTGCCATTGGATAATACGCTTTAGATACTGGCGCTGCACCAGGAATAAGATCAATTGCGAACTCCACGTCTCGCTTCGGCGGTAAACCCGATATATCTTCAAACACATCCAGAAAATCATGAACAACAGCCGGCCCTTCACTTTTATCAACTTCCATAGATGCAAGAATGTTGTTTGTCGGCCTAGCCCTAACTCGACTGGCCCGACAGAACTATTTCCTTACCGCAACTGCTGTTTGCTGCAAACTCCCTTTCATCCCAGATAAACTCTGCTGCTCTCGACTGCCGCAAGTACTTGTGAGAAAGTGGTCAAACCCAGGGAGACAATCTGCTTCTGGATGCCCACGTCCAGGCTGCGCATGAACCTCTGTGCCCTGTCTGCATCGTTGGCAACTAAAGGTCCAGCGAAACTACTGAGTCTCGTCCATTCTGCTGCATGCACATCTACGGGTGCTCCCTTCTGCTTTAGTCCGATGAACTTCTCTTCCATTTCCTCCCGTGCAGTCCGCGGAAAGAACTTCTGCAGGAAACTCTTAGAAAAAATCCGCCCACTTGATCGGCTTGGGCAAGCGGGTCTCCTCAACAAGCCACCATTCTCGGGCGTAGTCCACTAGCTGAATGCGTACCACATCAACTCTTTTGTCATTTGGAATCTGTGCCGCAATCAGCAAATTCTCCGTGTCAACTAGCCACTGCTCTGCCGGTAACGGTTCCTTCAAACCAATAAATGTAGACGGACCCAAACGTCTAAAATCTGCTACCGTCCCTACTCGATCAACTGGCTTAGCTCCAACACTATTCACAGACTGCTGAACGATCTGCGAACCTTCCTGAAACGAGTCTGCTTGCTGTGGAATCAGCTCGGTCTGTCTCTTTTGATTCTCCCGCAATCCTCTTATCACTCCAATCATGGCGGCTTCGTCCACACGCCTCTGGTACGTCTTCAAATTCTTACCGGCCATAACAAACATTTAGCATGATGATAGATTCAAAATATAGATCAAGGCTAGAACTCCAAGATACTTAAATAGAGTACCGCATTGTAACTATGCCGCGGTATCATAGCCACAATTACTTAACTCTATCCAAGTCGCCTAAGTCCTAGAGATAACAAGAAATCATGTTTTTCGAGTCGACATGCAAAGGAAGTTTGCACATCGTAAAAGATATAATCAGGAAGAATGTGATTCAAGAATGGTAAACGGCAAAGTGGCAGGACATGTTTCCTAAACACGGGCATTCTGATTCGTGTATTGGGTACAATACCCAACTACAAAAGAATCAACCCAACTAACCTATGGCTCTGATACCAAAAGAACCATGTCACGCCCCGCTTCCCAGAGTACGCTAGATTGGGCACGTGACATAGCCAACCATGCTACCTGTGGGTAGGAAGTATCCATCCACAGTCACATTACGGCTGTAGAGATATCAAGAACAAGATAAAACTATTTAAAACATGTCCATAATCCAGAATAACAGGAGTCAATAATAAATAAATGCGGAAGCAAATGATCCAATACAAATATCTGAAAAATATGTCCCATAATGCGGGCTCATACCAGGAAATAAATGCAGGAAATAAAACTAACTACTACTGAACTCACAGCTCAGCCTGCTGGCTGAAGTACTCATGCTCGGACTGCAACAGCGGTACGGAATCTGGGCCATGCAAAACCCAGACGTCAGCGCGTCATGTCATCAAGTAAAATAATATGAACAGTGTAGCAGGCAATGTAATAAATAGACATGAATAAAACGAGAGTAGCAGTAATGTGAATCAAGCAGTGCAGGGTAGTGTGCAGTGGGTACTAAACTGTTCTATGAGGTTGTCTATTCTAAAGTCTTTGAAATCAATTGATGAATCGTCGATGTAACTCAATAGTATCCCGTGCATGCCCGGGACCACGGTCAAGATCCTCGGGGCTGAATCCGAGACGTGCCGCTAGGCAGTAACAGGTAGCAGGATGGGCGAGTGATGTCAGCATCATCACTCCGGGGCTGGCCTAGCCCGTAAGACTGATCAGAACAGGTATCGAACTGTTGAGTTACAAGTCAGGTTTCACCTTTGATTTCCCCATACCCCCAAGTTATGTATGTCAAGTCAGGTCTTCAGTAATCAAGAACTAATGCCAACACAGGATCAGGTAAAAGCAGGTTTGTCTGGATAGACAACAGAAACGGTCCATGAGAACTACATGTCAGGTTTGTTGGCATTAGACACAAGATCAGGTAACGGGTCAGGTCATGGTACATCAGGTCAAGTTAATAGTATACGGTACCATGTCAGGTGTATCAATATATATATATATGTGTGTGTGTGTGTGTGTGTGTGTGTGTGTGTGTAGCGATGTCAGGTCAAAATGTAAACAATATCGTGGGTGTGCTCACAATCAGATATATAATCAAACATGCTTATTGACAACATGAGATAAGCACTGAATTACATAATAAGCAGTTTCATTCAAATTACAAGAGTGCAGTAAAACGATATAGTCGTTTAGTCATGTTAACAGGTTTAAGCACCCTTAGCGGTGCAATAAATTATGTAACGGTTCAATACAGTTATTTTAGGTTAATGCATGCGAGTGTCCGAATGTAACAGAACTACAGGGATAAATGCTACCAGTTGTTTTAACAGTAAAATGTGGTTGAACAGGTAGATATGATTATTAGATTCAATTTTGCAAACTGTAAGTTCCATGGTTAACAGTAAAATGATATAATGCAGTATTGAAACCGAAAATGGGAAACGATTATACCAGATTAAATTTTACAGGTTTAGGGTGTCAATACATGTATGTAAATATTGTATAGCATGTAGCAAGGGGTACTTGCCTCGACGGGCCGCGGACCGGGAAAAACGGAACGTAACGTCGGCGGGGGAAACTCGCGACGGGCGCACGGTTCACAGAATGAACCCAAACGACGAACAGTGGAACCACACGGGTCGGAGTACCTCGGAGGATCTGTGGGACGGGTGGTGACGGTCGACCTCGTCGACGGAGCTCCGGCGGTGGCCTACGACGACAACGACCAAAAACTGTTGATGACCTTGGAAGCAGAGAGTAGCAAGAATGGACCTCAAATAGAACTCCCGAAGATTCAAACCAGCATATTGTATACAAGATGGAGTAAAGTTGATGCCTTCAACATACAGAGCTATAGGGACAGACATGAAAATGACATAATTGTTATAATGAAGAAGAGATTTATGTTGTCCAGTGATTCCTCTCCTAGGAACAAGGCAGCCAAAACAACAGTGGAAAAAGGCTCCAGGGCTTTGATGGTGTGGGTGAAGGAAACGGCAACCATTCCAAGGCTCATATTAGTGAAAAGGCTTCCCAATGTGTGCACAATGGCCAAAGGCAAGATGGCCGCAAGCTGCGATGAAGAAACGTTATGTCTCTTGTATAGCTTTGTGGCCCACATAACAACTACTAGCAGAGTCCCGACGGCGAACTGGAACGCTGAGATGGTTAGAGGGTAAGAGTAGGCCTTCAGAACCTGCTTGTTAAAGATGTTGAAGTAAATGTTGAAGAGATACCAAAATGCAAGGAGCGAGCCGAGATGCAAAAGATTCCTCAGATTCATGCTTGCGGCAATCAAAGGGGGCGCCTCTTCATCAACAAAGTTAGGGTTTGGAATTAAAAGTAATTCTCCAAAGCAAAAAATCAGGCCTCGACTTAAGCCTAGACAACAACTCGACAGATGCGAACCCATCAGGGAAACGCCGGAGCAAAACAGCAGCGGATGTTGCCTCAAGAACTCCGGCGACGTCTTGCACAACGTTAAGGGCGAGGACAACGTCGGCGATGGAAGAACCCTAAGTCGAAGGTCTTCGAGATCGCCGTCGGAGGTGACGGACGCCGGCTTCTCCGTTAAAAGGTGGATGCGATCGCGGAGGAGGTCTAGTGTGTCGCCAGAGCAGAACTGATGGCGAGGAACGACTAGGGTTTTCGGGAGGGGAGAGATGAGAAAGCGAGAGAGAGAGGAGAGATAGAGATAAAGAGAGAGAACGCGAGAGAGAGAGAGATGAGGGATAGAGAGGTGGGGCCCGCGGGAGATTGGGGTTCTCTGATTGGTTGAAAGGGAAAAAATGTTGGTTAAGAGAAAATATAAAAGATTTAAGGATTGAGAATGAACAATAAATATATTGTAAGTTAGGAAATATTCGAAGGTTTTAAAATATTAAAATTTGGGATTTTGGCGCTAAATAAAATATTTCCAAATCGCGTCCGGGTCAGGTCCAAAAATTTGAAATTTAAATAATAGGATTTTAAGCGGGTTCCAAATTTTAAAATTAAGTGTTTTATGATTAAAAAGCATACCCCCAAAACGGACACATGTACGCGCGCGTAGCCGTCCAAACTCGCCCGTTTCACCGAACGGGACGAGAACACGATGCACGGATGCTACCACAAGATTAGGGGTGTCAAGTAGGCCAAGATGAATATTTTTAATTTTATTTTAGATGCCAAAAATTGTTATATGCAGAAATGACTTTGCCGGGTAAAATTTTTCAGTAAGCAACAAACAATCAAGCTAAATGAAATGAGTACCACACTATACTCAAACAGTAACTGAAAATAGTAGTATTGGGCTCGGGTGTTACATTATACCCAACTACAAAAAGAATTTCGTCCTTCAAATTCCAAGAATACAAAGATAGATAACTAGAGGAAAAGGTGAGGAAACTTCTGCCGGATTTCATCTTCTCGTTCCCAGGTGGACTCTCCCTGCGAGCGATTACCCCAAGAAACAAGCACAAGAGGGATCACTTTGTTCTTGAGAACCTTTTCCCTTTGATCCACAATTTCAACCGGTCGCTCCTCAAAAGTCAAATCTTTTCGTACTGTTAGCTCCGAATGATCTAAAACGTGCGTTTCATCTCGAACATACCTTCGTAGTTGAGATACGTGAAACACATCGTGCACACCTGCCAAGGACCGCGGTAATGCCAAACGGTACGCTACCTCACCAACACGCTCCAAGATCTCAAAGGGTCCAACGAATCGAGGACTAAGCTTTCCTCGACTCCCAAAACGAATCACCCCTCTAGTCGGTGATATCTTCAAGAACACCAAATCACCCACGGCGAACTCTAGAGGTCTTCTTGACGTGTCAGCCCAACTCTTCTGTCTGTCTTGAGCTGCCTTCATATGATTTCTGATAGTGTTAACATTCTCAACTGTCTGCACAACCAAATCTGGTCCCAACAATCTTCGTTCACCGACATCATCCCGACACACAGGTGAACGGCATTTACGACCATACAAAGTTTCAAATGGAGCCATCTGGGTAGTTGCCTGAAAACTGTTGTTGTAAGAAAACTCCACCAAATGTAGATGATCCTCCCAAGAACCCTTGAAGTCCAACATGCATGCTCTCAACATATCTTCAAGAGTTTGGATCGTTCTCTCCGACTGGCCATCAGTTTGAGGATGATAAGCTGTGCTAAACTTCAATCGAGTCCCCAAACTTTCCTGTAAACTCCTCCAGAAGTGTGATAAGAACCGAGTGTCCCGATCGGACACGATGATCACCAGTACTCCATGCAATCTTACAATCTCCTGCATGTACCGCTCTGCCAAAGTCTCTGTTGATTGACCAACCCGGAAAGGAATAAAGTGAGCAGCCTTGGTCAACCGATCAACAATCACCCATACTGCATTGTTGCCCTTTGGACTCCGCGGTAAAGCCGTCACGAAATCCATGGTTATATGTTCCCACTTCCACTGAGGAATCGGAAGTGGTTGCAATAAACCAGCAACCCTTTGATGTTCAACCTTAACTTGCTGACACACCAGGCACTTAGCCACAAAGCGAGCAATCTCCCATTTCATGCCTTCCCACCAGAAATGCTGTCGAATATCTTGGTACATCTTTGTGCCTCCTGGATGTACAGAATAAGCTGAACTATGTGCCTCCTACATAAGCTCTTCACGAACATCTCCCTTTGGCACACATAAACGGCTACCATACCTCAACGAACCATCTTCGTGGATCAGTAAATCTGTTCGTAGTCCAGCTTCAACCTGCTCCCGAAACTTTTGCAGTCTAGGATCCTGCGATTGTGCTGCTTTAATTTTCTCAATCAAAGACGGCTGCACTTGCAGCTGCATCAACTGTCCTGTAGAACGCGGTAGCACAACCTCCAAGTCAAATCTTCGAAAATCTGCAACGATCTTCTTCTGCGTAGTTAACACCTGAATTGCTGGTAACCGACTAAGCGCATCCGGCACAACATTAACCTTCCCCGGATGGTACTTAAGATCAAAATCGTAGTCAGCCATCAGCTCCAACCATCTACGCTGCCTCATGTTAAGCTCCTTCTGTGTGAACACGTACTTCAAGCTCTTATGATCTGTAAAAACTTCGACCCTTTCGCTTAAAAGGTAGTGTCTCCAAATCTTCAAAGCGAAAATCACAGCCGCAAGCTCCAAGTCATGAGTTGGATAATTCTTCTCATGGGTCTTCAATTGTCTCGATGCGTACGCTACAACCTTACCGTGCTGCATCAGAACACATCCCAATCCTTTCCCATATGCGTCGCTGTGAATCACCAATCCGCCGGAATTGTCTGGCACGGTCAGAATAGGGGCGGTTATCAACTTCTGCTTCAACGTCTCAAAAGCTAACGCACATTTATCCGTCCATACAAAAGGTACCTCCTTGCGCGTAAGCTTGGTCAACGGCTCTGCCAGACTAGCAAAGTTCTCCACAAATCTCTTGTAGTATCCGGCTAATCCAAGGAAACTTCTTATCTCAGCAACATTCTTTAGAATAGGCCAATCTCGAACTGCTGCAATCTTTTCTGGATCGACGGCAATTCTATCGCCAGACACAACATGCCCCAAAAACTTCACTTCCTCCAGCCAAAACTCGCACTTACTCATCTTCGCATACAATTTCTCCTGTCTCAACGTCTGCAGTGCGATCTTCAAATGCTCAGCATGCTCCTCAAAACTCCTTGAGTAAACCAGAATATCGTCAATGAAGACCACGATAAACTGGTCCAAGAACGATGAAAAGATTCGGTTCATCAAGTCCATGAATACTGCCAGCGCATTTGTTACTCCGAAGGGCATCACTAAGTATTCGTAATGTCCATACCGAGTTCGGAACGCCGTCTTGCAAATATCTTCAGCTTTCACTCGGACCTGATGATATCCGGATCGCAAATCCAGCTTCGAGAATACCCTCGCGCCACTAAGCTGCTCGAAAAGTTCTCCAATGCGAGAGATAGGGTACTTGTTCTTAATAGTCACCCGGTTTAATTCTCGATAGTCGATGCACATCCTTCTTATGCCATTCTTCTTCTTTACTAGAAGAACTGGAGCTCCCCAAGGTGAGTTACTGCTTCGAATCCAACCCTTATCAAGCAATTCAGCAACCTGTTTCTTGACTTCTTCCAACTCTACTGGTGCCATTGGATAAAGTCCGGTCTGTTCATCTAAGAGTATCGCATATCGAGTTTAGGAGGTGGATAAAGTTATACCCCTAATAACACGATATTTCATGTCGATATGAAGCCCATCACCAACTGAGAAACTACTGATCCAAATCAGTAATTCTCGTCTATCTTGGCCAAGAATTTCTAGTGATGACCACCCGTGCACAACGCGACATCAACCCCCAATATCAGAAGAGAAGAAACCCCGACGATCCGCTTACTGCCTCCATGTGGCTTAGGACTGTACCCAAGTAAAACCTGTTTAAGACTCTTTTGAGCCGTGGTAGGGTAGTAATCAAAGTACAGTAGGAACTCATACGAGACAAATGACGATCTCAGGTCGACATACTAACCTATACACATGTCACCTGAGAACTGCTATCTGACAATAGGTATAATACCAACTAGTATGTTCCCGGCGAGTCCATCCAGTGTACTCATAACCCAATGAGCACCTGCATATTATCTTAGGTGACTAACTGACACCAATGGCTTGTGAGACCGGCCACCGCCCCACGTCGGGGTTTCGATAAATATACACTAGTCTACTCCGCAGTATCGTTACCCAGTCTCGATACTCTCTCGACTAGGGGCATTTAAGGATGTGCTTATAAATCATTCAACTCCCACGTATATGATCGCCATCATAATGCTGGTAGTCAAGCAAAAATCCTATGGGCTCTATCAACATGTAATAGTGATCTATAATACCACATAATGCATGTACACGATGATAAAGGCAAACCGGATAGCATACTATCATTTTGAGTAAGACTATTCTATCCGTATAGATTCTCCCTCAATCATCATAATCACCTGCCTGCGATTACAATAATTGCCTTGAGGGCACTATAGCCAACAACTCCTTAACCAAATAAAAGTTGGTAAATATTCATCATTGTTTAATGGAAAGAACCTATTCTTCTAGTCTTGTTAGAATAGTTAGAAATTGTTATAAATAAAAAATTAACAAGGGTTAGAGAGTAAACAAGAAAAAAGGGAAATCATAGAGGATGATACTATTTGAGAGCTATAGATATCCTTAACTTACCCTGAGAATAATTGTATCAGAGAACTATAGAGAAAATAGAGATATTTTTCAGTGAATTTTTCCCCACCTATATATAGCGAGAGGGCAATTTCTTACCTTGCCATCGATGCATGCATGTCATTGAGAATTAATATTAGGAGATTCACTAGATGTAGTAAAGAGTAAAAAGTTTTATAACAATTATATAGTCTCCCTTCCCTAAATATCATCCTCACCTGGACTAGATTTTTAGATATTGGTTTCTTCTATCTAATATCATAAATTAATGCCAGCATCGATTGCAGCCGGAAAAAAATGCGGATTAATTCTTAATAGATAAGCCTCCAAAAGGAAGTCGAGGTTTCTCTATCCGCTAGCATTCTAGTTAGGACTAGTATTGTACAAATATTTGTAACAATTAATATCATACGCATGGCAGACCAAATAGCCACGGATCAATATATTCTTAATAAATAGGACTTAAAATTAATGAATAGAAAAACACAATCTATTGTCTTGGAGTAGTATTAGTAGATAAGAGTTCTTTGATCTGTTGTCTATCATATAAAAGTTTACTTGCATCATAAAAATCGATGTCTGCATGGTTTCTGAAAAGGCTGCGGATTCTTAATTCCAGTCTTGCAGATAATAGCTAGTTATTCTATCTGCTTGCACATAAAATCCTACTTAGATTAAACACTTGATGTCTGCATTTGTTCCAAAAACACAGCGATTCTCAATTGGAAAGGTGTAAAACAAACAGCATTAATAATTTTTGTATTCTAGGACTGGTTTTGTATTCATATCAAATTGATTAATTTTTGCATGGATGCTGAGAAAATAGCAGATTCTGAGCAGGAAAGTTGTTAAATCCAAATTAAAAAAATAGTTTGCCTGTATTCTAGGACTAGTTTTTTAATTAAGGTCATTCTTCTATCTACTATCTACTACCACATTACAACAATGAATGTACGGCTTCGTTGAAGCGTAGAAAACCGTAGATTTCTTAATCAAAGAGGCGTTAACACAGAGCAGAAATAATTTGTACATCCATCGGTAATCTAGGACAAGTTTTGTTGCTAATAATTCTTCTATCAACTACCATATAAAAGTTTGCTTAGCTTACAGCAATCATGATCTGCATGCATTGCAGCCTAAATAGTCCCAGATTCTTAATAAAAAGGGTGCAAAACACAAAAGGAAATATTATTTAAAATGCAACGGCGAAAAGAACAAATACACAAAAAGTAAAAGATAAAAAATGAAAAAAACACTGGAGAAGAAGAGGCGTAAAAAGAGAGTAAAAAAAGAATTGAAATGCAAGGGCATACAATTTGAAAGTTGTTTCGAATCAACCACGAAACACAAAGGTCAATACTCAATAGTGATTAGCGAAAGATTGTTCTGATCATAGTTAGTAGTCAAGTGACAACACACAGAGAATATAAAGACTTTTGTTTACAGGCATAAATTTCTATGCAACAAGATTAAAATCATAGACAAGTGACAACACACAAGCCGCTCAGACACTTCGGACACGACCCTGTTCTTTCAATGGACGAAATAATATACAGATTCATAGAGTAGACAAGCGGAGAAATGAACATTCCATCTAGTTTTTCTTCATTTGAACAACAGAATACATTAAAAGAATGAATCAGCAACAAAGACTGAAGGATGACGTTAGTGCTTCTAGAGCAGACCCAAAATAGAATCAAGCACAGCCCAAGCATCTTCTTATAGGACCAAGACATTCCATCAAGGGTGATCGGTTGGTAATTTCCGAGGAAGATGCTTAAAAAATGCTTTAACTGCACCAGTCACCCCGTCTTCTGATTCCATGGCCTTCGCCAGTTCCACAGCTCGTTGCTTCACCTGTATTTATACATATGGGGAGGGTAACAATTGTTAAGTTGATCGAAAATACAACTAAATGGTCATGTTGACCGAGTGGTTAGTCAATGGGGCAACGAGGATTCGAGGATTCAAGGTACGGTAAAACTAACAGACAGTTGGGAAAAAATATATGTTTTCTTCTGAAAAAAGGTGTTACTTGATAATCTGATTAGCTGTGGAGATGGATGATGACATGGGTGCAGCTAATTTATTTTCAGTGCATAACTTAGTTTTTATATATGCCCTATCGATTATACAATCCATCTTGATCTCCATGACCTAAAACATGGGTACACTAAAGCTTATTTGATTTGGATACTTTTTTCCATTGATCTTGGCTTGCATATAGTTAACATTGTAGATAAAAACGTTCACTTTGCTATCATCCAATACATGGGCAAAAAGCGTCCAGAATTTTGGTCTGCCCGTATTCTAGACTATAAAGACCACTGGCGGGCCCACTCACAAGGTTGCGCGCACGTGCCCCCACGGACCATGGGCATTCATCATATGCAGGATATAGGTATCCTATACGTGTAATAATTAGTTCATGCAAATAAACAACCAACACCCATTGAGTAACCATTTGGTCAACATGACCATTTAGTTGTATTTTAGATCAAATTAACAATTGTTTCCCCTCCCCACATATATAATTAGTTCATGCAAATACACAGATCATGGTTCAAAAATTATGTTCAGATTCCAACACCACATGGTTGCAGGATTCTCCCTAGTTCTTTATCTTGCAAAAGCACCTCTAATCCTCTGCAAATTACCACTGAAAACCTTCTACATATTAAGACTTTTTAATACATAATAAGAAACCCATCAAGAATAAATTTTGATTATCTTAATGAGAGAAGTGGATCCCTCTTACTTTATTTTAATTTATCTTTAATCTAGACACACTCCCAAATACGGAGAACCGCTTAAATAACACTCAAAACCTTTTAATTTTATTTCACCATAGCAATTTAAGACATTACGATCAAGCTCAGAGATTCCTCATTACATTATTACTTTTACTAAAGTTTGAATGATGGCTTAGGTTACTAATCAGCTAACCTTCTATTATTTGCAATATGAGTTGTTGCATCTCCCACTAATTTAAATCCTGAAAATAGAGCAATATGTGTAACTTGTAATGTGATAACTATATTTAAAGGAGATTAAATGATCGAAAATTTCTTTATAAAATAATTTGAGCTCTTATAGAGCTCAATTGTTGTAAGCAAGCTATCATTATAAGCCCGCTCTTTTTATCTAACCCTAATACCAAGGCTTAAATATTTTCAAAATATTTAGCGAGTCACATAAAACTACCAGTTAAGAGTTGACTAATATATTTATTTATAATGAATTTTTTTTCTTATCTAACATAAATTTTTGGCTCCATCATTAGTGCCCCTACTGACCAAAAATCTTGTGTCTGCCACTGAAACACTAAGATAAACGGTTTGCATCATCCAAAAAAGTTGTATATTATATTATTATCGACAGGGCATAACTTATTTATAGCTAGTAAGTTGGCTGCTCCCTGTTAACATAGCTGGATTGAAAGAAAGAATTTATGTAACCGATCCCTGGAGCTTAAAAGGCTTATTGTTGTTATAAAACTAAGAAAGAATAAAATGCTAGATGTTGAAACGGAATGTACCTCAGGATCCAACATAAACTTTATGGCATTAACAAGCTTTGGCAGCGAGAAATGATCAGCAGGAATAGGAGCAGGGCCCACTCCTCTAGCATGCACACGATCTCCCCAAAAGAGTTGGTCACCAAAGAAAGGTATAATTGTAGTTGGGCACTGCACAACAAAGCCCAACCAGGGATATATTTGGTCAGTAGAATATCTTAAGAAACAAACAACGAAAAGAAAAGATCAGAATAAGAGACCGCAGCTTTAAGGCCAGCAGCTGTTGTTCCAGCACCACCATGATGCACCTAAAAATAATAACCTTGACTGGTCAACAAATTGCAGTGCAAGTTTTACAACAAATTTCACCAAAAACAACTGAAGCATAGATTTGCTGGATTAACTCAGTCAATATAATACATTGTTCACTGGAGGAAAGGGTTTAAGCCTTCTATTTTATTGAATATGCATCAAGGCATATAGAAAAAATCATATGCCTAATAACGGAACTTGCAAAAATAGGAAACCCAGTAAAAATTTCATAGCCTTAGCCATGACTACATTCCGATATTGCAATGCCCTTAAAACATTGCAGAAACAAAACCATCATACTAAGAGAGGAGAAGCATTTTTAACCAGGAAATATCAATTATACGCATCAATTCTAATGCCTGTAGGAAACTTACCACTGCCTTGCACTGTAAGAATAACCAATCATGGGGAACATTATCCAGAAGATATATGGAATCCTTCGGTTCCACCACTGACAAAAGAATGTATAAGAAACAAATTGGATAAAGGCTGAGCAAACAATAGACAAATGAACTGATAATAAAATGGTAAGAACAGGATCCACGCACTTACAATTCCCAAGGCCACCCCAGCCTTTGTTTATGATGCCTCTCTGGTTGGTAATATCCAGAGCCTCCACAATTATTTGCGTCATTTTTTCAGGTTCTTGAACAGGCTTTTGATACCCAAAAAAAACCAGACATCACCAGTGAATGCTGACTACAATATAAATTATTATCAACAAAAACTAATATACAATATTACTAACAGAAAATGGCAATATGAGTGTGGAAGACAATAGACCCATGCAAGTCATGTTAGGCGGTATATCAGAAAGCATGTCTGAGCTAGTAACATATGTAAAACAGCATGTCTGGACAAAAGTAACATTTAGCCCTCCTCTACAAGATGAGCATTTATGTAATTACTTTGGCCAAAAAACATTTTTTTTACGTAATTGACAAACGCATTGAGCAATCTCTTAAATGTTACTGTTAACTAGATGAAAGGAGAAGTTTCTTGTTAACAAGCAAAAATAATGTACCCATTTTTCCAACCTCCTGTTCAATCCCCCTTTGATTAGTTAGAGATTTGATTACGACACGCATGCTCTTTTGCAGGTCCTCGGCTTTCCAGTAAATATCCAACCTAATGCACATGAATCGTTGTAGCAACAGAAAGTTTGAAGATATTGTCATCTTGTTAGAATGTTTAGTGTTTAGATCAACACAACTATGTTAAAATCACATACCTCCAGACATGATTTCCAGCTCCGGTCGAACGAGCTGAGACTTGAAAGTTAGAGAGGAAAAACCCTTATTTTTAGTCTATTTTTGTTTCGGACGTATTCTTCTTCATGGAGAGATCAAGGTCTTAAATAGACTAGAAGTACCCTTCAATTTTACAACTCCTACCATCAAAAAGTTGTAAAAATATTTCACACTCTATTCATTGTCTATTAACCTAGTTAATTTAGTAGACATTCTAGTTTTGACTAAGATGCTGCCATATTTAATTGCTGTAATTATTGACTAACATTCTCCTTCTTGGTCCACTAAATTTACTTTATAAGACGATGAATAAAATGTGAAATGCTTTTGCAACTTTTTGATGGTGAGAGTTATAAAATTGGAGAGCCCTTCTAGTCTATATAAGCATGTGATCTCTCCATCAAGAAGAACACATCCAGAAACAAAAATAGACTAGAATTAAGGACTTTTCCTCTCTAACTTTCAAGTCTCGAATGGTTAATCGGAGTTGGTAATTGTGACGGAAGGTATGTGATTTTAACATAGCTGTGTTGATCTAAACACTAGAAGCTCTTATACCAACTGTTAGACCTTCTAATATTTAAATCAACACATCTATGTTAAAATCACATACCTCCGGCCATGATTTCCAACTTCGATCAACAATGCAAGACTTAAAAGTTTGAGAGAAAAAGCCTTATTTCTAGTCTATTTTTGTTTTTGGATGCGTTCTTCTTGATGTAGAAATCACAGACTTAAATAAACTATGACTTTTCAATTTTACAACTCTCACCATTAAAGAGTTGTAAAAACATTTCACACTTTATTCATTGTCTGCATCTTAGTCAAAACTAGAGTGGTCTATTAAATTAAATAGGTAAATAGACAATGAATAAACTGTGAAATGTTTTTACAACTCTTTGAAGGCGGAATTTGTAAAATTGGAGTCATTCTTGTCTATATAAGTATGTGATATCTCCATCAAGGAGAACACGTCTGGAAACAAAAATAGACTAGAAATAAGAATTTTTCCTTTCTAACTTTCAAGTCTCATATTGTTGATCGGAGTTGGAAATTATGACCAAAGATACGTAATTTTAACATAGTTGTGTTGATCTAAACACTAAAAGGTCTAACATTTCTACGTCGGTAGCCAAGATCCCCAAGTCGCAGATAAGGTTGCAATCTCAATAGGAGTCATACCTGACACGGAATTCACATTCTTATGTTTTATATGAACAGGCTCGCTCCCTAGATGGAATGGCTCTCCTCATACATATAATAAATAGGCCGCTTTCGAGATGGATCTTCAACATGTTTAACTTGACTCAACCCCATCAACTTTTTATGATTATTAAAGCAAGTTAACCCAGGCCCAACAAGACACTTTGAGAATATGATGGTGGAGAGAGAAGGAAAAATCATTCATTTGGTGGAGGGTGTTATTTTATCGGTCAAGATAAGAAGAGCCAGCATATCTAAAGCAAGGCATTTTCTGTTTTGTTTGCTCTCTTCATCCATGTGTGTGTCTGTGTGCCTGTATGTGTATCTGCGGTTAAGAATCCTTTAATAGCCCATGACCTTCCCCCAAGCCCACCACACTACTAATTCCAGGCATGAGCTGAAACCTAGAAATGGCCTACATCAAGATTCCTTTTAAAAATCCAACCTGGCAACATTTAATGGGTTGTTTAGATTTTGTATTTAATTTATTTTAGAGATTTCATCCAATATATTCCAGCAAATGGCACAACTTATCTACCATAGATCCAACATAAGGGAAGGCAATAGTGAAGCCTTGCCCAGTTGTGATATACGGCAGGGGCCAAGATGTTAAATTTCTTCAAACATATCAATCAAGATTCATCGAGCATTATATAAACTCTTTAAGACACAACATAGTGCAAGATTTCTCTTCCCAGTACCCTCGATTTCCTTTACACACAATCAAGATGCATCAACATCAAATGGACTTATCTCTAACACAACATGTGCACCAAGTCTCTTCCAAGTACCATCAGTCCATTCTTAGTCAAATGACTCAAATCTAAACATTGTTATCTACTAAATGGCCAAAACAAATAATTTATAGGACATAATGGGGAAAAATAGAAACAGTTGAAAAAAGGATTCATCTTTTAGTTCTTTTCCACCTTCTGGTCTTAATCAAGTTAAGGTCTAGTAGGAAAGAGAGAAATATGCGCAAATGTCAACTCGATGGACTTTTTTTCCTTCCTTTTTTGCAATAACTACTCGCACACCACAAGATAATTGTCGCACAAAAACAAAAGAGAAGCATGGTCTCTATATAAATTAAGGACAAGGTGAATAGTTGTCTGCCTTCAATCTGCTTCAAATGATTCGAACCAAATATCACAAGGAAATCTTAATAGGGGAAACCGTCACAATAGAAGCAACCAAAAGTATATTCATTTCATGTTTTTGTGTTGGCTGCACGAATCTCTCTTTTCCCACATTCAGCTTGTTTAGGAGCATCAACCCTGTTAGGCAAACTTTGATAGCCTTTACAGTCCTTAACAGAAAGTACTTGGTAAAAAGATGCTTCTAATTCATTATTGCAGAACATATGAGCAGACAGTTATAAGGCAACACATTAGCAATATTTTTCTGAAACAAAAATGAATCATATAGGGTCAAAGATTGTTTGAGAACGAACAGATTTCGGTGCTTCAATTAACGAATTTGTTAAATCTGTTTTCGGCTTAATTTGTCAACCGACGGTCTCTCTAGAACTCTGATTTGCCAGCTTAATTTGGGAAGAAACTACAGATAGTGGAATATCAATTATTTAGAATCACGTAATAAGAAACATAAGATATAATATTTATGTGCTCAAATTATTTTGAGGTTATTCTTTGTTGTGTGATGTAATTCCAAAAATCAAGATTTACCTAGGAATGCATTCAAGATAATATCCACTGCCCATTTCTGAAAGCAAGGTATAATTCAAAACAAAATCTGAAAGACATTTTAATTATGAAAGCTATAAATTAACTGGGAAATGAAACTCACAAGGCTACCAAATCCAACATAAATAGGCTTTTCACCAGCTTCAAGCCATTTCACAAGAGCTTCTGGAGGTTCATAATTTGATGCAAGATCAAGAAAGCAAAAGCCAACCACATCAATCTTAGGTCCCCAGTCTGCAAACAACAATGATAATTTTAACAGAAATTAAATTAAAAGCATTAATTACAGTCTGGCAAAGTGGAAAAATCAATCTATTTGCATTTTTTTCAATACTAACTAAAAATTTAATAGAAAATAGACCATTAGACTGAAAAGGAAATAATAGCTAACAATCTCATCACCATGAATTTGACTAATTTGAATCAAGTAAGAACTGACAAAAGGTCCTATACGCTGATAGCAAGTTTGTTTAAGTAAGGGTACACTAACTACACGCTTATTTGGTTTTAACAAATTCTATATTACTGCGGTAGTAACCATTGTCTTTTGTCAAAGCATGTACTGGAGGACTGACCTTTAGGCTTAGGGACTAAATGAGGGCTCCAAATATATCCATGAGGGATGTCTAAAGCAGATTCATGTGAACCACTTAGGTATGTAACTGGTCGCAACTTCAGCTGTCTTTTCCTGAAATCATTTATCATATCCCACATTCCAAGCCAAATCATAGTATCAACAATTTGATAAGAAAGCTGCAAAAAATAATTCAAGACTAAAAACTAAGAACTCATGAACAAGAAGCCATTTTATGCGAAAAAAGAGTAAAACTAAGATGAATATGCAAAATCTATACCCCCTATGACTACTATGTGGAATTTAGAATTGGTAGTCATATAGAAATCTCAATAGGCTCAGGAAACTTTATGTAGAGTAATAAATACCTTTTACAGAAGAACAATTTAATGTATAGAATGGATTTCAAAAGGCGGATAAATCAAGTTAGAACTCTCTAGAATGTTGATAGAATAATGAGATAGCGGAGATGCATGGATGAAACTCAATGGAAGTGATACTGGATAAAGAATGCTAAGAACTACAACTACCAATCATGAGACAATGTTTAATGGCAGAAATGGTTATTGGTATAATAGATATCACAACATGAAAAATTGCACAATGAATCTATTCATTCAGAATCAGCAGGATGGTACTTACTTTAAAGATAGTCCCACATAGTAATTATTTTAGCAGTGTACACATCACAAAAGGTAGCAGCAAGAATCGATAAGTGGAAAGGGCCCTTTTTAGCACTGATTGGTGCAAAATTCCACACCTTAGACGATCATCTAGAATGACAATGAATTGGCAAAGGTTTCAGAGATGACTAGTTCCCTCAACTTTCTGTGCCAGAATTACAATAAATTTGAAAAATGGCCTGATTGCATATGCAATCTATTTTGGTTGACTTTAGGTCTCTACTTTTTTTGTTTCCAGTACCTAAAATTAGTTATGTTTACAACAAGAAAACGAAAGTCTAATGAAAACAAATTATGTGGTCATTAGCTAGCTTGTAGTGATCCTTAATTTTGCAAGTTAACTGATATTAAAACTGCTATGAAAGTTCTTTAAGTTTATTATTTTGAATGTTGCAAAAGAAGAAAATGTAACAAATTATGCTCAAAGTTAAAACTACCTGCCATCTGCATTGCTAAAATGTGTATTAAAATATTTGTCTTAGTTAAGCTACATACTACATTTTAGATGATTATTAAGAGAGACTAAGAATTTATACTAAATGTATCAACTCTGAAATTCACCTAATTTGCAAATTATTTTTATTTGACTCGGACAACAATGTGCCTACTGTATGTTGTCTTGTAGCCGCAATTCACCAAACGAGAAAGTTATAATGCTTATTCGATCAAATGTGCAGATTCACTGTTTAAGTGGTTACTGTTGTATTTTTTTTGTTTTTTGTTTTGTTGCGGGGGGGGGGGGGGGGGGGGGACTGACGCGATATCCAGCAGGTTGTTTGACACGGGAAAGAGGATGCGGAAATTCACTGGTTGGCCTGCAAGAATATAGCACTGGATGATGGATCAATGTCAGAATTTAAAAATATGCGGATTGGTACATACCACACAAAGAACAATACTCACGTCCATGGCATTGTGAAAAATATGTGGATTGGTACTTTTAGCGCCTCGGCCACATGTGTGTCCTGAACAAGCATTTTCCCAGGTCAGCAGTCAGACTCAAGACTTCCAACTGTGCATAAAAAATAAATACTACTAATCCTCTGGATGCAAGAAAGCATATATAAACATATCAATACCAACATCGCGTCCCTCGGCAGAAAAAGAATTCAAGTCAGACTGAGCAAATAATATGGCATATCACTAATATATAAAATTCAAATAAAAATCGACATTATGATCCCTCAGAAGTGCCAACCAGAAATATTTAAGGATGTCATGGTATCGCTAAAACTGTAAAACCTAATATGCAAATTGGAGAGCATTTAGCTTACTTGTCCCCAACAATTCAATAATTATCTAAACTTCATAACAGTTGAGTCAGCATTCCAAAATCATTACCTTATCAGTTCTCATGTGCACCTTTTCTGCACATTAATCACAAAGCAATAATCTGAAGTTACCGCTTCATTCCCTACCCATTCATACAATTTCAAACCTTTATCCTTTTGATACCTTCTAAGCCACGAAGCAAGCACAACAGGATCTGAAGCTTGTCATAAAAAAAAGGGGATAAAAAATCATGATGCTCACCCATCCTCCAATTTAAATCTTATGAACAAAAGTATTGTGTCAACAGGCAGCTTCACATATTTTTTAAATGTCCCACAGACATGAATCATAGAACAGTATAGATTGATAGCGTACCACTACATACCACTAAGATAAGAATGTTCTGCCTATATCACAATAATCATGAGTATCAAAAGCCTTGTCTCAGCTTTTTTCCATCCTAAAAGACAACTATATATGAACTATTACACATCCACCATTGGTTTAAATAAGCAGAAGATACTATAGCAGTTGCTGAACGGTGCATCGACACAGCTGGCACATTTATGGGCCACAGCGCCCTAAAAAAGAGGCAGGTAGAAGTAGTTAGAACAGGCATTGTAGTCGCCCACTTTACTGGAGTCCTGCCTTTTTTTAGTCTTGTCTGTAATCCTTATTCCACCCCTACCATCCCTATCCTCATATCTCTCTGTACCCCTTGTCAAGAGTTTAGAGTATTTAAAGTTGAGTGAGTGATATAAGTGGGGCTATCTTTAAAGTCTCATCATTTGGTTTTTTACTTTCAACACCCCTCAATCTTCATCTTGTCCTCCAGCAACTGGCAAGATGAGCCGTCCAAAAACGAACACATGTATGCGCGTGTAGCCGTCCAAACTCACCCGTTTCACTGAACGGGACGAGAACACAATGCACGGACGCTACTACGAGGCTAGGGGTGTCAAGTAGGCCAAGATGAATATTTTCAATTTTATTTTAGATGCCAAAATTTGTTATATGTAGAAATAACTTTGCCGGATAAATTTTACAGTAAGCAACAAACAAGCAAGTTAAATGAAATGAGTACCACACTATGTTCAAACAGTAACTGGAAATAGTAGCATTGGACTCGGGTGTTACATTATACCCAACTACAAAAAGAATTTCGTCCTCGAAATTCCAAGAATACAAAGATAGATAACTACAAGAAAAGGTGAGGAAACTTCTGCCGGATTTCATCTTCTCGTGCCCAAGTGGACTCTCCATGCGAGCGATTACCCCAAGAAACAAGCACAAGGGGGATAACCTTGTTCTTAAGAACCTTTTCCCTTCGATCCACGATTTCAATCGGTCGCTCCTCAAAAGTCAAGTCTTCTCGTACTGTTAGCTCCGAATGATCCAAAACGTGTGTTTCATCTCGAACATACTTACGGAGTTGAGATACGTGAAACACATCGTGCACATTTACCAAGGACTGCGGTAACGCCAAACGATACGCTACCTCACCAACACGCTCCACGATCTCAAGGGTCCAACGAATCGAGGACTAAGTTTTCCTCGACTTCTAAAACGAATCACCCCTCTATTCGGTGATATCTTCAAGAATACCAAATCACCCACGGTTAACCCTAGAGGTCTTCTTGACGTATCTGCCCAACTCTTCTGTCGGTCCTGTGCTGCCTTCATATGATTTCTGATAGGGTTAACCTTCTCAACTGTCTGCACAACCAAATCTGGTCCCAATAATCTTCGTTCACCGACATCGTCCCAACAAACAGGTGAACGGCATTTACGACCATACAAAGCTTCAAATGGAGCCATCTGAATAGTTGCCTGAAAACTGTTGTTGTAAGACAACTCCACCAAAAGTAGATGATCCTCCCAAGACCCCTTGAAGTCTAACATGCATGCTCTCAACATATCCTCAAGAGTTTGGATCGTTCTCTCCGGCTGACCATCAGTTTGAGGATGATAAGCTGTGCTAAATTTCAATCGAGTCCCCAAACTTTCCTGTAAACTCCTCCAGAAGTGTGATAAGAACCGAGTGTCCCGATCGGACACGATACTCACCGGTACTCCATGCAATCTTACAATCTCCTGCATGTACCGCTCTGCCAAAGTCTCTGTTGATTGACCAACCCGAAAAGGAATAAAGTGAGATGCCTTGATCAATCTGTCAACAATTACCCATACTGCATTGTTGCCTTTTGGACTCCGCGGTAAAGCCGTCACGAAATCCGTGGTTATATGTTCCCACTTCCACTGAGGAATCGGAAGTGGTTGCAATAGACCAGCAACCCTTTGATGTTCAGCCTTAACTTGCTGACACACCAAGCACTTCGCCACAAAGCGAGCAATCTCCCGCTTCATGCCCTCCCACCAGAAATGCTGTCGAATATCTCGGTATATCTTTATGCCTCCTGGATGTACAGAATAAGCTGAACTGTGTGCCTCCTTCATAAGCTCTTCACGAACATCACCCTTTGGCACACACAAACGGCTACCATACCTCAACGAACCATCTTCGTGGATCAATAAATCTGTTCGTAGCCCGGCTTCAACCTGCTCTCGAAAATTTTGCAGTCTAGGATCCTGCGATTGAGCTGCTTTAATATTCTCGATCAAAGACGAATGTACTTGCAGCTGCGACAACTGTCCCGTAGAACGCGGTAGCACAACCTCCAAGTCAAATCTTCGAAAATCTGCGACGATCTCCTTCTACGTAGTTAACACCTGAATTACTGATAACCGACTAAGTGCATCCGGCACAACATTAACCTTCCCCGGATGGTACTTAAGATCAAGATCGTAGTCAGCCATCAGCTCCAACCATCTACGCTGCCTCATGTTAAGCTCCTTCTGTGTGAACACATACTTCAAGCTCTTATGATCTGTAAAAACTTCGACTCTTTCGCCCAAAAGGTAGTGTCTCCAAATATTCAAAGCGAAAATCACAGCCGCAAGCTCCAAGTCATGAGTTGGATAATTCTTCTCATGGGTCTTCAACTGTCTCGATGCGTATGCTACAACCTTCCCATGCTGCATCAAAACACATTCCAATCCTTTCCCAGATGCGTCGCTGTGAATCACCAATCCTCCGGAATTGTCTGGCACGGTCAGAATAGGGGCGGTTATCAACTTCTGCTTCAACGTCTCGAAAGCTAACGCACACTTATCCGCCCATACAAAAAGTACCTCCTTGCGCGTAAGCTTGGTCAGCGGCTCTGCCAGACGAGCAAAGTTCTCCACAAATCTCCTGTAGTATCCGACTAATCCAAGAAAACTTCTTATCTCAGCAACATTTTTTGGAATAGGCCAATCTCGAACTGCTGCAATCTTTTCTGGATCGACGGCAATACCATCGCCAGACACAACATGCCCCAAAAACCTTACTTCCTCCAGCCAAAACTTGCACTTACTCATCTTCGCATACAATTTCTCTTGTCTCAACGTCTGCAGTGCGATCTTCAAATGCTCAGCATGCTCTTCAAAACTCTTCGAGTAAACCAGAATATCGTCAATGAATACCACAATGAACTGATCCAAGAACGGTGAAAAGATTCGGTTCATCAAGTTCATGAATACTGCTAGCGCATTCGTTACTCCGAAGGGCATCACTAAGTACTCGTAATGTCCATACCGAGTTCGGAACGCCGTCTTGCAAATATCTTCTGTTTTCACTCGGACCTGATGATATCCGGATCGTAAATCCAACTTCGAGAATACCCTCGCGCCACTAAGCTGCTCAAAAAGTTCTCCAATGCGAGGGATCGGGTACTTGTTCTTGATAGCCACCCGGTTTAATTCTCGAGAGTCGATGCACATCCTTCTTGTGCCATCCTTCTTCTTTACTAGAAGAACTGGAGCTCCCCAAGGCGAGTTACTGCTTCGAATCCAACCCTTTTCAAGCAATTCAGCAACCTGTTTCTTTACTTCTTCCAACTCTACTGGCGCCATTGGATAATATGCTTTAGATACTGGCGCTGCACCAGGAACAAGATCAATTGCGAACTCCACGTCCCTCCTCGGCGGCAAACCCGATATATCTTCAAACGCGTCCATAGAATCACGAACAACAGCCGGCTCTTTACTTTCATCACTTCCATTGATGCAAGAATATTGTTTGTCGGCCTAGCCCTAAACTCGACCGGCCCGACCGAACTGCTTCCTTAACGCAACTGTTGTCTGCTGCAAACTCCCTTTCATCCCAGATAAACTCTGCAGCTCTTGGCTGCTGCAAGTATTTGTGAGAAAGTGGTCAAACACAGGGAGACAATCTGCCTCTGGATGTCCACGTTCAATCTGCGCATGAACCTCCGTGCCCTGTCTGCATCGTTGGCAACTAAAGGTCCAGCGAAACTACTGAGTCTCGTCTATTCTGCTACATGCACATCTACGGGTGCTCCCTTCTGCTTTAGTCCGATGAACTTCTCTTCCATTTCCTCCCGTGCAGTCCGCAGGAAGAACTTCTCCAGGAAACTCTTAGAAAAAATCCGCCCACTTGATCGGTTTGGGCAAGCGGGTCTCCTCAACAAGCCACCATTCTCGGGCGTAGTCTACTAGCTGAATGCATACCACAACAACTTTTTTGTCATCTGGAATCTGTGCCGCAAAAAGCAAGTTCTCTGTGTCAACTGGCCACTGCTCCACTGGCAACGGCTCCTTTAAACCAGTAAATGTAGAAGGACCCAACCGTCTGAAATCTGCTACGGTCCCTACTCGGTCAACTGGTCTAGCTCCAACATTGTTCACAGACTGCTGAACGATCTGCAAACTTCCCGAAACGAGTCCGCTTGCTGCTGGATCAGCTCGGTCTGTTTCTTTGATTCTCCAGCAATCCTCTTATCACTCCAAGCATGGAGGCTTCATCCACACGCCTCTGGTATGTCTTCAATTTCTTACCGGCCATAATCCTGAACTCAAAATACCTAACATTAGCATGATGATAAATTTTGAGTATAGATCAAGGCTAGAACTCCAAGATATTTAAATAGAGTACCGCATTGTAAATATGCCGCGGTATCATAGCCACAATTACATAACTCCATCCAAGTCGCCTAAGTCCTAGAGATAACAAGGAATCAGGTTTTCGAATCGATACGCAAAGAAAGTTTGCGCATCGTAAAAGATATAATCAGGAAGAATGTGATTCAAGAATGGTAAAACGGTCAAGGTGGCAGGACATGTTTCCTAAACACGGGTATTCTGATTCATGTATTGGGTGCAATACCCAACTACAAAAGAATCAACCCGACTATCCTATGTCTCTGATACCAAAAGAACCATGTCACGCCCCGCTTCCCAGAGTACGCTAAAATAGGCACGTGACATAGCCAACCATGCTACCTGTGATTAGGAAAAATCCTTCCACAGTCACATTACGACTGTAGAGATATCAAGAACAGGAAAGTAAACTAACTATCTAGTACATGTCCATAAGCCAGAGTAAAAGAGTCAAGAAATGCTATAGTATGCGGAAGCAAAAGATCAAATAAACACCTGGAAAGTAAGACTGGATACCGACATGATCCCTACCGCTCAATCTAACAACGGCAAAACTCCTGATCAGTCTGCAACAAAGGTAGAGGATCTGGGCCATGCAAAACCCAGACGTCAGCGCGTCATAACATCAAGCAATAATAAATGAACAGGATACACGAGATATGCAGGCATGAATCATAAATAGTAACAAGTCAACAGGGATGTATAACAGTGAAGTGTATCAGTGTATGTGACGTGCAGTGATCAATCTAAACTGTGCTACTGGGTTGTCTACTCTAAAGTTTGTTTGAAATCAATTAATGTAATCCTCCATGTAACTCAAAGGATATGTCCCGTTACCCCCCGGGACCACGGATCAGGAATATATGAACCAAGAGTGGTTCTGTCCCGTTACCCCCCGGGACCACGGATCAAGATGTAAGAGTCACGAATGGCTCTGTCCCGTTACCCCTCGGGACCACGGATCAATTAATACCCTTTTAAGTTACACTTTAGTTTACACTTTTGATTTCCCCATACCCCCAAGGTTATGTGTTCAAGTCAGGTATTCAGTAATCAAGAACTAATGCCAACACAGGATCAGGTAAGAGCAGATTTGTCTGGATAGACAACAGGAACGGTCCGTGAGGACTACATGTCAGGTTTGTTGGCATTAGACACGAAATCAAGTAACGGGTCAAGCCGTGGTACATCAGGTCGAGTCAAGTAGTGTACGGTACCATGTCGGGTCAGATAATATGTGTAGCAAGTCATGTCAGGGTGCACAAGTATCACGTGGGTGCTCATAATCAAACTATAATCAGTATGGGTACACAAAACAAGTATGGGGTACTAATATAACAAAATGGAATAATGTGATATGGTATGCAAATAGATATAATTTCAAGGATATGGATGCACAGTTATCGATTAGGGTTACATTTATAGTTCCAATATTAATTAGGATGCAATTTATTAAACATGGAGTGTTAATATCACAGTATTATGTAGTAATGTGATCTATGGATGCAATTATATGTATCTTAAATGCGATGGATGCAAACGGGTATCCGAAAAGTTATAAAACTATAAAATGGTAATGTGGGATGTACAACTAAGCAATATGTGATATAAATATGATATCATAATATTAGTATGGATAGCATATTCAAAGTGATTAATAACTATAAAAGTGGTATTGATTAACCATGCACAAGAAAGTTCCGTTCAGAAATTCAGCGTCACCCTGATTTGTAAAATAGCTTAAAAATAACAAACGTTCTCCAAAAGGAACGTGTCTTATACCAAAACAAATATAATTCAATAAGGTTTTCAGTTTTATAAGTATAAGCATCTCAGGTTGTCCCTACAAAAAGTTATGAACATTCGAAATTGAAAGTTTGCTGCTGGAATTTCCCTGGACAGCAGTTTGGAGACATTTTCATTTGTATTTTATGTTATTTAAACAATTTATTTTGCAAGTAAATATTTCATAGAGTTATAGTATTCTGAGTTAGCTTCGTAACGAACTAAAAAACGTATACTAATGATTTTTCCATGATTTATAATGAATTTTATAAGATAAGGTGTACAGTAAATTTCAGATTTGTCATATCCGATTTTTCAACGACGTTTCATGTGTAAACTATAATATTTTAAACATAATATCATAAAATGCAGATTATAAACTAATTAAAGATGATAATAAGAAATATTATGACGATGTATATTTTAATTGATATGGATGCAGTATAATGTAATCTAGTATGTCACAAGATAAGTTTTCATGATCTAGATTTAATATGATATAAACGGATGCAAACGGAACATCGAAACGTTATAAAATTAAACATGGGGCACTAGATTTAAACTATAGGTATGGTATTTATTTAAATAGGTATAAAATGAATTATATAGCACGTAGCAAGATTAACTTGCCTCGATGGGTCGCGAATCGGGAAAACGGAACGTTAGCCGTCGGCGGGAAAAACTCGCGACGGGCGCACGGTTCACGGAATGAACCCAAACGACGAACAAAGGAACCACACGGGTCGGGGTACCTCACTGGAACATCGAGAAGCGTCACCGGCACGACGGAATTCCGGCAACAAAAGAACAGTTAAAAAAAATGAGAAACGAGACATGAAGCAAGAAGAGAAAGAATGATAAAGAGAAGTACGAGAGAATATATGAGAGAAAGAGAGAAAAAGTGGAGAGAGAGAGAGAGAAGAGGGAGAGAGAGAAAGAGAGCTGCAGGTGGGGGCCCACGGAATTAAAAGGAACGCGATTGGCTAAAGGGGAATCGTTAGTTAGGGATAAATATTAATTAAAGATTCAAAACATTTTAAGGAACAGTAGGATATATATATATAGGTTAATTTAAAATTTTAAAAGATAGGTAATGAACAGTAAGATATCAGGTTAGTTAGAAAAATATATGCGATGGTTTTAATAATATTAAAATTTGGGATTTTGGCGCCAAATAAAACATTTCCAAATCGCGCCCGGGTCGAGTCCAAAAATTTGAAATTGAAATAATAGGATTTTAAGCGGGATCCAAATTTTAAAATTAAGTGTTTTATGATTAAAAAGTATACCCCCAAAACGGACACATGTATACGCGCGCAGCCGTCCAAACTCGCCCGTTTCACTGAACGGGACGAGAACACAATGCACGGACGCTACTACGAGGCTAGGGGTGTCAAGTAGGCCAAGATGAATATTTTCAATTTTATTTTAGATGCCAAAATTTGTTATATGTAGAAATAACTTTGCCGGGTAAATTTTACAATAAGCAACAAACAAGCAAGTTAAATGAAATGAGTACCACACTATGTTCAAACAGTAACTGAAAATAGTAGCATTAGACTCGGGTGTTACAAGCATCCTTCTAGAAATGTAAATTCTTTTCTTTAATGTTACCTCTTTCTGTTTTTATTCTCCTCTTCCCTCTTTATCCATATAATTCACTATAATTGTTCTTCTTTTTTAAAGTGTGCAATTGCAAGGAGAAATGAATGTGTATTCTTTCTCTCGTTCTCTTCCTACTGCGGTTGCACCATCCCCCCCCCCCTTCCCAACACACACACACACACACACACACACACACACAAAAAAAAACAGTGCTTTTACACTCTGTCTCTTGTATCATTATCACAATCTAAGCCCTTTCCATCAACATGGGGTCGGCAATGAAACGAGGCTCCATGAAAGGTTTGACGAAGTTTTACGACTAATTGCCAACCTTCTTTTGATTAGTGCCAAATTCCTAAAGAAAACTATGGATTAGGCTCAGTTTTGGCATAAACCTAAAGATGATCTCTGATGACTAAAGTCCTCCAAATCTGTCAAGACTAGAAGAAGGTGAAAGATGAGACTTAATATAGATAATTATGTTCAAATCTAGGGCATAGATAAAGCCAAAAGAAAGAGGAAATTCCTGCCAATATATTTCCAAACTTATCTACATATTCATTATGCCATAAAACTCAAGTAAATATTCAGCCATTAGTTTACATTTAGGCAACTTAATCATTAGATGGAATTTTATGGTAGGCTTAAGCCGCTTAACAAGAAAAGCTAATTTAATAGTTTAAATTTAAATAGTAAAACTTGAAAGCTTCAATATGTAAAATGTGCTAGGTCACAATGGCATGCAATTTTAAGACCTGTGTGGGCCTATTATGTTGGAAAATCCCAACACTGCCTCAAGTATACTAGCTTTGCAACCCTAGGACACTATACTATTCCTTGTATTGGTACAGAATTTGGACTGCACAGTGAATGTTGGATGAAATAAATCTTCACTGAAATAAATTTCTTATTGGTTCCTCATCAGCTATTAATTACATTTAGAAGCACCAGTGATTCATATGTTAGGATTTACAAAAGCAAAAGTAGATTATATAATGGCACTCTAGGAACTTTCCTAGAGCAGCGGTAAAGAAACAACAATAAACCACTATTTTCGAAGATCGGAACCATCTATCTAGATCCGATATCCTAAACATAAACACTCTTGTTTTCATGTGATTTTGATATTTTTGGCGCATTGATCTAGGAGTGAAAAAATGTTGTATTTGTCAACAAAAAAAAAGTCAATAATATTGTGACCGTTCGATGCAGGGGCTGTGTATATGAATAGCATGTGTGCAACTATGTTTTAGGAAAGATCACAATGGACGGTGCCAGTCATCGGAAAAGGTCGTATATTGTAGGCTATTTGACTGTCTGTCTAAAAAAAATTCCCCTATAATGTCACTCTATATTATGTACCCTCTTTAAGAATGATCATATGCATCATTATTCTATTGACCTCTATCTGGTTATCCTATAATACTGGCATAAACCAAGAATATGACTGCCTTCACAATTCAACCACACATGATATTCGCCGCGGGCATTTCCTCAACCAGACACGTTTCAAGTCTCATGATCATGTTCTCACATCTATACAAAATGCATCATCCTTTAACCCAATTCTGTAGGACCTGCTGGAATGCATTTCACTATTTGGCTCAATTTTGAGTCAGAACCTCATTAAAATTGACACCATGAATTTTTTCCCCTTTTTTGACATGGTGAACTTATTTCCATTTTCTGTTTGCCAGTATTGACCAAAGAAATATTATGTAGCTGGTCAATAGATAAGAGAGTAGCATTCGGTTAGTAGCTCTTAACCATAGTGTTGATGGATAGCAAATGGAGAAGGGCATAAGGATAATATCACCATTTTTTGTGCCAAAAGGATAATATCACCTTTCATGTTAACACAAAAACAGTGAAAATGTGTGTGTGTGTGTGCGCGCGCGCGCGTGTGTGTGTGTGTGAGAGAGAGAGAGAAGGGGGGGATTGTAAAACAGGTATTATATTTGACCAGACAGGTCCTTCCTGCTGGGTTGATAGGGGTAAAAGAGCATGATTACGTTTTTGGCAAAAGGTTTACATAGAGATTGAGGAAAATGATATAAAGAAGGAACAAACCAGACATTTCACAGGGAAGTATATAAAATAGATATGACTAACCATATGCTGGTGGATTTGCAATTATGGCATCTGCCTTGAAGGGAATGCCTGAATCAAGATCGGGATCTTTGCAGGCAGGGAGCAGAGAAAATATAATTTCCTTAATTTGTTTTCGTTGAATAGGTATCTCTGAAGGTGCAGAAGGTAAAAAACCTTTATTCTTGACCATGTCTGTTCACCAGCAAAGAATTATCATCAAGAGAAGTTTAAACTATCCGTGGCCTACAGAAATTCACTAATAAAAATAGAAAGCAGATGCAAGTGATCCAAGCACATTCAGCAAGAACTTTCGGGTCTCCTCCTAAAGGGTAAAACTCAAGTCCAGATGTCACTACGAACTCTTTAAAGTTTGCATGAGTTGCGAGTCTGACACGATGGCCATAGTCCTGTAAAGAAACTTTAACATCACTTCACATTGCTTCAAGACCTTTAATAGTATAACGAATTGTAAACAAAGTTATACAACGTGGAAAAAATCAGCTGTACATCAGGCATTTATTTCTAAATATATCTATTTAAGAACTTTACCAAAAAGAGAGATTCATGGATCTGCATATATGACTATCAAGCAGCTCGTTCTCTCTTTATATTTTGATATATTTCCTTTGTCTGTGACACAACTTCCACTACAAGAAAATTGACATGTAGCAGCCCACATATAGTGGAGATTTGAAGTGGCCGCTACAGATCAAATAGAACCTAATTTAATTATCTACATAAAACCTAGACCCCAAGCTCCCTTAAAAAAATTTGTTCAACAAAAAGCCTTATTCTCTCCTCTCCCCCTTCTCCCTTTGCGAGAAAACCCCTTAGAGTGCCAAACACTATACCTCGTTGATCATCAAATCAAAATCTCTCTCTCTCTCTCTCTCTCTCTCTCTGTACAATAAGAACTCTAGCGCCTCTATGATCTCGCAATCTTTTCTATGGTGCGATCTCGCAAATCTCAACCTTGAAGATCTCGCGAATCTCAATCCTAAAATTCTCGATCAATTCGGTAGTCTTCAAGCGCAACGAATCGAGCTTGTCTTTTGTTAAACTCGGTTTTGGGATCAACCATCGATGCACATGGGCTTGTAATATAGTGGAACTCCATCCAAAAGACTCAAACCTTATGGAGGTTTATCCCATCTTACATCTTATACCTTATGGAGGTTTATCCCATCTTACATCTTATACCCATATGCATCCCATAATTCTAATGTGGGGCCTATGTTAACCCCATTCTCAACACTCCCCCCTCAACACTCCCCCCTTACGTGGAAGGAAACTCAACCTCACATGAAACGAGGACTTCACGTGCAACGAGGACTCAAGCCCCTTATGCAACATGGACAGACAAACACCCGAGCTCTAATACCATGTTAGACTCGGTTTTGAGCCTATCACAATAGGGCCAACCATGGATGCTCATAAGTTTTTAATATAGTGGAACTCCATCCAAAAGACTCAAACCTTGTGGAGGTTTATCCCATCTTATATCTTATACCCATATGCATCCCATAGTTTTTCCAATATGGGACTATGCTAACCACATTCTAAACAAATACTTGCACTTGATGAAAAGATCAGTTCTCTGCTTTAGGGTTCTAAGCTTATGTTTCATTATTGAAAATTTAGGATTTCCTTTCCATCTTTCTTAGAATTTTGTTTAGCTTTGGGTTAGATACTCTTAAGGTGTGATTTTCTCTTTACTCCGACTAGAATAACTCTAATGGATTACGAATTGTTTTTATTTTCTATTTAAATCATTAGGCAAAGCTTATTCAATATTGGATCGCTATATGGCGCATATGTATAATATTTTTCTTGCAAACTATTTTGTTATTTTCAGCTTACAATGTTTTGTTTTGTGTTACCATAATTCGCTAAACCATTAGCAGTTTGTGATTTGGAACGGTCGTTCCCAATCGAGCAATTCGACGATCCGGATCGGAAGGATCGGCATTTCGATCAATAAATGCATATAAAGCAGACTTTGTGTTAATAGGGCTACGTTTTTTGTTATGTATAAGTGTACCGAAGAAACTAAATCATATACATATATATATGATACATACATATACATATACTATCGATCCAAAAAACACACTAATGTCTAGAGCTACTTTTACCATTATGTATAAGTGTATCGTAGAAAACTACCCTCTAATCCTATCATACCATGTTCCATGATAAATAACATTTCGTGTTTCCGTTCCGTGTATCAGAACATGTGTTACCATAGATCGCTTAATCATTAGCGATTTGGAACGGTCATTCTCAAATTAAGAATACTAGCAATCCAGATCGCAAGAATTATCGTTCCGGTCTAACCTATTAAAACTCAACTTAAACAGACACAAAATTAGTTTTGTGTTGATACTTCAAAAATAATAGAAAAATATTTAATTCTTTTTCAAGAACTTAAATAGATAACAAAGACACTAAATTATATATATTTGTACATAATGTATACCTATATATACAAATGATCCCAAAAAATATTCTATATTCTAAAACTACGTTTTTCTGTTCTATGTAGGTGTATTGAAGAAAATTACTCCTATCGTACCACGTTCCGTTACAAGTACCGTTCCGCGTTTCCGTTTTCATTCCACATACCGAAACGCTCCGCGTTCCGGGAAACATAGATCAGAATGTTATATGTTCCACGTAACATAGGTTTTGTTTAACATTCAAGAACTAATGGCTTTGGTTATGCATTGAATAGGAGGTAATAGGTTCTTTGCTTAATTTTCAACTTACAATTCTCAAATTATAATATTAGATTGAGATTTATCTGATTTTTTTAAGCATTCTGAAGATCTTTCAATTATTTCACTTATATTATGATTGAATGCCATAATTACATTGGGACTTAACTAGCCATGCAATTGGTTGAAAACATGATATAATTTGTTTTTATCCAATACAAAAATTCAATAAATACATGTATAGATATAATCTATTTTTATCCAATATATATATAGAGAGAGAGAGAGACTGAAATCATTTGAATCTTATATTGGCTATTGTCACGCCCCGCTTCCCAGAGTACGCAAGATTGGGCACGTGACATAGCCAACCATGCTACCTGTGGGTAGGAAGTATCCATCCACAGTCACATTACAGTTGTAAGGATATCAAGAACAAGATAATAAACTAATCTAATACATGTCCAAATCCATAATAACAAGAATCAATAAACAATAAGTGCGGAAGCTAATGATCCAGTACAATGAATAAACAGTACGTCCCATAATGCGGGCTCACATCTGGAAATGAAATGAAATAAATAAACTAAACCCTAAGGAACTCACAGTTCAGCCTGCTGGCTGAAGTACTCCTGCTCGGTCGTCGACACTGGTACGGAATCTGGGCCATGCAAAACCCAGACGTCAGCGCGTCATGACATAAATATATAGTATAAACATGGTAATAAACAATGCAAGCATGAACATGAGTAAAGCAGTAATAAGAAATAATCAAGCAGGGTAATGTGCAATGGTGACTAAACTGTCCTTTCAGGTTTTCTACTTTATAGTCTTTGAAACCAATTGATGAATCGTCGATGTAACTTAATAGTATCCCGTGCGTGCCCGGGACCACGGTCAAAGCCCTCGGGGCTGAATCCGAGACGTGCCGCTAAGCAGTAAAAGGTAGCAAGATGGACGAGTGATGTCAGCATCACCACTCCGGAGCTGGCCAAGCCCGTAAGACTGATCAGAACAAGTATCGAACTGTTGAGTTACAAGTCGGTTTCACCTTTGATTTCCCTATACCCTCAAGTTATGTATGTCAGGTCAGGTATTCAGTAGTCAAGGACTAATGCCAACACAAAATCCGGTAAGAGTAGGTCTGTCTGGATAGACAGCAGGAATGGTCAGGTTGGTCGGCATTAGGCATGAAATCATGAAACAAGTCATGTCAGGGTACAACAGGATGAGTCGGTATGTATGTATATGTCATGTGTAGCAGGATCAGGCCAATATGTGGTGCAATCGGGTATGTGCTCACAACAGGTATACAATCAATAATGAACAGCAGCAGGAAACAGTAAAATAACCATAATATTCCATGTAACCACAGTGATGCTTTGTATTCTCTTATTAACAGGTTCAAGCACCCTTGGGTGCAACAATCACAGGGTAAAACAATATTAATAACACGAAGCAATGAAGCCATTAAAACTACAGCATACTAATAGTTACAAGGATGATCTAGCAATTTAAGCAATGACGTGCTAATTGGTTAATTAGTTAAAGTGTGGATTGATAGCATACCGATTAACTACAAGTAACTACTATAATGATTTAACGTTACGGATGATTGTAACTATCAATTCTAATCGATGTTACCAAGCCGTGTGGTTATAACAAATAATATGATGATTAAGTTTGTAGCATGTTAAAGCAAGTATTCGGATACTTGCCTCGACGGTTTCGCAAACCGGAAAGCACGGATGCGACGTCGGCAGAAAACACGAGACGGGTGCACGGATCTCGGATTGAGTCCCAACAGCGAACAACGGGATCACACGGACCAGGGTACCTCGCTGGAGCATCGGGTTCAAAAGACGGCACGGTCGGATTCCGGCAAAAGTCATCGGCAACGAGGTTAGCAACAATGATATGATACACGCAAATAACGACCAGCGAGGGGGATTGTACCAAAAGGGAGGACAAGGAAAACTTACAGGGAAGAAGCAGGGTGCAACCACGATGGCTCGACGGCACTGGGACGCCGGCGAGGCAGCGACGGCGGCTGCGAAGGCCGTAACAGCCACTGGGTTCACTGGAGAGGGGGTGCGACGAGTGGAGGAGGGTGGTGGTCGGCTCTGGTGATCGAGGGGGAAAGGAGGTGGCGCGGGAGACGTCGACGAGGGTCGTCGGCACGATTTCCGGCGACCTGGAGGTTTGGCGTTAGGGTTCTGCTCGGGTCTGGTGGTGGTCCAGCGAGGGGACGAGGAAGGTGACGACAAGTCGGGACGAGGAGGAAGAGAGGGAGTCGCGGGCGTCGTCGGCGACGGGAGGCGGCGTCGACGGCGGGATCCGCGGCTGAGAGATGGCGTCGTCGGGGTTGGGTGCAGGCGTGGAAGAGAGCGGGAGAACGAGGGGAGGAAGGTGCGGCTAGGTCGAGGAGGTGTTGATGGCGGCGACGAGGTCACGGGGAGGTCGGCGGTGAGGTCACGAGGGCTAGGGTTAGGGTTTCGTGTGGGTTTCTCTCGCGATGGGAGAAGAAGAGGCGGCTGCATGGATAAATATAGGAGGAGAGAGAGAGGGAGATTTGAGGGAAGAGAGAGATAGAGATTTGATGAGATAGAGAGAGAAAGAGAATGAGGAGAGAGACAGAGAGAGGCGGTTTGAAGGGGCCCCACTCGTTAGATTAGGAGCTCGATGATTGGCTAGGCGAAATTCAAAAGGAAAAATTGAAAGGATTTAACGGTTAAAGAAAAATATATTCGTATATATTATAGTTTTATGATATTTAATTAAATGGGCCTTTTTGGCGCTAAATGAAACATTTCCAAATCGCGTCCGGGTTGCGCCCAAATGCTCCAAATTCAAATTGTAGGATTTTAAGCGGGTTCCAAATTTTGAAAAGAGGTGTTTAGTGATTAAAATGCATGCCCCCAAGTCGGACACTTGCACGCGCGCGTAGTCGTCCAAACTTGCCCGTTTAGCCAAACGGAACAGAATCTCGACACGCGGACGCTACCACGCGACTAGTGGCGACGAGTAGGCCAACACGGACATCTTAAATTTCATTTTAGGAGTTAAAATTTGTTATGTGCCAAAATGACCTAACCGGTTAAAATTTAGCAATAAATACTAAAAAAACAGAATAATTGGAAATAAGCAATATATAACCCTCAACTAGTAATATAAATAGTATTATTAGGCTCGGGTGTTACAGCTATAATAGCTCTATTTAATATGAAAATTTTACTGAGCCTTCATATGCGATAACTTTTCAATATTTTTACATTTAACATAGTTGAATCATTCCGTGTATAAGGTTTAAGAAAATATATAAGTATAGAGCTACATTTCCTTTTTATAGTAGAAGTAACTTTCATTTTGGGTTCGTAAACAAACTAGTAGGTGTGGAATTACAACAATATCTTCTATTGCTAATTATGTTGACAAGAAAATGTCTCGATCTAATGGTTTATGTGTCCTTTTATAAGATAATTTTCATAAAGTTTTTGTTAAAATATTTAGTAATCATATACCTGGTTACTATCTATAGGCTCTTCTCTCATGTGAAGACGATTGGGAAATGTTGTGCTGATGTATTTGTAATGGCGGTGTCATCAGCTTCACCGAAATTAAATTAAACTCCTAGAATTTAAATGTTCTTTCATTTGTGCACCATAAATAGAATGTCATTGTTATCATTCCAAAATGGTTGGTTGTCCTAGGCCTTATAGATGCATACCTTTCTTTTTTCTTCATGTGTTCAATCTTCCTAGATATTATAGTGAGTTGATATGCAAATAGGGCACCAAATTGAGCATGGTAACCGCAATGGTCACCGTACTTGCATGGTATAATATAACATAGCTCAGCTCCTAACATTATTTCAATTGACATGTTAGCATAAATATGTTGATATAGTTTTTTCACGAAAATCCAAGGCTTAGTTTGACATGTTAAGAATATTATGGGTTGTGAACTTGTATTATGTAATTTTTCCTTTAACATCTCACTCTTGATTTGACTAGTTAAATATGATGTAGGTTTTGTTTTACAAAGAAAACATGCATATTAAAAAAACCTTTTATCAGTTTTCAAGAGTACATGAAGACATGAGTCTTTTGTTCATGACATTATACAAGATATCAATAAGATAAAATTTTCATTTGTTTGACTTTTTGTTAGATTACTTTTTTATTTCTTTATGTTTTTGTTTAGACGGAACTTTTATTATGTTGAACATATAAATATGACTCCTACATGTTATCTTCTATTTCATAAATAACTCTTATGCACAAATGGTCAATTGTACTGAAACTGCCATATATTTTTTCCTTTGATTTAGATTTGGGTTATCTTAATATGTTTGAAGCTATCTAAGTGTCCATTGCATATCTAATATATAGTTTTTGTCTTATGGATCCGGGTGGTAAAAAGAATATCTGTTGGTGTGAAAAGAATAGTGTTAGCTACTTATGCTAAAACTAAAACAAATCAGCTTTTTATTTATTTCTCTTTAACATTTTTATACGTTTGATTTATGCATTTGTGTTTATATATGCTTTATATCAAAATACTCACAAGTAACAAAACTACACAATACGCATGCAAAAAAAATCTCTTGATGCTTATTGCCAGTGAGACGGATAAGGATATCATAGAAATTTGTGTGAATTCAATTAGGTGAGAAAATCCAAATTTTATAATTAAGGAACTATCAAGAACATGTATCTTCTCTTATTTGGAGCACCCTCGTGAAGATTTTATTGTTAACACACATGGTGAGGTAAACTGCAATTCATATTATAATTTGTTTATTGCTTTGTAGTCAATACAACAGTATTCTGTTTTTAAATAATTCAACATATTAGATACAAGAATGTGTTGACGTTTTGCAGTCAATATAACGGTGTTATGTTTTTAAATAATTCAACATATTAGATACAAGAATGTGTTGACGCTTTGTTGACTATAGAAATTAAGAAATTACTAATAAAATAAAAATATGATTTACTCTCCTACGAAACTAAGTCCTAAATATTAGTACTTTGGTGCTTTAACCAATTAAATGAACATTGTTGTTGTTATGTCCATGAGTTGTTTATATACTAACTGAATTCAAAAGCACATTTTCTCAATATGTATTTTGGTAAATTGTAATATAACTATACTTTTATGGATGCTTGCTTTTTATATTTTGAAAGGTTGAGATGTATATGTGCATTTATGGCATTTTTAACTACTTACTAAACTCATTCTTCTCAAATTAAATTTTAATTAATCATCGCAAAACATTTTCAGTTCACAGTTTAAAAATGAGTGACCATATTGTAATTGTCCAAATATTTAGTCTTTTATTATTCTTTTTCTTACCTTTCTGGTTTTTCTGAGTTCTTATAGTTTCTAATATTTCCTTTAAAACCCCAAGTTTTTATTTTTAGTTTTTGTTTGTGAAGTATTCCTAGAGAGGGTGAATAGGAAAATACCCAAATTAAAAATTCTATCAAACACTTGCTAATACAAATCACAATTGTAAACTTAGACTAATGATATGCCAATAGAGATATAGCTAAGCACACATACAACTGTGAAATTAGAACATATAGTAAGCACAATGAATCACAATCAAGCAAGAATGAGCATACAGATAGCACAAGAGTTAGCAATGCAATTCCTAAGCTAATGAGCAAATAAGAGGTAAGAAATTGCAAACTCGAGACGATTTATAGTGGTTCGGGAGATCCCATAATCCACTTTCTTTAGACGCACGAACCCGTTCCACTAAACACGTGTTTTTCGGAGACAAACACATTGCCCACAAGCAACCTACAACCCCGTTTCCGGTGGAGGCCAAATAAGCACGTCTCCTCAAAACGCTACACGTTGTTCGCCATTACGAACAACACTTCTTACAAGCTCTTCCAGCCTCTCTCAATACAACCACATGTGCTTCTTCTCTCAACCTTGACCACTTCTTCTCTCAACCTTAGAAGGCACTCTTGCACTCAAGAATCCTCTCAATGAAGAAAGAAGGTCAAATACAAGCTCAAAATTACTCTCAAAGGAGTTTTACAATTGAAGCACTAATACTTAAGAAGAATGAAATATCAAACTGGAAGCTCTCGAGTGATTTTGTGTGTGAGAGTGATTTTAAATAAGTAAATGAATATATGATCCAACTCTCACAAGAGATGGGATATTTCTTTTCAAGATCACTTTAGAATATAAGCAATTGAAATCTCTTAGTGATTGGGGCTCAAAATACCAACACAAAACCTTTTTATAGCACCCAAAGAAAACCAGCCGTTATGGGTCAAAACCAGCAGAAAACGCTCATGGCAGGCATTTGAAGAACATCGGGGCAGACGTCTGGCCTTTTAGAAAAAGTAACCCAACGGCTATATTTTTGAAAAAAAAACGTAACTGCAGACGTTTGAAGTCAAAAAGGCAGACGTCTAAAGCGGAAAAAGTTTTGGCAAAAACATAATATCAGACATCTACCATGATGAGCTGCAGACGTTTGTGTTCCTTTCTGGAAAGCACAAAGTCAAAATCAGACGTCTGAAGTTCAGATTGATAGACGTCCGAAGTTTAAAAAATGCCATTTGAAACCCTTCATTAGACGTCTAGTCCATTGACCTTCATCCGTTTGTCTCATCTCAATTTTAAAAAAACATATCTGAAATATCAGATATCAACAGTGCACAAACGTCTTTACTTCAACGAGACAGACATCTGGCCAAGCACAAAATGCTGAAATCTGGTTTTAATAAATACGAAAGCTTTAAAGTCGAAAACATAAAGTTTTAGTCAATATAAAATGTTTGTGCAATCATATAAGTGTTCAAGAGCTCTAAATGATATAACCATAATCTTTAGAGTACTTAAAAGGATTTCTATGTTGGTTTAGCAAATTTTCGAATTCTTGAATCCTTATTGTCTCGACTCGAGCTCTTGAAACTTTGGCGCCACGCTTGAACTTGTGTTGGTCAATCGATCTTCAAATTGGTTTCGGCACTTGACACTTCAAACTCGAACACGACATTTCACTCACTTGCGTCTTGAAGCCGATATTTGATCTGCAAATGACTTTTGCTTCGACTTCGATCTTTGATGTTTCAAATTTGGACTTGGCTTCTAGCTTCTTAGTTATTCGTGGTATGAACTCTTGAATTCCTTGAACCTTGGCTACTTAGCATCATACAACTTGAATATGCAAATTGTGAAGCACTCGTCCGTATCCTCCAACCTCCATTAGATATATCCGTTCAAGCTCAATTTCCTCCATCCTCCTTTATACGCTTATATCGTGAGATATCCTGAATATCCGGAAAAGCAATCCCATAACGACCTAGCACGTCATATAATGTGTTATGAAATAAGTAAGATGTAAACACAAGTATATGACCATTCATTGTTTCAATATCACAATTATAAATAGTATATCAATATCAAGATATAAATCAAAAGCAAAATATGAGATATTGTTATACCAAACATGTATACATGTTATATGAAAAGCAAGATATAGAACACATGTATATACATATTCATATTGTGAATCGTCAAAACAACGAATGATAGTAATATATCGATATTAAAGAATATAATTGAGTAAAGCATGTCGATATCGATATATAACTCGGTATACACAAGATATAATATATGCAAACTAATAAACAAGTGTATGACAGTTTAGTGTCGATAGAATAAAACAAGATAAGCAAGTGACACTAAACGACTATTCATATTTAAGCTATCATCAAAACAAGGCAAGAATGGATAATGAAAATCCATAAACTATCGGTTTGTTCTTACAGTGAGTTCGTTCATTATTCTATTCTAAATCTATCTCATTGCTTGTGAGCATATGGCTATAGATGAAATTTGAGTAGCATCTTGTTAACTGAAATAAGAATTGGCAATTTGCAACAGGAAATATCAAGGTCCGGAGTTCTTAAGATGTAAAGTACACGTTAATCGTCTAATGCGATTGCTTAAATTTATGTTTGCTATTAACCATTCTCAATAGGCTTTTGACAAGAAAAAAGAAGACGTTTCCATTTTTGTATGACAATTAATATAAGGAACCAGAACAATAATCCTTATTCGGGTGAGGCTAATTCAAACTTTTTCTTTTATTTTTTTTATTTGAAAGTGTGGGTATCGACTAGGATCCTATCAATAGAATTTGGAAACAAATTCTACCAACTTATTAACCATTGGATGTGCAGTGGGATGTGTGCAAACAATTTTGTCAATGTTTGAATAAATCAGAACTATTCTTCATAATTGTTTGCACACATCCCAAAGCCAATCCAAAGGTAGTTGGTAATAAAATGATGGGTGCACTGAAAAAGAGAAAACTCGCCTGTAAACGTTTACCAATAGCAACAAAAGGCTGGACATCACGTGTACCCACAATGAGAATTACTACTTGTAGGGGAGGCATATATTCAAGGTCAGTTGCCTCTAGATGTTCTTCATCTACAGATTCATAAGTACCCTCAAGGCCAATATCAAGTGGCAAATGTTCAATATTGCCCGGAACTTGAACTTCTACCGTCCCATCATCTTTCACTGTCGCTATTCGATTTAGCACCTTAAGCTGCAGTACCAGGAGATTGAAACCAATGTAATCTTACTAAAAAATATAGGGTAAAATTCAATTATGCCCTTAGCTATCAGTGTTTTCACTAAATTACCTGATAGTTTTTTATTACAGTAAACTCCCTTGAACTTTGGTTTTAAAGGAGTTTTCTTCACAAAAATACCCTTTAATGGAGCACTTTCAAAGAGCTTATTTTAATTGCTAATAAACGAACTTTAAGGCAGTTTAGTTTAAAACTGCGATAACTAAGGCCTAAGGGTATTTCAGTGTAACTTACCCTAAATATATGGCTGCTCAATGCTCATTCGCTTACAAGAAAATGCAACAGCTTTTAGAAAATTTTAAATAAAGAAAAGGTAGCTATTAAAGAATTTTGTTAAGACAATACATGGGGTATCATAAGCATGTACATTCACATAAATAATGCCAGCTCTAATAGTAACAGCTATCTACACCTCTACAGAACTGTTTAGCCAATGGCCGTATCAGGCAGAGAGCAGACCGAAAGCATTCAATAAACGATGGAAGGATCAGACAGATGAAAGGTCACATGAGAAATAAAAGATTCTAGAATCACTGAAAAGAGTGATGGCAACTTTCCAGTAATCAGCAGCTCATAGTTTTCCTATGCCTTGAACAAAATGGTGATCGAACCAAATAGTTCGGACAAAACATAATCCTTGTGTCACGCCCCGCTTCCCAAAAATGTGGAATACGGGAAGCGACGAAGGCCGGCCGTGCTATCTACGGTAAGAAAAGTCCTTCCATAGTCACATAAGGCTGTCTAGATTAACCTGTCAAAAATAAAGTCCAATACCAAAAGAAATAATACTGATGATCATGCTGCAATGAAACCACAAGAAATCCTAAAATAGGTCCACTAGATAATTGATGCAATTAAAGATCCAAAACAAAAAATTCGGAATAAAATAAGATCCGAAAGAGATACAAAAGTCCTAATGTCCCATAAGGGCGCACATGCTAAAAGCTAAAAGTAAAGGAAAATTAAACCTATGATTACTGATCTTCAGCAAAGTCCTGGTAGCCGCTCTGATCCTGCTCAGCCTGCAGATCTATCTCTAAACCTGAGATGGCAAATCTCAGGGATGTCAGAACATCCCAACAAGTACTCAACGTAAAAAGTGTATGTAGTATAATAACAAGAATATATGAAAGTGAAGCCCGGTGCGCAAGAACAGCATGTATATAAACAATTAAATGCACTAACACTATGAAACATGTATGTAAGGGATCAGGTCATAACCTAACTGGTCACTAAAAGGTAAACTATCCTATCGTAAGCTTGAGTGTATGCATCAACCTCTGCAGGAGTATTCCTAACCCAAGAGTGGTGCCCCAGGGGCTAGGAAATACGGGCCCAACTGTGGAATGAACAAGAGACCGCTATAGCCCGGTACGAGCTGTAAACAATGTGACCGCTATAGCCCGGTACGAGCTGTAATCATGTGACCGCTATAGCCCGGTACGAGCTGTAATCATGGGACCGCTATAGCCCGGTACGAGCTGCCAGCATGGGACCGCTATAGCCCGGTACGAGCTGCCAGCATGGGACTCCTGAGATCCTGTTGTACAACGCACACTCAAACTACCCCAACACCCCCGTATTTACAACTACTATGGTAAAGATTAAAATCACTAATTAAGAATACTGAAAAGACAGGAACTTGTGGTATGGTAATTGTATGGAAATAAAACTGGTGAATAGTGGTGTCATGGCATGTAGTCCAGCACTCTAATTAATGATTTCATTTTTTAAAAAATAAATAATAAGGATCATGAATAACCATGTCAAATCAAGGTGTTCTATACATGTAATCAACATGAGTCTCGAATGTGTATAAAGCATGTAAAAGGATTTTTGTGCATAATATTCATGTCATAGCATTACATAAAGAAAAAGCAAGCAGCAAGCAGCAATATATATTAGCAAGTGTTCCGATAAGGAGTGATGATAAAACTGTGAAAGAAACATCTTTCCTCTAATATCCAAACTTGTACAGGCTAAGAACTAATTTAGATAATCGCCGATGATGCATCGACAAAATGAAAAGAGCAAGAGTACTTGCCTGAAGATAGCGACCACGAAAAACGATGTACGAAAATGCAGGCACGATCTCAGCTAAGGTGCGACTTTGGATCTAAGTTATATGATCCGCCTAGATAAATTTCATCGATTTAAATCATAAATATCTACATAAAAAATTGTCACACAACCAAAACAAAATTATCTCAATTTAGGGTTTTGATACTAATTTTCCCCCTTTCAATTGCTCACTGATTTCATACCATTTTATTTATTTATTTATTTATTTCCCTCTTTTTTTCTGAAAAAGAAACAGGAACCAGGGAATGCTTACAGGGGGAATCGTTGCAGTTGCTAGGGTTCGGATGGTCCAAGGTCGAGTCGAGAGCACTCAGATCTGGAGATGGGAGCGGCTGCGAGGCGAAGACGAGGCTGCGTCGCTGGTGAGGCCTTACGGTGTTGCTGCAGGGAAGTGATGATGAGGCTGATGGAGATCTGCGTGATGGTGTCGTTGAGAGAGCGAGATTTCCAACGAAGGCGCGACGAGGGCTTCGCGTTGGGTTTGGGGAGATGGGTTGTTACGATCGAGCTCGGGTCATAATCGGGGTGAAAGAGAGAGGGAAGGAGGAGAGAGGGAAGGAGGAGAAGGTCGACGTCGGGGAGGAGGCAGCGATGGCGCGGCGCGGCGACGGCTAAGGTTAGGGTTTTCGAGAGCGGAGGCGGCGTGAGAGGAGAAAAAGAACGAGGAGAGAGAGAGAGATGTGAGAATGAGAGATAGAGAGAGATTTTGTTATATATATAAATTTTTATAAATATGTGTATAAAGATGCATATCTTTAATTGGTCGTATTTTAGATATTCGGTGCAGATTTTCTTGTTCTCATTTTAACAGTAAACAGATACGCAAAAATGTTATTTTGCTGTCACTAAGAAATTATTTATATAATATAAAAACTGAATATTTTTCATATCAAAATTGTTTATAGAGAAAAAAATCTAAATTAAAATATTTTAGCGGCCAACTAAAAATTCAAAAATTATGGAAAAAGAATCTTGATAAACTCTTGAATTATTGCATTCAAATAGGGCTGTTACATCCTACCCACCTTACAGAAAATTTCGTCCTCGAAATTGGAAGGACGACTACAAGATCAAGAGAACAGGTGTGAGTACTTTTGACGAATCGTGTCCTCACGCTCCCAAGTAGATTCTCCGTGAGAACGTCCGCCCCAAGATACAAGAACTAAAGGGATGATCTTGTTTCTCAATACCTTCTCCTTACGGTCGACAATGGCTGTGGGTTGCTCTTCATACGAGAGATCGGTGCTCAAGGTTAATTCAGAGTGATCGAAAACATGACTGTCATCGCGAACGTACCGACGCAACTGTGATACATGGAATACATCGTGCACACCAGCCAAAGAAGGTGGTAAGGCCAATCTGTAAGCCACTGCTCCAACACGTTCCACAATCTCGAATGGTCCAGTAAATCGGGGACTGAGTTTCCCACGACTACCGAATCTAATCACTCGAGTCGGCGAAATCTTAAGGAAGGCATGATCTCCTACTCCAAACTCAAGAGGTCTTCGACTAGTATCCGCTCAGCTCTTCTGACGATCTTGTGCTGCCTTGATACGGTCCCTGATCAACTGGACCTTCTCAAACTGTTTGGGTTACGAGCTCCGGTCCCAATAATCTTCGCTCACCCACGTCATCCCAGCAAAGTGGGGAACGACATTTACGTCCGTAAAGTGCCTCGAACGGTGCCATCTGGATACTCGCCTGATAGCTGTTATTATATGAGAATTCCACCAAGTGAAGATGATCCTCCCATGATCCCTTGAAATCTAGCATGCAGGCTCTCAACATATATTCTAATATCTGTATCGTACGTTCAGACTGTCCGTCAGTCTGGGGATGGTAAGCTGTGCTGTAACGGAGACGAGTGCCTAAACTCTCTTGTAAGCTTCTCCAGAAATGTGAAAGGAATCTCGGGTCTCGATCCGATACTATAGTGATAGGCACCCCATGCAACCGTACGATCTCTTGCATATATTTCTCTGCCAATGTCTCCGTCGATTGTCCCACTCGAAAGGGTAGAAAATGGGCCGCCTTTGTGAGACGGTCGACGATGACCCAAATAGCATTATTGCCCTTAGGACTCCGTGGTAAAGCCGTCACGAAGTCCATAGTGATGTGTTCCCACTTCCACTAGGGAATGGGAAGTGGTTGCAATAAGCCGGCCACTCGCTGATGTTCGGCCTTCACCTGCTGGCACACTAAGCACTTCGACACATAGCGGGCAATCTCTCTCTTCATGCCATTCTACCAAAAGTGTTGTTTAACATCCCTATACATCTTAGTGCCACCCGGGTGCACCGAATAGGCTGAACTGTGTGCTTCCTTCAACACTTCCTCTCGAACGTCGCCCTTTGGCATGCATAATCGACTGCCGAATCTTAATGAGCCATCTTCGTGTATCAGTAGGTCTGTCCTCATTCCTGCCTCTACTAACCCGCGGAGTTTCTGCAATTGCGGGTCCCCAGCCTGTGCAGCTTTAATACGATCAACTAACGAAGACTGCACCTGTAGTTGCCAAGATTGTCCGGGCGTCCCCTGCTCTACCACTTCTAAATCGAGTCTTCGAAATTCATCAATGAGTTCTTTCTGGCCAGTCAACCACATCGCTGTTGGTCTCCGACTGAGAGCATCCGGTACCATATTTACTTTCCCGGGATGATATTTCAAATCAATATCATAATCAGCCATGAACTCCAACCACCTGCGCTGTCTCATATTTAGCTCCTTCTGCGTGAATACATATTTCAAGCTCTTATGGTCCGCAAAAATTTCCACTCGTTCTCCCAAAAAATAATGCCTCCAAATTTTCAAAGCAAAGATTACAGCGGCCAACTCTAAATCGTGAATTGGGTAATTCTTCTCGTGCGTCCTCAGTTGACGCGAGGCATAAGCGACAACACTCCCACGTTGCATCAAGACACAGCCTAGCCCCTTACCGGAAGCGTCGCTATGAATCACCAGTCCTCCTGTCCCATCTGGTACGGTCAATATGGGTGCGGTTGTGAGTTTCTCCTTCAATAATTCGAATGCTCGGTTGCACTCTTCTGACCATACGAATGGTATCCCCTTTCGAGTAAGTCTTGTCAATGGCTCAGCCGCTCGTGCAAAATCTTTAACAAATCTGCGGTAGTAGCCCGCGAGTCCCAAGAAACTTCTAATCTCTGCTACTGACTTCGGTGCTGGCCAATCCTTCACTGCTTCAATCTTCACCGGATCTACTGATATACCGTCTCCAGAAACGATGTGGCCCAAAAATTGAACTTGTTCAAGCCAAAACTCGCATTTACTAAGCTTGGCGTAAATCTTTTCTTGCCTCAGTATTTGCAACACGATCCTCAAATGCTCGGCATGCTCCTCCTTGCTTTTAGAGTACACAAGAATGTCGTCGATGAAAACTACGACAAACTGATCAAGGTACTGGGAGAAAACTCGGTTCATTAAATCCATGAACACGGCTGGGGCATTAGTAACACCGAATGGCATTACCAAGAATTCATAATAACCATATCGAGTTCTGAAAGCTGTCTTGCATACATCCTCCGCTTTAACACGAACTTGATGGTACCCCGACCGAAGGTCCAACTTAGAGAACACTCGAGCACCACATAATTGATCGAACAAATCATCGATCCGAGATATAGGGTACTTGTTTTTAATCGTAACCCGGTTCAACTCTCGGTAGTCGATGCACATGCGTAACGAGCCGTCCTTCTTCTTTACTAGTAAAACAGGAGCGCCCCACGGAGAAGTACTCGGGCGAATGAATCCTTTGCTGAGGAGGTATTCTATCTGCTTCTTCAATTCCGCTAATTCAACTGGTGCCATCCTGTAGGGTGACTTAGAAATTGGTGCCGTTCCTAGCAATAATTCTATCGAAAACCCCAAAGCACGAGGCAAGGGTAAGCCGGGTAAGTCCTCAGGAAAGACATCCAAAAATTCCCGAACTACGACCGGTGCCGAACTCATATCAACCTCCATTGATGCTAGTATGTCGCACGTCGGCTTTGCTCTAAACTTTATGGGTCCCAGAGATTTGCTCCCTCCAATGAACACGAACTCTGGGTGGTTAGGAATGCGAAAGTTTACAGTTTTGGCCCGACAATCAATATGTGCGTGAAAGGTGCCCAACCAATCCATTCCTAAGACGACATCATAACCACCGGTCCCAATCAACAGGAAATATGCGAAAAGCTCCCTGCCGCAAATCACAACCGGACAAAGCTTGCACTCTAGGTTGGTGGTAACTACTCCATTTCCAGTGTGAATATCCCAACCTCTAGTCAGTGTTTTGTGTGCAATAGAATGTGTTGTGGCAAAATCCAAAGACATAAAACAATGCGAAGCTCCGGAATCGAAAAGTGCTCTAGCAGGAACAGAACAAATTAGAACGGTACCTGAAACGACATCCTCCGATGCTTCCGCCTGCTCAGCTATCAGTGTAAAGGCCCGTCCCTGTCCACAACCTGTGTTTTCTCGCCTCTGATCAAAAAGTTGCTCCTGAGGGACAAGTCCTTTCTGAGGTTGGTTGCGCTCTGCTCTCCTTGGACAACTCCCAAACTGATGGTCACTAGCACCACAAATTAGACATAGACTCTCTCGACGTGTCCCGGTATCCGACAGTATCCACAAACCGGAGATTCCCGTTGTGGTGGGGTTGCGGTACGCTTCATCTGAACTCCTCTATGCTGTCTAACTGGAATCCTCCCTGAAGTTTGATTCACGTGCCGTTTGAATCTTCCACTCTGAAGTTTCTTCCTCTTATCCATAACCGTCTCAATTCTGCGGGCCGCATTTAATACCTCTGAATAAGTCCTTAGATCATGTGAAGCTAACTTCTCCTGTATTGCCAGAGTGAGACACTGTAAGAATCTTCTAGCCCTATCCTCTTCCTGGGCCACCATTGAAGGAGCAAAACGACTGAGTCGGATAAACTCAGCCGCTACCTCGTCTACTGTGCGATCTCTCTGACGAAGATTAATAAATTGCTGTTCCATCTCGATCCTGGCCGATTTAGGAAAGAATTTCTCAAGAAAAGCCGTAGAGAAATCAGTCCATGCAATCGGTTTCTTCAACCTGCTCTCTTTTGCGAGCCACCAAATTCTAGCAATATCCTGCAATTGAATCTTGACTATATCCACTCTGTGCTCTTCAGGAACCCGGGCAGCTGACAGCAAATTCCCCATGTCGACAATCCACTGCTCAGCATCCAGTGGTCCGCCTGCGCCAGTGAAAACTGCCGGCTGTAGTCTCCTGAAATCGGCAACGCTGCCCGGACGTCTACCTTCACGAACCTCAGCCACCTTGTTCAGGGCCGCAGTAGCGGTCTGCTGAGAAGCAAGTAGGCCCCCTTGTAGCAATTCGGTCTGCTGTTGTTGACTCTCCAGCATGCCACGTATAACTCCAAGTAGTGCAGTACTGTTGTCACGTCTCCCATATACTCGCAAATTTTCTTCGGCCATGATTCTGAAGTCAAAACGAACGACGAGGTTTAGCAACGAAAACGAGGTTTAAATTCAAAATATTAAAACTGAGTTAAGCAAAGAGATAATGAAATAATCAATTCAAGGAATACAGATCAAGTGTAGGACTCTAAATTACTCATACAGAATACCGTATTGTATCCATGCCGCGGTACATGGGCACAATATCGTAACTCTATGTAAGTCGCCCGAATCCTACGGTCAGAGTCAACGGAATCTGCAGCATGACATACTGGGAAAAACCTAGACATGTGTCTCTAACCTAAAAGGTCGGTAGAACCAAGACTAACTTTGATGTCAGCCTAGCTCTGATACCAACAAAACCTTGTCACGCCCCGCTTCCCAAAAATGTGGAATACGGGAAGCGACGAAGGCCAGCCGTGCTACCTACGGTAAGAAAAGTCCTTCCATAGTCACATAAGGCTGTCTAGATTAACCTGTCAAAAATAAAGTCCAATACCAAAAGAAATAATACTGATGATCATGCTGCAATGAAACCACAAGAAATCCTAAAATGGGTTCACTAGATAATTGATGCAATTAAAGATCCAAAACAAAAGATTCGGAATAAAATAAGATCCGAAAGAGATACAATAGTCCTAATGTCCCATAAGGGCGCACATGCTAAAAGCTAAAAGTAAAGGAAAATTAAACCTATGATTACTGATCTTCAGCAAAGTCCTGGTAGCCGCTCTGATCCTGCTCAGCCTGCAGATCTATCTCTAAACCTAAGATGGCAAATCTCAGGGATGTCAGAACATCCCAGCAAGTACTCAACGTAAAAAATGTATGTAGTATAATAACAAGAATATATGAAAGTGAAGCCCGGTGCGCAAGAACAACATGTATATAAATAATTAAATGCACTAACACTATGAAACATGTATGTAAAGGATCAGGTCATAACCTAACTGGTCACTAAAAGGTAAACTATCCTATCGTAAGCTTGAGTGTGTGCGTCAAGCTCTGCAGGAGTATTCCTAACCCAAGAGTGGTGCCCCAGGGGCTAGAAAACACGGGCCCAACTGTGGAATGAACAAGAGACCGCTATAGCCCGGTACGAGCTGTAAACATGTGACCGCTATAGCCCGGTACGAGCTGTAAACATGTGACCGCTATAGCCCGGTACGAGCTGTGATCATGTGACCGCTATAGCCCGGTACATGCTGTGATCATGTGACCGCTATAGCCCGGTCCGAGCTGTAATCATGTGACCGCTATAGCCCGGTACGAGCTGTAATCATGTGACCGCTATAGCCCGGTACGAGCTGCCGGCATGGGACTCCTGAGATCCTGTTATACAACGCACACTCAAACTACCCCAACACCCCCGTATTTACAACTACTATGGTAAAGATTAAAATCACTAATTAAGAATGCTGAAAAGACAGGAACTTGTTGTATGGTAATTGTATGGAAATAAAACTGGTGAATAGTGGTGTCATGGCATGTAGTCCAGCACTCTAATTAATGATTTCATTTTTTAAAAAATAAATAATAAGAATCATGAATAAGCATGTCAAATCAAGGTGTTCTATACATGTAATCAACATGAGTCTCGAATGTGTATAAAGCATGTAAAAGGATTCTTGTGCATAATATTCATGTCATAGCATTACATAAAGAAAAAGCAAGCAGCAGTCAGCAATATATATTAGCAAGTGTTCCGATAAGGACAGATGATAAAACTATGAAAGAAACATCTTTCCTCTAATATCCAAACTTGTACAGACTAAGAACTAATTTAGATAATCGCCGATGTTGCATCGACAAAATGAAAAGAGCAAGACTACTTGCCTGAGGATAGTGACCACGAAAAACGATGTACGAAAATGCAGGCACGATCTCAGCTAAGGTGCGACTTTGGATCTAAGTTATATGATCCGCAAATCATAAATATCTACATAAAAAATTGTCACACAACCAAAACAAAATTATCTCAATTTAGGGTTTTGATACTAATTTTCCCCCTTTCAATTGCTCACTGATTTCATACCATTTTATTTATTTATTTATTTCCCTCTTTTTTTTCTGAAAAAGAAACAGGAACCAGGGAATGCTTACAGGGGGAATCGTTGCAGTTGCTAGGGTTCGGATGGTCCAAGGTCGAGTCGAGAGCACTTAGATCTGGAGATGGGAGCGGCTGCGAGGCGAAGACGAGGCTGCGTCGCTGGTGAGGCCTTACGGTGTTGCTGCAGGGAAGTGATGATGAGGCTGATGGAGATTTGCGTGATGGTGTCGTTGAGAGAGGGAGATTTCCAGCGAGGGAGCGACGAGTGCTTCGCGTTGGGTTCGGGGAGATGGGTTGTTGCGGTCGAGCTCGGGTCGTAATTGGGGTGAAGGAGAGAGGGAAGGAGGAGTGAGGGAAGGAGGAGAAGGTCGACGTCGGGGAGGAGGCGGCGATGGCGCGGCGCGGCGACGGCTAGGGTTAGGGTTTTCGAGAGCGGAGGCGGCGTGAGAGGAGAAAAAGAACGAGGAGAGAGAGAGAGATATGAGAATGAGAGATAGAGAGAGATTTTGTTATATATATAAATTTTTATAAATATGTGTATAAAGATGCATATCTTTAATTGGTCGTATTTTAGAGATTCGGTGCAGATTTTCTTGTTCTCATTTTAACAGTAAACAGATACGCAAAAATGTTATTTTACTGTCACTAAGAAATTATTTATATAATATAAAAACTGGATATTTTCCATATCAAAATTGTAAATAGAGAAAAAAATATAAATTAAAATATTTTAGTAGCCAACTAAAAATTCAAAAATTATGGAAAAAGAATCTTGATAAACTCTTGAATTATTGCATTCAAATAGGGTTGTTACACCTTGGATGTGGATTTTTTGTTATGGTACTGATAATTTATTTTTATTTTCTTTAATGAAGACTGCTGTAAGATGTTAGATGAAAGTAAAAATAGGGAAGCACTCAAACCATCTCTTGTATAGAGAGTGAAAACATAAATCCTACCATCAACAAGCTGATGTTAATTAACAGAAAAGTATTAAAGCTTTTTAATAATCACTATGGGAGCAGAATGGTAGAGACTAAGTAGGAAAGAAAAAGAGAGGAGAACCAACACCTAATCACCATTTAATAAACAATTTTCATTTAACCAAAAATATATATTGTTTACAAGGAAAGCTAGAAAGGGCAAAAGATAAAGACAGGTCAAATTAAAACATCCAATCGACAAAAATTTCAATTCAAATTAAACACTTCTATCAACTGGAAATCCATCTCAAATATAACTCTTGTTCAAAGACTCCAATTAAAAAAGTTATCCTACATGATAATTCGATGGAACAAATCTTATCTAAGAGATTACTCCAGAGTCCAGATAATTAAAAAAAATAGTATTGTAATACTACCTAAGCCATTTTCAGGGGCGGATGCAGGAATTTTCGCCAGAGGGGACACCAAACAAAGCAAGCTTATATTAAGAAATTAAAAATAAATATTATATAAAATTGTTAGATAATTTGCAAAGTAATAACAAAAGTTTAAATAAGTTAATAGTAACATTGAAAAAAAACCTTTTCAATAATAAGATAAAGCTTAATTAAATCCATAGTCTCTTTAATAAAATCAAAAATAATTGTGGGTAGTGGGAATTGAACCCCAAGACCTTTTCTTGGGAAACAAAATGCACTACCAACTGAGCTAAAGCCTTATATACTTTTGATAATGCCATAAAAGTATATATAATATATATCCAAAATATCCCAACTCATGTTTATGATCGATATTGGTCTCTTTTTTTCAAAATTTCAGCGGGGGCACATGCCCCCCCTTCGGGCCTTATTGGATCCGCCCCTGGCCATTATAACTAAGTAATTAATAAAAAAAATTGAAAATAAATCTAAAAATTTGAACTCTATGGAGGCCTAGTGCTTTTTATTGAATCATTCATTGCAGTTGGATCTGTGTCATTTGTACTCCAGACTAAGTAATCATGGAATAACGCATTCTGAGAAGTAGCTCAAATATAACGGTGAAGACATCAATGCTTCTCCAATTATAAAACCAGAGTTTGGAAAGCAAGCACAAACAGCACATTATTCTTACTTTAAAATCAACGCAAGTGAAAGAAAAATGGTAGAAGCAAGAGCGAAACATGAACAAAGAATAATAAATTGAGTTGGGAAGAATATCATGTGAATGAGGCATATAGAAAAGCCTTTTCTTTTGTCAATTATTAATTATCATAAATTTGATAGCTCATATACCATAGCGTTTTCTTCAGTACGCTCGTTTCCAATGCTTTGCCAAATATTATAAGCAAGGTGACATAACCTCTTTTCTTTCTCTTAGGAAAATATTGTATGCAAAGGTGACACAACCTCATAGTTGATATCTAATATTGAAGAACTTTCTGACCTTAACTTAAATTGCAGCTTTACAATATTATATTCTTGTCCTTTAACAGATATAAACTTAGTACATTGCCACTCTGCAATGTTATATTTCAGACCTTAATTTCAGGCTTCAGAGTTTAAATGTTTAAATATGGACCATTGTGCCATACTGAAAAAATCGGAGTCCAATATTTATGCAAGGTGACAAAGCAATTGCTTGAAAAGTCCATATCAAGGGATTGATTGATGTAATTCATCCGGAGTACAGTTAATTTAGTATATATCATAAAGGGATATCAGTAAAATTATGGGTGCAATATCTCAATAGATGGCATCGTAAAGTCTCCTGAAGCTTTCTCGTAACACATACACAGGAGTTTCAGTAAAGCTAGATAATCCGACCTAAGTATAGAAAGCCTAAGAATTTCCACAGTTTACAAATCAAGCTGACAAGCACCAAAGTTTCCAACTGAACTAAAAACTAACTTGCAACATCATTTTGCACAGCACCATCATCAAATTAAAAATTTTAATAATTTCTGGAGAAAATGCTAAAGGATGTGAACCTTCTTTTTGTCAGAAATCTGTTCATCGAATAATTGAGTTGTGGAGTTAGCACGTAAAATTGGTCTCCGTCTCTCCGTTTTTGCCCTTTGGAAGTTTTGTGAGACTGTTAATGTCTCCGGTATTTCTGCATATTTTTTACCTCCAGGCATAGTATTTGCCCTAGGTAGGTTCCTGTCATTTACTGCTGAACAAAAAGGATTCAGGATATGCTTGGATAATAAATTATGCCCTTTATTATCAGGAAAAAAATTGCACATTGCCAGTTCTTGTTCCACCATAAATGCAGTTTTTACGTAAAAATTGGATGATGCCAATCAGCGGAATATTTGTCATTTGGATTCTCTATTCTACAAACCCAGATTGCTAGCACAGTATAATACAGAAAGAAAGAGATCAAATTTTAGACTTCTTGTGAAAGATGTGGTTGAATATTTAAACAATAGAATGGTACTATTATATTGAGGTAAATGAATGACAGTAGTAAGTAATAAGCATACGGCTGCTATTGTTATTTACATATCAACATGAAAAAGAACAAAAAGAAATAAATATTTGCATAGAAAACAACATTATAAAAGTTTGCTACATGAAAGATCTTTTGTACATGCACGCAAAAGTGTTAAAGCAAAAAGTGAGAAGTGAACACCGCTAAATTGGCAAATCCCTTTCCTACTAAATGGGCTCCCAGCATTTAGAAATTTCTAGTTTATATTTCTAAGATGATGTATTTTCTTTCGCTGTGTGTGAATCTAAGGCCTATATAAGATTCAATCTCTATTGTAGACAAAGAATGGATTGAAGACTAACAATTTCAGTTGCGTGCCTTCAGCTCTCTTTTTCTAGACCCTTTACCTTCCTCTTATGGATCTCCTTGTGCAATTGCTTGCAGCCATCGTTGACATTAATTGTTTTCCAAGCCATAATACATTGACACATGCATACCTATAAACATATACACCCCTCCCGAAACACCCACACACACATACACACTCTCACACACGCCCAGAAAAGAAGCAACCGGCCCAGTATGTAAAATAGAGCACAAATCAACATCCGCTAGCACATAAACCAGTAACAAACATATTCTTGCACCAATACATCCACACCACAGAAAATTGCATCCATTTATAATTATGGTCTCACCCACGCCTACTCTCAACCACACCTACATTGACACATGCATACCTATCTATCTATCTATCTATCTATATTATTATCTATATTAAAGCTATAAGAAGGAATATTCCCTAGAATATTCAAGCTCTTTTTGGACTCATATGCTTGGAAATTTAGCTCAGGGCCCTCATTTGTTTTACAAAATTGCAATCAATCCATTGATTGTGACTTTGTTTAACTATTTTGACCTATGTGCTTAGAAAATTAGCTCAGGCCCCTCATTTAATTTACAAAATTACAATCAATCAATTAACGATAACTTTGTTTAACTTGATAGGAAAATTTATATCTACCCCTTTGCTTTCCTACTTGGCCATAGATTGCTGCATCTTACATCTTCTTAGAAAGTGCATGTAATTTTATAATTTCCTTTAGATTAATTTGCCAGATGGCATTATAAAAACTTCACTGCATTATACGTCATGTTGACATTTTATATTTATGTTTCAAAAATCGGTTTAGCTGATAACCATTATGGCTATATGTTTCAAAAAAGTTAATATTAGTAATAATATAATCCATTCGGATATATTTTAACCATATATATTAATTTTTCGCATCGATGATCAACATTATTCATGTTGATCTACATGCTCTAAAAACTATGTATATAAAAAATACCATTATTTAAATAGCTTTTTGAGTTTTCATCCGATTAGAAAGAATCAATAGTTTTCTATAATATAGCATTTTTATGTATCTAGATCTATGACTAAAAAGCATGAAAATCATAAGAATTTTGACATATATAGGTTTCACACCACAAAAGTCAATATCTATTGTATTGATCATCAAATTAGAGAATTTGAAATCGACTTTGTTAGCGCCATAGAAGGAATTTTCCTCTTCCGGGAGCTGAGATTTCGTTTTTTCTAATAAAGCCTAATAGATCTTATATGTATATTATACTTCAAACATTATTCGTTATCATTACATTTAATATAATCCGAACATATAAGCGAACACAAGATATTCATCGGTGATATTTCATATTCAGACTTTTTGAACGTAGATAGATTTTGATCTGTTTAGAAGGACTAACTTGAAGAAGCTTGATCCAGTTACGAGTTCAATGTAAATAAGTCTAAACTAAGAATTTCTTATTTGAAGAGTATGTTTGTGCGTGATAATAGTTTTGAGATGATTTATCATTTATATGTTAAGAGCCAGGTCCTCTGTAAAATTTTAAAGATTATTTTATTTTGTGGTTCTCAATAACTTAGGATAGTTTAGATGCTCGATGAACATGTTATTTTGGTTTTATATATCTTCGAGAATGCAAAGTAACATAATTTGTTGAAATTAATTTTTTTTCTTGACAAATTTCTTCCGCAAGCGCAAGGACACATGCTGAGACTAAGATTTGTCCGTTAAAAGATGACTAAATCCAATAGATGTGAAATGTTATAGAAAGCGATAATTGTAACATATATTAAATAATATTAGGTTCAATTTTGCCTTTAAAATTTTCTTCATATAGATTGAAATGTTTAAATCGAATTTGAAACATGTGTTTTTAATTGGACATTTCTTTGGTTTTAAAAGATATGATTTTAATGGATAAAGATCTTATAGAACCCCTATTTGAAGCAATAGTATAGAAGCAGCTCATCTACCATCGTTGGTGGGATACACGGATAGTCAAGATTGAAAGGAAAAACCAACTCCTGCTTTTGAGGCTATTATCTTTTTCCTTTCAATCTTGACCGTCTGTGTATCACACCAGGAATGGTGGATAGATGCTTCTATGCTTTTACTTCAAATGGGGATTCTACATGATCTTTATCCGATTTTAATTTTTTTTACATATTTTTAGATGTATTCTAGTATTTCAAATGACATGTATATTTATTTGTCCAACGTTTTTCTTTGCGGCAAAAAACAAGCATGATGATCATCATCAATGTATAATAACATTTTCGTATAAGCTTATTCATTTTGAAATCGTCCGGCGCATCATGCGCGGGGGCCCTTGCTAGTAAACATATAAACCCCTCCCGAAACACAACCCCCCCCCCGCATAAAAGAAGCAACCGGCCTAGTATGTAAAACAGAGCACAAATCAACATCCACCAGCACGAAGCCAGTGATGCATCAATCTAATGTTCGAGAAGCAATAGAATGATCAAAGCCAATATATCATGAGTGGTAAAAAAATGAATTGCGTCAAGCCTACGGAATTCCGATCTGCTCATGCTAAAACCTAGCTACGCAAATCTTATTGAGAACACCGGATAGATTTCCTTCTCATAATGGCTCGGGCAAACCAATTTCGACTAAGAGCTATGATCTATAAATGCTTTTCTTTAGGTTTTCTAAAGTTGTGATTTGTGATGTTAAGATAATGATTTCCTTGGAGCTTTGAAGAAGTCAGCTCACCTATGAGGGGGGATGATTAAAGCTTTTATGTAGATAAACAGAAGAATGAATGGATGATGATAGTCACCCATAGGGGAGTTTTCTTTACCAAGTGACGGATTTCGTCAATGGTTGTGCGGCTCTCAATCTACACTTTATAGTGAGTTAGAGATAACGGTTAATTTTGACGACCTATATTCATAATCAAGAGTTCGGGTCTGTTCGCTCTTGAACTTCATGTCGATAGAGAAACCTCTTGATTCCTTCCTGCATGGCGGACTTGGCCAAGCCAAGTGTGTTTGTGTCACGATATTGCATGTTGGGTTTAAATTCAAATAAGGATAAATTATACATGAGGGTGTGTTCAATATCCATTGCAATCGTTGATTGTTGGCTTATAAAGGATTGAATTTGATTATAATATGATTATGAGGACAACCCAATTATGAGCATCGTATTACCAATGGCCATATAAAGCAATCGTTTCGATGAATTTATCAAACAATTAAGCTATTTTCTCATTTCTGAGCAAAGGGTTGCTTTGAAGTAGATGTAGCAGCATGTATATGTCATGTTGTGTGTGAGTGTGTGTAATCGATGCTCTTAATCGATCACAACAAATTGCATAATTTGAACGTAAATTAAGTATCATACTAGCTATCATATGAATGGTTAAATCAAGCAATAAATTTCACATGAAATTAGCTAGCAAGTGCCCCAGAGACGCCAAGATAAACTTTACAACGACCCACATCAGGAAACATGAAATTACGAAAGACCCAGGTCGTGAAATCAAATCAAACACTGGAGAGAAATTAATTGGCGTGTGAGGGGGAAGGGGCTCACAAGTGTGGGAGCAGTCGGAGATGGTGGTGGCGTCGTTGAGGAGCTTGTTGCAGATGGGGCACGTCATGCACGACGCCAGTAGCTCTCTCTTCACTCTCACCGCCACCGAAGGTGGCGGCGACGATGACAAAGACGACGATGAGGCCATCTCGGCCGATGATGATGAGGATGATCTTTGGCCGGCGCAGTTTAGCAAGTGCCGGTGCTTCATGTATCGAGCCGCATTGACATCGATCGATCTATCTATCTATGTATCGATCGATTTGGTTAATTAACGTGGAAATGATGATGATGATAGAGGGGGAGGGAATTGATTGAGAGATGGGTTTTGTTTTATGAATAGGGGGCTTGAACAGAGGAGAGAGAAAGTCGGCGTTCTTACGGCTGGGGGAGAGAAGAGAGAGAGAGAAAGAGAGTGAGGAGGAATCTAAAGATTCTTTGCTCGTTTCTCGCAAGAAATCTAAAGAGAGAAAGAAGGAATCGGAGAAATTTAGGGAATAAATCAAAGGATCGAAGAAAGGAATCAACAATGAGAATGACATCATCTCTTTTCTTTCTTTCTTTCTTCAAATTTTCGAAGGTTTTAGAAATGGAATGCTTTTTGTTTCGATTCGCCGCTATATGGCATTGTTCAAAACGATAACCTTTGCTTTTGTCATGTTAGCCCCTGTAGATTTAGGATTTGTCGTATATGCCCGTTAATCTTTAGCGGGGTTAGGTTAAATTGATTGCTGTTTTTTTTCCTCTAAAAATTGATCGGTTTTGGAACAGACAAAGAGCAAATGATTTTCCCCACCCTCTCAAGTTGGTTAGCTCATAAACCTTTTTTGTTTTGATGTTCTCGGTTAGAGAATATCTGTTAGAAAATTAATCATGGCTGGAATTTCGAATGGTTTAAAGAATTATAATAAAAAATATATCATACATCTGGACGTGAGATAGAGAAATAGACAGGCTTGGAGGGTTACATATAGAAAACAACCCAAAAGCTTTAAATTCTTTTCTACATTAGTATTTTGGAGAAGGGTTGGGTATAAGTTAACGGATGATGTTGTTTCCATTACCTAAATGACTGCATAGTTAATTTGTTGGTGTTCTTTGAATTAGTGGAAAAGTTGTGGATCCAAAGAAAGAAGTTAGAAAGTGATGGAGATCTGGATCTTCTTCAGATGTTGTCTTCCGTTGATACGCAGCGAGTAATGATGAGCGGCTGAGATTGGATCCGAGGGTTGCCTCTTGAGGCATGTGGATCTCAGCGGGCTTGATTTGAGAATGAAGCCGAGCTACCTGCAAGGAAGTCCCGGGGGGGTTGTGCCACCGTGGACCCTCCGACGATCAAGTTAGTCGAAGTATTTGGGCAGAGTAACGGCCTACTGGATAATAATTGCCTTACCTGAGTCATCTGAGAGGGGGTTATATAGTGACAGCCATGGGCTGGCGGTCGCGAGATTTACGCCGGCCGTTACGCTCCTGGCGTTACGCCTGCGTGAAAGGCGGATCCCCCATTAATGACGAGATATGCTCGTTAATGGGGGAACACGATGGCGTGGAACGCGGGATCGTGGGCAGCGGATATCTCGCGTCTGGCGAGATTCGTGGGGCCGTGGCGGAGACGCCTGTGATCTATGCTGTGGGTCGGTCGATGAGACCGAGGAAGCTAAGCTCGGAGGCGAGCGGGAGGTCGAGCAGGCTTAGTTCTATGATAGCTCGGAGGGGAGCTGGGAGGGTCGAGGAGGCCCCTCAGAAGGACTCGGAGGCGAGCCAATGGTTGTTTGCAAGACGAGCATAAGAGTGTTCTGGGCGGTCATCGAAGGTCGAGAACAGCCCCGGGTCTAAGGCCCGGGGTATTCTTCCAATGTACCGTTCTTGCTCCTTTCTCGTAAGCTTCGGGACATGTCATCTGCCACGTGTCATAATCTGGGGAGTTCCCGACGCCGAGCATCATCATTAGCCCCCCACTCTCGGACCGACCTATTCATGGGTCGGGTTGAGAGTGGTCTGATCGGTCACCCGGGCCAAGTTCTTATTTGAAGTTGTCGTCGACGCGGATTCCCGGTCAATTAGTTGTATTTTCTTGATGACGTCAGCGGATCAGAGAAGAGATCTTGCATTAAAGAGGAAGCACCAATTCGGGCGTACGTTCGTCGGAGCGCCAGGCCACGTGTCCAGTGCTGGTTGGCTGACGTGACGGGCCGCCAGTGTTTTTCGCGCTCGACGGGACTGTTCCCCTCCGAATGGCGGCCGAGACGTTAGGACGTCTTGCCTGAGATTCGGGGCAGATGCTATATGGTTTTATCCGTCTACCTCTCCGAAGATGCCAAGTTGATTTATGGCACCGTGTATCGGAGGTTTAGACGGATGCGGCCGATGTAGCAGACTTCGTCAGATTCCCCCTCGCTTGAGGGGTTTTTGATTGTGGGGATGCTCTTCCCTGCAGGCGCAAGCCCCTGCAGTTAATTACGCTACCGCATTGCGGTAACAACTTTCTCCTTCTCCAGAATTTCACTTCGTGTCGTGTGTGTTTATTTTGTTTGTGGTTGCCCGTGGATTGTATACGGAGACTGAGTAATGCCGTCACCCGTAGGACGTGGATTAGTCCAAATCCGTATTTACTTAGATTTGGGTTTAGTATTTTTAGTTTAAGGATACGTTAGCCGTATTGAGGCTAAGATCAACTTAAACGTCCGTTAAGGATACGTTAGTCCTGTTTTAGACTAAGATCGACTTAACGTGGTGATCCATTTAATATATGGCCGTCGGACTCGTCACCTCTCTGACGACGTTGAAGGATTACAATGACAGGTGTCAGAGGAGTCCGGAGATGTACCCTTGAACCAAAGTTGATTTGGAGTTTTATATTCCATTTGAATATTTAAGGATACGTTAGCCGTGTTTGGGGCTAAGATCAACTTAAACGGGACCGTTTAGATCCGGCAAAAGAGCATTTGGAAGCTCTATTGTTCCAGTTTAGGGTCGTGGTGGTCCATGTTCCAGTTTAGAGACGTGGTGGTCCATCGCCAGTTTAGGGACGTGGTGGTCCAACATTAGTTTAAGGACGTTTCGGTCCACGAGTTTAAGGACCCCGCAGTCCGTATTCATGTGTGGTCGTTGGGACCCGTCACCTCTCTGACGTCGTTGAGGAATTACAACGATAGGTGTCAGAGGAGTTCGGAGATGTACCCTCGAACCGGAGGTAAATTGATTTAAGCGAGCAGCCGTGCTCAGTCAATTTAATTTGAGGACTTACGGCCATGATTGGGCTAAGTCCAGTTGAAGAGTGTTCAAATCTTTTATTTGTTTTTGGCCTATTAGGCCTGTGCTAGGGCTTGGCCCCTTTTAAAATAATGCATTGCATTATTTATTGTTTTGTTTAGGCTCTGCCCATTTATAAATGATGCAGAGCGTCAATTTTGTTTAGGCTCTGCCCTTTTTATTGCATTGCAATTTAATTTGGCCTACTAGGCCTTTCTGATTTGGGCCTGGCCCTTTAGCAAAAGAAATGCATTGCATTTGTCAGGCGCTTTGCGCTAATCACTGAGCGCAAGCGCTTATGGTGATGACACGTGTCACGCTCTGGTGAGCGCAAGCACAGGTAGCGCAGTGCGCTGCACCAGTGCGCTGCGCTGCTGCGCTGCTGACACGTTGCTCGCTCTGGTGAGTTGCGCCAACTTCAGAGAGCAAGGCTCTATCTTATAAGCGCATAGCGCAAGTGATTCTGGTGCTGACACGTGGCGCTCTCTGGTGGCTTGCGCCAACCCAGGAGCGCAACAGTGCAGTTTTTGCAAGTGCAAGGCACTGTTTATCTTTTGATCGATTTTAAATCAAAGAAAACAAGTTTTTCTTGTTTTCAAAGAACCAATGGTTCATAAGAAAGTGCAAGACACTATTATTATTTATTTTTTCATTTTTGTTGAAGATCATAGATCTTGTTCTCAGATCAATGATCTGTTCATAAGAGAATTTTCTCTTTTTTTCTAAAGGTTTTTACCTTTTTTGTTCTTGAGGAATTCTCTCCAATTCTTCAGAGTTCTCAAAGATGGTCTTCATCCTCTTGAATTGAGGTCTAGGGTCCTTTTTATAGTGCCCATAAATTAGTTAAATTTGTTAAAGAGATCTTTCTCTGAGTGATTTGGGGAATTTTCCCCACCGTTGGATCTTTGATCCAAGGGCTTCTGTTTTACAGAAGAAAATCTTCTTGTTTTAACAAGAACAGAAACATTTCTTTAAAATCTTAATTCTGTTTGGCGCAAATGCCCCAGCGCGTGACACGTGTCAAGCAGCGCACAGCGCAGCGCAACTGCGCTGACACGTGTCGCGCAGCGCAGCGCAACTGCGCTAGCGCATCTGTGATGACACGTGTCGCGCAGCGCAAAGCGCAGCGCATCTGCGCTAACGTGTCGCGCAGCGCAGCGCTTGCGCAACTGAAGCGTTGCTTACTTTAATTTTGCTTTAAACAGAGCTTTGCTCTGATTGGGTGCGCTGCCTTGGGCGCTGCGCTGATGTATCTGCGCCTGACACGTGGCGCGTTGCGCCCGGGATTTGAAGCGTTGCTTCAAAATTTGAATTTTGAATTTCCAACAGAGCTTTGCTCTGATTGAGGGAAACAAATGCCCCCCCACCGTTGCGCTCACGTGGCGCGCACGTGAGTGCAGCGGTGGCAAGCTCCTGACCGTTGGATCAAGGGATGAGCTGAAGGGGCGCAAGCGCCTATAAATAGGACCCTTGGTCCTTGGTAATTTTTTTACCACTTTCAAGAATCTGGATTTTCAGAGCCTTGCTCTTGCTTTTTCCCAAGAACTCTAGAGTTCAAAATTTAAAACCATCTTAGGTATAATAAAATTAAATCAAATTAAATTAAAATTGATTAATAGAGCCTTACTCTCATAGATCTTTGATCTAAAAACCCTTTTGAGGTTTCATCAACAGAGCCTTGCTCTCAAAAGTTCATAGATCTACAGAGATCTTGTTCATGGGTTTTAACCCATGAACAGAGCTTTGCTCATGGATCAAATGTAGATCTTTTCTTGATCTTGAAAATGAAGAACTCCTGAAAGTTTTTCATGGATCTTTAAGATCCCAAATTTTTATCTTCAGGAGTTAAAATTTCTTTTTGATGTATTTTTCCATCATTATTATAGAGCTAGGCTCTTTTTTTTCTTTTAAAGAATCTTTATTCCCTTGAGCCCAGAGTTTGACAAGTGTCACTCTGTGATAGAGCTTTGCTCTAAAAGAGGAGATTTTCTCCTTGTCTCTAGGGATTTCCCATCAATGAGAATATTCTCTTGGGGATCTTTTCATTAGTTGACAGTCTCACCCAATGATGGGGCTGTCTTATTAAATGATGCACTGTCATCCAGATTTTGTGGGTCCCCATTTGGTCCCCCTACCCACTGCATTGCAGCGTGGTGTAAAAATTTTAAAATGTTGAGCGTTGGAATTATAACACTGACGTTTACTTTTTATCTCTTCGCAGGAAACATGTCTGCCAATTCGTCTTTTCCGTTTGTTCGTTTGGAGGGAGGGTTTCCCCAGGCACCGGTGGACCGCGTGGTGCTCGCACTAATCAAGGATCATGACCCCGAGCACAAGAGCCTTCACTTGTGGGGCAGGTGGTACAATGAAATCATCCAGGGTCGCCGAAGTTTCGGTTCCGCCACGCCGTCTGAGCCAATATCTTCACTCCCTTACGCAGATGAACCCCCGGTGAAATATGCCGTGGAGGTCAAAAACTGGAATTCGGATGACCTCCTCCAGCCCGCGATTGGTGCTATCCCTGTGCAACCGCTGCCAGCGATAGATATTTTAGGGAGGCGAATTTGTCAGGGTGAAGCATGCCCTTGGGGACAGGCCTACAATATTGGATTGATCCCACGACCGCCTGCCGGATATTTGCAATGGGCCCGGTACATCCTATCAGCGAAAAGGACTCATCTGATGAGGATTGGTTTGTACTCGGCCATTTACGTCTCGCTTTTTGAGTATCCTTCTCCTCCGACGTGGTGGGTTAAGGCTTTTATCGATCAATGGAACATCCCCACCCACACCTTCCTGCTGACGGACCGGGAAGTCTCTATCTCCTTGGAGGAGTTTGCTGAAATCTCGGGTCTGCCGATGATGGGAGAGCTTTACGAGGAGCTGCTTCCTCCCGATGAATATGTCTTTGCCACCAAGCCACTGGTGTTCGACCTGACGCCGGAGAACGCTATTCAGCACCAGTACCCGGGCTTGGTTAAAGTGTTGGAGATCTATGAAGGACTCTATTTAGAATCGGGCGTCCGGGGCGTCAGTTTTGCAGATTTTATTGCCCGTTTTATTCGACCGGAGTTCTTATCGGAGCAGAGCGAGAAGTTCGCCCAGCTCGACGACCCTTTTGGATTCGGTTTGGATCACCGACCCACATCGGAGGATGACCACAAAGACTTTTACCTCCCTAATGCCGCCGTCGTCCCTTTTTCAGAAATTGCCATCCCGGGCATAGATGAGGAGACTTTTTTTGTAGGGTTCCTGGGCTTGTGGTTGTGCTGCTTTGCGCTCCCTATGCATCCACGCCATATGCGGCCATCTGTTTTCTACCCAGCGCATTGGATGGTGGCTGGTTTGCAGTTGTCAATAGGAATCGCCGGGCTGGCTTACCTTTATAATGGACTTAGCATAGCGGCGGACGCTAATGAGCCTGGGGTGCAACCCGCCAACTTCCCGATGCACTATTTTACCTCTTGGATGGAAATGCACGTGCACGGGGTGTTCGGCGCCCATAAGATTCCTCCCTTTTTGAGAGATGCAGACTCCCGAGCGTCATACGGTTGGTCGGGGCTTCGATCGTAGTTGCACCTCCACGGGAGGCTAGGGGACTGCTCCTTCGACCACGCCTGGTCGAAGCGAAGACTTCTTTCTTGGATAAGGTCATAACAATAGGCTCAGAGACCACCAAGTCAGTAGTGTCGCTACGCGATGATTTCAAAGATGGGGCTTCCATATTGAAGGCTCGGGAAATCCTCCATCTCTACTCCATTCGGCCGGGCTACTTGGTGTTCAGGCAGAATGAGACCGCACTTTTTATGAGGTATAACCCGCACCGGTTTGCTCAGCAATCGAGCTACAACCAAGGGATCCCGATGGAAGCCTTCTTGGAAAAGCCCGTGGTTAGCCGAGAGGGGATAAAGAATGCAATGCACCACTTCATGCGGCTTAACACGGGTTCCTATTTCTTCATCAGCAAGCCGAGCTGCGTCTCCAAGGTCCTCAACGCGTACGTGGCCTGGTATGCGCATGCTATGGGTCCAGTTATCCAAGTGGAAAAACGCATGCTGGTCGACCGTAAGGGTGCGCCTCCTGGTGGCGATCGCAAGGCTCCCCTGAAGCCGAGGACCCCGGTCATTCCTCCATTGAAAGGTGCTGGAGTCGGACCTCCGCGCGTGTTGAGCCCTCCGCGCGGATTGCCGCTTCGTGATATTGTAGATGCGCCACCAGCCCCCCGTGCTCCAGCGAAGGTGGTAAATGTGGTATCATCGGAGTCCGGCGCAGGCACGGATATCGAGACCCGCCGCCCCAAGGTGTCTGTCAAGCGCAAATCAGCCCCGGGTGCATCCAGAACTGGTGGGCAAAAGAAGAAGAAGTCGCTCCTCTCCCTCGACGCGATCCTCGGTTTAGAGCCTGAGGCCCCTCTTACCGAAGGAATAAGCGAATATGGCAGCAATAAGGGCTTCTCGGTAGACCCCGCAGACACCGATTTGGCGGCTGCTATTGCAGCTTCTGAGCGATCAGCGAGGCTCGAAGCGATGTTGAGTAAACTCACTGAGTCAGGTAACCATTAGTTGCTTTCTTCGTCATTTTATCGCATTTTTTTATCATTATTTTTGACTAATGCTTTCTCCTTTTTAAACAGGGGTCAATACTGAAGAAGCCATCGCTGCTTCTTTGAAAACCTTCCAGGAGGAAGAGAATAAGCGCGCTTTAATGGGTGTTGGTACGTATCGTCTTATCAGAAATTTTTGTCTTCTTTTCCGATGGCCAATCTAACTTTCTTCCTTTGTTTCTTTGCAGGGGCTGCGCCAGCTGATGTGGGGACTATCCCCGGGTCCTCTACTGAAGTCCCAGCTTCCTCGGGGCTGCCGTGGGAGCCTCAACTTGACAAAACGACGAGAGATGCCTTGAAAAATTTGGAGGCATCCCTGTTCACGGACGAAGACGCCTCAATGAAAGAGGCTCTGGTGAGATCCGTCTCAACGGCTCGGGAGGAGAGGAAGCGGTTGAGGCGTGAGGCGAAGGCGCACAGGGCCGCTTTGGCCACGGGAGCGGGCCCAAGCACCATTATTCTCTCTGCTTCTCCTTCTGAAGAGCTCCCGGCCGGTCTATCTACCGCACGCATACAGGTAGCGCGTGCAGTTCGGGAAGCCAATGATAAGTCCACTTCAGGTAATATTTCTCTCAGAATTTTGTTGTAAGAATTATAATGCCATCGGTTCTTATATATTTTATCTTGCAGGGCCAAGTCCGACCGAGGGGGAGGCGGAGACCATTGAACCCAAGGAAACAGAGGAGGAGGTGCCTGCCGAACCCGAGCCGACGGTGGGCAACGTCGCCGAGGCTTCGGAGCCTGAGATGGAGGTTGAGGGGTCTGCAGCCGAGAAGGTCATTGATGCCGAGCCTGAGGTGATGGCAAATGAGATGATCACTATTACTGAACCTGGGGTGGCGACAGATGAGACACTTAAAACCGGCGACCTCATGGTGGCGGCGGATGAAACGACGGCGACCGCCGAGCCCGAAGAAGTAGCGGGCGAGATGGGCATGACTCTTGGGGAAGAGTCAGCCGCTCTTTCTCAAGAGTCCGGCAATGCTCCGATCATTGCCCTCCCCGTCTACGGTCTTCCGCCGTCTCCTGGCCACGCGAGTACGACGACAGCCCCCATTGAGTCAGGTGATGAGGCCACGGGCGGTGGCCTCATGTCGGTGGAGGAGGGAGTCGCCTCCGTTTCATCCGGCAGCTCATCAGGTAAATCCCAAGTTGCTGTCTTTCTTTACCTTACAATCCTTTCTAACAAATTCACCTTTTTTGTAACGCAGGTGCAGCCAGCGCCGATGCCCCATTGCTCGAGGGAGCGCCTTCAACGACTGCCTTGGCGGTGGTCACCTCTCAACCCTCTCTCATACCATCGAAGACGTTGGAAGGTATGGGTTTGCGATTTATTAATCTTATCTTTTAGACGTATAATTTGTGTACTAAAGTCGTACTGTTGTGTCTTTTCAGGAGTGCTCTTTGATCATCTATATCAAGTGTTGCTCCCACACTTCTCCTTCCCATCTGAACTCGCTTCTCCCTCTGGCGGTGCTGGTGAGTATGCTTTTCAATTGCTATCTTTGTTTTCAGTGATAGAATTATTTCTAACTTTTTCTCGTCCCGACTGCAGTGCTACAAATTGAAGGGGGAGACGAAAGATCGGTCGCGCCACCGGCCCTTCCGGCCTTGCCACCTGCTTCAACTGGTATAGTAGACTATCTCATCAATGAATTTTTCCATATTTCTTGAATCGTCATCTAATCGCATTTTGTCTTTTCAGCTGTCGCTCCGGTCTCTGCGCCTTTTGAGTCTCACATTACAATGCCGGCAGGCCCTTCCCAGAGACGTCCGTCTTCGAAAGGCGCCGCGAATAGTCTGCGTATGTTGAGCGACTACATCGAGGAACTCGACGTCGAGACTCCCACGTCTGCTGCAGACTTTGCCATGACGGTTAACCCAATGCTGGTGATACTCGTCAATTTCCATGACGAGGGCATCGTTGCATCTTGGGTTAACCACTGCAGGGAGATCGAGGCTCGTCTGCATCAATTGGAGTTTGTGCGCCCTGCTCCCGAGACCTTAGCCGCAAGCAATGAAAGAGCAGCGTGGATCGAGCAAAGCGCTTCTTATGTCCATCACTTGGAGCAAGAAGCGGCTTTAAGGCTGAGGGAATACCAAGAGACCTCGAGTGAGACGGCTCATCTGCGTGCTGAGGTCGAGACGAATGCTGCTCAAGTGAAGGTTATCTTTGAGGGCTTCCTGGAACGCATCTCTCATGGGCTAAACCTGAAGCGAAAGCTTGATATTGCCGAGCGTGACATCCCAGGCCGTGAAGCTGCTCATCAGGCCGTTAGGGAGCAGCTTGCATCTGTCTTGCAGCAGCGGGCTCAAATGGAGGCAGAACTGGCGGTGGTAGCCGATCAGGAGAGAGTGTGGAAGGAGGTGCGCGAACAATTGCAAGAGTTATGCAAGACGCTTCCTTCCCAGTAGTTCTCCTTGTACCCATATACTTGTAAAATTTTCTCTTTTTCGAATAACATGTATCTATTCTTTATTCTTTTGTACGATTCACCTTGTACTTGATTGAATTAATAAATAAAGATACACATTTTTTCTCAGCAATGTCTTGTATGTTCTTTTGTTTTCTCCCTTCTCTTATTATCAGCATGCTGTCTTGATAAACATAATTGACAGATAACTTAGTTTTTCCAAGAGATAGCGATGGCTTAGGCCGCAGGTTCAGATCTGCTGCCTAAGACTTTTCAACTCTATGAGCCGTGAGGGTCTCATAGAGACTTTTCTCCCTACGGATCGAGAGGATCTCATAGGTGGATTTTCTCCTTGGGAATCGCAAGGATTCCCAAGCGCGTTTCCTCTTATAAGTCGTAAGGATACTATAAGAGAATTTTCCCTCTTACGAGTCGAGAGGACTCGTAAGTGTTTGGTGAGTTGACTTGTTTTCGGGTCGAAGTATTGCTACGACGGGGAGGTCGTTGGCTGACTTGTTTTCGGGTCGGAGGTCGTTGGTTGACTTGTTTCCGAGACGGAGGTCCTTGGTTGACTTGTTTCCGAGACGGAGGTCCTTGGTTGACTTGTTTCCACGACGGAGGTCGTTGGTTGACTTGTTTCCACGACGGAGCCGTTGGTTGACTTGTTTCCGCGACGGAGGTCGTTTGTTGACTTGTTTCCGAGATGGAGGTCGTTGGTTGACTTGTTTCCGCGACGGAGGTCGTTTGTTGACTTGTTTCCGAGACGGAGGTCGTTGGTTGACTTGTTTCCGCGACGGAGGTCGTTGGTTGACTTGTTTCCGCGACGGAGGTCGTTGGTTGACTTGTTTCCGCGACGGAGGTCGTTGGTTGACTTGTTTCCGAGACGGAGGTCGTTAGTTGACTTGTTTCCGCGACGGAGGTCGTTGGTTCACTTGTTTCCGCGACGGAGGTCGTTGGAACAAGACGGAGGTCGTTGGTTGACTTGTTTCCGAGACGGAGGTCGTTGGTTGACTCAAGGTTATCTGTGAACCGTAGAGTCTTGGAACTGGGGATTTTGTCGTGGCTTCGATTGGTGATGTCACGTCTATGTCCTGTTGGAATGAGGAGGGACGTCGCTGTTGGTATCCAGGCTGTAGATGCGGTCGTCGAGTTCTGACTTCCCTTTGACGCAGCCTGATGGGGAAATGTAGTCCCCTTTCTTTTCTTTTTTTTTTGTTTATGCCCATGGATTGTATACAGGGGGTCACTATGGACTTACCTGCAGGGCAAAAGTTTCATTCATTTTTATTGTTTTATTTCCACAATGCTCTATCATTATATCGCGAAGGTCGCGATTGCCCAATCATTTCGGCTATTTTTCGCGGTGCCCAATCATTTCGGCTATTTATTTTATTTTACTCGCTGCTTTTTATTGCGAGTTGCCCAATCATTTCGGCTATTTTCCATGCATACATTTTTACTTGCTGATTTTGTCGCAAGTTGCCCCATCATTTCGGCTATTTCGTATGCATGTGCGGCTTGCTGGCTTTTCACCGTAAACCTGAAATTAGACACCGATTTCGGCATCAGCACCGCTACAACTGGGATATTGCCAGGAGCGAATCATCATTTGCCTCTGTCAATGTCGAACAAAGGTAGCTTAGCGAACAGGGTTAAGGTCCTGTCGGCTAAGGCTTTTGACTTCATGAGCCGTAAGGGTCTCACAAAGGTATTTCTCCCTACAAGTCGTGAGAATCTCGTAGGTGTATTTTCTCCTTAGGAGTCGTGAGGATTCCTAAGTGTATGTTCCTCTGTAAGTCGTAAGGATCCTACAAGAGGGTTTTCTCCTTGTAAATCGAGAGGACCTACAAGGGTTGTTCGTCATGCGTACATATCCCCAGTCACGGATAGGACTTGGTTAGGGAAATGTTTATTCGCGCCCTTGGATTGTATACAAGGGTCAGCATTGAGCCGCTTGTAGGGCAATATCGAAAGTTGTGGGGTTTGCTTAAGCATAGGTTTAGGTCTCTGTAACTTAAGACTTTCAAATCCTGTGAGCCGTGAGGGTCCCATAAGAGAGTTCTCCTTACGAGTCGTGAGGATCTCGCAAGTGTATTTTCTCCTTAGGAATCGTGAGGATCCCTAAGTGTATTGCTCCCTTGTGAGTCGTAAGGCTCTCACGCGGGTGGTTTCTCCTTACAAGGTCGAGAGGACCCTGTAGGTGTCTTTTAACGAGGTTGCGCTCTTTCAGGTTTTCATAAACACTCGCCGGTAGTTCTGCTATTTTTACTCACGAAGCCCTCTCGGGTTTTCATCCGTGCCCATTTTGCTTATGGACATACCATTTTTTTTATTCCTTTTATTTTCTTTTTCTTTTCTTTTTACGAGGTCGCACCCTTTCGGGTTTTCACGAACACTCGCCGGTAGCCCTGCTGTTTTTACTCACGGAGCCATTTCGGGTTTTCATCCGTGCCCTTTTTGCTTATGGACATACCCCCTTTTTTTTATTCTTTTTATTTTTATATATATATTTTTTACGAGGTCGCGCCCTTTCGGGTTTTCACGAACACTCGCCGGTAGCCCTGCTGTTTTTACTCACGGAGCCCTTTCGGGTTTTCATCCGTGCCCTTTTTGCTTATGGACATACCGTTTATTATATATATATATATATATATATTTTATATATTTTTTTTATTCACCCCGTCAGCCTAAAGATGCTGCGGTAGTAGTTTAAGGACGTTTCGGTCCGTTGTTAGTTTAAGGACGTTTCGGTCCGTCATTAGTTTAAGGACGTTTTCGGTCCGTTATCCAGTTTTAGGACGTAGTGGTCCGTCATTAGTTTAAGGACGTTTTCGGTCCGTTATCCAGTTTTAGGACGTAGTGGTCCGTTGGGCTTTCTCTATGAATGAGCATGATGCTCCCGGCATATCCCTCTTTTTCGGAGCATGTGGTTGTGGCGGGCTCACCTTCCAGTTTTCGGACAGCGCGAGTTCGCCTTGTTGGTACTGGTCTTCAACCCAGTTTTTGAAGACGAAGCAATCTTCGATCGGATGACTTACTGCTTGATGGTAGGGGCAGTAATTAGGAAGTTTACATCTCCTGGTTGTAGTGGACGTTTCGGATTCGGCAGATTGATGAATTCGTTGTGCATTGTCAGTTCGAACAGTTTCCTTGTTTTATCTTAGGGAAACGAGTAAGGACGTCCCGGCCTTTCCTCGAGTGATGGGCGTGGACGCATGTTGTTTTGGCAAACAACCGATTTTGAGTTGCTCGGCTGTTGTTGAGTATCGGCGACAACGATCGTTGACTACGGCGTTGATTATTCCTTGACCGTAGGAGCATGGCTGGCCTAGTCATCCCTCGTTTTCCGTATTTTGGGAAGCAGGGCGTGACAATAACCTTGGGGGTATGGGGAAATCAAAAGTGTAAACTAAAGTGTAGCTTACAAATGTATTACTTGATCCGTGGTCCCAGGGGATAACGGGACAGAATAATTCATGATTCTTACTTGATCCGTGGTCTCGGGAGATAACGGGACAGAGTCATTTATGACTCCTACTACCTGATCCGTGGTCCCGGGGGATAGCAGGACATATCCTTTGAGTTACATGGAGTATTATATTAATTGATTTCAAACAACTTTAGAATAGATAACCCAGTAGCACAGTTTAGATTGATCACTGCACGTCACATATATTGATACACTTCACTGTTCTATATCCGTGTTTACTTATTACATTCATGTTACTGTTTATGATTCATACCCGCATATCTCGTGTATCCTGTTCATTTATTATTGGTTGATATCATGACGCACTGACGTCTGGGTTTTGCATGGCCCAGATCCTCTATCTCTGTCGCAGGCAGTTCAGGAGTATTTTGACCAACAAGCTGAGCAGTGAAGATCATGTTAGTAGCTAGTTAGTTTAGTTTTCTTTCGTATTTTCATTCCTGATGTGAGCCCGTATTATGGGACGTACTTTCCACATTGTCATTGTTACTTGAATTTATTGCTTCAACATATTATTTCTTGACTCGTTATTTCTGGCTCATGAACATGTACTGGATAGTTCTTTTATTTTCCTGTTCTTGATATCTATAGACAGCCGTAATGTGACTGTGGAGGGATGTTTCCTAGCCATAGGTAGCATGGTTGGCTCTGTCACGTGCCGATCTTAGCACACTCTAGAAAGCGGGGCATGACATCAGGGTGGGGTGCTCTTTCATAAGACCTCGGCGTCGAGCTGTGAGGTACCTAATGGGTCATCGAATTGGTCGACACGGGAGATTTGTGGCCGCCGGAGACAGCGAGACGGTGCCCGGATGTGCCAGCACAGGCAGTGCCTTCTCTCCCTATGTGTCTCTCCCGAGGTGGGGGGCGACGACTTGGGGAGCTTGCCCTGCCATTTGGATACGGACAAGCGCATCCACGACGGACGCGAGTCGATCTATTCGAGCAGACAGCGCGTGAATGGTGTTCGGGGGAGGAGGGGATTCATCCGTGCCTCCGTGTGGGGAAGACGACGACTAGTGCTTGGATCGTCGCGATGATCACTCGCCATGAGTTCGAGATCAGAAGATCAACTTTTGTTGAGTGGAATTTTCGATTTCCCACAGACGACGCCAACTGATGGAGCTCTGGATCTCCTTCAGATATTGTCTTCCGTTGATACACAGCGAGTGGTGATGAGCGGCTGAGATTGAATCTGAGGGTTGCCTCTTGATGCGTGTGAATCTCAGTGGGCTTGATTTGAGAATGAAGCCGAGCTACCTGCAAGGAAGTCCCGGGATGGTTGTGCCACCGTGGACCCTCCGACGATCAAGTTAGTTGAAGTATTTGGACAGAGTAGCGGCCTATTGGATAATAATTGTCTTACCTGAGTCGTCTGAGAAGGGGGTTTATATAGTGGCAGTCATGGGCTGGCGGTCGCGAGATTCACGTCGGCCGTTACGCCCCTGGTGTTACGTCTGCGTGGAAGACGGGATCCCCCATTAATGACGAGATATGCTCGTTAATGGGGGAACGCGATGGCGTGGAACGCGGGATCGTGAGCGGCGGATATCTCGCATCTGGCGAGATTCGCGGGGCCGTGGCGGACACGCCCGTGATCTGTGCCGTGGGTCGGTCGATGAGACCGAAGAAGCTAAGCTCGGCGGGAGGCTCGGAGGCGAGTGGGAGGCCGAGCAGGCTTGGTTCCGTGATAGCTCGGAGGCGAGCTGGGAGGGCCGAGGAGGCCTCTCGGGAGGGCTCGGAGGCGAGCCAATGGTTGTTTGCAGGTCGAGCATAGGAGTGTTCTGGGCGGTCATCGAGGGCCGAGAACATCCCTGGGTCTAAGGCCCGGGGTATGCTTCCAATATGCCGTTCTTGCTCCTTTCTCATAAGCTTCAGGACATGTCATCTGCCAGTTGTCATGATTTGGGGAGTTCCAGATGTCGAGATGCCGAGCATCATCAGAAAGATCCTATATAATTTATAGGCAATGGCTTTACATATGGGTAGAGTTAGTGGTCAAGCAAGGCGGTAAAAAACATTAGAAATTTATAACTAATAAAACTCCAAATTAATAAAATTGAAAGTTAAACTCATATTTCTCATTTTTAGTAATCTAGCTCCGTATCAATACTACAGGGCCCTTCGATCACTAGTTTGCTACACATGTTTTATAAACTTAAAATACTAGTTTGAACCGGTCCTACTAGTATATCTATATTTTTAAAAGCCTAAACCGGCCATCCTGCAATTTTATCATGGCTCAAATATCGAACCTATATCTTACTAAAATCGGGTGTTAAAACCGACTCGACCACTTTAAGAAACCCTGTGAACTACAGTTGCCGTTGACATGTTCCGCAGCCGAGATGGAGAAAAAGAAGGAAAAATTGTGAAGGAAAAAACCCAGCCCTCTTCAAGCTTGTGTGAAAAACCCTAAGCTTTTTTCTCTTTTAAAAATACCCCTGGGCCAATCAAAACCCCATGCATATTAGTTGTATGTAATATCTACACAATTGCAATTGTCTGTAATATCTAAACAGCTGCAATTACTTGTAACAACTAAACAGTTTACTTTAATATCTAAGCAGTTGCATGTGGTATCCAGGCAGTTTAGCGAACACATGACCTAAATGAAATAAAGCCCAGAGTTTTTCTACAAAGATTTTGAACAGCAGGCCCTTTCCAACAATTTCAAAAATTACAGGGGTTTTCAGACAACTCCTGAGCTGGCCGGGGGCTTTGATAATTTTACCCAGAAAAGAAAATAAATTGTGCAACTTAAGCAGTGTATCCTTTGATATAATTATAGACTATGCGAAGCCCTGGCCCAATTCAACTGATCAGGCAAAAGTCTATAATTGGGTTGGGCTGATATGGGGCTCAGCCAGATACGACCCAGTAAAAAGACTTCGCCCCCAAGGTGCTCTTCAGTTTCGTGTCTGCCCCATCGAAATTTTACAAACAAAATCACACGCACATCGAGCGAACCAGAGAGCGAAAGAATAATGGCGGCGGCAGAGGCGGCGAAGAACGTGGGAGAGCTAGAGCTTTTCCTATCGATAGGATTGGACAAGCGAACGGCGGAGAACTCGCTCGCAAACCCTAAGGTCACCGCCAATCTCATCAAAGTTATCCATGAGGTATATAATTTCTCCTCTTTTCCTTGTTGTTGCTGTTGCTGTTGCTGTAACCCTAATTTGAGATCTAGCATGAATAAAGCACATGCCTTTAGCTTCATGTTTGGCTAATTCTAAGAGATTGTAAAGTCACAGGTTAATAGGTTAATTCCCTGTTTGGGAATGGAGTTAAGTTTAAATAACCGGAGCTTCACAAAGTTATCTAGACTTAACTCTTAAATCCTAACTATGCCTCGTCGGGCTTTCATTTTGGAGTTTCGAAAACTCCCGATAACTCAACTTCAAAGTTGAGATAACCAGAGTTTACTAAACTTCAATCGGATCGAAGTTTTCTAAACTCCAAAATTTGTGATGAAAACATCAACATTGGAGTTTAGATTACCCGAAAACAAAATTTTGGGGGTTAAAAAAGTTCAAAGCCAAACACCCATTAAAGTTAAGTTTATAAAATGGAGGTAGGGCCTTGCAAACAAGAGTTTGCACAACATCTACCTCCACTTAAAAGTAAATTCCGGTTTTCGCGACTATCCAAAGAGGGCCTAAATGACTGTAAAGTTAATTTGTCGGTGTTCTTTGAATTAGAGGAAAAGTTGTGGATCGAATCTAATTTTATCGAGAAAGAGGTTAGAAAGATCCCTATATAATTTATAGGCAATGACTTTACATCTGGGTAGAGTTACTGGTCAAGCAAGGTGGTCAAAAAGGTTAGTAAAAGTAGAGATATTTTAGGATTGAGAAAACTTGTAGGAATGATGGTAAATGTTGAATAGTAGATGTGAGCGTTTAGCAAGCGTTTAGTGAGGCGGCATATTGAATAGAGGCGGCCTTCCGGCTCAATGGGACTTGACTTTGTCTCCGAACCAACCGACCCTCCAAATTGAACCTTTAGCAATGGAATCAGAAAGAAGAAAACTTCTGATAATGTGTGTATGGAAACTACAAATCAATGCATTCATAAGTAGTAATTTCATTGAGGGAAAACGAGGGATGTTACTCGAGATGGTTTGATCATGTGCTACTGAGACTCATGAGTATGCTAATCAGGAGCGACATGCTTGTAAATTAAGAAGCGGCTAGGACTGGAATAATGGTGGGAGCACCTTGCTAATTAATTCAGGAGTTGGCCACAGATAGAGCATAATAGCGAAAGAAAATCATCAATTTTCTACTTCTAATTTTAAAAATGAGTATCATCTGAAAAAATTGGTTTTTGTTGCGCTGGGTAAGTGAAGAACTGCAGCGAAAGTTTCCATTCTTCATGAAAGTTTCCATTCTTCATGAGTGCCGTTTATTGTTTATTACTTTATTAACTATGAGTGATATGCCATTATTGTTCAAGAAAATTCATATATTAGAAAATTATCTAATTCATGGATTTGTGAGTGTGTGTAATTCTATAATTTATTGACTTTGCAGGCAGATGTTATGAATGGTTGCAACAAGGCTGTTGGAAATCTTCTATACATGGTATAATCGTTCATCATCAATCGATTTCTAATTTAAATTAAAATGCATTTTTATATTTTTCCTGCATGCATGATGTAGGTTGCTACAAAGTTTCCAGCTAATGCTCTGAATCATCGTCCATTTTTACTTGGATACATTGTCTCTGCGAAGGTAAAAGAGGTCCATTGCTATATTCAAGCTCAGTATTATAAGTTGATATGTACTGATAAAGCTATGAGTCAGATTTTGTGGTTTAACTTGGCAATGTTTTGCGGATGCTCTATTTCTGATTCTGCATAGTCCTTTCAAGCGTTATACTACTGATATTGTTAACAAGTTTTGAATCTGGTAATTGTTCAAACTTCTTCAGGTGAAAAGTTCTGCCCAGCTAGATGCAGCATTGTCTTTTCTTTCCAATGTAGGCGCTGAAAGTTTCGATGAGAACGAGTTTAAAGAAGCCTGTGGTGTAGGTATGTGTTCTTGCACCTTTCTTTACTTGCACCCTTCATGTGGTATACAAGTCATAGTACAACTATACTGGCTTGGTTATAAAAGGAAGACAATGTGAACATTTGATAGTTTTAGCAATAGAGAGATGCATTATTTCTATTAAATAACAGAAGAGATGGAGTAATTGGAATGAGGGGATGATCAGGTATGAATGGATTTTATTAAAGTTCTTCAGATTTGATTAAGGCTATATTTTTGAATAGGTTTCAATCTATGATTAGTGAGATATATTTTGACAAGAAGCTCTAGTAAACACAACTTTGATTTGATCGGTATCAGATAATTCCTATATAAGTCCATCCTTCTCTAGTTATGATAGTGAAGATATAGATTATTTCTAGATAATAAATGGAATTCTAATTGAATATTTAGGATAATGTGACAACTTTTTGTGAACAAATTTGAGTCATTTCTTAACATTTGATAGCGATGTAGATTTCATCATGTAATATATATGGAAATACTAAAAGGATTCCAAATATATTTAGGGATAATATGTAATACCCAATACCTTAGATACAGGAAAGGGGGAACTAGGCACTGAACTATTTACTTCTAAGAGTACGTAGCAATTATATATTTAATTATTTGTTATTATATGCAGGAGTGGAAGTTTCTTTAGATGAAATTAATTCTTCGGTGACTGCTGTTCTCGGAGAGAACATGGATGCCATCTTGGATTTGCGCTATCATATCAATGGTTAGCATTTGTCTTATCTGTTTTTCTTGAATAGTTTCATTGTAATATATAATTATACTTGCGACCATTGCTATTATAACCGTTTCCTGTTTGCTTTAACCATCAAACAAAGCAAACATTTTGCTCAATAACCCTTGGCCATTTTGTATTTTGCTTCAGAAGTTGGAAGTAGCTTCCATAGAGAATAAAATGAGGGAGAATTGATTGTGATGCTTTAGTCACGTCCAAAGAAGGGCCCATAAATCCACTGGTTAGGAGAAGTGACAAATTTGTTAATGCCTTAATAGGGGGCCAAGGATGAAAGAATACCTCGACTTAAATGAATTGAGGCGGAAAAAGGTTGTTATTTGTCAGTATAATCTAGGATACAACCCCTTACAAAGCAAAATAGATGAAAAGGATTTATGCAGCAGACCTCTTCAGCTTGGGACAGGGATACGTTATGTCCAGACTTTTCCCACATACCTTACGACGATCTCTGCTCATTTTCACCCTTTTGTTTCAGTTGGCAACTTATGCGGACAAGTCAGGAAGCGGCACCCATGGGCTGATGCTAAAATTGTGAAGGTGAGTCTTACATATTTCCTTTGATGCACAGAACATGGATTCTTAAAGCTTTTATGGGGGTTCTTATTTTCTTTATTGTCACAGGAAATAATCGATGAAAAGCTTCGAGGGATACTTGGTGAGAGGACTGCCGAAGATGATAAAAAGCCTTTGAAAAAGAAGAAAGAGAGGCCTGTAAAACTTGAGGTGGGGATGTATCAACGACTACCCTTGAAGATAATCATGAATTCTGATCATTATGTTTAATTTATTTAATTTTTTTAATATTCTAGCAGGAACAGAAGATAACATCTGCTGCTTCAACACCTCCTGACGAGGAGCTGAACCCTTTCTCTATATTTCCGCAACCTGAGGAAAACTCCAAGGTACTCCTTAAAAAATATTTGAACTGTGCATATAATATCATGATTAATTCCTGAATAGTGACATATCTAAAGAAAGTGACTTCTAACAACTCATTTAAATAGGCAGTGCAGTTTGAACTTTCAACTTCTAAGAAAATCTTATCAGTAAATATTATCACCTGTTTAACTTACCATCTACATTTTGACTCGCTTCATTTTCATCTTTGCTCAGCAAAAGAGATTGTGAGGAAGAATGTAGATAGATTATTATGTATATGCTTAAAGGTAAAAGCAATTAGTAGGCCTTGAACATCGAATATGTTTACACATATCATAAATTCATAGCCATTGAGTTTTTTTTTTTTGAGTTGACAGTGTTCTAATTGAGATAAGGCCTATCAATACACATATACACAACAGTTTTATGCAGTTATGTGAAATTTAAAGTTGTTGTACGTACCTGTAATTTATTATAAAGCAATCCGATTAGGGCTGAGAGCAAGTTTGGCACCACAATATAAGCATAATTCCATTTTCCCTGATGGGTCTACTGTATTTGGTGAGCTTTCAAGATCATCCCCTCCTTTCAAGGTAAAAAGGAAGAAAGGAAGAAAACAAAATCAATAAAGAAATTAAGAAGATAAAAAAGGAGTCAACATGTTTCTTGTACCACAGCAACAACGAGCAAGGAGCATCATTTACCCTTTCTTCAGGATTGTTGTATAAGAACTTATTTTCATTTAACTCTACTAAGGGCCATTTCCTCAGCTAGATTTTAACATATTACCTTGCTGTCAATTGTAGTCCATCCCTTGTTGTAGTAATCGTATTCTACTAACTTGAGCATCAGTTTCTGTTGTAGTTCAACAAACATTAAATGATATTATCTATGTCGAGGCTACCTCTAGTTTCTTTGGAACACTCAATTCTTGGCTTTCCTTTTCTCAACATATAATGTCGGCTGCACACATCTTTTGGGATGCCATTTCTATGTCGCAAACACAATGCTCCATAATACATAGCTAGTCAGCCTAGTCCTGCAGCTTACAGATTAGAATGTTCTCTTCAATTGAGTGTGTGACAATTAATAAAAATTTTGTTATTTCCTACAATGAAATGCATCTCTAGTACTAACCATGACCTCAGGCATCTTGTTTTTTTATAAAAAAAAATGGTGTTCTGGTCGGTGCCATAACTCTCTAAGGGATGAACAATTTGCATGTAAACAATTGATGGAAGTATGTGTTTGAAGTTGACATGTTTCATGCACAGAAGAATATGAATATCTTATGCATTGACTGGAATTTGATTTGAGGTCAATCTGCTTGACCACAATCACTCCTAGATTTACTTCTAGAATTTAAACATAATTATTAGTTTCAATAATTTTCTTAACATTGTTTAAAAATAATTCTGGGGTTTATAATATGCTATTGGCTATCCATTGAAAATAAGGGTTTTATTAGGTCTGTACTCTCTTAACAGTGAATTGGTGTAATGGATTCACCAAGAAATTTACATTTTGCATAAATCTTCCAACTTTTAAACTAAAGCTACTTTCTAGTAGCCTGAAGACAAGTTACTATACGCAGAATATATATATAATTCATGACTTTCAATGGTTGCATCAGGTACATACTGAGATAATTTTTAGTGACGGCAGTATATGGCGACCACATAATACGAAGGAAAAGTTGGAGAAGCACCTTAAAGCAACAGGTAGTAAAGTTCTCACTCGCTTCCCTCCTGAGCCAAATGGGTATCTACATATAGGTCATGCCAAGGTAAGTATTCCTCGATCAATAAAACGTTTTCTATACAGTCTTATCGAGTATTGCATAGATCTCTCATTTATAATCGTGACACAGGCTATGTTTATTGATTTTGGTCTGGCAAAGGAGAGAGGTGGATCATGTTATTTGAGGTAAGTAATTAAACATTTATTTCTGTGTGACGGTTATTTCTCATCAACAGTTTATACTCCTGATTATACCATGCGGCAGTATGCTATACTGTTGTATTCATCATTTTGAATCTCAAGGTCTTCACCATTATTTCTAAAATACAATTTAGCACTATAATTTGGCTGTTAACATAATTATTCTTGCTGCTATGCTAGTATATTAATTTAGATCAGTGCGGCTGTGGGGTTTGGGAGGCGCTTTTGGGTTTAAAATGAATTGGTTCTGGTTGACTAATTGCCAGCGATGAGCCTTTGCTGTCGTAAAGGAGGAAATCAAATGTAGGTTTAGTAATTTTAGTTTATTAAACTATATGGTGCTCTCTATTCCGATATCGTTGTCTTACTTGATAAGATCGTGGTATTAAACATTACATTCTCATTGCATTATATGAAAAATAATAGTTTAAGTGGTTGGAGTAATTGAAAATAGTCAGCAATATATCCCAGTCATGGAAAACAGCCATTTGTTCCATCGTATTTTGTTTCATCTCAACATTCTGGAGAAGCCTATTCTATTGTACCTCGTTCTTACATAGGAACATACCACGATTCCGTTTTTTTCCACGTACTTTGACGTTCCGCATTTTAGGTAACCTTAGGATGCCTACCAAAAGATACAGTGACTGTGAATCGGATTTTATCACACAAAAGGATGACTTCAATTTTTGCTTGGACTGAAATTTTAGCTATGCATGGTTCTAGCTGCTTGTCTAGACCATCAAGAATGTCACGCCCTTTACTGTGCGTCGTAGTTATCTTCCACTTCTCCTCAGTAAACGGTCCAACTCCATACGATATGTTCTATTATGGTGTCCCCCGCCCGCTGCCGCACCCCCCCCCCCCAAAAAAAAATTCAGGTACGTCAATGGCAAAAGAGTATATAATTTTGAGTTTACTCAACAACTGATCCATAAATAATTGTTGTGCTAATTATATTTAGTAAAATATAAATCAGGCAATTTGTTATTATTCCAATTTCCAGTACAGTTTTTCTGGCTATCTTTTTTGGATCATTTGCTTAGTATATCATTTCTACTTCTATGTATAATCAATTGGCAAGATATCATGACAACCACTAAGAAGTTCACTCAGTAATAGGGATGAGAATGTTGCGAGTTGAAATGCTGATGACATTGGCTTACTTTATAGGATTTTCTATGTTGCATATACTATGATTCTCGCAAAGTCAAAGCACGGACTGTTATGATCGAAACATCATTCTGAATTTCTGCATTGTTAGGTTTGATGATACTAATCCTGAAGCTGAGAAAAGGGAATACATCGAGCATATCCAAGAAATAGTTCACTGGATGGGTTGGGAGCCATTTAAGGTGAACTCATGTTTATTAATGTTATTATGTGATGCTAGTTGGACATTATCTGGTTTTATAAAATATTTTCTCTGTTTATCAGGTTACTTATACCAGTGATTATTTCCAAGATCTGTATAATCTTGCACTTGAGCTGATAAGAAAAGATCGAGCTTATGTTGATCACCAGGTTTGTCATGCAACTCAAGAAAGATCATTAAGCTGTCGATAATTATGTGTGTGCAACTATAAAAGTATGTAAATAATAATCGGTTAAAAAGGTATGAGATTATGTTCAAAGACTGATTTCAATTCTCACACCTTGTCTATTAAGAGCCCAGAGGAAGTCAAGGAGTATAGAGAGAAGAAAATGAACAGCCCATGGAGGGATCGACCAGTTGAAGAATCATTGCAGCTGTTTGAAGACATGAGAAAAGGAATGATCGATGAGGGCAAGGCAACTCTTAGGTTGAAAATGGATATGCAAAGCGACAATAAAAATATGTGTGACCTTATAGCATATCGTATAAAGGCAAGCTTTACCCTTCAGAACTAACTCTTTTACTTTGGTAAATTTACCTCATCATGAAGTTTATTTTATCCAGTTTACTCCCCATCCTCACGCTGGTGACAAATGGTGTATATATCCAAGTTATGATTATGCCCATTGCATTGTTGATTCTCTTGAGAACATCACTCACTCGGTTAGTTTCTATATGCTATCTCTAAATAATTCATTTATGTATTTGTTCGGTCTTCAACACTATATTTGGTTAATGGCTTATCCTTCTATGATGGTCTGTAATATGTAACTATATAATTATACCATTGCTGTCTTTTTACTCTACATAGTACCTACCATGGAGAAAATTGCACACATATATCTTTCATATGAGTGACATTATAATTTTGGTCTTTTGAAATATGTTTATGTACTTAACATCATATGTCCGTTGCATCATTTCCTTTACACCTTTTATTTTTTGTATGTCTTGGATATCATCTATGTTTTTAAGTTTGATTTCACTAATTTGGTAGTCCAATTTTCTACGAGTTCCTGTTGATAAATAATCTTTTCTGTATGTCTTTGTCATTCTAACTACTGACTTTTGTACGCTCTGAAGCTATGCACTCTTGAGTTCGAGATTCGTCGCCCTTCGTATTACTGGCTATTAGAAGCACTAGACCTTTATGAACCTTACGTTTGGGAGTATTCCAGATTAAATATTTCAAACACCGTGATGTCTAAGCGAAAGGTAGGTTTGATCAATCTGTAACAATGATGATAATATTTTTGTTATCTTTATATTTTCTTATGCGGTCATGTTTTGTTCCTTCAGCTAAATCGTCTAGTTACAGAAAAGTGGGTGGATGGCTGGGACGACCCACGCCTCATGACACTATCTGGGTTAAGGCGCCGAGGAGTGTCTGCAACTTCAATTAATGCATTCATTAGAGGGATTGGAATTACAAGAAGGTTTGAAATTCTTTTTCCTATTTCTATATATGAAGTTTAATGAACATGGTAGTCTACCGAATGAAATCGGCCGACCTCTTCGTATTGATGTCTTAGCTCATTATTTCGTCGCTCTGTCAAGACTTATAAATGATACTGACATTTGTATACTTTTGTAACTTTCGACTTTTTTTTCCTGACTTGAAGTACTTGGGATTTGCTCCATAGGCAAATTGGGATTCCCATACTTGTCAGTTTTAAGCGGTTGTTCTTCCTTCCCCGCTCCCTCTTTTTCTACTGGAGTCTTTTTTTTTGTTTAAAATTGAACTGATGGTACTGCTAGAATGACCATCGTGTATTTACGGTTGACATGATCATATTCTCTTTTGTAGCATTATATTTTACCACTGTGGTGAATATTAATTTGTGCTGCCAAAAACTCCAGCTTTGTATATATACCTTCCCATCTAGACTCTTGCCACCTACGCATCACATCCATTCTCCTTCCATCAACAGTTCAACGCTATCCCCCCCCCCCCCTCTTTTTTTCAGAATTAAGTTGAAAATCCTTTTTCTGTATAACGGATGTGAGCCACTCGGAACAAGCTTCGAGTGCAGCAAATGAGCTCATGTTTTGACAGATTACCCAACAAGAGCTCAAGGCTCGTGCCTTCCACACGTGATATTTTTAGTCACTGTTATAATAATAATAATAATCCATTTTTGAAGACAATGCTACTACAGATATATGCCTTTTCGAACCATCTTATTTGAGTTACCCCCATCTAACTGTAACCTAGATTGCAAGGCAGTGTTCGTCTTTTTATCAAATGTACCAACCAACCTTGGAAGCTTTAAACCATTTTTTTTCAAACTGATGATATCATGTCAGTGTTTTCCTATCATCACCTGAACATTGTGTTGTATAAGTCGATTTTAATGAACCTCAATATGATCTTTGAAAATTAGTTATAAACATGCTATTAGCCTGCTAGTCATATCATTAGATCAGTGTGAGACCACTTACCTAAAGCTTGAGCTTAAGTAGTGCGTCCACATATTGTTTAAATCCAACCTCCTAATATTACTGACATGGAAGACAACACATTAGGAGTAAAGAATTAGTTTTTACAATTTGATTTTAACCTGAGATGATGAGTCCCTTTCTCGTTATTCTCAATATGATCTGGTAACAGTGTTTTGGCCACTTTTCTCCATTGCTTAGGTTGTTATGTACTTGACCCGTGTACTATTTTAAAGCTGAGGATCCCATAAAGTAGTAGAGCAGATTCTTCTCAATTCTGAGTGCTTATATGCTATGATGTTGTGTCATTATAGCATATTGGTCAGACTCCTTGCTGCCAAGGAAGAGGTATAGGGTAAAATTTTGTGCTGTTGAGCAAGAACTATGCCGTTAAAGTTCCGCTTGCATAAAGTGGTGGTCTATTATTCGAGAAAAGATAAATTGTTTTCTTAGAACGTCTGGATTTGCTTCTCAGTATATATATTTTTTCATACAGTGACAATAGCATGATACATGTGGATCGCCTTGAATATCACATAAGGGAAGAGCTCAACAAAACTGCAGCTCGAACTTTGGTTGTGTTGCATCCTCTTAAGGTATTATCAAACCATATTTTATGCTAATTCTGTATTTGGAAGTACAGTTTAGGTTTAAATTTCAGTTGTTTCCAGGTTGTAATAACAAACCTTGATTGTGGATCGACAACGTATCTAGATGCAAAGATGTGGCCTGATGCTCCTGCAGATGATTCGTCATCTTACTACAAGGTGCCTACCATCATACCTAACAATATTTTTAATTTCTCATTAAGAGTCGACCACAGAAGTAAAATAACATGCAATACAATTTCCAAGTTCGTTAAAATCACTGAAGTAACCAACTAGGAATTGGCCGCCTCATTGTTATCTGATCTCATATCAGCTTAGCTAAGATTAAAAGTATCATCTGATTCCCTTAAAATAAAATTTCTATATGTGCATTATAAATTTTGTAATAAGCTGAAACTTGAATCTGAATTGAAATATGATTATGGCTAAATCTTTTATATATTACTTGATTTTTAATTTTGCTTCATATTGAAGGAAGCAGTAGTAAGAAGTTAGATGCAGTCTCAATTAAGCATGGGAGATCAAACCAATTGATGGTTTAAAATGTGTGGTGAACCGGTGACTGCTCTGGTTAGAATGTTAGAATTATAGTTTAGGGAGCTCCTTCGACTGGGGATCATCCAAAATGGACCTGCCTTGAGCTAAAGAAATAATGTTAGGATAATCGAGCTGGTTGGTTTAATCCTTAATGGATTTGGATGGCAAAAATGCTTACAGGGTCGACCTAAAGTCAATGACGTTATTTGTGCATACTGAGAGTTTAAACCATTATACTATTGTAGTCTAATAAGTTTTCTAAGCTTTCATGCATAAGAAAGAGACTGAAAACATTATGCAGCATTATGGTGATTGAAATCATTCATTCTTGACATTCTGCTAGTCGCCAATATGCAGCCTTTTCTGAAATATATTTAGTAAAAAAATTTACTAAGCCAACTACTTTATTAGTGCCTTAGAGATGGAACATGATGTTCAATAGCAAATATATCTTCCCCTTCTAGACTGGTTGAATAGCCTAGAAGAATTTGAATGACACCAACTTCTTGCTAGGATCATGTGGCAAACTCCTCTCTTTTCATAGTTTCCTTAGCCAGGGGTTAGGGACTAATTAGAAGAGGGTTGACGTTGGGTTGCCTGTCAGAGAACTTCATAGCCAACCCCATTTTTAATGGGAAAAGGTGACCGCGGCGATGACGATGATGATATACTAAGACCGACTAGTGGGAAAGTAATCCTTTTTTGAGCCATGAACCGGTGGAAAGTTGCGGTGATGTCTATTTATGAGGCTCTCAGGCATTATGATGCTTACAAATTACAACATTTAAAACAATCGGTTTCAACTTATTTTGTTCTCCTTGTGGAATGCTTGTTACATAAGCTTTTCAGTCGCAATCTTTCTCTTGTAGGCAATTTAAAATGACCAATGATTGTTTAACTTCACATGAACAGTGAACTGACTCCTGAGTATACAATTTCTATTTCTAGAATAGTTGTGATGAACTCTGTGAACGTACTAGTATTCAATACTTTTGGTAGCTTGAATGAGCCTTTATTGAATGATTCTAAGCTGTTGTCTTCTCCTCGATTGCTAAAACGATGGTTTAAAATATCGTCTGGCCCCGATCGGAGATGGCCAATTCCGAATTTAAAAAATGACTGTTAATATGGATTAAGGATACCATCCAATACCGAGTAATATTGGGTTTACCATTTGATTAATGAGGTTCCCGTATTAAGTTTATTAATGTGTTAGTGGGTTTATAAATAGGTTAGTGCGTTATGGTTAATTGACATCAAATATATCAAAATTAGATTTTTCTTAAAACCATCATTGATTGCCAAAGAGATTAACCAAATTTTATAGTTGCTTTTACTAATTTAAAATATTTTCTAATTTTCAAAATATCTTTTTGTCAAATGATATAAAATCAAATACTTTTTATGCGAGACAACTGAAAAGACTGATATGGCCGATTTCAGTTCCAAAAGTAACCTGATGTCCAATACCGATGCCGATGATGAGATGTAAAATCTTGGTTGAAACCTTGCTTTGCCAAGTCCTAGCTATCAAGTAAAAATGCTTTCCTAAGAATTCAGTGCAAGAATCTAGGTTGAGTATCAACTCAGAATAATCATTTGATTATTTGACTCGTGAGGTTCTGTCAGGATTTAGTCTAGACCTGCAATTTTCTGTTCAAAGACAGGTATAGTGATTTATAATCATACAAAAATGTTTTACGGTTATTTGTGTGTATAATGAATCTCATTCTTCACTTACATCTTTTATTTAGCTTTTGCAAGTAAGGCTATAGGTATTTCCTTATGTGCCTTGAATACTGATTCAACCATCGGAAGATGTTTAAAGCATGCGAGTCATCTGGAAATTTTGGGTATGACCTTTTTTGGGTGTTCTGAAAGCATGGAGACTGAACTTGAGTTATTTTAAAATTCAACTATACTCATGTTCCTTAATACTATATAGTAAAACTGCAGACTGACCAAAAATTAGTTCATATCATATTTTCATATAATGGATATATTAATATGGATTTTGCCCTTCTGCAGATTCCTTTCACGAATGTTGTGTACATTGAACGATCTGATTTTCGTCTTAAGGATTCAAAAGATTACTATGGGCTTGCCCCTGGTAAATCTGTACTACTCAGGTGTGTTATAATCCTTTGAATATTATCCCTTCTTACTAGAACTACGATCGCATATTGTTCAATTCATTTTTTCTCGCTTGTAAATATGCAGATATGCTTATCCAATAAAATGCACTGAAGTCATTTATGGTGATGAAAAAGATACTATAGTTGAGATCAGGGCGGAGTATGATGCTTCCAAAAAATCTAAGCCCAAGGTTTCTGATTAATAATAAGAAACAACTCATTTCATTGAAAGTTAAAAAATTAAAATTTTATTCGATTACTTAAATTTTATTTGTAATTGTAACAACTACAGGGTGTTCTTCACTGGGTTGCTCAGCCTTCCCCTGGGGTTGACCCTCTCAAAGTGGAAGCGAGATTGTTTGAGAATCTATTCATTTCTGAGGTGAGTTTTATCCTCCTTTCTTCAGGTCTTGCTACAACGCCTCCCCCCCTCCATCTTTCTCCAGTCTCTATTTATTCTTTTTGATATTTCATAAATAGAATCCGGCGGAGTTGGAAGACTGGGTTTCAGATCTTAATCCTCGATCAAAAGAGGTGATATCAGAAGCATATGCGGTGACTTCCCTTGCCAGTGCAACCGTAGGTGACCGTTTCCAATTTGAGAGGCTCGGTAATACCCTAAACGATTCAATTCACGGTTACTTATTTAGTTTCTGATACAGATGTTCAATTAGCACTCCAGTAACAAGACCACACACTTTTGGCCTTTTCTTGTGTGCGTGAGCTGGCACGTGCTTGTTTGTTTGTTTGTTGTGGAATAAGAATTTGTTGTTTTTATTTTTTATTTTTTGGAATAAAGGTTTGCTATTGTCTGAACTATGCAAATTTTCTCTAATGGGGTTGGTTACTTAATGCCTGATATTGGTTAATGAAGTATAATAGTGATAACCTAAATTATTTTATATAAATTCTCCTGAGTATGCAATTTGAGAATTTAATTTGTTAAAAGCGTTTTAGTGATGCCTTTTAACCGTATCTGCCAATGTAGATGTGTTTTGATTTATAACAAATGCAGATATATTTGATCGAAACTATTATTGATCTCTCTTTTATGTCAGGATATTTTGCTGTGGATCGGGATTCTACCCCTGAGAAGCTTGTTTTCAACAGAACTGTCACTCTTCGCGACTCCTATTCCAAAGGAGGAAGCAAATAACTTAAAAGCAACGAAGTCATTAATGGAAGAACATACTTTATTGGATAGCTGCAACATGGGTCTTGCTATGTAAAATTGGCATCTCTTTTTAGATTATTGTTTGGCTCATTTGGAAAAAAAGAAAAGAAATTATATGCTTTGGTTTCTTGTGGTGATATATGTAGACTTTGATTATGGTGTACTGGAGATTTCATGGATTGAATTTTCATTCCAGAGGGTTATGAATCACAGTTGAAGAATTTTTTTGGATAAAGTGGTCGTATAGTCGAAAATACTTGAGCACAAAGCGCTGGCTACATATTAATTGTAAATTTATTTATTGTATATTGAAAAGTAGAAAATAAGCTTTATTTATTTAAGAAAAATAAGTAAAGTTGCAGAATTTTCTAATTCTCAACCTGGGAGTTAATATCCACGCCTCAGAGTAATTTAAGACAAAACCAAAATGACAATACTATAAAATTTTTTTTCTTATAATTAAATAGATTGTTATGATATTTCAGGCTTTCTTTTTTGACACTGAACAGTAAATCCTAAAATATGCACACAACACATCAACAAATCACACATATCAAACACAAGCATGTAACACATCCGTATCCAGAAGACCCATGAATTTGCTCTGAAAGGATTAATTTATGGTCACTTTCCCTTCCGGGTTTTCTGGGTTCGAATCAGGGAAAGGGGAAGTGCCCATCCTGATTAAGCTAGCTATAGCTTATTGGTGATATTTCATTTATAGCCTTATAAAACATTATCTGACTAATGCATTGTCTTGTTTGAATGCTCCAAAAAGAAATGAAGAGGATGGTCAATTTGAATCAACAAAGTGAAGAAGCAAACAGATAAAAATTTCGAATGGAAGACGGAAAGTGTTGAGAGTTCGAGACTTTATGAGATAATGATGTCTACTAGATGTGGTTTCCAAATGAGAATTTCAATTAGATTCTATGACTTCATATAGTTTGGGGATCATGTATTGAAATCGATAAGAAAAATAAGAAATCAAAGTTAGGGATAAGTAAAGGTCTAACGTCGAACTTAAGAATTAAAAATTCTTACTTCGAGTACAAAAGGCCGAGAGTGAAGAATATTATAGAAAGATTGGTTAACTGAAACCAGTGAACTTTGAAATTGACGACGGTTGTTGGCTGTTGTCTAAACTTAAGAAATGACTTTGTCAGCATGCTGTTAATCAAGTTGATCAGTTGGTTAGATCAATGAGAATGATTTAATATGCTTATGGAACATTTTAATTTGGACCATAATCCTGAAATTTCTTCTCGTTTTTTGCCTCATGTCCAGAATTAAATATTTTACTACTTAGGTACCTATGATTCGGTATTTACATCAAATTATCATTTCTTTCCGAAATCCCCAAAAACTCCCGCAAAACAAACCCTAGTCCCAATCTCTAATGGCTCTCTTGCTTCGGAGAGAGATGGGTCTTCGGCTCGTAGCGACGGCGATTTTGCAACCGCCGCCACGAAATCAAAATCCAACCCGCCACGGCAACTATCTCTGGCGCGGATTTGTGAAGAATCCTCATCACTTTTGGGGGCGCGATCGCCGTTACCATCATCATCCTCACTTATCAACTACCACAACTTAGTGCCATTACCGCCGATCAGTTAGAATCACTTGCTTCCGTTACCAAATTCAGTTATTAAAAGTGTCGAGCACTTTTCTCCAAATCATGACGCTTCCGAAACGGAAATGATATACTTTAACCGATGCACTGCAAAAAAATTCATTTCATTAAAACATGAGAACATTAACCAGAAATATCTTTGTTGCCAAGAAAACAATCTTTTTTATATTAATACATAGAGTAGTTGGTCAAGGCATCTTTTCTACTATCTTTCTTTTTCTTTATCTTTATCTTTATCTTTATATTAATACAAAGAGAAGTTGGTCAAGGCATCTTTTTGAGGTTAAAGCCTATTTTTCCAATTTTCATTTTTGTCCTTGGATTTATCTATAATCCATTTGTTCACCCATTATCTTCGGCACATTCCTTTAGGGCCCATAATAAAAATGAATAAATGGTTATCTATTTTTCTACCCCCCCCCCTCCCGGTTTTCTCTTACACACAAGCCCCCCTCTCGCCCCCCCACCCATCCCCACCCCACCCCACTTTTTCTAATAAGTGCTTACCAAAGGCTATGAATAATCAATTTTTTGTCCACATTTTAAAATTGTAATCTTTGGAAAATGTCCATGGTTTCATTTCTTGCAAATATTTATTTTTGGCCCAAAAGCTAAATTGGTTCTACATATGGAATTTATGTAATTTTTCTAAAAGTATTTTTTTGGTAATTAGTTTACCTTTTTATTTTCCTTTGCAATTATCTTGCATAATTTGCCAAATCAACGAAAATTGAGAATAAATCTATTTTGTTTAAGAAAATAAAGTGATACTTTTTTTAAGGAAACTGTGCATTAGATATAGATATCAATAAATTATACTTTTTGTATTTTTATTTGATTCTGCAGGAATTGTTGTGATTTGCTTGCCGTGTAGCACTTACAAATATTTGGTATTAAGATATCTCTCGTTGTATTTTCTTCCTCTCACATATCTTAGTTAACTTAGCGATATACTTAGCTCCATTTTTTACTAAACTATTTTATATAAATTCTCCTGAGGATGCAACTTGAGAATTTAATTTGTTAAAAGCTTTTTAGTGGTGCCTTCTAGCCTCATGTGGCAATGTAAACGTGTTTTGATTTAACTAAATATATTTGATCAAAATATTTTTGATACCCAATTAAATCATGCGGTACTTCTTTTTTAATGAAACGTTGCATTAGATAAAGATGTCGATATATTGTATTTTTATTTGTTTCCGTGGAAACTGCAGTGATTCGCTTGCTACAAATTTTTATAATAGCCTTGTGAACTATGTAACCAATGTGATGGGAAATAATTTAGCAACCAATAATATCTTAATAGCAAATACAACAAGCGATGTCTTAATAAAAAAAAAAACCAAAACATATAGTATTTTTATTTTTCTCTAGAACTAATTATATTATTAGATATTTTGAATATAATGAAAGATATAGAGTTCTTATTTAAGTACTTTTATAAAATTTCTTATTAATTAAATTGATAGCTAAGCTATTTATCTATCAATATAAATATTCCTTCAGAAATAAAGGATATTATTGGATTTGGATATGCCCCTTGATGGGATCCAGCGAATCCATTTGCCGAATCCCATCTTGCCTTCCAATTAAAATTCAATTAATTCAAATCGTAAAACAAATAAACTGTGGGGTCCAATATATTTCTCACGTCAATTGTTTCCGGACCCATGAAAAATATATTGGGCCCCGCAGTTTATTTGTTTTACGACGTGATGAATCTTAAATGGATGGCAAGATGAGATTCGGAAAATGGATTCGAGAATCCCATCAGAGGAGCATATTTGAATCCGTTATTTTGATGTACCGCACTCAAAACTTGCATATTTTGATATAACACACCCAAATTTTTGGTATTTCTAAATACTGCATCCAAATCTTTAAATTAAACTAAATACAAAAGCTTTGTTAAATACAATTTTTTTTGGTGGCAAATTACGGTCTATACTTCTTCTTCTTCTTTTAATCATACAAGAATAATAAAGGAGAGGAAGAGAGAGATACGGGGAGGGAGAGAGAGAGAGAGAGGAGATTTACTGTTTTAGCGGTATTTTTGTCTTCTAATCCCTTTTGTGGCTATATCTAACAGATGATTAACATGCATGGGATGGAACTTAATGAGAGTGTTGTATTCAGTCTAATTGAAAGTTTTGGGTGTGGTATTTCTAAATATCAAAATTTGAGTGTGTTATATCAAAATATAAAAGTTTTGAGTGTGGTATATGAAAATAACCTTAAAAATAAATATGATGTAGGTGTATGCAGTCATTTTCTTTTTGTACCGGCTTATTAATTCTTTTAGATTGTTAATTTATTATACATTTCAGTGTCTATGACTTCCTATATTCATGCGCATTACGCGAAGGTTACCTCTAGTTAAATCATAAACCAATGTTTTCTCACCAGCGAAAACCCTAACCCATCAATTTCTCCCGGCAAGCGAACGCCCTAGAGATATTCACGTTTTATTACATTTTATACTTCCCATAATTTATGCTCTTATCAATAAAACAATGTCATGTGAAGCAGTTTCCTTAATTTGATTGTGTAGATTTCGGATTTAATGGCTAAAATGATGAAGAAGATGATGAAACAAAGGCTTTAGGCCAGTCCAAGTGCACCACAAATAAAGCCCTTGCTTCAGGTCCAAGCTAAGAAAACTGCAGCCAAATAAATACAGTCAAAAGAAACCCAGCCATCCTAAAAAGACGCCTGACCAAACCGGTAGCCAACGACTCTATATGAGCCGCCTCCTGACGGAAAATGAAGCCAAAAAACTCCCCACGGCGGTCATTTGGAGCCAAAACTCACCAACTTTGGCCAGCTGTTTCACAGGGGAAATGATACTTCAACCCTCTCATGAAACTTACCCGATTGCTTATAAAAGGATAGCAGTTCGGAAAGGAGTTGGTGGTGGAGGCTATTTAGAGAATAGCAATTCAGAAATTAAAACAGAAAAAATTCTTCCAACTTCTTTTCTTTATTCCACTTCAATACGAATTACAAAATCTCTTTTCCTACAAAACTTCTCTTCAATCCTTCTACTTCTCTACATAAAATACCCTATTTAATCTATATTTATAGGTCTAAAAACTCTAAATCTATTTCTACCAGAGTACCTAATTTAAATCTCATCAAATCTACAAAAATAATTACTAAACAAATTTTCAAATAACTTTCAAATAAATCTCCAAAACAATCTTCATAATTAGTCTTATTCAACCAACAATTTAAATTTAGATCTAATCTAAATTTAAATCCCTAACTTTCTCTCCTAAAATATTTGAATGTATGGCAAATCTCAACAATTTTCATCTTGGCATACACTCAACAAGCCGTTTCTATCTTCTCTTCACAACTTCTGCCCATGACATCTTCTAACCTTTGCTCAAAGCTCTACCTTGCTCTAAAATTCTTCTTTTATACACTGGCTTCCCTACAACTTGATATATATCGCTTAAGATTCTGACTCTTTTCATCATGACACGGTTCTTCTGGCACATCTTCTTTACTGTCATGCACTGCTTCTCAAAATACGGAATACGGAGGGTAACAAGGCCAGCCATACTTCTACGGTCAAGAAAATATCCTGTTGTAGTCACACTTTGGGTTCTAGCATTACGTGGTAATTCGTAATCATAGCACAAGTAATGAGAAATACAGTCACTAATTCTATCAAAAAGATATAAAACTAACTAGATAGAGTCAGAGAGAATGATAGCGCTGACGTCGCTGATCTAGATATCCGCAATATCTTCGGGGTGATAAAGGTCCTGATCCGAGCTAAATCCACTTCTCACTCTGAGTATGTATACTCGGGTTGTCAGAGCGACACAATAACAATATATACATATATAATGTGCAACAATGATAAACATGAAGCAGTAAGTATAGAGTAATGACGCGAGCATGAAATAACCAGTACATGCAACGCTAAAGCAGGTGTATCAGATCAGTAATCAATGCAATGTTCATGTCACTAAAGCTATCAGTCTCTAAGTCTCAATGTTCAGGTCACTAAAGTAATCGTCAATCCAAGTATGAGCGTCAACCGCCGCGGGAGTATCCCCAACCCAAGGGTAAGCCCCAGGGATAAGTGTAATACCCAGTTCTTTTTATACACCAATATCCGTATTCTTCATAAAGTATTACATACAAAATTTATTTATTTTTATTTATAATTATTTTATTTTTTTTAAACCCCAAACCCTAATCCTAAACCCTTTTATTTTTATTTGCCTCAGCCCACTCTCTCCATCTCTCTGTTATTTTCTATTTCCCTTTTTCCCCAAACACCAGCCCAGCAAAACCCCGGCCCAAACAAAAATATAAATTAAACTAAAATCCCCACTTTTCTGGCCCAAGCCCGCCCCCACAAATCCGACCCGACCGTTAACTTCACCTTCTTCCCCACGTCGCTGTCACGCCCTGCTTCCCGGTATACGGCGAAGGGGACGCGACTGGTCCGCTACGTATTTACTGTGAAGTAAATACGCTAAGCGTATCTAAGCAATATAAAAGTAATCTTAAGAGACAAGAGATATAAAAATAACAGTAACTTTATTTATTAACATTCTTTTGTACAATGCATGAAAAGGAAATACAACTGAAGTAAAAACGACGCCTAAACAATGGCATAACAGGAAATTAAAGGTACTGAATGGAAATGTACAATGTCTAGAGCTCGGGGTCTTCGAGGAACTGATCCAAGTCTTTACTGGTGGGCTCGATCTCTGTGTGTCCAGATCACCTGACGACATTCAAAGAAGAAAGAAATAGAATATCGTCAGCGAACAGGTCGCTCGGTAAGTCCCAAAGTTAAGAGAGAAATAGAGAAGACAGAATAAGAATGTATCTTTTAAAGTTGTATAATATTGTAGAATATTGTGTTAACACTGTTGTTTGTAGCTTGGCACAGAAGGATGCCAGTGTATACGAGAGGGGTCTCTATATGCTAGAGACCAGGGCAAACTGAAAGTACAAGGAACCGTTATGCCACGGTACAACAGCAACAGGATTCATGTTAGGTGTCTTAATCTTACTGTCTCGTGCCACTTTTAACACCTTCTGTACCAATCTACCTCTTAAACCCCGTAGTGTTTTGATTGTATTGTTATATTGTATTGTATAAATTGTATAGTTGGATGATTGACCGAAACCATGATATTAGTAACCGATGTAATGGATGTAAACTGGAATCATGTAAATGGAAAGTATATCCATGGTTTGGTTCAATCAAGTTGAATAGATTGATAACTGGAAAGTATATCCATGGTTTGATTGTATTGTTATATTGAAATGTAATATTATAGATTTATATGGTACTTGAATCATATTCAAGTCGGATTATGATCAGACTCAAACCCGAGTCAGACAGTAGAGATGTAAATCGAAGTCCTATATTTACTAGGGTCCTTAGGGTAATTTATAAAACTTGAGGGGGTTTTATATAAAAATACTTTTGTATAGTTTTCAAGATGCACCCCAAGTATTTATTATTCGTCTTTAGAGTTGTAATGAGGGTGAGTTTTATATTGTGATATTTCTAGTGAAAATATCCTAATTTCATAAATAAAAGTATTTATTTGTAATATTGAATTATGTGGAATTTATGGTATTTTAGTGTAAAATTTGTTCTTGTGATTTTTAGAAAAAGGTGGAATATTTATATCATAACAAAATAGATATTTTAATAATAAATATATATATATTTATACAAAATTAATTTTAATAAATATTTTATATTCTAAAAATCTCATTTTCTTAAAATGTCATATTTTAAATCTTTCGAGAGACCGAATGCTCCTTGCGGAGGTCTGAATCTCGCACTACTAAGCCCGAGGATATGCGATAAACCGCACCATCCCGAACGGATTCACCAAAATGGGTTGTAGCGGCGCTTTGCAAAGATTTTATAAATACTAATCTTTTAGAAGACAGTTTTATTAAGTAAATGGTATTTATTTGTAAAGATATCGATTTCCCGTATTCTATGTCAAGTTGTGAGATATCTCAAATCGTCTCTTCACCGCCAATTGTGGCCAGGTAAGTACAAGTGAAGAAAGGAGGGATCCGCTCACGAATCACCGTGAGACGGGCCTTTTAAAATTACCTTTCTCACTTGTTTAGCCTAGACACCACAAAATCAGGTTTAGATAAACGACCGATGTCCACAACCTTACTATGTCCTAATGAAGGCGATGGTCCCTAATTGACTGAGTCTAGATATTTTTTATTAGTTCCAAAAGTTATTTATTTATAAAGATGTATCAAAAATTGGTTTTTATTAAGTAAGGGTATTTAAATGAAATTGTTTTATTTTCCGTATTCTAAGTTCTCAAGGTAACATGTTATGTTTGCATATGAGGCGTGAGGAGGTAGGTCATTACCTCGTGATCTACTTTAAGGTATAGCAATTTAAACGGGGTTAAAGGCGTATTGAAACCATGTGGTATTTAAGTGAAAATACGGTAGAATGGAAATAGCTATCATTTTATGAATTTAACTTTGATCAATTTAGTTGTTTAGTGTTTAATAGTCAACATGATAGTGTTTAAACATAATTGAAATAATGAGAAGTGAAGTTTATAAGAAAACCGAATCGGAAATCGGATTTGTGCCGATTCCGTCGGGTTTGTAAATTCGTATTTTTTTAGAAAAGAAAAGAGAAGCTAGAAAGGGACTTACGGGTTTGGACAAACACGAGAGTGATAAGGAAGAAGAGGGTTCGCCGGTGCGTCGATTCATCGCCGAGAGTTCCTAACACGATCACCGGAAGTTCGCCGTCGATTTCGTCGGGGCTTCGTCTTGCGCTCGTTTTCAAAGTACACAAGGTTTTCTTGAGATTTTGAGAGAGTGGGCTCAGAATTTTGGGATGAGAGGGTAGGAGGTAGGGGTGTATTTATAGGGTTAGGCTAGGGTTAGGGTAGGTGTAGGGTTTTTAATTAAAATATGTAAAAAATAGGAAAAATGTATTAAAAATGGATTAAATGAGAGTTATTGTGCTCTCTGGAAACGATCTGAGAAATTAAAGTGTGTAGGGGGTAGGGGAGACCAAGGGGCTCATTTCCTCTGTTGATGACTCGGCCGTCCGGCCGGCGGCGCCGGCCCGAGTCGGGCCGAGTCAAGCGCTTGGGAGGGGGGGGTCGCCGGGGGTAGCTACTGGAACATTTAACTTTTCATGGGTAGTGGGGTTTTTGTGAGAAAACACGTGTTGACTGTTGGTATTCCAGAAATTTTAAAACAAAATAATATTAAAAATAATGTGGGGGTATGGAATTTGAACTCTGGTGGCTTGGTTCAGCAGTGCAAGGTATTACCAATGAGCTACAAGCTCTTACTTGTAATTATGGTGTGAAATAAATATTTAAAGAGATATCAGCAACATTAAAGACTCCAAGTATACTTTGAATTTAAATCAATTTTTTGTTCATTAAAAATAAAGTTGTTACAGTCTACCCTCTTTACAAAAATTTCGTCCTCGAAATTTAAAACTTTTATTTGAGGACTAGTTTACAAGGAGGTGTGGATATCTAGTACGCATTTCATCCTCCCTTTTCCAAGTGGACTCTCATGGAGTGTCTTTCCTCCACATCACTCGGACCATGTTAACTTCCTTGTTCCGAAGTGTCTTCACTTTCCTGTCCAGGATCCCCACAGACTGTTGCTCACAAGACAAATCGGGCTGTATAGTGAGCTCGGAATGATCGAGAACATGGCTGGGGTCACTCACATACCTTCTAAGTTGGGATATGTGGAACACGTTATGCACTCTTTCCAATGAAGGTGGAAGCGCTAAGCGGTATGCCACTTCACCGACTGGTTCGAGTATGTCGAACGGTCCAATATATCTCGGACTTAGCTTACCCCGTCTTCCAAATAGGATCACTCCGCGGTTCGGAGATATCTTCAAGAACACATGATCTCCTGGCTGGAACTCCAGATGACGTCTCTTTGCATCAGCCCAGTGCTTCTGTCGATCTTGGGCTATGCGCATCCTTTCCCTGATAGTACAAACCACATCAACAGTTGCTACTATCACCTCTTGTCCAAGAAGTTCCCTATCTCCGATGTCGTCCCAACTTAATGGCGATCGACACTTCCTTCCATACAATACTGCAAAAGATGCCATTCCTATGCTTGCTTGGTAGCTGTTGTTATACGAAAACTCCACAAGATGTAGGTGATTTTCCCACGATCCTTTGAAGTCTAACATACATGCTCTAAGCATATCCTCCAAGATCTGAATAGTTCGTTCCGACTGACCATCTGTTTGTGGATGATAAGCCGTGTTGAAGTTCAGACTTGTTTCCAAGCTTGCTTGCAGACTTTGCCAAAATTGCAATCGAAACCTGGTGTCATGATCGGAGACAATGCAGACCGGTACTCCATGAAGTCTCACAATTTCCTATATGAGTTCATGGGTATCAGAGATAGTACATTATGAAGAGTTTAAATCTTTAAATAGATTATTACCTCCATGTACTTCTTTGCTAGTGTCTCAGTTGATTGGCCAACTCGAAATCGGATGAAGTGAGCCGACTTTGTGAGTCAGTCCATAATGACCCATACGGCATCGTTACCTTTTGTGCTGCGAGGAAGAGCAGTCACAAAATCCATCGTGATGTGTTGCCACTTCCATTCTGGAATTGGTAACGGTTGAAGTAATCCAGCAGTCCTGTGATGTTCAGCCTTTACTTGCTGACACACTAAGCATTTTGCGACGCTTCTGGCTACTTCACGCTTCATTCCATGCCACCAATAATTCTGACGTAGATCTTTATACATTTTGGTACCTCCAGGGTGTACTGAGTAGGAAGAGCTATGAGCTTTTTTCATTAACTCTTCCCGAACATGACCTTTTGGTACACACAATCTGCTGCCGTATCTCAAAGATCCGTCTTCATGGATGATGAAGTCTGTTCTGAGTCCATTCTCCACTTGTTCTCTGATCTTTTGCAACTTAGCATCACTTGCTTGGGCTGCTTTGATCTGATTGACAATGGTTGATTGAACTTGTAAATTCATCAAACTTGAAGTATTACTGGCATGACTACTTCAATCTCCATCTGATGCAAGTCTTGTTGAAGCTTCCACTGAGCGGTGAGATTCATTGCTAATGGTTGGCGACTAAGTGCATCAGGTACCACATTCACCTTCCCTGGGTGATATTGCAAGTTGATGTCAAAGTCCGCCACGAGTTCTAACCATCTTCTCTGCCGCATATTCAACTCCTTCTGAGTAAACACGTACTTCAGGCTCTTATGATCTGTGTAGATGTTCACTCGTTCACCAAGTAAATAATGGCACCAAATCTTGAGAGCAAAGATGACGGCTGCCAATTCCAAATCATGCGTCGGATAATTGCGCTCATGAATCTTCAGCTGTCTTGAAGCATAAGCCACAACTTTACCGTGCTGATGTAGAACACATCCTAATCCCTTACCGGATGCATCGCAATGCACTTCGAATCCTCCAGATCGATCCGGTATAACGAGAATAGGTGCTGATGTCAACCTTGACTTGAGTTCTATGAAAGCTTGTTCGCATGCTTCTGACCACACAAAATCTTCATCTTTACGTGTGAGCTTGGTCAGGGGTGTTGCTATCTTCGAAAATCCTTTAATGAATCTTCTGTAATATCCAGCTAGACCTAAGAAACTCCGAATGTCCTTCACTGACTTTGGTGTTGGCCATTCGCTAACTGCTGAAACTTTTGCTGGATCCATCGAGATTCCTTCTCCTGATACGATATGTCCAAGAAAACCAACTTGCTTTAGCCAAAACTCGCACTTGCTGTACTTGGCATAGAGCTGATGTTGTCGAAGAGTTTCCAGGACAATTCGTAGATGTTCTGCATGCTCTTTCCGATTCTTAGAATACACCAGAATGTCGTCGATGAAGATGACAACAAACCTGTCTAAGTACTCCCGGAAAACTTGATTTATTAGGTTCATGAATATTGCGGGTGCGTTGGTCACTCCAAATGGCATCACGAGAAATTCGTAATGTCCATAGCGAGTTTTGAAAGCTGTTTTGTGAATATCAGTTTCCTTGACATTCACCTGATGATAACCTGAACGAAGATCCAATTTAGAGAAAACACAAGATCCACTTAGCTGATCGAATAAATCGTCGATGCGCGGAAGTGGATACTTGTTCTTTATAGTGACTTCATTCTAGGCTCTGTAATCGATACACATTCTGTATGAACCTTCCTTCTTCTTCACAAGTAGTACAGGTGATCCCCAACTTGAAGTGCTAGGACGAATCCATCCTTTCGCCAGTAATTCGTCCAACTGTGTTCGGACTTCCTTCAAACCTTCCAGACTTAAACGATAGGGTGCTTTGATCACCGGTTGTGCTCCTGGTACTAAATCAATACTGAATTCAAGAGCTCGATCGGGAGACAAACCTGATATATCGTCAGGAAATACATCGTCGAACTCTCGAACCATATCTAGTCTTGATTCTTCCTCCACTTGAGCTGCTGCAACTACTGCTTCTCTTGGCTTCGCTTTGTAGGTACTTGGTTCCAGTGTACGGTCTCCGCTTTTGAAATAGAAGACCGGATGGTCTGGAATCTCGAATACTACCCTCCTTTGACGACAGTCAATGGTAGCATAAAAAGTTCCAAGCCAATCCATTTCTAGAACCACATTGAAGTTCGGTATGTCCAGCACTTTGAAGTCAGCATAAAATTCTCTGCTGCAGACGACGACTGGACACAAACGGTATCCCATGGTTGCCTTTAGAACGCCATTTCCTGAACTGACATTCCAGCTGGATACAAGCGGTGAGACTGGAATCGCATGGATTCGAACAAACCGTTGCGACATAAAGCAGTGGGATGCTCCAGTATCAAACAGTGCTAGTGCAGGGATTGAGGATACTAAGATTGTAGCTAAGGTATGTGGGATTTGTTTTAGGTATAGGAAAAATATGTAGCTAATTAGCAGGATAGAAAAGAAAAGTTTGAAAAGAAAAGTTTACCAGTGATTACTTGGCCAGTGGTGTAACAACCTAGTTCACTTATACCAATTGCAGTTCCCGTATTTATTTATCTGTGGTATTTTATTGATTTATCGTATTTGGATGCGAATGGTATTTTACATTTTACTTTGCATTTGACCCGACCCGCTTGCTTGAGCTTGTTTGATTTATATTTATGGATTATCTTGTTTGTTACATAGACTGGTGCATTTTCATGTTTAGTACATACTGGTATTTTATCTGGCATTGCATCTTTTACCATATAACATTTTAGGTCACGTAAAATATTTTAAAATTGCATAACATGGCCTTCTTGATACCCCTAACCCCGTGGAAGCATCCGTGCATCTTGTTCTCGTCCCGTTCAGTGAAACGGGCGTGTTTGGATGGCTACGCACACGTGCGTGCATCCGTTCTTGGGGGTATGCATTTTCGTTACCTGAGTATTCATTTTGAAATTTGGAAGTCGCATATATTTTTCATATTTTAAAACCGGATTTTTAGACTCGACCCGGACGTGTTTTGGAGTAAATTTGTATTTGGCAAAATATCAAAACGTACTAATATTATATTCTAATAAATTATAACTATTACTATAAAATATAAATTTACTATCTATATTTTATTATAACTAAAATATATTTTTATATATTCTTAACGGTTCACGTCTCTCTCTCTCTCCTTTTTAACATTTTCTCTCTCTTTCTTTCCTATTTATATCCTTATATTTCTTTGTTTAACAAACCCTATTTCCCAGCACACCTTTCTCTCTCTCCCTCTCCCTTTCTTTCTTATTCTTTCTCTCTTTCTCTCTCTCTCTCTTCCGCTAAAAACAACTTTATCTCTCCTCACTATTCCTCTCTCTCTTCTCTCGGTCTCTCTCAATCTCTCAATCTCTCTCCTCTCGCATTCTCTCTCCTCTCGCATTCTCTCTTCCCTTTTCTTTCTCTGTTCTTTTCTTCTTCCTCCATATATTTTCCTCCCTGCCTCCGCCACGAGAAAACCCTAGCCGGCCTTCGCTGTCGCCCCTCATCCTCAACCCCTCGACCTCCACCTTCTCCTTCCTCCTTCACCCCATCACCCTCAACCTTTGCATGACCCTAAGAACCTGCACACAAACCTTACTTTATGGCCGGCACCCTCGTCGAACATCCCTCTCCGTCGCTACCACCGCCGACGCCATCGTCCTCACCTCTCTCACCTCCATCTCCTCACTCTCTGCCACACCCACTCCCGGCCTTCTCACCTTCCCTGCAATCCAACCGCGATGACACCCAACCCACGCTCTCCTTGCCGACGTGGCCCTCGTCGTTGACCCTCTCACCGCCGATCACAATCGTCTCGCCACCCTCAACCTCACCTCATCACCCTCGTTCCTCCTCCTCTAACCCGCTGCAACCCGACGAGAATTCCTTGCAACCCTATCCACACCTGAAGCCCCGACCTCGTTGCCGTTCCCTCACTGCCGGCGACCCCGACTTCATCCCATCATCATCCTCTTCCTCCACTCCATTGTCCTCAACACCAGATCTATCCCTACACTAAGAAACCTCGACTGCACCCAATCCCAACTTCTTGAAACCCACTGCCTTTCCGGCAAACCCCATCGCCGGAAAACCCAAGCAACCTCGTCATCACCTCCTCGCACCCTTCTCTGACCCCAGAGCCACATTAAACCACAACCTTCCCTTCTTCTTCTCTTTCTTCTTCTTCTTCCTCTACTTCTTCTTCTCTTTCTTTTATTTTAGTTTTCCGACCTTCGCCGGAAAACTCACGGCCCATCGTCATTTCTCCCCATACTCTGTTCCAGTTACCCCGATCCAACTCCAGTACCCTTCAACCACCACAGCCCTCTTTTCTTCTTCCTTTTCTTTTCTCTTTGCTTTCTCCTTTCTTGCTCTTGTTCTTTTCCAGTGATCACCGCCGGAGCCGTGCCGCTGCCGACGATCCGAGCAACCCGGTGGACGTTCCCTACCTGCATGGTTACTCTCTTGCATTGCCTGGTCCTGTTCCGTACACGCGAGCGTGCATAGCGACTTTTACTGACGTCCGACGTGCTGTACGCTTTCCGTTCTGTGATCCGTCCAGGTAAGTATAACTTGCTACATGCTATTATATTGTTTTATATACTTATTTAAATGCATATTAAACCTGTAGATTAAACCTAATGCCACATGTTCCATTTTAACATTTCGATGTTCCGTTTACATCATTTTAGATCTAGAATTTGAAACATACCATGTTGCATATTAGATTACAATCCATTGTACCCACGTCCATATTTATATCACATAGTGCTTGGTTGCATAGCCCATAATACCATTTTAATAGTTTATAACCTTTCGGACACTCGTTTGCATCCATTTAGCCTATTATATATACAATTGCATCCCTAGATCATTTAATACATAATAATGAGATTTTAACATTCCATATTTGATAAAGTGTATTTTAATTGATGTTGGAACTATAATTTTAACCCAAATCGATAACTGTGCATCCATAAGCTTTAATCTGTACCTATTTGCATACCACATCACAATGTTCTATTTTTATTGTTCCATTAGTACCCCATACTTGTTTGTTTACCCATGCTTATTATAGTATTGATTATGAGCACCCACGTGACATTTGTGCATCCCATGACATGACTTGATATACTATTACTTGACACGACTTGATACCGTACACTACTGGACATGATTGGATTTATATACACTACCTGACCTGACCTGATGTTCCAAAGCTTGAACTGTTACCTGATCTTGTTACTAATGCCAACAACCTTGACATGTGGTCCCTACGGACATTTCCTGTTGTCTATCCAGACAAACCTGTACCCGCTTGATCCTGTGTTGGCATTAACTCCAGATTTATTAATACCTGACTTGAACATATAACTTGGGGGTTTGGGAAAATCAATGAAGGAACCTGACTTGTAACTCGACGGTTCACTTGCTTATACTGATCGGTTTTAGAGGCTAGGCCAGCCTTGGGATGCTGCTGCTGACATCATTCATCTGTACATATTTCCTGTTTTAGTGCCTAGCGGCATGTCTCGGATTCAGCCCGAGAATCTTGACCGTGGTCCCGGATATGCACGGGATACTATTGAGTTATATCGATGATTCATCAAATTGATTTCAAAAGACTTGAAAGTAGTTAACCCAGTAGACTGGTTTAGATTACCCACTGCACATCACCTATACCTTACCCTTTACCGTCCTTATTTATTTTACCGGTATACCTTTATTACTGTTCATACTCGTGCCTGCATGTCTTGCTATCCCCTGATTATATTATTGTTGATGTTATGACGCACCGACGTCTGGGTTTTGCATGGCCCAGATCCTCTACCTTTGTCGCAGGCTGATCAGGAGTACTGCCGCTGTTAGATCGAGCAGTGGGGATCCTGTTAGTATCCGGTTAGTATCCAGTTTAGTTATGTTACTTTCCAGATATTATTGTTTATTGGATCTATTGTTTCCGCATATTATTTCTTGACTCGTTTATTCTGGTTTATGGACATGTAAAAGTAATCACAAGAGACAAGAGATATAAAAATAACAACAACTTTATTTATTAACATTCTTTTGTACAATGCATGAAAAGGAAATACAACTGAAGTAAAAACGATGCTTAAACAATGGCATAACACGAAATTAAAGGTACTGAATGGAAATGTACAATGTCTAGAGCTCGGGGTCTTCGAGGAACTGATCCAAGTCTTCACTGGTGGGCTCGATCTCTGCTGTGTCTAGATCACCTGACAACATTCAAAGAAGAAAGAAATAGAATATCGTCAGCGAACAGGTCGCTCGGTAAGTCCCAAAGTTAAGGGAGAAATAGAGAAGGCAAAATAAGAATGTATCTTTTAAAGTTGTATAATATTGTAGAATATTGTGTTAACGCCGTTGTTTGTAGCTTGGTACAGAAGGATGCCAGTGTATACGAGAGGGGTCTCTATATGCTAGAGACCAGGACAAACTGAAAGTACAAGGAACCGTTATGCCACGGTACAACAGCAACAGGATTCATGTTAGGTGTCTTAATCTTACTGTCTCATGCCACTTTTAACAGCTTCCGTACCAATTTACCCTTTAAACCCCATAGTGTTTTGATTGTATTGTTATATTGTATTGTATAAGTTGTACAGTTGGATGACTGACCGAAACCATGATATCAGTAACGGATGTAATGGATGTAAACTGGAATCATGTAAATGGAAAGTATATCCATGGTTTGGTTCAGTCAAGTTGAATAGATTGATAACTGGATTCATGGATTCATGTGTTCATGTTGAATTGTAATATTGTAAATTTATATGGTACTTGAATCATATTCAAGTCGGATTATGATCAGACTCAAACCCGAGTCAGACAGTAGAGAGGTAAATCGAAGTCCTATATTTACTAGGGTCCTTAGGGTAATTTATAAAACTTGATGGGGTTTTATGTTAAAATACTTTTATATAGTTTTCAAGATGCACCCCAAGTATTTATTATTCGTCTTTAGAGTTGTAATGATGGTGAGTTTTATATTGTGATATTTCTAGTGAAAATATCCTAATTTTATAAATAAAGGTATTTATTTGTAATATTGAATTATGTGGAATTTATGGTATTTTAGTGTAAAATTTGTTCTTGTGATTTTTAGAAAAATGTGGAATATTTATATCATAACAAAATAGATATTTTAATGATAAATATACATATATTTATACAAAATTAATTTTAATAAATATTTTATATTCTAAGAATCTCATTTTCTTAAAATGTCGTATTTTAAATCTTTCGAGACCGAATGCTCCTTGCGGAGGTCTGAATCTCGCACTACTAAGCCCGAGGATGTGCGATAAACCACACCATCCCGAACGGGTTCCCCAAAATGGGTTGTAGCGGCGCTTTGTAAAGATTTTATAAATACTAATCCTTTAGAAGACGGTTTATTAAGTAAATGGTATTTATTTGTAAAGATATCGATTTCCCGTATTCTATGTCAAGTTGTGAGATACCTCAAATCGCCTCTTCACCGCCAATTATGGCCAGGTAAGTACAAGTGAAGAAAGGAGGGATCCGCTCACGAATCACCGTGAGACGGGCCTTTTAAAATTACCTGTCTCACTTGTCTAGCCTAGACACCACAAAGTCAGGTTTAGATAAACGACCGATGTCCACAACCTTACTATGTCCTAATGAAGGCGACGGTCCCTAATTGACTGAGTCTAGATATTTTTTATTAGTTCCAAAAGTTATTTATTTATAAAGATGTATCAAAAATTGGTTTTTATTAAGTAAGGGTATTTAAATGAAATTGTTTTATTTTCCGTATTCTAAGTTCTCAAGGTAGCGTGTTATGTTTGCATATGAGTGTGTGAGGAGGTAAGTCATTACCTCGTGATCTAATTTAAGGTATAGCATTTTAAATGGGGTTAAAGGCGTATTGAAACCATGTGGTATTTAAGTGAAAATACAAGAGAATGGAAATAGCTATCATTTTATGAATTTAACTTTGATCAATTTAGTTGTTTAGTGTTTAATAGTCAACATGATAGTGTTTAAACATAATTGAAATAATGAGAAGTGAAGTTTATAAGAAAACCGAATCGGAAATCGGATTTGTGCCGATTCTGTCGGGTTTGTAAATTCGTATTTTTTTAGAAAAGAAAAGAGAAGCTAGAAAGGGACTTACGGGTTTGGACAAACACGGGAGTGATAAGGAAGAAGAGGGTTCGCCGGTGTGTCGATTCATCACCGAGAGTTCCTAGCACGATCACCGGAAGTTCGCCGCTGATTTTGTCGGGGCTTCGCCTTTCGCTCGTTTTCAAAGTACACAAGGTTTTCTTGAGATTTTGAGAGAGTGGGCTCAGAATTTTGGGATGAGAGGGTAGGAGGTAGGGGTGTATTTATAGGGTTAGGCTAGGGTTATGGTAGGTGTAGGGGTTTTAATTAAAATATGTATAAAATAGGAAAAATGTATTAAAAATGGATTGAATGAGAGTTATTGTGCTCTCTGGAAACGATCTGAGAAATTAAAGTGTGCAGGGGGGTAGGGGAGACCAAGGGGCTTGTTCCCTTCCGAACGGCGGCCAAGACATAGACGTCTTGCCTGAGATTCGGGACAGATGCTATTTGGTTTTATCCGTCCACCTCTCCGAAGATACCAAGTTGATTTATGGCACCGTGTATCGGAGGTTTAGACGGATGCGACCGATGTAGCAGACTTCGTTAGATTCCCCCTCGCTTGAGGGGTTTTTGATTGTGGGGACGCTCTTCCCTGTAGGCGCAAGCCCCTGCAGTTAATTACGCTACCGCATCGCGGTAACAATTTTCTCCTTCTCCAGAATTTCACTTCGTGTCGTGGGTGTTTATTTTGTTTATGGTTGCCCGTGGATTGTATACGGAGACTAATTTATGTCGTCGCTCGTAGGACATGGATTAGTCCAAATCCGTATTTTCTTAGGTTTGGGTTTGAGGTTTTGGTTTAAGGATACGTTAGCCCTATTTGAGGCTAAGATCAACTTAAACATTTGTTAAGGATACGTTAGCTTAATCTCTAGACTAAGATCAACTTAACGGGATCGTTTGGATCCGACAAGAGAGCAATTGGCTCTATCGTTTAGTTTAATGACATTGCGGTCAATTTCCAGTTTAGGGACATGGTGGTCCATCACCAGTTTAGGGACATAGTGGTCCATCGCCAGTTTAGGGACATGGTGGTCCATGGAATGTATGGTCATCGGGACCCATCACCTCTCTGACGACGTTGAAGGATTACATTGACAGATGTCAGAGGAGTTCAGAGATGTACCCTTGAACCGGATGTAAATTGATTTAAGGGAGTAGCCGTGCTCAGTCAATTTAATTTGAGGACTTACGGCCATGATTGGGTTAAGTCCAGTTGAGAATGTTCAACAATTTATTTGCATTTGGCCTGCTAGGCCTTTGATTGGGTTCTGCCCCCTTTTAAATGATGCACAGCATCTGTTTTGGTCTGACAGACCTTTGTTTGGGCTCTGCCCTTTTTAAAACAATGCATAGCATTTTATTAGGCCTGTTAGGCCCTTTTTTAATTGAGCTCGGCCCTTCTTTTCAATAATGCAGTGCATTAATTATCTGACACTGGCCATGTGGCCTGTCAGGCGCTTTGCGCCAATTAATGAGCGCAAGCGCATGTGGAGGTGACACGTGTCACGCTCTGGTGAGCGCAAGCGCAGTGCACTGCGCTATTGCGCTGCTGACACGTGGCGCGCTCTGGTGCAGTGCGCCAATTTAAGAGAGCAGTGCTCTATTTTAAAAGCGCATAGCGCAACTTGTTCTGAAGCTGACACGTGGCGCTCTCTGGTGGCTTGCGCCAACCTAAGAGCGCAACAGTGCAGATTTACAAGTGCAAGGCACTGTTTTAATATCTTGATCCAATTTTGGATTCAAGAAAAGAATCTTTTAAGATTCCAGAACCAGTGGTTCATCAAAAGGCAATGCCTTTGTGTAGATCAAATGATCTAATAAAGAAGTATCTTGCTTCTTATTTTATTCTTATTATTTGATCTTTTCTTTTTATTTTAAGATCTTGATCTTGTTCTTAGATCATTGATCTTTTCAGAAGAAATTCTTCTTTTCAAAGGTTTACCTTTTTTTTCTTTCTGAGTTCTTCTCAAACTTTTCTTTTTTTGAGGAGTTCTCTGAATTCTCTCTCTGTTTCTGTGTGTTTTAGACTTGGGGTCTAGGAGCCTTTATATAGTGCCAATTAGTTTGTTAAATTAGTTAAAGAGATCTTTCTCTGAGTGATTTAGGGATTTTTCCCCACCGTTGGATCTTTGATCCAAGGGCTTCTGTTTTACAGAAGAAAATTTTCTTGTTTTAACAAGAACAGAAAGATCTTACTGGAATTTTAATTCTGTTTGACGCAAACGCACCTGCGCTTGACACGTGTCGCGCTAGCGCAACTGCGCTAGCGCAACTGTGCAGACATGTGTCGCGCTCGCAGCGCAGAGCGAAGAGCAACTGCGCTGACACGTGTCGCGCAACGCAGAGCGCAGCGCAACTGAAGTGTTGCTTCCTTTAATTTTATTTTAAATAGAGCCTTGCTCTGATTGGGTGCGCTGCCTCGGGCGCTGCGCTGGCGTGTCAGCTTTTGACACGTGGCACGTTGCGCGCAGCGTAAGCAATTTAAAGCGTTGCTTCAATTTTTGAATTTTTGAAATTCAAACAGAGCTTTGCTCTGATAGGGGGAAACAAATGCCCCCCCACCGTTGCGCTCACGTGGCGCACACGTGAGTGCAGCGGTGGCAAGATCCCAACAGTCGGATCAACTCAGGAGTTGAAGGGGCGCAAGCGTCTATAAATAGGACCCTTGATCCTCAGTAGATGATTACCATCTTCAAGATTTTTATTCTCAGAGCCTTACTCTTGCTTTTAAGAACTTCAGAGCCTTGCTCTCGTTTTTAAAGAACTTTAGAGTTCAAACTCTAGAAAAATCTTAGGTAAAATTTAACTTAAATTAAATTAAATTAATTTTAATCAACAGAGCCTTGCTCTCAGAGATCTTTGATCTAAAGAAAACCCCTTTAGGGTTTCACCAACAGAGCCTTGCTCTCAAGAATCCATAGATCTAAAGAGATCTTGTTTTAGGGTTTTTTAACTCATGAACAGAGCTTTGCTCATGGACCAAATGTAGATCTTTTTGATCTAAAAAAAATGAAGAACTCTTAAGAGTTTTCATGGATCTTTAAGATCCCAGAATTTTTTTAATTTTTTTTAGGAGTTAAATTTTCCTTTTGATGGATTTTTCCATTATTATTACAGAGCTAGGCTCTTTTAGGGAATTTTATCCCTTTGAGACCAGAGTTTGACAAGTGTCACTCTGTGACAGAGTTTTGCTCTGAAAGAGGAGATTTTCTCCTTGTCTCCAGGGATTTCTCATTAATGAGAATATTCTTTTGGGGATCTCCTCATTAATTGACTCATTAATTGACAGTCTCATCCAATAATGGGGTTGTCTTATTAACTGATGCACTGTCATCCAGATTTTGTGGGTCCTCCTTTGGTCCCCTACCCACTGCATTGCAGTGTGGTATAAATTTTAAAATGCCAAGCGTTGGAATTACAACACTGACGGCTGATTTTTGTCCCTCCGCAGGAAACATGCCTGCTGACCTGTCATTCCCGTTTGTTCGCTCGGAGGAAGGATTTCCGGCGGCGCCGGTAGACCGAGAGGTATTTGCTCTGATTAACGATCATGACCCCGAGCACAAGAACCTTCACCTGTGGGGTAGGTGGTATAATGAGATCGTCAAGGGTCGCCGAAGCTTCGGTTCCGCGACGCCGTCTGAGCCCATATCGTCGATCCCCTATGCGGATGAACCCCCGGTGAAGTATGCCGCGGAGGTTAAGAACTGGAATTTGGAGGATCTTCTCCAGCCTGTGATTGGTGCCATTCCCGTGCAGCCACCGCCGGCCGTGGACATCTTGGGGCGGCGTATATGTCAGGGTGAGGCACGCCCTTGGGGACAGGCATACAACATTGGATGGGCCAGGTATATCCTATCAGCGAAGATGACTCATCTGATGAAGATCGGTCTGTACTCCGCAATCTACGTCTCGCTCTTTGAGTACCCCGCTCCTCCAACGTGGTGGGTTAAGGCCTTCATCGAACAATGGAACATCCCCACCCACACCTTCCTTATGACGGACAGGGAAGTCTCTATCTCCCTGGAAGAGTTCGTCGAAATCACGGGTTTGCCAGTGAGGGGGAGCATTACGAGGAGTTGCTTCCTCCTGACGAATACGTCTTCGCCACCAAGCCGCTGGTGTTTGATTTGACGCCAGAGAATGCTATTCAGCACCAGTTTCCAGGCTTGGTGAAGGTGCTGAACATATACAAAGGGCTCTATCTGGAATCAGGAGTCCGGGGAGTCAGTTTCGCAGATTTTATCGCCCGCTTCCTTCGACTGGAGATTCTATCGGAGCGGAGTGAAATGTTCGCCAAGCTCGATTACCCTTTCGGCTTCGGCTTGGACCGTCGACCAATATCGGAAGACGATCAGAAGGATTTCTATCTTCCCGACGCCGCCATCATGCCCTTGTCAGAAATCGCCGCCCCGGGCATTGATGAGGAGACCTTCTTTTTAGGGTTCCTGGGATTGTGGCTGTGCAGCTTCGCGCTTCCCCTGCACCCGCGCTACATGCGGCCGTCTGTTTTCTACCCAGCGCATCGGATGGTGGCTGGCCTGCAGTTGTCAATAGGAATCGCTGAGTTGGCTCACCTATATAATGGACTTAGCGTGGCGGCGGACGCTAATGAACCTGGGGTGCAGCCTGCCAATTTCCCGATGTACTACTTCACCTCGTGGATGGAAATGCATATGCACGGGGTGTTCGGCATCCATAAGACCCCTTCGTTTTTTGAGAGGTGCAGACTTCCAAGAGTCATGCGGCTGATCGGCGCCTCGATCGTGAGTGCGCCTCCGTGGGAGGCTAGGGGGTTGCTCCTTCGTCCACACCTGGTCGGAGCGAGGATTTCTTTTATGGATAAAGTCATGACCATCGGCTCAGAAACCTCCAAGTCGGTGGTGGCGCTGCGTGACGACTTCAAGGATGGGGCCTCCGTACTGAAAGCCCGGGAGATTCTTCACCTCTATTCCATCGGCCGGGCTACCTGGTGTTCAGGTAGAACGAGATGGCGCTCTTCATGAGATACAACCCCCACCGGTTCACCCAACAATCAAGCTAAAACCAGGGGGTCCCGCTGGAGGCGTTTTTGGAAGAGCCCGCGGCTAGCATGGAGGGGATAAGGAGCGCGATGCACCATTTTATGCGGCTGAATACAGGCTCCCACTTTTTTATCAGCGAGCCGAGCTGCGTCCCCCAGGTCCTTAACGTGTACGTGGCTTGGTATGGGCATGCCATGGGTCCAGTCATCCGTGAAGAGAAGCGTATCTTGGTCGACCGCAAGGGTGCTCCTCCCGGCAGCGATCGCAAGGCTCCCCTGAATCCAAGGACCTCGGTCATTCCTCCATTGAAAGATGCTGGAGCCGGACCACCGCGCGTGCTGAGCCCTCCGCGTGGATTGCCGCCTCGTGATACCGGGGACGCGCCTCCAGTGCCCCGTGCTCCAGTGAATGTAGTTTCGCCCGAGTCTGGAGTGGGCGCGGACATTGGGACCCGCCGCCCTAAGGTGCCCACAAAGCGCAAGATGATCTTGGCGGCGATCGGGGCCCGCGCGCAAAAGAGGAAGAAGAAGTCCGTTCTTTCTCTGGATACCGTCATCGGCTTAGAGCCTCAGGCCCCTCTTACCGAAGGCTTACTCGAATACGGGAGCAATGAGGGCTTCTTAGTAAAGCCAGAAGACACCGACTTGGCGGCCGCCATTAAGGCTTCTGAGCGAATGGCAAGGCTTGAAGCGTGGTTGGCTAAACTTGCTCAGTCAGGTAATCATTGGTTGCACTCTTCGTCATTTCATTGCACCTTTATTATTGTCTTTAACTAATGCCTTTCCCCCCTTTTTTTAACAGGCGTCACCACTGAAGAAGCTTTCGCTGCTTCCCTCCAAACTTTCCAGGAGGAGGAAAGGAAACGCGCTCTGTCGGGCGTTGGTATGTCTCGGCTCACCGAGTTTTATTCTCCTTTTTATGGCCAATCTAATCTTTTCTTTGTCTCTTTGCAGGGGCCGTGCAAGCCGATGCGGGGACTCTTCCTGGGCCAGCTACTGAAGTCCCGGCCTCTTCGGGGCTGCCGCGAGAGACCCGACTTGAAAAGACGATGAGGGATGCCTTGAAGGCTCTGGAGGCAACTCTAAACGCGGACGATGACACCTTGATGAAGGAAGCTTTGAAGAGGTCCGTCGTAACGGCCCGAGAGGAGAGGAAGCGCTTGAGGCGTGAGGCGAAGGAGCGCAGAGCTGCTTTGGCCGTGGGAGCGGGCCCAAGCACCGTTATTCCCGTCGCTTCTCCTTCCGAGGAGCCTCTGGTCGCCTTGTCTACCGCTCATAGACAGGCGGTGCGTGCGGTTCGGGAGGCCAACGATCGATCCACCTCAGGTAATGTGTCTTTCGAGACTTTGTTGTAAGAATTGTACGACTATCAGTTCTCATACATCTTTTCCTGCAAGGCCAAGTCCAGCCGAAGGAGCGGCGGAAACCGTCGAGCTTAAGGGGACAGTGGAGGAGGTACTGGCTGAACCCGAGCCGACGGTGGGCGACATTGCCGGGGTTGCTGGACCCGAGCTAGGGGCTGAGGAGGCTGTGCCAGAGAAGGCTGTCGATGCCGAGCCCGAGGTAGCGGCAAATGAGACGGCTGCTAGAACCAAGCCTGGGGCAGCAGCGGACGGAGCGCCTGAGACCAACGACCCCATGGCAACGGTAGATGAGACGGCCGCGTTCGCTGAGCCCGAGGGAGTAGCGGATGAGACGGGCGTGATTGCTGAGGATGAGCGGGCCGCTCTTTCTCAAGAGTCTGGTAATGATCCAATCATTGCCTTCCCTATCTACGGTTCTCCGCCGTCTCTTGGCCTCGCGAGCACGACGACGGCTCCCGTAGAGTCTGGCGATGAGGCGTCGGGAGGTGGTCTCATGTCAGTGGAGGGAGACGCCGCCGTTTCAGCCGGATCATCATCAGGTAAATTTTTGGTTACCCGTCCTTCTTTTTAGATCTTGCAATCCTTTCTGACAGGTTTATCTTTGTTTTCAACGTAGGTGCGGCCGGTGCTGATGCCCCTTTGCTCGAGGGAGCGCCGTCAGTTACTGCTCTGACGGTGGCTACCTCTCTACCTTCTCTCGCACCATCGCAGATGCTGGAAGGTATGGATTCATGACCCATCAGTTTCATCTCTCGGCCGTATAATTCATGTATTGACGTTATACTATTGCGTCCTTGCAGGAGTACTTTTTGATCATCTTTACGAGGTGCTGCACCCGCACTTCTCCTTCCCGTTGGAGCTCGCTTCCTCCGGTGGCGCTGGTGAGTATAGTTTTCAATCAATACTCATTCTTTTTCCAATAATGAACTTGTTTCTGATTTTTCCTTGCCTTGATTGCAGTGCTACAGATCGAAGGAGGAGATGAAAGATCGGTTGCGCCGCCGGTCCTCCCGGCTTTGCTGTCTGCTGCAGCTGGTATAGTAAATTCCCTTATTGATGACTCTTCTATATTTCTTGCACCGTCATTTGACTGTGTTTTGTTTTGCAGCTATCGTTCCGGTTCCGGTCCCTCTTGAGTCCCGCATCATAATGCCGGCAGGCCCATTCTTGAGACGTCCGTCTTCAAAGAATGCTGCGATGAGTTTGGGAATGCTGAGCGGATATGTTGAAGAGCTTGACACAGACGTTCCCCCATCTGCCGCAGATTTCGCTGCGGAGGTTAATCCGATGCTGGCGATGCTTGTAAATTTTCATAATGAAGGCGTCGTCGAGTCTTGGGTTAATTACTGCAGGGAGATCGAGGCCCGCCTTGATCAGCTGGAGTCGATGCGTCCTGCCCCTGAGATCTTGGCCGCGAGTACTCAACGGGCGGTATGGATCGAGCAAAGCGCTTCTTACTTCCGCCATTTGGAACAAGAAGCAGTTTTAAGGCCGAGGGAATGCCAAGAGTCTTCAAGCGAGACTGCTCGCCTACGTGCTGAAATTGATGCGAACGCTGCCCGGGTGAAGGCTATCTTCGAGGGCCTTCTGCAAAGTATTTTTGATGGGCTAGCACTGAAGCAGAAGCTCGATGCCGCTAAGCGTGATGCCCAAGGTCGCAACGCAGCTCAGCAAGCAGTTGAGGAGCAGCTTTCAACCTCTCTACAGCAGCGGGCTCAAGTGGAAGCAGAACTAGCGGCGGCAGCCGATCAGGAGAAGGCATTAAAGGAAGTGCGCGAGCAACTGATGGGGCTATTTAAGACGCTTCCTTCTCCTTGAACATTTTGTACCATTTATACACTTGTAATTTTTGAATAATATGTACACATTCTTTATTCTTTTATACGATTCGCCTTGTACTTAATTGAATTCATGAATAAAGATATACACATTTCCTTTTGCAATGTCTTGTGTCATCTCTACTCCTTCTTCCTTCTTTTATTATTAGTACGCTGCCTTAGTAAACATGGTTGACAGATGATAGAGCGAGCATCTTGTCTTGGCTTCTTCAAGAGGTAGCGATGGCTTAGGCCGCAGGTTCAGATCTGCTGTCTAAGACTTTTCAACTTTATGAGCCGTGAGGGTCTCATAAAGACTTTTCTCCCTACGGATCGAGAGGATCTCGTAGGTGTATTTTCTCCTTAGGAATTGTGAGGATTCCTAAGTGTGTTTTCTCTTATAAGTCGTAAGGATCCTATAAGAGAATTTTCCCTCCTACGAGTCGAGAGGACTCATAAGCGGTTGTTTTCCTCCTTTTTGATATTCGACTTCGGAGAGTGAGACCCGTGGATAGTATGCAAGAGACTGTTTTAGACCGACTTGCAGGGTCCCAGTGCTTAGGAAACAAGTTTTTTTTTATCGCTGCTACCTAAGTCTTTATCTTGCAAGTCGAGAAGAATCGGGAAGTCCTCGCGAAGACACTAATTTCTTCACGAGTCGAGACGAATCGAGCAGCTCTCGTCAAGGACACTAATTTCCCTGAGTCGAAGTATTTTGCCGAGGACACTGGTTTCCTCGAGGTTGAAACGAATCGAAGTGCTCCTGCAAAGACACTGGTTTCTCTACGGGTCGACGCGAATCAAGAAGCTCTCATCAAGGACGCTAGTTTCCCTGAGTTGAGGAGGTTGCCAAGGATACTGATTTCCCTGGAGTTGAAACGAATCGAAGTATTCCTGCAAAGACACTGATTTCTCTGCGGGTTGACGCGAATCCAGATGTTCTCGTCAAGGACACTGGTTTCCCTGAGTCGAAGTATTTGCCAAGGACACTGATTTCCCTGGGGTTGAAACGAATCGGGGTATGCCTGCAAAGACGTTAGTTTCTCTGCGGGCCGACGCGAATCGAGGTGCTCTCGTTAAGGACACTGGTTTCCCTGAGTCGAGGAGGTTGCCAAGGACACTGATTTCCCTGGGGTTGAAACGAATCGGGGTATTCCTGCAAAGATGCTAGTTTCTCTGCGGGACGACGCGAATCGAGGTGCTCTCGTCAAGGACACTGGTTTCCCTGAGTCGAGGAGGTTGCTAAGGACACTGATTTCCCTGGGGTTGAAACGAATCGGGGTATTCCTGCAAAGACGCTAGTTTCTCTGCGGGCCGACGCGAATCGAGGTGCTCTCGTCAAGGACACTGGCTTCCCTGAGTCGAGGAGGTTGCCAAGGACACTGATTTCCCTGGGGTTGAAACGAATCGGGGTATTCCTGCAAAGATGCTAGTTTCTCTGCGGGCCCACGCGAATCGAGGTGCTATCGTCAAGGACACTGGTTTCCCTGAGTCGAGGAGGTTGCCAAGGACACTGATTTTCCTGGGGTTGAAATGAATCGGGGTATTCCTGCAAAGACGCTAGTTTCTCTACGGGCCGACGCGAATCGAGGTGCTCTCGTCAAGGACACTGGTTTCCCTGAGTCGAGGAGGTTGCCAAGGACACTGATTTCCCTGGGGTTGAAACGAATCGGGGTATTCCTGCAAAGACGCTAGTTTCTCTGCGGGCCGACGCGAATCGAGGTGCTCTCATCAAGGACACTGGTTTCCCTGAGTCGAGGAGGTTGCCAAGGACACTGATTTCCCTAGGGTTGAAACGATCTCTGGTGGTCTCTCAGGTTTTATATGAGTTACCGTCAAGACTCTGAAGCTAGGAATTTGGCCTTCGCTTCGCTTGCTGTGGTGTGTCCGAATCCTGTTGGAGGAGGGACGCTGTAGTGACATTTTCTCTGTTGTGTAGAGATGAATGATGAAGTGGTGATCAATCCACGCTGGGGTGAGATGATCTCCGATTGTCTTCAGGCTTTATATGAGTTGCCGTCAAGACTTGGCTCCGTTTCCTGATGGAGCATGGGGAGGAAAGATGTGTTTCCTTCTTTGTTTATGCCCCTGGATTGCATACAGGGATTGCTATGATATCGCCCGTAGGGCAAAAGTTTCATTCATCAACATTTTTTTGTTATTATTTTATTTCCGCGGTGCTCTATCATTTCAGCTTTATATATCGCGAAGGTCGCGATTGCCCAATCATTTCGGCTATTTTTCGCGGTGCCCAATCATTTCGGCTATTTATTTTATTTTTACTCGCTGCTTTTTATTGCGAGTTGCCCAATCATTTCGGCTATTTTGCATGCATACATTTTTTTTACTTGCTGATTTTTACTGCAAGTTGCCCCATCATTTCGGCTATTTCGTATGCATGTGTGGCTTGCTGTCTTTTAGCCGTAAGCCTGGAATTAGACACCGATTTCGGCATCAGCACCGCTACAACTGGGATGTTGCCAGGAGCAAATCATCATTTGCCTCTGTCGATGTCGAACAAAGGTGGCTTAGCGAACAGGGTTAGGGTCCTGTCGACTAAGGCTTTTGACTTTATGAGCCGTAAGGGTCTCACAAAGGTATTTCTCCCTACAAGTCGTGAGGATCTTGTAGGTGGATTTTCTCCTTAGGAATCATGAGAATTCTTAAGTGCATGTTCCTCTATAAGTCGTAAGGATCCTACAAGAGGGTTTTCTCCTTGTAAGTCGAGAGGACTTACAAGGGTCGTTCACCATGCGAACATATCCCCAGTCACGGATGGGACTTAGTTAGGGAAATGTTTATTCGCGCTCGTGGATTGTATACAAGGATCAGTACTGAGCCGCTTGTAGGGCCATATCGAAGGTTGTGGGGGGTTTGCTTAAGCACAGGTTTAGGTCTCTGTAACTTAAGACTTTCAAATCTTATGAGCCATAGGGGTCCCATAAGAGAGTTCTCCTTACGAGTCGTGAGGATCTCGCAAGTGTAATTTCTCCTTAGGAATCGTGAGGATCCCTAAGTGTGTTGCTCCCTTGTGAGTCGTAAGGATCTCACGCGGGTGGTTTCTCCTTACAAGGTCGAGAGGACCCTGTAAGTGTCCTTTAACGAGGTTGCGCCCTTTCGGGTTTTCACAAACACTCGCCGGTAGCCCTGCTGTTTTTACACGGAGCCCTTTCGGGTTTTCATCCGTACCCATTTTGCTTATGGACATACTTTTTTTTATTCCTTTTTTTTTATTCTTTTTATTCTTTTTTTTTAACGAGGTCGCGCCCTTTCGGGTTTTCACAAACACTCGCCGGTAGCCCTGCTGTTTTTACTCACGGAGCCCTTTCGGGTTTTCATCCGAGCCCACTTTGCTTATGGACATACCGTTTTTATTTTTTATTTTTTTATTCTTTTTTTTTGTATCAGCTTTGTGATGTTGCAATCCGCCGCAGTTTATCGACATCTTGGTCAACAGCTAGTTTTAGGACGTAGTGGTCCGTCATTAGTTTAAGAACGTTTCGGTCCGTTGCTGAAGAAGGCCGGTTTCTATTTATAGAGTTTGGGCTTAGGAAGATAGCGAGCGGACATAGTCGTCGTCATCTATCATTGACCTAGGCTGTGACTCATTGAGCGTAGTATTTCTTTAGGAAGCGACCGTTTATTGGCCTGAAAGGCCTTTCACCGTGCATATCCATGAGTAGATAGGCTCCACCCTGGTAGACCTTGTCTATGATGTACGGGCCTTCATAGTTCAGCTCGAATTTTCCCCGCTTAGCGCGATTGGGGATCATCGGTCTTTTGACCACTCGCACGAGTTCGCCTTGGCGGAATGTCCTCGGCCTGGTCAATCTTTCATATGAGCGCGTCATCTTTGCTTTATAAGCCTTCAGATTTTGTTGTGCTATGAGCCGGGTTTCATCAAGGGCATCAAGCTCCTCAAGCCGAAGGTGAGCATTTTCTTCGTCTGTCAGCTCATAGTGGACTGCCACTCGTAGAGAGGGTAACTCCATCTCGAGGGGGAGTACTGCTTCTGTACCGAAGACTAAAGCGTACGGCGTTGTGTTCGTGGCCGTCTTGAACGTAGTTCGATACGCCCAGAGAGTTTCTTGCAATCTTTCGTGCCAGTCCATCTTATTTCGGGACACCATCTTCTTCACGATCTTTGTCAAGGTCTTGTTGAAGGCCTCAGCCAGACCGTTAGCTCGGGGATTATAAACCGAGGAATATCTCCAGTCTATATTATGCTGTTGCGCGAAGCGACTGATCTTGTGGCTTTTGTAGGCTGGCCCGTTATCGGAGATGATCCGTCGCGGAGTTCCAAACCGATAAATGGCGTGCGTCTTAAAGAAATGGAGGATATTCTCCGTCTTCATCTCCCTCAGCGGTACTGCTTCTGCCCATTTGGAGAAGTAATCAGTCGTCGCCAAAATGAAACGATGTCCTCTGGACGATGCCGGTTCGATGGGGCCAACTATGTCGGTTTCCCACATTTCGAATGGCCAGCTAGCCACCGTTGGATGTAGAGGATTTGGGTGCTGATGGATAAAGTCCCCATGAATTTGGCATGAGTGATATTGCTTCGCATATTCGAGGCAGTCCTGAATCATCGTGGGCCAATAGTAGCCTATCCGTTTAATTTTCAATTTCATCTTCGGGCTTGCTTGGTGAGAACCGCAGAGTCCGTCATGAACTTCCTGAACGACTCTTTTCGCTTCGTCAGGTCCCAGACATCTCAATCACAGAGAATCAAATGATCTCTTGTACAGAGTATCGTTGACGAAGGCGAAAGACAGAGCTCGTTTAATGAGCTGATGTCTTGAGGACGCATCTTCGGGCGTTCGACGGTATTTGAAGTAGTCTATAAAGACTTCTCTCCAATCTTTAGCCTTTTCCCGATCTTTTATTTGCAGGGCCGTCTGCTCTGTCGCTCCCTTTTCTTCGTATGATTCCGGAGATATTTCTGCTGGGGCAAGCACCCGACGGCTTTGTACCACGATTCTTACGTCATCGAGGTTTTCATTAGCCAGTTCTTTAGCGAGCTTGGCTAATGCGTCCGCTTTGCTGTTTTCCGCGCGCGGTATGCTTTCCAGCATGTAGGAGGGGATTTGGGTCAAGAGTTGTTGCACCTTTTCGCCGTACTTCACCAACTCTGGTTTGCACGTTTGGTAGTCGCCATTTACTTGACTGACGATCAGTTGAGAATCTCCGTATATAAGGAGGTTTTCGATTCCCATGTCGATGGCGATCTCGAGGCCTGCTATCAAAGCTTCGTATTCGGCTTCATTGTTCGTCCTCGGCTCTGTTAAGGAAAAAGCAAAGCGCATTATCTCTCCTTGTGGAGTTACGAAGATGAGACCTATCCCTGATTTGATTATGGGGGTGTTTTGTTTGCGCTTCTTCATAGAAGACGCTCCATCAAAATAGAGTTCCCATCGGGTACCACTACCGTCGATAGCATCAAATGCATGTTCGTCTGGCAGTTCGCAATTCAGAGGGGAATCAGCAGGTATCGGATGCTCAGCGAGAAAGTCGGCGATGGCCTGACCTTTCACCGCCTTAAAAGGCTGATAGGTTATCGAAAAATCCATTAAGAGCAAGGCCCATTTAGCGAGTCTCCCTGTCAATATGGCCTTCGACATTAAATATTTAAGGGGGTCCACCTTCGAAATGAGACGGACTTCGTGCGCCAACGCATAGTGCCTGAGCTTTGTTATTGCGAAGATCAACGCCAGGCAGTGTTTTTCGATGGGGGAGTCTGCCCCCAGGAGAACTCGACTTAAGTAATAGAGAGCTCTTTCTTTCCCTTGTTCGTTCTCTTGTGCCCATAATGCGCCTAAGGAACCTTCGAGGGCGGTTGTATAAAGGATGAGAGGCTTTCCCTTGACCGGAGCAGCTAACACTGGTGGGTTCTGGAGGTACTGCTTGATTTCATCTAGCACGCTTTGGCATTTTTGATCCCAGATGAAAGGGGTTCCTTTCTTCATCAAGCGGCTATAAGGACGACACTTTCCTGAAAGGTTGGCTATAAATCGCCGTATGTACGCGGGCTTCCCTTGCAGAAACCGCAATTGCTTGAGAGTCCTTGGCAGAGGCATTTCCATGATCGTCTTGATCTTTGACGGATCTATTTCGATACCCCGGTGTCGGACGATGAATCCTAGGAATTTGCCCGAGGAAACTCCGAATGCACACTTGAGAGGTTTCACTTTCAAGTTGTATTGTCGAAGACGTTGAAATACGGTCTTCAAATGCTCGAGATGTTCCTCGTATGATTTGCTTTTAACCACGAGGTCGTCGATATAGGATTCGACGATTTCATGTATAAGGTCATCGAAGATCTTTGTCATGGCCCTCTGATAGGTGGCACCAGCGTTCTTTAGACCGAAGGGCATCACCTTGTAGCAGAATATTCCCAGAGGGGTCCGAAAAGCGGTGTGCTTCTGGTCTTCGGGATACATCTTTATCTGATTATATCCTGATGAGCCGTCCATGAAGGAGAAGACTTCGTGAGTGGACGTGTTATCTATCATCAGTTCGGTGACTGGCACTGGAAAATCGTCCTTCGGGCAAGCTTTATTGATATCCCGGAACTCCACGCATATGCGTACTGTCCCATTTTTCTTCATCACCGGGACGATGTTGGCGATCCAATCGGGATACTGAACTTCCTGGATAAACCCAGAGTCGATCAGCTTCTTGACCTCGGCGTTGGTACTCATCTCAAGCTCGAGACGCATTCTTCTCGGCGCCTGCTTGATTGGCTTGACGTCCGGGGATATCGCCAATTTATGTACAGCAATTTCTGGATCTAATCCTGGCATTTCAGAATAGTTCCATGCGAAGCAATCTCTATGCTGCATAAGCACGTCTTTTAACGCAGCTACCCTTTCTTCAGATAGCAGCTCGCTGACGAATGTCGGTCGCGGGTCGTTCGCCGTCCCAACTCAATTTTTTTGAGGTTATCTGCAGTAGTATGTATTCCATCCTCCAGCTCTTTCGGTGCTGGTGGAAATTCTGAGATCACCTCGTCGTTGCTGTTTTCGAAGCACCAGGGAAGGTCATCCATGTTCTCGGACCCTTCTTTTGATATTTTTATCATGTGATAAGTACGAGCTCGCTTCCAGGACCGATGTGGATCTGGTTCTGCTCTCATAGTTTTGGGTTCATGCTTCTGTGGCGGCGTTACCCTCCAGCTGTCAGACGGAGTGAATTTGCCAAGCTGATACTGATCTTCGACCCAATTCTTGAAGGTGTAGCAGTCTTCGAGAGAGTGCCCTATTACTCGGTGATAAGAGCAATAATTTGGGTGTGAGACTTCGCCTGCTTGTTCGGGGCGTTCGGACTCCGGCAGTGTAAGCATTTGATGTTTTATAGCGAGATCAAGTATCTTCTTTGTCTTGTCTTAAGGAAAAGAGTATGCTCGACCCATCTTCTTCATAAGGGATAGATCAGGACCGCTCGATTCCCGACTGCGTGGCTTCTTGGTCCCGCTTTGTTGTTGTTGAATGACTTTTCTTCTCTTTGACTTGTTTCTGCCTCTGCGTCGAGCCTTTTTTACAATAGGTTGACAGGGAGAGACATTTTCGTCTTTCACAGCTTGTTGGAGGAGGCGTTGCGTCCTGGCTTTCTCATAAATGGCCATTTCGCGGTTGTGGTCGTCTCGAACTTTTTGACCAGCTTCCCTTATAAGCTTGTTCATTTGTTCTTCAAACGACGGACTGGGCATTTTTGCTTCGGGGACTTTTTCTGGTTCAGGGTTAGTATCTTCCCATTGAGCATCCCCTTCTTCATTGAAGTCATGCACGACGTAGCAATCGCGGAGTAGCTCTCGTTTCTTGGATTGAATGTATCCAAGCCCGATTGTTTCCATCCTCCCACTAGGCAACTTGTGCTGAGTTCCGGGGACGTTCCAGACCTTGTCATAGAATTTGGCTTTTCGAGCGGTCTGTTTAAAGGGTATCCCTTGGCGCTTCAAAAGTTTCTTTAGTCCGTCCGTGTAGTATCTGGGTAAACGGATGGGCTAGAGCCTGTCAAGCGTAGGATCCGCACCGTGCCAGATTTCTTTTTTCACTTTGGTTTCTTCAGAGCGGTAAAATAGAATTGCCTTTTCACCTTCTCGCCTGGGAGGGACATAGAACGTCCGCAGCTCCTCTACACTGTAGGTATTGAGCGCATCCAGTTCTTTATGATATTTAAGTGGAACCATGGCGACTTGCAGACTTTGCTCTTCGTCAGCGGATGTTTGTATTGAAGGCCGAGCAGAGAATATAGCATGGACCTCATCTTCCGAGTCACTGCCAAAGATCAACATAGGAGCGGACGGTCCTGGCTTGTTGTGCTGGGGTGGACCTGAATAAACTATCTCCTCATCTTCCTCGGTATCACTCCCGAAGACAGGGATGGTGGCGTTAGCTTTGTTCTCCGGCTTATGACACCTCTCCGTGTCTTCGAAATCCGGTAAGAAGTATTTTGCATCTTCATATTTGCGGACTTCGTTCACGGAGAACGGGTTCAGTTCTCCCGTTACGGTATACTCGAGATCATCCTTAAAATATTTCATACACTGATGCTGTATAGAAGGGATGATATTGTACTCGTGTAACCATGGTCGGCCAAGCAGAGCATTGTAGCATGTCTTGGCGTCTATGACGTGGAACTTAATGTCCATGACGAGCAGCCCAAAGCGTAACGTTAGTATCACAGACCCGAGAGTTCTTGATGATTGAGAGTCGAATCCGGAGATGGTGATCTTATTCCGAGCGAGGTGCTGGACGCTCATGCAGATTTCCTTCAATACCCGGACATTGAGGAGATTAACGGAGGATCCATTGTCGACCAGGATTTTGCCTATCTTTATATCATGGCAGTATCCTGAGACATAGAGGGGGCGGTTGTGTTCGCACGTCCCAAGGAGGAGGTCTTCATCACCGAAAGTGACATCGGCTGTGTGCACTTCTTCCATCTCGTCCTTCATCTTTTCTTCGGCGAGAAAAGCTTGGAATTGCTCCGGCTCCTGTAGCGCTTTGATCAATGATTCTCTTGCTTCTTTTGATAGTAAAAAGGCGTCAAGAATGCTGAGCTGCGAGGGTAACTTCCTCAGATGCGCTAGAACGTTGTAATCCACCTTATTTTTCGTCGGCGGGTCCTTGGCGGCTAGCTCTTCCATGACTTGGTCATCTAGGGCGATATCCTCAGAGACCTTTTCTTTCCCTTTATCTTTTTTATTTGAGCGTCCGAGATTCTTTTTGGGTAGCGTACGATTACGCAGCCGGATATTTTCGCAGGTCTTCGGCTCTTCTTCTTTTCCCGATGTGGACTCTTTAAAGAGAGGGCTAAGAGCCATTTCCTCGTCAGAGTCGCTCCCGAACATGAGAACTTGCGATCCCCCGGTGTTAACCATGCGACAATCGCCGGTAGTCATGTTAAGCTCCCCGGTCGTACTTCTCCGCTCCCGACGAGTTTTGCGTTTCTCCCGCTTAAAATGTTGCCGGTGAACAACATACCCCTGCCACCATTTATTGAAAGCTCTGCACTCTTCGGTGGGGTGCGAAATCTTCCGATGATACAAGCAGTAAGAAGGGTGCATTTCCGCTTCACCAGCAACGTTTCTTTCAGGGGGTGGTAGCTTCATACCCATGGATATGGCTTTAGCAAACCTTTTCCTCATCTTGAATTTATTTTTATCTGTGGTGGACGTACTTTGATCCGGCGGGAGCGTCTCAACTTTTTCGTCTAGTCGCCGGCGTTTGGCCCTTTCAAATATGATCGTCTCGCGTTCCCGATCAGCTTTACTTTTCAACAGAGCTTCGTTGAAGAATGCATCAATTGTTTCATCCGATGGCCCCAAAATTTCCGGCTTAGGCTCTGCCCCCAGCTTCTCAGCGCAAGGAGTTTCCTCATCGTCTGTAAACGAGTGGGAGATCATATGACAGATCGCCACGTATTTCTCGGATTCATCCGACGAGCTCTCCCCCTTATCTTCCTCTTGAAAGACGTGGTTGAGGAACTCTTGGAGTGTGATGGGAGTTCGTGCTTTCTGGTTGTACTCCTCCAGTGCGTCAATTTGTTTTTGTAAGTCCGTGCGCTTGTCGCCAGGCTTCACGGGCTTCTTGGATTTCTTCTTCTTCTTCTTTGAAGATTTTGACGGCTGGTTGTGAGTGCTTGGGCCACCACCATCGATCTCTGGAGTTGGGCGCGGCTTCAACATTCCTTCAATGATCTGTGGTTCCAACGGGTTCTTCCACCTGATCGCTGGGCATGTTTGAAGATCGTTCAGTATCCTCTTTGTTTTGGCTGATAGCACAACCTCCCATGGAGCTTCTTCAACGAGGAAGCACGTTGCCCCCGACGTATTCACCTTTTTAGAGGTATGAGGTTGCGGCGGGTTCACCTTCCATCTTTCGGATAACGCGAACTTGCCTTGCTGATATTGATCTTCAATCCAGTTTTTGAAGACGTAGCAATCTTCAATCGGACCCAATACTCGGTGATAGGGACAGTAATTGGGATCATTGACGTCGTTTGGCTGCGACGGACATCTTAACTCCGGCAGATTAATGAGTCTGTTACGCAGTGCCAGTTCAAACAGTCTTCTCGTTTTATTTTGAGGAAACGAGTAAGGATGTCCCAGCCTCTGCTCGAGAGATAGGTGTGGACGCATATTGTTTTGACGAACAACCGGCTTCAAGTTGCTCGGCTGTTGTTGAGCATTGGCGACGACGATCGCTTTCCCTTTCCCCTTCTCATTTCGAGAGTCCGGCTTTGGAGGAGACGGTCTGTGACCCATCTGGTCCATTTGAGCTAGCTTGTCGATCAGGGCCTGGAACGTGGTTGGTTTAAAGAACATCATGAACTGTGAGATAGTTGCATGAGGATCTAGGGTGCCCACGAACATGCCCACCGCCGGCGCTTCTTCAATGCGTTTTTTGTACTTTGACCACAAGTTTCTCCATCGGATTGCATATTGAACCCAAGTCTCGCCCGACTTTACTCTCGCATTAATCAAAGCTGTTATTGGAGTACGCTCATTGGCACTTGTGAAGCGCTGGGTAAACAACAACTCCATTTCAGCAAATGTCTTAATAGAGTCGTTTGGGAGCTCGGAGTACCACTCGAATGCTGTCTCCGATAAGCTACCGACGAACTGGCAAAGCAACAATTTATCATCACTGCCGGTATTGCCATAAAGAGCCCTGAACTGGGCCATATGTTGATGGGGGTTGCCAGTCCCCTTGTAGACGTGGAACTTTGGGATGGTGTAGCCCGGCGGGTACTTTATCTGATCGTACCAGCTCGGATATGGTCACCCCGTTTTAATGACCTGACCAGCTGCCCCAGTTGCCTGGTGAACCCTTATCTGCTGAGCTATATATTCATCTAGGGCAGCTTTAGAAATTGTCTCCTCCTTGGCTGTTGACAGAGCTGGTGGAGAATTCGACGTCTCTCCTCTATTATCTTCAAGGACGATCAGAGGATCTTCAGCAGGAGGATCTTGTTGGATCATCATACCCACCATGTCCTGGAACAGAAGGGCCATTCGCTTTATATTGGCTGCTTGTTCCGCAGCCTCTTTATCCTTCTTTTCCAGTATCCTACGAAGGAATTCAGCGTCAGTTTCTTGCTCCTGGCGTTGATCCGAGGACGCTTCGGGGCTTTCTTTTGGCTCAGTGAGTGCGGCCATCGCATTCATCATTTCTTGGAGCTTCTACTGCTGCTCCTGAGCTTTAGTCACCGATCGCGTAAGCGGTCTATGACCTGTAGATGTACGACTGTCCTCTTTCCCGGACGTCATGTAGACAGTATGGACCACAATGCCCCCGGACTTAGGGCGTTTGGGTTCACCGCCTTTGACATTTGCCACAGGCGTGGGGATTTTCTCCGGCCTTCTTCTTTTGTGGGCCATCGAAGTTGAGGGGCCGTTGCCGCGGGCACCCAAGTAGTTGTCGTCCTTTGCTGTTTGACAGGACGGTTCTTTTCTTCCTGAGCCTTCACCCTCTTTTGCCGGCGAAAGTGATCTTGGTCGATTACTGAGTCCCGGACCCGTTGCCAGACCTTATAAATTTTGGAGGACAGCCGTTAAGGGGGCTGCTCTGGCTTTGTATCTGTAACACTCTCCGTAGGTGGAGGAGATCTTTTCAGCGTGGCAGTCAGAGAGTTCTTGTGTACCCTCCTTAGCGGTTCAAAACTGTTCCCAGTCGGAACAGCAGCATTGACTTCTACCATTGGAGCCGGTGGAGTTAACCCAGAGGGGGAGTTTCCCCCGGCCTTCCTTACTCGGCGCCAGTGGCGACGTCGAGCGTGACGAGCTGTTGGGGCTGGCTCGGCGATAGGATAGTTTTGTCTTGCCCCCTGTCCGGATGAGGCGCCGCTGGTACCAGCCTTTTAAAAACTGATGTTGTCCTTTCAGTAGCGGTATCCAATCTGTCAAAGACAGACCTTCGAGCAGGAACGGGAGCCGGAATAGTCAGCCTTGAAAAGACCGACTCTTTAGCAGGAGAAGTCGTCTTGACGACTTCAGGAATAGAGATGGTTGTTTCTTTGCAATGGCCATGTCAGGGGTCATGGGCTTCTTGGCAGGCCCATCAGAGTTCAGGTTCAGCCTGGTAAAAACTGAGGTTGCCGGCTTAACATTGGACGACCCGTTGAGAGGGGCCGTAGTAGTAGTGAGCCGATCGAAGACCGACTTCTTTTGCGCTTCCGGTGCGGGCACTGAATGGTGAAGCTTGCTGGCGGGAGCATGGTCCCGAAAAACAGACCGGTGGTGGCCTGAGTCACTTGTTCCACCGGCATAGCAAGGATGGAGGCCGCTTGAGGCCCATAGGTTACACCTCCAGGTGAGGCGGAGCGTCGGTTGCATTTGCATTTGGAGCAGCTCGAGCAGTTGGATGCCATTGATGCTTGATTTCTGTGCCAGGAAAAAGACCAAATCTTAGTAACTTGAAACCCTAGGGCAACCATTAACAAACCGCGATTCGTTCGCGAAGACGACACACGAAGTGTGGAGTGGAAAGAGGAAAAGGTCCCACCGGGCGTGCCAGAATCTGTTCCCCTCCGAACGGCGGCCAAGACATGGATGTCTTGCCTGAGATTCGGGGCAGATGCTATTTGGTTTTATCCGTCCACCTCTCCGAAAATGCCAAGTTGATTTATGGCGCCGTGTATTGGAGGTTTAGACGGATGCGGCCGATGTAGCAGACTTCGTCAGATTCTCCTTCGCTTGAGGGGTTTTTGATTGTGGGGACGCTCTTCCCTGTAGGCGCAAGCCCCTGCAGTTAATTACGCTACCGCATCGCGATAACAACTTTCTCCTTCTCCAGAATTTCACTTCGTGTCGTGGGTGTTTGTTTTGTTTGTGGTTGCCCGTGGATTGTATATGGAGACTAATTTATGTTGTCGCCCGTATGACGTGGATTAGTCCAAATTCGTATTTTCTTAGATTTGGATTTGAGGTTTTGGTTTAAGGATACGTTAGCCCTATTTGAGGCTAAGATCAACTTAAACATTTGTTAAGGATACGTTAGCCTAATCTCTAGACTAAGATCAACTTAACGGGATCGTTTGGATCCGACAAGAGAGCAATTGGCTCTATCGTTTAGTTTAATGAATATTCCCGCCAAAAATTTCTGCGCAGAAGAGTCCAAGGTATCAAATGGTAGCGATACGCTTAAGGAAATGCGAACCAGTATCTTCCGGCCTATATTTTGATAAACTCCCAAATGGGAAACAGCTAAATTCTGATGATATTGGAACCATCTCGAAAAACCCTTCGATTTGATATATTATAGGCTTCATAATTCATCCGGGATCAAAAGTTATGAACAAATATGCTATGCACTGTTCCCTGATTAAAAATCGAGAATTACCTCAATGAGGTATCACGTGCTCACACGTGATCAATGGTCACATATTGACACGTGATAATTAAAACAGAAATAAAAAAACAAACGGCTGAAGAAGGACCCAATTGGGGGTCACGTGCTCACACGTGACCAATGGTCACGTGTTGACACGTGATAGTTAAAACAGAAATAAAAACAAATGGCTGAAGGAAATGCCTCAATGAGATATCACGTGCTCACACGTGACCAATGGTCACGTGTTGACACGTGATGGTTAAAACTGAAGCATAAATAAACGCTGAGAAAATGACTCAATTGGGGGTCACGTGCTCACACGTGACCAAGGGTCACGTGTCAGCACGTGACTGGCTTTGAAAGCCTTACAGTTTAATAGAATTAAAATTCTAAATTTCTCTAAATCTTTCCAAATAGGATTAAAATTCTAAATTTCTCTAAATCTTTCCAAATGGAAAAGGATTATGGGGACCGCTGGATTAAAAATCCAAGGGTGATTAAATATCACCAATTTATGGAAAGATTTTAGACAAGGAAAGATTTCCCTAAAAATCTCACCAGAAATAACAAACATAATATCTTTGGATTTAAAATCCAATGGTGAATAAAATTCACTGTGTGATCTAAATGATCATATTAATTATGAAAACAAATCAAATGTTTCAATGAAAGATTTACTAAACAAATTGATTCTTTTCTTTCTCCTATAAATAGGAGCCAAGAGAAGAGAAGGAGGGAAAAAACTTTGGAGAGAATTCTGGGATCTTGAAATTGCAGAGAGAAAAGAAAGGAGAATTTAATTCTCAACAAAGGAAACTCTAGGTGAGAAAAGGGAAAAAGATCAACTTCAAAAAGAGAATTTAATTCTCAAAATTTAAGAGTTTAACTCTTCTGTAAATAAAGAACTCAATTCTTCTTCTGGTTGAAGATCTGTACAGAGCACATCTCCCCATAGGATGAGAATTTAATTCTCATCGGGTTGAGATCCTGCCATGCAGATCCAAAACTTAGAGGGGGGATTGAGTTTAGAGAATTTAATTCTCCCAAAACAGAACTAGAGTCTAACCCTAATTGAGAATTTAATTCTCTCAAATCCACAGGAATTTAATTCCTCTTAAAAAAAATGGAACTAGGGTTTAACCCTAATCAAGAATTTAATTCTTTTACATATATGGGAATTTAATTCCTCTAAAAAGAAATCGGGGTTTAACCCTACTTAAGAATTTAATTCTTGCACAATAGGAATTTAATTCCTCCAAAGTCATAATTAGGGTTTAACCCTACAAAGAATTTAATTCTTAAAAATAACAGAGGACTCAAAAGATCTCCATGCATGCAAAAAACTAAGGTCACGTGTTCCCACGTGACCCCTGAAAAGATCCCCAGAAATGAGAAGGAAAAAGCTCTGAGGCAACGCCTCACGTGTTCCCACGTGACCTACAAAACACAGAAAGAAAAAAGCAAAGGAAATATAAAGCCTTAGGCGCTCTCACATGTTCCCACGTGACCCCTTGGCGGATGCTTTAACAGCCAGAGCATAAATCCTCATCGCGTGCCAATACGTGATAAAAATGAAAAAGTGTTTAACACTTAATTACAGAACGAAGAAAAGGGATCTGGTTCCACCTCTGGGCGCCCTCACGTGTCCCCAAGTGACCCCTTGTTTTTTTTAGTGTTTAACACTAATTCGATAACTTTATTCTTAGTGTTTAACCACTAACTTGAGAACCCCATTTCCAGTGTTTAACACTGTTGATTTTTACTGTTTAACACTAATTTGAGGGATATATTTCCAATGTTTAACACTGTTTTCCCCTAGTGTTTAACACTATTTTTAATCAAATTGGTTAATCTTTCAGATGCAAAGCCTCCCACTTAAAATTGAGTAAAATTCAGAGCTATAATATTCATTGCTCACTCAAAGACAAAATGTTGCCAAAGCCCTCAAACTCTTATTTAGCATCGCTAAATAATATGGGCTAAAACCCAGACAAATGTCTAATGGTCCAACCAAAGGGCCAATATTTCAAACTTAAGTGGACTTAGCCCAAATTGGCCATAAGTCCTCAATTCAGACTTAACTGAGCCAATGTGCTCATAATCCAATAAATTGATCTTAGTTCCAAATTGGATTACAGATCTCCCAACCAACATTGGTTCAAGGGTACATCTCTGAACTCCTCTGATATTTGTCATTGTAATCCTTCAACGTCGTCAGAGAGGTGACGGGTCCCAACGGCCATACATTAAATGGACCACCATGTCCCTAAACTGGCGATGGACCACTATGTCCCTAAACTGGAACAATAGAGAACCTAAATGCTCTTTTGTCGGTTCCAAACGATCCTGTTAAGTTGATCTTAGTCTCAAATTGGACTAACGTATCCTTAACAAACGTTTAAGTTGATCTTAGCCTCAAATATGGCTAACGTATCCTTAAACCAAAACCTCAAACCCAAATCTAAGAAAATACGTATTTGGACTAATCCACGTCCTACGGGCGACGACATAAATCAGGCTCCGTATACAATCCACGGGCAACCACAAACAAAACAAACACCTACGACACGAAGTGAAAGTCTGGAGAAGGAGAAAGTTGTTACCACGATGCGGTAGCGTAATTAACTGCAGGGGCTTGCGCCTGCAGGGAAGAGCGTCCCCACAATAAAAAACCTCTCAAGCAAGGGGGAATCTGACGAACTCTGCTACATCGGCCGCATCCGTCTAAACCTCCGATACACGGTGCCATAAATCAACTTGGCATCTTCAGAGAGGTGGACGGATAAAACCAAATAGCATCTGCCCCGAATCTCAGGCAAGACGTCTCTATCTTGCACCGTCTTTCGGAGGGGAACAGATTCTGGCATGTTCGGTGGGACCTTTTCCTCTTTCCACTCCACACTTCGTGTGTCGTGTTCGCGAACGAATCACGGTTTGCTGTGGTTGCCTGTGGATTCGAGGTACTAAGATTTGGTGTCTATCTCCGTGCAGAAAATAGAAGATCAATGGTTTCAAACTGCACTGCCTGCAACTGCAACTCTCGCTCCGTCCTTGCTGGAGGAGTGACTTATGGGCCCCAAGCGGCCTCCCTTTTCAAGATGCCAGTAGAGCAAGTAACTCAAGCCACCACTGGACTATTCTTCAGGACCATGCTCCCACCGATGAGCTTCAATGCCACAATGACGTTGTAAGAAGCCCCAAAGAAGTCGGTCTTTGATCGACTTACCACTGCCGCGGCCCCTCTCAACGGGTCGCCCAACTTCAATACTTCAGTTCTCAACAGTCTGGGCCAGAACACCTATAAGCTCGCGATACCTGAAGCTGCCATCCCAAAGCGGATAGCCACCCCGGCTTAAGCGGATGAAATCATTGGAAATGCTCCTCCTTCCAAGAAGTCAGTTTTTAGAAGGCTGGTCATTCCGGTTGATGCTCCAGGCGAGGTCATCAAAGCTTCCCAGAGGTCTGTCTTTGACAGATTAGACATTGCTTCTCAACGGGTGTCAGTCTTCGATAGGCTAGCACCAATAACAATCTCTCCTCAAAGCAGGGGGCATGAAGAAGCTTATCCAATAATGGAGGTGACTCCATCCGCACGACACGCTCGACGTCGCCACTGGCGCCGAGTGAGGAAGGCTGGGGGCAACTCCCCCTCTGGGATAACTCCGCCAGCTCCAACGGTGGGGATCGATGCTGCTGTTCCAATCGGGAACAGCTTTGAATTGCTGAACACGGTGCGCAGAAACTCTCCTACTGCGGTGCTGAAGCGAACTCTTTCACCTGTGGAGAATACTCCAGAGAAGAAGCTGGAGTAGCCCCCTCAACGACTGTCTTCTAAAATTTACAAGGTCTGGCGTCAAGTCCAAGACTCCATAATGGATCAAGACTATCTCCGCCGACAGAAAAAGATGAAGGTTCGGTAGGAGAAGGACTACTCTGTCAAGCCAGAAAAAGCAACAGCTGGCTGGGTGCCCACTACAACGGTTCCCTCAACGTCAACTACTCAAAAGAAAAAGAGGCCGCAAAAAGCCCCTGTGAACACGGCGAACCGTAAACGCGCTGAGCATAAACACCCCAACTCTGGGGGCATGGTGGTGCACACTGTTTATATGGCTTCCGGAAAGGAGGAAAGCCGTGCTTCGATGGGTCACCGACCGCTCACCCGATCCGTGACGAAAGCCCAGGAGCAGCAACAGAAACTTTAGGAAATGATGACTGCGATGGCCGCACTTACCGGGCCAAAAGAACGCTCGGAGGCATCATCAGAGCAGCGTCATGAACAAGAAACTGACGCTGACTACCTACGCAGAGTCCTCGAAAAGAAGGACAAAGAAGCCGCAGAGCAAGCGGCTAACATAAAACAAATGACGCTCCTCTTCCAAGATAGGGTAGGAATGATGTTACAGCCGGACCCTCCAGCTGATGACCCTCCAATCATTGTTGAAAACGATAAAGGGGAGATATCTAATCCTTCTCCGGCTCTTTCAGCAGCTAAGGAAGAGACCATTTCCAAGGCCGCACTGGATGACTATATAGCTCAGCAAATACGAGCTCATCAGGCGAATGAGGCGGCTGGGCAAATTGCTAGAACCGGACGACCCTACCTGGGCTGGTATGACCAAATCAGTTACCCGCCGGGATATACAATCCCTAAATTCCATGTGTACAAGGGGACATGGAATCCACATCAGCATGTCGCTCAATTCAGGGCCTTATGCGGCAATACTGGAGGCGATGACAAATTGTTGCTTCGACAATTCGTCGGCAGCTTAGCAGAAACAGCCTTTGAATGGTATTCGGAGCTACCTAACGACTCTATCAAAACATTTGCAGAGATGGAGCTACTGTTTACACAAAGATTCGCGAGTGCTAGTGGACGCACCCCGATAACAGCACTGATCAATGCCAGGATAAGGCCAGGCGAAACTGTCATGCCCCGCTTCCCAGAGTACGCTAGATTGGGCACGTGACATAGCCAACCATGCTACCTGTGGGTAGGAAGTATCCATCCACAGTCACATTACGGCTGTAGAGATATCAAGAACAAGATAAAACTATCTAAAACATGTCCATAATCCAGAATAACAGGAGTCAATAATAAATAAATGCGGAAGCAAATGATCCAATACAAATAACTGAAAAGTGTGTCCCATAATGCGGGCTCACATCAGGAAATAAATGCAGGAAATAAAACTAACTACTACCGAACTCACAGCTCAGCCTGCTGGCTGAAGTACTCCTGCTCGGACTGCAACAGCGCTACGGAATCTGGGCCATGCAAAACCCAGACGTCAGCGCGTCATGTCATCAAGTAATATAATATGAGTAGTGTAGCAGGCAATGTAATATAAACATGAATACAGCAAGAATAACAATAATATGAATCATACCAGTACAGGGTAGCGTGCAGTGGGTACTAAACTGTTCTATCAGGTTTTCTATTCTAAAGTCTTTGAAATCAATTTGAGTAATCCTCCATGTAACTCAAAGGATATGTCCCGTTACCCCCCGGGACCACGGATCAGGAATATGTGAACCAATAGTGGTTCTGTCCCGTTACCCCCCGGGACCACGGATCAGGAAAATGTAAGAGTCATGAATGGCTCTGTCCCGTTACCCCCCGGGACCACGGATCAAGCAATACCCTTTTAAGTTACACTTTAGTTTACACTTTTGATTTTCCCATACCCCCAAGTTGTGTATGTCAAGTCAGGTATTCAGTAATCAAGGACTAATGCCAACACAGGATCAGGTAAAAGCAGGTTTGTCTGGATAGACAACAGGAACGGTCCATGAGGACTACATGTCAGGTTTGTTGGCATTAGACACAAGATCAGGTAACGGGTCGAGTCACGGTACATCGGTCAAGTCAACAGTACACGGTACCATGTCAGGTATAGTAGGAAGTGTAACAGGTTATGTCAGGAAGCACAAGATGTCATGTGGGTGCTCATAATCAAACTAACATAAGCATGTGTATAAATAAACAAGCATGAGTACTATCAGAACAATAAACTGGAACATGTAATATGATATGCAAATAAATATAATTTCAAGGATATGGATGCACAGTTATCGATTAGGGTTACATTTATAGTTTCAATATTAATTAGGATGCAATTTATTAAACATGGAGCGTTAATATCACATTATTATGTAGTAATGTGATCATTGGATGAATTATATGTATCTTAAATGCGATGGATGCAAACGGGTATCCGAAAAGTTATAAAACTATAAAATGGTAATGTGGGATGTACAACTAAGCAATATATGATATAAATATTGATATAATAATATATAAAATGGTAATGTGGGATGTACAACTAAGCAATATATGATATAAATATTGATATAATAATATTAATATGGATAGCATATTCAAAGCGATTAATAACTAAAAAAGTGGTATTGATTAACCATGCACAAGAAAGTTCCGTTCAGAAATTCAGCGTCACCCTAATTTGTAAAATAGCTTAAAAATAACAAACGTTCTCCAAAAGGGACGTGTCTTATACCAAAACAAAGATAATTCAATAAGGTTTTCATTTTTATAAGTATAAGCATCTCAGGTTGTTCCTAAAAAAAGTTATAAACATTCGAAGTTGAAAGTTTGCTGCTGGAATTTCCCTGGACAGCAGTTTGGAGACATTTTCATTTGCATGTTACGTTATTTAAACAATTTATTTTGTAAGTAAATATTTCATAGAGTTATAGTATTCTGAGTTAGCTTCGTAACGAACTAAAGAACTTATACTAATGATTTTTCTATGATTTATAATGAATTTTATAAGATAAGGTGTACAGTAAATTTCAGATTTGTCATATCCGATTTTTCAACGACGTTTCATGTGTAAACTATAATATTTTAAATATATATAATATCATAAAATGCAGATTATAAACTAATTAAAGATAATAATAAGAAATATTACGACGATGTATATTTTAATTGATATGGATGCAGTATAATGTAATCTAGTATGTCACAAGAAAAGTTTTCATGATCTAGATTTAATATGATATAAACGGATGCAAACGGAATATCGAAATGTTAAAAAATTAAACATGGGGCACTAGATTTAAAATATAGGTATGGTATTTATTTAAATAGGTATAAAATGAATTATATAGCATGTAGCAAGATTAACTTGCCTCGATGGGTCACGAATCGGGAAAACGGAACGTTAACGGTCGGCGGGGAAAACTTGCGACGGGCGCACGGTTCACGGAATGAACCCAAATGACGAACAAAGGAACCACATGGATCGGGGTACCTCGCTCGAACGTCGAGAAACGTCACCGGCACGACGGAATTCCGGCAACAAAAGAACAGTTAAAAAAATGAGAAACGAGACATGAAGTAAGAAGAGAAAGAATGATAAAGAGAAGTACGAGAGAATATATGAGGGGGAGATAGAGAGAGAAAAAGTGGAGAGAGAGAAGAGGGAGAGAGGGAAAGTGGAGCCCACGGGGTTAAAGGGGAGGTTGCGATTGGCTGAGAGAATAAATTGAGAAGGATATAAAAGATTGTAAAAATAGTATATGGTTAACTTAAAGATTTAAAAGATAGGTAATGAACAGTAAGATATCAGGTTAGTTAGAAAAATATATGCGATGGTTTTAATAATATTAAAATTTGGGATTTTGGCGCCAAATAAAACATTTCCAAATCGCGCCCGGGTCGAGTCCAAAAATTTGAATTGAAATAATAGGATTTTAAGCGGGATCCAAATTTTAAAATTAAGTGTTTTATGATTAAAAAGCATACCCCCAAAACGGACACACGTACGTGCACGTAGCCATCCAAACTCGTCCGTTTCTCTGAATGGGACGATAACACAATGCACGGACGCTACCACGAGGCTAGGGGTGTCAAGTAGGCCATGATAAATATTTTCAATTTTATTTTAGATCCCAAAATTTGTTATATGCAGAAATGAATTTACCGGGTAAAAATTTACATTAAGCAACAAACAAGCAAGTTAAATGAAATGAGTACCACATTATGCTCAAACAGTAACTGAAAATAGTAGCATTGGGCTCGGGTGTTACAGAAACGTGGGTCCAATACGCAACACGATGGCGGAACCTATGGTCGAAATGCGAACAAAGAATAGAAGAGGCACCTGCGGTAGGTATGTTCGTGGGCACTCTTAACCCGCAAGCGACCATCTCGCAATTCATGATGTTCTTCAGGCCGACCACTTTCCAGGCCTTAATCGACAAATTAGCCCAAATGGACCAGATGGGCCATGGACCGTCTCCTCCAAAACTGGACTCTCGAAATGAGAAGAAAGGAAAAGCGGTCGTTGTTGCCAATACTCAACAACAGCCGAGCAAATCAAAGACGGTTGCTCGCCAAAACAACGTGCATCCACGCCCATCCCTCGAGGAGAGACTGGGACGTCCTTACTCGTTTCCTCAGAATAAAACAAGGAAACTGTTCGAGCTGGCCACGCGCAACGCACTCATCAATCTGCTGAGTCCAAAACGTCTGTTGCAGCCAGGAGATCTCAATAATCCCGATTATTGCCCTTACCACCACACAGTAAGTCACCCGATCAAGAATTGCTTCGTCTTTAAGGGATGGATCGAGGATCAGTACCTATAAGGCAAGTTTGCGCTGTCTGAAAAGTGGAAGGTAAACCCACCACAGCCGTACACTCCAAAGAAGACAGACGCACCGGGGGCAACTTGTCATGTGATCTCTCACTCATTGGCGGATGAGGAGGAGGCTCCTTGTGACGAGAAACCGAAGGCGGTCCCTGAACCAGAACTTCTGTGGCCGTCAGACGAGATGATCGATACCTTCCTGAATGAGATTCGTCTGAAAGTTAAAGCCAATCAAGAACGTGAGATGGCCATACTGGAAGGAGCCAAACACCGACTACTAGACCAAAGAGTCGAGGCACTTCCGTCAAATCAAAAGTCATCCGCTGTGGATAAAAATAAATTCAAGACGAGGAAAAGGTTCGCTAAAGCCCTATCAATGGGAATGAAGCTACCACCCTCTGAAGAAAATACTCTCGGTGGAGTAGAGACGCATCCTAACTTCTGCTTATATCATCAGAAGATCATACATCCTACCGAAGACTGCGACTCCTTTAAGTGTTGGTGGTAAGGGTATGTCGCTCAAAAGCAACACTTCAACAGGACAAAGCGTGAAGCTCATAGACATCAGAAAAATATGATAGATGAGCGCAAAAGAGCCGTCGACGACTGTCACATAGCCGACTCCAAGGGATTACAAATTATCACCTTTGGAAGCGACCCTGACGAAGAAGCTGCCCTCAACCCTCTCCTCAAGGAATCCATTTCAAAAATGAAAGAATTGAGGAGTTGCGAGAACGTTCAGCCGTGTAATCGCATGCTACCCGGAAAGAATCTCGGACCCGCAAACAAGGGATCGAACAAAAAGGATAAAGGGAAGGGAAAAACAGCCCTTGTAGCCAACACTCAACAGCAATCGAGTGGCCCTAGACCGGTTATTTGCCGAAACAACAAGCGGCAACCCCTCCATGAAAAGTTGAAAAGTCCTTACTCGTTTCCTCAAGATAAAACAAGGAGACTGTTCGAGCTGACAGTGCGCGACAGACTCATCAATCTGCCAAGTCCAAAACGTCCATTGCGGCCAGGCGATATTAACGATCTCAATTATTGACCTTACCACCAAACGGTAAGTCACCTGATCGAGAATTGCTACGTCTTCAAAAACTGGGTTGAAGACCAATACCAACAGGGCAAGTTAGTCATCTCCGAAAACTGGAAGGTGAGCCCGCCACAACCACATGCTCCGTGAAAGATGGATACGCTGGGGGCATCATGCTCAGTCATAGAGAAAGCCCCATAGACCGAAAAGTCAGTAAACTAGAGATTCGCCTCCAATACGGCGACGGCGGACCACAATGTCCTTAAACTACCCATGGACCGAAACGTCCTTAAACTAATAACGGACTGAAACGTCCTAAAACTAGCTGACGGACCGAAACGTGCTAAAACTAGCTGACGTACCGAAACGTCCTTAAACTAATGACGGACCGAAACGTCCTTAAACTAATGACGGACCGAAACATTCTTAAACTAATGATGGACCGCAATGTCCTAAAACTTGCAAATGACCGAAACGTCTTTAAACTACTACCGCAGCATCCTCAGGCTGACGAGAATAAAAAAAAAGAATAAAAAAAATAATAAAAACGGTATGTCCATAAGCAAAACGGGCACGGATGAAAACCCGAAAGGGCTCCGTGAGTAAAAACAGCAGGGCTACCGGCGAGTGTTTGTGAAAACCCGGAAGGGCGCAACCTCGTTAGAAAAATAAAAAAAAAAGAATAAAAAGAAATGGAAAAAAAGAAGACGGTATGTCCATAAGCAAAAGGGGCACGGATGAAAACCCGAAAGGGCTCCGTGAGTAAAAACAGCAGGACTATCGACGAGTGTTTGTGAAAACCCGAAAGGGCGCAACCTCGTTAAGAGACACTTACAGGGTCCTCTCGACCTTGTAAGGAGAAACCACCCGCATGAGATCCTTACGACTCACAAGGGAGCAACACACTTAGGGATCCCCACGATTCCTATGGAGAAAATACACTTGCGAGATCCTCACGACTCGTAAGGAGAACTCTCTTATGGGACCCTCACGGCTCATAAGATTTGAAAGTCTTAAGTTACAGAGACTTGAACCTGTTCTTAAGCAACTCCCACAACCTTCGATATGGTCCTACAAGCGGCTCATACCGACCTTTGTATACAATCCACGGGCGCGAATAAACATTTCCCTAACCAAGTCCCGCCCGTGGCTAAGGATATGTCCATATGGTGAACGACCTTTGTAAATCCTCTCGACTTACAAGGAGAAAACTCTTTAGTAAGATCCTTACGACTTACAGGGGAATATACACTTAGGAATCCTCACGATTCCTAAGGAGAAAACACACCTACAAGATCCTCACGACTTGTAGGGAGAAATACCTTTGTGAGGCCCTTACGGCTCATGAAGTCAAAAGCCTTAGTCGACGGGATCCTAACCCTGTTCGCTAAGCCACCTTTGTTCAACGTCGACAGAGGCAAATGATGATTCGCTCTTGGCAATATCCCAGTTGTAGCGATGTTGATGCCTAAACCAGTATCAAATTCCAAGTCCTTTCATGGCAAATGATGATTCGCTCCTGGTAATATTCCAGTTGTAGCGATGCTGATACTGAGATTGGCACCAGATTCCACGTTCCACACTCACGATAAAAAATCAGCGAGCTAAAAATGCATATGAAATAACCGAAATGATGGGGTAACTCGCAATAAAAAGCAGCGAGTGAAAATAAAATAATTAGCCGAAATGATGGGGTAACTCGCAATAAAAAGCAGCAAGTGAAAATAAAATAAATAGCCGAAATGATGGGGCAACTCGCAATAAAAAGCAGCGAGTGAAAATAAAATAAATAGCCGAAATGATTGGGCACCGCGAAAAATAGCCGAAATGATGGGGCAATTGCGATTTTCGCGATATAAAAAGCTGAAATGATAGAGAATCGCGGAAAGAAAATAATAAAAAAATAAATGAATGAATGAAACTGCTGCCCTACAGATGAGATCACATCGATCCCTGTATACAATCCAGGGGCATAAACAAAGAAGGAACCATACCTTCTCAACAGGCTCCATCAGAAAGCGAAGCCAAATCTCTACGGTTCATAGACAACCTAAAGACAATCTCGACATTTGTCGCAATATTGCAGACACGATGTCAACAAACGGAGCAAAAGAAGATCCCTAGCTTCAGGGTCTCGACGTCGATATCGACAACTTAGAGATCGCTAACGGTGTTTCTCCTCACTCCAACCAGATGCAGACATGACGTCAACAACCGATCTCAGAGTCGCAACGAAACGGAGCCATGGTATAGTCCCTAGTTCCAAATCTTAACGGCAGTATCTACAGCCTAAGAATCAACAACGGCGTTCCTTTCCAGTCCAGCAGGATGCAGATGTAACGTCAACAAAAGACCCCATGGTCAGCGAAGCGGAGTGACGGCAAAATCCCAACTCCACCTCAGCATTCGTCTCGTTACAGCAGACGCAATGTCAAAAAAAGCGTTCCTTCGCAGTCCAGCAAGATGCAGATGCAACGGCAACGAAAGACCCCATGGTCAAACAAGCGGATTAACGGCAAAATCCCAGCTCCACCTCGGCATTCGTCTCGATACAGCAGACGAGATGTCACTACAACATCCTTCCCCCAACAGGATTCAGACATGCCAAAGCAAATGAAGCGAAGGCCAAATTCCTAGCTTCAAGGTCTTAACGGCAAGTCATATAAAGCCTGAAAGACAACTGGAGATCATCCCACACCAATGCGGAATGGTCACCACCTTGACAATCAGCTCGATACAGCAGACGAGATGTCACCCCAGCGTTCTTCTTCCAACAGGATCCAGACACGACAATCAAACAGCGGAGCCACGGCAAAGTCCCTAGTTCCAAACCTCTACGGTTCACCAACAACCTAGAGACAACCGCGACATTCGTCTCGATATAGAGGACGCAATGCTAGAAAACGAAGCAAAGGCCAAATTCCTAGCTTCAGGGTCTTAACGGCAAGTCATATAAAGCCTGAAAGACAACCGGAGATCATCCCACACCAGTGCGGAATGGTCACCACCTCGACGTTCGTCTCGACACAACAGACGCAACATCATAAAACATCGGAGCCACGGCAAAGTCCCTAGTTCCAAACCTCGACGGTTCACCAACAATCTAGAGACAACCGCGACATTCGTCTCGATATAGAGGACGCAATGCCAGCAAACGAAGCAAAGGCCAAATTCCTAGCTTCAGGATCTTGACGGCAACTCACATAAAACCTGAAAGACTATCGGAGATTATTCCATACCAGCGCGGAGTGGTTATGACTCATCGGGGCTCTCCAAAATGAGCCTAACCTCAAGTAAAAAGCGGCATGGCAAAATTCCTAACGCTTGCTCTTCCGACGGTCAAACTGCCAAGGAGGATTTCTTGAAGACGTCTTGTCCAGCCCCCGAAGGGATCAGAGACACGGCAGTCGCAGGGTTACTCGAACAGCACGATTGCCTATCGAGGAATATATCAGCTGATGCGACGGTACGACGGACAAAACCCTAAGTACCACAGACCCTAACGGACTTCTGTCGTAAAGAGCAGAGGTTAACTGTGACGTTAGGACATTCTTGCGAGAAATGTTCGATTCGTCTCGACTCGTGAGGAAATTGATGTCTTTGAGAGAACTGCTCGATTCGTCTCGACTCGCGAGGAAAAGCCTTAGGCGGCTGGGATTAAAAACATGTTTCCTAAGCACTGGGATCCTGCAAGTTGGCCTAAAACGGTCTCTTGCATACTATCCACGGGTCCCACTCTCCGAAGTCGAATCTCGACAAGGAGGGAAACAACTGCTTACGGTTCCTCTCGACTCATAAGAGGGAAAATTCTTTTATAAGATCCTTACGACTTATAAGAGAAAACACACTTAGGAATCCTCACGATTCCTAAGGAGAAAATACACCTACGAGATCCTCTCGATCCGTAGGGAGAAAAGTCTCTATGAGACCTTCACGGCTCATAGAGTTGAAAAGTCTTAGACAGCAGATCTGAACTTGCGGCCTAAACCATCGCTATCTCTTGAAGAAACCCAGATGCTTACTCTATTATCTGTCAACCAGGTTTATCAAGACAGCATGCCGATAATAAAAGAAAGAAGAAAGCGACAGAAAGAACATCTGATTGGCGTTTGATCAAGCACTCGAGACACACTCATTCATACATGTGCAAAAGACTCAGAGCGAGAAATAAAACAAGCTGAAAGGAGAAATTTTCCATTACAAAGGGTTCTTACAATCATAAAGAAATAAGCAAAAACATTATTCAAATTATTACAAAGGTATAACCTCAGATTCAGGGCATGGATTGAGGAATTCAAAAGTAAGGTCATCTAGAGTTCTTCTGGCCTTTCTGATTATTCTCGTGCGCAGCCTCTCGCGCTCGCGTGTGTCAAGATCTTTGGCAATGCCCCCTATCCTTCGATAAGCAGCGATTATCGTCGTCTGCTGAAAACTTGATGAAGAATGTCAACGAGGCTGTCCCGTCGATTCTTCGAGATTAGCCCCGATAGGTGCACCGAATGCACCTTGTCTTCGACGTCATCCAGTGCATTGAGCGACATGGCCTCGTAGAACCCCGGGAATGCTCTCCAAATTGCCCCCAGCACGATTTTCAAGAGAGCTGAACGACAAGGTAGCAACCAACCAACGCTTGCGTTAAGGCGACCCATAACCTCCGCACACTGGGCATCTGTAAACTCCTGGTGTTGATGACGGCCCTGTGCGCGGATATCCTTATAGGTGATGAACTCGTGCAGATTGTATAGACGCACCGCCATAATGCCTGAAGGAAACAGTACGGGGAGATTAGCAAATAAAAAGACACGGGGAGTTAAAATCCTCGAGAGCAATGCTCTGCAAACAGGAGTGACACCTGTCAAAATCCAATAATAAGGGGAATTTAAAGAAATTCCCCGAGAACTCTGAGATCCTTACTATTAAAAGATGATATAATCTATTAAAGATAAAACTCCATTTTTAATATTCATTATACATGATTAAACTCTCAAAAGTTCGTCATTTTTAGATCAAAAGATCTATGTTTTGCCAAAGATGCAAAGCTCTGTTCATGGGTTAAGAAACCCTGAAACAGATTCTTGAGAGCAAGGCTCTATCGGTGAAACCCCAAAGGGGTTTTCTTTAGATCAAAGACCTATGAGAGCAAGGCTCTATTAATTAAAATTGATTTAATTCAAGATTAATTTCTACCTAAAAAAGTTTCTTTTAAAAGAAAAATTTAACTCTGGGAGTTCTTGAAGGCAAGAGCAAGGCTTTGAAGTTTTGAAAGTAAAAATTCTAAAGATGATAATCATCTGTTAAGGACCAAAGGTTCTATTTATAGGTATCAAACGCCCTTTCAACTTCCAAAAATTGCCGCAACGTTTGGAATTCTGCCACCGTTGCGCTCACGTTTGGGGCCATGTAAGTGCAACGGTGGGGGGGGCATTTGTTTACCCCAATCAGAGCAAAACTCTGCTCAAATTCTAAGGCGGGAAATGAAGCAACGCTTCTGATTCCCCCAATCAGAGCAAAGCTCTACTTTGAAAATTTAAATTTTAATAATAAATGAAGCGACGCCTTAAATCTCCCGCGCTGCGCGCAGAGCGCCATGTGTCAAAATCAGGCACGCCAGCGCAGGAAGCGCAACGCCCAAGGCAGCGCGCCCAATCGGAGCAAGGCTCTATTTAAAAACAAAATTAAAAGAAGCAACGCTTCAGATGCGCTGCGCTCTGCTCTGCGCGACACGTGTCAGCGCAGTTGCGCAAGCGCTGCGCTGCGCGACACGTGTCAGCACTTGCGCAAGCGCAGTTGCGTTGCACTGTGCGCTGCGCGACATATGTCAAGCGCAGTTGCGCTGCGCTGTGTGCTGCGCGACACGTGTCAAGCGCTGATGCATCTGCGCCAAACAGAATTAAAATTCCAATAAGATCTTTCTGTTCTTGTTAAAACAGGAAGATTGTTTTCTGTAAAACAGAAGCCCTTGGATCAAAGATCCAACGGTGGGGAAAATTCCCCAAATCACTCAGAGAATGATCTCTTTAACAAATTTAACAAATTAATGGGCACTATATAAAGGCCCCTAGACCCCAATTCAAAAAAAAGAACAACAACAACAACACAGAGAATAGAGAAACTCAAGAAACAGAGAGAGAACTCTGAAGAATTTTAAGAAGAACTCTAAAAGAAAGAAAAGGTAAAAAACCTCTGAATAAAGAAGAATTTCTTCTAAAAAGATCATTGATCTAAGAACAAGATCAAAGATCTTCAATAAAAATATAATAATAATAAAGGTATTGCCTTTTGATGAACCACTGGTTCTTTGAAAACAAGAAAATTTGTTTTCTTTGATCTAAAATTGATCAAAATAATAAAACAGTGCCCTGCACTTGCAAAATCTGCACTGTTGCGCTCTCGGGTTGGCGCAAGCCACCAGAGAGCGCCACGTGTCGGCCCCATAATGATCTGCGCTATGCGCTTCTAAAAACAGAGCACTGCTCTCATTGGCGCAACTCACCAGAGCGCGCCACGTGTCAGCAGCGCAACAGCGCAGCGCACTGTCGCAGCGCACTGCGCTTGCGCTCATCAGAGCGTGGCACGTATCATCTCCACATGAGTTTGCGCCTTGCGCTCCTCAATTGGCGCAAAGCGCCTGACAAGCCACGTGGCGGTCTGTCAGACTAATTAATGCAACGCATTATTAAGGGGCAAAACCCAATTAAGAGGCCCAATGGACCAAAACAAATGCTCTGTATTATAAAAAGGGGACAGAGCCCAACTTAAAAGGCCTAACAGGCCAGAATAAAATACAGTGCAGGGGCAGAGCCCTAATAAAGGCCTAACAGGCCAACTACAAATAAAAACGTTGAACATTTTCAACTGGACTTAGCCCAATTATGGCCGTAAGTTCTCAAATTAAAATTGACTGAGCAAGTCTGCTCTCTTAAATCAATTTACATCCGGTTCAAAGGTTCATCTCCAAACTCCTCTGACACCTATCATTGTAATCCTTCAACGACGTTAGAGAGGCGACGGGTCCCGACAACCACACATCGATGCGGACTGTGGGGTCCTTAAACTCATGAACTTATGCGTCCTTAAACCAACAACCCGGACTGTGGGGTCCTTAAACTCATGGACTTATGCGTAGTTAAACCAAAATACGAACTGTGGGGTCCTTAAACCCACGGACTTATGCGTCCTTAAACTAATGGACTAATGCGTCCTTAAACACAACCATACGGACGGTGGGGTCCTTAAACCCATGGACTTATGCGTCCTTAAACTAACATCCGTCCCCAAAACGGGAAAGATGGACCGCAATGTCCTTAAACTACCTATGGACCACTACGTCCCTAAACTGGAACAATAGAGCCTCCAAACGCTCTTTTGTCGGATCTAAACGATCCCGTTTAAGTTGATCTTAGCCTCAAATCTGGCCAACATATCCTTAAACATTCAATCGGACTACATATTCCCTATTCAACTTTGGTTCAAGGGTACATCTCCGAACTCCTCTGACACCTGTCGTTGTAATCCTTCAACGTCATCAGAGAGGTGACGGGTCCCGACGGCCATATATTAAATGGACCACTACGTCCCTAAACTGGAACATTAGAGCCCCTAAATGCTCTTCCGTTAAGTTGATCTTAGTCTCAAATAGGACTAACGTATCCTTAACGAACGTTTAAGTTGATCTTAGCCTCAATATGGCTAACGTATCCTTAAACTAAAACACCAAACCCAAATCTAAGTAAATACGGATTTAGACTAATCTACGTCCTACGGGCGACGGCATGACTTAGTCTCCGTATACAATCCACGGGCATCCACAAACAAACAAACACACACAACACGAAGTGAAATTTCTGGAGAAGGAGAAAGTTGTTACCGCGACGCGGTAGCGTAATTAACTGCACGGGCTTGCGCCTGCAGGGAAGAGCGTCCCCACAATCAAAACCCCCTCAAACGAGGGGGAATCTGACGAAGTCTGCTACATCGGCCGCATCCGTTTAAACCTCCGATACACGGTGCCATAAATCAACTTGGCATCTTCGGAGAGGTAGACGGATAAAACCAAATATCATCTGCCCCGAATCACAGGCAAGACGTCCAGTCTTGCGCCGTCTTTCAGAGGGGAACAATAACATTGCGGTCGATTTCCAGTTTAGAGACATGGTGGTCTATCGCCAGTTTAGGGACATGGTGGTCCATGGAATGTATGGTCATCGGGACCCATCATCTCTCTGACGACGTTGAAGGATTACAACGACAGATGTCAGAGGAGTTCACAGATGTGCCTTTGAACCGGATGTAAATTGATTTAAGGGAGCAGCCGTGCTCAGTCAATTTAATTTGAGGACTTACGGCCATGATTGGGTTAAGTCCAGTTGAGAATGTTCAACAATTTATTTGCATTTGGCCTGCTAGGCCTTTGTTTGGGTTCTGCCCCCCTTTTAAATGATGCACAGCATTTGTTTTGGTCTGACTGACCTTTGTTTGGGCTCTGCCCTTTTTAAAACAATGCATAGCATTTTCATCTCCTCTTAAATAAACTAGTTTGCTCGGGACGATCAAAGATAAGTTTGGGGGTATTTGTTCAGTTGATAAAACTGCACATTTGTATTACATTTTTCCTACCATTTTCATATTAAAAAAGGACTTTATTATAATATATTATACATATGAGGGTTTATGTGTAAAAACATTATTTTCCATGTGTTAATATATGTTAATTATCATTTGGTAGGAAAATGTATGCAAATAATATTATTGATCTAATCCTAGTAGAACAAAGTCTACTAAAATCTTATTTGAGTTGTTGTGCAGAATTTTCCAAGTTGTTATGCAGAATATATCAAAGAAATCAAGTTGTTGAAGAAATCTTGCCAAATTAAGAAGCAAACTTGGAGACCAAGTCTGGAAGCAACCGAGAGAATATTTCAAAGATACAAAGATTCCAGAGGAGCCCACATGTCACAAGAACAGAGCCCCTGAAGTTTGATGAACGGCAGAGATTACATGGCCGCGGATCCGCGGCCCTAGCCACCATTTGCCGCGGATCCCCCGCACTTATATGGATTTGGGAACTGAGGATTTTTGGGGTAAATCAAATCTATATTTTACCAAATTTTCAACAATAATATTCTGGCTTTGCACTATAAAAAGGCACCGAGGGCCTCTTGGAAAAGCCATCAAGCCGAAGAGATCACGAAGCTCCCGACGCTCACGCATCCAGGCTGATCATCGACTGTTCGACTACCTCCTTAGGAAAGATCGAGAAGCAACTAGTTGTAATCATTTTCTATGGATTAAAAGTGTAGTTTGAAGAAGTCGATTAATAAAGATAGTTATTTTATTTAATTGTTTTTTTTACATTATGTTTTCCCTCGATTTCTTTTCATCTTCTTCTCCCAACATGCGCGAGTAATTCTCCGCTTGTTAGGGTTCGTAGGATTAGGGTAGGCTAATGGATGATGAAAATAACTAAACCCTTTTTAAGTCTTATAAAGTTTAGGAACTTTATCAAAAGAATCATTAACATCCTAATCGGGCGCGCTAGCAATTCTTTGCTAGTTCCGACCGCGATTAGAGATTAGATTAATGATTGTTTTGGTAAAGGCTAGATATGAACGGAGTTCCGTGTCGAGATAAGGGTTAAGAGTGGGATTCCTTTTCCCTCCAGAAACCCTAATCTACACGCATCACCGTCGTTCTAGTTCTAAATCTATTAATGGATAAAAAGGGTTAAGAGTAGGTTTACCTTTTTCTTTGCTTTCTGAGTTCTTCTCAAACTTTTCTTTTTCTTAGGAGTTCTCTGAATTCTTTCTCTATTTCTGTGTGTTTTAGACTTGGGGTCTAGGTGCCTTTATATAGTGCCAATTAGTTTGTTAAATTAGTTAAAGAGATCTTTCTCTGAGTGATTTAGGGATTTTTCCCCACCGTTGGATTTTTGATCCAAGGGCTTCTGTTTTACAGAAGAAAATCTTCTTGTTTTAACAAGAACAGAAAGATCTTACTGGAATTTTAATTCTGTTTGGCGCAAACGCACCTGCGCTTGACACGTGTCGCGCAGTGTTCAGTTGATAAAACTGCACATTTGTATTACATTTTTCCTACCATTTTCATATTAAAAAAAAGGACTTTATTATAATATATCATACATATGGGGGTTTATGTGTAAAAACACTATTTTCCATGTGTTAATATATTTTAATTAGCATTTGGTAGGCAAATGTATGCTAATAAATTCATTGACCAAATCCTAGTAGAACTAAGTCTACTAAATATTATTTGAGATTATTGTGCAGAATTTTCCAAATTGTTATGCAGAATATATCAAGGAAATTAATTTGTTGAAGAAGACTTGCTTAATTAAGAAGCAAAACTTGGAGACCAAGTTTGGAAGCAACCGAGGAAAGATTTCCAAATTCTAAAGGTGCCAAGGATCGCCAAATGTCATTACGAGACATCTCCTGAAATTTGATGAAGAGATATGATTAAACGGCGGATACGTGCGTAATTTTTTATTTTTACTATTTGTGTTGAATTCTTAGACGATTCATATCATTATTAAAACAAAACTGCAAATTGCATATTTAACAATTTGTGTGTTAATTTTGCGAGGGAATCTGGAGTCACGGACTTGAGGGAACAGGAGATCTAGGGTTTCACACTTCTCAGGTATCTTTCTCAACTCTTTCTCTCTCCTCTCAAATCCAATAAAATCTACCTTCTGCAGGATTCTTCGCAAAATAGCGCCGCTCAAAAATCCATTTGCAAAAATTTTGTGATTGGTTTTGTTTTGCATATTTTAATACGGACTTTAAGGGGAAAAGACCAAATCAAGATTAGGTGGGGATTTCATCACCCTTCCTAAGCCCCACAAATCACAAACCAAGCATATAGATCAGCCCTTCATTAATTTAAAAAAAATATCTAGACCAGACTCTAAGGACTGTCGCGCTCAAAAAGGACAGAGGAAGGTCGTGGGTAATCTATCGTTTATCCGCATTACTTTTGTAGTGCCTAGGCAAGTGTGACAAAGGCGAGTGGTTTTTAATTAGGCCCACGACATGGTTCATTCCCACTTACCTGGCACTTACCTGGCTACAAGGGTAGTACGGAGGCGGTAGAGGATTGATCCTGCGGCTTGTCCTTTGGAAGTCTAGGAGCGGTCTAGAGACTGGACCTAGGTGACCTTAGTTCTAGGGTTGCTTGTGCATCTTAGGGTGATTTGTCTTGAGTCCCACTTTTTCAAAAACAAGCCAATTTTAAAATCACACACACGCTGCTACTTGCACTAAACCCGCTTAGTGCATGCTCGGCTGGACACGGGATCCTAGTGCCCGTCTTGTCCGTGTTCCTGCTATCGACGCCGAAGTCGGTACTTCTTCTTCATCTTCTTTTCCCCCACCACACACCACGACCGAGATGGACGGCACTGCATCAGAATATAACACCACGCTGCCACCGCCCGTAGGTGCGCAGAATCCACCGCGCATCTCTCTCCAAGAGAGATACTATCCTATTCGTGGTCCTCTTCCTACTTGTCTATCTCTTCCACCACCTAACAGGGATAATTTCGAAATTAAACCCCACTACATCAATCTGCTGCCCAAATTTCACGGGCTTGAGTCGGAAGACGTGTACGTTTTCATCACCAAATTCGAAAACGTATGCGCAATGATGGGTACTTCACAATTGACTTTAGATGCTATGCGCTTACGTCTTCTCCCATTCACACAGTGCGACTTGGCAGAAAAATGGCTTTATAATACTGCCGCACACTCTATCACTAATTGGGATGAATTTGTCATAGCATTTCTTAAGAAGTTTTACCCAAACCATAAGACTGCCCATATTAGGAGCGAGATCAACCAGTTCACCCAGCTTCCCAATGAACCATTTTGGAAGTGTTTTGAACGTTTCAAAGATCTGCTTGTCCAATGCCCCCATCACGGAATACAAAGATGGGATTTATGTCGGATTATATATGAGGGCATTAATCCAGCGACAAAGCAGATGCTTGAAACAACGTGTCAATACAATTTCATGTATAAAGATGACGGTGAAGCGTGGAAATATCTGGAAGACCTTGCTAAACACACGTTGCAGTGGGAAAGCGTAAGACCACCTTCAACTAAGGGAGGTATTCACCAGCTCGATGTTTCTATCGCAGTAAAAGCCGAAATGGCAGCGATACAGAAAAAACTCGACGCTATTGAAAATAAGTTCTCATCATTCTCTCTAAATCAGGTCACGCTTCCTAAGACCGTCTGTGGTTGCTGTTCGGATCCTTCACACTTAACGGAAGAATGTCCTATGAATGCATCGTTTCAAGCTAATGCTGCTTTTCAGCAGCGACCTAGAAATGACCCTTATTCTTCCACATACAATCAAGGATGGAGGAATCATCCTAACTTTGCTTGGAATCAAAACCAACAACGCAATTATCAAAGATCTCCTCCACAGCAACCACAACCACAGAATCAGCCCTCTTTCAGTCACAAAATTTCCAAAATCCGGCCAATACTTCTACACCACAAATGACCGGTACTGATAACTCTTCACTCGCACAAACTTTGGATATGTTCATGAAACAATCATGAAATTGTCGGCTGAGATGACGTCTTCTATTGATACCCTAACGAAAAACTCCGCCTCCCATGGTGAAAGTATTAAATCAATAGAAAACTAAATCCCACAGTTAAACGCCGCAATGAGTGCAAGAGAGAAAGGGAAACTCCCATCTCAACCCATACCTAATCCTGGACACTCACAAAGTTGTAATGTGAATGCCGTTACTACGTTGAGATCGGGGAGAGTGCTGAACAACCGAGTGGGTAAGCAGTGTGATGATAGTGACACCAATGATACCCCAGTTTCTTCTTCTTCCCCTAATTCGTCTAGTCTCCCACCTTCACCCGAGCCTATTCTCCGTTTTCCCCAAGGCTCGAACCCTTCGCCCATTTCGCCAAATCTATCTAAGTCGATTCCCACTCCAGTTTTGGGATCGAATCCGTCCCCACAATCCTCTCCAATGTTGGACCAAACCCTTATTGATAAAGCACCTTATCCAAACAGGTTAAGGAGCAACAGACCAAGTCCACAAATGGAGAAGATTGTGGAAATTTTTAAGCAAGTTAATATAAACATTCCTCTCCTAGATGCTATTCAACAAGTTCCGTCATATGCGAAAATCCTAAAGGACTTGTGCACTAGGAAGAGAAAAGTTCAAGTACCTAAAAAAGTTTTCCTTGCGAGTAATGTGAGCACTGCTTTTACGCAACAACTACCCAAGAAACGAAAGGACCCCGGAAGTTCTACAATTTCTATTTCTATTGGGGGTAAAAATATCAATCGTACTCTACTCGATCTAGGTGCTAGTGTTAACTTGCTTCCGTATTCTGTTTATGAGCAATTAGGGATCGGAGAGTTAAAACCTGCGCATTGCACTCTTCAGATGGCCGATCGATCTATCACCCAACCTGGGGGTGAGCCAGAGGATGTGTTAATCAAAGTCGGGGAATTCATATTCCCTGTGGACTTTATCGTTATAGATACACAACCTGTGGCAAACCTACGCAATCAAATCCCGGTGATACTCGGTCAACCCTTTTTGGCCACTTCCAACGCAGTAATCAATTGTAGAAACGGCTCTATGACCCTATCTTTTGGAAAGAATTCAATTGAGCTTAACATTTACAAGTTGGGAAGTGAACCCTCCGAACCCTATGCTCATGTGTGTTCTGTCGAATTAATGGATGTCGACAGCAGCGAATTTGAGCAACCTCATGATACTGACTCTTTTCATATGTTGTTGCTTGATACAGACTCTTCCACCGAGTTGTCCGGGTCAACATCCAACAATGATGAGGAACTTTTTATGGAGTCTGACGATCACCTCATTTTTTTTGATGACATTATTCTTCAGGGTATCGATGAAAGCTTTGAGGAAATTTTCGCTGATGAACTCGCATTTTTACAAGACACGGGTGTTGAGATGAATCAACTCTAAGGTGAAGAATTTGGACCTCTACCCCTTCTTTTGGACAATCATGATAATGCGAGTAATCCATTATTACTATCACTGTGTCGTCTCTCCAAATGGAGACGCAATTCTTTTCCATTACACCTCTTGTCACCTCTCCACTTCTTCACGTCAAAAGGGGACATGATCTTCCACCAACCTTGGTGCTTCATCGATAAAATTTTTGAATGGTTGGTGCTGACCTTCGGTCTTTGCAAAGCTTGGCATTGACCAATAAGCTTGACCCCCTCGTGTGATTTTAAAAGATTAAAATTGTTTAACTCAAGTTCGGGGGGGTTGGTATATTTTGGCTCTTGAAAGAAAATGATTTTTACAAAATTGTGAGCCTAAAATAAGTTTGGGGGAGGATTTTCACTTTTATATATTCTTGCCCCCATTAATAATTTCCTCCCAGGTCTACAGGTTTTTGAGCTTAACGGATGACATCAGTGAGGACACTGCTGTAAACAGCTTTGGGGGAGGTTTGTGCTTATTTACACATCAATTTGCATCATATTTTGCATAAGCACAACACTTTCAAAAAATTTATAAAAAAAAAATTGGTAACAAAAGAGTAGAAAGTGAAAAATTACATCCAAAAGATAGGAATAGTTTAAGAAAACCAAGAAAATTAGAAGTTTTCTTAAACGAACTGGTAATAAGCAGTTATGAGCTGTTGTCCCAAAGATTAGTAAGATGAAGGAAGTCACTAATCTGAGGATAAAAATAGGTCTGAAAAATAATTTCTATTCTGAAAACCAAACATTTGAATGTTGGTACCCTACTATATGCACTTACACACGTCTTGAAACTCGGGATAGTAGAGGATATCTTGAAATGCTCTTGTCTAAAAGCCAAAGTATAAAGGAAATAAAAAAAATGAAGAAAATATAAAAATGGTGAAAAGAAAAAAATGAACACTGGTTTTGTTATCGCCAAGGCAGCAATAAAAAAATATAGCGAGGGTGCCTCTTCACCTAGTACCCTAAGGCCAACTGGTCTGGGAGTCACTGCTAAGCCTTAGGTGGTGCAAGACGGGGAAAATATTATCACCTAATCAGCAAGCACATGAGTAATCGGTCGGTTAGTACCTCAAGAAGTATTAACGGTCGCATGAAAATGTGTGAGCAAATCTAAATATTCATAAAATTAAAAAGTACCGAGGCAGATGGACAAGAGTATGATAGCTTGAATTGAATTCTCCGGGTGTAGGGATGTCCTTTACACACACATAGGGTTATATGATCAATGTTTGGATGAAAGGTAGGAATGAAGAATTAAGACGATGTTTTATTGAGGGGTGATGTGATTTCTAACATCTTTTCATGACTATTAAGATAGGGCTCATAACAACTGAAAAGCTAGTGTAGTTGGAAACTCTTATTTTCAAAGTCTTTCTTTTATGGTTCTTATCTTTATATGTAAATTTCACCATCTCTCTTTTGTTATAGGATTTTGTGGGTGTAATCCGCTGAAAACCCTCAAGAGACAACACTCCTCCTACTAGGGACACCTAGAGGTTTAACGGCTTGTTGCACGTGCTCAGTGCAATCGTGTCTGCCTACGAAAGTGTGCTTAGTTTTCTCCTTTCTTTTTCTCCTCTTGAATAAACTAGTTTGCTCGGGACGATCAAAGATAAGTTTGGGGGTATTTGTTCAGTTGATAAAACTGCACATTTGTATTACATTTTTCCTACCATTTTCATATTAAAAAAAAGGATTTTATTATAATATATCATACATATGGGGGTTTATGTGTAAAAACACCATTTTCTATGTGTTAATATATTTTAATTAGCATTTAGTACGAAAATGTATGCAAATAAATTCATTGACCAAATCCTAGTAGAACTAAGTATACTGAATATTATTTGAGATTATTGTGCAGAATTTTCCAAGTTGTATGCAGAATTTATCAAGGAAATCAATTTGTTGAAGAAGACTTGCCTAATTAAGAAGCAAAACTTGGAGACCAAGTCTGGAAGCAACCGAGGAAAGATTTCCAAATTCTAAAGGTGCCAAGGATCGCCAAATGTCATTACGAGACATCTCCTGAAATTTGATGAAGAGATATGATTAAACGGCCGTGAAACCGCGGCCAAACCCCCCTTTTGGCCGCGGATCCGCGGCATTCCAGAGAGATCAATTGATAAAAATTTGGGAAGTGAATCTATGCTATATTTTACCAAGTTTTCGACCTAAATATTCTGGCTTTGCACTATAAAAGGGCACCGAGAGCCTCTTGAAAAAGTTATCAAGCCGACGAGACCACGAAGTCCCTGACGGCTCACGCATCCAGGCTGATCATCAACTGTTCATCTACCTCCTTAGAAGAGATCGAGAAGCAACTAGAAATTGTAATCATTTTCTACGGATTCAAGTGTAATGAATATTGTTGATTAATAAAGGTAGCTTTCTTTTTCTTCTTCTATTTCTTCGTACTTTAATTATGCAATTTCTTTCCATCTCTTTTTCTCCCAACATGCGCGAGTAATTCTCCGGTTGTTAGGGTTCGTAGGATTAGGGTAGGCTAATGGATGATGAACATCCCTAAACCCTTTTTAAGTCCTATAAAGTTTATGAACTTTATCAAAAGAATCATTAACATCCTAATCGGGCGCGCTAACAATTCTTTGTTAGTCCCGACCGCGATTAGAGATTAGATTAATGATTGTTTTGGTAAAGGCTAGATATGAACGGAGTTCCGTGTCGAGATAGGGGTTAAGAGTGGGATTCCTTTTTTCTGCAGAAACCCTAATCTACACGTATCACAGTCGTTCTAGTTTTAAATCTATTAAAGGATAGAAAGAGTAATTTTTAATTAATCATCCATAACTACTAAATCCTAACGAACCCTACAAGCCCTATTTTTATATTAACTACATCCCTAAATTAATCTAGATCTATATATTTTGCATTCTTGCTTAAACGTAGATCTAGAAACCTTTCCACAAAATTCTTTATCCCTCCTCTCTTTTACAACACATCTAAATTAAGAGTAAAAGATTCAACATTTCCCTGAGGACGACCCGTACTCATCTCGGTCTAGCTACACGCGACACCGTTATTGATTGCGGTTAATTACTACACACTTTTTCACATCAATCAAATGGTGCCGTTGCCGGGGATACGTGCGTAATTTTTTATTTTTACTATTTGTGTTGAATTCTTAGACGATTCATATCATTATTAAAACAAAACCGCAAATTGCATATTTAACGATTTGTGTGTTAATTTTGCGAGGGAATCTGGAGTCACGGACTTGAGGGAACGGGAGATCTAGGGTTTCACACTTCTCAGGAATCTTTCTCAACTCTTTCTCTCTCCTCTCAAATCCAATAAAATCTACCTTCTGCAGGATTCTTTGCAAAATAGCGCCGCTCAAAAATCTTTTTGCAAAAGTTTTGTGATTGGTTTTGTTTTGCATATTTTAATACGGACTTTAAGGGGAAAAGACCAAATCAAGATTAGGTGGGGATTTCATCACCCTTCCTAAGCCCCACAAATCACAAACCGAGCATATAGATCAGCCCTTCATTAATTTAAAAAAAATATCTAGACCAGACTCTGAGGACTGTCGCACTCAATAAGAACAGAGGAAGGTCGTGGGTAATCTATCGTTTATCCGCATTACTTTTGTAGTGTCTAGGCAAGTGTGACAAAGGCTAGTGGTTTTTAATTAGGCCCACGACGTGGTTCCTTCCCACTTACCTGGCACTTACCTGGCTATAAGGGTAGTACGGAGGCGGTAGAGGATTGATCCTGCAGCTTGTCCTTTGGAAGTCTAGGAGCGGTCTAGAGACTGGACCTAGGTGACCTTAGTTCTAGGGTTGCTTGTGCATCTTAGGGTGATTTTTCTTGAGTCCCACTTTTTCAAAAACAAGCCAATTTTAAAATTACACACACGCTGCTACTTGCACTAAATCCGCTTAGTGCATGCTCGGCTGGACACGGGATCCTAGTGCCCATCTTGTCCGCGTTCCTGCTATCGACGCCGAAGTCGGTACTTCTTCTTCATCTTCTTTTCCCCCACCACACACCACGACCGAGATGGACGGTACTCCATCAGAATATAACACCACGCTGCCACCGCCCGTAGGTGCGCAGAATCCACCGCGCATCTCTCTCCAAGAGAGATGCTATCTTATTCGTGGTCCTCTTCCTACTTGTTTATCTCTTCCACCAACTAACAGGGATAATTTCGAAATTAAACCCCACTACATCAATCTGCTGCCCAAATTTCACGGGCTTGAGTCGGAAGACGCGTACGTTTTCATCACCAAATTCGAAAACGTATGCGCAATGATGGGTACTTCACAATTGACTTTAGATGCTATGCGCTTACGTCTTCTCCCATTCACACTGTGCGACTTGACAGAAAAATGGCTTTATAATACTGCCGCACACTCTATCACTAATTGGGATGAATTTGTCATAGTATTTCTTAAAAAGTTTTACCCAAACCATAAGACTGCCCATATTAGGAGCGAGATCAACCAGTTCACCCAGCTTCCCAATGAACCATTTTGGAAGTGTTTTGAACGTTTCAAAGATCTGCTTGTCCAATGCCCCCATCACGGAATACAAAGATGGGATTTATGTCGGATTATATATGAGGGCATTAATCCAGCGACAAAGCAGATGCTTGAAACAACGTGTCAATACAATTTCATGTCTAAAGATGACGGTGAAGCGTGGAAATATCTGGAAGACCTTGCTAAACACACGTTGCAGTGGGAAAGCGTAAGACCACCTTCAACTAAGGGAGGTATTCACCAGCTCGATGTTTCTATCGCAGTAAAAGCCGAAATGGCAGCGATACAGAAGAAACTCGACGCTATTGAAAATAAGTTCTCATCATTCTCCCTAAATCAGGTCACGCTTCCTAAGACCGTCTGTGGTTGCTGTTCGGATCCTTCACACTTAACGGAAGAATGTCCTATGAATGCATCGTTTTAAGCTAATGCTGCTTTTCAGCAGCGACCTAGAAACGACCCTTATTCTTCCACATATAGTCAAGGATGGAGGAATCATCCTAACTTTGCTTGGAATCAAAACCAACAAGGCAATTATCAAAGATCTCCTCCACAGCAACCACAACCACAGAATCAGCCCCCCTTTCAGTCACAAAATTTCCAAAATCCGGCCAATACTTCTACACCACAAATGGCCGGTACTGATAACTCTTCACTCGTACAAACTTTGGATATGTTCATGAAACAATCATGAAATTGTCGGCTGAGATGACGTCTTCTATTGATACCCTAACGAAAAACTCCGCCTCCCATGGTGAGAGTATTAAATCAATAGAAAACCAAATCACACAGTTAAACGCCGCAATGAGTGCAAGAGAGAAAGGGAAACTCCCATCTCAACCCATACCTAATCCTGGACACTCACAAAGTTATAATGTGAATGCCGTTACTACGTTGAGATCGGGGAGAGTGCTGAACAACCGAGTGGGTAAGCAGTGTGATGATAGTGACACCAATGATACCCCGGCTTCTTCTTCTTCCCCTAATTCGTCTAGTCTCCCACCTTCACCCGAGCCTATTCTCCGTTTTCCCCAAGGCTCGAACCCTTCGCCTATTTCGCCAAATCTATCTAAGTCGATTCCCACTCCAGTTTTGGGATCGAATCCGTCCCCACAATCCTCTCCAATGTTGGACCAAACCCTATTGATAAAGCACCTTATCCAAACAGGTTAAGGAGCAACAGACCAAGTCCACAAATGGAGAAGATTGTGGAAATTTTTAAGCAAGTTAACATAAACATTCCTCTCCTAGATGCTATTCAACAAGTTCCGTCATATGCGAAAATCCTAAAGGACTTGTGCACTAGGAAGAGAAAAGTTCAAGTACCTAAAAAAGTTTTCCTTGCGAGTAATGTGAGCACTGCTTTTACGCAACAACTATCCAAGAAACGAAAGGACCCCGGAAGTTCTACAATTTCTATTTCTATTGGGGGTAAAAATATCAATCATACTCTACTCGATCTAGGTGCTAGTGTTAACTTGCTTCTGTATTCTGTTTATGAGCAATTAGGGATCGGAGAGTTAAAACCTGCGCATTGCACTCTTCAGATGGCCGATCGATCTATCACCCAACCTAGGGGTGAGCCAGAGGATGTGTTAATCAAAGTCGGGGAATTCATATTCCCTGTGGACTTTATCGTTATAGATACACAACCTGTGGCAAACCTACGCAATCAAATCCCGGTGATACTCGGTCAACCCTTTTTGGCCACTTCCAACGCAGTAATCAATTGTAGAAACGGCTCTATGACCCTATCTTTTGGAAAGAAGTCAATTGAGCTTAACATTTACAAGTTGGGAAGTGAACCCTCCGAACCCTATGCTCATGTGTGTTCTGTCGAATTAATGGATGTCGACAGCAGCGAATTTGATCAACCTCATGATACTGACTCTTTTCATATGTTGTTGTTTGACCCAACCATGTACTCTTCCACCGAGTTGTCCGGGTCAACATCTAACACTGATGAGGAACTTTTTATGGAGTCTGACGATCACCTCATTTTTTCTGATGACATTATTCTTCGGGGTATCGATGAAAGTTTTGAGGAAATTTTCGCTGATGAACTCGCATTTTTACAAGACACGGGTGTTGAGATGAATCAACTCTAAGGTGAAGAATTTGGACCTCTACCCCTTCTTTTGGACAATCATGATAATGCGAGTAATCCATTATTACTATCACTGTGTCGTCTCTCCAAATGGAGACGCAATTCTTTTCCATTACACCTCTTGTCACCGCCCCACTTCTTCACGTCAAAAGGGGACATGATCTTCCACCAACCTTGGTGCTTCATCGATAAAATTTTTGAATGGTTGGTGTTGACCTTCGGTCTTTGCAAAGCTTGGCATTGACCAATAAGCTTGACCCCCTCGTGTGATTTTAAAAGATTAAAATTGTTTAACTCAAGTTCGGGGGGGTTGGTATATTTTGGCTCTTGAAAGAAAATGATTTTTACAAAATTGTGAGCCTAAAATAAGTTTGGGGGAGGATTTTCACTTTTATATATTCTTGCCCCCATTAATAATTTCCTCCCAGGTCTACAGGTTTTTGAGCTTAACGGATGACATCAGTGAGGACACTGCTGTAAACAGCTTTGGGGGAGGTTTGTGCTTATTTACACATCAATTTGCATCATATTTTGCATAAGCACAACACTTTCAAAAAATTTATAAAAAAAAAAATTTGATAACAAAAGAGTAGAAATTGAAAAATTACATCCAAAAGATAGGAATAGTTTAAGAAAACCAAGAAAATTAGAAGTTTTCTTAAACGAACTGGTAATAAGCAGTTATGAGCTGTTGTCTTAAAGGTTAGTAAGATGAAGGAAGTCACTAATCTGAGGATAAAAATAAGTCTGAAAAATAATTTCTATTCTGGAAGCCAAACATTTGAATGTTGATGCCCTACTATATGCACTTACACACGTCTTGAAACTCGGGATAGTAGAGGATACCTTGAAATGCTCTTGTCTAAAAGCCAAAGTATAAAGGAAATGAAAAAAATGAAGAAAATATAAAAATGGTGAAAAGAAAAAATGAACACGGGTTATGTTATCGCCAAGGCAGCAATAAAAAAATATAGCGAGGGTGCCTCTTCACCTAGTATCCTAAGGCCAACTGGTCTGGGAGTCACTGCTAAGCCTTAGGTGGTGCAAGACGAGGAAAATATTATCACCTAATCAGTAAGCACATGAGTAATCGGTCGGTTAGTACCTCAAGAAGTATTAACGGTCGCATGAAAATGTGTGAGCAAATCTAAATATTCATAAAATTAAAAAGTACCGAGGCAGATGGACAAGAGTATGATAGCTTGAATTGAATTCTCCGGGTGTAGGGATGTCCTTTACACACACGTAGGATTATATGATCAATGTTTGGATGAAAGGTAGGAATGAAGAATTAAGACGATGTTTTATTGAGGGGTGATGTGATTTCTAACATCTTTTCATGACTATTAAGATAGGGCTCATAACAACTGAAAAGCTAGTGTAGTTGGAAACTCTTATTTTCAAAGTCTTTCTTTTATGGTTCTTATCTTTATATGTAAATTTCACCATCTCTCTTTTGTTATAGGATTTTGTGGGTGTAATCCGCTGAAAACCCTCAAGAGACAACACTCCTCCTACTAGGGACACCTAGAGGTTTAACGGCTTGTTGCACGTGCTCAGTGCAATCGTGTATGCCTACGAAAGTGTGCTTAGTTTTCTCCTTTCTTTTTCTCCTCTTGAATAAACTAGTTTGCTCGGGATGATCAAAGATAAGTTTGGGGGATTTGTTCAGTTGATAAAACTGCACATTTGTATTACATTTTTCCTACCATTTTCATATTAAAAAAAGGACTTTATTATAATATATCATACATATGGGGGTTTATGTGTAAAAACACCATTTTCTATGTGTTAATATATTTTAATTAGCATTTGGTAGGAAAATGTATGCAAATAAATTCATTGACCAAATCCTAGTAGAACTAAGTCTACTAAATATTATTTGAGATTATCGTGCAGAATTTTCCAAGTTGTTATGCAGAATTTATCAAGGAAATCAATTTGTTGAAGAAGACTTGCCTAATTAAGAAGCAAAACTTGGAGACCAAGTCTGGAAGCAACCGAGGAAAGATTTCCAAATTCTAAAGGTGCCAAGGATCGCCAAATGTCATTACGAGACATCTCCTGAAATTTGATGAAGAGATATGATTAAACGGCCGTGGAATCGCGGCCAAACCCCCCTTTTGGCCGCGGATCCGCGGCATTCTAGAGAGATCAATTGATAAAAATTTGGGAAGTGAATCTATGCTATATTATACCAAGTTTTCGACCTAAATATTCTGGCTTTGCACTATAAAAGGGCACCGAGAGCCTCTTGAAAAAGTTATCAAGCCGACGAGATCACGAAGTCCCAGACGGCTCACGCATCCAGACTGATCATCAACTGTTCATCTACCTCCTTTGAAGAGATTGAGAAGCAACTAGAAATTGTAATCATTTTCTACGGATTCAAGTGTAATGAATATTGTTGATTAATAAAGGTAGCTTTCTTTTTCTTATTCTATTTCTTCGTACTTTAATTATGCAATTGCTTTCCATCTCTTTTTCTCCCAACATGCGCGTGTAATTCTCCGCTTGTTAGGGTTCGTAGGATTAGAGTAGGCTAATGGATGATGAACATCCCTAAACCCTTTTTAAGTCCTATAAAGTTTATGAACTTTATCAAAAGAATCATTAACATCCTAATCGGGCGCGCTAAAAATTCTTTGTTAGTCCCGACCGCGATTAGAGATTAGATTAATGATTGTTTTGGTAAAGGCTAGATATGAACGGAGTTCCGTGTCGAGATAGGAGTTAAGAGTGGGATTCCTTTTTCCTGCAGAAACCCTAATCTACACGTATCACTGTCGTTCTAGTTTTAAATCTATTAAAGGATAGAAAGAGTAATTTTTAATTAATCATCCATAACTACTAAATCCTAACGAACCCTACAAGCCCTATTATTATATTAACTACATCCCTAAATTAATCTAGATCTATATATTTTGCATTCTTGCTTAAACGTAGATCTAGAAACCTTTCCACAAAATTCTTTATCCCTCCTCTCTTTTTCAACACATCTAAAGTAAGAGTATAAGATTCAACGTTTCCCTGAGGACGACCCGTACTCATCTCGGTCTAGCTACACGCGACACCGTTATTGATTGCGGTTAACTACTACACACTTTTTCACATCAAACACGCTGCGCAGAGCGCAGCGCAACTGCGCTAGCGCAACTGTGCTGACACGTGTCGCGCAGCGCAGAGCTCAGCGCAACTGAAGCGTTGCTTCCTTTAATTTTATTTTAAATAGAGCCTTGCTCTGATTGGGTGCGCTGCCTCGGGCGCTGCGCTGGCGTGTCAGCTTTTGACACTTGGCGAGTTGCGCGCATCGCAAGGAATTTGAAACGTTGCTTCAAATTTTGAAATTCAAACAGAGCTTTGATCTGATTGGAGGAAACATGGCTCATTTCCTCTGTTGATGATTCGGCCGTCCGGCCGGTGGTGCCAGCCCGAGTCGGGCCGAGTCAGGCACTTGGGAGGTGGGGGGTCGCCGGGGATAGCTACTGGAACATTTAACTTTTCATGGGTAGTGGTGTTTTTGTATGAAAACACGTGTTGACTGTTGGTATTCCAGAAATTTTAAAACAAAATAATATTAAAAATAATGTGGGGTATGGGATTTGAACTCTGGTGGCTTGGTTCAGCAGTGCAAGGTATTACCAATGAGCTACAAGCTCTTGCTTGTAATTATGGTGTGAAATAAATATTTAAAGAGATATAAGCAATATTAAATACTCCAAGTATACTTTGAATTTAAATCAATTCTTTGTTCATTAAAAATGGAGTTGTTACAGTCGCTCCTTTTCCCGCTCCTTTTTCTTTCTCTTTTCTTTCCGCGTACCCCACGTCGCCCATGCCCCTGCGTCATCGCCAATGTCCCCGCCTTCGCGACCACGATCGCGCGCGCCTGCCAACCCGCCCCTCGTTGCCCTAACCCTCTCCCCCTCACACTCTTGATCCCTCTTGAACTTCTCTCCTTTATCCAAAGAAAACATCCTGCCTCATCACTAACACCCCGCCGCCGTCGACGACTACCACCTCAGTCACCTCGTCATCCTCCGTCGCTCCTCTCTCCAAAACTCGAACCTCACTTCACCACCCTTCTCGCCACCGAGCCCCCTGCACGGCCCCATGCCACGACTGAGGCTCCACCTCGTCGGCCCCCACCGTCGCCTCTGCCCCATCACCTCCCTCTTCTCCTTCACCCAAAACCAAGCCTTACCGCCGCCATCGCCGCACCCCCGAGCTCCAACACCCAAACCCACCATCACTGCTCAACCGGACCATCAGAACCCGAGCACCATCACCTGCACCCTCGCCGGAGCACCTCGTCACCACCTAGCTCCATCCCTCTCTCGCAGCACCTCTCCCTCTCTCTCTCTCAGCACTTCTCTCTTTCTCTCTCTCTCACAACACCTCTCTCTCACAGCACCTCTCTCGCTCACATCACCTGAGCCCGCATCTCCGGTGCCCCGGGACCTCCGTTGCCTCTCCTAGCTCTCCTTGGTGCACTGTCGATCACTTCCAGCAAACCCATCACAGTCACCGCAACACCATAGCTAGCCCAAGTTTCAAATCGAGCCCTCGGCATTTCGTCGAACACTTACATCAGACACAGTTCCCGTTCCTCTGATCACCGGAGTCGTCATCAAACTGTGGCCCCGATCCCCTGAAGCCGTCATTGTCATCAATACGCCATTCATCGCAACGTCAGCGCACGCCCGTTGCACCTACCGAGCCATCGAGTCCAAGAAGCAAGATCCGACAAGGCTGAACATGTACTGCGTTCGTGACGCGATCGTGTCATTGCCGCTGCCGTACCGTCATCGACACGTCTTCAGGCAAGTTTAATACTTGCTTCATGCTACTTTTTATATTACAATTCAATTACCAAAAATTCCCGCATATACTTTTCGTGTAAATTGTTATAAGTTAAGTGTTCGATATAAACCATGACCTACAAACCCAGTTACATTGATGGCAATAAAGGACATTGAGTGGCCCGAGTTATAATGAATATCCCGTAAGACTTCGGTTACAAAACGATGCTGTTTGCTCACGTAAAATGACGTACTAAGTTCTGTCGTAAAACCTGAAAACTTTCGTGCATGCTAAACTGTAAAATTCATTATAAATTGTGGACAAACCGGATGTTAGCGTTCGATGGCTTGTATCGAAGATAAATGTTTAACCTACCGTATTATATAGTTTATCACTGAATTATTGTTGGAGATAGTGCCCTCAGAGTCAATTATTGGATCACAGGCACGTGAGGGAGGACCTATCCCGGTAGGACAGTCTTACTCAAGATGATAGTTTGCTATCTGGTTTACCTTTATCATCGTGTACTGCTTTAGGTGACCTGACATGTCTCTATTACACGTTGATAGAGCCCCTAGGATTCTTGCTTGACTACCAGCAGTATGAGGGCGATCATATAAGTGGGAGCTGGTAGTCTATAAGCACATCCTTAAAAGGTCCCTAGTCGTGGGAGTTTCGAGACAGGGCATCGATACTCCTGAGTAGACTAGTGTATACACTCGAGACCCCGACGAAGGGCGGTGGCCGGTCTCACAAGCCACTGGTGTCAGTTGGTTCACCTAAGATGTATACAGGTGCTCATTGGGTTATGAGCACGCCGGATAGGACTCGCCGGGAACATGCTAGTTGGTCTTATACCTGACGTCGGATAGCAGTTCCCTGGTGACATGTGTACAGGTTAGTTCATCGACCTGAGGATCGTCATTTGTCTCGTGTGAGTTCCCACTGTACTTTGATTACTACCCTACCACACTAAAAGGAGACGTGCAAACAGGTTTTAGTTGGGTACAGTCCCGAGCCACATGGAGGCAGTGAGCGGATCTTCAAGGGTTCGTCTCTCCCGGTATTGGGGGTGAGGTCACGCTGTGTCTAGGAGAGCCATTACACGAAGCCCTCGGCCGAGGCAGGAGATTTACTGGTAGGTATTCCAGTAGTATTTCAGGGTGTTCTGGGCTACACTCCGACACGACTTGTACCGCTTTTGGGGGTCTGACTTTTACCAACCCCTAAGCTCGCCATGCGATGCTCATAGACGAACGGACCGAACTATATGGATATTGTCACTGTCAGGCTCAGTAGGGTGTCAGGATGAGTTCGCTCATCGACGTCCCTTTTGGTCAATAGCTGGTGGCCCGTCACGTATGGCTAATACCTCTGACGTGCTAGTGGTTAAATCCACAGCCATAGTATTGACGAGTCTTTAGAGTTCACCACACATACAGTTACTCAAGTTTCGGGCGAAACGCTGTAGAGGCCGTATAGAGATATGGCAGGGTTCGATCAGATACGTGCGGTATTGCACGGATCAGGATCGGACGGATAATACTAGCCGGCTTTGGTTTAAGCCGGATCCTAGTATAGTATAGTGTAGATTTTGTCTCATTGCATTTGTATTCGGTCGGAATACAAATGCGGGCATGTATATGCAGTAGCGGGGTTTTCCTGTAATTTATTACGAGATCAGTTTTCTGAAGTTGCCAGTTTGCATTCCGTTCCGGCCGGTTTTCCTTTGTTCCTTCGCGGCCGGACTTTCCGATGGAGAGGGTTATTTTCAAGAGTGCAAATAACTTATTGTGGAGGGGTTTCTTGCATTTGTAGCTTCATTATGATATTCTTATCATCATGAGATTAGAAAGGATTTGATGTTGATTTGAATTGGATTTGACCTTGTTATCATTGCTTATGGATGTGGTCACCCTCTCCTTTTCCTACCATCACCTCCCTTCATATTTTGTATTTTCCTCCACCATTTGATGAAGAGGGGCCGGCCACTTGAAAAAAGGGAGAGGTTCATTTTTATTTTGATGAGGGAAATTGATACATCCCAATTTTGGCTTGCTCAAAAAAATCCTCAACACTTCTCCAAAGTTCATTCCTTCTCTCTTCTATCACCAATGGCAACATAACCCCAAAGAGACAAAGCACTACACATTCTACAGCAAACCTTGGGCACGTCGGCTCGCCAACTTCGTGCTCGAGTTGCCTCGGTATAGAGGTGGGAGCCCGTAAAAGAAGCAGGCGACGTGGTGCCCTTCCGGCGAGGAGGTGGAGACCGGATATTCCGCGGGAGATTGGGACGACGGCGAGAAGACCGGAGGACACGGATCGCTCGGTATATCTCTCTTCCCATCTTGTAGTTAGCTAGGATTAGTTAATGGTACGATCTGGGTTTTAGTGCGCGGTGGTGCCGGTTTGAAAAATTAAAGTTAACCATTGCTTCCGCATTTGGCCTCGGAATGGAGGCCGGGGCGCCGCCGTGTACTTACAGTGGTATCAGAGACTCGCCATTAACACAGTCTAGCTTTGTCTAATGTGTTTTACATTTCCGATCGAACAATTTTCCAAAAACCGTATTTTTCTTCTCATCAGTTTCTGTTGAAATTTTTTGAAGTCCAAAATTTTTTCAGGTTGTTTCAGAATGATGTGTAGGACATTCTAAGAGTTCTGTGAAAATTTGGGCTCGTGAACAGTCCAAACCACCACGGAACCGCGGCCAAACCCATGCTTGGGCCGCGGTTCCACTGCGACTTGAACTGTTTAGTCCCTCAAAATTCTACAGAATGCTCCTGAGTGGAAAATAGGTTTTCCGGAATGTTATTTTTTGAGCCCAGATTTCTTGATGTGCTACAGTAGTACTTGGGGGCCCACTTGGTAAATTTGATCGATCGGATATTTTAAACATATTATTTCACAGTATTTATATTATATCTGCGACCGTGAATGTCACTTGATCGGTAAATCCTGTCTAACTGCTATAGCCCGGTTAGACGGATTTGCGAACGTGACTTTCACGTTGATATTCTGTGTATTGCTGTGATGTTGCGGATCGGTCGTGGGGATAGCCTGGATGCAATACTAGTACAGTTGTTTTTGTTGTATTATGTACATTTGATATTGCGGGGCGAGCGTCCGACATGTGGACTGCCGTCACTGCCTGTTTGTATTATTATTTTGGGGCACGACCAGGTTGTGGTCGATGTACCCGTTGTATGTATATTTTACTTTTTGTACTAGGATTACCCCAAGGTGGGGTGCACGGATAGCCGGATTCTAGAAGGCAACAAGCCCGCATCTCATGGCATTGGGACGGAAGGGGCTTCACTCTAGGATTGGCGGGCTATTCGCCGCACTCGTAGGGGGTACAGGTTGACCCAGGAGGGGTGCCCAAGTTACTGGATTCCGTGAAGTGCTGGGTGGTCCATTCACGGTGCTGAAGAGGGCTGCCTCACTTCAGGTTTTGGCGGGTAACTTGCCGCGCCCATAGGGGTCTAGGATTTTATTGCACAGGCTATCCACACGACCAGGGGAACGTCGGGTTTCAGTAGTGGCTCTGTGAAACCCGGGGATCCCAAATATCTGTATTGTTCTGTGATGCTGTACATTTCTGTGATGTTGCATTTTTATCACGCCTTGAGCGAATATAATATATTGGTATATATATTAGTAGATGTTGTATATGTTTTGCGTCCGCGCTAGTCCAGTCCCCGCTCTGTCGTTAGTTAGCTAACCTAACGGGTAATGACAGGACCCAGTGGCGAATGCGGATGGCATATACGTACATCAGTATATTTTCGTTCTTTGTGGTGTGATCAATTGATGGGACTGCGTTGATTCGGATCAATGCAAGTTAAAAAACAAACCTAATCTGATGTTGTTGGAACACTTTTCAAAAAACTGTTATTGCAAGGACGTTCTCTTTTGTTTTGCATCGTGGTATTCAGTTGGAATATCCTGCTCCTCAGTCGACGAGGTAAGGACCGAGATCCCTTCACCAGGAGTGACCCCTTGGACAGAAGTTTGCGTCAGGGCATTAACTTCACTACAGCCGATTACTTTTGCTTCACACCGTGGTATTCAGTTGGAATATCCTGCACCTCATTCTACGGGGAAAGAGCCGAGATCCCTTCACCGGGAGTGACCTCTTTAGCAAAGATTTTCGTCACTATATTTTCTAAAAAGCTATCCGTTCCTTCAACAATATCAAGTTCATTACGTTAAAGGTTTTCGCCAGAAACCATTCATAGCCCTCCATCATTTCAGTTAAATATTCGGTAGTATTCAAGCTATGTATTTTGACCTCACGCCAAGGCATAGTGTTTGGTAGCTGCCGAGTATTTATCTGTTGCATAGATAGATGCGTTGGTTTGGGACAGTCGTACTACTATTTTGGCCTACGTCAAGAGTATGTACGGGTGGGTTCAAATTAACCTGGACAATGATGGGTAGAACTTGACATCTGACTTATGATATTTTGACCTCACGCCAAGGTCATAAGAGCATGGGGCAAAAATCACATCGGGAGTTTCAAAAGAACTGAAACTTGCCAGTTATGTGCATACCTTCTGGAGTGTGATGACGTGAGCGGATTCCGTCACGTTATCATGCGATGATAGTTGGATCCCGATTCCCACTGATGAGTTAGTTTACTCCTCGGATGATCCCGACTAATTCTTCTTTCAGGTTTGGAGAAGAATTTGAGATTACAGTGGGAGGTTTCCTGATTAGATAAATTGGTAACCATTCTGATCTAGGTTAGAGTGCACGTTGAGTGTTTCTTTTCTCTCTCTCTTTGGCAGCGACCATTGACCCGACCCTAAGACTATGACTCAGTGACCAAATTAACCGAACCTTCTTAAACACTGGCTTTTGGATTGTCAGAGTTGCAAACCTCATTGCCACTCCTACTTTTACCCTTTTCTCCAGGACACCCCGTATTACTACGAACGTCCACTTCCATTGGACAAAACCATCGTATGGTTATATACGAACTCGAAGGAATTTATTCGAGGATGGTTTCAGGTTCTGGAGAAAACGGATAGGACTATTCAGTTGTCTTTTCCTTTTACCTTCTCTCAAGTTGCGAGTACTCCTTGGTTTAGGAGATAGTACACCTATTATGCAAATTGGATAGTCTTCTTTCAAACTATAGGCAGGTGCCGACCGGTAGGGAATGAAGAAAACCAATTAGCCTAACGGTGGTGTACAGAAGGTATTATGTAAAGACAAAGAAAGTGATTAGTAAGAGGGCAAAGTAAATTGCGACTGCTATTCACGACCAAACCAAATATTCCTTCGCCAATCCTAAATCACCTTTGTATTTCTCCAGGACACTCCGTATCGCTACGAAGATCCACAGTTTATTGGATACTCCATCGTATGGTTATATACGAACTCGAAAGGAACTTGTTCCAGTTCGGGGATGGATTCTGGTTCAGGAGAAATAGGAATAAGGTTTATTCAGTTGTCTTTTATCTTCACCTTCTCTCGCATTGCGAGTGCTCCTAGGATTAGGACAGTACACCCATTATGCTTATTGGATAGTCTTCTTCCAAACCAAAGGCTGGTGCCGAACGGTAGGGAAGGAAGAAAACCATTTGGCCTAAAGGGATGTGCAGAAGGTAATGACTAAAGACATATAAAGGGATTTGGAGAGGTGGCAAAGAATTATACGGTTACAGTCATGAATCTGGAAGAGGCATTACTAGGAATACATGATACCCTATCGAAACATTTCAATGTTTCAGTTTCACTGTGTACTGTTAAAGGAAAACTGATTTCCCAATTAGACACTTACTTCAGGGTATGTATTTACCAGGTATGATTCTCACATCTGTATGGTTTTACAGATGATGAGTGGGAGTAGGTTAGTGGGAATTAGGTGATCATCCTCATAATATCGGGATTCGCTGTAATCGGTGATATTTGAGGAAATCACCTGGGCTGTTTGCCGGTCGGCAAATATTTGGTTTTGAATATCCGCTGTTATGCACCAATTTCAAATCGATATATCTGTACGTCTATTTTCATAGAGTGAGATATACCTTTTTGAAATTATGTCTATGACATTTACCTATATCAGTGGATGGTTAGGTAAGGAGCATTGAACAGCGGTGTAATTCTTCATAACCAAAGGTACAGTTTTCAACCTACGACACACAGGGATTGAGTTATCAAACTCAAGAGACTTAAACAGAGTATTGTGTGTTGTCCAGGGTCCATCAGGACAGAGGGGTTGGTCCTCGTACTATATTCGGTTTACTTATGACTTCTCTAGTTTTTAGACAGGTGTTTCGTGGAAACACAGGGTCCGAATTTTGAGAAGTTATAGGTATATGAATAAAGTAGAGAATCAGGTGTTGCAAGTATCGGGATTCTTCAAGGTGATCGAAGATGTAGATACTTGTGTATGGTATTCAGATGATAGTAATGATTTAGGGAACTTGTTTCTCTTTCAGGTTACTCATAATTAGAAGCATTCCTAAGTTGAGTAACGCTGATCGGCCTCCTTCCATTTAGTTGACATGCACTGGAGACAGCTGCATGATTTGAATCTGGTTCAATTAAATCAGTGCCTCTGGTCCTATATTGGATATAGAACAGTTCATATCTTAACGATGTTAAGGTACGGGGAGTTGTCCGGCTTATGATTAAAACCAGACACTGGACAACTCAAGGCACGTTTCTGTAATGGCTGTTTGTGGGTTGACCCAGGCTATGACGAGGGTTGACTTTCTACCATCTGGAAGAACAATAGCGATATTGTTTAGACTCTCCACAGTTTTAAATAAAATGGATTTTTCAGAAAACAGTAGTGGGAGTATGGTAGAACTGGAAGTGATTCCAGAACCACAAACGATTACTGAAGATTTGATAGGAACCTAAAGATTCAATCTGGTTTGACATTCCATTGGCCACTCTGCAGATAAGGTGGGTAACTTCAGGCACCCGAGAGGTACTCCGGTAGCCTCAAGGACGGTGACAGGGAAGTTCTTGTTTACCCACACTTGCCATTGCTGTTGTTCCAGACTGTGAGACCCGGCAGGAGGATGAGTATAGCGTCGTTCTAAACTTGCTTTAGAAGTGTACGTGTATATGACTCTGCCAGAGGGTTGTCGTAGTCAGTGGGAGCAGCGGAAGCATTGGTGGACGGGCAGCTTATGTCTATTTATAGACTAAAGCAGATATAGCGGAGATAGATCATCAATTTCTGATGTGACAGTCATAGGCTTGACTTCATCGGAATAGGGGATGGATCTGTTGAGAAGGTAGCAGGGTGTGATGTCATGGTATTTGGATGACATACATAGAGTAGGAAGTGATATTCCTATACTACGATCGGTATACTTTGGTCGTCACACAGTGGTTTCTCCACATGGGACTTGGACATTATATCAGACATACTGGTTACTAGATCTATGGTTTTAGATATAGATTTGGGTGGTTTCCCAATCAGGGTACTTAGACAGCATTCTAAGAGTATTTAGAATGGACGACTCCTGGCACGGTAATGTACCTGCAGGTGATGGAGTCACCCTCTCTAAAGGTGTCTTACAGACTAAAGGGGAGAGGGATGTGCATGATTGGCAGATCACTTGCTCAGGCAATTGAGTCAATCATGAGATGTCAAGTACCACACCAGATGTTGTTCTTGCACAAGATGCAATAAGTTGACATTGATCCAATCCTGGAGAAGCAGTCGGAAGCAGTTTTAGAACATAAGTGGATGTTCTAGGGATATGATAACGACAGCTTCATTCGGGAGACAGTTATCATTCCAGGCTTCCAAGGTGACCTGGACGACAAGGAGGTTGTCAGAGTTATAGTTTTCCCTCTGACGAGGGGCAGTATTTTGGACAGGTGGTCCAAGGCAATACTGAGGGAGGCATGGCGCAGGATACTGATTAAGTTCAGTTGACGATACAGTCTAAGAAGTTTGGATTTGGAGTTCATTTATGAGCTAGGTCCCATCAAACATCCAGACACATTCTAAGACAGGTATTGCTCATTTCGGGAGATGGCTTTCTCCGCGAACTTGAGATATAGAGAGACATAGAAAGAAACATCAAAGCGGATCCACTCACTGAGGCTATTCCTCGAACGCAATAGTTTCGCAAACGGGCTTTGTGAGACTGACTAGTAGAGGAGTTGGGTGTTCGGTATCACACGGGCTGTGAGTATGCGACATCGCAATAATTAGCCTTGAGTGCAAGTGGGAGATTGTTGGAGATAGTGCCCTCAGAGTCAATTATTGGATCACAGGCACGTGATTGCAATGATTGAGGGAGGACCTATCCCGGTAGGACAGTCTTACTCAAGATGATAGTTTGCTATCTGGTTTACCTTTATCATCGTGTACTGCTTTAGGTGACCTGACATGTCGCTATTACACGTTGATAGAGCCCCTAGGATTCTTACTTGACCACCAGTAGTATGAGGGCGATCATATAAGTGGGATCTGGTAGTCTATAAGCACATCCTTAAAAGGTCCCTAGTCGTGGGAGTTTCGAGACAGGGCATCGATACTCCAGAGTAGACTAGTGTATACACTCGAGACCCCGACGAGGGGCGGTGGCCGGTCTCATAAGCCACTGGTGTCAGTTGGTTCACCTAAGATGTATACAGGTGCTCATTGGGTTATGAGCACACCGGACAGGACTCGCCGGGAACATGCTAGTTGGTCTTATACCTGACGTCAGATAGCAGTTCCCTGGTGATATGTGTACAGGTTAGTTCATTGACCTGAGGATCGTCATTTGTCTCGTGTGAGTTCCCACTGTACTTTGATTACTACCCTACCACGTTCAAAGGAGACGTGCAAACAGGTTTTAGTTGGGTACAGTTCCGAGCCATATGGAGGCAGTGAGCGGATCTTCAGGGGTTCGTCTCTCCCGGTATTGGGGGTGAGGTCGCGCTGTGTTTAGGAGAGCCATTACATGAAGCCCTCGGTCGAGGCAGGAGATTTACTGGTAGGTATTCCAGTAGTATCTCAGGGTGTTCTGGGCTACACTCCGACACGACTTGTACCGCTTTTGGGGGTCTGACTTTTACCAACCCCTAGGCCCGCCATGCGATGCTCATAGACGAACGGACCGGACTGTATGGATATTGTCACTGTCAGGCTCAGTAGGGTGTCAGGATGAGTTCGCTCATCGACGTCCCTTTTGGTCAATAGCCGGTGGCCCGTCACGTATGGCTAATATCTCTGACGTGCTAGTGGTTAAGTCCACAGCCATAGTATTGACGAGTCTTTAGAGTCCACCACACATATAGTTACTCAAGTTTCGGGCGAAACGCTGTAGAGGCCGTATGGAGATATGGTAGGGTTCGATTAGATATGTGCGGTATTGCACGAATCAGGATCGGACGGATAATACTAGCCGGCTTTGGTTTAAGTCGGATCCTAGTATAGTATAGTGTAGATTTTGTCTCATTGCATTTGTATTCGGTCGGAATACAAATGCGGGCATGTATATGCAGTAGCGGGGTTTTCCTGTAATTTATTACGGGATCAGTTTTCTGAAGTTGCCAGTTTGCATTCCGTTCCGGCCGGTTTTCCTTTGTTCCTTTGCGGCCGGACTTTCCGATGGAGGGGGTTATTTGCAAGAGTGCAAATAACTTATTGTGGAGGGGATTCTTGCATTTGTAGCTTCATTATGATATTCTTATCATCATGAGATTAGAAAAGATTTGATGTTGATTTGAATTAGATTTGACCTTGTTATCATTGCTTATGGATGTGGTCACCCTCTCTTTTTCCTACCATCACCTCCCTTCATATTTTGTATTTTCCTCCACCATTTGATGAAGAGGGGCCGGTCACTTGAAAAAAGAGAGAGGTTCATTTTTATTTTGATGAGGGAAATTGATACATCCCAATTTTGGCTTGCTCAAAAAAATCCTTAACACTTCTCCAAAGTTCATTCCTTCTCTCCTCCATCACCAATGGCAACATTACCCCAAAGAGACAAATCACTACACATTCTACAGCAAATCTTGGGCACGTCGGCTCTCCAACTTCGTGCCCGAGTTGCCTCGGTATAGAGGTGGGAGCCCGTAAAAGAAGCAGGCGACGTGGTGCCCTTCCGGGGAGGAGGTGGAGACCGGACATTCCGCGGGAGATCGGGACGACGACGAGAAGACCGGAGGATACGGATCGCTCGGTATATCTCTCTTCCCATCTTGTAGTTAGCTAGGACTAGTTAATGGTACGATCCGGATTTTAGTGCGCGGTGGTGCCGGTTTGAAAAATTAAAGTTAACCATCGCTTCCGCATTTGGCCTCGGAATGGAGGCCAGGGCGCCGCCGTGCACTTACAATTATAACTAATTATGATAGAGATAATTGCGGAGGATTATGATTCTGGACTGCAGTCCAGAATGGAAATCCCGGTTAACCCTTGTTTCTAAACCCCTGTATATTCCTGTTCAATTATGAGAATGCATGGAACCCTATATCGTTACGTAGTAAATTGAACTAGCTTTCTTCCTCCACTAGTATCACTGGATTCCTCAACCGTTTGATATTTTTAATTCATTTTACAATGTCGATACGTCTTGCTGAATTCTGCAGAGGCAGATTTTATACATCAAATATAATCTGTCCATAACTCCCTGTAGACATAGCATATTACTGATCCTCCAATTGCGGTGGAAACATAACTAATAACCCTAAATATTGTTCAACTATAGTGTCGCCTAATTATGATCCCAACTGGGATTAAAATACGTTACGAAACGGACTTCCGATTCCGAAACCGGATTTTCAGCAGTGAACGCTTAAAATGAAATGGCCATATCTAGCGATTCCGAAACCCGATTAACGTGAAACCAATTTTGATGGATAGATAGTTAAACATACTGCTTACCCCTTTTATTGTTTCGCTAAATTTTGCATGTATGGTGTATGATAAATTATGCAAATGGTAAGACACCGACTGATGACATCTTAATCATGCCTTAATTACTGTATTCTCATCACATTATATAAATGTCATTGCATTGGTAACCTAGTGATCATGTGCATTACCCAGTGTTAGGTATTAGTGTTTGATTGCGGCAAGTACGTTAATGTTTAAGTATGAATGGATAAGTGAAAGTGACACGTACTTGTACACAATCAGTGGACCCTATTGATTTATTGCATTGTCGATGTCTGTGGGACGTGTATAAGTGTGACTATAATTGGTATGGGACAATTATGGAAGTACTTGTATGGGTGTCACAGGTAAGACACCAAACACTGTCCATTTATCTTGGGTATCAGTTGAGACATGCGTGATGGAGACCCTGTCTTCAGTTCTCGCGTAGACTCGTCATGGACCGACTGGTATTTGGGTTCATGGTTGGCGTTTGATGTAGACCACGGGGTGTGGGGTAGTTTGAGTGTGAGTTCAACAGAATCTCGGGAGTCCCATGCCGGCACATACAGCGATTCTGGAGATATATGGGGATATTACTGATTATTAGCGAGCGACTCGGGCCCTTGTTCTCTTGCCTTTGGGTCCTACCCTTGGGTGGGGATACTCACGAGTGGTTGAATCTCACACTTGGACCGACGATAGGCTTAGCGACTTGTACAGTGAGACTTAGAGACTGATAGGGTTAGTGACATTGACATGCATTGTGTACTGATTCGACATACCTGCCATACTGTTTATTGCTCTACTGTTACCCGCTCTATTAGTTACCTGCTTTGGCTACTTCATGTTCACGCCTGTATTCTTTTGATTACTGTTACATATTCATCACTATTGCACGAGTTCCTATTTGTGTCTATTTATATATATTGCTATCATGTCGCTCTGACGACCTGAGTATGCATGCTCAGAGTGAGAAGTGGATCTAGCTTGGACCAGGACCTGACGTACCTCGAGGACATCGCGGACATCTTGATCATCGACCCAGAGCTATACTTTCTTGATCTCCATCTGGTTAGTTCTTTTGATTTAGTTACTGCATTTCTCATTACCTGTGCATTGATTACTGATTACCACGTAAAGCTAGAAGCCGAAGTGTGACTACGGAGAGATATTTTCTCGACCGTAGAAGCATGGCTGGCCTTATCAACCCCTCGTATTCCGTATTTTGGGAAGTGGGGCATGACAGTAAGAGAACACGGGGCCGAATCATGCTCACTAAGAATAAGAAATACCATCCATACAACTCCCTGTTCCTTTATAAAAAGAGAGAAAAAGGGGAGAAAATTCCCTACTACTCAAGTCTCACGTGTTAAATACGTGAGCGCCTATATACAAAGCATATAGACACTGCAATTAAAATGACTCATGAGCTAAATAAGCCTCATGTGTTAAACACGTGAGCGCCTATATGCTTTGCATATAGGCGCTGCAATCAAAACACCTAATGGGCTAATAAACCTCATGTGTTAAACACGTAAGCGCCTATATGCAAAGCATATAGGCGCTGCAATCAAACAATTAATAGGCTAAATAAGGCTCACGTGTTAAACACATGAACGCCTATATGCAAAGCATATGGGCGCTGAATAAAATAAACTAATGGCCAAATAGGCCTCACGTGTAAAACACATGAACGCTCATATGCAAACCATATGAGCGCTGAAAATAAACTGGCCAAAACCCACGCTAAGGGTCGCGTGTTAAACAAGTGAATCCTCCTGCCACATTTTTTGGCTGTGCTCACATGCAAAGCATGTGAGCACCCCAATCTTAAAATACTCACATCTGATTCTGTGTGATAGAATTAAAATTCTATGTAGGAAATATTTTTCTGATTTTTCTCAAATTAGAAAGATCTTCTCTGTTAAACAGAGGACCCTTGGATCAATAATCCAACGGTGATTATAAAATCACCCACCGATAATCTGATAGAATGAAATTCTATTTTAGGGAAAATATTTCCTAATCTTGTTAAACAAACAAGAAAACTTTTATGTTAAACAGAGAGCCTTTGGACTAAAAATCCAACGGTGAATAAAATTCACCAATTGATCTAAAAAGATAATTTTGGATTGATTATGAAATCAATTATGATCTCTCAATTAGAGATTTTCTTAATAAGTTGATCTTTTCTCTTCTCCTATAAATAGGAGCAAGGAGGTAAAAATAAGGAGGGGGGGACACACGGAGATAAAAGAGAGAGAATATACAGAGAGAACTTCCCACAAGCTTCTAAAGAATACAGTGAGCCATTGATAGAAAAGAGAATTTAATTCTCAAAGAAAACTTGTCTCGTTGAAACCCTAAGTAAAGAAACACAGAGATCATATTATCTCTCCTTTACCTCTCTAAGGGTTTAACCTTTCATATAAGAACCCAGTTCTTTCTCTGGTTGAGATTTGCAGAAGCAGATCTTCCCACAAGTTGAGAATTTAATTCTCATCGGGAAGATTCTATTCTGCAGATTCAAAATTTAAGAGTAAAGAACTAAGTTAAAAAGAAAGAACATAAACATATGGGAATTTAATTCCTTCAAAATTAGGGTTTAACCCTACATAAAGAACTTGGTTCTTAAAAAAGTGGAAAAAAAACTTAGTTCTTTAATACAAATGATATTGATGGTCCAAAATCTTCAAATCTGAAATTTTGATGATCATCAATGACTAAAAATGTCATTAACAGAGATCAATATCTCTAAGAAAACACAAGAACAACTTGGTGACTCGATTAGTGCTTAGCACTATTTTGAACCCTCACATATTTCCCACGAGAAGCGCTTAAAAAAACCCAAAAAGAACAGCTAAACCTGCCTCACGTGTTTCTCACATGGGCACCTAAAGAGCAAAGAAAAACTTCTTTGTCCATTAGGCAGCCGCCCCAAAAGGAAGCAGACAAGTGAAATGCACGTGAGCTCTATCCAAGTGCTTAACCTTTCTCTAAAAATTAGAAAACGAACAAATAAAGTCCAAAGCCCAGCACTCATGTGCTTCCCACGTTAGTATCATGGAGAGTGCTAAGCACTCCATGATTAGTTAAAAATGACTAAAAACGCTCATATCTGAGTGCCTCACGTGTTTCACACGTGAGTACCACAGGACTCTAGTGCTTAGCACTAATCCATCACCCCATGTGTTTCACACGTGAGCGCTGTATGTCTAAGTGCTCAGCACTGTTGGGTAATTATGGAAACTCAATCTCAGCCCAAAATTGGCTAAGTTTCCTAACGTTAAACCTCCTTCTTTTTAAATCAATCGAGTCCATATGCTCTTGATTTTCAAAGTCTCAAATATGACAAAAAATTCTTGAGTCCACAACAACCCCTTTTCAATCAAGTACAGAATTTGGTTTAAGGGTACATCTCTTCACACCTTTGATACACGTCGTTATAATTTCTCAACGTCTTCAGAGAGGTGGCGGGTCCCGACGACCAACAACTTCTTTTGTTGATGCACTTCCAAATTGATGTGTACGACCGCCCCAAATTGGGCATATTCCATATCAACATTGTTCACTTCGTCACGTAACAAATACACGTGCACGTAAGATGAATAATGGACCGAGATGTCCTTAAACTAAAACTTCGCCTAAAAAACGGCGACAATGGACCGAGATGTCCTTAAACTAAAACTTTGCCCCAAAAACAACAACAATGGACCAAAATGTCCCTAAACTAATATTCGCCTAAAAAACGGTGATAACTGACAGTGACGTCCTTAAACTAAAATAAGTCGAGTCCCCAAATTCTCATATATATTTAAGTCGATCTTAATCTCAAACTAGATTAACGGTCCTTAAATAAAATAAATCCAAATCTAAAACATATGGATTTGGATTAATCCACGCCCTACGGGTGACGACATAAACTAGTCTCCGTATACAATCCACGGGCAACCAAAACAAACAAAAACACACACGACACGAAGTGAACTGCTAGAGAAAGAGAAAGTGGTTATCGCATTGCGTTAACGTAATTAACTGCAGGGGTTTGCGCCTGTAGGGAAGAGTGTTCCCACAATCAAAAACCCCTCACAAACGAGGGGGAATCTGATAAAGTCGCGCTACAACGGCCGCATCCATCCAAACCTCCGATATACGGTGTCATAAATCAACTTGGTATGTTTGGATAGGTGGACGGTTAAATCCAAATAGCATCTGCCCCCAGATTTAGGCAAGATGACCCATCCCGGTTCGACTCCGTTTCCGGCGGTGAACACTCCTGAAATTACTACATATGCCGGCAGAGGGACTCTTGAGATTCCGTTGATCGAATTTACACTCAAACTACCCCACACCCCGCGGTCTACATCAAACACCAACCATGAATCCAAATACTAGTTGCTCTATGACAAGTCTACGCAAGAACTGGAGACAGGGTCTCCATCAAGAGTGTCTTGACCGGTATCCAAGATAAATGGATAGTGCTCGATGTCTTACTATGACACTAATATAAGTGCTTCCATAACCATTCCATATCAGTTATAATTATACTTATATATGTCATATAGGCGTCGACAATGCAATAACTAATTGGTTCCGCTGATTGTGTACAAGTACGTGTCACTTCACTTATTCAATCACGCTTTTACACTAACGTACTTGACACAATCCAATCACTAACATTTATCACTTGGTAATGTAACACGGTCACTAGGTTATTGATGTAAATTAACACTATTTACAAGGGTATGACAGTCATGCAACATGATGGGGATATAGTAAATGCACTACTGAATACACATGAGCAACCGGTGTCGGTTGGATTAGGAAAAAATCACATAAAATCACACATGTATAATTTGGCAAAACAATATAAAAAGAGTAAATAGTGTATTAAATTATCTCTACAAAAAAATTGGTTTTGAGTCAATCGGGTTTCAGGTTTGCTAGTTATGGTCATTCCATTTTAAGTGTTTACTGCTGGAAATCCAATTTCTGAACTGGAAGCCCATTTTGTAACACATTTTACTCCCTATTAGGATCATAATTAGGCGACGCTACAGTTATATAATATTTATATTTATTTGTTATGTTTCCAACGCACTAGAAGGATCAATAATATCCACTGTACACAGGGAGATATGCACTGTCTAAGGTTAAGGTATACATTATGGTTCTGCACGAAACTGCAGTATACATCTACGGTTTAAAAAGTGTTATAAATATCAAAAGACACTGAAATGCAACGAGACCAGCACCGTTTGAAATATAATTCAATTATCTACATTTCTATGTATGGTTCGGCACACTTGCGTGCTTAAACGGTGAGAAAAATGCGTTCCAAAACGGGTAAGGGTAAAGATGCTTGCTCTGGACAGCAGTCCAGAGTCACGAATCACCTCAGTTTTCGTTGCTATAACTTAATAAAATTCAAATATAAACTATGGGATACTGTAGGTTTATATGTTGGCTTCGATACGAGCCCTAGAACATTAGGTTACAAGTTGCATTCAGTTTAATATAGATTTTAGAACGTGGTATGTGCGGTGAATTCTAGATTCAACGTCCCCCTTTGGGGGGGGGGCGTTTCTTGTGCGAAACAACATTATTTTGCATTCAAATTTCTACACGATAATTAAAAACAGTAAATGGATTTATCGATCATAAGTTTTGCTATTTTCATTTGGGTTTTGGTTTAGGATTCGTATCGAACACTCTTGCATTATATACATGTCACAATTGAAACATCGATTTTACTCAATTAATTAAAGTGTGATTTAATCACTACAAGTTCTACACGGTACTAGAAAGGTAATATTAAACCGGAATGTGTTCCACTCAATATGATTAAATAATGACGGTCACACATTAGAATGCAACAATAATTATAGTGTAAATATATTATCAATATGACTATAATTTGACAAACTAATAATTTATAGCATGCAGAGCAAGTGAGGGGTTCACTTGCCTCGGTCGCTGACATGGAAGCGACGAACATGCAGACTATTCGTCTCGACACATGAGAAGGCTACGAACGTTGTGGAATCGGGCATGACGCAACGCAAAGCTCGAGCGTGATACGGACTGCGACGGATATGTGCGGTGTTACGATGACGGCTACATCGATGACCATGACGATTACAGAGACCGAGGCCATGGCTTGGACGGCGACAAAGGTGACGGGAACAGCGGTTACGGCGACTGCAACAGGTGTTCGATGAAATGCCGGGGCTTGACGCTGACGTCGATTCGGGTTCAACAGTGGCGGAGCTCGACGGCGGTGAGTTGAGGGGAGCTAGGCGACTGTGAGGAAGCTGGCGGTGACACGGTCGGAGGTGGCGCATGCATAGCACGACGGTGGTGCTGCGGTGCTGGTATGGTGCTAGGCATGGCAGCAGGCACATCGTGGTTCGAGGCTGGCATGAAGCGGGCACTAGTGCAGAGAGAAAACTCAGCAATGACAATGGTAAGCTCGGGGACCAGCGGTGGTCGGGGGAGCTCCGACGACGTGTGGAAGTCGGTGGTGAAGGGTTTGGTGTTGGGTTTAAGGATGCAGTGAAGGAGGTTGTGGGGGCTGGAAGTGGATGGGGTCAATGGAGATGGCAGCAGGGGTTAGCAGGGGTTGTGGGGTTGAGTTGCGAGGCTTGATCGACATAGCCAGTAGAGTTTGGGAGTTGGAGATGGAGAATGGGGCTCGGTGATAGGAGTGGCTGTCGAAGGCGGTGCGGGGGGAGCTTCGATGAGGTGAGTTCGCCGATGAGGGCAATGAGAGGAGCTGGAGATAGAAGGAGATGGTAGTGTGGCCCGGTGAAGTTAGGCGGTGGGTATGGGTTGTGCAGTGGTGGCTTTAGGAGCTCAGGTTATGGAGTTTTGAAGGGAAAGGAAATCAAGTGGAGAAGAGGAGGGAAGTGGTGGTGGTGAGGTCCAGTGGAGGGTGGATACTCGTCGGCAGTGAAGGGGTTTGCATTGGGGGGGGAGGGCTCGGTGAGATTATGAGAGAGAGAGAGAGAGAGAGAGAAGATATTAGAGAGGGGAGAGAGACGTTGAGAGATTGATAGGGTTTAGCATTGAAGTGGAGGCGTTGGCGTGGCTCGTCATGGGCAGGCGCGAGTCATGGGAACGTTGGCGAGAGAGGGAGAGAGCCGTTGGGTGTTGAGGAAGAATATGGAACGTTAGGAGAGAGGAAGGCTCGGTCTTGGAGGCAGTACAACGGAGGCTTGGTGCTGGAGCTCGGGGGAGAGAAGATCGCAGGGCTGTTGCGGAGAGGCGGGGATCTTAGGGGTAGTTGGCGAGCGGGGGCAACACCGACGAGGGCTGGTTTGTGGGCGACCACGGGTCTTAAGGGGACGTGGGTACGAAGAAGAGGTCGCGGTTCATGGAGGCTCAGTGCGAAGAAGGCGGGAACAGTAAAGAGAGGGAAAAAGAGAAGAAAAAGAAGGGGGAATCAGGTCAGGCATGGGTCGGGTCGGGTGTGGATCGGGTGTGGCTTATAGGCTGGGCTTTGGGGTTAGGAAAAATATAAAAGGGGTTAGGGTGTGGATTTAGGGTTTAGGTTAGAAAAATAAAATAAGAAATTATATTTAGAAAAATATAGGAAATATTAATTGTAGAATTTTAAATATAAAAATTTTGGGGAAAACATTTATTCATAAATACGGAAAATATTCACAACGGAACTGAGTATTACAATTACTCCACCTTAAGCAATAAGTGTGCAATCTCTTGTATCCAATCTTCTAAGCGAAGTTAAATTCCTCTTCAGTTTTGGGACATACCTGATATCACCAAGAACTCTTTACTTCTCATCGAATATCTTCATCTTCACGGTGCCCATGCCTTCTATTTCTACTTCAGAATTATCCGCTAACGTCACCGTTTCCTTTTCTCCTTGATTTTATCGAACCACTCCTTATTTAAACATACGTGAAAGGATGTCCCCGAATGTATGTACCATATATCTTCCTTTTTGACTTTGTCATCACAAGTTATAAGCAAACCGCGTTCTATCTCAACATCGTGGGCCACGTTCGCTTGCTCTTCCTCTCTTCAGATCATATTAATCCTTCTTCATCTTAGGGTAATCAGACTTGTTACAGTAATAACACGTTATCTTCGAAACTTCTCTTGCAGGCCACGATATCCAATTTCTTCCATAGTTGCTCTGTTCTTTCCTCCACTTCGGACTCTCTCTTACAACAAGTCCAGATGAATCAGATAATCTACTTAATGATTTCCTTCTTAATTCTTCATTTAAGAGACAGTTTATTACCGCGCTTGTAGAAATAACTCTGTCCGGAGACGAATTGCTCAAAAAAACTATCAGAATTTCCTAACCGCTCGGAAGGAAACTCAATACGATAGGTGCTTGCATCTTGTCTTCAATCGGCATCTTCATAATCGCAAGTTGATTCACAATATTCTTAACTTCGTTCAAGTGCTCCGCTATTAAGAAATCTTTGTGGAACTTCAAATGCATCAATTCTCTCATTAGAAAAGATTTGTTCATATTCGTCTTTCTCTAGTAGAGATCTTTCAATTTCTTCCATAAAGTTTCTGCAGTGCTTTCTGACGATATATGGTGGAACACCGAATCTTCTATCCATTAGTGAATAAGAATCCTCGCCTTTCGATCCATCCTCATCCAATATTCATCAAACATCTTCTCTGGCTTGGCGCTAATCGCATAAAAAGGCGCATCTAAATCTTTGAGGCACAACATGTTTTCCATTCTCGACTTTCATATCGATCAATTTGTGCTATTCAAACGTACCATCTTTGTTGCGATTTGAGTTGTTTTTATCTTCGTCGTTCTTCTCTCAACCAAACTTTGATACAAATTTGTTAGGATTTTTAGGTCCCAAACAATTCAGAAATCAAACACAAATTTTTGAGAAGAAAAGAAAATATAAAAAAACAAGGAAAAATTTCTTCCAGTTTCTCTTTTTTATTCAATTTCAATATGAATTACAAAATCTCTCTTCCCACAAAACTTTTCTTCAACTCTTCTTATTCTTCTCTACATAAAACACCCTAATTAATTTATATTTATAGGCTTAGAAAGCCTAAATCTATTTCTACTAGAATACCTAATTTAGATCTCATCAAATCTCCAAAAATAATTGTTCCCTCATAAAATTTCGGGAAAGAAACCCCAATGGGGCATCACGTGCTCACACGTGACCAAGGGTCACGTGCTGACACGTGATAGTTTACTGGGGGCTCTGTTATAATAGAATTGAATTTTCATCTACAGGAGTCACGTGCCCACACGTGATGGGCCTTTAAACCCACTGAAAGGGATTAAAGGATATAATAAAAACTAAGAAAAAACCCCAATGGGGCATCACGTGCTCACACGTGATCAAGGGTCACGTGCTGACACGTGATGATTCCTTAGTTCTTTAAAATAGTAGAATTAAATTCTGGTTAAAATGTTAATCAAGGGGGGTCATGTGTCAACACGTGATATGTTCCTAAGCTCTTTAATTAATAGAATTAAATTCTATTTAAATGATCAAATAATAGGATCACGTGCCAACACGTGATAGGCTTTTAAAGCCTTCTGAACTAATAGAATTAAATTCTAATTAAGAAGGAATCGAGAACCCTAATTGGAAAAAATTTCTCTAAATCTTTCCAAACAAAAAAAAGATTGTGCTCTGTAAAGTGGAGCACCGTTGGATTAAAAATCCAATGGTGATTAAAAATCATCAGTTTATAGAAAGATTCTATACAAGGAAAGATTTTCCTGAAATTCACCAAGAATAACAAGCAGAATATATATTGGATTAAAAATCCAATGGTGAATAGAAATTCACTGAGTGATCTAAAAGATCATGTTGGTTACAAAAACAACCAAAATCTTTCAATAAAAGATTGACTAAACAGATTGATTATTTTCTTTCTCTTATAAATAGGAGCCAAGAAGAGAAAAGAATAATCCTTGGAATTTTTTTGAGATATTCAACAACAGAGAGAAAAAAAGAGAGGAGAATTTAATTCTCAAGAGAGAAAAAGAAGAACTCTTCAGAAAAAGAAACTCTAGGTGAGAAAGGGAAAGTGATCTAAGCTCCATAAAACAAAAAAGAGAATTTAATTCTCAATTTAAGAGTTTAACTCTTCTGAAAAGGACTTAGTTCTTCCTTTGGTTGAAGATCTGCAGAAGCAGATCTCCCCACAATTTGAGAATTTAATTCTCATCAGGGAGATTCTGCCATGCAGATCCAAAAATTAGAGAGAGAATTGAGTTTAGGGAATTTAATTCTCCCAAATTCATAGGAATTTAATTCCTTCAAATGAAACTAGGGTTTAACCTTACATAAGAATTTACTTCTTCCAAATTCATAGGAATTTAATTCCTCCAAAGGAAATTAGGGTTAACCCTACATAAAAATTTAATTCTTCCATATACATAGGAATTTAATTCCTCAAAACAAAATTAGGGTTTAACCCTACCTAAGAATTTAATTCTTAAAACAAGAGACTTGAAGCTCCCCATGCACGTAAAGAGATCAATACCCAACCTGATCACGTGGTAACACGTGACCCTCATCCTCAATGAGTAAAAAAGAACAAACAAGACTAAGTCACTTGCCCTCACGTGACCCCTAAACAGACTCCTCAAAATGAGAAAGAAAAATCATAGAGGCAATGCCTCACGTGCTCACACGCGACCCTCAAAACTGAAGGGAATAAAGCCAAAGGCAATACTGATTTTGGGCGCCCCCACGTGTCCCCACGTGACCCCTGACAAACACCTCTTTAAAAAAAAGAGAAGATGGAAAGAACTGAAGGATTAAAATCCAATGCATGGGCGCCCTCACGTGTCCCCACATGACCCCTAGCAAATCCCTTTAATATCCAGTGCATGGATGCTCATCACGTGCCCACACGTGATGGCCTGGAAGATTGAAAGTGTTTAACACTTATTTAAATATTCTGAGAATAAAATAAAGGAAGCTTAGCCCAATCCTAGGGCGCCTCATGTGTCCTCACGTGAGCGCTTCATCTTTTTAGTGTTTAACACTATTTTGAGCATTTTACCCCTAGTGTTTAACACTATTCTAAATGCATCACGTGGGAACACGTGACCTCCTGATATGTGCTAGTGTTTAAAACTATTTTTCAAACCAGTCTTAGCCCAAATTGGCTAAGTCTTTCTGAGTCAAGACCCCCCTTTTGACTGAGCCTCAAATACATTTTTGTCTTCCAATGTTGGTCATCTCATATGACATTTGAGTGCTCAGGACTCAATAAAAGACAAAATACGGCCAGAACCCAGATTTATGTTTAGCATTGCTAAATAATGGGGGGCTGAACATAGACTGTAAGTCTACGGTAGCGCCCCGGCCGTCTTTCAGACGCCAAAATACGGAACAAAAACTTTTATAACTGGCGCTATCGCAAACTATAACCCAGATCTGCCATTAACGCTAAACTAACAAACTGTAAAGAGGGTAGAAAGGTTATACCGAATGATCCGAGTCCTTCGTTCTTCAACCATCATCCTACACTCCGTTGCGGCTGCTCCGATCTCTTCGATCTCCGATCTCCTCGTCCAGGTGGCACCACGTCATCGGATCTTTAAACGGGCTCCCGCCTCTGACTCGAGGCAACTCGGTCATCAAGTTTGCTAAAAGAGATGACCAAGAATGATGTAGAGAATGAGTAAAAGACTTTGTCTCGCTTCGTCCAAAGCCATGGACGAACGGTTAATGAAGTTGCCAGTTGAGTCGGGTGATGGAATGAAATGAGCTATGAAATTTCCATACACCCAAAACTATCATAATTTATCCAAATGAATCATCAAGTGAAGTGTGAAATCTCTCATGGGCATCAAGGAGGGGCCGGCCACAATATATGGAAGGGGGGTGAGTGTAGGAGAGAGTGGGGGTAACCATAAGGATAAAGATCAAGAGAAAATATCCTTAGGTAAATAAGAAACATTAAAGCTAAAGCATGAGTCACAATACACCTCATCTCTCATTTAATGCTAACAATGAATCATCAACTAAGTCACCTTCCAAGAAGCTTCCTCTCATCATCTAGAAACTTCTAGAACCATGACCCACCCAAGAAAAGATAAATCCGCATTTAACCGAATTTTAAATACCGTTGATAAAAAACTGGAAAATGGCAACTTCTAAAAGCGATCCTGAAACGAATTTCAGGACAACCCCGTAACAGTATAAACATACCCGTATTTGTATTACGACCGAATACAAATGCAACTGAGACAAAGATATTATATCTACACAGTATAATACTCGGATCCGGCTTAAACCAAAGCCCACCAGTATTATCCGCCCGAAATATGACACGTGCGTAAACGCACGTGTATTTTCCGAACCCTGCCATAAAACCATACGGCCTCTACAACGTTTCGCCCGAACTTGGGAAACAATCTGTGGGGGACTCTAATGACTCGTCAGTACCCTGGCAGTGGGTTTAACCACAAGTCGTCAGCGGCACTAGCTGTGCGTAACGGCTGCCCATGAACTGACCTCAAGGGAGGCCGATGAGCGAACTCATCCGGAAACCCTACTGAGCCTGACAGTGACAATGTATATACAGTCCGGTCCGTTCGTCTATGAGTATCGTATATCCAGCCTAGGGGGCTAGTAATGTCAGACCCCCAATAGCTGTATAAGTCGTGTCGGAGACAAGCCCTGAACACCCTGAGATACTACTGGAGTACCTACCAGTAAATCTCACCTGGCTTGGCCAAGGACTTGGTGTAATAGCTTTCCTAGACACGGCACGATCTCAACCCCCAATACCGGGAGAGACGAATCCCCTGCCGATCCGCTCACGTGCCTCCATGTGGCTCGGGACTGTACCCAAAAACTACCTGTTTGCACGACTCCTTTGAGCCGTGGTAGGGTAGAAATCAAAGCACAGTGGGAACTCACACGAGACAAATGACGACCTCAGGTCGATGAACTAACATGTGCACATGTCACCAGGGAACTGCTATCTGACGATAGGTATAATACCAACTAGCAGATTCCCGGCGAGTCATGTCCGGTGTACTCATAACCCAATGAGCACCTGTATACATCTTAGGTGATCCAACTGACACCAGTGGCTTGTGAGACCGGCCACCGCCCCTCGTCGGGGTCTCGACTGTATACATTAGTCTATTCCGGAGTATCGATGCCCTGTCTCGAAACTCCCGCGACTATGGACCACTTTTAAGGAAATGCTTATAGACCATCCAACTCTCACGTATATGATCGCCCTCATACTGTTGGTAGTCAAGCAAGATCCTAAGGGCTCTATCAAAGTGTAATCGTGATCAGTCACCTGAACCTATACACGACTGATAAAGGCAAACCAGATAGCATACTATCATCTCGAGTAAGACTGTCAAATCGGCATAGGTCCTCCTCAATCATTGCAATCACGTACCTGTGATCCAATAATTGACTTTGAGGGCACTATATCCAACAATCTCCCACTAGCACTTAAGGCTAATTATTGCGATGTCGCGTACTCACAGCCCGTGTGAAACCAACACCCAACTCTCCTATTAATCAGTTTCACAAAGCCCGTTTGTAAAACTATTGTGTTCGAGAAATAGCCTCAGTGAGTGGATCCGCCCTGATGTTTCTTTCTATGTCTATCTTAATCTCAAGTTCGCGGAGAAAGCCATCTTCCGAATTGAGTAATACCTGTCTTAGAATATGTCTGGATATCTGATGGGATCTAGTTCATAAATGAACTCCAAATCCAAACTTCTTAGACTGTATCGATAACTGAACCTAATCAGTATCCTGCACCAAGTCTCCCATAGTATCCTCTTGGACCACCTGTCCATAATACTGCCCCCTTCATCAGAGGGAAAACTATAAATCTGACAATCACTCTGTCATCCATGTCACCTTTGAAGCCTGGAATGATAACCGTCTCCCGAAGGAGGCTGCCATCATCAAATCCGTAGAACATGCACTTATGTTCTAAAACTGCTTCCTTATGTTTCTCCAGGATTGGATTAATACAAACTTATTGCATCTAGTGCAAAAACAACATCTGGTGTGGTACTTGACATTTCATGATTGACTCAGTTGCCTAAGCAAGTGATCTGCCAATCATGCACATCCCTCTCCCCTTTAGTCTGTAAGACACCTTTAGAGAGGGTGACTCCATCAGCTGCAGGTACACCACCATGCCAGGAGTCATCTATTCTAAAAACCATTAGAATACTGTCAAAGTACCCACATTGGGAAACTACCCAAATCCAGATCTAAAACCATAGATCTAGAAACCAAAATGTCAGATATTATATCCATATCCTGTTTGGAGAAACAACTGTGTGACGACCATAGTACAACCGATCATAGTATAGGAATTTTACTTCCTACTCTGTGTATGTCATTTCAAATACCAGGACATCACACCCTACTACCTTCTTAACAGATCCATCCCCTTTTCTGATGAAGTCAAACCCATGACTGTCACATCAAAATTAGATGATCATTCTCCGCTATAACTGCTCAAGTCTATAAATAGACATAAGCTACTTGCCCACTATGCTTCCGCTGCTCCCACTGACCACAACAACCATCCTACCGGGTCTCATAGCCTGAAACAACAGTAGTGTCAAGTCTGGGTAGATAAGAACCTCCCTGTCACAGTCCTTGAGGCTACCGGAGTACCTCTCGGGTGTCTGAGGTTACCCACCATATCTGCGGAGTGGCTATTGGAATGTCAAACTTGAATGAATCTATAGGTCCTATTAAATTTTCCGTAATCGTTTGCGGTTCTGGAATCACTTCCAGTTCTACCATACTCCCACTACTGTTTTCTGAAAAAAATCCATTTTACTAAAACTGTGGCGAGTCAAGAACAATATCACTATTGATCTTCCAGATGGTAGAAAGTCAACCCTCGACATAGCCCGGGCCAACCCACAAACTGCCATTACAGAAACGTGCCCTGAGTTATCCAGAGTCTGGTTTTAAGCATAAGCCGGACAACTCACCTATATCCAATATAGAAACTTTGGCACTTATTTAATTGGAACCAGATTCAAAACATGCAGCTGTCCCCAGTGCATATCAACTTAATGGAGAGAGGCTAATCAGCATTACTCAACTTAGGAATACATCCAATTATGAGTAACCTAAAAGAGAAACAAGTTTCTCAAAACCATCACTATCAACTGAATACCAATCACAAGTATCTACATCTTCGATCTCTTTGAAGAATCCTGATACTTGCGATATCTGGTTCTCTACTTTATTCTTATACCCACAACTTCTCAAAACTTAGACCTTGTATTTCTACGAAACACTTGTCTAAAAACTAGAGAAGTCATAAGTAAACAGAACATAGTACGAGGACCAATCCCTTTTGTCCCGATGGACACTGGACAACATACAATACTCTGTATAAGTCCGCTGAGTTGAATAACTCAAAACCTGTGCATCTTAGGTTGAAAACTGTACTTATGGTTAAGAACTACTCCGTTGTTCAATGCTTCTTACCCAATCGTCAACTGATGTAGGTAAATGTCATCGACATAATATCAAAAAGTTATATCTCACTTTATAAAAATAAACGTACAGATATATCATTTTGAAATTGGTGCACAACAACGGATACTTAAAACCAAATACATGCCTGCCGGTAATAAACCAGGCGACTTCCTCAAATATCACCAATTACAACGAATTCCGATATAATGAGGATGATCGCCTAATTCCCAATAATTTCCCCCCACTCATCATCTGTAAAACCATACAGATGTGAGAATGAAACCTGGTAAATACATACCCTGGAGTAAGTATCTAATCGGGAAATCAGTTTTCCTTTAACAATGCACTGAAACATGAAAATGTTTCGTAGGGGTATCCTGGTATTCATAGTAATGCCTCTTCCATAATCCAATTCATGACTTTAACCGTATATTTCTTTGCCATCTCTCCAAATCTCTTTATTTGTCTTTAGTCGTTACCTTCTGTACACCATCGTTAGGCTAAATGGTTTTCTTCCTTCCCTACCGTTCGGCACCAGCCTATGGTTTGGAAGAAGACTATCCAGTAAGCATAATAGGTGTACCCTCCTAAACCAAGGAGTACTCGTAATTTGAGAGAAGATGATGATAAAAGATAACTGAATAATACCTTATTCTTTTAAAGGTGAAATAGGAGTGGCGATGAAGTACGCGGTTTGATCGTGAATGATAACAGTCGCAATTTACTTTGCCCTCTTTCCAATCCCTTTATTTTGTCTTTACATATTACCTTCTGTACACCCTACTTAGGCTAATTGGTTTTCTTCATTCCCTACCTTTCGGCACCTGCCTATGGTTTGGAAGAAGACTATCCAATAAGCGTAATAGGTGTACTCTCCTAAACCAAGGAGCCCTCGCAATCTGAGAGAAAGTGATAATAAAAGACAACTGAATAAACCAATTCTATTTCTCCTAAACCTTGATCCATCCTCGAAGAAGTCCCTCCGAGTTCGTATATAACCATACGATGGATCTATCCAATGGAAGTGGATGTCCGTAGTAATACGGGGTGTTCTGAGAAATGAAAAGGGTAAAAGAAGGAGTGGCAATGACTTATGCAACACAGACAATCCAAAAGCCAGTATTTTAAGAAGATTCGGTCAACTTGGTCACTGAGTCATAGTCTAGGGTCGGTCAAAGGTCGCTGCCAAAGAGAGAGAGAAAAGAAACACTCTGCGTGCACTCTAATCTAGATCAGAATGGTTATCACTTTATATAATCCGGAAACCTCCCACTGTACTGTCAAATTCTCCTCCAAACCAAAAAGAAGAATCAATCGGGATCATCCGAAGAGTAAACCAACTCATCAGTGGGAATCGGGATCCAACTCTCATCGCATGATAACGTGACGGAATCCACTCGCGTTATCACACTTCAGAAGGTATGCGCATGCCTGTCAAGTTTCAGTTTCTTTAGAAACTCCCGATATGATTTTTACCCCATGTTCTTATGACCTTGACGAAAGCCAACAAATCATAGGCCACACGTCAAGTTCTGCCCGTTATATTCTTGTCACTTTGAACCCACCCGTACATACCCTTGACGAAAGCCAACAAGGTAATACGACTGTCCCAAACAACACATCTATCTATGCAACAAATGAATACTCGAGCAGCTACCAAACACTATGCCTTGACGAAAGCCAACAAACATAGCTTGAATACTACTGACCATCCATAAGACACGACGGAGGACTACGGCTGGTTTTTGGCGAAAAACCATTAAAGTAATGAACTTGATCTCGTTGAAGGAACCTGATACTTTTTTATAAAAATATAGTGGCGAAAACCTTTTGCTAAAGAGGTCACTCCCAGTGAAGGGATCTCGGCTCTTTCCTCATGGAATGAGGTGCAGGATATTCCACTGAATACCGCGATGCAAAGCAACTTGTAATCGACTATAGTGAAGTTATTACCCTGACGCAAACTTCTGCCCAAGGGGTCTTTCCCGGTGAAGGGATATCGACCCTTGCCCCGTCAAATGAGGTGCAGGATATTCCAACCGAATACCACTATGCAAAACAAAAGGAAATATCTTTGTAATAACACTTTTTTAAATTGTTCCAACAATATCCAAACAGGTTTGTTTTGCTTTGCATTGATCAGAATCAACGCAGTCCCATCAATTAATCACACCAGAAAAGAACGAAAATAAAATGTACGTATATGCCATCCGTATTCGTCTCTGGGTCCCGTTATCACCCGTTAGGTTACTTAACTAACGACAGAGCGGGGACTGAACTAGCACGGGTGCAAAACATATACAACATCTACTAGTATATATACCAATATACAATAATCGCTCCAGGCGTGATAATATGCAACATTACAGAAAAGTAATAAGCATCACAGAACAATACAGATAATCTGGGATCCCCGGGTTTCACAGAGCCGCTGCTGAAACCCGACGTTCCCTGGTCGTGTGGATAGCCTGTGCAATGAAATCTAGACCCCTACGGGTGCGGCAAGTTACCCGCCAAAACCTGAAGCGAGGCAGCCCCCTACAGCAAAGTGAATGAACCACCCTGCACTTCACAGAATCCGGTAGCTTGAGCACCCCTCCTTGGGCCAACCTGTACCCCCTACGAGTGCAGTGTATAGTCTGCCAATACTAGAGTGAGGCCCTTCTGCCTCTCAAAGCCATGAGATGCGGACCCGTTGCCCTCCAGAACCCGGCTATCCGTGCACTCCGTCACGGGGTAAAATCTAGTACAGAAATGAAAAATATGTACAACGGGTACATCGACCTCGACCCGGTCGTGCCCCAAAAGAATATTATACAAACAGGCAGTGACGGCAGTCCACATGTTGGACGCTCCCCCCGCAATATCAAATGTACAAATAAACTCAAACTGCACTACCATTGCACACTGCTATCCACCATGACAAATCCGCAACATCACAGCACAACACAGAACATCAACGCGAATGTCATGTTCGCAAACCCGTCTAAAAGAACTATAGCAATCAGACGCGGTTTACCGATCAAATGACATTCCCGGTCGGAGATATAATGTAAGTACTGTAAACTAACATGTTTAAATTTCGATCGACTAAATTTCCCGAAGTGGGCCCCACGCAAATTTGCTGTACAGTAAAAAACACTGGGCCCAAATGAACAGTTCCAGAAACCACAATTTCCCAAGTAGAATCCACAGAAGAAAGATGGCCCACTGATTCACCTAGACGGCCGTGGTTCCGCGACCAAAGCATGGCTTTGGCGGCGGTTCCGCGGCCGTACGGTCAGATCAGTGGGTCGAATTTCTTCTGTGTTCTTTAAAAAGCCTGCATGATTTTCTGGTATGGTCAAAATGATTTTTAGACCGGTTTGAAAATTAACAGAAACTTTAACACTAGAAAATTGCGATTTTCGAAAATTCGTTCGATCGATCTTTTAAACGCGTTAGCACAACTTAGTAAAGCTTAATGGCGTGTCTCTGATACCATGTAAGTCTACGGTAGCGCCCCGGCCGTCTTTCAGACGCCAAAATGCGGAACAAAAACTTTTATAACTGGCGCTATCGCAAACTATAACCCGGATCTGCCATTAACGCTAAACTAACAAACTGTAAAGAGGGTAGAAAGGTTATACCGAATGATCCGAGTCCTTCGTTCTTCAATCATCATCCTATGCTCCGTTGCGGCTGCTCCGATCTCGTCGATCTCCGATCTCCTCGTCTAGGTGGCACCACGTCATCGGATCTTTAAACGGGCTCCCGCCTTTGACTCGAGGCAACTCGGTCATCAAGTTTGCTAAAAGAGATGACCAAGAATGATGTAGAGAATGAGTAGAAGACTTTGTCTCGCTTCGTCCAAAGCCATGAACGAACGGTTAATGAAGTTGCCACTTGAGTCGGGTGATGGAATGAAATGAGCTATGAAATTTCCATACACCCAAAACTATCATAATTTATCCAAATGAATCATCAAGTGAAGTGTGAAATCTCTCATGGGCATCAAGGAGGGGCTGTCCACAATATATGGAGGGGGGTGAGTGTAGGAGAGAGTGGGGGTAACCATAAGGATAAAGATCAAGAGAAAATATCCTTAGGTAAACAAGAAACATTAAAGCTAAAGCATGATTCACAATACACCTCATCTCTTATTTAATGCTAACAATGAATCATCAACTAAGTCACCTTCCAAGAAGCTTCCTCTCATCATCTAGAAACTTCTAGAACCATGACTCACCCAAGAAAAGATAAATCCGTATTTAACCGAATGTTAAATACGGTTGATAGAAAACTGAAAACTGGCAACTTCCAAAAGCGATCCTGAAATGAATTTCAGGACAACCCCGTAACAGTATAAACATACCCGCATTTGTATTACGACCGAATACAAATGCAACTGAGACAAAGATATTATATTTACTCAGTATAATACTCGGATCCGGCTTAAACCAAAGCCCACCAGTATTATCCGCCCGAAATATGACACGTGCGTAAACGCACGTGCATTTTCCGAACCCTGCCATAAAACCATACGGCCTCTACAACGTTTCGCCCGAACTTGGGAAACAATCTGTGGGGGACTCTAATGACTCGTCAGTACCCTGGCAGTGGGTTTAACCACAAGTCGTCAGCGGCACTAGCTGTGCGTAACGGCTGCCCATGGACTGACCTCAAGGGAGGCCGATGAGCGAACTCATCCGGAAACCCTATTGAGCCTGACAGTGACAATGTATATACAGTCCGGTCCGTTCGTCTATGAGTATCGCATATCCAGCCTAGGGGGCTAGTAATGCCAGACCCCCAATAGCTGTATAAGTCGTGTCGGAGACAAGCCCTGAACACCCTGAGATACTACTGGAGTACCTACCAGTAAATCTCACCTGGCTTGGCCAAGGACTTGGTGTAATGGCTTTCCTAGACACAGCACGATCTCAACCCCCAATACCGGGAGAGACGAATCCCCTGCCGGTCCGCTCACGTGCCTCCATGTGGCTCGGGACTGTACCCAAAAACTACCTGTTTGCACGACTCCTTTGAGCCGTGGTAGGGTAGAAATCAAAGCACAGTGGGAACTCACACGAGACAAATGACGACCTCAGGTCGATGAACTAACCTGTACACATGTCACCAGGGAACTGCTATCTGACGATAGGTATAATACCAACTAGCAGATTCCCGGCGAGTCCTGTCCGGTGTACTCATAACCCAATGAGCACCTGTATACATCTTAGGTGATCCAACTGACACCAGTGGCTTGTGAGACCGGCCACCGCCCCTCGTCGGGGTCTCGACTGTATACACTAGTCTATTCCGGAGTATCGATGCCCTGTCTCGAAACTCCCGCGACTGGGGACCACTTTTAAGGAAATGCTTATAGACCATCCAACTCTCACGTATATGATCGCCCTCATACTGTTGGTAGTCAAGCAAGATCCTAAGGGCTCTATCAAAGTGTAATCGTGATCAGTCACCTGAACCTATACACGACTGATAAAGGCAAACCAGATAGCATACTATCATCTCGAGTAAGACTGTCAAACCGGCATAGGTCCTCCTCAATCATTGCAATCACGTACCTGCGATCCAATAATTGACTTTGAGGGCACTATATCCAACACAGACAAGTGTTTAACAGTCCAAACAAAAGTCCAACATTTCGAACCTAATTGGACTTAGCCCAAGTTGGCTATAAGTCCTCAATTCAGTTTCAACTGAGCCCATGTGCTCATAATCCAATTAATTAATCTTAGTCCCAAATTGGACTACAGATTTCCCAATCAACTTTGGTTCAAGAGTACATCTCTTCACTCCTCTGATATTTATCGTTGTAATCCTCCAACGTCTTCAGAGAGGTGACGGGTCCCGATAACTAATCATTCCATGGACTGTGGGGTCCTTAAACTCATGGACTATGATGTCCTTAAACTTTATAGACTATGACGTCTTTAAACTACGGACTATGGGGTCCTTAAGCCCATGGACTATGATGTCCTTAATCTCGGACTGTGGGGTCCCTTTAAGCCCACAGACTATGATGTCCTTAACCTCGGACTGTGGGGTCCCTTTAAACCCACGGACTATGATGTCCTTAAGCTTGGACCACCATGTCCTTAAACTGGTAATCGACCGCAATGTCTCTAAACTAAACAATAGAGCCCAAATGCTCTTTTGTTAGATCTAAATGATCCTGTTAAGTTGATCTTAGTTTAAAATTGGACTAACGTATCCTTAACAAACGTTTAAGCTGATCTTAGTCTCAAATGAGACTAACGTATTCTTAAACCAAAACCAAAACCCAAATCTAAGAAAATACGGATTTGGACTAAATCATGCCCTACGGGCGACAACATAAATTAGTCTCCGTATACAATCCACGGGCAACCAAAAACAAAAACAAACACCTACGACACGAAGTGACCATCTAGAGAAAGAGAAAGTGGTTACCGTGATGCGGTAGCGTATTAACTGTAGGGGCTCGCGCCTGCAGGGAAGAGTGTCCCCACAATCAAAAACCCCTCAACGAAGGGGAATTTGACGAAGTCTGCTACATCGGCCGCATCCGTCTAAATCTTCGATACACGGTGTCATAAATCAACTTGGTATCTTCAGAGAGGTGGACAGATAGCACCAAATAATATCTGCCCCCAAATTCAGGCAAGATGAACCTACGCGGTTCCGTCTCTGTGTTCGGAGGAGAACAATAATCTCTAAACAAATTTTCAAATAATTTTCAAATAAATCTTCAAAACAATCTTCAAATAAATATTCATAATTAATTTTATTCAACTAACAATTTAAATTTAGATATAATCTATATTTAAATCCCTAATTTTCTCTTCTAAAAGATTTGAATGTATGACAAATCTCAACAGTTTTAATTAGTTTTTCTTCTTTCTTTGGTCCATTGTTCAAGCAAACGAGTTCTTCCTTTTTTGTAAGAAGAATTCTTTCAAGCAAGAAAACTTGTAATTTAGTTTCAATTAATGCAATTTAATTTCTTCCGCTTTACATTCCTTGTAATTTAGTTTCTTACACTTTACATTCCTTGCAATTTACATTCCATGCAATTTTCGTTCTTGATTGTAGTCGATTTGCATGGCAAGTTAAGCCTTTCTTTTTTGTGAGATGACTCCTTGCTGTTGGGATTCTCTAGCACCACACCTAGGGTTTGGGTTGCATCAAACATACTATAACAAAAATTTAGGGTTGCTAAACAATACCATCCATGGATCAAACTAGAAAGTTAGGGTAACAAAACTAATAGTATCACATGCTATAAGTATCTATCACTAAGTGGAGAGATTACAATTGTAGACCTCCTTGAATGACTCCTTAGATATTCTAGAGCTTGAAATGGCTCGCTTGAATCCTTCGTTATCCACGATGATCCACCCGAAGTCCTTTTGCTCAAAGCTCCTAGCTTCACTTGATCTTTGAAGAAGTAAAGCAAACACCCTACACTAAAGGGCTAGGGTAGTGTAGAATGATGAAGTGGTTTGTGTTCTCTCTTAAAAACCCTTTCTTTTTAAGTTCCTCACTCTTTATAAAACTCAAGAGGGCTTGTAGGAGGAGGAAGATGAAGATGGCAAAGTTTTTCTCAAGTTTAATGATAATGATAATAAAATGATAAAAGAAAAACAAAAGGATATTTATGTGAGACACTCTCACAACAAAGCATGGTTAAATAAATATCTAGATATTTTGTAGTGAGTTAAAAGAACAAAGGAAAACAAACTAGGGTTAAAATCAATGGTCAACTAAAGAATTGTGTAGAAACAGTGAGTCACAATTTTATTTCCTTTATTCATTTATCTCAAAACAAAAATCCACATATACAATCTAATTATGTAAGTCTTGCATTGCCATCTTCTATGTATCATCAACCATGATACACATGCATGCATGTATGTATGCATACACGTCATCATGTGTATGTATATACATATATGCATACATCCATAAAGAAAAGGTTTAATAAAAGTGAGCTAAAAGTCAATATTAAATCAACACTTGATTTAATAAACCAGTCATATCACATACAACCCGACCAATAGTAAACGCCCGATTAAAATACGGTATCATATACTCGCATTTAATCGGGTTCCCGCGATATCTCATATGCACACTGTTTCCCCCAATCAGAGCAAAGCTCTGTTCAAACATTGAAATTTAAACTGAGGCAACGCCTCACGTGCAAAGCATGAGAGCGCTAGCGCTAAGAGTTAAAGACTCTGAGGCAGCACCTCACGTGCAAAGTACGAGAGCGCTCGCGCCAGGAGCACCAGCGCTAAGAGTCAAAGACCCTGAGGCAGCGCCTCACGTGCAAAGCATGAAAGTGCTAGAGCCAGGAGCACCAGCGCTAAGAGTCAAAGACTCTGAGGCAGCGCCTCACGTGCAAAGCATGAGAGCGCCAAGCGCTAGAACTAAATGTTCTCCACCATTGGATCAAAGATCCAACTGAGATGAATGAATCATCAAATTACAGAATAAAATTCTGTTGAGAAAATACTCCTCAAATCTTTCCAAACAGGAAAGATTGTGCTCTGTAAATCAGAGCACCGATGGATCAAACATCCAATGGTGATTAAAAATCACCAAGATACAGAATAAGTTCTGTATGGAAAAATATTTTCCCAATCTTGTTAAAAACAAGAAGATTGTCTTCTGTAAAACAGAAATCCTAGGATCAAAGATCCAATGGTGGGGAAACATCTCCAAATCAATCAGAGAAAGATTTCCTTAACTGATTCAACAAATCAGCCTTTCCTATATAAATGACCCAAGACTTCAAGTCTTACAGAGAGAAACCCCCCCATAAACTTCAAAAAGAAAAGAGAAGAGCAAGCTCTAAGAAGAAGAAATTTTCTTCAAGGTAAATGATAATAAGTGAAATCATAATATCTCTTCGACTTTTGAGAGTTTAACTCTCACATAAAAAGAACTTAGTTCTTTTTCTAGATTACAGATCTACAAGACAAAGTCTTTCACAAAAACAGAAGAGATCATAGCATAAAAAGAAGAACTTAGTTCTTAGATCCATGAGACAAAGTCTCTTATAAACGAGAATTTAATTCTCAGAGCACATAACTGACCAGAACTGCCAAAGAAGCGCTTCAGTGTTCCAAGTCTGGCGCTCAGCGCCAAGCGCACCACGTGCTCCTCACATGTGCGCTATTTCAAAAGAAGCATTTCAGCGCTCCAAGTCTGGCGCTTAGCGCTAAGCACACCACGTGCTCCTCATGTGTGCATATTTCAAAAGAAGCGCTTCAGCGCTCCAAGTCTGGTGCTCAGCGCCAAGCGCACCACGTGCTCCTCACGTATGCGCTATTTCACAAGAAGCACCTTAGCGCTCCAGGTCTGGTGCTTAGCGCCAAGCGCACCATGTGCTTCTCACGTGTGCACTATTTCACAAGAAGCGCCTTAGCGCTTCAGGTCTGGCGCTCAGCGCCAAGCGCACCACGTACTCCTCACGTGTGCGCTGAGAGAACACAAAGTGTTCTTTAATAAAGCCCAGCGCCATAAAAAGTGTTCAACACTCGGTAAAAGACAAAAGAAAAAGGGGTGTCAGAATCCAATTTAATACTCAGTATTATTGAACCAAAAGGGACCGAGCCCAAACAAATGATCAACATTTTATTCAAATCTGAGTGGACTAAGCCCAAGTTGGCCATAAGTCCTCAATTCAGATTAACTGAGCCCATGTGCTCACAATCTCTTTAATTGATCTTAGTCCCAAATCTTGACTATAGATCTCTCAATCAATATCGGTTCAAGGGTACATTTCTTCACGCCTTTGATATGTGTCGTTATAATTCTTTAACGTCTTCAGAGAGGTGGCGGGTCCCGACAGCCAGAAACTTTACAGACTATGACGTCTTTAAACTCCACAGACTATGATGTCTTTAAACTAGACTATGATGTCTTTAAACTCCATGGACTACGATGTCCTTAAACCCAATAGACCGTAACGTCCCTAAACTAAAATGATAGAATCCAAATACTCTTTCGTTGGATCTAAATGATTCCAAAATTATGTTGAGTAGATCTTAGTCTAAAATTAGACTAACGTATCCTCAGCAAACGTTTAAGTTGTCTTAATCTCAATGAGATTAACGATCCTTAAACCCAAATCAAACCGAAATCTAAGAAAATACGGATTTGGACTAATCCAAGCCCTACGAGCAATAACATAAATTAGTCTCCGTATACAATTCACGGGCAACCAAAAATAAAACAAAAACACACGATACGAAGTGACCATCTGGAGAAAGAGAAAGTGGTTACCGCTATGCGGTAGCGTAATTAACTGCAGGGGCTTGCGTCTGCAGGGAAGAGCGTCCCCACAATAAAAACCCCCTCGTATACGAGGGGGAATCTGACGAAATCTACTACAACGGCCACATCTGTCTAAACCTCCGATATACGGTGCCATAAATCAACTTGGTATCTTCGGAGAGGTGGACAGTTAAAACCAAATTGCATCTGCCCCCAAATTCAGGCCAGACGTCCCAACGTCCCGATCGCGGTTTTCGGCGGAGAACACACACCACATCATTTTTCCTGGACCAGGAAACTCCTGTGTGGGACTCTAAGACTCGTCAATACGCCGGCAGTAGGTGATGATCACATCAAAACACCCACAAGCCGCAAGCGGTCAGCTAAACGTAATGGCCATCCGGGTATTGAGCGATCAGAAGAAAAACAAACAAACCTGTCAAAACTCCTGTCGAGCCATTTGTAACATTTACCGTATAGTCCGGTCTCTTCGTCTGATATGTTGCATATCAAGTCTAGGGATGGAATCGTCGAGCCCTAATAACTTAATAAGTTATGCCGATATAGACTATGACCGGTCGAGAAACTACTGATAACACTTATCAGTAAATTTCATCAGCCCTGGCCAGGGACTTCGAGTCAAAGTCAATCGCGCATAGCACAACATCAACCCCCAATATCGGGAGAGACGAAACCCCTCGCTCATTGTCTCCATGTGTCTCGGGACTGTACCCAAAAGCCACCTATTTGCATGACTCAGTAGAGCCGTGGTAGGGTGGAAATCAAAGTATAGTGGGAGAACACACAAGACTCTATGACGATCTCGGGTCTACAGACTAACCTGTTCCTGTGTCACCTGAGAACTGCTATCCGATGATAGACATAATACCATATAGGAGTTCTTGATGAGTCCGTTTAGTGTACCCAGTCTCCACTGAGCACCCGTATACAATTTTTGATGTCACAAAACTAATGGATGTGGGATTATCCATTGCCCATCATATGGGTCAAGAAACGTATATGCTAGTCTACCCTGGAATATCGATGCCCTGTCTCGATATACTCTCGACTAGGAACATTTAAGGATATGCTTATAGACCACACATACCCCACTAGTATGATCTCCATCATAGCCATGGAAATCAAGCAGATATCCTGAGGGCTTTATCAACTTGTATGCAATGAACAGTATTAAGTAAACATGTTAAGATAAAGTAAAACCAGATAGCATACTATCATGTCGAGCAAGAAAGTCATATATATACATGTCTAAGTATCCACTATACATATAATGGTCTCTAGGGCATACATATATCCAACACTTGCATTGCAAACACTACTTGTAATTAACTTTCATTTCGTGCAATTTACTTGCATGCATATTTTTCTCTCTTTTGACTTAGTTATTTCCATAATACAAGAGTAGTTCTTTTATACTCAAGCTTAGACATGGAAAAGATTAGTTGACAATAATCAAAAGATGGGACGATCAATCCTTTTTCTTTTCCAGATGTCCGGTAAGAAGGCTAGGTTTATGATTGGCTAACAGCTTCTATCATTCTGATCTCTTAAGCGATATTGAACTTCTGATCCATACAAGATCATTCTCAATTGCCTTCTATCTTTTGACAGATCATGCTTCCAATTCATGGTTGATGGTCTATGCTCAGGAAAGACAACAATATTGAGATGATATTGGATGGTTTATACCAAAATTTGATTAGGTTTTCCATAACAAATTTGATTTGAATTTTGATGTTGCACGGAATTATCGTACTTCTGAGCAACAATGAATTTGTAATATGGGCTTTCAAGAAGACGGTAGACCTTTTGTCCGTGAACTTACCAAAAAAAAGAATGTCCGGAGATGATTCTACAGGGACCTCCTCCGATGCCTAAGTCGGTTGCCACTATGAAATTAGGTTTTTTGGGACAGAAAGAAATGGTGCATATTGTGTTTCTAGAGGTCATCTAGCTTTTATAGGTTTTCCTTTGTAGGGTCCGTGATTGATCGAGGAGATCTATAAAGTATCTTTGGGGTTTGGAAAGATTCCGGTTGATAACCACTTGCTAGATTTCTGGCCATTGTTGGTGCTAGTTTATATTATGACGTATATGGATGCGAACCCAATGGGCCTGAGCCTCCAATTTGGGCCTCAGTGGATCCGGGCTAAGGAATGACCTGCTTTGACTTAGTAACATGCGGGATTCGGGCTTCTAGAGATCGGTAGTATGATAGCACAAGAGCGAATTGCTCCATGTTACATAAGATATATTAGAAATGAATACCCGTTGACTATTGTAGGAGCAGAGACCTTCATTGTAACGGTAATAAGATATATATATATATATATATATATATATATATATATATATATATATATTGTTTTCATGAATCATGAAAAACAAAACAGAGGTACACATTATCTGTGCAATCCAATCTCTGTCGAGCCTGTTGGGCGGTCTATATTATTTATGGTGGTAAGATGTTGATATCTATTCGTTAGACGTCTAACCCTAATAGACATGCACATAATTAAATTATTTTCATACCTATAACGCTTGTGTAACCTACGACTTGAGCTTCACCGCAACTAACCGTATAACCACCACTTGCTTGGATCAACGGGTTTGGCCTAATCAAGATTTGCTTTCATCCCAAATTTGAGGACTTCATAAAATAAACAAAGTAATAACCGATGGAAAATCAAAAAAATTCTTATCATCTCCAACTTGGACACAATATATCAAAAAGTATTTAAATAGCTTACATCTTTACAAACATTAATTTTCAAAAAAGAAAATATCCAAATAGAGCGGTGGAGTGGCCAAGGAGACGAACAATTTACTAATTAGATTGGATCATAGCGGTTTATACACCTAGAATAGTATATAATCATCCAAATATCAATACAACAACATATCCACATCCATCAACAAGAACAAAAAAAAATCAAAATATTCTTGGAAAATTAAAAACTTTATTAATGGGGGGTCCCTATGTCCCAGCGTCTTGTAGGCATTGTGCAAAAAAAGTGGTAAAATTGTAATATTCTTTATGCCTTTGACTTCTACTGACATAAAATGCCAATGGCTATTGTACGTGAAGAAGGGTTGAAAAAACGGCTATCGTAGTCGTCTTTTTTCTGGATTTGTTATAGCGTATAAGATTTGACGAACGATTTGGTAAGTTCACTATTATTACGTAAATGTAAAAAAAAAAATTGTGTGTGTGTGTATTAACTATACATGGATTCTATGATTTGGGGTTAGTGGAATACAAAAGTTTGTGAATGAAGATCGATGTATATTGTCCTTCCATTATTGACTATATAGTTGTTAATAATATTCTATTTCTTGGAAGTTTCCTTTTCCTCACATTTCAGTGTCTGTGGGGTCTCTATTCTCTTGGTTGGAATATCGCCAACTTGGCCTTGAAAATTTCTCGTCTCGTTCGCTTGTCGATAGCTACAATGTCAATTGTAATTCTTTTTCAGCTAAGTTGCACTAAAATTCCCTTGACTATCATGGTTTTTCACAGCAAACTCCCTTAAAGTTTGATCGTAAGAGAGTTTTTTTGCACTAAATGCCTTCAAATGTAGCACCAAGGGATCATTTTGAAACTTATTAGAAAACTTTAAGGGCCCGTTTACAGAAAATCAACAATGGTTAAGGATATTTTAATGTAACTTAGCCTTTTTCTCAGTGTTCTGCATGTCTTGAACTTGTGTCATGTGGTGACCTTTGTTGCTGGATTCCTTTCTTCGTCAGGGCTGTACCGCCGATACATTTCCTCCGTCGTCTCGGTCATACATACAAAACCGATAATGGAAACGGCAGTCACGACAACCAAGACGGTTGATCCAACATACACACCGTCCTTGACGAAATAGCATTCTCCGTTAAGCCATCCTTTTCCATAAGATTGCTTATCGTTCATGCTCGATCCCGTACCTAATAGAATCGCTACCAATCCGAAACTAATCCAAGATAGAACCAAGAGAGCAATAGGCAGAACCCGGCTTTGAGTGATCTTGTTCTCTCGCGACCACAGCTTAATCGCTGCCACAGTGGTCCCGGCAATTTGCGCAATTGTGAGGAAAGTGAGCGAGGCGATGCCCAGACCGAATGCAATGCTTCTCGGCACATAACATAGGCTTCCATCAATTTTCATATCCTTCGCCTATAAAGTATAACATATATATCATGTTTAGTTTCCTATCGGTCGCGGATATACAGGACCTTATGTCAATAGATCATAAGAAAGAAGAATAGAAGTAGTACTCCTCGCACCTTTGATTTCTTGAACTCCGCGGCGAGAGAGCATGAGAATGCGGCGATCCCGAGGACGATGACAACGGAATAGATAGTTGGGATATTTCGGTATTGAGGTTTCTCCATTGTCTCTCTCTATATATTTTCGGGGTTTTTTAGGGGTATTGGGTGTTGTTAACTTTGTAGGGAAGAGATGCTTTGGGGTTTTCTTTGCGTTTTGGCTTTCCTTTTATTGCTTTGCTTGGAGAAGAGAAGAGAAGAGAAGAGAAGAAGAGAAGAGAAGAGAAGAAGAGAAGAGAAGAGAGATGGCTTGAATAATATTCTACTTTGCACCAATAGCTAGTTGTTGTTGAAGGGAAAGGGAGATGTTTGGACTTGATCCTTGTGTTTGTTTCCTTCATAGATCTTTCCTAGGGTTGGTCAATTGCTCAAACTCTTTTCTTTTCTATTTTTTTTCCTCCTTTTTTTTTTATATATTATTATTCCAGTTGTCTAATGTTGAAAGGGATGACCAAGGTGGGACCAAATTGGACCTGAGCCATGAAAACATCTTAATTTGGCCTACTTATCACCTTAACATAACATCACACCAAACAAACGAAGCTCTCGATTTGATCCATCACCTCCACGGAGGTTAATGTTCTCCTTTTCCTTCATTACACACTCACACACACAATTATTTAAACTAGCGAGGACTTCCGTGCTAAACATGAGTACGAAGTCTAGAGTCAAAAAAATCATATTAATTTAAAGGTTTATCATTATATGATTTGTAAGCAGTAATATCTCATATTATGAATTTCATATATAAAATATATAAAGCATTAAATTACAAGTATTTCGGCATTTTCTCAACTCTTCATTATTTTTTCTTTTTATAGCATATGAAATCCTGCAAATTTGAGATATTTCTAATAAGTTTTTTTGGTTTTTCATGTTTTACTTGTTATAGCACACGAGAATCACAAAAGTTGCAAATTCCCAAATTTATTCAAATTTTCAACATTTTGCAGGCTATATCACGCATCAAATTTGAAAAAAAATCCTCAAATTTTAGTTTTGATTGGTTTTCCGATATTTTGTTTACTATAAAAGAAAATAATCATCTTTTCAAAAATAAAATATATTTTGTTTTTTCAGTTTTTCGATATTATTTTATGATATGGCAATCGAAAATCATAGAGTTTTCAAAAATCTCAAAATTTTCTATTTTTTTTAATATTATGTATGTTATAGCACATGAAAATTATGAAATTTTTTGAAATCTCAAATTTTACTGTTTACTTCGGTTTCCTAATATTTTTCATACTATATCACATAAAATCTAGAAATTTATCAAAATATTAAAATTATTTATTTTCTTCAAATTTGCAATATTTTGTACGCTGCCACATGAAAATTGCATAATTTTCAGATATTTCAAACCATTTTGTTTTCGCCGATTTTTCAATATTTTGCTTGCAACTGTAAACAAAAGTCACGAAATTTTCAAAAATATCAAAAACTTTTAGTGTTCTTAGAATTTTCAATATTTTTGCACGTCATACGAAAATTGTAATATCTGCAAAAATTTCAATTTTTTTGTTTGCTTCAATTTTCAGTATTTTGTATATTATAACACACGAAAATCACGATTTATTTTAAAGATTCCAAAATTGTATGGTTTATCTTTCAAAAATATCAAAAACTTTTAGTGTTCTTAGAATTTTCAATATTTTTGCACGTCATACGAAAATTGTAATATCTGCAAAAATTTCAATTTTATTTCAATTTTCAGTATTTTGTATATTATAACACACGAAAATCGCGATTTATTTTAAAGATTCCAAAATTGTGTGGTTTATCTTTCAAAAATATCAAAAACTTTTAGTGTTCTTAGAATTTTCAATACTTTTGCACGTTATACGAAAATTGCAATATCTGCAAAAATTTCAATTTTTTTTGTTTACTTCAATTTTCAGTATTTTGTATATTATAACACATGAAAATCACGATTTATTTTAAAGATTCCAAAATTGTATGGTTTATCTTTCAAATTTTCCGTACTTTGTTCGCTATAACACAACAAAATCAATAGATTTTCAAAAATCTCAATATTTTATGTCTTACTCAGCTTTTTATTATTTTGTTTAGAGCACACGGAGATTAAGAACTTTCAAAAAATATCAAAATTTTGTTTTGTTTCCGTTCTTCAATAATTTGCTTTTACATCACATGAGAATCGCTAAATTTTTAAAATTATCAAACTTTTTTTGTATTTCGGCTTTATATTACCTTTTGCTATGCAATACAAATAAAATCGTGATTTCTTCACAAATCTCAAAATTGTATGTTTTCTTGAGTTTTAGTATTATTTTGCTTGTCATATAGAGGATGAAAATAACAAATTTTCAAAACTCTCAAAACTCTTTATTTTCCAATATTTTGCTTGATATAAGACAAGAAAATCGTAAAATTTTCAAAAATCTAAAAAAATATAATTGTTTTTTTTTATAAATATTTTGCATTATAAAGCAAGTGAAAATCGCAAAATTTCTATTTTGCATGCCACATGACACATGAAAACGATAAATTTTGAAAAGGCTCAGATTTATCTTCTTCTTTTTTTTGTACAGTTTTCCAAAATTTTACTTGGAAAACTTCCATGTAAAAAGTATAGAAAAGGTTATTTGAACTAAAAGAAGAAAGGTTGCCGGTTTCCGTTAATAACCTACAACAACAAAGAAATCTGGTCAGAGTAAATGAGACTCCGGTTGATTGGGAACATCTGGCAATGCACGGAAATTACTAAATTTTAAAAAGGGTTAATTACACATAAACCCCATAAACTATTTGAGATTGAGCACTTATACCCCTGACTATAATAATAAGCACTTACACCCCCTATGGTTAATAGAAATTTTCCTAATACCCATTTACACCTTTCTTCTTATAATCTACTCTAAAAAAACCAAACTTTAATCTTAAAGAACCAATATTTTTGCTCTAATCTAAAACCTTGATATTATCTTTTCTTCTATTACACCTCCAAACTTTTTTCCATTATCTTGAAGTTACTTAAATTTTTAACCCTAATTTAAAAACTTGATTCGCCATTAATTTCAATAGGAGGGAAAAGAAATCCAAGATGAGTATTTTTCAATTTTATTTTATTATCATTTTATTTAGTTGATTTTTGCTAAGATTTCTTTTTATTGAATTATTAGGGTTATGAGTTCTTCATGTCTGAAGAATAAGGGGAAATGGATATGATAGAAATTAGAAAAATATTTTTCAATCTGAGAGGATAAAAATGCTTATTATGATACTTCAGTGATATAAGTGTTCGACCCGCTATAGATCAGGGGTATATCCACGGTTAACCCTTTTCAAAACACTAATTTTGTTTTTTGTTCTCTTCAGATTTTCAATATTTTGGATATTGTAGTATATGAAAATCGTGAAATTTTCAAATATCTCAAAATTATCTTTTTCTTTTGGTTTTCCAACATTTTACTTATTATAACATACAAAAATCAAAATCTTCAAAAATATCAAGAACTTTTGGTTTCTTAACATTTTTTGTTGCTATGGAATATGAAAATCGCGAAATTTTCAAAAATCTCAATATTTTATGTTTTCTTCTGTTTTTCTATATTTTGCATGCTATAAAATAATCGTAAAATTTTTAAATATCTCAGTTTTCCTTTTCTAAATATTATGTATACTATAGCTATAGCTTATAAAGATCATGAATTTTTCAAATATCTCAATATTTTCTATTTTCTTCACAATTTTAATATTTTACATTGCATGAAAATAGCTATTTTTTTATCATGTCGAAATTTTCTTTTTCTATATATTTTTCGACAATACCAAAAATCGTGAAATTTTGAACTCAAAATTTTTTATAATTTTTTTTAATTTTCAATATTTTACATGTTATAGAACATAAAAATCGTTAAAAAAATTAATATTTTTCCAGTAAAATGGACGTAAATATTAAGAGAAAAAATAGAAAGATTTTAAACAAAGGTGTGTATGAGAATTTTATCATTATATAAGCTTACGTTTATAAAATAAAAAAATGATAAATATTGAATAAAGGGTCAATAAAAAAAATTATAATCCAAACGTAGCAAGGGAATTGAACAAGTATAGATAGCAATTTTTCCACTAAAGTCTAATCTGGAAAATGGAATATTTTAACAAATATTCTTTTATTTAGCTTTATATATATTTTAGTATATAGAAGTTCCCTTCAATCTTTCATGTTGTTTTCAAAACCCTCTTTGTTGTTACAGTAACAGTAAGCGTACATATAGTTATTTTATATTTATTTATTTAATATTTCATTGCTAAATATTATTGCTTATGTTTAAACTTTAATCTTCAGACATACCCCTAAGCCTTCATGATCAGGGCCTTGATAAAGAAAATGATAATGAAATAAACGAAGATGATGATAAACTAGTTTAAACTAAGGCAAATTGATGAAAGTTTAAATAAATACATTTCTTGTATATAATTAATAAAAGAAAGAAAAAACCCATAATAACTATAAATGATTGCAGGGCTATATAGAAAAAAAAAACCTTAACTAAATAAATATTGCCAAATTTATATATAATGTTTATCTAAAAGAAAAAAGAAATTAACAACAACCGAGTCTTTATCCCAAGCATACGGGGTAGGCTACATAAACCAACATAAGAATCACGCTGGATCAAGCACATGTATTCTCCGCCTCCACTCACTCATATCGAACAATACACTTCCGTTGAGGCCTTTGGCATCCATGTCCTTTTATATCGCCTCCATCCATGTTTTTTTGGTCTCACTTTCGTCTTTTTGACTTGGTCTAAATCGAGAATATTCATTCGTCGAATTGAAGCTTCCAAAGATCTCCATCGTATATGACCAAACAATCTAACGAAAAAGAAAGCATCAGAAATTTATGTTTAATTTTTAGTGAATCGATATTTTTAATTATTTAAGTTGCACAACTACACAAACCATCTATCATTCATGAATACATAAGTGAATAGTATAAACAAATAAGTTTGAGTCGAACATCCTATATGTCTCATTAAACAAGACATGAGGCCATGAGGGTTGGACTGTGATGGAGGTCCTTTTCGGGTCTACGTCAGATGTTGTCTTCCGTCGATCTTCCGGTGGATCTTGGAGGTGATCTCCTGTTGCGTGTGGGTCTCAATGGGTTTTGAGGAGATTTGTGGTTTTGAGGAGTTTGTGCCGAGTACCTGCAAGGAAGTCTCGGGATGGTTTGGTACCACCGAGGACCCTCCCACGATCAAGTTAGCACAAGATCCGAGCAGAGTAACGGCTAAGTGGGGTGAAAAAAGCTTACTTGACCCCTCTGTGATAGGGGTTTATATAGTGGCGGCAGCACGCAGTAGCAGGCCCGAGAATCTCGCCGGCAGTTACGTTCCCGACGTCACGCCCGCTTAATAAGCGGATTGCCCGTTAATGGGGATCATGATGGCGTGGAACGTGGGATGTTGCCGGCGGAGAATCGGCGCATGGCGAGATTTGCGGAGCGGCGGTTACGCCTGTGAGTGGTGGAGTCGGTCGGTTGGAGGGACCGAGGAAGATGGCCTCGGCGGGGGAGCTCGGGAACGAGCGGGAGGGCCGAGGCATCCTGGTCCTGTGGTAGCTCGGGACGAGCTGAGAGGCCGAGGAGGCCAATTTGCAAGGGGCCCTGAGGAGAGCCAGCTTGTGCTTGCAGGCCGGATACAGGGGTGGCCTGGTCGGCCCCTGTGGGCCCTTTCTTCCGAGTTCTGGGACACGTTATCTGCCACGTGTCCTGATCTGGGAGATCGCCAATATAAAGCATCATCATTAGCCCCCTACTCTTGTCCCGACCAGCTGGCGGGTCGGGTCAAGAGTGGACTGCCGGGCCGCCCGGGGTGCGCTCCCTCCTAAGATTTCGTCGGAACGTGTCCCCGGGCCGTCAGCTGTCTTTTCTGTCAGCGAATCAGGGCGAGATCTCTGCATTTAAGGAAGGTGCGGCGGTTCGTGCATCCTGTCACTGAAGCGACGGTCCGCGTGTCAAGTGTCGGTTGACCGACGCGACGTGTGCAGATCTACGGCGTCTGATGGGATGCGGCCCAGTGTGGGAACGACAAATGGAGCGATCGGAGCCGTTGGACGCGAGGAGGCGTTTTGGCAGGGGATGAAGGGCGCCGTTGGATGAGGGCGATTGCAATGATAAATAAGGGTGGGACCCACTCCAGGGCCTCTACTCCTTCATATTTCCTCGCTCTAAGTCCTGGTTGTTCGGCGCTCGTCTTCTTTCTTCTCCTTTCGTTTCCCGAGGATCCCTCTTCTCCAGGTTAGATATCTTCTTTCGTAGAATCTGTAGATGTCGTAGGAGTAGGTTCTAGGGACCCTCTAGTTGAGCCTGAGTCTTCCCGGGGAGCAGGGATCAGATCCTCTTCCCGGGATCGTGCGGTGGGGGCATCCCCCATGGAGGAGGCGGTAGACGCTGCCCCCGGCGCATCGTGTTGGGTGAGGCATAAGAACGATCTTGCCAATGCTCGGGCTCGCTTCCACATCCCCTCACGTTATACGCTTCCTCTGGCCAAGGAGGGAGAGAGGGCACACCAAGTACGGGGTAGGGAGATCGCCCTGTACTTGGAAGCTTTTTGGGGTGGAATGCGCATGCCCTTCTCTCCCGAGGTCGTCGAAGCGCTGAACTTCTTCGGGTTAGCCCCTGGCCAGTTAGTGCCGAATTCATGGAGGATTCTCCTCGGGTTCCTGATCCGCCTGAAGCTACAGGCGGTTCCCTTCAGCCTCTCCATCCTTAATTCTTCCCTTGTTTTCAAAAATCATCCTGGGGGTCGAGCGGGCGACCCGAGGTGGGTCTACCTCTCTTTTCGAAAGCGACAGGGGGGCGCCGCCGGGACGGGGGTTGTAGTCCTTTCTTCTTCCATTCACGACTGGAAGAAGAAGTTTTTCTTCGTCACGCCGCTCGAGGGCGAGGACTGGCCCGTGCCCACCAAGTGGTCGAGGGAAAAATTCTTGCCGGGAACCAGTCCAATGACCCCGCCGCGGTGAGAGTGGCGTCGTGGGAGCCCGTCTCCCGATTTGACGTGCTGCTGTCTGAGAGGGTTCTGAGTTGGGCCGGGCTCAGCCCCTTCGAGTTCGTCGGTAAGTTAAGCTTGCTTTTTGGCTTTTATATTGCATGTGTCGCTGACTTCTTTGCATCTTGTTTTGTGCAGGACCCATGGACATGAACGAGCTCCGAGCCTCCATGCACCAGCTGAAGAAGGTCACGAAGGCTGGAGGCGCCAGTTCTTCCCGTTCGAAGCTTGCCCCGGCTCCTTGGGCCTCCGTCCCAGTGCCTCCGGTGGCCATGTCCCTTGAGCGTTCGGGGGCGGATCCCGCCCCGGGGTCTAGCAGAGCGCCGGGCCGGAAGCGGGTTCGAATTTTAGAGGACCCGGTCTCGGAGGAGGAGACCGGCTCTCCATCGAAGCCACTTAAGAGGGGTCCCCGGAGGTTTCCTCAGGGCCCGCCCTCGCCGATCATGGTGGAGGGGGGGCCTCCGGTTCGCGGTGCCCTCGGGGCTATCTGTCGCGGATAGCCTGCTGCACGAAATAAAGAAGTCGGCAGGGGGCAGGGTCTCCGAGGGGACCTTCAGGGCCCAGATGGCGTCCATTGCCTAGGAGGCCGTGCAGGTAAGTGCTCGGTTGTTTTTGAGATTTAGTGCTTCCTTCGTCTTCCTGACCTCTTTCTTATTTTTTCAGGTCCTCCAGCACGTCGCCCTTGCCTTACGCATGGAGGCTGAGGTGATAGCCCCGGCGATGAAGGCCGCGGACAAGCTTACCTCGCTGGAAGAGAGCTCCAAGCGGGAGCTGGAGGCGGCGATGGCAAGGGTTGCCGCCTTGGAGGGCGGGGTGGAGGCCGGGAAACGGTAGATTGTCCGGCACCGCGAGGCCGCCGTGGCTGCCGAGGTCAAGCTTGAGGACGCTCAGGCGCTCGCCGGCAACATGAAGAAGACGGTGAGGACCCTCCGGAAGGAGCTGGGGGCGGCGGTCGGGGCGGCGGTCGAGGCGGCGGAGCAGGCCGGCCTCTCGGCGGCGAAGGCGATGGAGGGCTACAAGAAGTCGAAGGACTTCTACAATGACTTAGCCGTGTCCACCACCCGCATCTGGCACGAGGCCCTCGACGCCGTTAAGGTCCGGATGCCGGAGTTCGCTGATGAAGAGCTCCAGTCCGAATACCCCCTCGCGGACGCCGATGAGCAGCGGGAAGAGATTCCTGATGAGGAGGTGGCCGAGGACCCTGCTCGACTCATGGTAGATATCGAGGACCCCGAGGTCGTGCCTGGCCCCGATGCCTAAAGCCCCCGTCTTCCTCCTCCTTTTATTTTGCCGCTTCTGGAATTTCTGTAAGCCTCCAGGCAGTCTGTAAGGCCGGGGAGCCCAAAATACCCTTTGTAAAGACTTCGCTTTTGGTAGTAAAACTTTTTGCTTCATCGTCTTGCACTTTATCTTCTGTTTGTGAAGAATGCTCGTAAAATATCCTTGCTTGCACTGTTGGGCTTCTACTTCAGGTCGGTTATCTGTCTAGCGATCGTTCGTCGAGTTGATTTCGATCACTTGCCAAGTATGCCAAGCGCTGCTGAGAAGGAGGCATCTCTATAGCCCCGAAGTCGAGGGGGGATCGTTCAGACTTGGATAGACCTGATGTCCCTTGTTGGGGCTTCGGATCCGCTGCATGTGATGGGCAGAGAGATGTCCGCCGTAGTTGTGCCGAGCATAAAGGGGCTCAGTGGCCTCGTTATGAGGGCTATAAACCCGCAGTGTCTGTTGGGCAGGAGGATGCCTGCTGGGGATGACCGAGCAGGGAAGCTGCTCGGTTGATCTTGGTGAGGGCTTTGATCCCTGTCGGTTGTAGTAGGAAGCTACCAACCGAGGATAGCCGAGCAAGGGTCGGGCTCGACTGCCTCTGGGAGGACTTTGATCCTTAGCGTTGGAGGGGCTGTAGGAGGCTTGCTAAGGATAACCGGGCAGCGAGGCTGCGCGGTTGCCTCTTGGCGAGGGCCTTGACCCCTGGCGTTGCGAGTAGGGAGCTACCGGCCAGGGATAACCGGGCAGTGAAGCTGCGCGGTTGCCTCTTGGCGAGGGCTTTGATCTCTGGCGTCGTGGGTAGGCAACCACTAGCCGGGGATGACCGAGCGGGGTAGCCGCTCAGATGCCGCTTGCGAGGGCTTTAATCCCTGTCGGTTGTGGTAGGAAGCTACCAACCGGGGATAGCCGAGCAAGGGTCAGGCTTGACTGCCTCTGGGAGGATTTTGATCCTTAGCGTTGGAGGGACCGTAGGAGGCCTGCTAAGGACAACCGGGCAGCGAGGCTGCGCGGTTTCCTCTTGGCGAGGGCCTTGATCCCTGGCGTTGAGAGTAGGAAGCTACCGGCCAGGGATAACCGGGCAGTGAAGCTACGCGGTTGCCTCTTGGCGAGGGCTTTGATCTCTGGCGTCGTGGGTAGGCAACCACCAGCCGGGGATGACCGAGCGGGGTAGCCGCTCAGATGCCTCTTGTGAGGGATTTAATCCCTGGCATCATGGGTAGGTAGCTACCAGCTGGAGATGACAGAGCAAGGTAGCCGCTCGGCTGCCTTTGAGGAGGGCTTCGATCCTTAGCGCGGGAGGGGCTGTAAGAAGCCTATTAAGGATAATCGGGCAGTGAAGCTGCGCGGTTGCCTCTTGGCGAGGGCTTTGATCTCTGGCGTCATGGATAGGCAACTACCAGCATGGGATTACCGAGCGGGATAGCCGCTCAGATGCCTCCTGCGAGGGCTTTGATCCCTGGCGTCATGGGTAGGGAGCTACCAGCCGGAGATGACCGAGCAAGGGTCGGGCTCGGTTGCCTGTTGCGAGGGATTTTGATCCTTCAGGACGGGGACCGAGCATGGTTACTTCCCAGTGCCTCTTGGCGAGGATTTTGATCCCTGTCGGTTGTGGTAGGAAGCTACCAGCCGGGGATAGCCGAGCAAGGGTCGGGCTCGACCGCCTCAAAGGAGGACTTTGGTCCTTAGCGCGGGAGGGGTTGTAAGAAGCCTACCAAGGACCCTTGGCCGAGCAGGGTTACTGTCCGGTGCCTCTTGGCAAGGGCTTTTGTCCTGAAGGATAGCCGAGCTAGGGTCGGGCTCGACTGCCTCTGGGAGGGCTTTTGATCCCTGTCGGTTGTGGTAGGAAGCTACCAGCCAGGGATAGCCGAGCAGGGTAGCTGCTGAGCTGCCTCTAAGGAGGACTTTGATCCTTAGCGTTGGAGAGGCCGTAGGAGGCCTGGTAAGGATAACCGGGCAGTGAAGTTGCGCGGTTGCCTCTTGGCGAGGGCTTTGACCCCTGGCGTTGCGAGTAGGGAAGCAACCGACCTGGGATAGCCGAGCAGGAAAGCCGCTCAGCTGCCTCTAAGGAGGACTTTGATCCTTAGCATTGGAGGGGTCGTAGGAGGCCTGCTAAGGATAACCGGGTAGTGAAGCTGCGTGGTTGCCTCTTGGCGAGGGCTTTGATCCCCGGCGTTGCGTGTAGGAAAGCTACCGGCCAAGGATAGCCGAGCATGGTAGATGCTTGGCTGATTCTTCATGAGGTTTCGCCCGACTATCCAGTTGCAGGTATGGGGAACAGGAACGGTCGCGGCGAACGTGCGCGAAGCATGCGCATTGAATGTGTGGGGAGGCGAAGCGCCAGAGTCGCGTCGTTTCGATTTTGCCAGAGAAGGCTCAATGATCGCCGCGTGGCAGCGACTTTTGGGGAGAAAACGGGCGACTGTTGAGTTCCGTTGGGACGCACTGGGCTATATAAAGCTGAGGGGGCGCTGGTCCTTCCTTTCTTCACAAACAAATCGTTGAGAATGGAAGACTTCCCCTTTACCATCCCCGAAAGCATCCACTTCGAGGACGTATACCTCTACGACCATAACTGCGCCGAGGACACGGTGCAGTTGGTCTATGGGAGCATCGAAGGCCACTTCGGCCGGCTGCTCCTCCGGCGCTCTCCTCTGCTGCAGCTGCTGATGTACTCCATCTGGAGGGCGTCGCCGGGGCTTTACAACCCCCTGTCCGAGCAGCTCTACGACGAGGCCGTGGGCAAGCTGCGGTCTCTGAGGCACTTCGGCCTGATCTCCTCGGGTCGTCTGGCTCGCTCGGTGGCACTCGTCCGTGGGTGCTACGAACTGAGGCTCGAGGTCAACGCGCGCGGGGGGAATCGAGGGCAGAGGCTGGATCTCGCGAGGCCTCGGCTGGTGGAGATCTTTACGGAGTACCATGAGCTGTGCTCTCTGCACCCCCTTCCCCCGCTGCTGTAATGTTCTTTTTCTTTTTGTATGTATGGCTGAGGAGCCCATAATACCTTTTTGAATAAATAAGACCTTTCCTTCTTTTTCGCAATGTTCCACTGATATTTTATTAAATTAACAACAGACCCTAGGAAGAGTTTACATTGCCCCTAAAAAAAGTACATGCTAATAGATGGCGTTATTAGCGTGGCCCGAGCTCCCCGGAGGCTTGTTGGTCTCCGTGCTCGGCACTGGGTACGAGGCTCCCTGGGTTCCGGACTGGTCATCTGCCGAAATGAGTATGATCTGGCCGATGGTCAGCTCGGCGGAAGGGGGACGCTGCTCCTGCTCGCGATCGGCCTGCCGCTTATCCCTCAAGTAGGCGGCGAGGTGCCCTGATCGGATGAGCTCCTCGACGTAGTCCCGGAGTTGCTTACAATCCTCCGTGGTGAGGCCCAGCGTCAGGTGGAAGGCGCAGTAGGGGCCCCGGGTTCGCTTCGAGGCCTGACGTGGGATTGGAGGGAACTTGAAGAACCCCTCGACCTGGGCCTCCTCTAGTAACACTGCGAGGGAGACGTTGAGCGGGGTGTACTCCTGGAACTTCGGGTGATAGGGCTGCTGACGCTCCGGCCTCTCTTCCCGAGCCCTCTTCTTCTAGTCGGACCGTTCTGCTCGAGGGAGGTTCGCGTTCACCTCGGACTCGAGCTGGACCTCGCGCTCGGTCCACTCCTTGACCTCGGCCATGGTCTTAGGCTACGCCAATGCAAAGGAGCGCAACCACTCCTTGTGCCTAAGACCGGATCTGAGCGCCGTGATGACGGTCTCGTCCCGGTGCTCGGGGACCTCGAGGAGGGCGTTGTAGAAGCGGGTGATGTAAGCTTTGAACGTCTTCTTGTCCCTGCTCTTAATTGTGAAGAGGTAGTCGACCGTGCGCTTCTGCCGACGGTTCCCGACGAAGTGGCCGAGGAACTGAGTAGCCAGCTCGTCAAAGGTCGAGATTGAGCGAGGCTCGAGTCCTCGGAACCAGTCCCGACCAGAGCGGATGAGGGTGGCTGGGAAGGCTCTGCACTGGGCGGCGTCGGAATGATCCTGGAAGCTCATCCCCGCGGTGAAAGCATCCAAATGATCTTTCGGATCGGTTTTCCCGTCGAACAGAGAGACCTTCGGGGGCTTGTTTCGCGAGGAGACGTGAACAACGCGCAGTCCCTCGGTAAACGGCTTGGTGAGCGAGTCGGCGGTATACTTAGCCCCGTCGCCCGAGAGGTGACCTTCTCGGCGCATGCCCTCGATCTTTTTCTCGAGGGCGTCGAGTCGGCCGTGGTACCCCGAGGATTCGGCGCCTTGTGATCCCTGGCCTCTGCTGTGGGAGATCTGCGTCTGGGTGTGGCCCCGGTTCCTCTCGATGAGGTTCCTCAGATCCCCGGGCGAGGTGGCCCTCAAGCCGCCGTGGCGAGCCCCTTCTGTGCGACCCCGTCGAGGGAGGGGGTGTCGGTCATGCCTGGGGACAGGCGAGGTGACCGACATCTCCTCATGAAGGTGGGGGTCGCGAGGAGGCTCGAAGCAAGGCGCTCTGGCAGCGGATCTTGGTGTGGAGCCGCGGGGCGCCCAGCGGGCCTCAGAGAGTATCGGCCCGTGAGATCTGTGGCCATGGGACGTATCCTGCCGGTGGTCAGCCGTGCCGACGAGGGCAAAGTCTTCTGGAGGCGGAGGAGCGGCGAGCTGGGGCCCTAGCCCAGCCGTTTGGACGCGGACGAGCGCCTCCACGATGGACTGTTGTCGATCTATTCGGCCGGCGAGGGCGTTGCTGACGGTCGCCGGAGGAGGTTCATCCGCGCCTCCGGTGAGGGGGATGCGGCGGCTGGTACCTGGATCTTCAGGGTGATCGCACGCCATGTGGATGGAGATCGGAATGCCAACTTTTGTTTTTGTGGAGTTTTGTTTCCCACAGACGGCGCCAACTGATGAAGGTCTTTTTCGGGTCTCCGTCGGATGTTGTCTTCCGTCGATCTTTCGGTGGATCTTGGAGGTGATCTCCTGTTGCGTGTGGGTCTCAATGGGTTTTGAGGAGATTGGTGGTTTTGAGAAGTTTGCGCCGAGTATCTGCAAGGAAGTCCCGGGGTGGTTTGGTACCACCGAGGACCCCCCGACGATCAAGTTAGCACAAGATCCGAGCAGAGTAACGGCTAAGTGGGGTGAAAAAAGCTTACCTGACCCCTCTGTGATGGGGGTTTATATAGTGACGGCAGCACGCAGTAGCAGGCGCATGAATCTCACCGGCAGTTACGCTCCCGACGTCACGCCCGCGTAATAAGCGGATCGCCCGTTAATGGGGATCGTGATGGCGTGGAACGTGGGATGTTGCCGGCGGAGAATCCGCACATGGCGAGATTTACGGAGCGGCGGTTACGCCTGTGAGTGGTGGAGTCGGTCGGTCGGAGGGACTGAGGAAGATGGCCTCGGCGGGGGAGCTCGGGAACGAGCGGGAGGGCCGAGGCATCCTGGTACTGTGGTAGCTAGGGGCGAGCTGAGAGGCCGAGAATACCAATTTGCAGGGGCCCTGAGGAGAGCCAGCTTGTGCTTGCAGGTCGGGTACATGGATAGCCCGGTCGGCCCCTGTGGGCCATTTCTTCTGAGTTCTGGGACATGTCATCTGCCACGTGTCCTGATCTGGGAGATCGCCAATATAGGGCATCATCAGACTATTTCACTTCAACGTTGTTTTATCTTTTTATTTTTATTTTTATTTTATGTTAGTGACGATAATCGATAGAAAACTTTAAGAATAAAAAATAGTGCTGGTAGCTCAAAGAATCCAAAAAGGGTGCGCCCTTGGATTTCCTATTTTAAAATAAAATGTGGTTTAATAACGTAGGCTTAAATCATAATTATATTGAATTAAACATTTATTTATTTTTGGGATAAACATCAAAGTCTAATAATAATTCAAGAAACTTGCATAATGTTCCCATGATGCAACCTGACAATCTCTTGTTGATCTCATACTAAGACTTTTAAACATAAAGAAAAAATTTGTAAGTCTTCGGGCTTCCTTATTTATTTTCCTTTCTCTTGATCATAATCAATAGACTCTGTCAAGAATACCGTGGATTTGTTTATGGATGTCAAGAAATTTCGGGAAAAAATAATAATAATTTTGTTGTCACTTAACCATATATATTATTGGTCCGCAAGTCAGTACTGGCGATCTTATGAAGTTAGTGTTTGCTGTATTTCCATTAACGGCTGCAAGGTTTATGGGGCCCAAAGACTTTTTTACACATAGCCCCTGAGCCCCAAGAGCTCTACGGTCTGGATTCTGCAGTTATGGGCCTGCAACGACCCCCACTTATAACCTAATTTTTTACCTGGTTTTGTGTAAGTACAGTTTAATATATAGATGCCCATTTACCCGCACACCTTTGAGTTAATTTTTAGTTTTTTTCTTTTTCGTTTTTGTTTTCATCCTTAATCCGCATAAACTCGCGAGAAATGTGGGTCTTCTCTTATAGGTTTTTTTTATCATTCCATGACACTTTTCGATAATAGGGCATCGAACGTCTTGATCTTCAAGAACAAAATCATATGCATACCGTTTTCATGTGATTTTGATATTTTTTTTATCGCTGATTTAGTTGTGGAAATATTCTATTATTTGTAAACCGTTAAATTTACAATCTTCCCATACAGGCATGGAAAGTATGGAAGCCACATAACCTTTTTTTGTGTTTAAGCATTAGAATATGTTGATTAATATGAACTGTGTCAGTCATCTAAAAAATGTTATGAAGAATTGACTTTTTGATCAATATGAGAATGACCGTCAGCTATGCATTTGACTTCCACATTTCTCTTGAGGAGCTTAAGATTGTTTGATATAAATCTGTAGACCGTTAGGGATTCGGATCCCCTACCTTTTTTTCCTCCATGCTCCAGAAATTCGAAGGTCTATATTTTGTGTACACAAGAGGATGCATGATTTTATGAGATCAAAAAAGGAAATCCAAAGACTTTGTATTCATACACGAAAAATCTTCTCCAATAATATAAAGAAGAAATGACTGGGCCGGGCCCACCACGTGAAGAATGCTAGCCATGGGATGCTAGCCCTGTCCCCCAATTGTCTCGGAACAACTTTTGGGTTGGAATGCGATTCTCCACGTTTTAAAGTGGATCTTCGTTCTATTCAACCATCTATAGCCCTCATACGAAATAGCTTTGGCTTAGTTGGTATAAATTTACTTTCCGATGCGAGAGGTCGTAAGGTCGATCTAAGAAGAGAGTTGATTTTAAAAACAAAACTATAGCCCTCATCTCTTTTCTGCTGTTATAGTGCAAAAAGTAGAGGTCTAAAAATTGAAAATCCAATTTCAATAACATCCTTCTAAATGGTTATAAAGTTTTCTCATTTTTTCTAGCAAAAAAAATGCTAACCACTCTCTCCATCTCTCTATGGACTAACTACCCCCCAATATCTCTTCCGATAACCAACTCTAAAAATCTCTCTCAGTTACTAACGCGTATTGCACGTGTGAAATACTAGTAAAAATAATAGAAATATATACAGAATAAAATATATAGGGGCTTGGCTCTTTGTTTCGGGATGGTTCGGATTCTGCTCCTTCGCCCAAACAACCTTGGTTGTTCATGATTTTTGGGCCGGATCATGTTTTAGCCGAAAAGACTTTTGAGAAAGTTTGGTTTGTTAGCTTCACAAGCCTAATTTTATAGTCATGCTCAACTGGTTAACAAATAAGTCAAACTTGAATGAGTTTTTAGCAAACCAAAGTCGCCCTGAAGCTGAACTTGAGCCGGCTCGATTGGGATTGTGGAGCTGAAGGTCTGCTTAGATATTACAGACAACTGTTTAGATATTATAGACAACTGTTTAGATATTACATGCAACTGGCATAAAAATGGTTTTGATTGGTCAGGGGTTTGTTAACAAGAGCAAAAAGGCCGGTGGTTCTTACACAAGTTTGAAGTGAGCCGGAGGCTTTTTGACAATTTACTCAAAGAACTTAGTCCAAGCCCAAGAAGCACCTAAAAATATGGGCTCTTGGACCCCGGCGTCAATCTTGTGAAATTAAGCAGTGTTGTACATGAAAAAGACAATGAGAAAGGATTCTCCCCAAAATTAAGAGGATCCCTTGTTAGTATTGAAGATGTATTTCTTCAAGAGTAATCACAACTCTAGATTTATGACTAAGTGGAAGTAAGACCTAACATGATACCATAGCAACACATATTTGATTTCCACTGGACCCGTATTAAATACGGATATATTTAAATTAAAAATAACGCTGTGTAAAAGCTCGGGTTTCTATCCAAAAAGGCCTAGACCAGCGGACACATGTATAAGATAGAAGATATATTTTCTCAATGCTCATGAGAAGTTTGAAGTTATGATAGGATCAAAGGAACATTTAACAATCTCTAATTCATTGATAGCTAAAAGAGGACATTTTCATCTTTTCAGCAGGATGATTTATTATTCCGACAATGGACATTAAACATCTGTCTGATGTCACGTTGTTTTAAAAAAATAAATAGAAAATAGGAAGTTTTTAAGATACGTTAAGAAAAACCTTTGCAGTTTTTTGGTTCCGAGTATGAAATTTTACCAATTGTTGTTTATTTTTTTTATTTTGTTTTTGGAATTGGCCCGTAAACCAATCCAAGCTTACACCACATCTACACACAACATAAATTTGATTTTCATGAAAGGGTTAATTTATGCCCACTTCTCCTCCTAATGTTAGAACCCTTATTTTTCTGAGAATGGGAAGCGCCATATCGGTTTGATGGAATGTTTATAGTCTATATATTGCTTCATCCTTTTCAAGAGATTAAAACAATAAATGAAGACCGGGAGAAAATGACTTGGAAAAAATCAAGGAAATAATTAAGTTAAGGGCTTGGAGTAGCTCATTGGTGGGGTTTGAAATAGACCATTGGGAAGACCCGAGATCGAGCCCGGGTCTCCCATTTATGAGAAGATGGCTAATTTATTCCATCTATTATCGCAAAAAAAGAAAAAGAAATAATTAAGTTGCCGATGAATTTAAAATGAACCTTAAATATAATTTTGATTTAAAATTTACTTGTTACTATGAGAATGAAATGGAAATAGCATAACATTTTTGTCTGATCAATCAAATTAACAACCCCAGTTTAAAATCCCTCAAGCAGGAGAGATTTTATTTATTCTATAAAGGTAGAAAACAAAACAAAAAACAAAAATACTTTTACCTTCTGTTTTACTTACAAAGCAACACGACGCTATGCCTGTATGCATCACTAAAAATTCACAAACAAGCCTTTCACTCTCCCAAATTTTCATCCACTCACAAACTTTTTCCTTTTTATTTTTTGCATCTTTTTCTTTCTGAATTCTTAGTTCTTGCCTTGGCTATTTTTCTTGTTCCTGATCTTCCTCATGAGCCGTGCAATACACGATAGCCTGAGGTGTTGATGCTGCCTGAGCCCCTGTCGCGGGTCAGGGCGATCATGTAGGATGTGTTGCTGAATCTATCATGTCATTCTGAACTTGAAGTCCGCTCCGGACGTCCAAGGCATCGCCACAGAGAACATGCCAGGGTGCAGCTGCGGCGTCTGAATCATCGCTCCGTATCCGGTTCCTTGTGAATTGTAGACTACTGATGATGCTCACAAGTGATATTTCCTCAGATTACGACACGTGGCGGATGACACGTACCGAAGGCTACGAAGGTGGAATAAATGAGTTGCATTAGGGGCATTTCTTGGAAGCTTTTCTCGAGAAAGCGTCCGACCATTCGGGAGACCTCCCTAAGTACTTTCACAACGAGGGAGAATCTGACGAACTCTGCTACAACGGCCGCATCCGTCTAAACCTCCGATACACGGCGCCATAAATCAACTTGGCATCTTCGGAAAGGTAAACAGATAAAACCAAATAGTATCTGCCCCCAAATTCAGACAAGACGACCTACGTGATTTTGTCTCTTTTTTCGGCGGTAAACAGGCCATGTGCCACTGTGTAGGCACAGGCCAATTCTTGCTCTCAGGTGGCCTGACGAATACAAACTTCTTCTTTCATTCGCAGATGGAAGAAGGAACGACTACTACCCCTGACCCAGACGTTCCGCCCTTACGTTTTTTATACGAAAAATACATCCAGCTCGGCTCTTCCTTGCTGGTGCCGGGATGATTTTTATAACAAAGGAAAGGCACAAGGAGGGTCAAATTGAAGAGGATCTGATCTAATTTCAACCGGACCAGAAACCCGAGGAGGATTCTCCACGAGCTCGACGCTAGCTGGCCCAGAGCAAGACGGAAGCAACGAAGCACCCCACAAATCTCGGTTGGGAAGGATAGACGCATTCCTGCTCGGAATGCTTCCAAATACAGGGCAATCTCCTTGCCCTGCACCCGGTCCGTCCGCTCACTCTCTCTAGCTAAACAGATGGAATAGTTATAGTGGATGTGGAATCGTATCGGAATTTCGGAAAGCTCGTCCAGTGTAACAACTCCAATTTTTGTATACCTAAATTTGAATTAAATTTGAAGTATACTTGGAGTATTGATGTTGCCGATAACATTTTAAGTATCTACTTTCTTACAATAATTACAAGAAGGAGCTTGTAGCTCATTGGTAACACCTTGCACTGCTGAACCAAGCCACCAGAGTTCGAATCCCATGCCCCACATATTTTTTATATCCTTTTGTTTTAAAATTTTTTGGGAAGTCAAACGGTCAAACAGCCATAACACACGAAATTAATGTCGTATACAAAAAATAAAGTACACCATAAACCCCCCCAGAAAATTCCCCACCCAACGAGACCCGACTCGGCCCTGACTCGGCCGGTCGGCCGAATCGTCAACACGAAAAAAATTCGTGTTGGCTTGGTCAATACCCCTGCATACTTCAATTTTCCAGAACTGTTACCAAATTCCCATTACACCTCTTTTAATCCTAAATTTAATGAAATTTTAATGAATTTTTATATTTTTTTAATATTGTTTAATCCAAACCCTAACCTTAGCCTAGCCCTATATAAAGACCCCTACCCTCTACTATTTCACCTCACAACTCTAAGTCCACTCTCCCAAATTCTCGAGAACTCGGTACAAAGAGCGAGAAGCAAAGCGCTGCCGAAATCGACGACAAATTCCGGCGATCGTAGTAGAACCTTCGCGGCGTTTTCGACGCACCGACAACCACCACTTCCCTTAGCCTCCTTAGCTTGTCCAAACCGTAAGTCCCATCTCTTCTATCTCTTTTTTCTGTTAATAGAAAATACGACTTTTTGGAACCCGACGGAAATCGGAACAAACCGATTTCCGATTCGTTTTTCTACAAATTTCCACTTGTCACCTAATACATAATACCTAAACCTATCTATGATGACTATTAATCACGTAGAAACCAATTTAAATAAAGTTTCTCATATGAAATGATAGCTTTCTTGTAAAACCGTATTCTTTTCATAAAATTACCACAAAGTTTATTTTTCTTGTTCTAATTAAATCCCTCACTCCTAAATATGTTTATCTTGATCACTAAACTTGTAGAAATCAATTTGAATGAATTTTCACACATGAAATGATAACGTTTTCAAATACCGTATTCTTACACTTAAATACCCTTATGTTTAATTTAACATGTTTAACCTCTAAACTTCACTAAACCTTAAAATAAGTCACGAGGTAATGACCTACCTTTACACACACACAAATATAACCTTAATTGATATTCCCAAAATTTAGAATACGAAAATACAAGACTTTTCGCTAAAATACCATATTCTTTATAAACCTTTTCTAAAAGTTTTAAGTTGTACACAATTCTAAAACAAAATCTTTTAAAATGAAAGCACGATATGTCATGGACATCGATCGTTTATCTAAACTGTCTTGTGGTGTCTAGGCAAGTGTGTCTAGGCTAGTGGTTTTTAATTAGGCCCACGACTGTGGTTCCTTCCCACTTACCTGGCACTTACCTGGCCGCAATTGACGGTGAAGAGGCGATTTGAGGCTTCTAATGACTTGTCGTTTAGACCTTAGAAATAGGCTAGTTGGCTTAGGAAACCCTAGAAAATAAAATACGGAAATCTATACCCTTTTACAAATAAATACCTTTTATTTATAAAACCGTTTTCCTAAATGAATAATATTTGTTAAACCTAAACAAAGCGCCGCTACAACCCACTTTTGGGGAACCCGTTAGGGATAGTATGGTTCATCGTGCACCCGCGGGCAAGTAGTGTGAGATTCAGACCTCCGCAATGAGCATTCGGTCTCGAAAGGTTTAAAATACGGCATTTAAGAAAAATGTGATTTTGGAAAATATAATATTTATTTGAAAATTATTTTTGTGTTAAAATATATTTAAATATCATTTAGACACCAATTTTATTATAATATAAAGTTTCCACATTTTCCTAAAAAAAATTACAAGATTAAAAGTTACATTAAAATATCATGAATTTCAAATAAAACAATTAATACTTTTGTTAGGATATATTCACTAGAATAACACAAATAAAATTCACACTCATTATAACTATAAAGACGAATAATAAATACTTGAGGTGTATTTTGAAAACTATACAAAAGTACCTTTTAAATAAAACCCCCTCAAGTTTTATAAATTACATTAAGGCCCCTAACAATTATTGAATTTCAAATTACCTTTCTTTTAGTCTGACTCGGATTAGAGTCTGACTATTTCTGACTTGAATATGATTCAAGTCAATCTATATTCTTTATAATCCAACTCAACATGAATCCCAGAATCCAGTTAACAACCTATTCATTTTGACTGAATCAAACCATGGATATTCATCCATTATTCTGATATTCCATTTACCTGATTATACAGTTACAACATGTTTACTGATATCATGGTTTTGATCAGTCACCCAATTTACACAATATAATACCACGTTACTGTTAAAACACTACGTGGTTTAAGGGGTAGATTGGTACGGAAGGTGTTAAAGGTGGCACGAGGTGGTCAGATTAAGACACCTAACCTGAATCCTATTGCTGTTGTACCGTGGCATAACGGTTCCTTGTACTACACGTGCCTTAGTCTCTGGCAAGTGAGAATCCCCTCGTATACACTGGCATCCTTCTGTACCAAGCTATAAACAACAGCGTTAACTCAATATTCCATAATATTCAACAATATAATATTTTAGAAAATACTTTTATATTGTCTTCCTAATTCTTCCTTATCTTTGGGACTTACCGAGCGACCTGTTCGCTGACGACATTCTATTTCTTTCTTCTTTGAATGTCGTCAGGTGCGTTGGACCAAGCTGAGATCGAGCCCACCGGTGAAGATTTGGAGCAATTCCAGGAAGATCCCGAGCTCTAGATATTGTACCTTGTTCTTTCCAGTATTTTCATTTTCTGTTATGCCATTGTTTAGGCATCGCTTTTCATTTCAATTGTATTTTCTTTTCATGCATTGTACAAAGAATGTTATTAATAAAAGTTGATGTTATTCCTATATCATTCGTTTCTTGTGATTTACTTTATATTGCTTAGTTACGCTTAGCGTATGTACTTCTGAGTATATACGTAGCGGGCCTCGTCGTGTCCACTTCCCCGTACACTGGAAAGCGGGGCGTGACATGTTTTGTTGGTGGCCCATGCAGGTCAGAGCTGTATGAATCCCTGTCATGCAGTTCTGATCTGCGTGAACAACCTGAGCAATATAACACAAGAACTAGCAACTAAAACATTCTTTACAATTCATGTTCCTTGAATCTTGCAAATTTCTATTCTTTGAATCTTATCATTTCATGTATTTGAATCTGTCCTAATCCAAATTTTTCTTTAAGGTCATGGATTCCCCGAACAACACCAGCACCAACGTCAACAACACCCCTCCAGCACTACCTCTCACACCAGCTATTCCTGCACCGCCCACTGAGCAAACGATGCTATTCGAGGCGATCCGCAGCCTTTTCGAGGGACATCAACAACTTTTGAACCGTCCTGAGGCCGATGCACCGGGAGTAAAGCAATTCAGGGCTTTACACCCAAAGCAGTTCTCTGGTAAAGGAAGCCCTCTTGAAGCGGAAGAATGGGCACAAAGTATCGAAGACGATCTGGCAGCAGCTCAAGTGCTAGATAACGCTTGGGTCCGTGTAGCAAAGCTACAGCTCACGGATAATGCTCGCAATTGGTGGAAGGCGGAAGAAACCCGTCTGGTACAGCCGATTGAATGGAAGACATTTCGCGAGAAGTTCGACGCGAAATATTTCCCTGTGACTACTAGGTTTGCAATGGAGCAGCAGTTTATTCATCTACAGCAAGGATCAATGTGGGACAAATTGGTAGATGAATACGATACTGAGTTCACTATGTTGAGCCGGTAAGATATGTCACAATAGTTCAATTTTTAAATATCACATATTACACAGCTAACACAATCTTTAAACAGATTCGCGGCACACCTGATACCGACGGATGAGATCAGAGCCCGTCGTTTTCAGCAAGATTTGGACACAGAGATTAAGGCTGCTCTAGCCACAGGAAAGTTTTTGACTCATGAGGAAGCCCTAGAAGCTGCCCGCAGTTATGAGGCAGTGATAAAAGAGAGGGGCAGACCTCAGACTGCAGGAGTCAAGCGCCCTGCCAACCAGATGGCAGGTGGAGCCACGTCCAGACCACCTTTCTTGCCAAGGCGACCCGGAGTACCAACCCATCGTCCTAGCCCAGCCTTTTGCACCTACTGCAAGAGAACTGGACATATGATGAAGGACTGCCGTCGAGCCCACCGCTTTTACTTGATCTGCGGTTCAGCTACTCACGGTATTGGGTCTTGTCCCCAAAGGCAGAACCCAGTTGCTGCACCCAGGCCAGCAATTACTTATCAGCAGCGACCAGCTCTTCAGGCACCTGCTCCCAGACTTGCACTGCCTGCACCATCTAGGGGACCACAAGCTACACCACTTCCTCGTCTGTTCCATCAAGCTCAAAGGAACGTTCAGAGGAATGCTCCTCAGGCCAGGAGGAATGTGCCAAAGCGCCAGGCTTTCATGATGTCTGTGGAAGAAGCTGAGGCCACTGACCAAGTCATTACTGGTAAATTCCTTATCAAACTTATCTTTTAGTTTTGTTTACCTACACACTTTCCTTATACCTAAAACCCATCCCATATACCTTAGGTACAATCCTAGTAGCTTCACTACCTGCACTTGCACTGTTTGATACTGGAGCATCACACTGCTTTATGTCGCAACGGTTTGTCCGAACCCATGCGATTCCAGTCTCACCGCTTGTATCCAGCTGGAACGTCAGTTCCGGAAATGGTGTTCTAAAAGCAACTATGGGATACAACATGTGTCCAGTCGTCATCTGCAGTCGAGAGTTTTATGCTGACTTCAAGGTACTGGATATACCAAACTTCGATGTGGTTCTAGGAATGGACTGGCTTGGAACCTTTTATGCTACCATCGACTGCCGTCAAAGAAGGGTAGTATTTGAGATTCCAGATCATCCGGTTTTCTATTTCAAGAGTGGAGATCGTACCCTGGAACCAAGTATTTACAAAGCGAAGCCCAGAGAAGCAGTAGTTGCAGCAGCTCAGGCAGAGGAAGAATCAAGACCAGAGGTAGTTCGAGAGTTCGATGATGTATTTCCTGACGATATATCAGGTTTGCCTCCCGATAGAGCTCTTGAATTCAGTATTGACTTAGTACCAGGAGCACAACCAGTGATCAAAGCACCTTATAGACTAAGTCCGGAAGGATTGAAAGAAGTCCGAACACAGTTGGACGAATTACTGGCGAAAGGATGGATTCGTCCCAGCACTTCAAGTTGGGGATGTAGGGTTCCTAGGCACTCTAATGGAGTCTCACAAGTGATCAAACATGCACAAATCAAAAATTCCTTGTGCCTACAAACCCTAATACGGATCGTTAACTAGATATATATAGGCGAAGCAAGCATGTAATCGAATTAAATGCTAAGGGAAAGTGACTACAACCTTTGTAGATCCGGTCCACCACTTCCTAAGCTCCGCGATGATCTCCCTCCGTTGTCCAAATCGAACCCTTGACTCTAGCATTGGCATCATCGAAGAATGGGCGGGCTTGATCGTCGGTTCGATGCCGAAGATGATCTACGTCGAGGCATCACAAGAACAAGCTCCAACTTCACCAAGCCTTAAAAACTTGTGAAGGAAACACCCTATACAACATGGCAAAAGGTAGAGGATGAAGAAATAGGAAGTGGGTAGACTTTAGATTTGGATTTCTCACTCATTTTGGCTAGTTGCCATTGATGGTGCAAGCTTTCTTCAAGTTGAAGATGAAGAAGAAGATGATAAAGAATATGATAAGTGTTATGTAAATGATAAATAAATCAATTCTTATCATTTACTAACCCTTGGTTAGTTGTAGAGAATGGACCATGGTTAACTTGAATGGTTAGGGTTAAGGATGAGACAAGAATGGTGACTTAGTCAAAGTTTCAAGAAACTTCAACTACAAACAAATCAAGCCACCATTCCTTTTTCATTATCATTTCCTTTTTCCAAAATAAACAAAAAGAATAAATAAATGAATAAGTAATTAAAAAGAAAACCCTAATCATAAACCTAACCATGGTCTAATTCTTTACACTAACCCTAGCTTGCATGTATCATCAAAATGATACAATCATGTGCACAAAATATATCACATATACAATGTGCACAAACCAAGTGAGTAAATCCATTTAAAGTGAACCAATACTAGTTAATGCAAAGTAATATATCAAATATATAATTATACATTAAATCATTAAATCAACACTTGATTCAATGATTCGGTCATATCGCATATAACCGGCTAGTATCCAATGTATCGGCTTATCGAATCAATCCTTGATTCGATAACTAGGTTATATCGCATACAACCATTCGACACATTAATCGCGAGAATGAAATACGGTATCACATACACGCATTATTCTCGGTCCCGCACATATCTCATATGCGCTCCTATTTCGTTTCGCTTGAGCCAGGAAACCTCTGTGTAGGACTCTGAAGACTCGTCAATACGCCGGCAGCGGATGATGATCATATCAAACATCCACAAGCCCAAGCGGTCTGCTAAACGTAACGGCCACCCGGGTATTGAGCGATCAGAAGATCGACGAGCAAGCTCGCTCACACTCCTGTGAATCCAACCAGTAACACTTACCGTACAGTCCGGTCTGTTCGTCTGATATGTCGCATATCTCGCTTAGGGGTGGTAAACGTCAGACCCCAATAGCTCGATAAGTCATGCCGACGTGAAGTCCATGACATGTGTGAAACTACTGATAACTCTTACCAGTATATCACTGCAACCCTGGCCAGGGATTTCCTGTTATGGCCAGTCGAGCATAGCGCAACATCAACCCCTAATACCGGGAGAGACGAATCCCCTCCTATCGCTCATTGCCTCCATGTGAATCGGGACTGTACCCAAAAACCACCTATTTGCACAACTCAGTAGAGCCGTGGTAGGGTGGAAATCAAAGCACAGTGGGAGACACATAAGACTCTATGACGATCTCGGGTCAACAGACTAAGCTGTACCAGTGTCACCAGAGAACTGCCATCTGACGTGAGGTATAATACCATCTGGGAGTTCTCGGCGAGTCCGTTCAGTGTACCCAGTCTCCATTGAGCACCCATATACCATCTTCGATGTCAAACACCAATGGATATGGGATCATCCATCGCCCATCGCATGGGTCGAGAAGATATACGCTAGTCTACTCTGGAATATCGATGCCCCGTCTCGATATTCCCTCGACTAGGAACAATGAAGGATATACTCATTGACTACCCAGGCCCCACTAGTATGATCTTCATCATAGTCCTGGAAGTCGAGTACACATCCTAAGGGCTTTATCAACATGTAATCAGAGAGACAGAAAGTATACATGTTAAGATAAAGAGCAACCAGATAGCGTACTATCATGTCGAGTAAGAAAGTCCTACCTATATATGTCCCAGCATCCACTACAATATACATTCAATGTACAATAATGGCCTCTAGGGCATACATATAACTAACAATCTCCCACTTGCACCAGGGCCATCTGTAGCAGTGGTTGCAGTATCTAATACTCAACCATCCCATATGAGTCTCTCTCTGGGAAAAGGCCTTCGTGAGTGGATCCGCCGTGTTGTCCTCTGAGTCTACTCTCCTAATCTCGATCAACCTGGAGATCAACTATCTCCATGATCAGGTGATGCTGCCTCAGAATATGTCTGGGTCACTGATGGGACCATGGTTCCAGGGCCGAAGCTACACTTCCATTGTCATACAATGGCAGGAACCTAGTTCATCTTATGAACCAATATACACCCAAACTGCCTCTTTGGTAGTATCTTTAGTAGCGATGTTACCAGCCTTTATCGTCTAGTTTGCCACGGTATCTAGCTTGGAACTCTTCCAACATACCGTCCCTTTACTGAGGGTAAAGACAGTGCCTGTGACTGACATTCAGTCGTCTTTATCACCCTGGAACTCTTCCAGTGATTCTCCCCAGGATCGATTGATACCATCTCACTACATCTAGTGAGAATCCTAGCATCCAATTATATCTATCTCATAGATGAAAACTCAGGATTTAGGAGGTATCACTTTGATCCTATTTGGAGAATCCTAGTGATAATAGGAGATTGACCGATCGTAGTATAGGAAACTCTTTTCCTATCAAGAGTATGTTGTCTACGTACAATACGAAGATGACCACCTTACTCTCTACTACCCTTTTGTATATACAAGGTTCGTCTACCATTTTGATGAAGTCAAACACTTTGACTATCATATCAAAACAGACGTTCCAACTCCGCGATGCCTGCTTTATTCTGTAAAGCAACTTGCACACGTTTCCGCTGCTCCTACTGTTTACGAAGCCCTCTGGCTGTGTACTTACAGACGTTCTCTTCTAAATCAGTATTTAGAAAAGCAGTCAGGGCACCCAACCACCAGATATCGTAATCATAGTATGTAGCCGTGACAAGTAGGATCTGGATGGACTTAAGCATAGGTACTGGAAAAAGGTTTCATCATTATCTACTCTTGGTCGATGACGAAAAACCTTTAACAAGTCTAGCTTTGAAAGTCTCAACTTTTCCATCTACACCAAGTAATCTTCTCAAGATATACTTGCTCCTGATGGGGATTTAACCCTTCAGATATAGCAACCAAAGTCCATACTTTGTTGGTGTATATGGATTCCATCTCAGATCGCTAAGCATCCAGCCATTTTTACAGAGTCCCTACTCTCGATGGCCTGCTCGAAACTAGTTGGGTCATCATCTCATGATGCATTCCTCGCTCCCACTGTCATCGAGAAACCGAGGTATCTCTCAGGCGGATGAGGAACCCTACTAGATCGGCGGAGAGGCTGAGGTTCGTCGGGAACTATAGAATCCTTTGGTTCTGTCAAATCATCAACTGCAGTTTTGTATAGCTGGAACCTTTTCAGTTCTACAGAACTGATCCTGCCTCGATCTTGTCCGGATTTTGCTTTTGACATAGGCCGGACAATCCCAAATCTTAACTCGCTTAAGAGATGGGTTCTTCCCATACCATATCTCATATGGAGTGGTAGGCACTGATTTGATTCAAACCTAATTCAATAGGCATGCAGCTTCTCAAGTGCATAACCCCAAAAGGAAATAGGTAACTCAGTAATACTCATCATAGAGCACACCATATCTAATATTGTGCAATTGCTCCGCCCTGATACACCGTTGTGCTGTGGTGTATTCAGAGGAGTAACACTGAGAGAAAATCTCATTCTCTTTTAGAATAGTCCAGGAATTCTATGCACAAGTATTCTCCTCCCTGATCTCATCATAGGACATAATACTTATACCCATATTTTGGTTCTCTACTTCTAATTTATATTCTGTGAATATCTCAAAAGGTTCGGACTCATGTTTCAACAGGAACATATGACTGAATTTTGAGAGATTATCAGAAAACGTAATGAAGTATAAAGAACCAGTCCTGGCATGTGTAGACAGGAGACCTTACATACATCATAATGTATCAGTCCCAAGAGTTTACTAACTCTTTCTCTGTTTCCAATAAACAGAGCTATGGTCATCTTATCTTTGTGACATGACTGGCAAGTTTCACAAGATGTAAATTCAAACTGATTTAAATATGCATCTAAAATGTAACTTCAGCCAGTCGGGTCGCATTGATATGACCTAGTCTACAATACCTCAAGAAGGATTCGTTCATTTCTGAACTCTTCCTCTTGTGTGTGTTCTCTATACTAGGAACTGTAGTTTGATTTAGAACGTCAATGTTTTTAGATAACGTGTCTGAACCGATCAACTTTTGATATAGGAAATGTTCAAAACATTATCCAACAATACAAAATTATATCATTTCTTTACTAATAAAGAGATTGATATGATTTTGTATATCAGGTTCGGTATCTAATAGCATTTGTTCAGAATCAATGTATTGGTAATACAGGGTGACAGTGACCAACAGACCTGGCTGCAACACTTGCCCCGTTTTCTGTCTCATGAAACTTATCACCCGTTCTCAGTTTTTCTACCCTTTTGTAGACCTATGTAACAGATTACATATCTGGAATCCTGATCCGGTATCATATACCCAGGATGCAGAGGATACTGAGAAACAGTTCTTTATAATGAACACACCCGAAGGTGATGCATCTCATGCACTTTCTTCGTTTGGGCGGCATAGGAATCCTGGTATTCCCCTATTTCCTACTCGGTCTTATAACAATTATAAGTTGGAGCGGGACCAACGTTCCCCAGCTCAGTATAACAAGCGGGTTCGGTTAATACATCCATATTATTATCTTGATTAAGGCGTGATATGATCGCTACCTGGAGAGAGAGAGAAGAAAACACTCTGCGTGCGCTCTTGCAAGATCAGATTGGTTATATATTTTATCTAATCAGGATGGCTCCTACTGTTTTAATCAAATCTTCCTTCAAACCCTAAAAGGAAAGACTAGCCGGGATTAATTACACTCTACAAGTTCGCCAATCTTTCAGTCAGGCCAGTGTCGGTACTTTGAGGGAGGTTCCCCGTGCTTTCGCACGGACCTAATTACTGTAAACCTCGTTTTCCCAGAGGCGTAACCCCGTTGACACCTTTCTAGACACCTACTTGATCGGCTAATTGCAAAGTGCAAAACTCTCCCAGGAGTAACAATTACTCGCAGTGGGTATCGGGATCCAACTATCATATAGAAGGTATGCAATCTCATTGCAAATTTCAACACTTGAAACTCCCGATAAAGGTTTTTACCCCTAGCACCTATGACCTTAACTATGGTCAACAAATCATAAGTACTAGTCAAGTTCTACCCGTCATTTCGTGATTAATCAGACCCACCCACATGACCCTTAACTAAGGTCAACAAAGTCACGCGACTGTCCTAACTAATCGCATCATATGCGGTGTAAGAAGACATCACTTAGCTACCGTACACTGTGCCTTGACTATGGTCAACAAACACAGCACGAATACTAAGTACTCTACTTCCTAAAATGACGGAGGGTTGCGGCTGGTTTTTATGAAAACCTTTAACGGTTTGAACTTGATCTCGTTGCGGAATCAAATGGTTTTTAAATGGAATGTTTTTGAGGCTTTTCTAGTTTTGCTAAAGGGGTCACTCCCGGTGAAGGGATCGTCGGCCCTTTCCTCGTGGAATGAGGTGCGGGATATATCACATATATCACTGTGCAAAGCAGAAACTATAGAAGCGATCAAAAGACAAACCGAGGGTTGTAGCATCTGCCAGTTATTGCTAAAGGAGTCACTCCCGGTGAAGGGATCTCGGTCCTTTCCTTATCGAATAAGGTGCAGGATGTTCTACAAGGAACACCGCGATGCAAAGCAAGAACTGTAGCTACCTGTTTTTATTTTGAAATTCGATTCCACAACATCAATTAGGTTTATTTTCTTTCATTAATCTCATTAACGAATATCCCATCATTTAAGTCCACCTAACCATCATAGATAAATATAACGTATGCTTATTCCATCCGCATTCGCCTCGATGTCCCGTCTGCACCGTTAGGTTAGGTAACTAACGCCAGAGCGAGGCAGGGCTAGCGCGGGTGTAAAGCATAAGCAACGTCTATATAATATATCATATATACTATATATTATATCTATCACAGAATATCACATGATCACATCACAGATAAATCACAGCAGAAGAAACATATGAAATATTGGATATACTATGACGTCCGTGTTTTCAATACGAGCCAGTATAAAACACGGATTCCACAGTCGTGATGAATAGCCAATCCCACACCCCTAGACCCCTACGAGAGCGGCAAGCAACCCTACCAATTCTAGGGTTAGGAGACCCGGACTCGACTCCTCGAGTTGGTCTCCCACTGGACCCCAGAACCCGGTTACTTATGCTCCCCTCCTTGGGTCTATCCTAGTGCAGAAAAGTAAATAATATACATCAACGGTGACAATTTTACATGAATGAAAATGAAAAACACTCATCTCACATAAAAACCCCCGGCTATTCAAACACGACGATCCAATATAACATATCCAGCAACACATAACATCACATTTCATCAACGTAAGTAAATATGTCCATCCCAATTGTCGTGACATATAGCAACGAAACCGGCGATATCACATATTACACTTACGGTCACAGAAAAGAAAGTGTAAAACTACAACAGTTGGAATCCGCAACCTCCTCAGACATCGCATGCCTGACCAAATGAATTACTTAGATATCGCATGCCTAACTATTATAAACCCCGTATTTTAGTCTCAAAATCGAAAACACTTTTCAATATCAAGTCGGGCAATTCAACAGGATTCCCGACATTCTGATCGAATGCTCGTCGCAAACTTTAGTAGGCGGCCGCACCCCCGACGCCGTCGACAAAGTGCACCAAGGCGGAACACCGCACCGCGAGCACCCGAACGGATGCTTTCGGCGACGGGGTTCTCCTACAGTCACTTGGTCGGGGCTATGGAGTGAGGCTGTCTATTAAGTTTACCCGGCGAGTATCCGCGTACGCTACGTGATTGCGACGGACTTTTGATCACATCAAAATTCCGTGGCAACCGATCAAGTGAGACTAAACTGCTATATTTATAACATTCATTCAGTTATCTCATAACTACTTGTGAATTCCAATTATTGTATCACATTCCGGATAAATAGAAAATGTTAAACTTTCCGATCGAACAATCGAACACCCAAGTTTTCCCGATACAGCTCAACACATGAAATAAGTCTAACAACATTCAATTCGTGCCTCAGTACCAACGGTCCAGCCGTAGAAGGGTCAAGCCAACGCCTCACATGTGGCACGCCGTACTGCCCCAAACCCTAAGGTTCAAAGGGCAGTTCAAGACGGTCACATAATCGAGTTAAGGTTTGTTGTCTTCTAGAGGGTCCATCACGTTACTTGCACTACTTAGAACGTCGTTAAATTACGGAAAAATCCAACACTTGGAAATTTCCCGACAGGGGAAAAAGTGGGTATTTATATCCGGTCGAACTTTTTAACATATTCTAAAAATACCCGGAAAAGCACACCGACAAAAATTAGACAGTCCGATCGAATACACCGAGTCCCCAATACAACCCAGAAAATAAAACTCTGGAATAAATATTAAAATATTCCCAGGAAAATCAGCACTGCCAAATATGAGTTACTGTGCCAAACCCTACGCAAGATAAGACAAAACGGCCGCGGAACCGCCGCACGAGCAATGCTCGTGCCGCGGAACCGCGGCAGTTTGATGGAATTAGGGTTACGAATTGCACAGCGACTCTTAGATATTTCTACTGATATTTCTGAATATTTTTAATTTCGAAAAAACCACGATTTCAGAAAAAGTCCAGAGAGCAATATTAGGGTTTGGGTTTTGATTCGATCGGAGTTCTAATTCCGTCTGTACTTCGCCTAAGGCTCTAGCTAGGCTCTGATACCACTGTAGGGTTCCTAGGCACTCTAATGGAGTCTCACAAGTGATCAAACATGCACAAATCAAAAATTCCTTGTGCCTACAAACCCTAATACGGATCGTTAACTAGATATATATAGGCGAAGCAAGCATGTAATCGAATTAAATGCTAAGGGAAAGTGACTACAACCTTTGTAGATCCGGTCCACCATTTCCTAAGCTCCGCGATGATCTCCCTCCGCTGTCCAAATCGAACCCTTGACTCTAGTATTGGCATCATCGAAGAATGGGCGGGCTTGATCGTCGGTTCGATGCCGAAGATGATCTACGTCGAGGCATCACAAGAACAAGCTCCAACTTCACCAAGCCTTGAAAACTTGTGAAGGAAACACCCTATACAACTTGGCAAGAGGTAGAGGATGAAGAAATAGGAAGTGGGTAGACTTTAGATTTGGATTTCTCACTCATTTTGGCTAGTTGCCATTGATGGTGCAAGCTTTCTTCAAGTTGAAGATGAAGAAGAAGATGATAAAGAATATGATAAGTGTTATGTAAATGATAAATAAATCAATACTTATCATTTACTAACCCTTGGTTAGTTGTAGAGAATGGACCATGGTTAACTTGAATGGTTAGGGTTAAGGATGAGACAAGAATGGTGACTTAGTCAAAGTTTCAAGAAACTTCAACTACAAACAAATCAAGCCACCATTCCTTTTTCATTATCATTTCCTTTTTCCAAAATAAACAAAAAGAATAAATAAATGAATAAGTAATTAAAAAGAAAACCCTAATCATAAACCTAACCATGGTCTAATTCTTTACACTAACCCTAGCTTGCATGTATCATCAAACATGATACAATCATGTGCACAAAATATATCACATATACAATGTGCACAAACCAAGTGAGTAAATCCATTTAAAGTGAACCAATACTAGTTAATGCAAAGTAATATATCAAATATATAATTATACATTAAATCATTAAATCAACACTTGATTCAATGATCCGGTCATATCGCATATAACCGGCCAGTATCCAATGTATCGGCTTATCGAATCAATCCTTGATTCGATAACTAGGTTATATCGCATACAACCATTCGACACATTCATCGCGAGAATGAAATACGGTATCACATACACGCATTATTCTCGGTCCCGCACATATCTCATATGCGCTCCTATTTCGTTTCGCTTGAGCCAGGAAACCTCTGTGTAGGACTCTAAAGACTCGTCAATACGCCGGCAGCGGATGATGATCATATCAAACATCCACAAGCCGCAAGCGGTCTGCTAAACGTAACGGCCACCCGGGTATTGAGCGATCAGAAGATCGACGAGCAAGCCCGCTCACACTCCTGTGAATCCAACCAGTAACACTTACCGTACAATCCGGTCTGTTCGTCTGATATGTCGCATATCTCGCCTAGGGGTGGTAAACGTCAGACCCCAATAGCTCGATAACTCATGCCGACGTGAAGTCCATGACATGTGTGAAACTACTGATAACTCTTACCAGTATATCACTGCAACCCTGGCCAGCGATTTCCTGTTATGGCCAGTCGAGCATAGCGCAACATCAACCCCCAATACCGGGAGAGACGAATCCCCTCCTATCGCTCATTGCCTCCATGTGAATCGGGACTGTACCCAAAAACCACCTGTTTGCACAACTCAGTAGAGCCGTGGTAGGGTGGAAATCAAAGCACAGTGGGAGACACACAAGACTCTATGACGATCTCGGGTCAACAGACTAAGCTGTACCAGTGTCACCAGAGAACTGCCATCTGACGTGAGGTATAATACCATCTGGGAGTTCTCGGCGAGTCCGTTCAGTGTACCCAGTCTCCACTGAGCACCCGTATACCATCTTCGATGTCAAACACCAATGGATATGGGATCATCCATCGCCCATCGCATGGGTCGAGAAGATATACGCTAGTCTACTCTGGAATATCGATGCCCCGTCTCGATATTCCCTCGACTAGGAACAATGAAGGATGTACTCATTGACTACCCATGCCCTACTAGTATGATCTTCATCATAGTCCTGGAAGTCGAGTACACATCCTAAGGGCTTTATCAACATGTAATCAGAGAGACAGAAAGTATACATGTTAAGATAAAGAGCAACCAGATAGCGTACTATCATGTCGAGTAAGAAAGTCCTACCTATATATGTCCCAGCATCCACTACAATATACATCCAATGTACAGTAATGGCCTCTAGGGCATACATATAACTAACAGGGGAGCACCTGTACTATTGGTGAAGAAGAAGGAAGGTTCATACAGAATGTGCATCGACTATAGGGCCTTGAACGAAGTCACAATAAAGAACAAGTATCCACTCCCGCGCATCGACGATTTATTCGATCAGCTAAGTGGATCTTGTGTCTTCTCTAAACTAGATCTTCGTTCAGGTTATCATCAAGTGAAGGTCAAGGAAGCTGATATTCACAAAACAGCTTTCAGAATTCGCTATGGACATTACGAATTTCTAGTAATGCCATTTGGAGTGACCAATGCACCAACAATTTTCATGAACCTTATGAACCAAGTATTCCGGGAGTATTTAGACAGGTTCGTTGTCATCTTCATCGACGACATCCTGGTATATTCTAAGAATCGGAAAGAACATGCGGAGCACCTACGAATTGTCCTGGAAACTCTTCGACAACATAAGCTTTATGCTAAATACAGCAAGTGCGAGTTTTGGCTAAAACAAGTTGGTTTTCTTGGACATATCGTATCAGGAGAAGGAATTTCTGTGGATCCGGCAAAAGTTTCGGCAGTTAGCGAATGGCCTACGCCAAAATCAGTGAAGGATATACGAAGTTTCTTGGGCTTAGCTAGATATTACAGAAGGTTCATTGAAGGCTTTTCGAAGATAGCAACACCCCTGACCAAGCTCACTCGAAAAGATGAGGAATTTGTGTGGTCAGAAGCATGCGAGCAAGCTTTCGTAGAACTCAAGTCAAGACTGACATCTGCACCTATTCTCGTAATACCGGATCAATCTGGAGGATTCGAAGTGCATTGCGATGCATCCGGTAAGGGATTAGGATGTGTTCTACATCAACACGGTAAGGTTGTGGCTTATGCTTCAAGACAACTGAAGACTCATGAGCGTAATTATCCGACGCATGATCTGGAGTTGGCAGCCGTCATTTTTGCTCTCAAAATTTGGCGCCACTACTTACTTGGTGAACGAGTGAACATCTACACAGATCATAAAAGTCTGAAGTATGTGTTTACTCAGAAAGAGTTGAATATGCGGCAGAGAAGATGGTTAGAACTCATGGCGGACTTTGACATCAATTTGCAATATCATCCAGGAAAGGTGAACGTAGTACCTGATACTCTTAGTCGCCAACCATTATCAATGAATCTCACCGCTCAGTGGAAGCTTCAGCAAGACTTACATCAGATGGAGATTGAACTAGTCATGCCAGGTGATGCTTCAAGTTTGATGAATCTACAAGTTCAATCAACCATTGTCAATCAGATCAAAGCAGCTCAAGCCAGCGATGCTAAGTTGCAAAAGATCAGAGAACAAGTGGAGAATGGACTCAGAACGGATTTTATCATCCATGAAGACGGATCTTTGAGATACGGCAACAGATTGTGTATACCAAAGGGTCCTGTTCGGGAAGAGTTAATGAAAGAAACTCACAGCTCTCCCTATTCAGTACATCCTGGAGATACCAAAATGTACAAAGATCTACGTCAGAATTATTGGTGGCATGGAATGAAGCGTGAAGTAGCCAGAAGTGTCGCAAAATGTTTGGTGTGTCAGCAGGTAAAGGCTGAACATCACAGGACAGCTGGACTACTTCAACCGTTACCAATCCCAGAATGGAAGTGGCAGCACATTACGATGGACTTTGTAACTGCTTTTCCTCGCAGCACAAAGGGTAACGATGCGATATGGGTCATTGTGGATCGACTCACAAAGTCGGCTCACTTCATCCCATTTCGAGTTGGCCAATCAACTGAGACACTAGCGAAGAAGTACATGGAGGTAATAATCTAATTTAGATTAAAAAAAAAAACTCTTCATAATGTACTATCTCTGATACCCATGAACTCATACAGGAAATTGTGAGACTTCATGGAGTACCGGTCTGCATTGTCTCCGATCGTGACACCAGGTTCCGATCGCAATTTTGGCAGAGTCTGCAAGCTAGCTTGGGAACAAGTCTGAACTTCAGCACGGCTTATCATCCACAAACAGATGGTCAGTCGGAACGAACTATTCAGATCTTGGAGGATATGCTCAGAGTATGTATGCTCGACTTCAAAGGATCGTGGGAAGATCACCTGCATCTTGTGGAGTTTGCATACAACAACAGCTACCAAGCAAGTATAGGAATGACGCCTTTTGCAGCATTGTATGGAAGGAAGTGTCGATCGCCATTAAGTTGGGGCGACATCGGAGATAGAGAACTCCTTGGACCAGAGATGATAGTAGCGACCGTTGATGTGGTTCGTACTATCAGGGAAAGAATGCGCATAGCCCAAGATAGACAGAAACACTGGGCTGATGCGAAGAGACGACACTTGGAGTTCCAGCCAGGAGATCATGTATTCCTGAAAATCTCTCCGAACCGCGGAGTGATCCGATTTGGAAGACGGGGAAAATTGATTCCGAGATATATTGGACCGTTCGACATACTCGAACGAGTCGGGGAAGTGGCATACCGATTAGCGCTTCCACCCTCATTGGAAGGAGTGCATAATGTGTTCCACATATCTCAACTCAGAAGGTATGTGAGTGACCCCAGCCATGTACTTGATCATTCCGAGCTCACGATACAGCCCGATTTGTCTTGTGAGCAACAACCTGTGGAAATCCTGGATAGGAAAGTGAAGACACTTCGGAACAAAGAAGTTAATTTGGTCCGGGTAATGTGGAGGAAAGACACTCCAGGAGAATCCACGTGGGAAAGGGAAGATGAAATGCGTGCAAGATATCCGCACCTTTTTGTAAACTAGTCCTCAAATAAAAGTTGTAAATTTCGAGGACGAAATTTTTGTAAGGAGGGTAGATTGTAACAACTCCAATTTTTGTATACCTAAATTTGAATTAAATTTGAAGTATACTTGGAGTATTGATGTTGCTGATAACATTTTAAGTATCTACTTTCTTACAATAATTACAAGAAGGAGCTTGTAGTTCATTGATAACACCTTGCACTGCTGAACCAAGCCACCAGAGTTCGAATCCCATGCCCCACATATTTTTTATATCCTTTTGTTTTAAAATTTTTTGGGAAGTCAAACGGTCAAACAGCCATAACACATGAAATTAATGTCGTATACAAAAATAAAGTACACCATAAATCCCCCCAGAAAATTCCCCACCCAACGAGACCCGACTCGGCCCTGACTCGGCCAAGTCGGCCGGCGCCGCCGGCCGGACTCGGCCGGTCGGCCGAGTCGTCAACACGAAAAAAATTCGTGTTAACTTGGTCAATACCCCTGCATACTTCAATTTTCCAGAACTGTTACCAAATTCCCATTACACCTCTTTTAATCCTAAATTTAATGAAATTTTAATGAATTTTTATATTTTTTTAATATTGTTTAATCCAAACTGTAGGTTATATGTATGCCCTAGAGGCCATTACTGTACATAGGATGTATATTGTAGTGGACGCTGGGACATATATAGGGAGGACTTTCTTGCTCGACATGATAGTATGCTATCTGGTTACTCCTTGCCTTAACGTGTACACTGATTGTCTCACTATTACATGTTGGTAAAGCCCTTAGGATGTGTACTTGACTACCTGGACTATGATGTGGATCATACTAGTGGGGACATGGTAGTCCATAACTACATCCTTCAAAGTCCCTAGTCGTGGGTGTATCGAGACGGGGCATCGATATACCAGAGTAGACTAGCGTATACCTTCTCGACCCATACAGATGGGCGATGGATGATCCCATATCCATTGGTGTTTGACATCGGAGATGATATACGGGTGCTCAGTAGAGACTGGGTACACTGGACGGACTCGCCGAGAACTCCCAGATGGTATTATACCTCACGTCAGATGGCAGTTCTCTGGTGACACTGGTACAGAGTAGTCTGTTGACCCGAGATCGTCATAGAGTCTTGTGTGGTTCCCACTGTGCTTTGATTTCCATCTTACCACGTCCAAGAGGGCGTGCAAAACGGTGGTTTTTGGGTACAGTCCCGAGTCACATGGAGGCAGTGAGCGATAGGAGGGAATTCGTCTCTCCCGGTATAGGGAGTTGATGTTGCGCTGTGTTCGATTGGCTATAACAGGAAATCCCTGGCCAGAGTTGCTGAGATTTACTGGTAAGTGTTACCAGTAGTTTCTCGAATTGTTATAGACCTCATATCGACACGATTTATCGAGCTATTGGGGTCTGACGTTTACCACCCCTAGGCAAGATATGCGACATATCAGACGATCAGACCGGACTGTACGGTAGTGTTACTGGTTGGATTCACCGGAGTGTGAGCGGGCTTGCTCGTCGATCTTCTGATCACTCAATACCCGGGTGGCCGTTACGTTTAGCAGACCGCTTGCGGCTTGTGGGTGTTTGATATGATCATCATCTGCTGCCGGCGTATTGACGAGTCTTTAGAGTCCTACACAGAGGTTTCCTGGCTCAAGCGAAACGAAATAGGAGCGCATATAAGATATGTGCGGGACCGAGAATAATACGAGTATGTGATACTGTATTCGATTCTCGCGATGTGACATTGATCGGTTATATGCGATATAGCCGGGTTATCGGATCAAGTGTTGATTCGATAAGATGTTACTATTGATACCAGTCGGTTATGTGCGTCATGACCGGATCGTTAAATCAAGTGTTGATTTAATGATTTAATGCATAATTATATATTTGATATATTACTTTGCATTAACTAGTATCGGTTCACTTTAAATGGATTTTCTCGCTCGGATGTGCGCATTGCATATGCGATATGATTTTGTGCACTTGTTTGTATCATATTTGATGATACATGCAAATTAGGGTTTGTGTAAAGAATTAAACCTTGGTTAATGAAATGGTTAGGGTTTTTATTTGATTATTCATTTATTCATTTGTTTTTATTTTTGGAAAATAAATTGCATAAAATAGAATGGTGGCTTTCTTTTGTTTTCTTTCATGAAGCTTCATGAACTTTTGACTTAGTCACCATTTTGTCTCATGCTTAACCCTAACCAATTCAATTAACTCAAGTTAATTCTCTACACCTAACCATGGTGAGAATTATGATAAGAATGGATTTTTATTTATTCTTTAATGCTTATCATAAAACTTATAATAATTAGCTTCTTCTTCTTCTTCTTTTCTTCAAGTGAAGAAAGCAAGCTCCATCAATGGTGATTGATGAATTAGAGTGAGAAATCCAAAACTAAAGTCTACCCACTTCCTATTTCTTCATCCTCTACCTCTTGCCAAGTAGTAGAGTGTGTTTTCTTCACAAGTTTCTTGACTTGGTGAAGTCGGAGCTTGATTTAGCGATGCCTCGACGTAGATCATCTTCGGCATGGACATCGATGACCTAGCCCGTCCATTCTCCGATGAAGCCGACGCTAGAGCCCGGGACTTGTTATGGACAGCGAGGAGACTTTGTTGCGGAGCTATGGAGGTGGACAAACGGATCTACAAAGGTTGTATTTCCGTATTCCCTTAGTTAATTGTTAACTGGTTCATTTATCGCCTAAAATCTAGCCGATGATCCGTAGTCGGGTCTCTCGGCACCCGTAAAATTTTATATTGGCATGTTCGATGCCTTGTGAGACCTCATTAGGGTGCCTAGGAACCCTTCAGTGGTATCAGAGCCTAGCTAAAGCCTTAGGCGAAGTCCAGACGCAGTTTGAAGTCCGATCGATCGAAAATCCGAACCCAAAATAGCTCTCTGGACTTTTTCTAAAAATAGGGATTTTTCAGTATTAAAAATATGTAGAAATATCAGCAGAAATATCTAAGAGTTACTGTAAATTTCGATGCTCCAATTCCATTAAAGCGCCGCGTATCCGCGGCACGAGCATGGCTCGTGCGGCGGAACCGCGGCCTGTTTGTCGTTTTGTGAGGTAATGTTTGCACAGTAACTCCTATTTAACAGTGCTGGTTTTCCTGGGTATTTTTAATATTTTTTCAAGAGTTGAATTTTTCTGGGTTGTTTTGGGGATTCGAATGTTCGATCGGATTATCAAATTTTGTCTGTGTGGCTTTCCGGATAAATTTTAGAATATGTTAAAAAGTTCGACCGGATATAAATACCCAATTTTTCCCCTGTCGGGAAATTTCCAAGTGTTGGATTTTTCCGAAGTTTAACGACGTTCTAAGTAGTGCAAGTAACTCGATGGACCCTCTAGAAGACAACAAACCTTAACTCGATTATGTGACCGTCTTGAACTGCCCTTTGAACCTTCGGGTTTGGGGCAGTACGGCGTGCCACATGTGAGGCGTTGGCTTGACCCTTCTACGGCTGGACCGTTGGTACTGAGGCACGAACTAAATGTTTTTAGACTTATTTCATGTGTTGATCTGTATCGGGAAAACTTGGGTGTTCGAATGTTCGATCGAAAAGTTTAGCATTTTCTATTTATCCGGAATGTGATACAATAATTGGAATTCACAAGTAGTTATGAGATAACTGAATGAATATTATAAACATAGCAGTTTAGTCTCACTTGATCGGTTGCCACGGAATTTTGATGTGATCAAAAGTCCGTCGCAATCACGTAGCGTACGCGGATACTCGCCGGATAAACTTAATAGACAGCTTCACTCCATAGCCCCGACCAAGTGACTGTAGGAGAACCCCGTCGCCGAAAGCATCCGTTCGGGTGCTCGCGGTAGCGGTGTTCCGCCTTGGTGCACTTCGTCGTCGGTATCGGGGGTGCGACCGTCTACTGAAGTTTACGACAAGCATTCGATCAGATTGTCGGGAATCCTGTTGAATTGCCCGACTTGATATTGAAAAGAGTTTTCGATAATGAGACTAAAATGCGGGGTTTATAATTGTTAGGCATGCGATGTCTAAGTAATTCATTTGGTCAGGCATGCGATGTCTGAGGTGGTTGTGGATTCCAACTGTTGTAGTTTTACACTTTCTTTTCTGTGACCGTAAGTGTAATATGTGATATCGCCGGTTTCGTTGCTATATGTCAACGACAATTGGGATGCGCATATTTACTTACGTTGATGACATGTGATGTTATGTGTTGCTGGATATGTTATATTGGATCGTCGTGTTTGAATAGCCCGGGGTTTTTATGTGAGATGAGTGTTTTTCATTTTCATTCATGTAAAAACTTGTATGTAATATTCTTTTTTTTGGGGCACTTCCAGGTTGCGGAAGTTGTCACCTTTTGTATATTATTTACTTTTCCGCACTAGGATAGACCCAAGGAGGAGGGCACAAGTAACCGGGTTCTGGAGTCCAGTGGGAGACCAACTCGAGGAGTCGAGTACGGGTCTCCTAACTCCAGAATTGGTAGGGTTGCTTGCCGCTCTCGTAGGGGTCTAGGGGTGTGGGTTTGGCTATTCATCACGACCATGGAATCCGTGTTTTATACTGGCTCGTATTGAAAACACGGACGTCCTAGTATATCCAATATTTCATATGTTTCTTCTGCTGCGATATCTGTGATGTGATCATGTGATGTTCTGTGATAGATACAGTATATAGTATATATGATATATTATATAGACGTTACTTATGTTTTACACCCGTGCTAGCCCTGCCCCGCTCTGCCGTTAGTTACCTAACCTAACGGTGCACGAGGGGACATCGAGGCGAATGCGGATGGCATAAGTGTACGTCGTATTTATCTGTGATGTTTAGGTAATTAAATGATGGGACTTCATTAATGTGATTAATGAAATAAAAACCTAAAGATGTTGTAGAATCAAATTTTAAAATAAAACAGGTAGCTACAGTTCTTGCTTTGCACAGCGGTATATATGATTATTCCTGCACCTTATTCGATAAGGAAAGGACCGAGATCCCTTCATCGGGAGTGACTCCTTTAGCAATAACTGGCAGATGCTACACATTCGGTTTGTCTTTTGATTGCTTTTAAGTGTTTCTGCTTTGCACAGTGATATATATGATATATCCCGCACCTCATTCGACGAGGAAAGGACCGACGATCCCTTCACCGGGAGTGACTCCTTTAGCAGAACAAGAAAAGCCTCAAAAGCACTCCATTTCAAAATCATTTGATTCTACAACGATATCAAGTTCATTACGCAATAGGTTTTCAGAAAAACCTGTCGTAGTCCTCCGTCATTTCAGATAAGTACTAGTTAGTAATCGTGCTGCGGTTGTTTGGCATGCGTCAAGGCGTAGTGTACGGTAGCTAACTAGTGCTTATCTGCTAGCATACGATGCGATTGGATTAGGGTATTCGTACGGCGTTGTTTGGCATGCGTTAAGGGTCGTGCGGGTGGGTTTAATTCAATCAGGAAATGACGGGTTGAACTTGACTAGCAGACTATGGGTTGTTTGGCATGCGTCAAGGTCATAGCGAGCTAGGGGCAAAAGATTATCGGGAATTTCAAGTGTTGAAATTTGCAATGAGATTGCATACCTTCTATGAGATAGTTGGATCCCGATACCCGCTGCGGGTAAGAGTTACTCCTGGGAGAGTTTTATACATTACAATTAGCCGATCAAGTAGCTATCTAGAAAGGTGTCAACGGGGTTACGCCTCTGGGAAAACGAGGTTTACATTAATTAGGTTCGTGCGAAAGCACGGGGGACCTCCCTCAAAGTACCGACACTGGCCTGGCTGAAAGATTGGCGAACTTGTAGTGTGTAACTAATCCCGGCTAGTCTTTCCTTTTAGGGTTTGAAGGAAGATTTGATAAAAAGCAGTGGGAGCCATCCTGATTAGATAAAATAATAACCAATCTATTCTTGCAAGAGCGCACGCTGAGTGTTTTCTTCTCTCTCTCTCCTGGTAGCGACCATATCACGTCTTAATCAAGATAATAATACGGATTATTGACCGAACCCGCTTGTTATACTGAGCTGGGGAACGTTGGTCCCGCTCCAACTTATAATTGTTATAAGACAGAGCAGGAAATTGGGGAATACCAGATTTCCCGTGCCGCCCAAACGAAGAAAGTGCATATGATGCATCATCTTCGGGTGTGTTCATTACAAAGAACCGTTTCTCAGTATCCTCCGTATCCTAGGTATATGATACCGGATCAGGATCCCAGATATGTAATCAGTTACATAGGGCTACAAAAAGGTAGAAAAACTGAGAACGGGTGATAAGTTTCATGAGGCAGAAAACGGGGCAAGTGTTGCAGCCAAGTCTGTCGGTCACTGTCACCCTGTATTACCAATACATTAATTCTGAACGAATGTTATTAGATACCGAACCTGATATACAAAATCATATCAGTCTCTTTATTAGTAAAGAAATGATAAAATTTTGTATTGTTGGATAATGTTTTGAACATTTCCTATATCAAAAGTTGATCGGTTCAGGCACGTTGTCTAAAAGCATTGACGTTCTAAATCAAACTACAGTTCTTAGTATACAGAACACACACAAAAGGAAGAGTTCAGAAATGAACGAATCCTTCTTGAGGTATTGTAGACTAGGTCAGATCAATGCGACCCGACTGGCTAGAGTTACATAAAGATGCATATTTAAATTAGTTTGAATTTATATCTTGTGAAACTCGCCAGTCGTGTCACAAAGATATAATGACCATAGCTCTGTTTACTGGAAGCAGAGAAAGAGTTAGTAAACTATTGGGATGATACATGTTGATGTATGTAGGTCCCCAGTCTACACATACCAAGACCGGTTCTTTGTACTTCATTACATTCTCTGATAATCTCTCGAGATTCAGATTTATGTTCTTGTTGAAACACAAGTCCGAACCTTTTGAGATATTCACAGAATATAAGATAGAAGTAGAGAACCAATACGGGTATAAGTATTATGTCCTATGATGAGATCAAGGAGGAGAATACTTGAGCACGGAAATCCTGGACTATTTTAAAGGAGAATTAGATTCTCTCTCAGAATTACTCCTCCGTAAACACCATAGCACGATGGTATATCGGGGCGGAGCAATCACACCCTATATGATATGGTGTGCTCTATGATGAGTACTACTGAGTTACCTATTTCCTTTTTGGGAGTTATGCGCTTGAGAAGATGCATACCTATTGAATAGGGTTCGAATCAAATCTCTGCCTACCACTTCATATGTGATATGGAAAGGGAAGAGCCCTTGTCTTAAGTTAGTTAAGATTTGGGGTTGTCCGGCCTATGTCTAAAAGCAAAATCCGGACATGCTCGAGGCAACGTCTGTTATGTACAACTGGAAATGTTCCAGCCATACAAATTGCAGCTGATGATTTGATAAAACCAAAGGATTCAGTAGATTCCAACGAACCTCAGCCTCTCCGCCGATCTAGTAGGGTTCCTCACCCACCTGAGAGATACTTCTGTTTCTCTATGACAGTGGGAGCGAGGATTGCATCATGAGATGATGACCCAACTAGCTTCGAACTGGCCATCAGGAGTGAGACTCTGTAAGAATGGCTGGATGTTTATCGATCTGAGATGGAATCCTTATACACCAACAAAGTATGGACTTTGGTTGCTATATCTGAAGGGTTAAATCCCCATCAGGAGCAAGTATATCTTGAGAAGATTATTTAGTGTAGATGGAAAAGTTGAGACTTTCAAAGCTAGACTTGTTAAAAGTTTGCATCATTGACCAGGTGTGGATAATGATAAAACCTTTTCAAGTAGCTATGCTTAAGTCCATCCAGATCCTACTTGCCACGGCTACATACCATGACTACGATATCTGGTGGTTGGGTGTCATGACTACTTTTCTAAATGATGTTTTAGAAGAGTGCGTCTATAAGTACACAGCCAGAGGGCTTCGTAGACAGTGGGAGCAGCGGAAACGTGTGCAAGATGTTTTATGTAATAAAGCAGGCATCGCGGAGTTGGAACATCTGTTTTGATAGATTAGTCAAAGAGTTTGACATCATCAAAATGGTAGATGAACCTTGTATAAACGAAAAGGTAGAAGGGAGTATGGTGGTGATCCTCGTAGAGTACGTGGATGACATACTCTTGATAAGAAAGGAGTTTCTTATGCTACGCTCGGTCAATCTCCGCTTATCACAATGATTCTCCATATAGGATCACTGGAAGTGTTCCAGAGTGATAAAAACGACTGAATGTCAGTCGCAGGCATTGTCTTTACCCTCACTAAAGGGACGGTATGTTGGAAGAGTTCCAAGCTAGATACCGTGACATACTAGACGATAAAGGCAGGATACATCGCTACTTAAGATGCTACCAAAGAGGCTGTTTGGATGTATATTAGTTCATGAGATGAACTACATTCCTACCATTGTGAGACAATGGAGTTGTGGCTTATGCCAAGGAACGCCGGTCCCATCAGTGATCCAGACTTATTCTAAGGCAGTATCACCTGATCATGTAGATGGTTGATCTCCAGGGTGATCGAGGCAAGGAGAGCAGACTTAGAGGATAACGCAGCGGATCCACTCACGAAGGCCTATTCCCAGAGAGAGACTTTTATGGGATGGTTGAGTATGAGATACTACAACCACTGCTACAGATGGCCCTAGTGCAAGTGGGAGATTGTAGGTTATATGTATGCCCTAGAGGCCATTACTGTACATAGGATGTATATTGTAGTGGATGCTGGGACATATATAGGGAGGACTTTCTTGCTCGACATGATAGTATGCTATCTGGTTACTCCTTGCCTTAACGTGTACACTGATTGTCTCTCTATTACATGTTGGTAAAGCCCTTAGGATGTGTACTTGACTACCTGGACTATGATGCGGATCATACTAGTGGGGACATGGTAGTCCATAACTACATCCTTCAAAGTCCCTAGTCGTGGGTGTATCGAGACGGGGCATCGATATACCAGAGTAGACTAGCGTATACCTTCTCGACCCATACAGATGGGCGATGGATGATCCCATATCCATTGGTGTTTGACATCGGAGATGATATACGGGTGCTCAGTAGAGACTGGGTACACTGGACGGACTCGCCGAGAACTCCCAGATGGTATTATACCTCACGTCAGATGGCAGTTCTCTGGTGACACTGGTACAGAGTAGTCTGTTGACCCGAGATCGTCATAGAGTCTTGTGTGGTTCCCACTGTGCTTTGATTTCCATCTTACCACGTCCAAGAGGGCGTGCAAAATGGTGGTTTTTGGGTACAGTCCCGAGTCACATGGAGGCAATGAGCGATAGGAGGGGATTCGTCTCTCCCGGTATAGGGAGTTGATGTTGCGCTGTGTTCGATTGGCTATAACAGGAAATCCCTGGCCAGGGTTGCTGAGATTTACTGGTAAGTGTTACCAGTAGTTTCTCGAATTGTTATAGACCTCATATCGACACGATTTATCGAGCTATTGGGGTCTGACGTTTACCACCCCTAGGCAAGATATGCGACATATCAGACGATCAGACCGGACTGTACGGTAGTGTTACTGGTTGGATTCACTGGAGTGTGAGCGGGCTTGCTCGTCGATCTTCTGATCGCTCAATACCCGGGTGGTCGTTACGTTTAGCAGACCGCTTGCGGCTTGTGGGTGTTTGATATGATCATCATCTGCTGCCGGCGTATTGACGAGTCTTTAGAGTCCTACACAGAGGTTTCCTGGCTCAAGCGAAACGAAATAGGAGCGCATATGATATATGTGCGGGACCGAGAATAATACGAGTATGTGATACTGTATTCGATTCTTGCGATGTGACATTGATCGGTTATATGCGATATAGCCGGGTTATCGGATCAAGTGTTGATTCGATAAGATGTTACTATTGATATCAGTCGGTTATGTGCGTCATGACCGGATCGTTAAATCAAGTGTTGATTTAATGATTTAATGCATAATTATATATTTGATATATTACTTTGCATTAACTAGTATCGGTTCACTTTAAATGGATTTTCTCGCTCGGATGTGCGCATTGCATATGCGATATGATTTTGTGCACTTGTTTGTATCATATTTGATGATACATGCAAATTAGGGTTTGTGTAAAGAATTAAACCTTGGTTAATGAAATGGTTAGGGTTTTTATTTGATTATTCATTTATTCATTTGTTTTTATTTTTGGAAAATAAATTGCATAAAATAGAATGGTGGCTTTCTTTTGTTTTCTTTCATGAAGCTTCATGAACTTTTGACTTAGTCACCATTTTGTCTCATGCTTAACCCTAACCAATTCAATTAACTCAAGTTAATTCTCTACACCTAACCATGGTGAGAATTATTATAAGAATGGATTTTTATTTATTCTTTAATGCTTATCATAAAACTTATAATAATTAGCTTCTTCTTCTTCTTCTTTTCTTCAAGTGAAGAAAGCAAGCTCCATCAATGGTGATTGATGAATTAGAGTGAGAAATCCAAAACTAAAGTCTACCCACTTCCTATTTCTTCATCCTCTACCTCTTACCAAGTAGTAGAGTGTGTTTTCTTCAAAAGTTTCTTGACTTGGTGAAGTCGGAGCTTGATTTAGCGATGCCTCGACGTAGATCATCTTCGGCATGGACATCGATGACCTAGCTCGTCCATTCTCCGATGAAGCCGACGCTAGAGCCCGGGACTTGTTATGGACAGCGAGGAGACTTCGTTGCGGAGCTATGGAGGTGGACAAACGGATCTACAAAGGTTGTATTTCCGTATTCCCTTAGTTAATTGTTAACTAGTTCATTTATCGCCTAAAATCTAGCCGACGATCCGTAGTCGGGTCTCTCGGCACCCGTAAAATTTTATATTGGCATGTTCGATGCCTTGTGAGACCTCATTAGGGTGCCTAGGAACCCTTCACAAACCCTAACCCTAGCCTAGCCCTATATAAAGACCCCTACCCTCTACTGTTTCACCTCACAACTCTAAGTCCACTCTCCCAAATTCTCGAGAACTCGGTACAAAGAGCGAGAAGCGAAGCGCTGCCGAAATCGACGACAAATTCCGGCGATCGTAGTAGAACCTTCGCGGCGTTTTCGACGCACCGACAACCACCACTTCCCTTAGCCTCCTTAGCTTGTCCAAACCGTAAGTCCCATCTCTTCTATCTCTCTTTTCTGTTAATAGAAAATACGACTTTTTGGAACCCGACGGAAATCGGAACAAACCGATTTCCGATTCGTTTTTCTACAAATTTCCACTTTTCACCTAATACATAATACCTAAACCTATCTATGATGACTATTAATCACGTAGAAACCAATTTAAATAAAGTTTCTTACATGAAATGATAGCTTTCTTGTAAAACCGTATTCTTTTCATAAAAATACCACAAAGTTTATTTTTCTTGTTCTAATTAAATCCCTCACTCCTAAATATGTTTATCTTGATCACTAAACTTGTAGAAATCAATTTGAATGAATTTTCACACATGAAATGATAACGTTTTCAAATACCGTATTCTTACACTTAAATACCCTTATGTTTAATTTAACATGTTTAACCTCTAAACTTCACTAAACCTTAAAATAAGTCACGAGGTAATGACCTACCTCTACACACACATAAATATAACCTTAATTGATATTCCCAAAATTTAGAATACGAAAATACAAGACTTTTCGCTAAAATACCATATTCTTTATAAATCTTTTCTAAAAGTTTTAAGTTGTACACAATTCTAAAACAAAATCTTTTAAAATGAAAGCACGATATGTCATGGACATCGATCGTTTATCTAAACTGTCTTGTGGTGTCTAGGCAAGTGTGTCTAGGCTAGTGGTTTTTAATTAGGCCCACGACTGTGGTTCCTTCCCACTTACCTGGCATTTACCTGGCCGCAATTGACGGTGAAGAGGCGATTTGAGGCTTCTAATGACTTGTCGTTTAGACCTTAGAAATAGGCTAGTTGGCTTAGGAAACCCTAGAATATAAAATACGGAAATCTATATTCTTTTACAAATAAATACCTTTTATTTATAAAACCGTTTTCCTAAATGAATATTATTTGTTAAACCTAAACAAAGCGCCGCTACAACCCACTTTTGGGGAACCCGTTAGGGATAGTACGGTTCATCGTGCACCCGCGGGCAAGTAGTGCGAGATTCAGACCTCCGCAAGGAGCATTCGGTCTCGAAAGGTTTAAAATACGGCATTTAAGAAAAATGTGATTTTGGAAAATATAATATTTATTTAAAAATTATTTTTGTGTTAAAATATATTTAAATATCATTTAGACACCAATTTTATTATAATATAAAGTTTCCACATTTTCCTAAAAAAAATTACAAGATTAAAAGTTACATTAAAATACCATGAATTTCAAATAAAACAATTAATACTTTTGTTAGGATATATTCACTAGAATAACACAAATAAAATTCACACTCATTATAACTATAAAGACGAATAATAAATACTTGAGGTGTATTTTGAAAATTATACAAAAGTACCTTTTACATAAAACCCCCTCAAGTTTTATAAATTACATTAAGGCCCCTAACAATTATTGAATTTCAAATTACCTTTCTTTTAGTCTGACTCGGGTTAGAGTCTGACTATTTCTGACTTGAATATGATTCAAGTCAATCTATATTCTTTATAATCCAACTCAACATGAATCCCAGAATCCAGTTAACAACCTATTCATTTTGACTGAATCAAACCATGGATATTCATCCATTATTCTGATATTCCATTTACCTGATTATACAGTTACAACATGTTTACTGATATCATGGTTTTGGTCAGTCACCCAATTTACACAATATAATACCACATTACTGTTAAAACACTACGGGGTTTAAGGGGTAGATTGGTACGGAAGGTGTTAAAGATGGCACGAGGTGGTCAGATTAAGACACCTAACCTGAATCCTATTGCTGTTGTACCGTGGCATAACGGTTTCTTGTACTACTCGTGCCTTAGTCTCTGGCAAGTGAGACTCCCCTCGTATACACTGGCATCCTTCTGTACCAAGCTACAAACAACAGTGTTAACTCAATATTCCATAATATTCAACAATATAATATTTTAGAAAATACTTTTACATTGTCTTCCTAATTCTTCCTTATCTTTGGGACTTACCGAGCGATCTGTTCGCTGACGACATTCTATTTCTTTCTTCTTTGAATGTCGTCAGGTGCGTTGGACCAAGCTGAGATCGAGCCCACCGATGAAGATTTGGAGCAATTCCAGGAAGATCCCGAGCTCTAGATATTGTACCTTGTTCTTTCCAGTATTTTCATTTTCTGTTATGCCATTGTTTAGGCATCGCTTTTCATTTCAGTTGTATTTTCTTTTCATGCATTGTACAAAGAATGTTATTAATAAAAGTTGTTGTTATTCCTATATCATTCGTTTCTTGTGATTTACTTTATATTGCTTAGTTACGCTTAGCGTATGTACTTCTGAGTATATACGTAGCGAGCCTCGTCGTGTCCACTTCCCCGTACACTGGGAAGCGGGGCGCGACATCCAGGCTGTTCAAAACGAAGGGCACATCGCGTTTGTTCCCAATGCGCACCTTGGAAACCCTTGTCGCCGCCCGACGGCGAGTGATAAGGGTGGCCCTGACCCTAGGGGCGAACCCGGCACAAAAGACGAAGAAGAACCCCATTGGCTATCTGAAGCCGAAGAGGAGGAAGACCCACTGAACTCGGCCCCTGAAACTGAGGCATCATCGTCCGACTCTACCCTTACTATCTCTACAGACTTTTCGGATGAAGACATCTAACCTGATTCAAAGGAAGGGACTCACCGAGAAAAAATCAACAGAGGATTTGTAATACCCAGTTTTTCTCATACGCCTAAATCCGTATTTTTTTTACCTATAAAATTTATTTATAATTATTTATTTAATTTCAAAATCCTATTAAACCCAGATCTTATCTTTCTTTTCCTCTGGCTCAGCCGTTCTCCTTTTTATTGAATTTAAACCCAAAACAAATGTTATGTATATTTCTCCGTCTAAAGTCAGCCCTGGGCCCAAATCCTAGTTCTAGTTATTTATCCTAAACCATAAACCCAAATCCATGATTTAATTACATTTTTCTTTAATCCAAAATTTCCCCAACCAATTGCCAATTTTCCAAACTCATTTCCTCAGTTTAAACTCCCTCGGCCCACACAAAATTAAAATTTATTTAATAGGAATTTGTTAAGCGCAGCCCATCCCCTTTCTCATTTTTATTCTTTGATTCATAGCCTGGCCCGCCCTCTTTCCTCCCATTATTTCCCTTTTTTCACTCTTGCCTGGCCCACGCCCAAAGCCCAACTTCATTTTCTTTATTTAATTTTCTTGGCCCAGCAGCTTCTTCCCCTCACTCGGCCCGCTACCCCATCTTCCTCCAACGGTTACAATCTTTCCCGCCCTTCCTCTTCCTCTCTCGCGATCCGTAACCCACGCCACCTCCTTCGCCCACAACTGCGCCCAAGACGCAGCGCGCGTTTCCCCACGACTCGCTCCCCAATGCTTCGCACTTCCAACCCCTCTCGACACCCTCGAGCTCGCCATCGCTCTCCTCTCGTTCTCCCATTCTCTCTCGAACTCACGCCCACCGCCGTCTCCTCACCGCCGCTCGCCTCCACCCTCATCCTCAACCTCATCGCACCCTCAACTCGAAACTCCGCCACCACCTACAACTCCAGCAACCACTGCCCGAGCTCCCCACTACGACTCGTCGACCCGATCCCCACCATCATCATCACCCTCGCCATCTCTCTGCACCTTTCTCCCTCCTCTGTTCTCGAGTTCTCTGCCCCCTCTCTTCCCTCGTCCTTTAACTCCTCCCATCTCTCTCTCTCTCAGTTCTCTCTCTCATCTCTCTCTCTCTCTCTCTCTGCCTACATCTCACTCATCTCTCTCTCTGCCTGCACACACTCTCAGCTCTCTCTCTCTCCCTCTGTCCCCCCCTCTCTAACTCTCAGCTCTCTCTCTCTCTCAGTCTTCTCTCTCTCAGATCTCTATCTCTGCATCTCTCTTTCATCTCCATCTGTTCTCTTTCTCTCTCACTTCCACCCCAACTCACTGCTTCTCTTCTTTCCTCTATAATTTCTTCTCTGTTTCTCTTTCGCCTTCTTTCTCCTTAGTCTATCGAGCAACCACCTCACTCCCAACCGCATCCGTTGGCCATCGCCTGAGCACCGCTGCAACCATCAACGGAGCCACAACATCGCCTGAGCACACAGCGAGCCCCAACTTCCACGAGCCTCGACTGCATCCTGGCCGAGCCCAAGCTTGTGGTCATCGTGTCGCGTTAGTGGCGTTACCGTCACCGTACAACCTCGAGACATTCTCATGCAAGTTCTCTACTTGCTTCATGCTATTCTATTTATGTTATAAATCCAAATTATATAAATTGCTATGTTACCATTCCTGAAAACGTACACTATTTACCTGTTCGACGTGTGTTCCCAATGAGAATCCTTTCCTAATTTGGAGAAACTAAATGGTATTGTTTGTCCCGTATGGCTGTGAACCTAGTGCAGGAATTTCGTTGGATAATTTGATCGTTAATGACCAAAACAACTACCCCCAAGTTTAATCGTAAAACTGTAATTTTATTGTACCTGAAAACCGTTAAATTCACCATAAATCATATACTTACTGGAATGGTGCGTTCAAGGGCTCAAATCGAAGCCGACTCGACGAACTTTAACCCTATACTAGTTTCCTAGAATTCCTGTACTTAAATTGTGATGATATTTGGATCGGAGTGCGACTCTGGACTGCAATCCAGAGCGACTCCAGTCGTTACTTGCTGTTCCGTATTGGGTACCACAAGATCTCCTTAACTCGTAGATTGCGGAACTCCGCTGCTTACTATAGGTAAATCTGTTAGCTAGACAACACAATTGATTTCTTTCTGTTTCGTTACCGTTTGATATTTAATCTGTAATTTAATAGATCGGGACGCATAACAGTCCCAGCAGAATCAGAACTGACATATTAGTATTGAATAGTGTATATCTCCTGACGTACAGACGCGATCGAAGATTCGTATGTTGCGTTGAAAACCTTAGATTTCATCCAACTGTAGCGTCGCTAAAATCTGATCCCAACTGGGATTAAAATGCGTTGCGAAACGGACTTCTGATTCTGAAACCGGATTTCCAGCCGCGAACGCTTAAAATGAAATGGTTATAACTAGTGATCCTGAAATCCGATTGGCATGAAACTAAATTAGAGGGATAGATAACTGAACATACTAATTATTACCTGTTTATTGTTTCGCTAAACTATACACGTACGTTTCATGATAAATCGTGCAAGTGATAGAATACTATTTTTATGACACCTTAATCATGCTTCATATACTGTTTACGTATCAGATCATACCCATATCATTGCAGTGATAACCTAGTGACATCGTGCATTTACCCAGTATTAGATTTTAGTGATGATTGTGGCAAGTACGTCAGTGTTCGTGTATCCGTGAATAAGTGAAAGTGATACGTACTTGTGCAAAATCAGTGACCCTATTATTCTATTGCATTGTCGACGTCTGTGGGATGCGTGTACGTATGACTATAAGTGGTATGGGACACTTATGGAAGCGCTTGCACGGGTGTCACAGATAAGGCATCCGACACTGCCATTTATCTTAGGTATTAGTCGGGACGTGCTTGATGGAGGTCCTGCCTCCAGTTCTCGCGCAGACTTGTCACGGATCGATTAGTATTTAGGGTTATGGTTAGCGTTTGATGTAGACCACGGGGTGTGGGGTAGTTTAAGTGTGAGTTCAACAGAATCTCGGGAGTCCCATGCCGGCTTATATATTTAGGGAGATATATGGAGATTTACAGGGTATGTGATATTCACCGTGATATACATGTTACATGTTGGGCCCGTGGTCCCTTGCCCTTGGGTTCTACCCTTGGGTGGAGGACACTCGCGAGTGGTTGACTCTCACACTTGGACTGACGATAGGCTTAGTGATCTGTACAGTGAGACTTAGAGACTGATAGGGATACGGGCATTTATATACCTTATATACTGTGTTGACATACGTGACATATCGTTCTACTGCTTTACTGCTCCGCTGCATTGATTACTGCACATTCATATTCATGCTGTCATTGATTTACTGTTTCACATACCTGTTACCACTGTTAGAATTGTCACATGATTTTATATATATTATATTGCTATTGTGTCGCTCTGACGACCTGAGTATGCATGGTCAGTGTGAGGAGAAGATTTAGCCTGGACCAGGACTAGACGTACATCATAGACATCTCGACTTGCTATCTAGAGTTATACCTCTTGCTTTCCCATCAGGTCAGTTTATATTACTGTTTTGTTTCAGTTACTGTATTTCTCATTGTCTGCGCATTATTTACTGTTTACCATGAAAAACTAGAAGCCGCGGTGTGACTACGGCAGGACATTTCCTTGACCGTAGGAGCATGGCTGGTCTTGTCTACCCCTCGTATTCCGTATTTTGGGAAGCGGGGCGTGACAGGATTCGATCTAAGAAGTAGAGCGTTGGGCAATCTTCAGCAATAAAAGAGAATTAGAGCAAAGTGTCGGCCCTAAAATGGTCCCCTCCTATTTATATACCCCAAAATAGAACATCCCACAGCCCAGATTAATTCCCGGCAAAACGAAACGTCACGCCTAAGTGGCAGTTGAAGCTCCACGTGACGACCGACCATTGGGGACGTCTCTTCAACTGCAGGAGTCAGACACAGCCTGTCGCTTCCGCCAACCGACATCTGACACGTGGCCCATATCCCAACTGGCGAATCGACTGAAACGACGCTCTCTCTTTAAAGCGCAATCATTTCACTGATCCGCTGACGCCATCGGAGATACGCGCGAAAATTCAGGCGTACGACGAAACGACACGTGGGCCCAAATATCAAAACGACGCCACCGCTAAACGCCATGTCGTTCCCAGGTGATCCACATTCTGATTCTCGGCGCCAAACTGAGCCGAAGAAAAACCGAGCAGGCCACTCTCGACCCAACCCATAAATATGTCGGAACGTGAGTGGGGGCTAATGATGATGCTTACAAGTGGTATTTCCTCAGATTACGACACGTGGCGGATGACATGTCCCGAAGGCTACGGAGGTGGAATACATGAGTTGCATTAGGGGAATTCCTCGGGATCTCGTCTCGAGGAAGTGTCCGTCCTTTCAGGAGACTTCCCTGAGTACTTTTCATCTTCACCTAGCAAACTACCAACAGCTCGTCTCCGAGCTTCCTCGGTCTCCTTGCTCGTTTTCGAGCCATCTGTTAGGCCGAGCTTTCTCGGCCTCATTGCTCGTCTTCGAGCCATCTGACAGGCCGAGCTTCCTCGGCCTCACTGGTCGTCTCCAAACATTCTGACAGGACGAGCTTCCTTGGCTTCCCCGATCAACCGAGTGAGTGGAATCCAAACGCCTCCGTAACGGCTCCGTGTATCTCGCCAGGGCGAGATACCCGCCTCCCCATGTTCCGCGTCCCCCATTAATGGGCGTATCTCGCCATTAATGCGAGGATAACGTAGGGGCGTAACTGACGGCGACGATTTCGAGCCCGCTTGCTCCACGCGACCATTATATAAACCCCTCTTTCATACGACTCAGATAACTGGGAATCATTTCCGATACGTCGTTACTATGTACTTATTCCCTGGTACTAACTTGATCGTCGGAGGGTTCTACGGTGGCCACACATCCCGGGACTTCTTTTGCAGATAGCTCTACATCATCGCCAGCCCATCACAGGATCGACGGAGGGCAACATCTAAATAAGATCACAGCCTCAACTACCGAGGACATTGCTGTCATGATTACTCCCTCGTAGCCCTTCTTGTAGTTCTCCGTTTCGGGGAAGTAGCCCCATGCCATAACGACCGGATGCGGATGCAGGTTCTTCCCGATGTTAGGGTTCCTAAGCCTGCTCCTTTTCAGTAGGATCGGTGTGTTCAAGGCGCCGCAAGCAACAACAGTTACCTTCGCTTCTATTATACATGTCTCTTTCTCGCCTGACCATCCGTTTTCGTACACGAACATGACTCCGGTGGCTACGTAATTATTTTCCGTCCTTTATAATTAGTGTGCAGCACCTTCGTGGCGGTACAGCCGGGCGGAATTATACCCCGTTACCGGCCGGACTCGTACATATCGACAAGGTACATCTAGCGCGTGCCCTTTTTGCTTCCGTATCTGCATCCAAAACAACACCAGCCGCAGTAATGATCCGGAGGTGAGTTCCTCGAAATGTTCTTCACCGGATACCCCAACTCGTGACACCCGGGTCGCAGAAGCGAATTGTTGAGGTCATATATCCTCGTTAACATGCGATTGCACCCCTATCCGTTCACATGCAGCATCCAACGCCTGAACATAAGCATCACTACCAAACAGCTCCATACCTGTATTTCCATGAAAAGTTGAACCATGATTCATCTCATCAGTCAGTCACCCACAGTGGAAAAGAAAAAGGTCCAGTTACATCACAACCAATATATATATATATATATATATATATATATATTGGCTTGATACCTTTTTCGTTACGTAGGCTACCCCGATACCACATGCTCTGGGGTCCGCACCGAAGCGGCCCAGTTGACGGCGGACCCGCCACCGACAGTGGACCCCACGAGGACGACGACGACGCTTGTATTATCTTGTATTATCATCCGAGACCATAATGCCGCCTCTCTCGTACATCTTCTCCATTGCTTGGCCTTCAATCAAAGTTAAATTAATACTACACGCCATGCATGCAGTGGCCTTTTTTTTTCCCGAGGACGATGACCTTGTATCCGGCACGGGCGAGGACGCCGGCGACTACGCCGCCGCCCGAGCCTGAGCCGACTATGACTGCGTCGCATTGGATGGTGAGGTGAGGCTTTGGAAAATATAATATACTTTATTCATCAACCCGCTGCTTTCAACAAACCTAGCTACTTGGTTGATGCATGATTTGCTGAAAAGTAGATAAAAGTCACAACTAATTTTCAAGATTGTGGATCTTTACTTCCACACCTTAGCGGCTCAGTTGATATTCGATCATTAAACTGATATGTAAACTACTACTCCAAGAAAATTGTGTTCCTCTTAGACGAATGTTTCTACCAGAAATGAGGCAGGTTTTGAAATTTGATCTAGTAAATATCAGTGGAAAAACCTTTTGCCAAATTAGGAGCGGCATCTTTGAATATCATGAAGGGGCTGACTTGACCCTAAGGTATAAGCCATGTGAGCCTTGTTTCGCTTTCAATATAAATCCATAGAATTTCTATTTGTTTTTCACATGAAAAAGTATTGAGCCAACCATCTAGAGAAATGTATATTTCAATTGTCTTTCCTTCATGCATAAATATGTTTTGACTAAGCAACATTCATCTACTAAATATATTGATCATAAATTTTCACTAATATAGGTAACTTACCATCTTGAATTCAAACCCTCTTCTACACAAGAGACGAACGTTATGGGCCCATGCATGACATTACACGATTCAAAATGGACAGGTAAAGCATTGCTCAAATTTTTGGCCAAAAAGGTCCTGCAGTAGCCTGACCCAGACCATTGCGGGACTCGGGGCTTAAATTGCAAAAGAATAAAAAACAAAAAACATGGGATAAGCGGCGGCCTGGGTCAGGTTGAGCTCATGGACCCCCAACCTCCAAATTTATATATGGTCATTGCTTTATAATAATTGACCTATGATTGGGCAGGCATATGCCACATATGTATTTAGAAACCACAGCAATTCAATTCCCTAAGGGGCTGTTGGTTGCAGGATTATGGAATTTGGATTCCAAAAATAGTACGTTTGAAATTTCTGGATTTGGTAATTTGTTGTTTGGTTGGTTTTGGATTCCTAGTATTGGATTTGTAGATCCTTGTAATCTTTATTTGGTTGTTGGAAAAAAATGGGATTTGGATTTGAGAATTTTAGAGAGAGATAAAGAGAGAGGGGATTGTTAAATAAATAATGTACATGGGCCCCATCTAAAAATACATTGAATAGTGTCAAATCCTTGAGAATTCTTGAAAATTTTTAGGATTCATGAATCCTTCTTTTGTGGTGGGCCCCCCATACAAAACAAAGGAATCCTAGAAATCATAATTTTGCAACCAAACACAAAATTGTGGAATCCAAGGATTCCACAATCCAAAATCCAAATCCAAACTAATAATCCTGCAACCAAACAGGCCCTAAAAAGGCTTTTGAAGACTTTGAAAGAACGAGTACAACATAAATTACAAAATGCAACACAAGTGGCAAGTCCCTTAGTTGAGCGTTATACTGCCATTTCCTGAGTTGTGATGCATTTATTATTTTCGAAAGCTATGCAACATAAATTACAAAAGCTTGTTAGTATTTTCCTAGCGTGCTGCCCAAATATAACTTCTAACAATGCATGGCTCGGCTCCCTCAACTGGTCCTTTTCTCATAAAAGAAAATTATTAATGATAATAGGGAATAAATAAGGCACCAATATTTTTTTATTTATTTTTCTCACATGTTCAACCACTGATTTAGAGAGAGCACTGTTTCTTGTAAGAGTTGTACCCCAAAATATTGAGTTTGGGTCGCCGAAAAGTACACGAATGGTCAAAAAAATTGCGCATTAGTCCTCATCTTATCAAGAAAAATATGCGATTGTTATGCATTTTAATCAAATAACGCCGCATCCCGTTTACCATTTGTCGTGGGTTAGATTAGAATTTAGAATAGGATAAATCCGCAAGACCGTAAAATTTTGGGACCATAAATCTAAAAGGAAAAAATGAGGTTAGAGTGGACCACAACACTGCAGCCGTGTGACTCAAGACAAGAAGCTTAAACCTAACCGCATCCCGGCCACCACAACCCCCGGCTCCTTTGGAACACAGTCGACCGCATGCGCAACATTCATATAACTCAATCTAAAATCTTATTCTTTTTTTTGCTACTTTCAAAGAAATCAATCTATAGTAAAGCTTTTAAGAATGGAGGTTCTAGCTTCCTTTTTCTTAACATAGCTATGAGAAGGTATAATAAAATACAATAAATATTCAATATTTATCAAATAATCACCTTTAACTTCATAGATCACCCCAATATATCATGAATTTTGATTTATTACTTTTCAATATAATGACTTTATCTTCGTTCATAAGATCTTAACCGTTGCTTTAATTATTTCTATTCCAAGATTCCATCTAGCTAATTTCTTTCATTCATAATATGATACATATCACTAGAACACCCAAGTTATTTATTTGTTTATTTATTTTTGGTTTACACTCCAACAATAATAATGAATTTGAAAACTCTTCAATGCCGAATAGTACAACTAGTCTGCTACTACAACAACCTATTCATCCCAGAATTTTGAGCTCGACTATATGAATCCTTCTCTTCCATCCTGCTCTGTTAAAAAAAAGTCTGATGGGTTAAGTAAATTAGCAGTTAACATATAGTTCTTCATAACCTCTATTAATGTTCATTTAGATTTACCTTTAAACCTGCAACCGTCATTAACTATGATTTTGTCTTTTATTTAATCGAGGTATTAATTGGTTTTTTATTACATATATCCAAACCATCTCAATATGTTCTTTCTCATCTTATTTCCTATGGAAGCTATATCCAAATTATTATGAATAAACTTAAGTTTTTATCCCTATATTTCAATGTAACACCGCCCTCCATCTTAACATCTCATTTTAAACACACTCATATGAGAATGTTAAGATCGATTATATATACATGCATTCTGCCCATAAATGCATTTTGCAGCCCATTTATATTATTATAAATCATATGATTTATTGTGTATCAACCATACTAGATAAATGATTAATTAATTAACCTATAATATTTGGATCGCTGAACATGGGACTGTATCAATCTCCTGAATGATGCAAATCTAGCATAAAAACAGAGTGGGGCTCATGATGCTTACAGCGTCCTAACCATTTCCATGGATTATGCCTGTGGATATATATCATATATATATCATAAACATAATATATATATATATATATATATATAGAGAGAGAGAGAGAGAGAGAGAGAGAGAGAGGATTATAGAATATTTTTAACTCACTAAAAATAAATATGTGGACTGGACATCCATAAACTTACTATTGACGTGGACCATGCACATGGCCCTCACATTCATAAATATACCAAAAACACACGCACGTTGATAGGCCCAGACGCCAGTAGACGACCATGGAGTTTGGAAGTGGAAACAAACAAGGTGACTCCTGAACGGTGGGGTCGGGGGAGGGAGATTGGTGATATTGAACCCCAAAAAAATAATGTTGATAATAATAATAATAGTAGTAGTTGATCTTTAGGGCACGTGTGTCCCTAAACATATAAACAAAAGAATGAAGGGGTGGGGCGGGTGTGGGGGCGTAGTTTGAAGTATTCCAAGACAGCCATCCGAGACTTGCCCTGTTAGATCCAATTGTACACCATATGCAATGATCTTATTTTAATATTAGAAGGAGAGTGATGGATCTCTGGATCTTCTTCAGATGTTATCTTTCTTTGATCTCTTTGGGTGTTGACGGACGACTGAGATTTGATCTGAAGGTTGTCTCCTTTAGCGTGTGGATCTCAATGGGCTTGGATTTGAGGTGAAGCCGAGCTACCTGCAAGGAAGTCCCGGGATGGTTGTACCACCGAGAACCCTCCGACGATCAAGTTAGTGGTGCAAGTTGGGCAGAGTAGCGGCTTAGTGGAAAGAATTGCGTACCTCGATCGTCAGAGTGAAGGGTTTATATAGCGGCCGCAATGGGCAGGCAGGCGCGAGAATTGCGCCGGCCGTTACGCCCCCGGCGTCACGCTCCCGTGATAGGCGGGATCCCGCATTAATGACGAGACAGGCTCGTTAATGGGGGGGATCATGGTGGCGTGGAACGCGGGATCGTGGGCGGCGGATATCTCACGCATGGCGAGATTCGCGGAGCCAAGACGAAGGAGCCTGTGATCAGCGCTGCGAGTCGATCGGTGAGACCGAGGAAGATGAGTTCGGCGGGAGGCATCTTGGTTCTGCGATAACTCGGAGGCGAGCCAGTGGGTGGTCTGGAAGGCCACCGAAGGTCGGGAGACTCCTCGGACCGAAAGCCCGAGGTGTGATTCCAACCGAGCTTACTGATCCTCTCTTGTAGGTCCTTGGACACGTCATCTGCAACGTGTCGGCATCTGGAGAGTCAGCGATATCAAGCCTCATCATTAGCCCCCCACTCTCGTCTCGACCTGCTCCTAGGTCCGGTCGAGAGTGGTCTGATCGATCATTCGAGGTGAGCTCTCATTTGAAGATATCGTCGGCGCGCATTCCCGGGCAGGGAGTAATATTTTCTTGATGGCGTCAGCAGATCAGGGGAGAGATCTCGCATCAAAGGGAAGCGTTGGATCGTGTGCACGTTCGTCGAAGCGACAACCCACGTGTCTGGCGTTGGTTGGCTGGAGAGACGTGCCGCAGGAGTTCCCGCACCTGATGGGACGCGCCCAACGCGAGTGCGACAGGTGGAATGCTGCCGGCCGTTGGTTATGAAACGTTGTTTTGGCGGGAGGCGATTGGAGCCATAAGATGCGTACGCCGGCAGCTATAAATAGAGGTGGGATCCCCATCGGGGCCCATACCTCCTCATAATTTCCTCGTCCCTAATCATGTAAGCTCGGCTCTCTTCTCCTCAGGTCGGATTCCTTGCGTTTGATTTCCCGAGGACACCCTCTTTTGATCAGGTTAGATGTCTTATTCTGAGGAGTCTGTAGATGTGGTCCGGGTAGAGTCTAGGGAGTCTTCTGAACTTCCTCTTCAACTTCTTCCTCTTCCTCCTCTGAGAGTCCCCCCGGGGGAGTTAGGGTTTGTAATGCTCCCCGGGGTCATATGACGGGGGCGGTCCCCAGAGCATACGTCGCGGGCGTTCTTGGCGTGCGATCCTCGTTGAGGCGTGCGGAGGAGCTCGCCAACATCAAGACTCATTTCCTCATTCCTCCCGCCTATTCGCTTCGCCTGGCCGAGGAGGGGGAGAGGGCAAACCAGGTACGGGGCAATGAGATTGCCTTGTACCTGGAAGCCTTTTGGGCCGGGATGCGTATGCCCTTCTCTCCCAGGGTGTGTGCGGCGTTGAATTGTTTCGAGTTAGCCCCGGTCCAGTTAGTGCCGAATTCTTGGACGATCCTCCTCGGTTTTCTGTTCCGGTTGAAACTGAGTCTGATCCCTTTCAGTCTGAGCCTTCTCGTTTCTTCTCTTTGCTACAAAAACCATCATGGCGCTCGTAGGGGAGAGCCAAGCTGGGTATACATCTTTTTTAGAAGACAACGGGGGGACGCCACCGGGTCGGGGGTCGTCGTAGTACCTTCTTCAATTCACGAATGGAAAAAAATTTGTTTATAGCCCCGCCCGAGGGCGAGGATTGGTTTGTGCTCACCCAGCGGCAAGGGGCCAGTTGTCCACGGGTAAGTCGGTCGAATGATGCCGACGCGGTGGCGGCGTCAAAGTGGGAGCCCCTCCCTCGGGTCAATGTGCTGCTGTCTGAGTGGGCCCTCAGGTGGGCCGGGCTCAACCCCGCCAAGTACGCGGGTAAGTCAGGAGCTCTCAAGCGACTTGTGCATTTTTTTACTTTTCTGGTATTGCTGAATCCTCTGTATTTTGTCTTATGCAGAACCTATGGACCTAAGCAAGTTCCGGGCGGCAGTGGTTGATATGAAGAAGGGAAAGAAGGCCGGAGGCACCGACCCTTCTCGCCCGTCGTCAGCTCCGGCCCCGCCGGCTTCGTCCCCGCCGGCGACAGCTTCATCCAGGCGCCCAAGCGCTCCTCGGGCCCCTGAGTCCGGCCGCGCTCCGGTCCAGAAGCGCGCTCAGGAGAAAGATCTCCGTGCTCCCGAGGTGGGAGTCGAGACTGGCTCTCCCGCGTCGCTCCTCAAGAGGTTTTACAGGACGGCACCCCGCTCCCCGGCTTTCCCGATCCCCGTGGACGATGGGTAGGTTCGCTTCGAGGTGCCCTCGGGGCTTTCCGTCGCCGACAGCCTCCTCTCGGAGATGGAGAGGTCGGCTGGGGGCAGAATCCTTCAGGGGACCCTCCGTGCCAAAATGGTGGCCATAACCCAAGAGGCCGTGCAGGTTAGTGTTCGCGCCCTACCCGGTTCTTCATTCATCATTTTTGTTCGCTTGATTGGGTGCTTTTCTTTCCCTTTTAACCCTCTTTCTTTTCTTCAGGTCCTCCAGCACGTCGTCCTCGTCGTCAACATGGAGGACGGGGAGATAGCCCTGGTGATGCGGGCCTCGGGTGAGTTCTCCTCGCGGGAGGAGAGCTCGAGGCGGGAGCTGGAGGAGGCGAGGGAGAAGGTCGCCGCCCTTGAAGACCGGGTGGCGGTGATTTGTGTGAAATTTATGATCAAAAATATTTGTTAACCGCAATCAAGAACGACGTCGCTTGGTAGCTAGCCGGTGAGTACGGGTCGGTCCACAGGGATGTTGTGTCTTTTCTAATTTGCTAAAACGAGTTAATTCCAAACGTTGTGAATGGATTATCTCTAAAACCTAAATTGATTTATACTAAGACTAGAATCTTGCTAGGGTTAGGTTTAGGGTAAGTTGGGAAATTGAATGTTTCCTCACCGCTTTCAATGCCCTATTTTAGATCTATTATGTGTTATGGTAATAATTAATAAAGGGGCTTAGTACCATCAGGAAGAAACGATGTTTCTTCCTCTAAGTTCTTGTCCTTCCTTTCTCAATTATTAACCTCCATGGAAAACATACACAATCGGTCCTTTATACTACGGTATCACCGTTACCTCGAGGGGTAAGGTGCTGTAGGGAACGGTGTGTGTATGTATGTATGGAGTCCTAATTATTATGTGTGATGGGACAAGAAAGGGATGAGAGATTTCATCTAACCCCTAACAAGCGAGAAGACTACTCGCTCATTAGGGAATTGAAAAACATTCTAACTATATAACTAGGGCAAATAATTAGGCAATGAAATAGAAAACATACTAATTCTATTGATGGCTCTCTCCAAATATCAACACAGAAATTACAGATCTGAATTTATGAAATGAAAAGAGGCATGACCTCAAAAAAGGTTTTTAGGGTTCTATTTATAGATTCATAGAAACCCTAGGTTACAATCGCGTCATATCTGCTATTACAAAAATATCCCCTAAGAAAAAGACCTAGTCAACGCCCGCCAGCGCACCGACACGTTTTCTACCGACACGGGTATTAGACGGCCGCGGAACCGCGGCCATAGGGCCTGTTTGGCCGCGGTTCCGCGGCCAAGTAAAGGTAACTTTGGCTGATTTTTCCTGGGTTTGTTCTGTTGCACTTTGACTTCTTATTTATACAGTTGTTTCTTCTGAATGTCTTTTGTTTCTCTTACAGATCTCCACAGTGAATAATTGTAGTGGACTTTTACCGTTGCTTCGTGACGAAGTCTTGAACCTTGCGTTGCTTTTATTCTTTGTGAGCTTGTTAATTGATCTTCAATATTCCTCAAGATGTGGGCACGATCAAGATTCCACCATTTATCGGTCGTAATCTCAGTTTTGTATCGTCTTATGTCTTTTTCACAGATTTTGTCCTGAGAATCTGTAACGTGCAACTATGTAGCAGACATGGGTCAAAAGCACCTGTTTATTTGTAAAATGCATAAGAATGGGGTTTATAAGAATGCAAAATTATGGAATAAACAAATACCCCTAAACTTATCTTTTGCTCGTCCTCGAGCAAACCTAGTTTTATTCTCAACAAAATCCTAACCTCACTTTCGCAGAGAAACGCGATTGCACTGAGCTCGTGCAACAAGCCGTTAAATCTCTAGGTGTCCCTAGTAGGAGGAGTGTTGTCTCCTGAGGGTTTCAGCGGATACTACCCAAAAAATCTTATCAATTCGGCCCATTAACTTTTATTCTTCAATTAGGTTTCCCAACAAGGAATTCTATTATCTTCGACTCATAAATTATCCACCCGTATTCTTCACGCTCCTTATCATTCAACTTAAGATTGTATATATTCTTGTGAATTTACTTAACTTTCGGCATCTCTTAAGTTTTCCTTCTAGGATTTCATCTCAACTTAGGAATTTTTATCATCTCTATTAAAGATATAAGTCTTATTCTTCATTCATATCCCTCATCTAAACCCCAATCACATACCCCTACGTGTGTGTATATATCACCCCTACACTTGAAAATTCAAATCAAGCAATCATACTCTTGTCCGTTGTCCAAAGCACATCTTAATTGGTGAATTTTTAGATGAATTTCGCTCACACATCATTCATGCGACCGTTAATACTTCTTGAGGTACCAACAACCGATTAAAAGAAGTGTTTGCATATTAAAGCGTAATTCCTAGTCTTGCAACACCTAAGGATTTAGCAGTGACTCCCAAACCAGTTGGTCTAAGGCATTAGGTGATAAAGCACCCTCGCTAAATATTTTTTTCTATTAATGCAGCCTTAAGTAATCACAAAAACCAGTGTTCATTTTTTTATTATCTCTTTATTCACACTTGAATTTTTATTTTATTTCCCTTTATACTAAGGACTTTAGACAAGAGCATTTCAAGGTCTTTTCTACTATTCTAAGTTTCAAAGTTCGTGTTTGTGCAATTTGTAGGGTATATATTTTCAGAATTTAGACTTAAGCTAGGAATTATTTTTCAGACTCACACTTTAATAAAAACATCGATACTCTTCCCTTGTTTTAATTTAGCCCAAGAAGTGAACTCAAAATTTGCCTATTTCTAAATAAACTACAAAAACATATACTTTCTACCGTTAAATTTTTAAGAAAGATTATTTTTAGGGTTTTTAATTTACTAAGTTTAGGATCTAGTTGTTCCTGACTAGTTAACATTTTTGTCAAACTCAAGTCAATTAGGGCCAAAATTGAATACTTTAATTTTTATAATTTTTAAAAAATTTCAATTTTTATGGGTTTTAAAATAAGTATGTAAATGCAAAAATATACACATGAATGCGAAGGAAGAGGGCTTACCGAGCACACCCCCAAACTTAAACTTGACAGTGTCCTCACTGTCATGCTACACCAAGAGGGTTGAGAATGTCGGCACTCCCCTGTTTATTTATTTATAAATTTTTTTTATTTTTATTATTAAAAGAAAAACAAAAATATATATACAAAAGGCCCCCCAAACTTCATTGAAATAATGTTAAACGTCATTGCCAAACTTTGCAAAGACCAAACGTCAACACCAACCTGTTGAAAAATTTATCTGTACAGAGTATCGGTTGGTGGAAGAACAAGTTGTACCGATCAAAAAAGAATTGGGGAAGATAGAAGTGGTGGTATGGAAAGTGTGGAAGTGAATAGATAGGCGGTGATGATGAATCAAAATGAGAATGTGAATGATTAGAAATCAGTGGAATATTGGCATTCTCGTAGCTGATTAAAAGAAAAGGGCGTGGTTCAACTTCTAAAGGAGGAGGTTGACTATCCACACTATCCCCAAGTTGTTTCTATGGATCCTTTATCGACTTGGCATCATCCATCATATGCATATGATATTCAATTATGATGGAACTAATCTTCTCGATGTCCGCCATAGTCCAGCCGAAAGCTTGCCGTTTATCTTGTAAGACCATTAAAAGGGCTTCCTCTTACTCGAGGGCTGTTCCCCTCCGAATGGCGGCTTAGACTTTGCGTCTTGCCTGAGATTCGGGGCAGATGCTATTTGGTTTTATCCGTCTACCTCTCCGAAGATGCCAAGTTGATTTATGGCACCGTGTATCAGAGCTTTAGACGGATGCGGCAGATGTAGCAAACTTCGTTAGATTCCCCCTCACTTGAGGGGTTTTTGATTGTGGGGACGCTCTTCCCTGCAGGCGCAAGCCCCTGCAGTTAATTACGCTACCGTATCGCGGTAACAACTTTCTCCTTTTCCAGAATTTCACTTCGTGTCGTGTGTGTTTGTTTTATTTGTGGTTGCCCGTGGATTGTATACGGAGACTGAGTAATGCCGTCGCCCGTAGGACGTGGATTAGTCCAAATCCGTATTTACTTAGATTTGGGTTTGGTGTTTTTAGTTTAAGGATGCATTAGTCGCGTTGCGGCTAAGATCAACTTAAACGTTCGTTAAGGATACGATAGTCCTGTTTGAGACTAAGATCAACTTAACGTGATCGTTTAGATCCGACAAAAGAGTGTTTGGGCTCTATTGTTCCAGTTTGGGAGATTCATAGTCCAATTTGGGACTAAAGTCTGTTTGGAGGATACGTTAGCCATTTTTGAGGCTAAGATCGACTCAAACGTTTGTTAAGGATACGTTAGTCCAGTTTGAGACTAAGATCAACTTAACGGGACCGTTTAGATCCGACAAAAGAGCATTTGGGCTCTATTGTGCCAGTTTAGGGACGTGGTGGTCCAATATTAGTTTAGGGACATCTCAATCCATTATTAGTTTAAGGACGTTTCGGTCCAATATTAGTTTAGGGACATTTCGGTCCGATATTAGTTTAGGGACATTTCGGTCCGATATTAGTTTAAGGACGTTTCAGTCCGATATTAGTTTATGGACGTTTCGGTCCGATATTAGTTTAAGGACGTTTCGGTCCACGAGTTTAAGGACCCCGCAGTCCATATCGATGTGTGGTCGTTGGGACCCGTCACCTCTTTGACGTCGTTGAGGAATTACAACGACGGATGTCAAAGGAGTTCGGAGATGTACCCTCGAACCGGATGTAAATTGATTTAGAAGAGCAATTTTGCTCAGTCAATTTAATTTAAGGACTTATGGCCAAAATTGGGCTAAGTCCAGTTGAAATGTTCAACATTTTATTTGCCTTTGTATTGCATTTCTTTTTTTTATTTTTATTTGGGTCTTGCCCAGAAAGGATGCAGAGCATCAATTTGTTTTGGGCTCTGCCCTTTTAGGAATGATGCAAGGCATCAATTTTATTTTGGGCTCTGCCCTTGTATAAAGGATGCAAAGCATCAATTTATTTGGGCTCTGCCCATTTATTGCCTTGCAATTTATTTTGGCCTGTCAGGTCATTTTGATTTGGGCCTGGCCCTTTAATTAATGCATTGCATTTGTGCAAAATACTGTTAATTTGAGAATCTTTTAGATTCAAGAACCGATGGTTCATAAAATAAGTGCAAAGCACTATTTGATTTAGAAACAAGTTTTTTTCTTGTTTTTTCTTATCTCAGAGAACCAAAGGTTCATGAAAGTGCAAAGCACTATTAATTTAATAACCTTTCAGGTTCAAGAACCGATGGTTCATAAAACAAGTGCAAGGCACTATTTTATTTATTTATTTATTTATCGTTGAAGATCTATGATCTTGTTCATAAGAGAATTTTCTCTTCTTTTAAAGGTTTTTACCTTTTTTTATTCTTCAAGAGTTCTCAAGAGTTCTCTTCTCCTTTTTTTTTTAGCAAGATGTTCATCCTTTTGAAATGAGGTCTGGGGTCCTTTTTATAGTGTCCATAAATTAGTTAAAGTTTGTTAAAAAAATCATTCTCTGAGTGATTTGGGGAATTTTCCCCACCGTTGGATCTTTAATCCAAAGGGCCCTGTTTTACATAAGAAATCTTCTTGTTTTAACAAAAAACAGAAAAGATTTTCTTAAATCTTCATTTTGTTTTTGCGCAACTCCCCAGCGCGTGACACGTGTCGCGCAGCTGTGCTTGCGCAACTGCGCAGACACGTGTCGCGCAACATTTTTTTTTTTTTTGCTTGCGCAACTGCGCGCTGACACGTGTCGCGCACTGCGCAGTTGCGCACTGCGCAGCTGCGTGACATGTGTCGCGCAACAATTTTTTTTTTTTTTTTTTTGAGCTTTGCTCTGATTGGAGAAAGAACAGAAGCATTGCTTCTTTTTTCACTTTGGAATTTAAACAGAGCTTTGCTCTGATTGGGATAAACAAATGCCCCCCCACCGTTGCGCTTACGTGGCCTCCTAACGTGAGCGCAGCGGTGGCAGACTCCGAACCGTCGCGCCATCTCTTGGAAGCTGAAAGGGCACTTGATGCCTATAAATAGGACTTTTGGTCCCTTAGATGATTCTCATCTCTAAAATTTTACTTTCAGAACTCAGAGCCCTGCTCTCTTGTTTAAACACTTTTAAAAGTTCAAACTTTTAGAGAATTTTAGGTAAAAATATTAATTTTAATTAAATTAAATCAATTTTAAGAGCATTGCTGTCAATAGATCCCAGATCTAAAGAAGACCCATTTAGGGTTTCACTTAGTAGAGCTTTGCTCTAAGGGGGTCTATAGAAGACTAAGGAGAGCCCTATTAGAGTTCCATTAATAGAGCTTTGCTCTCTAAAAGATTTTCCCTGTATTTTCTCATTTCATTAATGGAGCTTTGCTCCTCCCAAATCATATAGAAGAACTCTTAAGAATTCTTCATGGATCTTGGAAGTTAAAGATGACATTTTATTCCTCAGTGCATTATATCATTTTACTTAATTAGTCTTTCTGATAATTTTGTTGATCCTCTTTCATAGGAACAATGAACGCCCACATGTATACTCTTACGAGATCATCTCTCATGAGGGCATCCGCCGACTTGGCCGCTCTCAAAATCGGGAGTTCACAAACGAGGAGTGTGCTGAAATAATGAGTCGTTTCGACGCATACAACGGTCCACTGCATCCCCGACGTTCCTTTCTTCTTAAACTTATCGTGGGAGCTATCTGGGAAGCGCTTTCCCTATTCTGTTCCGGCGTGCCGCTTAGGGCGTTGGATGCCGGCTGAGGACAAGGTGCACTCTGTGTACCTATTGAACTTTATCTCGAAGAGACGGCGAGACAGTCTTATCGACCTCTTGCACGAGATCTTTCAACAGTCTGCCATACTCGCTGCTTATCGGAGGGTGGAAGACATCGGAAGGGACCCTGACGCTTGTGCTCGCGAAAGGAAGCACACTAGGATGGTCCGCAAGTCTTAGAAAGTCATAGATAGGGTCGCTTTTGAATTCCTCAATCCATGCTCTGGATCTGAGGTTATTCCATTGTAACTTTTGTTTATTGTTTTTATGACTGTAAGAACTTCGGGCAATATTAATGGAAATTTTTTTATATCCCAGCTTGCCTTTATTATATATCTTTGTCCTGAGTCTTTTTGCCCATGCATGAATGAATACGTCCTGAACGTTTGATCAAACGTAAATCGGGTGCTCTTTCTGTTGCTTTTCCTCTTTCTCAGCATGTCGTCACAATTAGCAGGTAATAGAGTAAGCTTCTTGATTTTTTCATGAGATAGCGAGGGCTTAGGCCGCAGGTTCAGATCTGCTGCCTAAGACTTTTCAACTCTATGAGCCGTGAGGGTCTCATAGAGACTTTTCTCCCTACGGATCGAGAGGATCTCGTAGGTGGGTTTTTCTCCTTAGGAATCGTGAGGATTCCTAAGTGTGGTTTTCTCTTGTAATTCGTAAGGATCCTACAAGAGAATTTTTCCCTCTTACAAGTCGAGAGGACTTGTAAGTGGTTGTTTCCCTCTTTGTCGAAGTTCGATGTTGGAGAGTGAGACCCGTGGATGGTATGCAAGAGACCATTTTGGGCCAACTTACGGGGTCCCAATGCTTAGGAAACAGGCTTCTTTTATGCCCACTGCCTAAGGCTTTATCTCACGAGTCGAGCCGCCTCGACAATTTTTCACAAGTCGAGACGAATCGAGCGTTTCTCGCAAGAACATCTTAACGTCGCATTTAACCTCTGCTCTTTACGACAGAAGCCCGTTAAGGTTGGTGGTACTTAGGGTTTTGGCTATCGTACCGTCGCATAAGCTGATATAGTCCTCGATAGGCAATTGTGCTGTTCGAGTAGCCCTGCGACTGCCGTGTCTCTGATCCCTTCGGGGGCTGGACAAGACGTCTTCAAGCAATCCTCCTTAGCAGTTTGACCGTCGGAAGAGCAAGCGCTAGGAATTTGCCATGCCGCTTTTTACTTGAGGTCAGGCTCATTTTGGAGAGCCCCGATGAGTCATAACCACTCCGCGCTGGTGTGGGATGATCCCCGATAGTCTTTCAGGCTTTATATGACTTGCCGTTAAGACCCTGAAGTTAGGAATTTGGCCTTTGCTTCGTTTGCTGGCATTGCGTCCTCTGTATCGAGACGAATGTCATGGTGGGAACTAGGGATTTTGCCGTGGCTCCGTTTGTTTGATGACGTTGCGTCTGCTGTATCGAGATGAACGTTGGGGTGACATCTCGTCTGCTGTATCGAGACGGACGTCGAGGTTGTCTCTAGGTTGCTGGTGAACCGCCGAGGTTTGGAACTAGGGATTTTGCCGTGGCTCCATTCGTTTAATGACGTTGCGTCTGCTGTGTCGAGACGAACGTTGGGGTGACATCTCGTCTACTGTATCGAGACGGACGTCGAGGTTGTCTCTAGGTTGCTGGTGAACCGTCGAGGTTTGGAACTAGAGATTTTGCCGTGGCTCCTTTCGTTTAATAACGTTGCGCCTGCTGTGTCGAGACGAACATTGGGGTGACATCTCGTCTGCTGTATCGAGACGAACGTCAAGGTGGTGACCACTCTGTGCTGATGCGAGACGATTTCCGATTGTCTTTCCGGTTTTATGTGAGTTACCGTAAAGACGTTGAAGTTAGGAATGTGGCCTTCGCTTCATTTGCTGGCATCGCATCCTCTGTATCGAGACGAATGTCATGGTTGTCTCTAGGTTGCTGGTGAACCGTCGAGGTTTGGAACTAGGGATTTTGCCGTGGCTCCTTTTGGTGATGTTGCGTCTGCTGTATCGAGACGAACATTGAGGTGACATCTCGTCTACTGTATCGAGACGGACGTCGAGGTGGTGACCATTCTGTGCTGGTACGAGATGATCTCCGATTGTCTTTCCGGTTTTATGTGAGTTACCGTAAAGACGTTGAAGCTAGGAATGTGTCTTTCGCTTCGTTTGCTTTGTCATGTCTGAATCCCTGCTGGAGGAAGAACGCTGGGGCGACATTTCGTCTGCTGTATCGAGACGAACGTCAAGGTGGTGACCACTCTGTGCTGATGCGAGATGATCTCCTATTGTCTTTCCGGTTTTATGTGAGTTACCGTAAAGACGTTGAAGTTAGGAATGTGGCCTTCGCTTCATTTGCTTACACTGCATCTGGTGTATTGAGACGAATGCTGAGGTGGAGCTGGGATTTTGCCATCACTCCACTTTGTTTCGACCATGGGGTCTTTTGTTAACTTTGCATGTACACCCCGCTGGGCTGTGAAGGAACGCCGTTGTTGACATTGCGTTTGTTGTAACGAGACGAATGCTAAGGTGGAGTTGGGATTTTGCCGTTACTCCGCTTTGTTTCGACCGTGAGGTCTTTTGTTGACGTTGCATCTGCCTCCAGCTGGACTGCGGAGGAACGCTGTTGTTGACATTGCGTCTACTGTATTGAGACGAATGCTGAGGTGAAGCTGGGATTTTTTGCCATCGCTCCGCTTGATGGTGTAACATATGTGTCCTGTTGGAATGAGGAGGCACACCGTTGTTGGTCTCCAGGCTGTAGACGTGGCCATTGAGATTTGGAACTAGGGACTTTGTCATGGTTCCGTTTCGTTGCGATTCTGAGGTCAGTTGTTGACGTCATGTCTGCATCTGGTTGGAGTAAGGAGAAACGCCGTTGGTGATCTCTAAGTTGTCGTTGTTGACGTCGAGACCCTGAAGCTCGGGATCTTCATTTGCTTCATTTGTTGACATCGTGTCTGTAATATTGCGACAAATGTCGAGATGGTCTCTAGGTTATCTATGAACCGTCGAGATTTGGCTTCGCTTTCTGGTGGAGCCTGTTGGGAAGGTATTGTTCCCTTTTTATCTGTGCCCCTGGATTGTATACAGGGATCGATGTGATTTCACCTGTAGGGCAAAAAGTTTCATTTTTTCAATTTTTTTTTATTCTTTCCGCGATGCTCTATCATTTCAGCTTTTATATCGCGAAGGTCGCGATTGCCCAATCATTTCGGCTATTTTTCGCGGTGCCCAATCATTTCGGCTATTTACTTTATTTTTACTCGCTGCTTTTTATTGCGAGTTGCCCAATCATTTCGGCTGTTTATTTTATTTTTATTCGCTGTTTTTTATTGCGAGTTGCCCAATCATTTCGGCTATTTTGCATGCATACATTTTTACTTGCTGATTTTGTTTGCAAGTTGCCCCATCATTTCGGCTATTTCGTATGCATTTTTTTTTTGGGGCTCGCTGATTTTTTTTTTTCGCGAGTAGAGGATTTGGGATCTGATACCAATCTTGGCATCAGCATCGCTGCGACTGGAATATTGCCAGGAGCGAATCATCATTTGCCGTGAAAGGACTTGGAATTTGATACCGGTCTAGGCATCAGCATCGCTGCAACTGAGATATTTCCAGGAGCGAATCATCATCTGCCATGAAAGGACTTGGAATTTGATACCGATTTAGGCATCAGCATCGCTACAACTGGAATATTGCCAGGAGCGAATCATCATTTGCCATGAAAGGACTTGGAATTTGATACCGATTTAGGCATCAGCATCGCTACAACTGGAATATTGCCAGGAGCGAATCATCATTTGCCTTTGTCGATCCCGAACAAAGGTGGCTTAGTAAACAGGATTAAGGGTTCTGTCGGCTAAGGCTTTTGACTTCATGAGCCGTAAGGGTCTCACAAAGGTATTTCTCCCTACAAGTCGTGAGGATCTTGTAGGTGTGTTTTCTCCTTGGGAATCGTGAGGATTCCTAAGTGCATGTTCTCTTATAAGTCGTAAGGATCTTACAAAAGGGTTTTCTCCTTATAAGTCGAGAGGACTTACAAGTGTTGTTTGCTGTACAAGCATATCCCTAGTCACGGATGGGACTTTGTTAGGGAAATGTTTATTCGTGCCCGTGGATTGTATACAAGGGTCAATATAAGCCGCTTGTAGGGCAATATCGAAGGTTGTGGGGGCTGCTTAAGAACAGGTTAAGGTTTCTGTAACTTAAGACTTTCAAATCTTATGAGCCGTAAGGGTCCCACAAGAGAGTTCTCCTTACGAGTCGTGAGGATCTCGCAAGTGTATTTTCTCCTTAGGAATCGTGGGGATCCCTAAGTGTGTTGTTCCTTTGTGAGTCGTAAGGATCTCATGCAGGTGGTTTCTCCTTACAGGGTCGAGAGGACCCTATAAGTGTTTCTTAACGAGGTTGCGCCCTTTCAGGTTTTCACAAACACTCGCCGGTAGTCCTGCTGTTTTTACTCACGGAGCCCTTTCGGGTTTTCATCCGTGCCCATTTTGCTTATGGACATACCGTTTTTTTTTTCTTTTTTTTTCTTTTCTTTTTCTTCTTCTTCTTTTTTTTTTTTAAAACGAGGTCGCGCCCTTTCGGGTTTTCACGAACACTCGCCGGTAGCCCTGCTGTTTTTACTCACGGAGCCCCTTCGGGTTTTCATCCGTGCCCATTTTGCTTGTGGACATACCGTTATTATTATTATTATTATTATTTTTAAAACGTCAGCCTGAAGATGCTGCGGGTTGGGAGTAGTTTAACGACGTTTCGGTCATTTGCAAGTTTTAGGACATTGCGGTCCGCCGTTAGTTTAAGGACGTTTCGGTCCGTTATCCAGTTTTAGGACGTAGTGGTCCGTTAGGCTTTCTCTATGAATGAGCATGATGCCCCCGGCGTGTCCATATTTTTCGGAGCATGCGGTTGTGGCGGGTTCACCTTCCAAATTTCGGACAACGCGAACTTGCCCTGTTGGTATTGGTCTTCAACCCAGTTTTTGAAGACGTAGAAGTCCTCGATTAGGTGACCTACTGTTTGGTGGTAAGGGCAATAATTAGGATTATTAACGTCGCCTGGCTGCAACGGACGTTTTGGATTCGGCAGATTAATGAGTCTGTTGCGCACTGCCAGCTCGAACAGTTCTCTTGTTTTATCTTGCGGAAACGAGTAAGGACGTTTCAACTTTTCCTGGAGGGATTGCCGCTTGTTGCTTTGGCAAGCAACCGGTCTAGGGTCACCTGATTGTTGGTGAGCGCTGGCGACGAGGGCCTTTTTTCCTTTTCTTTTATCCTTTTTGTTCGCTCCGTTGTTTGCTGGGCTGGGATTCTTTCCGAGTAGCATGCGATTGCATGGCTGAACGTTCTCGCAGCTTCTTAATTCCTTTATTTCTGAAATAGATTCCCCGAGGGAAGAGTTGGGGGTAGCTTCTTCGTCAGAGTCGCTTCCAAAGGTGATAATTTGTGATCCCTTGAAGTCGGCTATATGACAGTCGGCGGTGGCTCTTTTGCGCTCATCTATCGCATTTTTTCGATGTCCACAAGCTTCACACTTTGTTCTGTCGGAGTGTCGCTTTTGAGCGACATACCCTTGCCACCAAGAGTTAAAGGATTCGCAGTCTTCGGTAGGATGTATGATCTTCTGATGATATAAACAGAAGTTAGGGTGCATCTCTACCTCAGAGAAAGCATTTTCTTCAGAGGGCGGTAGCTTCATTCCTACTGATAGAGCTTTGGCGAACCATTTTCTCGTCTTGAATTTGTTTTTACCCGCAGTGTGTGGCTTTTGATTTGACGGGAATACCTTGGTTCTTTCCAATATGGCCATTTCATGCTCTTGATTGGCTTTTGCTTTCAGACGAATTTCATTTAGGAAGGCATCGATCAACTTGTCTGACGGCCGCGGAATTTCTGTTTCAGGGTCCGCCATTGATTTCTCAGCGCAAGGATGCTCCTCATCATCCGTCAGTGAATGAGAAATCACATGACAAGTCGCTACGTAGTCTTCGGATTCATCCGATAAGTTTTCTCCATCGTTTTCATCCTCGACGAAAGAACAAGTTGCCCCCGGCGTGTCCGTCTTCTTTGGAGAGTGCGGCTGTGGAGGGTTTACCTTCCAGCTTTCAGACAGCGTGAACTTGCCTTGCAGGTATTGATCCTCGATCCATCCCTTAAAGACGAAACAATCCTCAATCGGGTGACTTACCGTTTGATGGTAAGGGCAATAATTGGGATTATTAAGATCGCCTGGCTGCGACAGACGCTTTGGACTCGGCAGATTGCTGAGTCTGTTACGCACTGCCAGCTCAAACAGTCTTCTCGTTTTATTCTGAGGAAACGAGTAAGGACGTCCTAGCCTCTCTTCGAGGGATGGGCGTGGACGCACGTTGTTTTGGCGAGCGACCGGCTTTGAGTTGCTCGACTGTTGCTGAGCGTTGGCGACGATGATCGCTTTTCCTTTCTCATTTCGGGGATCGGGTCTTGGAGGAGACGGTCTATGGCCCATCTGGTCCATTTGGGCTAATTTGTCGATCAAGGCCTGGAAGGTGGTCGGCCTGAAGAACATCATGAATTGCGAGATGGTCGCTTGCGGATCGAGAGTGCCCACAAACATGCCTACCGCAGGTGCCTCTTCTATGCGTTGTTCGCATTTCGACCATAGGTCCCGCCATCGTGTTGCGTATTGGACCCACGTTTCGCTCGGCCTTATCCTGGCATTTATCAGTACTGTTATCGGAGTGCGTTCACTAGCACTCGCGAATCTTTATGTAAACAGCAGCTCCATCTCTGCAAATGTTTTGATAGAGTCGTTAGGCAGCTCCGAATACCATTCAAAGGCTGTTTCTGCTAAGCTGCCGACGAATTGACGTAGCAACAATTTGTCATCGCCTCCAGTATTGCCGCATAAGGCCCTGAATTGAGCGACATGCTGATGCGGATTCCCTGTCCCTTTATATACGTGGAATTTAGGGATCGTATATCCTGGCGGGTAACTGATTTGGTCATACCAGCTCGGATACGGTCGTCCGGTTCTAACAATTTGCCCAGCCGCTTCATTCGCCTGATGAACCCGGATCTGCTGAGCTATATATTCATCTAGGTCAACTTTGGAGATTGCCTCCTCCTTGGCTGTTGATAGAGCCGGCGGAGGATTTGACGTTTCTCCTCTGTCGTCTTCAAGGACGATCGGAGGATCTTCAGCAGGAGGGTCCGGCTGTAACATCATCCCTACCATATCTTGGAAGAGGAGCGCCATCTGTTTTATGTTAGCCGCTTGCTCTGCAGCTTCTTTGTCCCTCTTTTAGAGGACTCTGCGCAAAAAGTCAGCGTCCGTTTCTTGTTCTTGACGCTCATCCGAGGATGTTTCAGAGCTTTCTTTTGGCCCAGTGAGTGCAGCCATTGTAGTCATCATTTCCTGAAGCTTTTGCTGTTGCTCCTGGGCTTTCATCACGGATCGGGTGAGCGGTCGGTGGCCTGTAGAAGTGCGGCTTTCCTCCTTTCCAGAAGCCATATAAACAGTGTGCACCACCATGCCCCCAGACTTGGGACGTTTGTGTTCGGCGCTTTTATACTTCGCCATGTTCACAGGGGCTTTTTGTGGCCTCCTTTTTTGAGTGATTGGAGTTAAGGGAGCCGTTGTAGTGAGCACCCAAGTAGCTTTTGCTTTTTGTGGTTTGACAGAGTAATCCTTCTCCTGCCGCACCTTCATCTTTTTCTGTCGATAAAGATGGTTTTCATTAATCACTGACTCCTGGACCTGTCGCCAGACCTGGTAAATTTTAGAGGACAGCCGTTGAGGGGGCTGCTCTAGCTTCTTCTCTGGAATATTCTTCACAGATGAATGAGTTCGCTTTAGCACCGCAGTAGGAGAGTTTCTGCGCACCGAGTTCAGCAACTCAAAGCTGTTCCTGGTTGGAACAGCAGTATCGATCTCCACCATTAGAGTTGACGGAGTTATCCCAGAGGGGGAGTTGCCCCCAGCCTTCCTTACTCGACGCCAGTGGCGACGTCGAGCGTGTCGTGCTGATGGAGTTGTTTCAGCTATAGGGATGACCTTCTCATGCCCCCTGTGTTGGTCAGAATATACTGGTAACAGCTTTTTAAAGATCGACGTCCGTTGAACGGGGACGGCCAACTTGTTAGAAGCGGACTTCTGAACATGGGAAGTAACCTTGGTGATTTTACCAGGAACGGGAGTGGGAATGGCTATCCGTTTCGGGATAACGCCTTCTGGTATGGCAGGCTTCTTCATGAGCCTGTTAGAGCTCTGGCCTAGTCCGTTAAGAACTGAAGCAGTGGAGTTGGACGACCCATTGAGAGGGGTTGCGGCAGTGGTAAGCCGATCAGAGACTGACTTCTTTGGAGCTTCTTGCAATGTCATTGGGGCGTTGAAGCTCATTGGTGGGAGCATATTCCCAAAAAATAGTCCAGTCGTGGCTTGAGCCACCTGCTCCACCGGCATTTTGAAAAGGGAGGCCGCTTGGGGCCCATAAGTCACTCCTCCAGCAATGACGGAGCGAGAGTTGTTGCTGCAGGCGATGCAGTTCGAAGCCATTGATCTTCTGTTTTCTGCAAGGAGCAAGACACCAAATCTTAGTACCTTGAATCCACAGGCAATCACAGCAAACCGCGATTTGTTCGCGAACACGACACACGAAGTGTGGAGTGGAAAGAGGAAGAGGTCCCACCGGGCGTGCCAGAATCTGTTCCCCTCCGAATGGTGGCCTAGACTTTGCGTCTTGCCTGGGATTAGGGGCAGATGCTATTTGGTTTTATCCGTCTACCTCTCCGAAGATGCCAAGTTGATTTATGGCACCATGTATCAGAGGTTTAGACGGATGCGGCCGATGTAGCAAACTTCGTCAGATTCCCCCTCACTTGAGGGGTTTTTGATTGTGGGGACGCTCTTCCCTGCAGGCGCAAGCCCCTGCAGTTAATTACGCTACCGCGTCGCGGTAACAACATTCTCCTTCTCCAGAATTTCACTTCGTGTCGTGTATGTTTGTTTTATTTGTGGTTGTCCGTGGATTGTATACGGAGACTGAGTAATGCCGTCGCCCGTAGGACGTGGATTAGTCCAAATCCGTATTTACTTAGATTTGGGTTTGGTGTTTTTAGTTTAAGGATGCATTAGTCGCGTTGCGGCTAAGATCAACTTAAACGTTCGTTAAGGATACGATAGTCCTGTTTAAGACTAAGATCAACTTAACGTGATCGTTTAGATCCGACAAAAGAGTGTTTGGGCTCTATTGTTCCAGTTTGAGAGATTCATAGTCCAATTTGGGACTAAAGTCTGTTTGGAGGATACGTTAGCCATTTTTGAGGCTAAGATCGACTCAAACGTTTGTTAAGGATACGTTAGTCCAGTTTGAGACTAAGATCAACTTAACGGGACCGTTTAGATCCGACAAAAGAGCATTTGGGCTCTATTGTGCCAGTTTAGGGACGTGGTGGTCCAATATTAGTTTAGGGACATCTCAATCCATTATTAGTTTAAGGACGTTTCGGTCCAATATTAGTTTAGGGACGTTTCGGTCCGATATTAGTTTAAGGACGTTTCGGTCCGATATTAGTTTAAGGACGTTTCGGTCCGATATTAGTTTAAGGACGTTTCGGTCCACGAGTTTAAGGACCCCGCAGTCCATATCGATGTGTGGTCGTTGGGACCCGTCACCTCTTTGACGTCGTTGAGGAATTACAACGACGGATGTCAAAGGAGTTCGGAGATGTACCCTCGAACCGGATGTAAATTGATTTAGAAGAGCAATTTTGCTCAGTCAATTTAATTTAAGGACTTATGGCCAAAATTGGGCTAAGTCCAGTTGAAATGTTCAACATTTTATTTGCCTTTGTATTGCATTTCTTTTTTTTATTTTTATTTGTGCCTTGCCCAGAAAGGATGCAGAGCATCAATTTGTTTTGGGCTCTGCCCTTTTAGGAATGATGCAAGGCATCAATTTTATTTTGGGCTCTGCCCTTGTATAAAGAATGCAAAGCATCAATTTATTTGGGCTCTGCCCATTTATTGCCTTGCAATTTATTTTGGCCTATCAGGTCATTTTGATTTGGGCCTGGCCCTTTAATTAATGCATTGCATTTGTACAAAATACTGTTAATTTGAGAATCTTTTAGATTCAAGAACCGATGGTTCATAAAATAAGTGCAAAGCACTATTTGATTTAGAAACAAGTTTTTTTTCTTGTTTTTTCTTATCTCAGAGAACCAAAGGTTCATGAAAGTGCAAAGCACTATTAATTTAATAACCTTTCAGGTTCAAGAACCGATGGTTCATAAAACAAGTTCAAGGCACTATTTTATTTATTTATTTATTTATCGTTGAAGATCTATGATCTTGTTCATAAGAGAATTTTCTCTTCTTTTAAAGGTTTTTACCTTTTTTTTATTCTTCAAGAGTTCTCTTCTCCTTTTTTTTTAGCAAGATGTTCATCCTTTTGAAATGAGGTCTGGGGTCCTTTTTATAGTGCCCATAAATTAGTTAAAGTTTGTTAAAAAAATCATTCTCTGAGTGATTTGGGGAATTTTCCCCACCGTTGGATCTTTAATCCAAAGGGCCCTGTTTTACATAAGAAATCTTCTTGTTTTAACAAAAAACAGAAAAGATTTCCTTAAATCTTCATTTTGTTTTTGCGCAACTCCCCAGCGCGTGACACGTGTCACGCAGCTGTGCTTGCGCAACTGCGCAGACACGTGTCGCGCAACAATTTTTTTTTTTTTGCTTGCGCAACTACGCGCTGACATGTGTCGCGCACTGCGCAGCTGCGTGACACGTGTCGCGCAGTTGCGCACTGCGCAGCTGCGTGACACGTGTCGCGCAACTGCGCAGTTGCGCACTGCGCAGCTGCGTGACACGTGTCGCGCAACAATTTTTTTTTTTTGAGCTTTGCTCTGATTGGAGAAAGAACAGAAGCATTGCTTCTTTTTTCACTTTGGAATTTAAACAGAGCTTTGCTCTGATTGGGATAAACAAGGGCTAGAGAGACCGATATGATAACGAGAAAGGTCTCATTCTCACCAAGGTAAGCATATTTAAGGAGAGACGGCAAGGGCTTTAGTTCGAGTTTCGGAGGCGAAACAATCAAAGGTAAAATTGGGGAATCTACCTCGAACTCAAAGGACTCCAACACTGGTTCGAAATCACTGCAAACAACCGATTCGGATGGTTCAACTAACTCATCCAAAAATTCAAAAGACTCATATTCGGACAGTGAGTCGTCAAAATCATCCGAAAAAGTGAAACGTTCATAATCAATATCGGTTGTGTCAACTGTGGTAGATTCAAGGAGGGACACACTAGTGGCGTCAAAATGGCTGTCATCAAACAGAAATCTTTCAAGCTCGCAGTACTCCTGCGTGATTTTGTGAATAGAGCAAACTTCTCGTGTACTAGTTTTAGGCACGGGGGGCATGTAGGGTGTTTTTCGTCACCCCATTGAGATGGGAATACGCGCGCGCTTGTCAGGCGTACTACAGATTCCCCCTGCCTAGGGTAGGCGGGGGTTTATTGATTGTGGGGATCCGAATCTCCGGCAGCCGCGGACTAAGCTGCCGTTAATTACCCCCCGCCTTTGGGGCGAGGGAACCTCCGATTAACGGGTTAAAATGGTCATGCGAACTCAATGTGCAGTGTACGTGTGTTGTGTTTTGAAAGGGGGCTTTTGGATATATCGGGAGCCACGCAGAGTTTTTACGGGGGTCCCGCTACCCGGATAGCGGGCTGGGGGTCAAGGGGGCTAGCAGCCCCCTTGCGGGGTGCGGGGCAGCGCCCCGTTAGAAATTTTTTTCTAACAGGGACAGTGTCGTGGAGTATGTGTGTGTGTAAATATGTATACATATGTATATATATATATATATATGTATGTATGTATATATATATAAAAGAAAGAGGGGGAAAGGCATCCAAAGGATGCGTGGGGACAGCGCCTTGAGCGCTGTGCGCTTAGGTGCTGTGCGCTCAGGCGCAAGCGCGCCACGTGTAAGCACGTGGGAGTTTTGCGCTTAAGCGCAGTGCGCTTGAGCGCAAGCGCGCCACGTGTCGGCACGTGGGCGCTTTGCGCTCGAGCGCAGTGCGCCTGAGTGCAAGCGCGCCACGTGTCGGCACGTGAGCGCTTTGCGCTCGAGCGCAGTGCGCCTGAGCGCAAGCGCGCCACGTGTCGGCACGTGGGCGCTTTGCGCTCGAGCGCAGTGCGCCTGAGCGCAAGCGCGCCACGTGTCGGCCCGTGGGCGCTTTGCGCTCGAGCGCAGTGCGCTGGCGAGCCAAAGGGACTTTTAGTCCCAGAACCAGAAGCTATGCTTCAGAAAGGAAATATTTATTTTATATATATATTTATATATATATGTAAATATATGGAGTTAAACTCCTAAAATGCTTTGGTTGATGAAGGGGGTTCTTCTTCTTCCTCCTCTGTTGGCTGGATCTTGATGATCAAGAGATGCGAGATCTAAAAATCTCTCCTTTCTGAAATCTAATGGTAGATCCAAGTTCCCCTTTGTGGGTTTTGTGGTGGAAGACTTCTTAGTTTATGAAAAGAAAGAGTAAAACTCTTGATTTAATTCAAAAGAAATGAGAAGGTTTTTAACCTTGGAGAAGGAGCAGGAGGCACAAAGAACCCTAATTTTTGGGGGAATGAAAAGTTGTTTTTTTTTTTTTATTCATGATGTTGCCTTATATAGGCTTACATATTTGCATATAGCCCCTTGGGCTTCACAAAAATGGCATTTTAGCCATCCCATGGCTCATGTGCCATTTCATTTTTTGCACATAAGCCATGGGCTTACAAAATATTGGCTTTATGCCCATTTTGCATACATTCATGTATAAAAAATTACATAATAATTATTTATTGCATGATCTATATTTTAGCATGGAGGAGGCTGGCCGCGGGCTCGACTTGGGCATGGGCCCGCTTGACCTGGGCTTGGGCCCACCTGGCTTGGGGTTGATCTTGACTTTGACTCGGTCAACGGGGGTGTAAATTTTTACCCCAACAGGGCAGATTTCCTATCTTGTAAATATTGAACTCACTAGACATCTTCCCGAAGGATAGAGTCATGGAGCCATTGCGACAATTTATTACGGTATTGGAAGTGGCCAAAAATGGTCGACCGAGTATCACCAGAATTTGGTTCCGTGGGTTAGAAACAGGTTGTGTGTCCATAACAATAAAATCAACGGGGAATATGAAATCCCCTACTTTGATCAACACATCCTCTAACTCACCCCTAGGATGGGTGATTGATCGATCAGCCATTTGGAGAGTACAACGAGTGAGTTTCAACTCTCCAACCCCTAATTGCTCATACACGGAGTAGGGAAGCAGGTTAACACTAGACCCAAGATCTAAAAGTGCTATATTGATGTTCTTATCCCCAATTGTTATTGAAATTGTAGGATAGCCAGGGTCGTTTCGTTTTTGGGGTAAGGGTTGAGGTTGGTTAATAGCATTGCTCACTGCACTAGCCACTAGCACTTTCTTAGGTATTTGAGACTTTCTCTTCGAGGAGCATAAGCCCTTCAAGATTTTCGCGTACGAAGGGACTTGTTGGATTGCATCCAAGAGAGGTATATTTATGCTAACCTGTTTAAATAGCTCCACAATTTTCTCCATTTATGGAGTTGGTTTATTAGAACTCAACCTGTTTGGAAATGGAGTATTTTGAAAATCTGTTGAGTCTAATGTCTAGGGAGTAGAATGTGGAGTTGGAACGGATCCTAATATGGGTGTGTTCGTGAAGTGAGAAGTGGGTCCGTTCGGATTAGAAGAAGAAGAGCCTTTTGAAGAATGAAGAATAGGCTCTAACGAAGAAGATGAAAGTGAAGAAGAAGAAGATGGAGAAAAAGAAGATGATGATGAAGAACCACCGGCGGGGGTGTCATCACTAATACCCACATTATTTTGCAACACTCTTCCAGATCACAACGTGGTTACCGCATTTACATTATGATTTTGATATTCATATGCGACATTTGCGTTGTGTGTGTGACCGGGATTTGGCAATGGTTGAGATGGAAACTTTCCCTTTTCTCTCTCGCTCAACGCAGCAGTTAGTTGTGCAATTTATGCCTCAATAGATTTGATGCTTTGATCGTGTGAAGCATTGTTGTGCACCAAAGACTGGATGGAAGTATCCAACCTTACTGCGGATTGTGTAGATTGTTTGAGAAACGCATCTAGACTTTTTCTAGCGAGATAACCTTATCATCATTTGGTTGAACAAAATTGTTTGGAGGGTAAGAGTTGTTGGGTACAAAATTATTCATTTGGTTTGGGTAAGGTTGTGATTGGAAAGGTTGCTGGTATTGAGTTTGTTGGGGTGCTTGTTGTTGTGGAGGAGGAGGCCTTTGAAAGTTGTTGTTTCCTTGGAATTGTTGATTTTGATTCCAAGAAAAATTTGGGTGACTCCCCCAACCCGGATTATAGGTCGAAGAGTAAGGATCATTTGTTTGTCGTTGCTAAAAGGCAGCATTGACTTGATCTTGTCCTTGAACAGGTGGATTGTAAGGACACTCTTCGGTAAGGTGTGATGGATCCGAACAACAGGCACAAACAGTTCGTGGGGGTAAAGCAGGGGCAGGAGAAGGCGATGAGATTTTGGTCTCAATGGCTTCTAGCTTTTTCGTAAGTGCGTCCATCTCGGCCTTTATAGCAATCGACATATCTAATTGATGTATGCCTGCCCTAGATTGACCAATAGAAGAAGATGAGGTGGTCTTGGTGCTTTCCCACTGAAGTGTTTGTTCAGCAAGATCCTCGAGAAACTGCCACGCTTCCTCACTAGATTTGGTTAGAAAGTGACATTGACAAATGGTTTCTAGCAACTGCTTCGTTGCTGGGTTCAATCCCTCGTATAATGTTTGGCAAAGTTGCCAATTTTCGATCCCAAGGTGAGGGCATTGAACAAGTAGGTCTTTGAATCTTTCAAAACACTTCCAAAATGGTTCGGAAGGAAGCTGGGAAAATTGTATAATCTTATTGCGAATTTTCGCGGTCTTGTGATGAGGATAAAACTTTTTAAGAAAAACTTTAACAAAATCGTCCCAATTTCTAATTGAATGCGATGCTATGCTGTATAACCACTTCTCGGCTAAGTCACATAAGGTGAAAGGAATGATCCTTAGCCTTATAGCATCATCTGATAATTGGGTTGTTTTCATCATGGCGCAAATGTTTTGGAATTTGTTTATGAAGATATAGGCATTTTCGGATTCCAGTCCATGAAATTTTGGCAGCATATTGATGAAGTGGGGTTTGATCTCAAAATTGTCCCCATTTGCCGGTGGGAGTGAAAGACAAGTAGGTAAGGCGGTGCGGACAGGGTAGAAGAGATCCTGGAACGCGATTCGTTGGGGCGCTTCAACAGGCGGGTGATTCGGGTTATTCGCACCTAACGGAGGTGGAATCGGTCCCGTGGGTAAGGTGTTGTTAAGATTATATCCCGACATACCTTCGGAAGAAGAATTTGAAGGTGGATGTAAGGAAGTGGAAGGAATTTTGATTTCGGAGTTGAAAGTTTCGTCGGTCGGTACCAACGAAACACGGACTAATCGGGCGCTAGTGTCCCTAGTCCACACGGACATACACTAAAGAGGTGGTGCAGTCAAAAAGGTGAAAAACAGAATGTGGGGGTAAGAAAATGTCAATGAGAAGAAAATGGGTGGTGGTGGGGTGCACGGATTTTAAGAGACAAGTTGCAAGTTTTTAAAAAAAAAATTTCCTTTTTTCTTTTTCTTTTTATTTGGAACATTTTGCAAAAAAAAATTTCGATAAAGGGCTTTGACACACTTTCAATCAACCACAAATGCACAATCAGGCCTTAACCCTTTCGTTTTTGAAATTTGTTCCGTGGTCGGTGATGATGCACCTAGGGATGCCGAACCGGAGTATTACGTTGTTCTGTAGGAACTTGATAGCTGTGGTGGCGTTCGGTTTTCTAATGGGAACGGCTTCGATCCACTTCGTGAAGTAGTCCACCGCGACAAGGACGTACTTGTGCCCGCCCATACCGGTTGGGAATTGGCTTGTCATATCCATTCCCCATTCGGCGAACAACCACGGGGAGGTTAGGGCGGTTAGCCCGGTAGCGGGAAGGCCAGGTATGCTTCCGTGGAGTTAGCAGCTCTTGCATCTCCTGACCAGCTTCTGGGCGTCCTGATGAATGGTCGGCCAGTAATACCCCTGGAGCAATGCTTTTTGGATCAAGGTATGGGCCCCTTGGTACGCACTGCCGACCCCTTCGTAGATCTCACGGAGGACGTAGTCGGCTTCGTAGGGGTCAGCACACCGTAGCAGGGGCTGAGTGAAGGACTTCTTATAGAGGTTCCCATTGCTCCGGACGAAATGGCGAGCTCTGGCTCAGAGACGGCGGGCTTCTCCCCGATCTTCTGGGAGCGTACCTTCCCTCAGGAATTCCACGGGGGGCTTTCTCCGGTCTCGGTCTTCTTCCCGGGCTGTATACACTTGAAGAACTGTTGCCCCGTCTTCCACGCTGGGCCATGGCAAGACCTCGAACATGATGCTCTTCTTGTTTTTGGTCGAGTAGGATGAAGCCAGCTTACTCAAGGCGTCGGCTTGTGCGTTGAGCTGTCTGTGGATCTGCTCTATCTGGACTTCATTGAAGTCCTTTCACAGTCTTCTTACCACGACCAGGTACTTCACCATCAGAGGCTCCCGTGCCTCAAATCAGCCGGTCACTTGGCCGACGGCTAGGGCGGAGTCGCTGCGGATCCGAATCGTTTTCATCCCCAGTCCGGAGGCTATGCGCAGTCCGGCCAGCAAGGCCTCGTATTCCGCAGCATTATTTGATGCCGTGAATCCGAGCATCAGGGAATACTCCATTTCTTCCTCGTTCGAGCCCCGAATGATGAAGCTGGAACCACAGCCTTCCTCGGTCGAGAATCCATCGACGTAAAGGATCCATTCAGGGACTGAGTCGGGCTTCCCGTCAACCAAGGGCTGAGCTATGGGGGTTGGCGTTGACTCCGGTTTCCTTGCTGAGGATGGTGCACTCGACGATAAAATCGACCAAGGCTTGGGCTTTGCTGGCCTGCCTCTGGCAGTATTTTATGTCGAACTGGGATAACTCCCACCTCCACTTCTCCAAGCGGCCAGAGGACTCGGGTGAGGCGAGGATAGCCCCCAGAGGGCGCTCTATAAGTATGAGGATGGTGTGCGCTTGGAAATAGTGTCGTAGCTTCCTTGAGGCCACGATGAGTGCCAAGACGATCTTCTCTATGGCCGGGTAGCTCATTTCTGCGTCGTTGAAAATGTGGGTCACATAGTATACCGGCTTCTGGACTCCGTCGACCTCTCGGACGAGCACTGAGCCCACTGCTTGGTCGGATACCGCCAGGTACAGCGATAGCTCGTTCCCTTCAACTGGTCGGGTGAGCAACGGTGGAGTCGCGAGGTGCCTCTTCAATTGGTCAGAGGCCGTCTGGCACTCCTCTGACCACTCGAACCTTAGAATTTTCCTTAGAGCCTTGAAGAACGGGAGGCACTTCTCCCCAGACCTTGACATGAAACTTGATAGAGCGGCAACCCGCCCTGTCAGCCGCATGATCTCGACGTTAGTTTTGGACGCGGCCATGTTGAGGATGGCGTTGATTTTCTTCGAGTTAGCTTCGATCCCACGGTGAGTGACCATGAAACCGAGGAACTTCCCACCAGTGACCCAGAATGCGCACTTGGCGGGGTTCAGTTTCATCTTGAACTTGCGGAGGACATCGAAAGCCTCGCCCAGATCCTTGGCATGGTCATCCGATGAGACCGATTTTGCGAGCATGTCATCGACGTAAAATTCCTTGTTCCTTCTGATCTGCAGCTTGAACATGCGGTTGACCAAGCGTTGGTACGTTGCTCTGGCGTTTTTGAGGCCGAAAGGCATCACCTTGTAGCAGTATACCCCCCGGTCCATGGTGAATGCGGTGAGATCCTTGTCTGCTGGATTCATACGAATCTGATTGTGGCCGGAAAAGGCGTCCATGAAGCTAAGTAGCTCATGGCCTGCCGAGCTGTCGACGAGCTGATCTATCTGAGGGAGGGGATAGTTGTCTTTTGGGCAGGCCTTGTTGAGGTCAGTGAAGTCGACGCACATTCGCCATTTCCCGATTGACATCTTGACCATGACCACATTTGCCAACCATTCAGAGTATTGCACATTCCGAATGAAGTTGGCGGCGAGGAGCCTGCCTACCTCGTCCTCGATTGCCTTCTGCTTAATCGGCGCGAAGCTTCGCTTCTTCTGCCTGACGGGTCGGGCTGTAGGATCTACCCCAAGCTTGTGAGATATGATTTTGGGGTCGATCCCAGGCATGTCAACAGGTGCCCAGGTGATCACGTCAGAGTTGTTTCTGAGGAAGCCAACCAAGTCGTCTTGCTGAGTCCCTGCCAGAAGCGACCCGATCTTAACGGTTCGTTCATCGTCCCCTTCTACGATGGGGACCTCTGTCAATGACTCCACCGGGGTCCCTCGGACCTCCTTTTGCTCATCCCGAGTGTCCAGAGAACCCCTGATGTCACCCTCGGCTTCAGCATCGTTGTTTGGCCGCTCGGACGAAGATGTTGCAATGAAGCAAACCTTTGCAGTCTGTTGGTCTCCGTAGGCCCGACCTATCCCGCCTTGGTCAAGCGGGAATTTCATCGCCGGGCGGTAGGTCGATATCTGGGACCTGAGGGAGTTCTGCATGGGGCAGCCGAGGAGGAAGTTGTAGGCCGACGGGATTCTCGCTACGATGAATTCCACAGGCACTATTCGCGTACGGCCGGCCTCTCCGATGTTAAACTGGAGAGTGATTACTCCTTCCACCGAGATGGAGTGGTTGGTGAACCCTGACAGGACGTAGGTGGTCGGCCTTAGGTCCGACAGGACGAGTCCCATACGCAGGAAGCGGTCGTAAAATAGGATATCTGCCGAGCATCCAGAGTCCACCAGTATCCTCTGCACCTCGTAGCGGTGAACTCGAGCTGTGATCACCAGCGGGTCATTGTGGGGCAGGGATATACCTTGGAGGTCCTCATCGTCAAAAACGATCGGCTCGGTCTCCCTGGCCTTTTTCCTCGGATGGCTGTTAGCCTCCACGACCGACGTGGGGTGCTGAGCCTCATAGGAACTCGACGTACCCCTCGCCGACATGACCATGATTTCGCCGATTGTCAACTCGTCGGGAAGGGGATGTTGCTCTTGCTCACGGTCAGCCAGCCGCTTGTCTCGCAAGTATGTTGCCAGGTGCCCCGAACGGATGAGCTCCTCGATGTAGTTTCAGAGCTTCTTACAGTTCTCCGTGGAGTGGCCTTGAGACCTGTGGAAGCCGCGGTAGGGGCCCCGGGTGCGCTTTGCCACCATGCGCGAGACCGGGGGAAGTTTGAAGAACCTCTCGCCCTTAGCCTCCTCTAGCAGTACCGTCTGGGAGACGTTGAGCGGGGTGTACTCCTGAAATTTCGGGGAGTAGGGCTTTGGCTGCTCAAGCCTCTTTCTCTCTTCCCTCGCCCTTTTCTTCTGGTCAGTTTGCTCTATCCGGGGGAGATTTTCGTTCACCTCGGACTCGAGCTGTATCTGTCACGCCCCGCTTCCCAAAATACGGAATACGAGGTATGACTAGGCCAGCCATGCTCCTACGGTCAAGGAATCATCCTGCCGTAGTCACACTTCGGCTTCTAGCATTACATGGTAATTAGTAAATAAAGCACAGTATTAAAGGAATCACATCACTAATTTATTACATTAAAATTTCATTGTTCACAAATTACAGATAATAAGAACAATAACTAACCAAGTTCAATATCACGATCACTCTAAGAAAAGCAATAAAGATAGGGAGTACACCAGACTATATCTCTGTGAACTCGAAGGGTAAATCCGTCTCCTGTGCTGGTCCTCCCGCGAAATCTGAGCATGCATACTCAGGTCGTCAGAGCGACACAAATAATAATATTATTAAAATCAGATGAAACAGGTAATTGAGGTAATACTGGTATGAGAATAATGCAAGTAATCACTATGTCATAATATGATGCAGAATATGTTATGTATCCCTATCGGTCTCTAGGTCATGTTTGAAATCACATAGTGGAAGGAGGATCATGTTTAACAGGAGTCTCGTACATACCCGAGACAACGGCCCACATGCCCGGGACATAACCCTGTCAGCCGGATCGCTAGATCCTGTCCTACACGCATAAGTATCACGGTTCGAATGATCATCCTCTAAACACGGTCCCGCTAAATACGATACTCTTTCCACTTTGATTTCCCCTTTTTCCCCAGGTTACACTATTTATGATATTGATCTAGTTGTGTACAAGTATACCAATGACACGGTTTCATCACTATCCACTGTACCAATCACTGTCACGAATGTTCACTTTCCATTGGTGTACTCGTCACTCCTAAACCAACATCTATCACGCACGATAATGCAATTTCCACACGCACTAGCACTGTGTATATGACGAGGGTATGATATATGTATTGCATGCTACCAATAATCTCTGTATGTTATGAACTAACATGCATGTCATGAACTAAAATGAATTACACAAATTAATATGTTACGAATTCAGCAAAAATGATGTAGGTAATATATATAGAACAATCAGTCAGGAATTCATCAAAATTTGTTTCAGTTCAATCGGAGTTTCGGTTTTCAAGATATAACTGTTTCAGTTTAAGTGTTCGCGGCTGGAATTCTAATTTCAGAACTGAACATCTGTTTCGCGACACGAATTGCGCCCAGTTGGGCTCAGAATTTAGCGATGTCATAGTTAAATGAAATTTAGGGTTTTCGATAAAGTATTCAACGCAATAGACGGATCTTCAATCGCATCTGTACATTGAAAGTTATACACAGTTCAATCTCAAATGTCATTTCAGAAAGTGTTCTGAACAGCTTTACGTTCTTCCCTTTTAAAATAAGTTTAAAATAACAAACTGCGATGAATCGGAATGAACCCACTTGTTTTCTTTCACTAACAGGTATATCTTATAACTACTGTAAAGTTCCGTATCATGCGATTTCAGGAAACACGGATACGCAGGACTTTAGACAGAACACACTAATCAGAAACACTCTGGACTGCAGTCCAGAGTCCTGTTCCGATCCAAATATCTTCATGGTTACGTAACAGAAATGATCAGAAATTTTCATAGGATTAAATTTCATCGAGTCGGCTTCGATTTAAACCCTCGAACGCAGTTTTCCAATATGTATATGATTTAAGGTGATTTTATTCGTTTTCAGGTACGAGAGAGTTCTAGTTTAAACAACATATATGGGGGTATCACTTTTTGTCACGAACGATTGTATTTTCCAACGAATTTCGCACACGTTATATATCATTACAAGGGCCAACAGAACGTATAGGTTACCGTCAAATTAGACAAATATTTCCATTAGGATCATACATCGAACACATACGTCTCAATATATTTAGTTACTCGGTAAGTTTCAATTTATATGATTTTAAGGTTGTACCACTAATAATTTAGCATGAAGCAAGTAAACACTTGCCTGGAGAACGCCTCGGGGTCGTACGGCAACAGGGTCGTCGCGAACGCGCGATATACGCCACGTATCGGATTCCCGCGAGCCTCGATCTAGGTGTGGATCTCGCGTCGGGGTTTCCCGGAGCCGTCTTGCGTGCGCTGGAAGCTTAGGGGTGCTCTGTGGTTCGCCTGAGATGTGTTGGGGTTGCTGACGGTCGACGTCGTTGCTCCGGCGATGGGCACCGAGGAGTCAACAGTGTGGAAAAACTGTTTTTTTTTTTTAAAAGAAAATTGGATTTTGGAATTGTGGAGAGGGGGATTAGGTTGAGCAGCGGCTAGGAATTGTTGTGATGCCGATGATGTTGAGGAGGTTTTAGAGAGATCGGCGACGTGGTGGGGGTTCACCGGCGTCGAGGGGTGTCGAGGTTGGTTGCAGTGGGTCGGGTCTCGAGTTGGTGGGTGCTCGGGTGATGAAGGGAGGAGTCGTGGAGGGAGAAGGAGAGTTGGTGAAGGAGACGTGAGGTGATGCAGACGGGGATCGAAGGAAGTTCGTCGTCGTCGTAGGTGGAGGTTGTAGTGGGTTATGGGAGGTTTGGGGGCTCGGTGAAAGTAGAGGAAAGATGAAGAGTGAGTTGGAGAGGGAGAGACGAGGTTGTAAACGTGGGGGCAACGGTGGGGCGAAGGCGTGGGCGACGGCGGAGGAGGCGTGTCGCGCGCGCGTTTTTGGGAGATGGCCGTTGGAAAATTTTGAGAAGAGGAACAGTGAGAAGTGAGGGGTTGGGCTCGTTTCAAATTCTCAAAACAATTTCCCTAATAAAATGAAACCCTGTGGGCTGAGTTGAAAGAATGGGCCGGAAAAATGATTTTATATGGGCTGAGGAGAAATGAAAAGGGAATGGGCTGAGGGTAAATTTAATAAGGAATTTTATTAATTAAATGTGTGGGCTGAAAGAATTTTAAGGGAATGGGCTGGGGCTTTTCATATATTAATAATAAAATTTTAATGTGTTGGGCTGGGTAAAAGGGAACGGGCTGAGGCTATAAGTAATGTAGTTTGGGTTTTAATTTATTTTAGCCTTGGTATTAATTTGTTCTGAGTCTTGGTTTTAAGTACTAGGTTTAGGATTATGATTTCAAAAGGACTGGAAAAATAGGGTTTCAATAACCAACTAAAAATTTATAATTATTAAGCCTAACAACTAAAATAGAAAAAATATACGAGGACCAGAATAAGGTAATCTCTAGAACTCTGAAAATATGAAAATTCATTTAGAAAGAAAACGGGGATTTACATCATACCCCCTTAACAAAATTTCGTCCTCGAAATTTAACAAGGATACAAAAAAACAAAAGTACTAAACAAAGAGATGTGGATAGCGATCACGGATATCTTCCTCCCGCTCCCAGGTGGATTCTCCTGGAGATCGACCGCCCCAAGACACTCGGACTAACGGAATGACCTTATTCTTCAGTACTTTCTCTCTGCGGTCGAGGATGGTAGTAGGCTGCTCCTCGTATGACAGATCGGTTCCCAAAACTAGCTCTGAATGGTCCAGGACATGACTCTCATCCCGGACATAACGCCGTAACTGTGACACGTGGAAGGTATTGTGCACACCAGCTAGTGATGGAGGCAAGGCCAGTCGATAGGCCACCTCTCCTACTCGCTCTAGCACCTCAAAAGGTCCGATAAAACGGGGACTAAGTTTTCCCCGACTTCCGAATCTGATAACTCCACGAGTAGGGGAAATCTTCAAGAACACATGATCTCCGACTTCGAATTCAAGTGCCCTTTTGTTGGTATCTGCCCAACTCTTTTGTCGATCCTGAGCCGTCTTAATACGCTGCCTGATCATTTGGACCTTGTCCACTGTCTGAACAATGAGTTCGGGACCCAGTAATCTTCGTTCTCCCACATCGTCCCAACATACTGGGGATCGACACTTCCGCCCGTATAGCGCTTCAAAAGGAGCCATCTGAATACTAGCCTGATAACTATTGTTGTAAGAAAACTCGACTAGGTGCAGATGGTCCTCCCAGGAACCCTGAAAGTCCAACATACAGGCTCTCAACATATCCTCGAGCGTTTGAATTGTACGCTCGGATTGTCCATCCGTCTGTGGGTGATAAGCTGTGCTGAATTTAAGACGGGTTCCCAAACTCTCCTGTAAGCTCTTCCAAAAGTGTGACAAGAATCTCGTGTCCCGGTCCGACACAATGCTGACTGGAACACCGTGAAGTCGCACAATCTCCTGCATATATCTTTCTGCCAGTGATTCTGTTGACTGTCCCACTCGGAAAGGTAGAAAGTGTGCAGCTTTTGTGAGGCGATCGACGATAACCCAAATAGCGTTATTGCCTCTAGCGCTCCGTGGTAAGGCCGTCACAAAATCCATAGTAATGTGCTCCCACTTCCATTCAGGTATCGGCAATGGTTGTAATAATCCTGCTGTTCTCTGATGTTCCGCCTTCACCTGCTGACATATCAAGCATCTGGATACGAACCTCGCAATTTCCCGCTTCATTCCGTTCCACCAAAAGTGCTGCTTCAGGTCCTGATACATTTTTGTACCTCCTGGATGCACAGAATAAGCTGAACTGTGTGCTTCAGCCAACACTTCTTCTCGTACATCACCTTTAGGTACGCAGAGTCTGCTACCGAATCTCAGAGAGCCATCTTCATGTATAATCAAATCCGTTCTCAAACCAGCTTCCACTTGCTCTCTGAATTTTTGCAATCGGGGATCATCCGCTTGTGCAATCTTGATGCGATCCACCAGGGAAGATTGCATCTGTAGTTGCCAAAATTGCCTGAGTGCGTTCGGAGTAATGACCTCAAGTTCAAGTCTCTGGAAATCTTCAATAATACTCCTCTGATCGGTCAACATCATGACCGCTGGTTTGCGACTGAGTGCGTCTGGTACAACATTGACCTTCCCCGGGTGGTACTGGAGATTCAAGTCATAATCTGCCATTAGCTCTAGCCATCGGCGCTGCCTCATGTTCAGTTCTTTCTGGGTGAAAACATACTTCAAACTTTTATGATCCGTGTAAACCTCCACTTTCTCACCCAAAAGATAGTGCCTCCAAATCTTTAATGCAAAGACTACCGCGGCTAACTCCAAGACATGCGTGGGGTAGTTCTTCTCGTGGTTTCTCAGTTGTCGAGAGGCGTAAGCAACCACTCGGCCGTGCTGTATCAAAACACAGCCTAAACCCTTCCCTGAGGCATCACTGTGTATCACCAAACCACCTGAATTATCTGGTACAGTAAGAATAGGCGCCGTGGTTAACTTCAGCTTTAGTGTGTCAAATGCCTGAGTGCATTCCTCTGTCCATGTATACGGCACGTCCTTCTGTGTCAGCCTTGTCAATGGTTCCGCGATCCTTGAGAAATCTTGGACGAATCTCCGATAATAACCTGCCAATCCCAGAAAACTCCTGATCTCTGCTACTGACTTCGGCGTCGGCCAATCTCTGACAGATTCTATCTTTGCCGGGTCCACCGAGATGCCTTCGCCCGAAACAATATGTTCCAAAAACTGTACCTTGTCGAGCCAAAATTCACACTTGCTTAGCTTCGCGTACAGTTTCTCTTCCCGAAGAACCTGCAGTACCGTGCGCAAATGCTCAGCATGCTCTTCCCGGGTCTTCGAATAGACAAGTATGTCGTCGATAAACACAACGACAAACGTGTCCAAGTATTTTGCGAACACCCTGTTCATTAAGTCCATGAATATTGCTGGGGCATTGGTAACACCGAACGGCATCACAAGGAACTCGTAATGTCCGTATCGGGTCCTGAAAGCCGTCTTGCATACATCCTCAGCTGCTACTCTGATTTGATGATATCCAGAACGGAGATCCAACTTCGAGAAAACCTTGGCTCCACTTAGCTGATCAAATAGGTCGTCAATGCGTGGTATTGGGTACTTGTTCTTTATCGTGACCTTGTTCCGCTCCCGATAATCTATACACATTCGCAGCGATCCATCCTTCTTCTTTACTAATAGGACTGGTGCACCCCATGGTGAAGCGCTTGGCCGAATAAATCCCTACTCCAATAATTCTTCAACCTGTTTCTTCAATTCCGCCAACTCCACTGGTGCCATCCTGTAGGGGGCTCTGGATACTGGGGCTGTACCTGGAATCAAATCGATTGAGAACTCCAAAATTCGAGGAGGTGGTAGACCTGGTAAATCCTCGGGAAATACGTCTAGAAAGTCCCGAACAATTTCTGGAACTGGGCTCTTATCAATCTCCATGGCTGTCAATTCCTTAGGCTTTGCTCTATACTTAGCTGGCTCCAAAGATTCGCTTCCGCCCTCGAAAATAAACTCCGGGTGATTGGGGATGCGGAAGATCACCTTCCTTGCCTGACAGTCGATAACTGCATGGAAAGTGCTCATCCAATCCATCCCGAGAATTGCGTCGTAACTGCCTGTCCCAATTAGGAGGAAATTCGCATAGAATTCCCTACCACACACTACAACCGGGCATAATCTACATTCCCGACTAGATATAATAATGCCATTACCCGTATGAATTTCCCATCCCTTGGTTAGTGGTTCATGTGGTATTGAGTGTGTATTGGTGAAATGCTCAGACAAGAAACAATGCGATGCTCCTGAATCAAATAGTACTCTAGCTGGCAAGGAATGTACGAGTAGAGTACCTGTAACCACGTCTCCTGACGCCTCTGCCTGCTCGGCGGTCAAGGTGAAAGCCTGTCCCTGACCGCGACCTGTAAATGGTTGCCTCTGCTCCTGTGGCTTCTGCTGTGACGGTCCAGAACCTCCCTGTATTTCTGCTCGCTCAGGACAGTTGTTAATCCTGTGTTGATTGGAACCGCAAATTAGGCACTGTCCCTTGGCACGGCGACAGTCCTTCTGAGTATGTCCTCCTCTACCACAATAGCCGCAAGTTACGCCCTGTCTCTGGGGGCGATGCTGTGGTACAAACGGGCGCTTCATTTGCGTCGTCCCTGCTCTATGAACCGGTATAGCTCCTCAAGAAGGCGCGTGGGTACGTGCTGGGACGACTGGGGGTCTTCTGAACTTGTTAATCAATTGCTCCTGAACTCTCGCCGCGTTGAGTACCTGTGCGAAAGTCTGTAGATCTAACGATGCAATCAGCTGCTGCAACTCAAAATCTAACCCCTGAAGGAAACGCCTGGCCCTGGTGACTTCTGATTTGACCATGTATGGAGCAAAGCGGCTCAGACGGTTGAACTCTGCCGCATAAACGTCCACTGGGCGTCCATTCTGCTTTAAAAGAATAAACTTCTCCTCCATTTCTGCCTTGGCTGTGGGAGGAAAATAATGTTCTAAGAAGCACTCCTTAAACTTGCTCCATTCGATCTGCCCTTCAAGTCTGCTTTCTTCTACCGACCACCATGTACGGGTCTCGTCTTCTAATTGTATCTTTATCACATCCACTCTGTCTTCCTGTGGAATCCTGGCAGCTGTCAGTAAATTTTCCATGTTTACTAGCCATTGTTCAGCCTCAAGGGGTTCAGCTAGCCCTGTGAACGCAGCTGGGTGTAACCGTCGGAAGTCTGACACAGTATCAGCCCTAGTCTGATAAGCTGGTGGAGTAGCGCCCTCGGGGGCGGTAATAAGTGCGGAGGGTCCTCCTGCAGCGGTAATTGCCCTGAGTCCCTCAGTAAGCAAATCTGTCTTCCTCTCCTGAGCTTCCGCGAGAGTGGTCAGTGCACTGAGTATTCTTTCCGTGCGGTCTTGAGAGCTGGAGTCCGAGGAGGGGTCGTTCGGGGACGTCATATCACTGGAAGATTCAAAAGAATAGGTTCAGATTCAAGGATAGAAATCAAGAGTAGTGAAACAAGAATAACGTAATACAGTTTAGTTAATGTTATCCCTTGATAATGAACCTGGCTTTGATACCAACTAAACCATGTCACGCCCCGCTTCCCAAAATACATAATACGAGGTATGACTAGGCCAGCCATGCTCCTACGGTCAAGGAATCATCCTGCCGTAGTCACACTTCGGCTTCTAGCATTACATGGTAATTAGTAAATAAAGCACAGTATTAAAGGAATCACATCACTAATTTATTACATTAAAATTTCATTGTTCACAAATTACAGATAATAAGAACAATAACTAACCAAGTTCAATATCACGATCACTCTAAGAAAAGCAATAAAGATAGGGAGTACACCAGACTATATCTCTGTGAACTCGAAGGGTAAATCCGTCTCCTGTGCTGGTCCTCCCGCGAAATCTGAGCATGCATACTCAGGTCGTCAGAGCGACACAAATAATAATATTATTAAAATCAGATGAAACAGGTAATTGAGGTAATACTGGTATGAGAATAATGCAAGTAATCACTATGTCATAATATGATGCAGAATATGTTATGTGTCCCTATCGGTCTCTAGGTCATGTTTGAAATCACATAGTGGAAGGAGGATCATGTTTAACAGGAGTCTCGTACATACCCGAGACAACGACCCACATGCCCGGGACATAACCCTGTCAGCCGGATCGCTAGATCCTGTCCTACACGCATAAGTATCACGGTTCGAATGATCATCCTCTAAACACGGTCCCGCTAAATACGATACTCTTTCCACTTTGATTTCCCCTTTTTCCCCAGGTTACACTATTTATGATATTGATCTAGTTGTGTACAAGTATACCAATAACACGGTTTCATCACTATCCACTGTACCAATCACTGTCACGAATGTTCATTTTCCATTGGTGTACTCGTCACTCCTAAACCAACATCTATCACGCACGATAATGCAATGTCCACACGCACTAGCACTGTGTATATGACGAGGGTATGATATATGTATTGCATGCTACCAATAATCTCTGTATGTTATGAACTAACATGCATGTCATGAACTAAAATGAATTACACAAATTAATATGTTACGAATTCAGCAAAAATGATGTAGGTAATATATATAGAACAATCAGTCAGGAATTCATCAAAATTTGTTTCAGTTCAATCGGAGTTTCGGTTTTCAAGATATAACTGTTTCAGTTTAAGTGTTCGCGGCTGGAATTCCAATTTTAGAACTGAACATCTGTTTCGCGACACGAATTGCGCCCAGTTGGGCTCAGAATTTAGCGATGTCATAGTTAAATGAAATTTAGGGTTTTTGATAAAGTATTCAACGCAATAGACGGATCTTCAATCGCATCTGTACGTTGAAAGTTATACACAGTTCAATCTCAAATGTCATTTCAGAAAGTGTTCTGAACAGCTTTACGTTCTTCCCTTTTAAAATAAGTTTAAAATAACAAACTGCGATGAATCGGAATGAACCCACTTGTTTTCTTTCACTAACAGGTATATCTTATAACTACTGTAAAGTTCCGTATCATGCGATTTCAGGAAACACGGATACGCAGGACTTTAGACAGAACACACTAATCAGAAACACTCTGGACTGCAGTCCAGAGTCGTGTTCCGATCCAAATATCTTCATGGTTACGTAACATAAATGATCAGAAATTTTCATAGGATTAAATTTCATCGAGTCGGCTTCGATTTAAACCCTCGAACGCAGTTTTCCAATATGTATATGATTTAAGGTGATTTTATTCGTTTTCAGGTACGAGAGAGTTCTAGTTTAAACAACATATATGGGGGTATCACTTTTTGTCACGAACGATCGTATTTTCCAGCGAATTTCGCACACGTTATATATCATTACAAGGGCCAACAGAACGTATAGGTTACCGTCAAATTAGACAAATATTTCCATTAGGATCATACATCGAACACATACGTCTCAATATATTTAGTTACTCGGTAAGTTTCAATTTATATGATTTTAAGGTTGTACCACTAATAATTTAGCATGAAGCAAGTAAACACTTGCTTGGAGAACGCCTCGGGGTCGTACGGCAACAGGGTCGTCGCGAACGCGCGATATACGCCACGTATCGGATTCCCGCGAGCCTCGATCTAGGTGTGGATCTCGCGTCGGGGTTTCACGGAGCCGTCTTGCGTGCGCTGGAAGCTTAGGGGTGCTCTGTGGTTCGCCTGAGATGTGTTGGGGTTGCTGACGGTCGACGTCGTTGCTCCGGCGATGGGCACCGAGGAGTCAACAGTGAGGAAAAACTGTTTTTTTTTTTAAAAGAAAATTGGATTTTGGAATTGTGGAGAGGGGGATTAGGTTGAGCAGCGGCTAGGAATTGTTGTGATGACGATGATGTTGAGGAGGTTTTAGAGAGATCGGCGACGTGGTGGGGGTTCACCGGCGTCGAGGGGTGTCGAGATTGGTTGCAGTGGGTCGGGTCTCGAGTTGGTGGGTGCTCGGGTGATGAAGGGAGGAGTCGTGGAGGGAGAAGGAAAGTTGGTGAAGGAGACGTGAGGTGATGCAGACGGGGATCGGAGGAAGTTCGTCGTCGTCGTAGGTGGAGGTTGTAGTGGGTTATGGGAGGTTTGGGGGCTCGGTGAAAGTAGAGGAAGGATGAAGAGTGAGTTGGAGAGGGAGAGACGAGGTTGTAAACGTGGGGGCAACGGTGGGGCGAAGGCGTGGGCGACGGCGGAGGAGGCGTGTCGCGCGCGCGTTTTTGGGAGATAGCCGTTGGAAAATTTTGAGAAGAGGAACAGTGAGAAGTGAGGGGTTGGGCTCGTTTCAAATTCTCAAAACAATTTCCCTAATAAAATGAAACCCTGTGGGCTGAGTTGAAAGAATGGACCGGAAAAATGATTTTATATGGGCTGAGGAGAAATGAAAAGGGAATGGGCTGAGGGTAAATTTAATAAGGAATTTTATTAATTAAATGTGTGGGCTGAAAGAATTTTAAGGGAATGGGCCGGGGCTTTTCATGTATTAATAATAAAATTTTAATGTGTTGGGCTGGGTAAAAGGGAACGGGCTGAGGCTATAAGTAATGTAGTTTGGGTTTTAATTTATTTTAGCCTTGGTATTAATTTGTTCTGAGTCTTGGTTTTAAGTACTAGGTTTAGGATTATGATTTCAAAAGGACTGGAAAAATAGGGTTTCAATAACCAACTAAAAATTTATAATTATTAAGCCTAACAACTAAAATAGAAAAAATATACGAGGACCAGAATAAGGTAATCTCTAGAACTCTGAAAATATGAAAATTCATTTAGAAAGGAAACGGGGATTTACAGGATCTATCGCTCGGTCCAGGCCTTTACCTTGGCCATGGTCTTAGGTTGCGCTAATGCAAAGGAGCGTAACCACTCATTGTGCCTAAGACCTGACCTGAAGGCCGTAATGACCGTCTCATCCCGGTGTTCCGGGACCTCGAGGAGGGCGTTCTAGAAGCGGGTTACATACCCTTTGAAGGTTTTCTTGTCCCCGCTTTTTATCGTGAAGAGGTAGTCGACGACCCGCTTCTGCCGTCTGTTCTCGACGAACTGGCCGAGGAATTGGGTGGTCAGCTCGTCGAAGGTTGAGATCAAGCGTGGCGCGCGTCCTTAGAACCAGTCTCGTCCGGAGCGGATGAGAGTGGCTTGGGAAAGCGCGGCATTGGGCGGCGTCGGAACAGTCCTGGAAACTCATCCCGGCTGTGAACGCGTCCAAGTGGTCCTTCGGGTCTGACTTCCCGCCGAAGAGCGAGACCTTTGGGGGCTTGTTCCGGAAGGAGACATAGACAGCGAGCAGCTCTTCGGTGAAGGGTTTTGTGAGCGAGTCGGCGGCGTACTTAGCCCCGTCACTCAAATAATGACCTTCCCGATACATAACCTCGATCTTCTTTTCGAGGGCGTCGAGTCGTGTAACAACCTAGTTCATTTATACCAATTCCAGTTCTCGTATTTTCTTAATTATGGTATTTTTCTTGATTTAGCGTGTTTTGGGTGCGAATAGTATTTTACATTTTACATTGCATCCGATCCGACCCGCTTGCTTGTAACCTATCTTGATTCATATTTGTGGTTTATCCTGACTTGTTACGTAGACTCGTGCACTTTCATTTTAATTTATGCATCTTGCATACTGGCATTTTATCTGGCATTTGCATTTTTACAATATAACATTTTAAGTCACATAAAATATTTTAAAAATACATAACATGGCCTGCATGATACCCCTAACCCCGTGGTAGCATTCGCGCATCTTCTTCTCGTCCCATTCAATAAATCGGACGTGTTTGGATGGCTACGCGCACGTACGTGCATCCGTTCTTGGGGGTAAGCATTTTCGTTACCCGAGCTTTCATTTTTAAGTTTGGACGTTGTATATATTTTTCATATTTTTAAATCGGAATTTTAGACCCGACCCGGGCGCATTTTGAAATACTTTTGTATCCCGCCAAAATTCAATTTATTAAATTCTAAAATTTCGTTCAAATATTTTAGCAGTTCATAAGATTTTACATAACAAACTAAAATCGTTTTTAAATTTAAAAATCTTGAATCCACAACTAACTAACTCTCTCTCTTTCTTTCTCTAACCCAGGCCCCACCCCCTCTCTCTTTCTTCTCTCTCTTTTTCTTTCTCCGCTCAGTCTTTCTCTCTCCCCACATACAGCCAATTTTCTTTCTCCTCCTCTCTCTCCTCTCGCTCTCTCTATCTCTCTCCTCTCGCGACCTCTCTCTCCTCTCTCGCGGTTATTCGAATCCCGTCACCTCCGCTCGGCTACAATCACCTCCCTTCTATCCTCGTCTTCCTCTTCTTTTTAAAAACACCCAGAAGCCCACGAGAACCCATAGCTCCTCACTCCTCCTCAAACCCTAACCCTACTCCCATGCCTCTCTTCTCTCAATCTCGCCTCCACCCTCATCTCCATCATCTCCTTCATTCTCCTCTGCCTTCTCCTTTCATACTCGTGCAACCCTACTGCACCCGAGAACCCAGCACCACCACCTCGTCGCCGCCGACCACCTCATCCCGTCGCCATCTCCTTCTTCTTCTCTCCTCTCTCCTCTGTCTTCTCCCCTTCACAGAACCCAGCACCCACAAACCAACCAAGAAACCCCAGCAAACAAAACCCAAACCCTAACCGAAACCCTAACACCAAACCCTAGCTTCGCCGGAGCTCGTTCATGGCCGTCGACACCCTCACAAACCCTCTCTGCAAACCCAGTGAGCAATCCCTCTTCTTCCCATTCTTCTTCTTCCTCTTTCTTTTCTTCTCTTTCTCTTTTTCTTTCTTTTCTTTTCTTTAATTCTGATTTCTGTAGATCGCCGGAGACGGACGTGACGCTGACGATCCAGATGATCCAGACGACGTACCTGACCTGCGTGATCACCCTCGTGCGTTTCTTGGACCCGTTCCGTATACCGTGCGCGCGTCATGACATTTCGCGAACGTAGGACGTTCCGTACACATCCGTTCTCGTTCCGTCTAGGCAAGTTAATCTTATTATATGTTATATAACTCATTATATACCTATTTAAATAAATATCATACCTGTATTTTAAATCTAGTATCCCATGTTTCATATTATAGCTTTTCGATGTTCCGTTTGCATCCATTCATATCATTTCAGATCTAGGTCATGAAAACTTATCTTGTTATATACTAGATTACAATATACTGCATCCATATCAATATTTATATCACATATTGCTTAGTTGTACATCCCACATTACCATTTTATAGTTTCATAGCTTTTCGGATACCCGTTTGCATCCATCTCATTTAGAATATATATAACTGCATCCATAGATCATATCAATACATGACACTGTGATATTAACACCCCATGTTTAATAAAGAGCATCCTAATTAGTATTGGAACTATAAATGTAACCCTAATCGATAATTGTGCATATATATCTTTGAATTTATATCTATTTGCATACCATATCACATTATTCCATTTTATTGTTATATTAGTACTCCATACTTGATTTTGTGTACCCATACTTATTACAATTTGATTACGAGCACCCACTTGATACTTGTGCACTACCTGACATGACCTGATACACTACTACTTGACACGACTTGATACATGTGCACTACTTGACGTGATTTGATCCATGTACACTACCTGACATGACCTGATGTACCACAGCTTGAAACATTACCAGATCTTGTTACTAATGCCGACAATCTTGACCTGTTGTCCCTACGGACATATCCTGTTGTCTATACAGACAAACCAGTACCTGCTTGATCCTGTGTTGGCATTAGCTCCAGATTTATCAATACCTGACTTACACACATAACCTTGGGGGTATGGGGAAATCAAGAATGTATCCGAACGTAACTCAAAGGGTTATTACATCTTGTTACCGTGGACCTGCGGGGTTGAACGGGACATAGACTCACAATCTATCATATCTTGTTACCGTGGTCCCGTAGGGTTGAACGGGACATAGACTCACAGTCTATTATATCTTGTTACCGTGGTCCCGTGGGGTTGAACGGGGCATAGACCGATGGGTTACGATGAGTATTACATTAACTGATTTCGAATAACTTTAGAGTAGATAACCCTATAGCACAGTTTAGACTACTCACTGCACTTCACTTGTTTATATCCTGTTCGCTGATCTATATTCATGTTACTGTTTACTTGTTACTGAGGACTTGTTACTGTTCATACTTCATGCCTGCATATTTCATTACATCCTGCTTGCCTTGAATTATTGTTATTATGACGCACTGACGTCTGGGTTTTGCATGGCCCAAATCCCTTATTCTTATCGCAGGCTGTCCAGGAGTACTTTGATCAACAGGCCGAGCAGTGAGGACCTGTTATTAGTTTAGTTTAGCTTCCTTTCAGTATTTTCATTCCTGATGTGAGCCCGCATTATGGGACGTCATTCCAGTTATTATTGTATTGGATCTTTTTGCTTCCGCATTATTTTATTCTTGACTCGTTATTCTGGGTCATGGACATGTATTAGATAGTTGTTTATTATTGTTCTTGATATCTCTACAGCCTTAATGTGACTGTGGAGGAATATTTCATATCCACAGGTAGCATGGTTGGCTCTGTCACGTGTCTATCTTAGCGCACTCTGGGAAGCGGGGCGTGACAGGGTTTGTTTGGTATCAAAGCCATAGGATTTAGCTTAATCGGGTTTGATTCTTTTGTAGTTGGGTATTGGACCCAATACACGAATCAGAATACTCGTGATTAGGAACATATCCTGCCACTTTACCATCTTGCCATTTTTGAATCTTAGCTTCCTCCTGATTCTACCTTGACGATATGCAAACCTCTTTGCATCTCGACTTGAAACTTTGGTTTCCTATTGTATATCTCTAGAGCTTAGGCGACTTGGGTGGAGTTATGTGATTGTAGCTATGTACCACGGCATGGTTACAATGCGGTACTATATTTAAGTAACTTGGAGTTCTAGTCTTGATCTTTGATCTATATTTTGAATCTGTTATCGTACTAATCCTTTCAGTGTTTGGTTTCAGGAACATGGCAGACAGAAATCTGAAAACGTACCAGAGGCGTGTTGATGAATCCGCTTTGCTTGGTGTAATTTGTGGGATGCTGGAGAACCAGAAACGGCAGACCGAGCTGAACAAGTAGCAAGCCGAATCTTTTCAGAAAGGTTTGCGGACCGTCCAGCAGTCCGTAAACAATGTTGTGGTCAGACCAGTTGATCGTGTGGGTACCGTGGCGGATTTCAGGAGATTTGGTCCATCCGTCTTTACTGGTCTGGAAGAGCCGTTGCCAGCGGAGCAGTGGCTAGTTGATACGGAGAATTTGCTCGTTGCGACACAGTTCCCAGAGGACAAGAGAGTGGATGTGGTACGCATCCAATTAGTGGACTATGACCGTGAATGGTGGCTTATGGAAGAGACCCGCTTGCCCAAGCCGATCAGTTGGGCGGATTTTTCGAAGAGTTCCTTGGGGAAGTTCTTCCCGCAGACTGCACGGGAGGAAATGGAAGAAAAGTTTATCAGTTTGAAGCAGAACGGCGTACCTGTGGATGTACACGCAGCTGAGTGGACACGGCTCAGTAGATTCGCTGGACCTTTGGTTGCCAACGATGCTGATAGGGTAAGGAGGTTCGTGCGCAGTTTGAATGTGGACATCCAGAGGCAAATTATATCCCTGGGTTTGACCACTTTCTTACAAGTACTTACAGCAGCCCGAGAGCAACAGAGCCTATCTATGAAGACTGGGGGTATGCAGCAGCAAGCAGTGGCAGTACGGAAGCCAGCATTTACACCAAACCGAGCGCATACACGCAGAGGTATTCTGGTGAATAGACGCGGTGCTGTACCTATGAAGAATCCCGTCGCAACCGTGCAGAAAGAAAGAACAGTGTGCGACTACTGCCAACGATCGGGACACTTATGGAAGGATTGTCGAAGAAGACTTGGACTTTGCCTTGTTTGTGGATCGACTGATCATAGCGTTGATACTTGTCCGTCGAAGCTTCGATTGAAGTATGATGTTCAGAGACCACCACATAAGCAGTTGACTCAGGGACCCAATCAAGCTCGAGCATTTACCCTGACGGCTGAGGAAGCTAAGGCTTCAGAAGAATTTGTTTCAGGTATCTTACTTGTTCATGGTTTTCCCGCATTAGCGTTATTCGATTCTGGTGCATCCCATTGTTTTATGTCATCCAAGTTTATTGCTACAGACTCGATTCCTTGCACGACCTTATCTAGTTGCTGGGACGTACACACTGGGAATGGGAAGATCATAGCTAGTAGAGAATGTAAGGATTGTTCTGTTATTGTTTGCGGAAGGGAGTTATTTGCGGATTTCTTGGTGATTGATACCGGCAGTTATGAAGTCGTCTTGGGAATGGATTTTTTCGGCACTTTCCATGCTCACATTGATTGTCGGGCAAAGAAAGTGATTTTCCAGATTCCCGGACATCCGGAGTTTATCTTTACTGGAGGAAGCAGTTCTGTCGGGCAAGTCGAGTTTAGGGCTAAGCCGACCAATAATGTTCTTTCGTCTATGGAAGTGGATAAGGAAGAAGCGCCGGCAGTAGTTCGAGATTTCATGGACATGTTTGAGGACATCTCGGGTTTACCGCCAAAACGAGATGTGGAGTTCGTGATCGATCTTATTCCTGGTGCAGCGCCAATCTCTAAGGCGTACTATCCAATGGCACCAGTGGAGTTGGAAGAAGTCAAGAAGCAGGTTACTGAATTACTTGAGAAGGGTTGGATTCGCAGCAGTAACTCACCTTGGGGAGCTCTAGTTCTTCTAGTCAAGAAGAAAGATGGCACAAAGAGGATGTGCATCGATTATCGAGAATTAAACCGGGTGACTATTAAGAACAAGTACCTGATCCCTCGCATTAGCGAATTATTCGAGCAGCTTTGTGACGCGAGGGTATTCTCGAAGCTGGATTTGCGATCTGGATATCATCGGGTCCGAGTTAAATCAGAAGATATTTGCAAGACGGCGTTCCGAACTCAGTATGGACATTACGAGTATTTAGTGATGCCCTTCGGAGTAACGAATGCACCGACGATATTTATGGACTTGATGAACCGAATCTTTTCACCATTCTTGGACCAGTTTATAGTGGTGTTCATTGATGATATTCTGGTCTACTCAAAGAGCATAGAAGAGCATGCAGAACACTTGAAGATCGCACTGCAGACATTAAGGCAAGAAAGATTGTATGCAAAGATGAGCAAGTGCGAGTTTTGGCTTGAAGAAGTGAAGTTTTTGGGGCATGTCGTGTCCGGAGATGGAATCGCCGTTGATCCCGAAAAGATTGCAGCAGTTCGAGATTGGCCGATTCCGAAGAACGTTGCAGAGATCAGAAGTTTTCTTAGACTTGCAGGATACTACAGAAGGTTCGTGGAGAATTTTGCTCATTTGGCTGAGCCTCTGACCAAGCTTACGCGTAAGGAAGTACCATTTGTGTGGACGGATAAGTGTGCGTCAACTTTTGAGGCGTTGAAGCAGAGATTGATAACCGCTCCTATTTTAACTGTTCCAGACAGTTTCGGAGGATTGGTGATTCACAGCGACGCATCTGGGAAAGGATTGGGATGTGTTTTGATGCAGCATGGGAAGGTTATTGCTTACGCATCGAGACAGTTGAAGACCCATGAGAAGAATTACCCAACTCATGACTTCGAGCTAGCAGCTGTGATTTTCGCTTTGAAGATTTGGAGACATTACTTATTGGGCGAAAGGGTCGAAGTATTCACCGATCACAAAAGCCTGAAGTATGTGTTCACACAGAAGGAGCTTAATATGAGGCAGGTAGATGGTTGGAGCTGATGGCTGATTACGATCTTGATCTTAAGTACCATCCGGGAAAAGTTAATGTTGTGCCGGATGCGCTTAGTCGGTTGCCAGCAATTCAGATGTTGACGGCACAAAAGGAACTTATTGAAGACTTTCGGAGATTCGATTTCGAGATCGTGCTACCGCATTCTTCGGGACAGTTGATGCAGCTGGAAGTATAGTCGTCGTTGATTGAAAATATTAAAGCAGTGCAGTTACAGGACCCTAGATTGCAAAAGTTTCGAGAACAGGTTGAAGCTGGACTTCGAACGGACTTGTTGATTCATGAAGATGGCTCGTTGCGATATGGTAGCCGTTTGTGTGTGCTAAAAGGAGATATTCACGAAGAAGTTATGAAGGAGGCGCATAGTTCCGCATATTCCGTACATCCAGGAGGCACGATGATGAACCGAGATCTATGGCTGGTGCTTGGATCGTCGCGGTGACCGCTTCCCATGTAGTCGAGATCGGAAGATGAACTTTCGGTTGAATGGAAAGATTCCCACAGACGGTGCCAATTGATGGATTTCTGGATCTCCTTCAGATGTTATCTTCATTTGATCTCTTCGCATGTTGACGGACGGCTGAGATTTGATCTAGAGGTTGTCTCCTTTAGTGTGTGGATCTCAATGGGCTTGGATTTGAGGTGAAGCCAAGCTACCTGTAAGGAAGTCCCGGGGTGGTTGTACCATCGATAACCCTCCGAGGATCAAGTTAGTGGTGCAAGTTGGGCAGAGTAGCGGCTTAGTGGAAAGAATTACGTACCTCGATCGTCTGAGGGATGGATTTATATAGTGGCAGCAATGGGCAGGCAGGCGCGAGAATCGCGCCGGCCGTTACGCCCCTGACGTCACGCCCGCGTGATAGGTAGGATCCCTCATTAATGATGAGACATGCTCGTTAATGGGGGATCGTGGTGGCGTGGAACGTGAGATCGTGGGCGGCGGATATCTCGCGCATGGCGAGATTCGCAGAGCCGAAGCGAAGGCGCCTGTGATCAGCGCTGCGGGTCGGTCGGTGAGACCAAGGAAGATGAGCTCGGTGGGAGGCATCTTGGTTCTGCGATAGCTCAGAGGTGAGCCAGCGGGTGGTCTTGAAGGCCACCGAAGGTCGGGAGACTCCTCGGACCGGAGGCCCGAGGTGTGATTCCAACCGAGATTTCCGATCCTCTCTTGTAGGTCCTGGGATACGTCATCTACAACGTGTCAACATATGGAAAGTCACCGATATCGAGCCTTATCAGAGAGGCAACAAATCAAGCTTGCCTATCTTGGATGCTTGTATTGGAACAAGAGATTAGCAACTTAGCTAGCTTGATGTTGATGTATACATATCATTTGTGAGATGCAACACATGGAGAAGATTGGTGGTAGGGCAAGGCTTTGAGCCAATTAATCAAGCAACTAGATCCCTGGGTATATGAGAATAGGTATCGATTTGGACAAATTATTCAGAAGAACATGTGTTTGTTGTCTAAGGTCCAAGAAAAAGAAGGGAGATCCATGTGAAGCATTTTCGTTGTGTACGTAGCTTGAATCAAGCATGTCCTTATTTGGTTCATTTCTAACGGTTACTTGAATGGATGTGCAAGTTGCTACCGTATGCATATTAATGCAGCTAAATTTTGATGAAGACAAGTATATGCTAGATGGCAGTCTAACTCAAATAGCCCCCTGTTCCAACTTTAGAATATCCATCATTAATTTGCTCTGACGGTTTTGTGTCTGAAGATACTCATAAGTATGAATTCCCCAGATCATGACACGTGATTGATGACATGTCCCGGGACTCACGGGACAGGGACAAACACGATACATTGAAAGCATTCCTCATGCTTCTCCCCGAGGATTGACTCGACCATCGATGGCCTCCCAGAACACTCCCATGCTCGCCTTACAAAATACCATCGGCTCGCCTCCGAGCCCTCATACACGCTGAACTTCCTCAACCCTCCCTCGTCGTCTCCGAGCTATCACAGAACCGAGCCACCGAGGCCTCCCGCTGGCCTCCGAGCCTCTGAGGCCTCCCGCTGGCCTCCGAGCCTCCTGCCGAACTAAACCTCCCCGGTTCTACCGAGCAACCAAGAACGCAGAGCCCAAATGCCTCCGCTACCGCTCCGCGTATCTTGTCAGAGGAAAGATATCCACCACCCAACATCCCGCATTCCACGCCGTCGTATCCCCCCATTAACGAGCGTATCTCATTATTAATGGCGGGATCCCGTCATTTACACAGGCGTAACGTCAGGGGCGTAACCAACGGCAAAGATCTCACACCAACTCGCTCCATGCGACCACTATAAAACCCCCTCTCTCAGACGACTTAGGTAAGATAATTTCAATCCAACAAACTGCTACTCTGCTCAAATTCCTCGGCTAACTTGATCGTCGGAGGGTCCACGATGGTACAACCACCCCGGGACTTCTTTGCAGGTAGCTCGGCTTCACCTCGAAATCAACTCATTGAGATCCACACGCTCAACAAGACAACCCCCAACACCAATCTCAACCCTTTATCAACGCTCGCGACAGATCGATGGAGGACAACATCTGAAGGAGATCCAGGCCTCCATCAGTTGGCGCCGTCTGTGGGAATCTAATTTCTTCCACTCATCGAAAGTTGATTGTTCCCGCCAAAATTTTCGGCCAAGAGCTATTTGTTCCCTTATAACCCTTATAAAAAAAGAAGAGAAGAAAGAGGAAAAGAATTCACAGTTGGACATCATGTGTTAAACACGTAAGCGCTTATATACAAAGCATATAAGCGCTGAAAGAAAATAACAAAAGGCCAAACATGTCTCACGTGTTAAACACGTTAGCGCTCATATGCAAAGTATATGAGCGCTAAACATAAATAACCAATGACCAAACAGGCCTCACGTGTTAAACACGTGAGCGCTCATATGATCATATGTGCGCTGAAAATAAACAGGCTAAAACCCACACTAAGGGGTCACGTGTTAAATACGTGAGGACATTTCCCTACGTAGAATTAAATTCTACTCAATAAGGAACCGATGTATCTAAGATCCAATGATGATCTGGTAGAATAAAATTCTATCATAGGAAAATAGTTTCCTAATCTTGTTAAACTAACAAGATATCCATATCATAAGAATAAAATTCTATGTTAAACTAACGAGATAGAATTAAATTCTATATTAAGAAAATATATTTCTGATCTTGTTAAAACTAACAAGATATTCATAATCTTATTAAACAAATAAGAAATATTCTCTGTTACACAGAGAGCCTTTGGATTAAAAATCCAACGGTGAATAGAATTCACCGATTGATCTAAAATATCATGGAATCAATCATGATCCCTCAATGAGAGATTTTCTTAACAAATTGATTCTTTTTCTTCTCATATGAATAGGAGAAAGAAGAAAGGATAAAAAAGGAAAGAGGAGAGAATACACAGAGAGGAAACCCCTCCCCCCATAAGCTTAAGAAAGAAGAGAAAGAGAATTCAATTCTTTAAATGAAGAAAATCTCCCTTTTAGAAAACAAGAAACCCTAGGTAAGAAGAAAGACACGGAAATTATCTTATCTCTTCCTTAAGGGTTTAACCCTTCAAAAAAAGAACTTGGTTCTTCCTCTGGTTGAGGTCTGCAGAAGCAGATATCCCCACAAATTGAGAATTTAATTCTCATCGGGAAGATTTTGTTATGCAGATTCAAAACTTAAGAGAAAGAACTAAATTCAAAGAATTTAATTCTTTTAAAAGTATACATGAATTTAATTTCTCTGATAAAACTAGGGTTTAACACTGCAAAAGAATTTAATTCTTATGAAACAAAGGGCCTGAAATTCTCAAAGCTTAGATCAAAATCTCCATGCTTATAAAAGAACAGACTGGTGATTCATTAGCGTTCAACGCTATATAACAAAGGCCTACGTTTTCCCACGTGAGCACCTCTGAAGAACAAAAAGGAAGGACTGAGATCGAATCACGTGTTCTCGCGTGACCCTAAACAGTTGCTTAAATGGAAAAGGAGAAAAATCCAAAGACAACACTCACTTTTGAGCACCTCACGTGTTCGCACGTAAGCATTATATGAGCTAAGTTCTTAGCACTTATAAAAGGAAGAGAGAATAAACCCAAAGTAATAAAAAGCCAACTTTGGGGCGCCTCACGTGCTCACACGTGAGGGTCACAAGAATTAAGTGTCTAACATTTATATACAGACGGGGATTTGGACCCAAGTTTACAGTGCCAACTTTCAGGCGCCTCACGGTCAACACGTGAGCGCCCCAAAATTTCAGTGTTTAACACTGCTTTAGAGTCTCATGTGGGAGCACGTGAGCACTGAGCATATATTAGTGTTTAACACTATAAAAAGCCAACTTCAGCCCCAAATTAAATTGGCCAAGTCTTCCTGAGATTAAAACACCTTGGATCTCCAAACAGACCGAACCTATATGCTCATGACTTCCCAAACTAATGATTCCTTAATAACCCGAATGATGTCCATCCCACATTTCCTAAGTTAATCTTAGTCTCCTAAAGATGACTAATGATTCTTAGATGGTCCACCATGATCTCTCCCCTCGATCTAGAATTTGGTTCAAAGGTACATCTCTCCACATCTCTGATACATATCGTCGTAATTCTTCAACGTCTTCAGAGAGGTGACGGGTCCTGATAACCAAAAACTCTTTGGCGCACTCCCAAACCGATATGGATCGCAACGTCCTAAAACTAGCTATGGACCGAAACATCCTTAAACTAATACAATATAGCCCAAATTCTCTTTTGTTGGATTTGAAACAAAAATGATCATAAAACCCTGTTAAGTAGATTTTAGTCTAAAATTGGACTAACGTATCCTTAACAAATATTTAAGTTGATCTTAATCTCGAACGAGACTAACGGTCCTTAAATCAAACCAAACCCAAATCTAAGAATATACGGATTTGGACTAATCCACGCCCTACGGGCGACAACACAAATTAGTCTCCGTATACAATCCACGGGCAACCAAAAATAAAACAAACACGCACGACGCGAAGTAAACTTCTAAAGCAGGAGAAAGTGGTTATCGCGACGCGGTAACGTAATTAACTGCAGGGGCTTGCGCCTGCAGGGAAAAGTGTCCCCACAATTATAAACCCCTCGCAAATGAGGGAGAATCTGAAGAAGTCTGCTACAACGGCCGCATCCGTCCAGACCTTCGATACACGGTGCCATAATTCAACCTGGCATCTTCGGAGATGTGGACGGATAAAACCAAATAGTATCTGTCCCCAAATTCAGGCAAGACGACCTACGCGCTTCCGTCTCCCGTTTTCGTCGGTAAACATTGATCTTCCGCTCTCAACTTCATGGAGAGCGAACACAGTGACGATCCAAGCACAAGCCGCCGCCTTCCCCACAACGGAGGCACAGACGGATCTACTCCTCCCCCGAACGCCATCCACGCCATCTCGGCATGGATCGACAGGATCGCGTCCATAGTGGACGCCCTTGTCCATGTCCAAACAGTGGGCCCAGCCCCTCTAGTCACCGTCCCCCCTCCTAGGGATCACGACCTCTACAGAGGGGGATGACACCGCCCACGATGGCACCACCGAGCAACGTCTTGCTCACTTCGGCAACCGCGGATCCCCCGCGGCGACCGATTCATTGATCTGCTGGGCGCCACGTGGCTCTACACCGCGGTCTTCTGAAATAGCCCATCGCTCCAAGACCCGTCGCGTTCCCGTCCCTCCTGAGGAGGTATCGGTCAGCTCGCCTGCTCCCAGGCATGGCCGACACCCTCTCCCTCGACGGGATCGCACGAACGACACTCGCCGCGAAGACGCTAGAAGGACCTCGCCTAGGGACCTACAGAATTTGATAGAACGGAATCGAAGTCGCGACCTGGCGCAGACCACAAGCGGGAATGGCCGTCGCTCTGACTGCGCCGAATCCTCAAGGTATCACGACCGCCTCGACGCCCTCGAAAAAAAATCGAGGGTATACATCGGGAGGGTCATACATCCGGTGAAGGAACCAGATACGCCGCTGACTCACTTACGAAGCCCTTCACCGAAGAGTTTCTCACCGTACACGTCTCGTCCAGGAACATGCCTCCCAAAGTGGCCCTCTTCGACGGGATATCCGACCCAAAGGACCATCTAGATGCATTTACGGCGGGCATGAGCTTCCAGGATAACTCCAACGCTGCCCAATGCTGAGCGTTTCACGCCACCCTCATCCGGGATGGACTGGTTCCGAGGACTCATGCCACGCTCCATCTCTACATTCGATGAGCTGGCCACCCAGTTCCTCGATCACTTCGTCGGAAACAGGCGACAGAAGTGGACTGTCGATTACCTCTACACTATAAAGAGCGGGGACAAGGAATCCTTCAAGGGATACGTCACTCGCTTCTACAACGCTCTTCTCGAGGTTCCTGAGCATCGGGATGAAACTGTCATCACTTCCTTAAGGTTGGGTCTTACGCACAAAGACTGGCTCCACTCTTTTGCATTAGCGCAACCTAAGTCCATGGCCAAGGTAAAAGCTTAGACCGAGCGAGAGATCCAACTCGAGTCTGAGGTGAACGCGAACATGCCCCGGATCGACCAAACTGACCAAATGAAGAGGGGCAGAGAAGAAAAGAAGAAGGTCGACCGGCCAAAACTGTACTCCCCAAAGTTCCAGGAGTATACTCCTCTCAACATCTCACAGACTGAGCTGTTAGAGAAGGTGAAGGTCGAGCGATTCTACAAGCTCCCGCCGGTCACCCATAGAGCGGCTAAACTTATCCGTAGCCCGTACTGCGCCATCCATATGTCACAGGGCCACCCAACCAATAATTGTAAACAACACCGCGATTACATCAAGGAGTTGATCCGCTCTGGCCACCTGACGAAGTACCTATAGGACAAGTGATAGGCAGACATGGAGTACGAGAACCAGACCCCTACCGGAAAATTAACGATCAGTCAAATCATGGTCGTTTCCTCAGGGTCTGCCCGTGGAGCCGGCGAGACTCACCGCCTCCTACCCGTCAAGGGAACAAGCGACCCTCCCCAGAAGAAGTGCAGGACCACAGAGCCCATCGTCTTCACTGATAGGGACCTCCACGGTATATCTGTGCCTCACAACGACCCTCTCATGATTACGGCGCGGGTCCACCGTTACGAGGTCCAGAGGATACTGGTATATTCCGGGAGCTCGACGGATATCCTTTTCTATGACCGCTTCCAGCGTATAGGACTGGGACCATCCGACCTACGGCTAATCTCCCACATCCTATCGGGGTTTACCAACCACTCCATCCCGGCCGAGGGAGTGGTCACCCTCCTCCTCAGCATTAGGGAAGCGGGCCATACGAGGACCATACCGGTGGAATTCATCGTCGCTAGAATCCACTCGTCCTACAACATCCTCCTGGGATTCCCGACATTAAACACCCTCCGGGCTCAGATCTCGACCTACCACCTCGAGATCAAATTTCTATTAGATCAAGGAGAGATAGGCCGGGCCTACGGGAACCAGCGAATTGCGAAGATTTGCTTCACCACGACATCAAACACCGGGGAACATAGCGATGACCTTGAAGACGCAAATGTTTTCCAGGGGTCCTTGGACACCCGCGACGAACATAAAGAAATCAGAGGAGCCCCGGTGGAGGCACTAACAGAAATTCCCCTCGTCGAGGGGAATGAGGGACGGACCGTCCAAATCGGATCCCTTTTGACAGGAACCCGACGCGAAGACATGATCCACTTTCTCCGAGGGAACTCGGACGTGTTCGCCTGGGCGCCTGTTGACATGCCTAGGATCGACCCCAAAGTAATCTCGCACAAGCTCGGGGTCAACCCTAAGGCCCGACCCGTCAGGCAAAAGAAGCATAGTTTCGCGCCGATCAAGCAAAAGGCGATCGAGGATAAGGTCGATAGATTGCTCGCAGCCAACTTCATTCGAAACGTTGACTACTCGGACTAGCTGGCGAATGTAGTCATGGTTAAAAAGGCGATCGGGAAGTGGTGCATGTGCGTCGACTTCATAGACCCGAACAAAGCCTGCCCGAAAGATAACTATCCCCTCCCTCGGATAAACCATCTGGTGGACAGCTCGACAGGCCACGAATTGCTCAGCTTCATGGACGCTTTCTCCGTTTACAACCAAATCCGTATAAGCCCGGCAGATGAAGAACTTACCGCGTTCACTACGGATCGGGGTGTATACTGCTACAAAGTGATGACCTTCAGCCTCAAAAATGCTGGGGTTACATACAAACGCCTAGTTAACAAAATATTCAAACCGCAGATCGGAAAGAACATGAGGTTTACGTCGACGACATGCTCATGAAATCAACCTCATCGGACGAGCACACCAAAGATCTCGGCGAGACATTCGACATCCTCCGCAAAAACAAAATGAATCCGAATTCGGCCAAGTGCGCGTTCGGAGTCACTAGCTCCATTCTCAACATGGCCACACCCAAGAGCAATGTTGAGATCATGCGACTCACGGGGAGAGTGGCCTCTCTGAGTCGCTTCATGTCGAAGTCCAGAGAAAAGTGCCTCCCATTCTTCAAATCCCTGAGAAAGATCCCTAAGTTCGAATGGTCGGAAGAATATCAAAACGCTTTCGAGCAGCTCAAAGCGCATCTGGCAACTCTCCCACTGCTCACCCGACCAATCGAAGGAGACGAACTATCATTGTACCTTGCAGTCTCCGGTCATGCTGCTGGCTCGGTGCTCATCTGAGAAGTCGAGGGAGTACAGAAGCCGGTCTACTACGTGAGCCATGTCTTCAAAGATGAAGAAACAAGGTCCCCGGCCATAGAAAAGATAGTCTTGGCTCTTTTCATCACCTCAAGAAAATTCCGGCACTACTTCCAGGTGCACGCCATCTTCGTCCTCATCGAGCGTCCTACAGGGACAATTCTCGCCTCCCCCGAGTCATCAGGTCGTCTAAAAAAATGGAGGTGGGAATTATCCTAATTCGACATCAAATACTGCCCCCAGCAAGCCATCAAAGCTCAGGTCCTTGCTGACTTCATGGTCGAGTGTACTATTCCCAGTAAAGAAGAAGTGGCAATACGGGACGGCGGACCCCGATCCTCGGTCGAGGAAGTACCCGACTCCGTTCCCGATTGGGTTCTCAACGTCGATAGGTCCTCCACCGAGGAAGGGAGCGGGGCTGGCCTTATCATTCGAGGCCCGAACGAGGCAGAGATTGAGTACTCTTTGAAGCTCGGGTTCAGAGTATCGAGCAACGCCGCGGAATACGAGGCCTTAATGGCCGGAATACGAATCGCTTCCGGGGTGGGGCTGAAGACGATCTGGATTCGCAGCGACTCCGCCCTAGTCATCGGCCAAGTGACCGGGTGCTTCGAGGCCCAAGAGCCGCTCATGGTGAAGTACTTGGCCAAGGTGAGAAGAGTAGGAAAATTTTTTCACGAAGTCCAAGTGGAACAGATACCCCGGCACCTGAACAAATGTATTATCTTCTTTTCAAAGCGATGTAATTTTTTATTATTATTAAGTCTCCCAAGTTATGAGAGACTTCTTCTATAAATTTTGTTCTCTTTCACGGTTTCGAGATCCCTAGATTTGTTTTTAAGAAAATATGCAAAGTACTAATGAGACAAAAGCACATCGGAAAAAAAGAACTTTATTCATTGAGGGGTATTATAGGCTCCTCAGCCTTACACAAAAAAAATATTATTACAATAAGGGAGTCGGGATTAAGAAAGCACTATTGATGGTACTCCAAGGAGATTTCTGCCAGTCGAGCCCTAGCTTCTTCGGCCCGCTCTCTATCATGGTGCCCGCGGACCCTAGATGCCACGAATGGGCCGAAGACCGCACCCGCAGGACAGGAGTCGGCGATTAGCCTTTTCTGGAAACATTCCAGAAGAAGGGCCACCGAGCGATCCCGCCTGCTCTTCGAGATCAGGCCGAAGTGATAGAGTGTGTGCAGCTTATCAACCGACTCATCCTTCAGCTGCTCGGACAAGGCATTGCTCAAACCTAGGGACATCCTTCAAATCGCATACATAAGCAATTGGAGGAGGGGCGATCGCCGAGGGAGTAGGCGACCAAAGTGGCCCTCCACACGCTCTATCGCCCCTTGGTATGTCTCTTCGGAGCACTCCGGGTCATAAAGATACACGTCATCGAAGGAAATGATCTCCTTGATGCTGTAAATAAACCCGACCATTTTCAGAAACGGATGGCTAAAAGAAACCAACATGCATTCGCTATTTATAGCCCCAACAGAATCCCTAAAGGCTGAAGTTTGCGCGCGCAGCAACGCGAATCACGGGATCTTTTCAAAATTCCCAATACAGAGCTGTCACATGGTGACCATTCCCTCAAGCGGTCAATGGAAGTTGGAACGATGCGCACTACGGAGCATCATGCCTTGCCCGTGCATTTCTACCATATGTTGTCTGCGATGGTCTCTCTCCCGGATTTTACGGGTCAAGGGAGACTGACCGACACCCCATAAAGGTGAAAAGAGGCCACCGAGAAGGATCCCTGCTCGGTCAATCCCTGGCAGGTAGATTCCTACCCATCTTCGCCAAGGATCTAAAACCCTCCTCACGAGACCATCGAGCAGCTTCCCTGCTCGGACAATCCTTAGCGGGTAACTTCCTACCATCCTCGCCAAGGATCTAAAAACCTCCTCACGAGACCACAAAGCTGCTTCCCTGCTCAGTCAATCCTTAGCGGATAACTTCCTATCCACCTATGCTAAGGATCGAATCCCTCACCAAGAGGCCACCGAGCAGCTTCCCTGCCCGGTCAATCCTTAGCGGGTAACTTCCTACCCACCTTTGCCAAGGATCTAAAGCCCTCACCAAGAGGCCACCGAGAAGCTTCCCTACTCGGTCAATCCCTGGCAGGTATATTCCTACCCATCCTCACCAAGGATCTAAAGCCCTCCCCACGAGGCCACCGAGCAGCTTCCCTGCTAAGTCAATCCCTGGCGGGTAGATTCCTACCCATCATCGCCAAGGATCTAAAGCCCTCACCAAGAGGTCACCGAGCAGCTTCCCTGCTCGGTCAATCCTTAGCGGGTAACTTCCTACCCACCTGCACTAAGGATCGAAGCCCTCACCAAGAGCCACCGAGCAGCTTCCCTGCTCGGTCAATCTCTGGTGAGTAGATTCCTACCCATTCTCGCCAAGGATCTAAAGCCCTCCTCACGAGGCCACCGAGCAGCTTCCCTGCTCGGTCAATCCCTGAAAGGTAGATTCCTACCTATCTTCGCCAAGGATCTAAAGCCATCACCAAGAGGCCACCGAGCAGCTTCCCTTCTCGGTCAATCCTTAGAGGGTAACTTCCTACCCACCTTCGCCAAGGATCTAAAGCCCTTACCAAGAGGCCACCGAGAAGCTTCCCTGCTCGATCAATCCTTAGCGGGTAACTTCCTACCCACCTGCGCTAAGGATCGAAGCCCTCACCAAGAGGCCACCGAGTAGCTTCCCTGCAAGGTTAATCCTCGGCGGGTAGATTCCTACCCATCTTCGCCAAGGATCTAAAGCCCTCACCAAGAGGCCACCGAGCAGCGTCCTTGCTCGGTCAATCCTTAGTGGGTAACTTCCTACCCACCTGCGCTAAGGATCGAAGCCCTCACCAAGAGGCCACCGAGCAGCTTCCCTGCTCGGTCAATCCCTGGCGGGTAGCCCCCTACCCACTGGCACCATGTGTTAGTTATATGTATGCCCTGGAGGCCATTATTGTACTTGTGATGTATATTATAGTGGATGCTTAGACATACATAGGGAGGACTTTCTTGCTCGACATGATAGTATGCTATCTGGTTACTCTTTATCTTAACATGCATACTGATTATCTCTCTGGTACATGTTGATAAAGCCCTTAGGATGTGTACTTGACTACCTGGATTATGATGCGGATCATACTAGTGGGACAAAGGTAGTCCGTGAGTACATCCTTTAATGTCCCTAGTCGTAGGTGTATCGAGACGGGGCATCGATATACCAGAGTAGACTAGCATATAACTTCTCGACCCATGTAGATGGGCGATGGATGATCCCATATCCATTGGCGTTTGACATCAAAGGGTATACGGGTGCTTAGTGGAGACGCGTACACTGGACGGACTCGCCGAGAACTCCCAGATGGTATTATACCTCACGTCAGATGGCAGTTCTTTAATGACACTGGCACAGGTTAGTCTGTCGACCCGAGATCGTCATAGAGTCTTGTGTGATTTCCACTGTGCTTTGATTTATACCTTACCACGTTCAAGAGAACGTGCAAAACGGTGGTTTTTGGGTACAGTTCCGAGTCACATGGAGGCAATGAGCGATAGGAGGGGATTTCGTCTCTCCCGGTATTGGGGGTTGATATTGCGCTATGCTCGATTGGCCATAACAGGATGTCCCTGGCCAGGGCTGTTTATGAGATTTACTGGTAAGTGTTATAAGTAGTTTCTCGACCCGTTGTGAGCCTCACATCGGCATGACTTATAAAGCTATTGGGGTCTGACGTTTACCACCCCCAGGCAAGATATGCGACATATCAGACGAAGAAACCGGACTGTACGGTAGTGTTACTGATTGAATTCGCATGAGTATGAGCAGTTTTTCTTGTTGATCTTCTGATTGCTCAATACCCGGGTAGCCGTTACGTTTAGCAGACTGCTTGTGGCTTGTGGGTGTTTGATATGATCATCACCTATTGCCGGTGTATTGACGAGTCTTTAGAGTCCTACACAGAGGTTTCCTGGTTCATGCGAAATGAAGTAGGAGCACATATGTGATATGTGCGGGACCGAGATTAATGCTTGTATGTGATACCGCTTTTTATTCTTGCGATATGTGATATCGGTCGGTTATATGTGATATAGCCGGGTTATCGGATCAAGTGTTGATTCGATAAGTTGTTGCATTGATATTTGTCGGTTGTATGTGATATAGCCGGATTATTAAATCAAGTGTTAATTTAATAATTTAATGTATAATTGTATATTTGATATACTAGATTACATTAACTAATATTAGCTCACTTAAACATTTCTTTTTCTCACTTGTGTGCATTAGTGTATATGTGATATATATTAATGTACAACTTTTTGTGTCATACTTGATGCCACATGCTTCATGGGTGTATGAGACTCACACTATACTAATAATAATGTTAAGGTTTTATTTATTTAAAGTAAATCAAAATTAGTGGAATTAAGTCACATGGTTGAAGCTTGTAGAAACTTGTGGAACTATTGACCAAGTCCACTCTTTTTGCTTTAGTTGTAGATATTTATTAACCTAACCATTATTGTTAGCCATGGTTTAATCTCTACATAGGTTAGTGTATGATACTAACCCACCCATGGTTGTTATTCTCACCTCATGAGTTCATTCTCATACTGCACTTGTTCTTCTTCTTCCTCATGAGAGAAGCTTACTAGATTTTCTCAAGGTGAGAAAATATTGTGAGAAAAAGAAAACTAAAGTGAGCTCATTTGCTACTTCATCATCCTCTACTATTAGCTATTTAGTTTAGGGTGTTTGCTTCACTAATTTCACCATTAGTGAAGAGGTAGCATGAGCTTGAGTCTTCTCGACGTAGATCATCTTCGGCCTTGAACACTTCGAGCAAACTTGTTCATTTCCGGGAGAACCCTTTCTAGAGTTCAGGTGTTCATGACTTGCGGCGAAGAGACTACTACATGGAGCATTAGAAGTGAAGGACCGGTCTACAAAGGTTGTATTCCTCATTCACTTAGATGTAAAGTTGTTTACATGTTGTTTCGTCGCGTTTTCTAGTAAAGATTCTATGGTTATGGTTAACTAGAACGAAAAATTTTTGAAATTGGTATGGACGATACCTCCCGAAACCTTGCTGCCGTGCTAGGGAACCCTACAGTGGTATCAGAACCATGCTAGAAAATTAGACGATGTTTGTTAGATTACGAAACCGAAACTTGAAACACGAAAACTTGGTTTCTGTCGATTTTAAAAGGTCTTCAAAAAAAATTTTAAACAACTGCAGAATGTTGTATAAGATATAACATGAATGTTCTCCGCCGAAAATGGGGACGAGACCGCGTAGGTCCGTCTTGCCTGAATTTCGAGGGTAGATGCTAATTGGTGCTATCCGTCCACCTCTCCGAAAATGCCAAGTTGATTTATGACACCATATATCGAAGGTTTAAACGGATGCGGCCGATGTAGCAGACTTCGCCAGATTCCCCCTCGTTGAGGGGTTTATGATTGTGGGGACGCACTTCCCTGTAGGTGCAAGCCCTTGCAGTTAATTACGCCACCGCATCACGGTAACCACTTTCTCCTTCTCCAGATGGCCACTTCGTATCCTGGGTGTTTGTTTTGTTTTTGGTTGCTCGTGGATTGTATACGGAGACTAATTTATGTTGTCACCCGTAGGGTGTGGATTAGTCCAAATCCGTATCTTCTTAGACTAAGATCAACTTAAACGTTTGTTACGGATACGTTAGTCTAATTTTAGACTAAGATCAACTTAACGAGATCGTTTAGATCCAATAAAAGAGCATTTGGGCTCTATTGTTTAATTTAGGGACATTGCGGTCCATAATTAGTTTAAGGAAATTGCGGTCCAATGTTAGTTTAAGAACATCTTGGTCCAAGGTTAAGGACATCATAGTCCATGGACTTAAGGACCCCACAGTCCGAGGTTAAGAACACCATAGTCCATGAGTTTAGGGACCCCACAGTCCGTAGTTTAAAGACGTCATAGTCTATAAAGTTTAAGGACATCATAGTCCATTAGTTTAAGGACCCCACAGTCCATGGAATGTGGGGTCGTCGGGACCCGCCACCTCTCTGAAGACGTTGAAGGATTACAATGACAAATATCAGAGGAGTAAAGAGATATATCCTTGAACCAATTTTGGTTGAAAGATCTGTAGCCCAATTTGGGGCTAAGATCTGAGATTTATGAGCATATGGGCTCAATTAATCTGAATTGAGGACTCATGGCCAATCTTGGGCTAAGTCCAATCAAGTTAAAATATTTAACATTTGTTTTGGGCTGTTGAGCATTTATTTGGGCTTGGCCCTTTTAACAATGCTGATCATTGATTTGGATTCTAACAATATTTTTGTCTTTTACTGAATGTTGAGCATTCATCATAGCTCTAGGCTTATTAAAGAACAATTTATGTTCTATCGGCGCAGCACATGGCGAGCTTGGCGCTTTGCGCCAATCAAAGAGCGCAGTGCGCTAGTTTATGAGCGCAGTGCGCTTCTGCTGGGTAGCGCACACGTGGGGGACACGTGTTGCGCCTGGCGCTAAGCGCCAGATGATGGGCGCAGCGCACTTGGCACTGCATCTGAAGTGTTGCTTCATTTCAAAATTTGAATTTTAAATAGAGTTTTGCTCTGATTGGGGGAAACAAATACCCCCCCCCCCCACCGTTGCGCTCACGTGGCTCACACGTGAGTGCAGCGATGGAAACATCTCCACCATTATATCAACTTAGAAGTTGAAACGACACTCAGTGCCTATAAATAGGACCCTTTTCCCTTAAGATGATTTTTATTCATCTTCCTCCTTCTGAGAATTTTCATTCTCTTGCAGAGCATAGCTCTTTGGCTTAAGAACTTTCTTAAGGACGGTTCTATCAAAATCTTTAGCTAAAGATTAAATCTTTTAAAGAACCTTTTAATAATCTTGGGTTTCACCCATTAACAGAGTTTTGCTCTTCATAGATCTTTGATCTAAAGAAAACCCTTTAGGATTTCATCAACGGAGCTTTGCTCTCTTGAACCCATAGATCTGAAGTGATCTTTTCTTGGGGTTTCTTAGCCCATGAACAGAGCTTTGCTCATAAAGAATCTTAGAGTTTGTTCATTGATCTTGAAGATCTCAGAATTTTTCATTCATTAAAACTCTTATTTTAAATTTCCTGACGGTTATTCTATCGTTTTTACAGAGCAAGGCTCTTGAGGAATTTTTATTCCTTCATCATTAGAGTTTGACAGATGTCACTCTGTCACAGAGCACTGCTCTCAATGGGAGATTTACTCCCTGGCCTGATGAATTCTCATTAAATGATAATCAATTGAGGATTTTCTCATTTAATTAACAGCCTCATCAAATGATGAGGCTGTTTTATTAAAGATGCAATGTCATCTGGATTATGTGGGTCCCCTTTGGTCCCTTTTTACTGCATTGCAGTGTGGTACCGATTTAAAGTACCTAGTGTCAGAATTTAAATTATAGCACTAACGGTTGACTTTTGTTCTTTTTCGCGCAGGTGACATGTCTTTCGATAGTTCTTTCCTATTTGTTCGATCAGATGGAGGATTCCCTGGAGCGCCTGTGGACAGGGAAGTCTTAGCATTGATCAGAGATCATGACCCGGAACATAAGAATTTTCATCTGTGGGGAACATGGTATAATCAAATCGTTAAGGGTCGGCTGAGCTTTTCGTGCGCGATACCCTCAGAGCCCATCATAGCGATCCACTACGCCGACTCACCCCCGGTGAACTACACCGTGGAAGAAGTCAACCAGACTTCGGGAGGTCTTCTTCAGCCTGCTATGGCTTCGATATCCATTCAGCCTCCAATGGCTTTAGATACCCCGGGACGGCGTATTTGTCAAGGTGAGTCGCGCCCGTGGGGACAACCATATATGATTGGCCTAGCTCCTCGTCATCCAGCTGGGTATCTGCAATTGGCCCGCTATATTCTATCAGCGAAGAAGTCGCAGCTGCTGAGGCTTGGGTTGTATCCCTCAATTTATGCTTCTCTTTTTTAGTATCCTACGCTTCCTTCCTGGTAGGTTAAGGCCTTTCTGGAGCAGTGGAATATTCCGACTCACACCTTCCTTATGCTGGATCGAGAAGTATCAATCTCTTCAGAGGAGTTTGCAGAAGTTTCTGGCTTACCGGTTATAGGGGAGCATTATGAGGAACTGCTTCCTACGGATGAATACGTTTTTAGTGCCAAGTCAGTGATGACAGGCCTTACTCCAAAGAACGCCATTCAACACCAATTTCCTAGTTTGATTAAAGTGCTGAATATTTATGAGGGCCTTTTTCTCGAATCTGGGAGCCATGGGGTCAATTTCACGGATTTCATCGCTCGTTTTCTCCACCCGGAAGTCCTTTCGAAGGAGGCCGCTAAATTCGCCAAACTTGACGATCCTTTCGGCTTAGGTTTAGGCAACCTGCCAACGGCGGAGGCAGATCAGAAGAGTTTCTTCCTCCCCAACACCTCGGTCGTCTATTTTGCAGAGCTTGCAGTTCCTGGGATCGACAAGGAAACGTTCTTTTTGGGGTTTCTCGGGTTATGGCTGAGCTGGTTTGCGCTTCCGATGCACCCTCGCCGTATAAGGCCGTCTGTCTTCTACCCAGCTCACCGAATGGTTATTGGGGTGAAAGTGGCTGTCGGGGTCGCTGGTTTAGCTCATTTGTATTACGGCCTCAGCCAAGCGGCGTATACTACTGAACCAGGAGTGCAGACTGTGAACTTCTCGATGCATTATTTTATATCATGGCTCGAGCTACATGCACTTGGTGTTTTTGGTATCCATAAAAGGCCTTCCTTCTACGACAGGTGTGGCTTCCCCCGGATCATGCTGCTAGTTGACGCATCCATTGTAAATCCGACACCGCGGGAAGCTAAGGGTTTTCTCCTTCGTTCTCGCACGGTTGGAGATGGCATGACCTTTACCGACAAGGTTCTAACTATCGGCAAAGAGTCCGCAACAATGGTGCAGCCATTGCGGGACATTTTTAAAGACGGAGCCTCTGTCTTGAAAGCTCGGGAAATTCTCCATCTATACTCCATCTGGCCGGGCTTTCTCGTGTTTAGGCAGAATGACGCGACGTTGTTCATGAGGTACAACCCGCATCATTTTGCCCAGCAGTTAAGCTACAATCAAGGCGCCCGCTTGAGGCCTTCCTGTCAAAACCACCTGCGACTGAAGAGGGTATTCGGAACGCAATGCACCATTTTATGTGATTGAACACCGACTCCAATTTCTTTATTAGTGAGCCGAGTTGCGTTCCAAAAGTCCTGAATGTATATGTGGCGTGGTACCAGCATTCGATGGGCGCCGTTATCAGAGAAGAGAAGCGATTATTGCTCGATCGTAAAGGCACCGCCCCGGCTAGTAATCCAGACGTTCCTCTGAAGCGACGGACCCCCGTTCATCCTCCCTTGAGGGAAGCTGCTGTGGCTGTGGTACCGTGTGATAGGCCTGAGCTACCGATACCCCGTGCTCCTGTGAAAGAGGTGACTGTAGCATCTCCCGAGTCTGGCATGGGTTCAGATATCGGGACTCGTCATCCCAAGGTGCCCACCAAGTGTAAGCTTGTGCTAGCGGCGACCAATGCTCGCTCGCAGAAGAAGAAGAAGAAGTCGATTCTTTCTGCTGACGTTGTACTCAGCCAGGAGCCTCATGCTCCTTATAGCGAGGGCCTGAATGAATATGTGACTAACGAGGGTCTATTTATGGCGCCGGATGATACCGACCTCGAAGCTGCTATTGCAGCTTCCGAACGATCAACAAGCCACAAAGCGGGCCTGGTCATCCTTGCACAGTCAAGTAAACCTCAGCCGTATCTTTTGTCATTGCATTACATTTTTATTATCATCTTTTGACTGATACTTTCCTTCAACATGCATCTCCACTGAAGAAGCTCTTGCAGCTTCTCTCAAGACTTTTGAGGAGGAGGAAAGGCTTCGAGCATCCTTAGGTATCGGTACATTTCGGTTCACCGCGTCTCCATTCCCGTTTCTTATGGGTAATCTGACCCCTCCTTTTCATCTTATTACAGGGATAACCTCTACTCAGGTTATTCCAGGTGTGGTACCAACTTCGCAGGGCGGTACGGAAACGCTTCTAAGGCCGGCTACCGAAGTACTAGTTCCGCCGGTACTGCCGAAAGAAGCTTCACTTAAGCAACCGATGACGGATGCCATAATGGCTCCAGAGGCAACTCTTGTCGCGGACGATAACGTCTCCTTGACGGAGGTTTTGAGAAGATAGGCTCTGATGGCCCGGGCGGAAAGGAAGCGCTGGAGGCGTGCAGCAAAAGAACGCAGCGCCGCCTTGGCCATGTGTGCGGGCTCGAGCGCTGCTTCCCCTATCCCTGCTTCTTCAAAGGGTGCTCCGGGTACCCTGTTTACCGCTCACAGACAGGTGGCACGTGCGTCTCCGGAAGCAATTGAAACGCCGATCCAAGGCAACGTAACACTGAGCCTTTTCGTTAAATCTTTAATCTCTAGATTCTCATATATCTTATCCTGCAGAGCCAAGTCCTGGTGAGAAAGTGGAGAGTGAGATGACGACAACTACTGAGCCCAAAGCGGCTACTCTTTACCAGGAGTCCTGGACTGCTCCAATCGCTGCTCTTTCCGCCTGCGGTTCCCTGCCATCTCTTGGCGTCTCGAGTGTCACGACAGCTCTCGTGGAATCGGGGGACGAAGCTACGGGTGGCGAAACCATCCCCGCAAATGAGATTGAAGAAGTCGTGATGCTTGGCGATGCTCCCATCGCGGTTCTGGTTAATGACCTGTCTGGTAGGTCTCGGGTCGCTGCACTCTTTTCATTTCGTAATCCTTTCTGATGAAATTCCTTTCCTTTCGAATGTAGGTGTGGCAAGCGCTGAGGTTGCGATACCTGAAGAAGCACCACCAGTTGCTGCTTTGACGGTCATTGCCCCTCCGTCTTCTCTTATATCTTCTCAAATGCTGGAAGGTATGGATTTGTGATAAATTTAAATCGGGGACAACATCTTTCGTGTACTGACTATGTACCATCATGATCTCGTAGGAGTTCTTTTTTATCATTTGTATCAGGTGCTGAACCCGCATTTCTCTTTCCAGTCAGAGATTAGTCCGCCCGCTGGTGTCGGTGAGTATCTTTTCTACCCGACGTCCTTTCTTTTCTTTAACGGGCAGTCGCGTCATTGCTAATTCTTCTTTGTATTGCTCGTATCCTTACAAATTGAAGGAGGGGTCAAGGGTATCGCTGCGCCACCGGAACTCCCAGCTCTGCCCCCTGTTGCAGCCGGTATAATAGACTCTTTTGTTCATGTATTTTTCTTTATTTCTTAAGCCGATATCTGATTGTAATTTGTTTTGCAGCGGTCACATCGACTTCAGCCCCATTTGAGTCTCGCGTTATAATGCCAGCAGGGCCCTTTTCCAGACGTCCATCCTCAAAAGGCGTTATGACCAGTCTGCATATGTTGAGCGATTACATCGAGGAGCTTGACGCGGAGGCCCCTACATTTGCTGTAGATTTTGCTGCCGAAATTAATCCAATGCTGGCGACGCTTGTGAACTTCCATAACGAAGGCGTCATTGATTCTTGGGTTAACCATTGCAGGAAGAATGAGGCCAACATGCATGAGCTTGAGCTTATGCGTCCTGCTCCTGAGATTCAGGCTTTGAACTCCCAGCGGGCTGCATGGGTCGAGTAGAGTGTGTCCTACCTCCGCCATTTCGAACAAGAAGCGACCTTGAGGCGGAAGGAACGCGAGGAGGCTTCGAATGAATCTTCCCAGCTGCGCGCCCAAGTTAAAGCGAACACCACACAACTAAGAGTTGCTTTTGACACCTTGCAGCAATGTATTTCGGACGGGCTTGTATTGAGGTGGAAGCTCGACTCTATTGAGCGGGTTATGCAGAGTCGTGAAGCTGCCCAACGGTAAATCGATAAGAAGATTTCATCATGCTTGCAGCAAAGGGCTCGAATTGAAGCAGAGCTGGCCGCGGCGGCTGATCACGAGAAGGCACTGAAAGGAGTACGAGAACAACTTGCGGACTTGTTGAAAACGCTTCCTTCTTAGTAGCTGTTTTACTTGTAATCTTTGAATAACATGTATCCATTTTTTATTCTTTCATACGATTCAACTTGTACTCCATTGAATTCATGAATAAAAGATACATATTTTTTTTGTTCTATTACTGCTTTCTTCTCTTTTCTTTGTTGCCGGCATGTTACCTTAGTAAGCGTAGCCTGTAGATGATAGAGAGCATTCCGTCTTGAACTCTTCGAGAGGTAGTGATGGCTTAGGAAGCAGGTTCAGATCTGCTGCCTAAGGCTTTTCAACTTTATGAGCCATGAGGGTCTCATAAAGACTTTTCTCCCAACAGGTCGAGAGGATCCCGTAGGTGTATTTTTTTCCTTAGGAATCGTGAGGATTCCTAAGTGTGCTTTCTCTTGAGAGTCGTAAGGATCTCACAAGAGAACTTTCCCTCTTACAAGTCGAGAGGACTCGTAAGTGGCTGTTTCCCTCCTTGTTGAGATTCGACTTCGGAGAGTGTGGCCCGTGAATAGTAAGCAAGAGTCCATCTTGGACCGACTTGCAAGGCCCCAGTGCTTAGGAAACAGGTTTTTTAATCCCCATTGCCTAAGGCTTTGCCTTACGAGTCAAGACGAATCGAGAAGTTCTCACAAGGATGTCCTAACGTCACAGTTAACCTCTGCTTTTTACGACAAAGGTCCGTTAGGGTCTGTGGTACTAGGGTTTTGTCCATCGTACCGTCGCGTTGGCTGATGTATTCCTCGATAAGCAATCTTACTGGTCGAGTAGCCTTGCGACTGTCATGTCTCTGATCCCTTCGGGGGCTGGACAAGACGTCTTCAAGAAATCTTCCTAGGCAGTTTAACCGTCGGAAGAGCAAGCGTTAGGAATTTTTCCATGCCGCTTTTTACTTGAGGTTAGACTCAGTTTGGGGAGCCCCGAAGAGTCATAACCACTCCGTGCTGGTATGGGATGATCTCCGATAGTCTTTCAGGTTTTATATGAGTTGCCGTCAAGACCCTGAAGCTAGGAATTTAGCCTTTGCTTCGTTTGCTGGCATTGCGTTTGCTGTAACGAGACGAATGTCGCAGTTGTCTCTAAGTTGTTGGTGAACCGTCGAGGTTTGAGACTAGGGATTTTGCCGTGGCTCCGTTTTTTTATTATCGCGTCTGAATCCTGCTAGAGGAAGAACGCTGTGGTGACATCTATATCGAGATGAACGTCGAGGTAACGACCACTTCGCGCTGGTATGGGATGATCTCCGATAGTCTTTCAGGTTTTATATGAGTTGCCTTCAAGCCCCTGAAGCTAGGAATTTGGCCTTCGCTTCGTTTATTTTAGCGTGTCCGAATCCTGTTGGAGGAAGAACGCTGTAGTGACATCTCGTCTGCTGTATCGAGACGAACGTCGAGGTGGTGACCACTCCGCGCTGGTGTGGGACGATCTCCAATAGTCTTTCAGGTTTTATATGAGTTACCGTCAAGACCCTGAAGCTAGGAATTTGGCCTTCGCGTCGTTTACTTTGGCATGTACGAATCCTGTTGGAGGAAGGACGCTGTAGTGACATCTTGTCTGGTGTATCGAGACGAACGTCAAGGTGGTGACCACTCCGCGCTGGTGTGGGATGATCTCCGATAGTCTTTCAGGTTTTATATGAGTTTCCGTCAAGACCCTGAAGCTAGGAATTTGTCCTTTGCTTTGTTTGCTTTGGCGTGTCCGAATCCTGTTGGAGGAAGGACGCTGTAGTGGCATTTCGTCTGCTGTATCGAGAAGAACGTCGAGGTGGAGCTGGGATTTTGCCATCACTCCGCTTTGCTTCGATCATGAGGTCTTTCGTTGATGTTGCATCTGCATCCTGCTGGACTGCAAAAGAACGTCGTTGTTGACATTGCGTCCAGTGTAACGAGATGAATGCTGAGGTGGAGTTGGGATTTTACCATCACTCCGCTTTGTTTCGACCATGAGGTCTTTCATTGACGTTGCATCTACATCCTGTTGGACTGCGAAGGAACGCCGTTGTTGACATTGCATCTGGTGTAATGAGACGAATGCTAAGGTGGAGCTGAGATTTTGCCGTCACTGCGCTTTGTTTCGACCGTGAGGTCTTTCGTTGACATTGCATCTACATCCTGCCGGACTGCGAAGGAACGCCGTTGTTGACATTGCATCTGGTGTAACGAGACGAATGTTGAGATGGAGTTGGGATTTTGCCATCACTCCGCTTTGTTTCGACCGTGAGGTCTTTCGTTGATGTTGCATCTACATCCTGTTGGACTGCGAAAGAACGCCGTTGTTGACATTGCGTCTGGTGTAATGAAACGAATGATAAGGTGGAGCTGAGATTTTGTCGTCACTCCGCTTTGTTTCGACCGTGAGGTCTTTCGTTGACGTTGCATCTGCATCCTGCTGGACAGCGAAGGAACGCCGTTGTTGACATTGCATCTGGTGTAACTAGACGAATGCTGAGGTGGAGCTGGGATTTTGCCATCACTCTCCTTTGTTTCAACTATGGGGTCTTTCGTTGACGTTGCATCTGTTGTAATGATACGAATGTCGAGGTGGAGCTGAGATTTTTCCGTCACTCCGCTTTGCTGTCATTGCGTCTGCTGTAACGAGACGAATGTCGAGGTGGTATCTAGGTTGTCGGTGAACCGTCGAGATTTGGAACTATGCCGTGGCTCCGTTTGGGATGTTGCGTCTGGGTCCTGCTGGAATGAGGAGAAACGCTATTATGGGTCTTCAGGCTATCGAGGTGGCCGTCGAGACTTGGCTCTTTTTCTGATGAAGCCTGGTGGGATGATATAGTTCTCACTTTGTTTGCGCCCCTGGATTGTATACAGGGATCGATGTGATTTCTCCCGTAGGGCAAAAATCTCCATTTTATATGTATATATATTTTTTGTTTTCTTTCCGCGATGCTCTATCATTTCAGCTTTTATATCGCAAAAGTCGCGATTGCCCAATCATTTCGGCTATTTTTCGCGGTACCCAATCATTTCGGCTAGTTGTTTTATTTACTCACTGCTTTTTATTGCGAGTTGCCCAATCATTTCGGCTGTTTTGTTTGCATACATTTTTACTTGCTGATTTTGTTGCAAGTTGCAAGTTGCCCCATCATTTCGGCTATTTCATATGCATTTATGGCTCACTGGCTTTACGCTGCGAATTTGTGATTTGATACAGATTCAGGCATCAGCAACGCTACAGCTGGGATATTGCCATGAGCGAATCATCATTTGCCTCTGTCGATATCGAACAAAGGTGGCTTAGTAAACAGGATTAGGATCCTGTTGACTAAGGCTTTTGATTTTATGAGCAGTAAGGGTCTCATAAAAGTATTTCTCCCTACAAGTCGTGGGGATCTCGTAGGTGCGTTTTCTCCTTAGGGATCGTGAGGATTCCTAAGTGTATGGTCTCTTATAAGTCATAAGGATCTTTCAAGAGTATTTTCTCCTTATAAATCGAGAGGGCTTACAAGGGCTGTCCACTGTGTAAACATATCACTAGTCGCTGGTGGAACTTTGTTAGGGAAATGTTTATTCGCGCCCATGGATTGTATACAAGGGTCAATATTGAACCGCTTGTAGGGCAGTCTATGGGTTGTGATGGCTTAAGAACATGTTCAAATCCCTATAGCTTAAGGCTTTTGAATCCTATGAGCCGTGAGGGTCTCAAAGGGGAATTCTCCTTACGAGTCTTGAGGATCTCGAAGTGTGTTTTCTCTTTAGGCATCGTGGGGATCCCTAAGTGTGTTGCTCTCTTGTGAGTCGTAAAGATCTCACGCGGGTATTTTCTCCTCATAAAGTCGAGAGGACCTTGCAAATGTCTTTTAACGAGATTGCACCCTTTCGGGTTTTCACAAAACTCGCCGGTAGTCCTGCTGTTTTTACTCACGGAGCCCTTTCGGGTTTTCATCCGTGCCCATTTTGCTTATGCACATACCGTTTTTTTGTGTCAGCCTTGGGATGCTGCGGTCCATAGTAGTTTATCGACGTTTCGATCAACAGCCAGTTTTAGGACATAGTGGTCCATCGTTAGTTTAAGGACGTTTCGGTCCGTCGTTGCCGTATTTGAGGCGAATTTCTAGTTTACAGACTTTTCGGTCCAAGGGGCTTTTTCTATGAATGAGCACGATGCCCCCGGCATGTCCACTTTTTTAGGGGCGTGCGGTTTTGGCGGGCTCACCTTCCAGTTTTCGGATAGCGTGAATTTGCCTTGGTTGTATTGGTCCTCAATCCAGCCTTTGAAGACGAAGCAATTTTCGATTGGATGGCTTACTGCTTGGTGGTATGGGCAATAATTAGGATTGTTGACATCACCTGGCTGCAACGGACGTTTTGGGTCCGGCAGATTGATGAGTCTGTTGCGCACTGCCAGCTCGAACAGTCTCCTCGTTTTATCCTGGGGAAACGAGTAAGGACGTCCCAGTCTCTCCTCGAGGGATGGGCGTGGACGCACGTTGTTTTGGTGAACAACCGGCTTTAAGTTGCTCGGCTGTTGTTGAGTATTGGCGATGAAGGTTGCTTTCCCTTTCCCTTTTTCATTTTGAGATTCCAGCTTCAGAGGAGATGGTCTATGACCCATCTGATCCATTTGGGCTAGCTTGTCAATCAAGGCTTGGAAGGTGGTGGGCTTGAAAAACATCATGAACTGGGAGACGGTCGCCTGAGGGTCGAGAGCACCCATGAACATGCCTACCGCAGGCGCTTCTTCGATGCGCTGCTCGCATTTTGACCATAGATTCCGCCACCGTCTCGCGTACTGAACCTAAGTTTTTCCTGGCTTCACCCTGGCATTGATCAATGCCGTGATTGGGGTGCGTTCGCTAGCGCTTGCGAAATGCTGGGTGAATAGCAACTCCATCTCCGTACAAGTTTTGACAGAATCGTTGGGAAGCTCTGAATACCATTCGAAGGCCGTTTCCGCCAAGCTGCCGATAAACTGACGAAGTAGTAGCTTATGTCACCTCCAGTGTTGCCGCACAAGGCTCTGAATTGAGCGACGTGCTGATGCGGATTTCCTGTTCCTTTATATACATGGAATTTAGGAATCGTATATCCCGGCGGGTACCTTATTTGGTCATACCAGCCTGGATAGGGTCATCCAGTCTTAACAATTTGCCCAGCCGTTTCGCTCTCCTGATGATCTTTTATTTGATGAGCGATATAATCATCCAAAGCGGCCTTAGAGACGGTCTCCTTCTTGGCTGCTGAAAGAGCCGGAGGAGGGTTCGATGTCTCTCCTCTGTCGTCTTCGATGATAATTGGGGGGTCTTCAGCTGGAGGTTCTGGCTGTAACATCATCCCGGCCATGTCTTGGAACAAAAGAGCCATTCGTTTTATGTTGGCCGCCTGTTCCGCGGCCTCTTTTTCTTTCTTCTCAAGCATTCTTCGGAGTAATTCAGCATCAGTTTCTTGTTCCTGACGCTGCTCTGAGGTCTCTGGATTTTCTTTCGGCCCAGTGAGTGCGGCCATTGCAGTCAGCACCTCCTGAAGTTTTTGTTGTTGTTGCTCCTGAGCCTTTGTTATCGATCGGGTAAGCGGTCGATAACCCATAGAAGCACGGTTTTTCTCTTTTCCGGAAGCCATAAACGGTATGTGTTACCATTCCCCTAGACTTGGGGCGTTTAGATTCAGCGCCAAAAGCAAATGAACGAAAGGGGCACCTCTGAGAGTGAGGCCAGTGATGACTTGCGAGAAGCACGAGCCTCCCCGCCCAGCTCTATCAGCGGGCCCCTTCTTTTTTTGGACGGAAAAAGCGGGGGCGAAGCCAAAGCCGGTTCGCCGCGGTCACAGGGGATTTCTCCGGCCTCCTTCTCTTGTGAGCGGTTGAAGTTGAGGGAGCCATTGCAGCGGGCACCCAGACGGATGACATCTTTTGTGGTACCACGGGATGGCTCTCTTCTTTCCGAGCTTTAATCTTCTTTGGTCGGGGAGAGTAGTCCTGGTCAATCACCGATTCCTGGACCTGTCGTCAGACTTTGTAAATTTTGGAGGACAGCCGCTGAGGGGGCTGCTCCAGCTTTACCTTTGTAGTATTCTCCATGGGTGGAAGAGATCTCTTTAGCATTGCAGTCGGAGAATTTTTGCGCACCCTCCTTAGCGGTTCAAAGCTGTTCCCAAGTGGAACAGCAGCATCAATTTCCACCGTTGGAGCCGGCGGAGTCAGTCCAGAAGGAGAGTTGCCCCCAGCCTTCCTTACTCGGCGCCAGCGGCGACGTCGAGCGTGTCGAACCGTTGGGATTGTCTCAGCTGGAGCGGTGACTTCCTCATGCCTCCTGTGTTGGTCAGAAGTTGTCGTTGTCAGCCTATTGAAGACTGATGTCCGCTGAGTGGAGATAACCAGCCTATCGAAGGCAGACTTCCGAGTAGAGGAAGCAGTCTTGACAATTTCTCCTGGAACAGGAGCTGAAACAGTCAGTCTTGTGAAGACCGACCCTTTGGCAGGAGAAGTGTCACGACCCGAAGGTACGGAACGTGACCGACACTTAAATTACGAAGCGTCTAGAGGCGCAACGTAATCTAAGTAAGCCGAAACCCAGAAATCTAAACCATATAAAAGAAGAAATAAAGGAAAATATGTAGAAAAACAAGTTTAAAAGCAACATCCAATTTTCTCAAAAATTTCGGCAGAGTCTCCTTTGTAAAAACTGGCCCCAAATGGGTACAAACAAGAATAATATATATACAGCAATAAAAAGGCATCCCCAAGCGGGAGCTAGCTCTACGCCAACAGGCGGAAACAACCACACCAAGCACAATAATATACAACGCCAAAGGGCGAGGCTCAAAACTCAAAAGAAAACAAATCCACCAGATACCATAATAATACAAGCGTGACTCTAAGGTCTAAATAAATAACTGGTCCTTTAAACTTATCAAGTAATATAAGTTTGGTTGATGGAGCTTACTAGATACCAATGAAATAAATAAAGTACAACGGCGGTCCTGATACAAATGAACCAACATACCGTGCAAATCACCCTGAATGAAAAGATGTGCCAGTAAGCTGCCAAGGAAACCTGTACATCGAACCTGTAATAAAATTTGGCACAACGGGGGTGAGTTGCCAACTCGTGAGTAGAAGACATCTGCGAAGAGAAATCGAATGCACGACGCTGTCCTAGGTCATAATAATATACTAATATATCACTAGGCATCTAGTAGTGTAGGGTAATAAACTACGCGTAAGTGCAAATGCTCCGTGCTCGTGTCAGTGCCTCAAATAGTAATATGTCGTGTAAATGAGTATGCATGCACCATGAATGTAAAACAATCAACCCTAAAATCTGGATATATCTGTATAAAAAGTCTTTAACTTTCACCATAGTAAAATTTGTATAGAAGTCTGAAACATCATCGATGAAATCCATGGAAATCCGTGTCAAGCATCGACACAAAACATATAAATCTCAAGTCTCAATACCTCATAGTCTCAATATCTCGGGCTCTGTCAGTCCGGATCGGCCCATATCATCAAATCTCACGACAACGGTCGGTATCCTCCGGATATCCGCCGCGCCAGACATCACCAGTAGGTAGTCTTCCCATGCCAGGCTCATCGTCTACAACTCGATCTTCTGCCCCGGGGTACCATACCGGGCCTACCATGTACCCGAGACGGTTCATCCACTCCTTGAATCGGGTCTCGAAATCCAACAAAAAACATGAAATCTCATGGTGGACGACACATACATCACGAGAAAACCGCAACTTATATTTTAAAAAGAGAGGGAGAAAGAGAGAGAAGTTTTTATATATATTCTTGCGGTTTTCCCCAAAATCCAGAAATCTCATAGAAATCCAAAATCCCAAAATCATGAGTAAGTAAATGGTAAGTGTCGGCATAAGCTTCATAATACTGCATGATAACATGAAAATGTGAATGCATGAAATGTATAAGTAATAAATGCAATGTCTAGACTAACACCTGAGAGTAATCACAATACTATATTGATCTAGCCTTTAGCTGATTCTATCATAAAAGATAATATGTTCTAAAGTGTACGTGACATGGCAATTACCGATGATGTGTGTGTGAGCTGGCAAATAAGTGTACGTGTGACATGCGCATCATCGGTAATGGTGCTGGTGTCCTAACAGGCAGAGTTTCATACTGACTAAAGAAACATATGTATGAACATGCAACTTGATGATTTCAATCTGAATGTAAAGGTAAAATGTGTACTAAACACTCGTTTGGAATATACATTTCTAACTACAAATATATGACTCGAGCCTCAACTAGTATCTATCTAACCCCCTAAAGAACTAAACTAAAGGAACTAGTCGATAGGAAATAAGAATCCACCTAAGGTCTGAGTCCATATCTGTAATAGTCGGCGATCCAGCCTCAATAGCGTCACGTACGTAGTACGGCTTCCTCGAATCAAGAGCGCGGATCAATCATCACATGTATGACTCGTACGATAAAATCTATCGTACGACATCCAAATATCGGGGTACGGGTCAAGTATCACCTACGTACATCATCATTCGTATAATATCATCATCAAATAATGTCATGATCAAAGGTACTATACTGTAATCGCATACATCCCAATATCATCAATCATATATCATTGTCTGCGAACATATACGTCATCAATTGTTCCTCGGAAATATCATGTCATATATATCATATCGTAATCAGGTCATACATATATCATATCGTAATCAAGTCACACATATATCATATCATAACCAAGTCACACATATATCATATCATAATCAAGTCACATGTTACGGTCCGGGTTCTATTCTAGAGTCCCGTATATCTCAATGTCATCATCACCTATTATCGTTTATGTATACATATCCATTCTCTCATTTTCCAACGATCCGCTAAGATCATAATATGACTGTATAGCCAAGAGATTACGGCATCAAGCCCAGTTATATCGTCTCATCCCCATGTATCATATAACATCCTTATATCACATATACATGTTGTGTATATATACACCTACACACATTCCTACTTATATATACACATGCACATATACATCAAGCCAAGTTTCTGTGTGTGCGTGTGTGTGTCTACCTAAAACCTACGAATTTCCTCCAAGACATTCCTCCTCTGGTAAAGTCTATCTAAATCAGTCTAGTCCAACCTAAGGTCTTTAATAGGGTCCTACTCGCCAAGAATCTAAGGTCACGTCCGACTTTCTAATGACAATAAGCAATATCCCTATTCTACGTTTGCGGGGGTGCTAAACGCCATCCACCCGACTTTCCCCGTAGATATACATCTACTCACCTGGTCCTTGTCTGCCGAAGACGAGTCGCACTCCTCTTCTTCCTCGTCCGAAGTCCACGCGAGGGGTACCTATACGCAAACATATATAATATCGTAAACTGAATCACGGACAAAACCAAAACGACGCACGAAACGCGCATAGGTTAAAACCTATGCCCGCTCATGCAAAAGAACCAAATATCGCTCGATATCGGCGTACAAACGCCGATTGATCGAGATAAAACACCAAAAAACAACTCGTAGCTTTAAAACTCATTACTTATAATATAAAACACGATTTAATTCATCGAAACCCTAAAATCGATCAAATCGTCCAATTTCGCAAAACCTTGAAAATGTCAATTTACCGTTTTACTTCAAAACTTGATGTTTAAAAGAAACTAATGGTCATAATATTCATTAAATAACATAACTAGATTATATAAACCATTACCATATTTTTCTCACACCATTTTGTCTTAATTTAAAATTTCTAGTTTGCAAATTAGCCAAAATTAACAATTGTTAAGCAAAAATTCACAATTCCACTACTAAACTTGATTTTGCATATATTAAAGTGTTAAACCACTCCATGAAACCTTAAGAATGAGCTAAAGCCCTAATTAGATTTTTAATACTACATTTTAAATTAATTTCTAAAACCTAGTTTACCGAAATAGCATATTTATCACATTATATTAACTAACAATTTGAAACTAATAATTAGATTAGGTCTTTCATTCATTTAACATGTTAATATTCTCATTAAAAACACAATATAATGATAAAAACTTTAATTAGAATTTTAACACACCAATATATATAATTTATAAAAATCTAGTTAGCAAAATTGCTTAATTTAAACAATTTTGAATGCACAAATTATAATACATCAACCATGCTATATTTTTCCCTTCTAAAAATGTTAAGCTACTTATTATAACCCCACTTAATTAATAAAAACCCTTACTTTATTTTAGAAACCCTATCTTGAATTTTAAACTTGCAATTAGTATTAATTAAGAAAATCTAAATATGCTAAATAAAAGCATTTAACAACAATTAATCATAAGAATAAAAATTATACCTTCAAAGCATTTGATCCAAACATTAAAATATACTTCCAAAATAATGGTTTCCAACTCCAAATTCCATTCTAAATAAGTCAAAGGAAAATGGTAGAGATTGAATGTTGATTTTTGAGGTTTATTTTTGGAATTTTTGATGATTTTGATGATTTTTAATGCAAAAATAAAGGGGGGGGGGGGAATTTTGGGGCTGCCCATGGAGGTGAGGCCGGCCATGAGGTGAGGAAAAGAGAGGAAGAAGGAATGAAGAATAGTGTAGAACATTCTCCAACGAAATACACCTTTTATGTCTTTTCATAATTTCTTTATTTTATTAATTTTCTTAATTCAATTCATCATAGAAAACTCTAGAATTTTAAAGACAATTCAAGAAGAGATTAGCATGCTAAAAAGCTAATTCTAATATGACATGGTTCACTTTTGAAAAATAAACCCATTGCAAATTGTAATTTACACTAATTTAATGTATATTTAAAAGCTTATGTTAATATTTAAAATAATTAATTTAGGAAAAATATTTCATTAAACTAAAAATTTATAAGTGACTAAATAAACACCATTTACTAGTAATTACATGATTAAAATAGGACTTTTTAAATTTATAATGAAAAATAATTATGGTTAAATTTTACGAAAAATACGTTTTATTTTACCGAAAATCAGAAAATTCATTTAAAGGGTTTTATTTATCTAATTTTTTTTAATTATTTTTAAAACGTTACAAGAAGCCGCTTTGACGACTGTTCATATCATAATATTGCATTATTATATTCCCCATTCCTAGTCATTCTACAAATAAACAGGTGCTTTTGACCCATGTCTGCTACTTAGTTGCAGGTTACAGATTCTCGGGACAAAAACAGTGAAAAAGACAAAAGACGATACAAAAGTGAGACTACGACCAATAAATGTTAGAATCTTGATCAAGCCTACACGAAAATCAGTTCACAAAGTACAAAGCAGTGCAAGGTTCAAGACTTTGTCACGAAGCAATGGTAAAAGTCCACTACAAGTAATCACTGTGGAAATCTGGAAGAGAACCAGAAGGTATTCTGAAGAAAAAAGTAGCCAAAATGCAACAGACCAAGCCTAAGAATTTGCAGCCAACATGACCACTATTTAGCCGCGGAACCGCGGCCAAACAGTGGGTTTGGCCGCGGAACCGCGGCCATAAGGAGCCCTTGTCGGTGCAAAAATCCGTGCGTTTCCCGTGTCGGTGGAAATGTAATGGAATGGTGGCGCGTTGACTAATCTTCTTAGGGGTATACTTGTAATTGCAGATATGAGTCAATTGTAACCCTAGCGTTTCTATGATCTATAAATAGAACCCTATACCTCTTTTGGAGGTATGCCTTCTTTCATTAATAAAATTCAGAATTCTTTTGGAGAGCATTGATGCCTTTTTTCATTTCATCTATTCAGATCTGACAAGTCTTGTGTAAATATTTGGAGAGAGCCATCAAGTAAGTAGTTTTATTTAATTGCCCTAGTATAGATTTTAATTTCTTTCCCTAGTTAGATAGATAGAATGTTCTTCAATTCCCTAATGAGCGAGTAGTCTCCTCGCTTGTTAGGGTTAGCTTTGGGGAAGGCTTTTGAGAGATGAGATCTCTCATCCATTTCTTTCCCATCACACTTTTTTAATAGGACTCCATGCATACATGCACACACCGCTCCCTACGGCACCCTATCTCTCGAGGTAGCGGTGATACCGTAGTATAAAGGCCCGGTTGAGCGTGTTTTCCATGGAGGTTGGGGTAAGGATTGATAAAGGAAGGACAAGAATTTAGAGGAAGAAACATCTTCCCGAATGGTTCTAATCCTCTTTATTAATAATTACCATAACACCTCATAGATTTTAATTTGGGTATAGAAAGCGGTGAGATTTATTTACATTTCCAAAGCTACCATAAACCTAACCCTAGCAAGATTTAGATCTAGATTAAATTAGTTTTTATATTTAATCAATCCGACGCCCATCGGAATTAGCTCGTAAGAACAATTAGGAAATTCACAAAATCCCTGTGGACCGACCCGTACTCACCGGCTAGCTACCAAGCGACGCCGTTCTTGATTGCGGTTTAGAAATATTTTTGACATACAAATCAAATGGCGGCATTGCCGGGGATGGCGTGTTATTTCCTTTTTGCAATTTCGGGTTAATCTAAAAATTGAAAAAATCATAAAAACTAAAAAATTATAAAAATTTATCATTTTGTTATTTTGTGAAGGGTATCTTTGTTTGAATTTTGCAGGATCTACAATCAAGTTCGGATCTGGAAATCTCCAGAGATCAAAATAGTAAACGAAAGATCTGAACAGCAGAAGAAAATCAAAACAGAAGAACAGAAAAAATTTTGAGAAGTGCGCCGCCGCCTCCGCCGCGTTTCCGCCGCCGCAAGCCCCTTCTGGCCGCGGAACCGCCGCGCCCTGGCGACATCACCAAAAAAAACGGCCACGAAACCGCGGCAATAACACTACTTTGGCGGCGGAAGCGCGGTAAAAAAAAACACTGTGAACTTTCTCTCTCCTCTTCTGCAAATCCCAATATATCTTCTGTAAAATCTCCTGCAGGATTCTTTACGCTTAAAAAAATCTTTCCCTTCGAATAACAAATCTTGTGCAGGATTCTTTGCGCCGCACTTAAAATAAAAAATTGATTGCAAGTGGTTGTTGTTCACACCATAATATTGTATTATTATATTCCCCATTCTTATACTTTTTATAAATAAACAGGTGCTTTTGACGCATGTCTGCTATATATTACAGGTTACAGGTTCTTGGACAGAAAACAGTGAAAACAATGAAAAGACGATGCAAAAGTGGGACTTTGACCGACAAACAGAGAATCTTGATCAAGCCTATACAAAGATCAGTACAAAGCAGCGCAAGGTTCAAGACTTCGTCACGAAACAACGGTAAAAGTCCGCTACAATGTTCACTGTGAAGATCTGGAGAATATGTAGAAGCCAATCTGAGAAAAGACCTATAAAAGTAGAAAGTACAAGTCAGCAGGAGCCATCACACCAAATTGTATGCATCAATCCTCTTGTTTGGCCGCGGAACCGCGGCCAAACCATGCCTCGGGCCGCGGTTCCGCGGCAGAGTAGTGCAATCAGGAGAAAAACTTTTTACCATATTTTTGTGGCGGCGTTGACTAGGTCTTTTCTTAGGGGTATTTTCGTAAAAGCAGATATGCGAATCAAATGTAACCTAGGGTTTCCTATTCTCTATAAATAGGAACTTTAATCATTGTAATTTCTTATGCCTCCCTTCATTAATAAATTTTAGAATTCTTTTGGAGAGCATCGGTGCCTCTTTTCAATTCATGAATTCAGATCTGAAAACCCTATGTTGATGTTTGGAGAGAGCCATCTGTAAGTAGTTTTATTTAATTGCTCTAGTTTAGATTTTAATTCCTTGCCTTAAATGTTAGCTTTGTGGAAGGCTTTTTGAGAGATGAGATCTCTCATCCCTTTCGTACCCATCACATACAATCAATAGGACTCCATGCATACACGCACACACCGCGCCCTACGGCACCCTATCCCTCGAGGTAGCAGTGATACCGTAGTATAAAGGCCCGGTTGCGCGCGTTTTCCATGGAGGTTAGGGTAAGGATCTCTAAAGGAAGGACAAGAACCTAGAGGAAGGAGCACCTTCCCGAATGGATCTAATCCCCTTTATTGATAATTACCATAACTCCTCTTAGATCCTAATTTGGGTATAGAAAGCGTTGAGATTTATTTACATTTCCAAACCATTCCTAAACCTAACCCTAGCAAGATTTAGATCTAGATAATTTTAATATAGATAGATTTAGTTTTTAGATTTAATAATCAATCTGAACACCCTTCGGAATTAACTCGTAAAAGCGATTAGGAGATTCACAACATCCCTGTGAACCGACCCGTACTCACCGGCTAGCTACATGCGACGCCGTTCTTGATTGCGGTAACATATATTTTTGAGATCAATCAAATGGCGCCGTTGCCGGGGATGGCATAAAACTTTCCTTTTTGCAATTTCGGTTTAATCTTAATAAACTTAAAAAATCATAAAAATCTGAAAAATCAAAAAAAAATTAAAAAATTAAAAAAAAATACATCATCTGTTATTTTGGAAAGGGAAGTCTGTTGTTTGAATTTTGCAGGATCTACACAAATTCGGATCTGGATATTTACAGAAAACAAATCAGCAAAGAGACGATCCTGACAACAGAAGATTACAACAAACAAGGAACAAAAAGAATTTGGAGATCTGAACCCCTCATTTCGCCGCTAAACCGCCGCGGAAACCACCCTTATACCGCGGATCCGCCGCGGTCTTGGAAGATCAGAACGTAGGAAAAATTCTTGGGAACCTTTACGGCTTTTTGACCGCGAAAAAGCGGCACTAAGGCTCTTTGGCCGCGGAATGGCGGCGCGCTGTTGACATCATCTTCTTAAAAAAATTTCTGTAAGACTCTCTGTTCTTCCTCTGCAAAAATCTTCATATATCTTCTGGAAATTCCTGCAGTATTCCGTGAGCTATAAAATATATTCCCTTCCATATAACAAATCTTGTGCAGGATTTTTGGGCCCCGCTTAAAATGAAAATTGATTGCAAGTAATATTTTTCTGTTGCATATCTTTTATCAACAATCTTTTTTCAACAATTTCCAAATAAAGAAAAAGGAAAAAGGACAAATCTTTTATAGAAACTTGCAAATTGTTTGCCGCAAATAAATCCTTGCACCACCACAAATCTTCTTTCTTTTCACCCTTTCTTCTAACATGGGTACCCCACATAATAAATCACTTGTCGAACTTTGGTATGCCGAATCTAACTTTGCGTCGTACGTCAATTTGTTTGGTCAATTTAAAGACGATCTTTCCTTACCTAAAATATCTTTGAAAGATCAAATAGAGGAGTCTAGGAGAAACAGTTCGACATTTCAACCCACTTTGTGTCAACCAAGTCAACCTTTACCACCTCCATATGTTGACACTACTTTTTCGAGTCCTTCTGTCACTCCTAAGCCGATGTCCATTGCTGAGCATATTGCTCAATCTTGCAGCCGATCTTTCACCCCTCTCCACTCATCTAGTTCTAGGGGCCCGCACGATTATTCACCTTTTTATCCACATGTTGACCCTACCCCTGTCCAACCACCTACTTCCTACTAGTCCTACCCGACTTTTCCACCGTTACTAAACAATGTTTCTACACATCCATTAGGGAGTTTCACATATCCAAACAATTTCGAATCTTTTACCGAAACCCTCTTACCACCAAAGTCTAGTTTGGAAGAGTCGTTGGAAGCTTATATTGCTGCAACAAACAAAATGGTTAGAAATGTGGAAGCGTCCGTGGCCGCCCTTATGCAACATGCTGAATCGGTAGCTAGTTTCCCGCTAGCTCCAAATTTTTCAATGTATGAGGAGGCGGTTGGACAGAATGAGAATGTGAGAGGATTTCCAAATCAAACCTACCCTTACCCAATTGAAGCCCACAACTCCAGTTTTCCATCGATTATTTCAAATGATTCACCAGTTGAAAATAAAAACGAGTTGTGTGATTTTGTAGTGTTTGATTTGCCAAATTGTGAAGAACCCCTTTCGAGTGAAACCACACCTAATCCTTTCGATCTTTACACCTCCACTCTAGAACCTAAATCGATAAATATCCATGCTTTTGATGAGGTGTCTAAGAATATTGATTTTCACTTGATTGAGGATATAGACGCCGGGAATATTTCGGATGATGAACCAGTAGATTTAATTGAAATTCTGTGTCCCATTCATCATCCCGAGTCATTAGATGTTTCTCCCGAACCTCATATGCGTCTTGATTTTGATGATAATGGCATGGATGAGTTGAATTTTAAGAAGAATTATAAGGATAGTATTGAGGAGAGTTTTGAGGATCATATTGAGATTGAACCATTTTTCCTTGATGTGTCGGATTTTCCAATTCATTCTCCCGAACCTTTAATTATTATATCACCCTCCCTCCTTTCCATCGTTCCGACCACGCTTGAAGACTGTGAGCTTGAAAAATTTTCCTTTGAATCTGATACTGTTCTCACAGATGATAACACTTACGAGTGTTTCACTTTTTCGGACGATATTGATGACTCACCATCCGAGTTTGAGTCCTTTACATTTTCAGATGAGTTAGTTGAACCATCATACTCGGTTGCTTACAGTAGTTTCGAACCATTAATGGAATCTTTCAAGTTTGAGACAGTTTACTACGGTGAGAATGAGACTATCCCTAATAACCTTCCTTTCGTCCTTCCTATCGTTCCGACCGTACAAGAGACCGTTACGCTTTCACCTCCTATACCAAGTTCGGCGTACCCATGTTTTCTTGCGAATCTTGAGGAATTTGACCCCATTTCTCGACGGGTTGATAGGTTAGCGCAATCGCTTTTAACACATCGGTCATCACAAATTGCGCTAATTTATTCACTCGCTTTACACCCTCAAGATCGTACTCCACTTCTTTCTTCTTTCCGCCATTCTTCTCCCCCACCGAGACCATATTCTCTTGTTCCCATTCGGTCACGTGTGTTTCTCATCTCTTTTCTTTCTCCTCCATTCTTTCACCAACTAGACCATTACCACGATAAGATTTTTGAACGGTTGGTGCTAACCTTTGGCTTGTGTAAGGCCAAGCTTAAGTTTAGGGAGGAACCTTATTGTATATATGTATATATATTTTTGTTTTCTTTTTCTATAAAAAAAATAAAAAAACAAAAAAAATTATAAATAAATAAACAGGGGAGTGCCGGCATTTTTGACCCTCTTGGTTTAGCATGACAGTGAGGACACTGTCAAGTTCAAGTTTGGGGGTATGCTCGGTATGTCTTCTTCCTTCGCATTCATTTGTACATATTTTTGCATATTTATTTGAAAACCCATAAAAATTGAAAATTTTCAAAAAATATAAAAATTAATGTATTCAATTTTGGCTAATTGACTTGAGTTTGAAAAATAAGTTAACTGGCTAAGAACAACTAGATCTTAGACTTAGTAAATTAAAAAGCCTAAAGATAACCTTCCTTAAATTTTAGCGGTAGAAAGTATATGTCTTTGTAGTTTATTTAGAAATAGGCAAATTTTGAGTTCACTTCTTGGGCTAAGTCGAAACAAAGGAAAAGTATTGATGTTCTTATTAAAGTAAGAGTTTGAAAAATAGTTCCTAGCTTAAGTCTAGATTCTGAAAACGTATACCCTACAATTTGCACAATCACGCACCTTGAAACTTGGAATAGTAGAAGAGACCTTGAAATGCTCTTGTCTTAAGTCCTTAGTACAATGAAAATGAAAAAAATATATAAGTGTGAATAAAGAATAAAAAAAAATGGACACTGGTTTTTGTGATTACTTAAGACTGCAAAAATAGAAAAATATTTAGCGAGGGTGCTTCATCACCTAGTGCCTTAGACCAACTGGTTTGGGAGTCACTGCTAAAAAGCCTTGGGTGTTGCAAGACTAGGAATTATGATTCAAAGTGCAAACGCATCTTGTAATCGGTCGTTGGTACCTCAAAAAGTATTAACGGTCGCATGAACGATGTGTAAGCAAAATTCAATTAAAAATTCACCAACTAATTATTACTTTGGACAACGGACAAGGGTATGATTGCTTGATTTGAATTTCCAAGTGTAGGGGTGATTTATACACACACGTAGGGGTATGTGATTGGGATTTAGATAAGAGAGAGGATTGAAGAATAGAACTTGTATCTTTAGTAGAATTGATAAAAATTCCTAAGTGGAGAAGGAACCCTAGAAGGAAAACTTAAGAGATGCCGAAAGCTAGGTAAGTCTATAGAACATATATAATTTTAAGTTAAATGATGAGGAAGTGTGAAGAATATGGGTGGATAATTTACGAGTAGAAGATAATAGAATTCCTTGTTGGAAAACTTAATTGGAGAACAAAAGTCGAAAAGCCAAATTGATAGGATTTTGTGGGTAGTATCCGCTGAAAACCCTCAGGAGACAACACTCCTCCTACTAGGGACACCTAGAGGTTTAACGGCTTGTTGCACGTGCTCAGTGCAATCACGTTTCCCTGCGAAAGTGCGGTTAGGTTTTGTAGCGAATAAAAATAAGTTTGCTCGAGGACGAGCAAAATATAAGTTTGGGGGTATTTGTTCACACCATAATATTGTATTATTATATTCCCCATTCTTATTCATTTTATAAATAAACAGGTGCTTTTGACGCATGTCTGCTACGTATTACAGGTTATAGGTTCTTGGACAGAAAACAGTGAAAACAATGAAAATACGATGCAAAAGTGGGACTTTGACCGACAAACAGAGAATCTTGATCAAGCCTATACAAAGATCAGTACAAAGCAGCGCAAGGTTCAAGACTTCGTCACGAAACAACGGTAAAAGTCCGCTACAATGTTCACTGTGAAGATCTGGAGAATTTGTAGAAGCCAATCTGAGAAAAGACCTATAAAAGTAGAAAGTACAAGTCAGCAGAAGCCATCACACCAAATTGTATGCATCAATCCTATTGTTTGGCCGCGGAACTGCGGCCAAACCATGCCTCGGGCCGCAGTTCCGTGGCAGAGTAGTGCAATCAGGAGAAAAACTTTTTACCATATTTTTGTGGCGGCGTTGACTAGGTCTTTTCTTAGGGGTATTTTCATAAAAGCAGATATGCGAATCAAATGTAACCTAGGGTTTCCTATTCTCTATAAATAGGAACTCTAATCATTGTAATTTCTTATGCCTCCCTTCATTAATAAATTTTAGAATTCTTTTGAAGAGCATCGGTGCCTCTTTTCAATTCATGAATTCAGATCTGACAACCCTGTGTTGATGTTTGGAGAGAGCCATCTGTAAGTAGTTTTATTTAATTGCTCCAGTTTAGATTTTAATTTCTTGCTTTAAATGTTAGCTTTGGGGAAGGCTTTTTGAGAGATAAGATCTCTCATCCCTTTCGTACCCATCACATACAATCAATAGGACTCCATGGATACACGCACACACTGCGCCCTACGGCACCCTATCCCTCGAGGTACCAGTGATACCGTAGTATAAAGGCCCGGTTGCGCGCGTTTTTCATGGAGGTTAGGGTAAGGATCTCTAAAGGAAGGACAAGAACCTAGAGGAAGGAGCACCTTCCCGAATGGATTTAATCCCCTTTATTGATAATTACCATAACTCCTCTTAGATCCTAATTTGGGTATAGAAAGCGTTGAGATTTATTTACATTTCCAAACCATTCCTAAACCTAACCCTAGCAAGATTTAGATCTAGATAATTTTAGTATAGATAGATTTAGTTTTTAGATTTAATAATCAATCCGAACACCCTTCGGAATTAACTCGTAAAAGCGATTAGGAGATTCACAACATCCCTGTGGACCGACCCGTACTCTCCGGCTAGCTACATGCGACGCCGTTCTTGATTGCGGTAACATATATTTTTGAGATCAATCAGTTGTTACTGTTTTGTATATATTTAATCTGACTTTAAGGGGCTTGAGACCAATCCAGATTGGGTGGGGATTTCATCATCCTTCCCAGGACCCCAGAAATCACATAAGACATTTGCATTGACCAATCTTTAATTAAAAAATACTAGACTCAGCCCTAAGGACGTCGCGCTCAATAGGACAGAGGACTAGTCGTAGGCATCGGCCGTTGATCCTAACCTGACTTTGCGGTGTCTAGGAAAGTGTTTCTAAGGCGAGTGGTTACTTAATTAGGGCCACTACTTGTAGTGGAGAGCCTCCCACTCACCTGGCACTTACCTGGCCGCAATTGGCGGTGAAGAGGCGGTTTGAGGTCCTATTTCTAGCCCTTTGGAACAGTTAGGAGCTGTCTAGCTGACCTAGGTGACCCTAGATCTACGCCTGATTGTGCATTTATGGTTGATCAAAAGTGTGTCTAAGCCCTTTATCGAAAATCTTTTTTGCAAAAAGTTCCAAATAAATAGAAGAAAAAAAGAAATTTTTTTTAATAAAAACTTGCAAAATTTTGTCGCTAAGAAATCCGTGTACCCCACCTTCTCTCTCTTCTCCTTCTTACATCATGGGTACCCCACCTCACAAATCTCTTGCCGAACTTTGGTACCCTGAACCAAACTTTGTCTCTTACCCGAATTGTTTTGGTCGAATTACGGACGACCCCTCCATACCCAAAATTTCTTTGAAAGATCGAATAGAAGCGTCTAGGAGAAACAGTTCGACTTTGCAATCCACTTTGTATCAACCTTCACCACCTTCGTACGTTGATACCACTTTTTCGAGTCCTGTTGTAACTCCTAAACCCATATCTATAGCTGAACACATTGAACAATCTCGTAGCCGATCTTTCACTCCTCTCCACACATCCTGTTCTAGGGATCAACAAGTCCATTCACCATTTTATCCAAATGTTGATCCTACTCCTGTCCAACTATCCAATTCCTACCAGTCCTACCCAACTTTCCCACCTTCTCTAGACATTGCTTCGACACAACCATTTGGGAGTTTCATGTATCCAAACAATTTTGAATCTTTTACCGTAACCCCTTCACAACCCATGTCTAGTTTGGAACAGTCGTTGGAGGCTTATATTTTAGCAACAAACAAAATGATGAGGAATGTGGATGCGTCCATGGCCGCCCTTATGCAACCTAGTGAACCGGCAGCTAGTTTCCAACTAAATCCAAAAATTCCAATGTATGAGGAGGCGGTTGGACAGAGTGAGAATTTGAGAGGAGTTCCAAATCAAATCTATCCATGCCCAATTGAATCCAACAACTCCAGTTTTCAAACATGTCTCCAAAATAATGAGTTGTGCGACTTTGTAGTGCTTGATTTGCCAGATTGTGAAGAGTCTCTTTCGAGTGAAACCACACTTAATTCTTTCGATCTATACACCTCCAATCTAGAACCTGAATTGATAAATATCCATGCTTTTGATGAGGTGTCCGAAAAAATTGATTTTCACTTGATTGAGGATATAGACGCCGGGAATATTTTGGATGATGAACCCGTAAATTTGACTGAAATTTTATCTCCAATTCATCATCCTAAGTCATTAAATGTTTCTCCCGAAATTCATATGCGTCTTGATTTTGATGATAATGGCATGGATAAGCTAAATTTTGAGGAGAATTATGAGGAGAGAACCATTTTTGTTTGATGTGTTGGATTTTCCAATTCATCCTCCTACTGTTACACTTCCTAAATCAAACACCCTCATTTCCATCGTTCTGACCACGCAAAAGATCACGCTTGAAGACTGTGAGCTTGAAAAAATTCTCTTTGAATCTGACACAGTTCTCACAGACGATAATGATTACGAGTGTTTCACTTTTTCGGACGATGTTGAAAACTCTCCTCCCCAGTTTGAGTCCTTTACATTTTCAGATGAGTTAGTTGAACCATCAGACTCGGTTGCTTACAGTCATTTCGAACCATTGATGGAATCCATCAAGTTCGAGACAGATTACTTAGGTGAGAATAAGACTATCCCTAAATCACTCCTTTTCGTCCCTCCTATCGTTTCGACCACGCAAGACTCCGTCGCGTTTCCATTTTCAATGAAGGGTTTACCAAGATCGACGTACCCATGTTTTCTTGCGAATCTTTAGGAATTTGACCCCATTTCTCGACGGGTTGATAGATTAGCACAATCATTTTTAACACATCGGTCATCACAAATTGCGCTAATTTATTTACTCGATTTACACCCTCATGTTCGTACTACACTTCTTTCTCTTTTCCACCATTCTTCTCCTCCACCGAGACCGTATACCGCTTCTATCCCCACACGGTCTCATGTGTTTCTCATTTCTTTTCTTTCCACTCCATTCTTTCACCAACCCTACCATTACCATGATAAGATTTTTGAATGGTTGGTGCTAACCTTTGGCTTATGTAAGGCCTTGCTTAGTTTGGGGAGGACCTTGTTGTATATATGTGTATATATTTTTTGTTTTCTTTTCTAATAAAAAAAATTTTCAATAAAAAAAAATTATAAATAAATAAACAGGGGAGTGCCGACATTCTAAACCCTCTTGGTGTAGCATGACAGTGAGGACACTGTCAAGTTTAAGTTTGGGGGTAAGCCTTCTTCTTTCGTATTCATATATATATTTTTGCATTTGCATACTTATTTTAAAACCCATAAAAATTAAAAAATTTCAAAAATTATAAAAATTAAAGTATTCAATTTTGGCCATAATTGACTTAAGTTTGACAAATAGGTTAACTAGCTAGGAACAACTAGATCTAGACTTAGTAAATTAAACCCCTAAAAATAACCTTTCTTAAAATTTAACGGTAGAAAGTATATGTCTTTGTAGTGCATTTAGAAATAGGCAAATTTTGAGTTCACTTCTTGGGCTAAGTTAAAACAAGGGAAAAGTATTGATGTTCTTATTAGAGTATAAGTTTGAAAAATAATTCCTAACTTAAGTCTAAATTCTGAAAATGTATACCCTACAAATTGCACAAACACGCACCTTGAAACTTGGAATAGTGCGAAGAAAATAAAATAAAAATTCAAGTGTGAATAAAGAAAAAAAAAATGAACACCGGTTTTTGTGATTACTTAAGGCTGCAAAATAGAAAAATATTTAGCGAGGGTGCTTCATCACCTAGTGCCTTAGACCAACTGGTTTGGGAGTCACTGCTAAAGCCTTAGGTGTTACAAGACTAGGAATTCGCTTTAATGTGCAAACACATCTTGTAATCGATTGTTGGTACCTCAAGAAGTATTAACGGTCGCATGAAGGATGTGTGAGCAAATTTTATCTAAAAATTCACCAATTAAGAAGTACTTTGGACAACGGACAAGAGTATGATTGCTTGATTTGAATTTCCAAGTGTAGGGGTGATTTATACACACACGTAGGGGTATGTGATTGGGATTTAGATAAGAGATAGGAATGAAGAATAGGACTTGTATCTTTAGTAGAGATGATAAAAATTCCTATGTTGAGATAGAACCCTAGAAGGAAAACTTAAGAGATGCCGAAAGCTAAGTAAGTCTACAGAATATATATATAATCTTAAGTTAAATGATAAGGAAGCGTGAAGAATACGGGTGGATGATTTATGAGTCGAAGATAATAGACTTCCTTGTTGGAAAACCTAATTGGAGAATAAAAGTTGATAGGCCGAATTGATAGGATTTTGTGGGTAGTATCCGCTGAAAACCCTCAGGAGACAACACTCCTCCTACTAGTAGAGGTTTAACGGCTTATTGCACGAGCTCAGTGCAATCGCGATTCCCTGTGAAAATGTGGTTAGGATTTTGTCGAGAATAAAACTAGGTTTGCTTGAGAACGAGCAAAAGATAAGTTTGAGGGTATTTGTTCATATCATAATATTGAATTATTATATTCCCCATTCCTAGTCATTCTACAAATAAACAGGTGCTTTTGACCCATGTCTGCTACTTAGTTGCAGGTTACAGATTCTCGGGACAAAACAGTGAAAAAGACAAAAGACGATACAAAAGTGAGACTACGACCAATAAATGTTGGAATCTTGATCAAGCCTACACGAAGATCAGTTCACAAAGTACAAGGCAGTGCAAGGTTCAAGACTTCGTCACGAAGAAATGGTAAAAGTCCACTACAAGTAATTAATGTGGAAATCTGGAAGAGAACCCGAAAGTATTCTGAAGAAAAAAGTGAAGAAAAAAGTAGCCAAAATGCAACAGACCAAGCCCAAGAATTTGCAGCCAACATGACCACTATTTAGCCGTGGAACCGCGGCCATAAGGATCCCTTGTCGATGCAAAAATCCGTGCGTTGCCCGTGTCGGTGGAAATGTAATGGAATGGTGGCGCGTTGACTAGTCTTCTTAGGGGTATACTTGTAATTGCAGATATGAGTCAATTGTAACCCTAGGGTTTCTATGATCCATAAATAGAACCCTATACCTCTTTTGGAGGTATGCCTCCTTTCATTAATAAAATTCAGAATTCTTTTAAAGAGCATCGATGCCTTTTTTCATTTCATCTATTCAGATCTGACAAGTCTTGTGTAAATGTTTGGAGAGAGCAATCAAGTAAGTAGTTTTATTTAATTGCCCTGGTATAGATTTTAATTCTTTGCCCTGGTTAGATAGATAGAATGTTCTCCAATTCTCTAATGAGCGAATAGTCTCCTCGCTTGTTAGGGTTAGCTTTGGAGAAGGCTTTTGAGAGATGAGATCTCTCATCCTTTTCTTGCCCATCACACTTTTTTAATAGGACTCCATGCATACATGCACACACCGCTTCCTACGGCACCCTATCCCTCGAGGTAGCGGTGATACCATAGTATAAAGGCCCGGTTGAGCGTGTTTTCCATGGAGGTTAGGGTAAGGATTGATAAAGGAAGGACTGTTTCCCCTAATCAGTGCAAAGCTCTGTTGGAAATTCAAAATTCAAATTTTGAAGCAACGCTTCAAATCCCGGGCGCAACGCGCCACGTGTCAGGCGCAGATAAATCAGCGCGGCGCCCAAAGCGGCGCACCCAATAAGAGCAAAGCTCTATTTAAAGCAAAATTAAAGGAAGCAACGCTTCAGTCGCGCTGCGCTTTGCGCTGCGCGACACGTGTCAGCGCAGATGCGCTAGCGCAGTCGCGCTGCGCTGTGCGCTGCGTGACACATGTCACGCGCTGGGGCATTTGCACCAAACAGAATTAAGATTCTAAAGAAATCTTTCTGTTCTTGTTAAAACAAGAAGATTTTCTTCTGTAAAACAGAAGCCCTTAGATCAAAGATCCAACGGTGGGGAAAATTCCCCAAATCACTCAGAGAAAGATCTCTTTAAAAAATTTAACTAATTTATGTGCACTATAAAAAAGACCCTAGACCTCAAAAAAAAGGAGGAACATTTTGTAAAAAATTAAACAGAGAGAACTATGAAGAATTGGAGAGAAATCCTCAAGAACAAAAAAGGTAAAAAAAAAACCTTTAGAAAAAGAGAAAATTCTCTTATGAACAGATCATTGATCTGAGAACAAGATCAAAGATCTCTAATAAAAAAGAAAAATAAATGATAATAAGTGCTTTGCACTTTTCTATGAACCATTGGTTCCCCGAGATAAGAAAAACAAGAACTTGTTTTCTTTGATCTAAATTAGATCAAGAAAACAAACAGTGCTTTGCACTTCTGGTTCTGAATCTAAAACATTCTCAAGTTAACAGTGCCCAACACTCGCCAAAACTGCACTATTGCGCAAGCGGCCAGGAAGCGCCACGTGTTAGCAGTGCAACAGCGCAGCGCACTGATGCAGCGCACTGCGCTGTTGCGCTTGCGCTCACCAGAACGTGACACGTGTCACCTCCACGAGCGCTTGCGCTCATTAATTGGCGCAAAACGCCTAACAAGCCATATGGGGCACTGTCAGAGTATTTAATACTCTGCATTATTAAGAAAAGGGACAGAGCCCAATTAAAAGGCCTAACAGACCTAACCAAAAATGCTATGCATTTTAAAAAAGGGGCAGAGCCCAATTAAAAGGCCTAACAGGCCTAATAAAAAATGCTATGCATTTTTAAAAAAAAGGGCAGAGCCCAACCAAAATAAAGAAAAATAATACAGTAAACGGGCAAGGGCCTAGCACAGGTCCAATAAGCCAAAGACAAAAGAATCTTGAAACTGGACTTAGCCCAATCATCGCCATAAGTCCTCAAATTAAATTGACTGAGCACGGCTGCTCCCTAAATCAATTTACGATCGGTTCGAGGGTACATCTCCGAACTCCTCTGACACCCATCGTTGTAATCCTTCAACGACGTCAGAGAGGTGACGGGTCCCGACGACCACACATCAATATGGACTGTGGGGTCCTTAAACTCGTGGACCGAAACGTCCTTAAACTAATGTTGGACCGAAACGTCCTTAAACTAATGATGGACCACCACGTCCCTAAACTGGCGATGGACCACCATGTCCCTAAACTGGAACATGGACCACTACGTCCCTAAACTGGCGATGGACCACCACGTCCCTAAACTGGAATATGGACCCCATGTCCCTAAACTGGAACATGGACCACTATGTCCATAAACTGGAACAATAGAGCCCCCAAATGCTCTTTTGACGAATCCAAACGATCCCGTTAAGTTGATCTTAGTCTCAAATCAGACTAACGTATCCTTAACAAATGTTTAAGTCGATCTTAGCCTAAATACGGCTAACGTATCCTTAAACCAAAACACCAAACCCAAATCTAAGTAAATACGGATTTGGACTAATCCACGTCCTACGGGCGACGACATCGCTTAGTCTCCGTATACAATCCACGGGCAACCACAAACAAAACAAACACACACGACACGAAATGAAATTCTGGAGAAGGAGAAAGTTGTTACCGCGATGCGGTAGCATAATTAACTGTAGGGGGTTGCGCCTGCAGGGAAGAGCGTCCCCACAATCAAAAACCCCTCAAGCGAGGGGGAATCTGACGAAGTCTGCTACATCGGCCGCATCCGTTTAAACCTCCGATAGACGGTGACATAAATCAACTTGGCATCTTCGGAGAGGTGGACGGGTAAAACCAAATAGCATCTGCCCCGAATCTCAGGCTAGACGCCCTCGCATCGTCGGCCGCCATTCGGAGGGGAACAGATTCTGGCACGCCCGGTGGGACCTTTTCCTCTTTCCACTCCACACTTCATATGTCGTCTTCGCGAACGAATCGCGGTTTGTTAATGGTTGCCTTCGGATTTTAAGTTACTAAGATTTGGTCTTTTGCCTAGTACATAAATCAAGCATCGATGGCCTTTACTTGTTCGAAGTGCTCTAACTGCAGCTACAGCTCGCGTCCGGCCTCAACTGGGGGCATAACCTACGGGCCCCAAGCGGCCTCTTTGTTCACCATGCCCGTGGAGCAGATTACTCAAACCACCACAGGGTTGTTTTTCGGAACTATGCTTCCGCCAACAAGCTTCAGCACCCCCGTGCCCGTACAAGAAGCTCATAGAAGTCGGTCTTCAATCGACTTTCAGCTACTGCGGCCCCTCTCAACGGGTCGCCCAACACCAGTGCCTCGGTCTTCTCCAGGCTGGGCCAAAACTCCTGCATGCCCATAATAAAGCTTGCAATCCTAGGAAAGGTTACCCCAAAAGGAGTACCCAAACCTTCTCCTGAAGTCGTCGAGGCGGCTTCTCCTGTTAAGAGATCGGTCTTTACAAGACTGACCATCCCAACTCCCACTCCTGCTCCTGCTGTTCAAAAGGCATCAGTATTCAATAGGCTGACGCCGGCAACAGCCCCACACCTAAACAGGGCGCAAGAAGAAGTTGTTTCTGTTTCTAAACCGGTATCGACGACTCGTCGCGCCCAACGACGCCACTGGCGCCTGATGAGGAAGACCGGGGGCAACTCCCCTTCTGGGATAACTCCACCAGCTCCAACGGTGGAAGTCAATGCTGCTGTTCCAACTGGGAACTTGAGCTACTAAATAGAGTACGCAGAAACTCGCCGACTGCGGTGCTCGAAAGATCTCCTCCACCAGTAGAGACTGCCGTGGAAGCAGAAAAGCCAGAGCAGTCTCCTCGATCGCTGTCCTCCAAGATCTACAAGACATGGCGGCGAGTCCAAGAATCTGTGATTGATCCTAAGTTCTCTCACTAACAGGAGAAGTTGAAAGGGCGACAAGAAGAAAATCCCCCGGTCAAGCGGCGAAAGGTGACGACCGCTTGGGTGCCCAAAGCAACGGCCCCCTCAACTTCTACGGCCCATAAGAGAAGAAGGCCAGAAAAAGTCCCTACATCGACAACGAATATCAAGGGTGGTGAACCCAAACGCCCTAAGTCAGGGAGCATTGTAGTTCATACCGTCTACGTGGCGTCTGGTAAAGATGACAGTTGCATATCTACGGGTCATCGTCCGCTTACGCGATCAGTGACCAAAGCGCAGGAGCAGCAGCAGAAGCTCCAAGAGATGATGAACGCTATGGCCACACTTACTGGGCCAAAAGAAAACCCTGAAACGCCCTCGGATGAACGCCAAGAGGAAGAAACCGACGCCGAATTCCTTCGTCGAATATTGGAGAAGAAGGATAAAATGGCTGCTGAACAAGCAGCCAACATAAAGCGTATGGGCCTCCTATTCCAAGACATGGTGGGGATGATGATCCAACAAGATCCTCTGGCCGAAGATCCCCCGATCGTCCTTGAAGACGATAGGGGAGAGACGTCAAATCCTCCGCCAGCTCTGTCGACGGCTAAGGAGGATATAATCTCCAAAGCTGATTTGGACGAGTACATAGCCCAACAAATACGGGTTAATCATGCGGCTGAAGCAGCTGGCCAGGTCGTAAAAACGGGGAGGCCATATCCAAGTTGGTATGACCAAATCAAGTACCCGCCCGGTTACACAATTCCCAAGTTCCATGTCTACAATGGGACGGGAAATCCTCACCAGCATGTTGCCCAGTTCAGGGCGCTCTGCGGCAACACCGGTGGTGATGACAAGCTTTTGCTTCGCCAGTTTGTTGCAAGCTTATCAGATACAGCGTTCGAGTGGTACTCTGAGCTCCCGAACGACTCTATCAAAACCTTCACGGAGATGGAGCTGTTGTTTACTCAGCATTTTGCAAGCGCCAGTGAACGCACCCCGATGACGGCACTGATTAACGCCAGGGTATAGCCAGGCGAGACATGGGTTCAATATGCTATACGGTGGCGGAACTTATGGTCGAAGTGCGAGCAGCGCATTGAAGTAGCTCCCGCAGTGGGTATGTTCGTGGGAACCCTTGATCCGCAAGCAACCATCTCACAATTTATGATGTTTTTCAAGTCGACTACCTTCCAGGCCTTGATTGACAAGCTAGCGCAAATGGATCGGATGGGCCATAAACCCCTCTTCCAAAGCCGGACTCCCGAAATGACAAGGGAAAGGGAAAAGCGATCGTTGTCGCTAATGCTCAACAACAACCGAGCGACTCGAAGCCGGTTTTTCGTCAAAATAATATGCGTCCGTACGTAGCCCTTGAGGAGAGGCTAGGACGTTCTTACTCTTTTCCCCGCGATAAAACGAGAAGGTTATTCGAGCTGGCGTTGCGCAACCGACTCATAAATCTGCCGGATCCAAAACGTCCGTTGCAACCAAGTGATGTGAATGAGCCCAACTACTGTCCTTATCATCGAGTACTGGGCCATCCGATCGAAGATTGCTACGTTTTCAAAAATTGGCTTGAAAACCAGTACCGACAGGGCAAATTCGCGTTATCTGACAAATGGAAGGTGAATCCTCCTCCGCCTCACACCTCTAAGGGGACGAATACGCCGGGGGCAACATGCTCCGTCGTTGAAGAAGCTCCTTGGGAGGTTGTATTATCAGCCAAGACAAAGAGAATGCTAAACGATCTTCAGACATGTCCATCGATTCGGTGGAAGAACCCGTTGGAACCGCAGATCATTGAAGGGATGTTGAAGCCACATCCAACTCCAAAGACCGATGGTGGTGGCTCAAACACTCGCAACCAGCCGTCAAAATCTTCGAAGAAGAAGAAAAAGAAATCAAAGAAGCCCGTGAAGCCTGGCGACAAGCGCACGGACTTGCAAAAACAAATTGACGCGCTGGAGGAATACAACCAGAAGGCACGGACTCCCATTACATTCCAAGAGTTCCTCAATCATGTCTTTCAAAAGGAAGATGAGGGAGAAAGTTCATCTGATGAATCTAAAGAATATGTGGCGAGCTGTCATGTGATTTCTCATTCGTTCATGGACGATGAGGAGACTCCTTGCACTGAAACGCAGGGGGCATACCCTGAATCAAAATTTCTGGGGCCATCAGATGAGATAATTGACGCATTCCTTAATGAAGCTCGGTTGAAAAGTAAAGCTGATCGAGAACGCGAGGCGGTCATATTTGAAAGGGCCAAGCGCCAGCGACTTGATGAAAGAGCTGAGACGATCCCGCTGGAGCAAAATACCTCCACTACCGACAAAAGCCAATTCAAGATGAGGAAAAGGTTTGCTAAGGACATATCAATGGGCATGAAGCTACCATCCTCCGAAGGAAACGTTACTGGTGAAGTAGAAATGCACCCCTCCTATTGCTTATATCATCAGAAGATTTCGCACCCCACCGAAGAGTGCAAAGCTTTCGATAGATGGTGGCAAGGATATATTGCTCATCGACAACATTTTAAGCGGGAAAAGCATAAAACTCGTCGGGAGCGAGAAAATGCGACCGAAGGGCTTAAAAGAACTACCGGTGATTGTCGCATGATTGACGCCAGGGGATCACAAGTGCTTACATTCGGGAGTGATTCTGATGAGGAGCTGGAGCTTGCCCCTCTCTTTAAAGAGTCCACCCTGGGAAAAAAAGAAGAACCGAAGGTTTGCGAAAATATACGGCTGCGTAATCGGACGCTGCCTGAAAAGAATCTCGGACCCTCGAACAGAAAAGATAAAGGGAAAGAAAATGTCTCTGAAGATATCGTCTTAGATGACCAAGTTGTGGAGGAGCTAAGCGTCAAGGACCCGCCGAAGAAGAATAAGGTGGATTACAACGTCTTAGCGCATCTAGGGAAGCTGCCCTCACAGCTCAGCATTCTTGACGCCCTTTTGCTATCAAAGGAGGCGAGAGATTCGTTAATCAAGGCATTACAAGATCCGGAACAATTCCAAGCTTTCCTGGCTGAAGAAAAGATGAAGGATGAATTGGAGGAAGTGCATACGGCCGATGTCGCTTTTGGTGATGAAGACCTTCTCCTTGGGACGTGCGAACAAAATCGCCCCCTTTATGTCTCAGGATACTGCCACGATATAAAGATAGGCAAAATCCTGATCGACAATGGATCCTCCGTTAACCTCCTCAATGTGCGGGTGTTAAAAGAAATCTGCATCAGCGTCCAGCACCTTGCTCGGGACAAGATCACCATCTCCGGGTTCGACTCCCAGTCATCAAGAACTCTTGGGTCTGTGATACTGACACTACGCTTTGGGCTACCCGTCACGGACATTAAGTTCCACGTCATAGACGCCAAGACATGCTACAATGCTCTGCTCGGCCGACCGTGGTTACATGAGTACAACGTCATCCCTTCTACACAACATCAGTGTATGAAATACGCTAAGGATGGTCTCGAGTATACCGTGGCGGGAGAACTGAATCCGTTTTCCGTGAACGAAGTCCGCAAATATGAAGATTACAAGTACTTCTTACCGGATTTCGAAGAAACGGAAAGGTGTCACAAGCCGGAAAACAAAGCTAACGCCACCATCCCTGTCTTCGGCAGCGATACCGAGGATGAATAGGAAATAGTTTATTCGGGGCCGCCCCAACACAACAAGCCAGGGCCATCTACTCCTACGTTAATCTTTGGTAGCGACTCGGAAGATGAAGTCCATGCGTATTCCCTGCTCGACCTTCAATACAAACGTCTACAAGTCGCCATGGTGCCGCTTAAACACCGTAAAGAACTGAATACACTTGATATTTACAATGTAGAAGAGCTACAAATATTCTATATCCTTCCCAGGCGAGAAAGCGAAAAAGCAATTCTATTCTACCGCTCTGAAGGAACCAAAGTGGAGAAAGAAATCTGGCATGGCGCGGATCCTACGCTTGACAGGCTTCAGCCTATCCGTCTTCCCAGATATTATACGGAAGGTTTGAAAAAGCTGCTGAAACGCCAGGGGATATCCTTCAAGCAGACCGTTCGAAAAGCCAAGTTCTATGACAAAGTCTGGAACGTTCCCAGGACTCAACACAAACTGCCTAATGGGAGAATGGAAACAATTGGGCTTGGATACATCCGGTCAAAGAAACGAGAGCTACTAAACAGCTGCTATGTCGTGTATGATTTCGATGAAGAAGCGGATGCTCAATGGGAGGACGCTAATCCTGAGCCAGTGAAAGTTCCAGATGCAAAAGAGCCCAGTCCGTCGTTCGAAGAACAAATAGACAAACTTATAAGGGAAGCTGGTCAAAAAGTCTGAGACGACCATAACCGCGAAATGGTCATCTACAAGAAAGCCAAAACGCAACGCCTCCTCCAACAGGCCGCGAAGGATGAAAATGCCGCTCCTTGTCAACCTGTTATAAAGAAGGCCCAACGCAGAGGCAGAAACAAGTCGAAACACGGAAAAGGCGCTCAACAGCAACGAAGTGGGGCTAAAAGGCCACGCAAGCGGGAACCGAGCGGTTCCGATCTATCCCTCATGAGAAAAATAAGTCGAGCATATTCTTTTCCTCAGGACAAGACGAAGAAAATACTTGACCTCGCTTTAAAACATCAGATGCTTACACTGCCGGAGTCTAAACACCCCGAACAAGCAGGCGAAGCCTCTCACCCGGACTATTGCCCTTATCACCGAGTAATAGGGCACCCTCTCGAGAACTGCTTCACCTTCAAGAATTAGGTTGAAGATCAGTATCAGCTAGGCAAGTTCGCTCTGTCCGACAACTGGAGGGTACCGTCGCCACAAAAGCACGAACCCAAGGCCACGGAAGAAGAACCAGTTCCACATTGGGATTAGAAGCGAATTCGTACTTGTCACGTGATAACGATATCAAAAGAAGAGACCGAGAACATGGATGACCTTCCCTGGTGCTTTGAAAACAGCAACGACGAGGTAATCTCAGAATACCCACCAGCGCCAAAAGAGCTGGAAGATGGAATCTATACCACTGCAGATAACCTAAAGAAAATTGAGTTGGGAACGGCGAATGACCCGCGACCGACATTCATCAGCGAGCTGCTATCTGAAGAAAGGGTGGCTGCGTTAAAGGACGTGCTTCTACAGCATAGGGATTGCTTCGCGTGGAACTATTCCAAAATGCCGGGACTAGATCCAGAAATTGCTGTGCACAGATTGGCGATATCTCCGGACGTCAAACCAGTCCAACAGGCGCCAAGAAAAATGCGGCTCGAGCTTGAGATGAGTATCAATGCCTAGATCAAGAAGCTGATCGACTCTGGCTTCATCCAGGAAGTTCAATACCCTGAATGGATCGCCAACATCGTCCCGGTAATGAAGAAAAACGGGACAGTGCGCATATGCGTGGACTTCCGGGATCTCAATAAAGCCTGTCCAAAGGACGATTTCCCAGTGCCAGTTACCGAACTGATGATAGAAAATATGTCCACTCACGAGGTATTCTCTTTCATGGACGGCTCGTCAGGATATAATCAGATAAAAATGCATCCCGAAGACCAGAAGCACACCGCCTTCAGGACTCCTTTGGGTATATTCTGCTACAAGGTGATGCCCTTCGGTTTGAAGAATGCCGGTGCCACCTACCAAAGGGCCATAACGAAGATCTTCGATGACCTTATACACGAAATCGTCGAATGCTATATCGACGATCTCGTGGTTAAAAGCAAATCATACGAGGAACATCTCGAGCATCTGAAGACCGTATTTCAACGTCTTCGACAATACAACTTGAAGATGAACCCTCTCAAGTGTGCATTCGGAGTTTCTTCGGGCAAATTCCTGGGATTCATCGTCCGACACCGGGGTATCGAAATAGATCTGTCAAAGATCAAGGCGATCATGGAAATGCCTCCGCCAAGGACCCTCAAACAGCTGCGGTCTCTCCAAGGAAAGCTCGCATATATACGGCGATTTATAGCCAACCTTTCAGGAAAGTGCCGTCCCTACAGCCACCTGATGAAGAAGGGAACCATGTTCGTTTGGGACCAAAAATGCCAAAGCGCGCTAGACGAGATCAAACAATACCTGCAGAACCCGCCGGTGTTGGCTGCTCCGGTCAAGGGAAAGCCCCTCATTCTTTATACAACCGCTCTCGAAGGCTCCTTAGGCGCACTATGGGCATAAGAGAACGATCAAGGGAAGGAAAGAGCACTCTACTACTTAAGTCGAGTTCTACTCGGGGCAGAAAGCACTTACTCCCCCATTGAAAAATACTGCCTGGCGTTGATCTTCGCGATAACAAAGCTCAGGCACTATGCATTGGCACATGAGGTCCGTCTCATTTTGAAGGTGGACCCCCTTAAATATTTGATGTCGAAGGCCATATTGACGGGACGACTTGCTAAATGGGCCCTGCTCTTGATGGAGTTCTCGATAACGTATCAACCTCTCAAGGCAGTGAAAGGTCAGGCCATCGCCGACTTCCTCGCTGAGCATCCAATAGACGCCGATTCCCCTCTGAATTGCGATCTTCCAGACGAACATGCGTTTGATGCGATCGACGGTGGTGATACCCGATGGGAGCTTTATTTCGATGGAGCATCTTCCGTGAAGAAGCGCAAACAGAGTACCCCTATAATCAAATCGGGGGTAGGACTCATCTTTGTAACTCCACAAGGGGGGATAATGCGCTTTGCTTTCTCCCTAACAGAGCCGAGGACAAATAACGAAGCCGAATACGAAGCTTTGATAGCAGGCCTCGAGATCGCTATTGACATGGGAATTGAAAACCTCCTCATATACGGAGATTCTCAACTGGTCGTTAGTCAAGTAAACAGCGACTACCAAACGTGCAAACCAGAATTGGTGAAGTACGGCGAAAAGGTGCAGCAACTGTTGACCCAAATCCCTTCCTACACTTTGGAAAACATACCGCGCGCGGAAAACAGCAAAGCGGACGCGTTGGCTAGGCTCGCTAAAGAACCGGCTGACAACAACCTCGATGACGTAAGAATCGTGATACAAAGACGTCGGGTGCTAGCCCCAGCAGAAATATCTTCGGAATCATCCGAAGAGGAGGGAGCGAATGAGCAGACGACCCTGCAAAGGATTGGAGAGAAGTCTTTATAGACTACTTCAAATACCGCCGAATGCCTGAAGATGCGCCCTCAAGACATCAGCTTATGAAACGAGCTCTGTCTTTCGCCTTCGTCAATGATACCCTGTACAAGAGGTCGTTTGATTCTTTGTGGTTGAGATGCCTGGGACCAGACGAAGCAAAAAGAGTCGTCCAGGAAGTTCATGATGGACTCTGCGGTTCTCACCAAGCGGGCCCAAAGATGAAGTTGAAGATCAAACGGATGGGCTACTACTGGCCCACGATGATCCAAGACTGCCTTGAGTATGCGAAGCAGTGCCACTCGTACCAAATCCATGGAGACTTCATCCACCAACATCCAAATCCACTTCATCCAACAGTGGCTAGCTGGCCATTCGAAATGTAGAGGACTGACATAGTCGGCCCCATCGAACCAGCATCGTCCAGAGGACATCGTTTCATCCTGGCAACAACTGACTACTTCTCCAAATGGGCAGAAGCAGTACCGTTGAGGGAAGTGAAGACGGAGAATATCCTCCATTTTTTCAAGACGCACATCATTTATCGGTTTGGAACTCCGCGACGGATCATCTCCGATAACGGGCCAGCTTACAGAAGCCACAAAATCAGTCGCTTCGTGCAACAGCACAATATAGACTAGAGATATTCCTCGGTTTATAATCCGCGAGCTAACGGTCTAGCTGAGGCCTTCAATAAGACCTTAACAAAGATTATGAAGAAGACAGTGTCCCGAAATAAGAAGGACTGGCATGAAAGACTGCAAGAAGCTCTTTGGGCGTATCGAACTACGTTCAAGACAGCCACAAACACAACGCCATATGCGCTGGTATTCGGTACAGAAGCAGTACTCCCCCTCGAGATAGAGTTACCCTCTCTGCGAGTGGCAGTCCAATACGAGTTGACGAACTAAGAAAATGCTAACTTTCGGCTTGAGGAGCTTGATGCCCTCAATGAGACCCGGCTCATAGCGCAATAAAATCTGGAGGCCTATAAAGCAAAGATGACGCGGTCATACGAAAGATTGACCCGACCGAGGACATTCCGCCAAGGCGAACTCGTGCAAGTGGTCAAAAAGCCTATGATCCCCAATCGCGCCAAGCGGGGAAAATTCGAGCCAAACTATGAGGGCCCCTACATCATAGATAAAGTTTACCAGGGTGGGGCCTATCTACTCATGGATATACACGGTGAAAGGCCTTTCAGGCCAATAAATGGTCGCTTCCTAAAGAAATACTACGCTTAATGAGCCACAGCCTAGGTCAATGATAGATGACGACGACTATGTCCGCTCGCTATCTTCATCGGCTCAAGCTTTATAAGCAGTAGCCAACTTTCTCAATGCCGGACCGAAACGTCCTTAAACTAATAGCGGACCGAAACGTCCTTAAACTAATACCGCAACATCCGTAGGCTGACAAAAAAAATATATAAAAAAAATATAAATAAATAAAAACGGTATGTCCATAAGCAAAAAAGGACACGGATGAAAACCCGAAAAGGCGCCGTGAGTAAAAACAGCAGGGCTACCGGCGAGTGTTCGTGAAAACCCGAAAGGGCGCGACCTCGTAAAAAATATATATATATATATAAAAAAATAAAAAGAATAAAAAAAAGGGGTATGTCCATAAGCAAAAAGGGCACGAATGAAAACCCGAAAGGGCTCCGTGAGTAAAAACAGCAGGACCGCCGGCGAGTGTTTGTGAAAACCCGAAAGGGCGCAACCTCGTTAAAGGACACTTACAGGGTCCTCTTGATCTTGTAAGGAGAAACCACCTACGTGAGATCCTTACGACTCACAAGGGAGCAACACACTTAGGGATCCTCACGACTCCTAAGGAGAAAATACACTTGAGAGATCCTCACAACTCGTAAGGAGAACTCTCTTATGGGACCCTCACGGCTCATAAGATTTGAAAGTCTTAAGTTACAGAGACCTAAACCTGTGCTTAAGCAAACCCCCCACAATTTTTGATATTGCCCTACAAGTAGTTCAATACTGACCCTTGTATACAATCCACGGGCGCGAATAAACATTTCCCTAACCAAGTTTCATCCGTGATTGGGGATATGTGCGCATGATGAACAACCCTTATAAGTCCTCTCGACTTGCAAGGAGAAAACCCTCTTTTAGGATCCTTACGACTTACAGAGGAACAAACACTCAGGAATCCTCACGATTCCTTAGGAGAAAATATACCTACAAGATCCACGATTTGTAAGGAGAAATACCTTTGTGAAACCCTTACGGCTCACGAAGTCGAAAGCCGTCGACAGGACCTTAACCCTGATCGCTAAGCCACTTTTGTTTGACATCGACAGAGGCAGATGATGATTCGCTCCTGGCAATCTCCCAGTTGTAGCGGTGTTGATGCCGAAATCGGCGTCTAATTTCAGGTTTACGGCGGAAAGCCAGTAGGCCGCACATGCATACGAATTAGCCGAAAGGATGGGGCAACTTGCAATAAAAAAAACAGCAAATAAAATGTATCACGCAAAATAGCCGAAATGATTGGGCAACTTACAATAAAAAGCAGCGAGTGAAAACAAAATAAACAGCCGAATGATTGGGCACCGCGAGAAATAGCCCAAATTCGCGATATAAAAGCTGAAATGATAGAGCATCGCGGAAATAAAACAAAAAAAATGATGATAAAACTTTGGCCCTACAGTTGAGATCACATCGATCCCTGTATACAATCCAAGAGCGCAAACGAAGAGGAAACCATACTCTCTCTCCCAACAGGCTCCGCCAAAAAACGAAGCCAAATCTCGACGGTTCATCCCAACTCCGAAGAAACCAGTGTCTTCGGCAAATACCTCAACTCAGGGAAACAAAAAATCCTTGACGAGAGCCTCCTGATCCGCATCGACTCGCAAAGAAACCAGTGTCTCCGTAGGAAATTCTCGATTCGTTTCAAAACCAGGGAAACAAATAATCCTTGGCGAATACCTCAACTTAGGGAAACAAACAATCCTTGATGAGAACCTCCTGATCCGCATCGACTTGCAGAGAAACCAGTGCCTCCATGGGAAATTCTCGATTCGTTTCAATACCAGGGAAACAAATAATCCTTGGCAAATATCTCAACTCAGGGAAACAAACAATCCTTGATGAGAGCCTCCTAATCCGCGTCGACTCGCAGAGCAATCAGTGCCTCCGTGGGAAATTCTCGATTCGTTTCAACACCAGGGAAACAAATAATCCTTGGCAAATACCTCAACTCAGGGAAACAAACAATCCTTGATGAGAGCCTCCTGATTCGCATCGACTCGCAGAGTAACCAGTGCCTCCGTGGGAAATTCTTGATTCGTTTCAACACCAGGGAAACAAATAATCCCTGGCAAATACCTCAACTCAAGGAAACAAACAATCCTTGACGAGAGCCTCCTGATTCGCATCGACTCGCAGAGCAACCAGTGCCTCCGTGGGAAATTCTCGATTCGTTTCAACACCAGGGAAACAAATAATCCCTGGCAAATACCTCAATTCAAGGAAACAAACAATCCTTGACGAGAGCCTCCTGATCCGTGTCGACTCGCAGAGCAACCAGTGCCTCCGTGGGAAATTCTTGATTCGTTTCAACACCAGGGAAATAAATAATCCTTGGCAAATACCTCAACTCAGAAAAACAAACAATCCTTGATGAGAGCCTCTTGATTCGCATCGACTCGCAGAGAAACCAGTGTCTCCGTGGGAAATTCTCGATCCGTTTCAACACCAGGGAAACAAATAATCCTTGACACCAGGGAAACAAATAATCATTGGCAAATACCTCAACTCAGGGAAACAAACAATCATTGACGAGAGCCTCCTGATTCGCGTCGGCTCGCAGAGAAACCAGCGTCTCCGCGGGAAAATTCCCGATTCGTCTCAACTTGCAAGATGAAGCCTCAGGCAGCAGGGACTAAAAAACTTGCTCCCTGAACAATGGGACCCTGCAAGTCGATCTAAAACGGTCCCTTGCATACTATTCACGGGTCTCACTCTCCAAAGTCGAGTTTCGACAAGGAGGGAAACAACCGCTTACGGGTCCTCTCGACTCGTAGGAGGGAAAAATTCTCTTATAAGATCCTTACGACTTATAAGAGAAAACGCACTTAGGAGTCCTCATGATACCTAAGGAGAAAACACACCTACGAAATCCTCTCGATCCGTAGGGAGAAAAATCTCTATGAGACCCTCACGGCTCATAGAGTTGAAAAGTCTTAGGCAGCAGATCTGAACCTGCGGCCTAAACCTTCGCTATTTCTTGAGGAAGTCAAGATGCTTGCTCTAATCATCCGTCAACCATGTTTACTAAGGTGGCATGCTGAAAATAAAAGAAAGAAAATGCGGAGAAATGACACGAGACATTACAAAAAAAATATGTATCTTTTATTCATAAACTTGATTGGGTACAGGATACATTGTGTTAAAGAATAAAATATATATATATATATACATTTTTTATTTACAAGTACAAACGATACAAAGAGGGATAGCTACTGAGGAGGAAGTGTCTTTAACAAATCCGCAAGCTGCTCTCGCACTTCCTTCAGCGCCTCCTCCTGAGTGGCTGCCGCGGTCACCTCCGCTTCCACCTGGGCCCGCTGCTGCAAGAAGGATGAAAGTTGCTCCTCGGCCGCCTTCTGGACTGCTTCCTGGCTAGGTGCACCCCGCTCGACAACGTCAAGCTGTTGCCTCAATGATAACCCTTCGGAAAGACATTGTAGAAGGCCCTCAAAGACAACCTTCAGCCGTGCAGCATTGGCCTCCACCCGAGCAAGCAGTTGGGCAGACTTGCTCGAAGTCTCACCACGCTCCTTACGCGTTGAAATGACTTCTTGCTCGAGATGGCGCAAGTAAGAAGCGCTCTTCTCAATCCACGCTGCTCTTTGATTACTGGCAGCTAAGGTCTCGGGAGCGGGACGCATCGACTCCAGTTGATGCAGGAGGACCTTGATTTCCCTGCAATGATTAACCCAAAGCTCGACGACGCCTCCATCATGAAAATTCACAAGCGCCGCCAACATCGGATTAACCTCCGCAACGAAATCCGCAGCAGATGGGGGAGCGTCCACGTCAAGCTCTTCGACGTATCCGCTCAGCATGCCCAAGCTCATTACGGCACCCTTTGAAGACGGACGTCTCAGGAAAGGGCATGCCGGCATTATAACACGAGACTCAAAGGGCGCTGGAATCGGAACGACAGCTGAAAAAACGAAATACGATTAGATGACGGTTCAAGGAATATGAAAAAGGCATCGATGGGATAGTTTACTATACCAGTGGTAGCAGGCGGCAAGGTCGGGAGAGCCGGTGGCACGACCAATCGTTCATCTCCTCCTTCGATTTGTAGCACTGCAATCAGGACAAGGAAGAGTCAGAAATAATTCCATTATTGAAAAAAGAAAGGCATCAATTGGAAACGATACTCACCAGCGCCACATGAGGAAGAAGCGAGTTCAGATGGGAAGGAGAAGTGCGGGTGCAATACCTGATAGAGATGATCAAAAAGCACTCCTGAAAAGACACAATAGTACGACATTAGTACATAAATTATGCGGCTGAAAGATAAAACTAATGGGTTGCAAATCCATGCCTTCCAACATCTGCGATGGTACAAGGGAAGGCTGGGAGGTGACCACCGCCAAGGCAGTAGTTGACGGTGCCCCTTTGAGCAATGGAGTATCGGCGCTGGCCGCACCTGCATTAAAAACAAAGACAAACTTGTTAGAAAAGATCGCAAGATATAAAAAAGGAATGACAGTAACTCGAAATTTACCCGATGAGCCGCCAGCCAAAACGGAGGCGTTTCCCTCCTCCAGTGATACGAGTCCTCCTCCCGTAGCCTCGTCACCGGACTCGACGGGGGCCGTCGTTTCGCTTGCGCGGCCAGGAGACGGCGGAAGATCGTAGGCGGGGAGGGAAATGATCGGAGCATTGCCGGACTCTTGAGAGAAAGCGGCTGACTCTTCCCCAAGAGTCGTTCCCATCTCACCCGCTACTTCTTCGGGCTCCGCGGTCTCCGTCGGTTCATCCGCTGTCACCACGAGGTCGCCGGCCTCAAACGCCTCGTCCGCCACTACCCTGGGCTCAGTTATAACGATCATTTCATCTGCCATCCCTTCAAGCTCGGCATCAATGACCTTCTCGGCTGCGGATCCCTCGGCCCCTAACTCAGGCTCCATAACCTCATCAATGTTGCCCACCGTCGGCTCAAGTTCGGCCGGTGCCTTCCCCCTGTGTCCTTGGGTTCGACATTCTATGCCTCCCCCTCGGTTGGACTTGGCCCTGCAAGATAAGATGCATGAGAACCAGCGATTTTACAATTTTTACAAACAAAATTCTGAAAGAAGTATTACCTGAGGTGGACTTCTCGTTAGCCTCCCTATTGGCGCGAATCGCCTGTCTATGAGTTGTAGACAGGACGACCGGGGACTCTTCTGACGGGGTATCGGCACGAGGAATGGTGCTTGGGCCCGCTCCCATGGCCAAAGCAGCCCGGCGCGCCTTCGCCTCACGTCTCAGCCGCTTTCTCTCTTCCCGGGCCGTTGAGACGGATCTCACTAGAGCATCTTTCATTAAAGCGTTCTCGTCCGTGTACAGGGATGCCTCCAAATTCTTCAAAGCATCCCTCGTCAACTTGTCAAGTCGAGGCTCTTGCAGCAGCCCCGACGAGACCGGAACTTCAGTAACAGGCTTGGGGAGGATCCCCGCATCAACTGGTATAGCCCCTGCAAAGAAACAAAGGAAGAAGGTTAAGTTGACCATCAGAAGAGATAACGAATTTTTTTTTTTAAAAAAAAGGGGGGGATGGGACGTACCAGCGCCCGCCAGAGCGCGCTTCTCCTCCTCTTCTTGAAAGGTCTTTAAAGAGGCAGTAATAGCTTCTTCGGTAGTGACACCTGTTGGAAAAGGGAGAAAGTATTAGTCAAATATAATGATAAAAAAATCGCGAGAAAAAAATGACGAAGAAAGCAGCTAATGGTTACCTGACTCAGCAAGTTTACTTAACATCGCTTCGAGCCTTGCTGATCGCTTAGAAGCTGCAATAGCGGCCACCAAATTGGTGTCTGCGGGGTCTACCAAGAAGCCCTTGTTGCTGCCATATTCACTTATTCCTTCCGTGAGAGGGGCCTCAGGCTCTAAACCAAGGATCGCGTCGAAGGAAAGAATCGACTTCTTCTTCTTTTGCCCGCCAGCTCTAGATGCACCTGGGATTGATTTGCGCTTGGCAGGCACCTTGGGGCGACGTGTCCCGATATCCGCTCCTGCGCCGGACTCTGGCGATACTACACTGACTGTCTTTGTGAGAGCACGAGGCGCCGGTGGCACATCCACCATAGCAGGCAGCGGCAATCCACACGGGGGGCTCAGCACGCGTGGTCGGTCAACTCCGGCATCTTTCAGCGGAGCAATGACCGGGGTCCTCGGCTTCAAGGGAGCCTTACGATCGCCGCCAGGAGGCGCACCCTTGCGGTCGACCAGCATGCGCTTTTCCATTTGGATAACTGGAGCCATAGCATGCGCATACCAAGCCACGTACACGTTGAGGACCTTGGGGACGCATCTTGGCTCGCTAATAAAAAAATAGGAACCCGTGTTAAGCCGCATGAAGTGGTGCATCGCGTTCTTTATCCCCTCTCGGCTAACCACGGGCTTTTCCAAGAAAGCTTCCATCAGGATCCCTTGGTTGTAGCTCGATTGCTGAGCAAACTGGTGCGGATTATACCTCATAAAGAGTGCTGTCTCATTCTACCTGAACACCAAGTAACCCGGCCTAATGGAGTAAAGATGGAGGATTTCCCGAGCCTTTAATATGGAAACCCCGTCTTTAAAGTCATCGCGTAGTGACACAACCGACTTGGTGGTCTCTGAGCCTATTGTTATGACCTTATCCAGGAAAGAAGTCTTCGCTCCAACCAGACGTGGTCGAAGGAGCAGTCCCTTAGCCTCCCGCAGAGGTGCAACTACGATCGAAGCCCCGACCAACCGTATAATCCTCGGGAGTCTGCATCTCTCAAAGAAGGGAGGAATCTTATGGGCGCTGAACACCCCCTGCACGTGCATTTCCATCCAAGAGGTAAAATAGTGCATCGGAAAGTTGGCGGGTTGCACCCCAGGCTCACTAGCGTCCGCCGCTACGCTAAGTCCATTATAAAGGTAAGCCAGCCCAGCGATTCCTACTGACAACTGCAAACCAGCCACCATCCGATGCGCTGGATAGAAAACAGATGGCCGCATGTGGCGCGGGTGCATAGAGAGCGCAAAGTTGCACAGCCACAAGCCCAGGAACCCTACAAAAAAGGTCTCCTCATCCATGCCTGGGACGGCAATTTCTGAAAAAGGGACGACGGCGGCACTAGGGAGATAAAAGTCTTTGTAGTCATCCTCCGACGCGAGTCGACGATCCAAGCCGAACCTGTTTACTCCAATCAGAGCAAAGCTCTGTCTTGAAAATTAAAGTGAAAATTAAAGTTAAAATAAATGAAGCAACGCATCAGATCCCCTGCGCTGCACGCAGAGCGCCACGTGTCAAAATTAGACACGTTAGCGCAGGGGCGCACTCCCCAAGGCAGCGCACCCAATCAGAGCAAGGTTCTATTTAAAATTCAAACTTTAATTAAAGGAAGCAACGCTTCAATTGCGCAAGCACTGCGCTGCGCGACACGTGTCAGCGCAGATGCGCTAGCGCGGTTGCGCTGCGCTGTGCGCTGCGCGACACGTGTCAGCGCAGATGCGCTAGCGCGGTTGCGCTGCGCAACACGTGTCAGCGCAGATGCGCTAGCGCGGTTGCGCTGCGCGACACGTGTCACGCGCTGGGGCGGTTGCGCCAAACAGAATTAAGATTTTAAAGAAATCTTTCTGTTCTTGTTAAAACAAGAAGATTTTCTTCTGTAAAACAGAAGCCCTTGGATCAAAGATCCAACGGTGGGGAAGATTCCCCAAATCACTCAGAGAAAAATCTCTTTAACAAATTTAACTAATTTATGGGCACTATAAAAAGGACCCCAGACCTCAATTCAAAGGCATGAACATTTTTTTTTTGAAAAAAGTCAAGAGCTTCAAACAGAGAAGAGAATTCTGAGAAAATCTCAAAAAAAAAGGTAAAAAACCTTCATGAGAGAAAAGAAATCTTTTTTAATAAATCATTGATCTAAAAACCAGATCAATGTTTCTTCACATAATAAACAGTGCTTTGCACTTCTCATGAACCACTGGTTCTTTAAAAACAAGAAAATAACAAAATAAAAATAGTGCTTTGCACTTTTATGAACCTCTGGTTCTTCAAACAAAAAGAAAAACTTATTTTTCTTTGATCTAAATTAGATCAAGAAATCAAATAGTGCTCTGCACTTCTGTTCTTGAATCTAAAAGATTCTTAGTGCTTTGCACTTCCAAACTACACTGTTGCGCTCTTGAGAGAGCGCCACGTGTCAGCTACAGAACAACTTGCGCTACGCGCTCTTGAAATAGAGCTTTGCTCTCTGGAATTGGCGCAACTCACTAGAGCGCGCCACGTGTCAGCAGCGCAACAGCGCAGCGCACTGCGCCGTTGCGCTTGCGCTCACCAGAGCATGACACGTGTCATCACCATATGAGCTTGCGCTCATTACTTGGCGCAAAGCGCCAGACAAATGCACTGCATTGCTTACAAAAGGGGCCAAGCCCAATTAAAGAAGGTCTAACAGGCCTAATAAAATGCAATGCATTATCTTAAAAAGGGCAGAGCCCAAACCAAAACAGATGCTCTGCATCATAAATAAAGGGACAGAGCCCAAATCAAAAAGGCCTAGAAGGCCAGAATAGAATGCAGTGCATTATTGAATATGGGCAAAGCCCTAGCACAGGCCTAATAGGCCAAAGATCAAGAAAAATGTTGAATATTCTCAACGGAACTTAGCCCAATCATGGCCGTAAGTCCCCAAATTAAATTGACTGAGCAAGATTGCTCTCTTAAATCAATTTACGACCGGTTCGAGGGTACATCTCCGAACTCCTCCGACACCCATCGTTGTAATTCTTCAACGACGTCAGAGAGGTGACGGGTCCCGATAACCCTCCATGAATATGGACTGCGCGGTCCTTAAACTCGTGGACTGAGACGTCCTTAAACTAATATTGGACCGAAACGTCCTTAAACTAACATTGGACCGAAACGTCCTTAAACTAATAGTGGACCGAGACGTCCTTTAAACTAATATCGGACCGAAACGTCCCTAAACTAATATCGGAACGAAACGTCCCTAAACTAATATCGGACCGAAACGTTATTAAACTAATAATGGACCCCTACGTCCCTAAACTGGAATATGGACCACCACGTCCCTAAACTGGCGATGGACCACCACGTCCTTAAACCGGCGATAGACCACCACGTCCTTAAACTGGAAAATGGACCACCACGTCCTTAAACTGGAGTATGGACCACCACGTCCCTAAACTGGAAGAATAGAGCATCTAAATGCTCTTTTACCGGATCTAAATGATCCCGTTTAAGTCGATCTTAGTCCCAAATACGGCTAACGTATCCTTAAACATTCAAATGGATTATAAAACTCCCAATCAACTCTGGTTCGAGGGTACATCTCTGAGATCCTCTGATACATGTCGTTGTAATCCTTCAACGACATCAGAGAGGTGACGAGTCCTGACGGCCATATATTAAATGGATCACTACGTTAAGTTGATCTCAGTCCCAAATAGGACTGACGTATCCTTAATGAACGTTTAAGTTGATCTTAGCCGCAACACGGCTAATACATCCTTAAACTAAAAACACCAAACCCAAATCTAAGTAAATACGGATTTGGACTAATCCACGTCCTACGGGCGACGGCATTACTCAGTCTCCGTATACAATCCACGGGCAACCATAAACAAAACAAATACACACGACACGAAATGAAATTCTGGAGAAGGAGAAAGTTGTTACCGCAATGCGGTAGCGTAATTAACTGCAGGGGCTTGCGCCTGCAGGGAAGAGCGTCCCTATAATCAAAAACCCCTCAAGCGAGGGGGAATCTGACGAAGTCTGCTACATCGGCCACATCCGTCTAAACCTCAGATACAAGGTGCCATAAATCAACTTGGCATTTTCGGAGAGGTAGACGGATAAGACCAAATAGCATATGCCCCGAATCTCAGCATCAGGACCTCGCGGTCCTGTGCGCCGCCTTTCGAAGGGGAACAGATTCTGGCACGCCCGGTGGGACCTTTTCCTCTTTCCACTCCACACTTTGTGCATCGTGTTCGCGAACAAATCGCGGTTTGTTGTGGTTGCCTGTGGATTCGAGGTACTAAGATTTGGTGTCTTGCTCCGTGCAGAGAACTGAAGATCGATGGCTTCAAACTGCACTGCCTGCAACTGCAACTCTCACTCCGTCCGCGCTAGAGGAGTGACTTATAGGCCTCGAGCGGCCTCTCTTGTCAAGATACCAATGGAGCAGGTAACTCAAGCCACCACTGGATTATTCTTCGGGACCATGCTCCTACCGTTGAGCTTCAATGCCACAATGACGTTGCAAGAAACCCCGGAGAAGTTGGTCTTTAATCGGATTACCACTACCGCGACCCCTCTCAACGGGTCGCCCAATTTCAGTACCTCAGTTTTCAACGGACTGGGCCAGAACGTCTGCAAACATGCGATACCCGAAGCTGCCATCCTAAAGCGGATAGCTATCCCGGCTCAAGCGGACGAAATCATCGGAAGGGTTTCTCCTTCCGAGAAGTCAGTTTTTACAAGGCTGGCTATTCCGGTTGATGCTCCAGGCGAGGTCCTCAAAGCTGCTTCCCCTACCCAGGGTAGGTGGTACGAAGAAGCTTATCAAACAACGGAGGTGACTCCATCCGCAAAACACGCCTGACGTCGCCGCTGGCATCGAGTAAGAAAGGCTGGGGGCAACTCCCCCTCTGGATTTACGCCACCAGCTCCAACGGTGAGGATCGATACTGCTGTTCCAACTTGGAACAACTTTGAATTGCTGAATACGGTGCACAGAAACTCTTCTACTGCAATGGTGAAGCGAACTCCTTCACCTGTGAAGAATATGCCAGAGAAGCAGCTAGAGTAGCCCCCTCAACGGTTGTCCTCTAAAATTTACGAAGTCTGGCGACAGGTCCAGGAGTCGGAGATTAATGAAAACTATCTCCGCCGACAAAAAAAGACGGAGGTTCGGCAGGAGAAAGACTACTCTGTCGGGCCAGAAGAAGCAACGGCTACTCGGATGTCTACTGGAGCGACACTCTCAACGCCAATCACTCAAAAGAGAAGGAAGCCGCAAAAAGCCCCTGTGAACAAGGCACACCGTAAAAGCACTGAACACAAACGCCCCAAGTCTGGGGGCATGGTGGTGGACACCGTATACATGGCTTCTGGAAAGGAGAAAAGTCGTGCTTCGACGGGTCACCGACCGCTCACCCGATCCGTGACGAAAACCCAGGAGCAGCAACAGAAGCTTCAGGAGATGATGATTGCAATGGCCGCACTCACCGGGCCAAAAGAAAGCCCGGAGGCATCATCAGAGCAGCGTCACGAACAAGAAACTGGTGCTGACTTCTTACGCAGAATCCTCGAAAAGAAGGACAAAGAAGCTGCAGAGCAAGTGGCTAACATAAAACAGATGGCGCTCCTCTTCCAAGATATGGTAGGGATGATGTTACAGCCGGACCCTCCTGCTGAAGATCCTTCGATCGTCCTTGAAGACGACAGGGGAGAAACGTCAAATCCTCCACCGGCTCTGTCAACAGCCAAGGAGGAGGCAATCTCCAAAGCTGACCTGGACGAATATATAGCTCAGCAGATCCGGGTTCATCAGGCGAATGAAGCGGCTGGGCAAATTGCTAGAACCGGACGACCGTATCCGAGCTGGTACGACCAAATCAGTTACCCGCCGAGATATACAATCCCTAAGTTCCACGTATATAAAGGGACAGGGAATCCGCATCAGCATGTCGCTCAATTCAGGGCCTTATGCGGCGATACTGGAGGCGATGACAAATTGCTGCTACGTCAATTCGTCGGCAGCTTAGCAGAAACAGCCTTTGAATGGTATTCGGAGCTACCTAACGACTCTGTCAAAACATTTGCAGAGATGGAGCTGCTGTTTACACGAAGATTCGAGAGTGCTAGTGAACGCATCCCGATAACGGCATTAATAAATGCCAAAATAAGGCCAGGCGAAACGTGGGTCCAATAGGCAACACGATGGAGAAACCTATGGTCGAAATGCGAACAACGCATAGAAGAGGCACCTGCGGTAGGCATGTTCGTGGGCACTCTCGATCCGCAGGCGACCATCTCGCAATTCATGATGTTCTTCAGGCCGACCACCTTCCAAGCCTTGATTGACAAGCTGGCCCAAATGGACCAGATGGGCCATAGGCCTTCCTCTTTAAAGACGGAGCCTTGGAATGAAAAGGGCAAAGGGAAAGCAACCTTCGTCGCCAACGCTCAACAACAACCGAGAAACTTAAAGCCGGTTGTTCGCCAAAACAACGTGCGTCCGCGCCCATCCCTCGAAGAGAGGCTAGGATGTCCTTACTCGTTTCCTCAGAATAAAATGAGAAGACTGTTCGAGCTGGCAGTGCGCAACAGACTCATTAATCTATCGAGTCCAAAGCGTCTGTCCCAGCCATGCGATCTTAATAATCCCAATTATTGCCCTTACCACCAAACGGTAAGTCACCCGATTGAGGATTGTTTCGTCTTTAAGGGATGGATCGAGGATCAGTACCTACGAGGCAAGTTCGCGCTGTCGGAAAACTGGAAGGTAAACCCACCACAGCCGCACTCTCCAAAGAAGACGGACACACCGGGGGCAACTTGTTCTTTCGTCGAGGATGAAAATGATGGAGAAAACACATCAGATGAACCCGAAGACTACGTAGCGACTTGTCATGTGATTTCTCATTCACTGACGGGTGATGAGGATGCTCCTTGCGCTGAGAAATCAATGGTGAACCCTGAGCCGGAGATTCTACAGCCATCAGACGAGTTGATCGATGTCTTCCTAAATGAAATTCGTCTGAAAGCAAAAGCCAATCAAGAGCGTGAAATGGCCATATTGGAAAGAGCCAAGGCATTCCCGTCAAATCAAAAGCCATACACTGCGGGTAAAAACAAATTCAAGACGTGGAAAAGGTTCACCAAAGCTCTATCAGTAGGAATGAAGCTACCGCACTCTAAAGAAAATACCTTCGTTGAGGTAGAAATGCACCATAACTTCTGTTTATATCATCAGAAGATCATACATCCTACCGAAGACTGCGAATCCTTTAACTGTTGGTGGCAAGGGTATGTCGCTCAAAAGCAACACTTCGACAGGATAAAATGTGAAGCTTGTAGACGTCGAAAAAATGCGATAGATGAGCGCAAAAGAGCCGCCGACGATTGTCATATAGCCGACTCTAAGGTATCGCAAATTATCACCTTTGGAAGCGACTCTGACGAAGAAGCTACCCCCAACCCTTCCCTCGGGGAATCTATTTCAAAAATGAAGGAATTGAGGAGCTGCGAGAACGTTCAGCCATGCAATCGTACGCTACTCGAAAAAAATCCCCGCCCCGCAAACAACGGAGCGAACAAAAAGGATAAAAGAAAAGGAAAAACGGCCTTCGTCGCCAGCGCTCAACAACAATTAAGTGACCCTAGACCGGTTGCTCGCCAAAGCAACAAGCGGCAACCCCTTCAGGAAAAGTTGAAACGTCCTTACTCGTTTCCACAAGATAAAACAAGGGGACAGTTCGAGCTGGCAGTGTGCGATAGACTCATTAATCTGCCGAGTCCAAAACGTCCGTTGCGGCCAGGCGATGTTAATAATCCTAATTATTGCCCTTACCATCAAACGGTAGGTCATCTGATCGAGGATTGCTACGCCTTCAAGAACTGGGTTGAAGACCAATACAAACAGGGCAGGTTCGCGTCGTCCGAAAATTGGAAGGTGAACCCGCCACAACCGCATGCTCTAAGAAAGATGGATACGCCGGGGACATCATGGTCAGTCATGGAGAAAGCCCCATAGACCAAAAAGTCAATAAACTAGATGTTCGCCTCAAATATGGCGACGGTGGACCGAAATGTCCTTAAACTAACAACGGACCGAGATGTCCTTAAACTAATGATGGACCGCAATGTCCTAAAACTTGCAACTGACCGAAATGTCTTTAAACTACTACCGCAGCATCCTCAGGCTGACAAGAATATAAAAAAAATAAACGGTATGTCCTTAAGCAAAATGGGCACGGATGAAAACCCGAAAGGGCTCCGTGAGTAAAAACAGCAGGGCTACCGGCGAGTGTTTGTGAAAACCTGAAAGGGCGCAAGCTCGTTAGAAAAAATAAGAAGAATAAAAAGAATTAAAAAAAAACGGTATGTCCATAAGCAAAATGGGCACGGATGAAAACCCGAAAGGGCTCCGTGAGTAAAAACAGCAGGGCTACCGGCGAGTGTTCGTGAAAACCCGAAAGGGCGCGACTTCGTTAAAAAAAAGGAGAAGAAGAAAATAAAAAGAATAAAAAAAACGGTATGTCCATAAGCAAAATGGGCACGGATGAAAACCCGAAAGGGCTCCGTGAGTAAAAACAGCAGAAGCAGGGCTACCGGCGAGTGTTTGTGAAAACCCGAAAGGGCGCAATCTCGTTAAAAGACACTTATAGGGTCCTCTCGACCTTATAAGGAGAAACCACCCGCATGAGATCCTTACGACTCACAAGGGAGCAACACACTTAGGAATCCCCACGATTCATAAGGACAAAATACACTTGCGAGATCCTCACGACTCATAAGGAGAACTCTCTTATGAGACCCTCACGGCTCATAAGATTTGAAAGTCTTAAGTTACAGAGACCTAAACCTATGCTTAAGCAACTGTTCAGTTGATAAAACTGCACATTTAATATGACATTTTTCCTACTATTTCTATATAATAAAAGGTGTTTATTATAATATATGATACATATGAGGGTTTATCTGTAAAAATACTATTTTCATGTGTTTATATATTATAAATAACATTTTGTAGGAAAAATTAAGCATATAATATCCATGTAACATTTGGCCCATTTAAATATGCTTACCTTATTAATACCTTTGACCAATTCTTAATGGTTAAGTTAATATCTCAATAAAACAAACTCTACTAATATTGTTTGTTGAGTTATTGTGCAGAATTTTCAGGGCTGAAATCAAGGAAATCAAAGTTGGCAAATCAAATTTACCAAAGATATTCAAGAAACTAATTCTGGTAGAAATGTAGAAAAGATTTTCAAAGTCTACATACTCAAAAGATTACCAAGTGTTACAGATATGAAGCTACAAAAATTAGAGGCCATGATCTCACCAAAAGGGGGCGGATCCGCGGCCATACCTATCCAATGGCCGCGGTTCCGCCGCGGATTTAAAGAGTTGAGATATGAGATTGTGGTGGTTAGAATCCTAACAACTAGTTTCCATATTAGGAAACTAGGGTTTTGGCTCTGTGGCTATAAATAAGGACCGAGAGCCTCTTGGAAAAATTATCAAGCCTACGAGATCACGAAGTCCAAGACGGCTCACGCATCCAGGCTGATCATCAATGGTTCATCTACCTCCTTAGAAGAGATCGAGAAGCAAACTAGGTTTCTGTAATCATTTTCTAAGGAATAAAAGTGTACTTGATCTTGTTGATTAATAAAGGTAGTTCTTTTTCTTATTCTATTTCTTCATAGTTTAATTATGCAATTTCTCTCCATCTCTTTTTCTCCCAATATGCGCGAGTAATTCTCCGCTTGTTAGGGTTTGTAGGATTAGGGTAGGCTAATGAATGATGAATATCTCTAAACTCTTTTTAAGTCCTATAAAGTTTATGAACTTTATCAAAAGAATCATTAACATCCTAATCGTGCGCGCTAACAATTCTTTGTTAGTTCCGACCGTGATTAGAGATTAGATTAATGATTGTTTTGGTAAAGGCTAGATATGAACGGAGTTCCGTGTCGAGATAAGGGTTAAGAGTGGGATTCATTTTTCCTCCAGAAACCCTAATCTACACGCATCACCGTCGTTCTAGTTTTAAATCTATTAAAGGATAAAAAGGGTAACTTTTAATTAATCTTCCATAACTACTAAATCCTAACGAACCCTACAAGCCCTTTCTTACATTAATTACATCCCTAAAATAATCTAGATCTATATATTTTGCATTCTTGCTTAACGTAGATCTAGAAACCTTTCCACAAAATTCTTTATTCCTCCTCTCTTTTCAACACATCTAAAGTAAGAGTAAAACATTCAACGTTTCCCTGAGGACGACCCGTACTCACCTCGGTCTAGCTACACGCGACACCGTTCTGATTGCGGTTAACTACTAAACACAATTTTTCGTATCAATCAGCAACCCCCACAACTTTCGACATTGCCCTACAAGTGGTTCAACACTGACCCTTGTATACAATCCACGGGCGCGAATAAGCATTTCCCTAATCAAGTCCCATCCGAAACTAGAGATATGTTCGCATGGTGAACAACTTTTGTAAATCCTCTCGATTTATGAGGAGAAAACCCTCCTGTAGGATCCTTACGACTTACAGAGGAACAAATACTTAGGAATGCTCACGATTCCTAAGGAGAAAATCCACCTACAAGATCCTCACGACATGTAGGGAGAAATACCTTTATGAGACCCTTAAGGCTCATGAAGTCAAAAGCCTTAGTCGACAGGACCCTAACCCTGTTCGCTAAGCCATCTTTGTTCGACATCGACAGAAGCAAATGATGATTCGCTCCTGACCATATCCCAGTTGTAGCGGTGCTGATGCCGAAATCGGTGTCTAATTTCAGGTTTACGGCGAAAAGCCAGTAGGCCACACATGCATATGAAATAGCCGAAATGATGGGGCAACTTGCAATAAAAAGCAGCAAGTAAAAATGTATGCATGTAAAATAGCCGAAATGATGGGGCAACTTGCAATAAAAAGCAGCAAGTAAAAATGTATGCATGTAAAATAGCCGAAATGATGGGGCAACTTGCAATAAAAAACAGCGAGTAAAAATGTATGCATGTAAAATAGCCGAAACGATGGGGCGACTTGCAATAAAAAGCAGCAAGTAAAAAATGTATGCATGTAAAATAGCCGAAATGATGGGGCAACTCGTAATAAAAAGCAGTGAGTAAAAATAAAGTAAACAGCCGAAATGATTGGGCACCGCGAAAAATAGCCGAAATGATTGGGCAATCGCGATCTTCGCGACATAAAAGCTGAAATGATAGAGCATCGCGGAAATAAAACAACAATAATAAAAAAATAATACTAAAAAGAAAAATATGATGAAATTTCTGCCCTATAGGTGAGATCACATCCATCCCTGTATACAATCCAGGGGCACAAACAAAGAGGGAAACATACCTTCCCAACAGGCTCCATAAAAAAGCGAAGCCAAATCTCGACGGTTCACAGACAACTTAGAGACCATCTAAGCATTCGTCTCGTTACAGCAAATGAGATGTCAATAAAGGCATTCCTTCGCACTCCATCAAGATGCGGATACGACGTCAACAGAAGACCTCACGGTCGAAACAAAGCGGAGTAACGGAAAAATCCCGACTCCACCTTAGCATTCGTCTCGTTACAGCAGACGCAATATCAACAACGACGTTCCTTCACAGTCCAGCAGGGTGTACATGCAAAGTTAACAAAAGACCCCATGGTCGAAACAAAGCGGAATGACGGCAAAATCCCAGCTCCACCTCAGCATTCGTCTCAATACACCAGACGCAGTGTGAGCAAATGAAGCAAAGGCTAAATTCCTAGCTTCAAGGTCTTAACGGCAAGTCATATAAAGCCTGAAAGACCACCGGAGATCATCCCACATGGAGTGGTCACCTCCTCGACGTTCGTTTCGATACAGCAGATGAGTTGTCACCCCAGCGTTCTTCCTCCGGCAGGGATTCAGACGTGACAACGCAAATGAAGCGAAGGCCACATTCCTAGCTTCGACGTCTTGACGGTAACTCATATAAAACCGGAAAGACAATCGGAGATCATCTCGCACCAGCACAGAATGGTCACCACCTCGACGTCCGTCTCAATACAGCAGACGAGATGTCACCCCAATGTTCGTCTCGACACAGCAGACGCAACGTCATTAAACGAATGGAGCCACGGCAAAATCCCTAGTTCCAAACCTCGACGGTTCACCAGCAACCTAGAGACAACCTCGACGTCCGTCTCGATACAGTAGACGAGATGTTACCCCAATGTTCGTCTCGACACAACAGATGCAAGTCATTAAACGAATGGAGCCACGGCAAAATCCCTAGTTCCGAACCTCGACGGTTCACCAGCAACCTAGAGACAAGCTCGACGTCCGTCTCGATACAGTAGATGAAATCTCACCCCAACGTTCGTCTCGACACAGCAGACGCAACGTCATCAAGCAAGCGGAGCCACGACAAAATCCCTAGTTCCCACCGCAACATTCGTCTCGATACAGTAGACGCAATGCCAGCAAACGAAGCGAAGGCCAAATTCCTAGCTTCAGGGTCCAAACGGCAACTCACATAAAGCCCGAAAGACTATCGGAGATCATCCCCACACCAGCGCGGAATGGTTATGACTCATCGGGGCTCTCCAAAATAAGCCTAACCTCAAGTAAAAAGCGACATGGCAAATTCCTAACGCTTGCTCTTCCGACGGTCAAACTGCCAAGGAGGATTGCTTGAAGACGTCTTGTCCAGCCCCCGAAGGGATCAGAGACACGGCAGTTGCAGGGCTACTCGAACAGCACGATTGCCTATCGAGGACTATATCAGCTTATGCGACGGTACGATGGCCAAAACCCTAAGTACCACCAACCTTAACGGGCTTCTGTCGTAAAGAGCAGAGGTTAAATGCGACGTTAAGATGTTCTTGCGAGAAACGCTCGATTCGTCTCGACTTGTAAAAAAAATTGTTGAGACGGCTCAACTCGTTAGATAAAGCCTTAGGCAGTAGGGCATAAAAGAAGCCTGTTTCCTAAGTACTGGGACCCTGCAAGTTGGCCCAAAACGGTCTCTTGCGTACCATCCACGGGTCTCACTCTCCAAAGTCGAGTTTCGACGAGGAGGGAAACAACCGCTTACGGGTCCTCTCGACTCGTAAGAGGGAAAAATTCTCTTATAGGATCCTTACGACTTATAAGAGAAAACCACACTTAGGAATCCTCACGATTCCTAAGGAGAAAAAAAACCCTACGAGATCCTCTCGATCCGCAGGGAGAAAAGTCTCTATGAGACCCTCACGGCTTATAAAGTTGAAAAGTCTAAAGCAGCAGATCTGAACCTGCGGCCTAAGCCATCGCTATTTCTTAAGAAAGTCGGAATACTCGTTCCAATCATCCGTCGACCATGTTTGCTAAGGTGGTATGTTGATAATAAAAGAAAGAAGAAAGCGACGGAAAGAGCATCTGATCTACATTCGATCAAGCGTTCGAGACACATTCATTCATGCAAAAGATTCAGAACAAAAGATAAGACAGGCTAGGAAAAACAAAAATTTTCGTTAATATTGCCCGAAGTTCTTACAATCATAAAAGCAATAAACGAAAGTTACAATGGAATAACCTCAGATCCAGGGCATGGATTGAGGAACTCGAAAGCGACCCTATCTATGACTTTCCAAGCCTCGCGGACCATCCTAGTGTGCTTTCTTTCGCGAGCACAAGCGTCATGGTCCCCCCTGATGTCTTCTACCCTCCGATAAGCAGCGAGTATGGCAGACTGTTGAAAGACCTCGTGCAAGAGATTGATAAGACTGTTTCGCCGTCTCTTTGAGATAAAGTTAAACAGGTACACCGAGTGCACCTTATCCTCAGCGGCGTCAAGCACCCTAAACGGCACACCGGAACAGAACAGGGGAAGCGCTTCCCAGATGGCTCCCACGATAAGTTTAAGTGGGGAAGAACGCCGGGGAAGCAGAGGACCATTGTACGCATCGAAGCGGCTCATTATTTCAGCACACTTCTCGTTTGTGAACTCTCGATTTTGAGAGCGGCCAAGTCGGCGGATGTCCCCGTAAGAGATGATCTCGTTAAAAGCATACATGTGGGCGTCCATTGTTCCTGTGAAAGAGGATCAACAGAATTATCAGAAAGACTGATTAAGCAAAACGATATAATACACCGAGGAATAAAACGCCATCGTTAAACTCCAAGATCAATGAAAAACTCCTAGGAGTTCTGTTGAATGATTTGGAAGGAGCAAAGCTCCATTAATGAAATGAGAAAATACATGGAAGATCTTTCAGAAAGCAAAGCTCTATTAATGGAACTCTAATAGGGCTCTCCTTAGTCTTCTATAGACCCCCTTAGAGCAAAGCTCTGCTAAGTGAAGCCCTAAATGGGTCTTCTTTAGATCAAGGATTTATCGAGAGCAACACTCTTAAAATTGATTTAATTTAATCAAAATTAATTATTTTACCTAAAAATTCTCTAAAGTTTGAACTTTTAAAAGTGTTTAAACAAGAGAGCAGGGCTCTGAGTTCTGAAAGTAAAATCGTGAAGATGAAAATCATCTAAGAGACCAAAGGTCCTATTTATAGGCATCAAATGCCCTTTCAACTTTCAAAAGTTGCCGCGACGGTTGTAATTCGGCCACCGCTGCGCTCACATTTAAGGCCATGTAAGCGCAACGGTGGGGGGGAATTTGTTTACTCCAATCAGAGCAAAGCTCTGTCTTGAAAATTAAAGTTAAAATAAATGAAGCAACGCTTCAGATCCCCTGCGCTGCGCGCAGAACGCCACGTGTCAAAATCAGACACGTTAGCGCAGGGGGCGCAGCGCCCAAGGCAGCGCACCCAATCAGAGCAAGGTTTTGTTTAAAATTCAAACTTTAATTAAAGGAAGCAACGCTTCAATTGCGCAAGCACTGCGCTGCGCGACACGTGTCAGCGCGGTTGCGCTGCGCTGTGCGCTGCGCAATACGTGTCAGCGCAGATGCGCTAGCGCGGTTGCGCTGCGCTGTGCGCTGCGCGACACGTGTCACGCGCTGAGGCGGTTGCGCCAAACAGAATTAAGATTTTAAAGAAATCTTTCTGTTCTTGTTAAAACAAGAAGATTTTCTTCTGTAAAACAGAAGCCCTTGGATCAAAGATCCAACGGTAGGGAAGATTCCCCAAATCACTCAGAGAAAGGTCTCTTTAACAAATTTAACTAATTTATGGGCACTATAAAAAGGACCCCAGACCTCAATTCAAAGTCATGAACAATTTTTTTTTGAAAAAAGTCAAGAGTTTCAAACAGAGAAGAGAATTCTGAGAAAATTTCAAAGAAAAAGGTAAAAAACCTTCATGAGAGAAAAGAAATCTCTTTTAATAAATCATTGATCTAAAAACCAGATCAATGTTTCTTCACATAATAAACAGTGCTTTGCACTTCTCATGAACCACTGGTTCTTTAAAAACAAGAAAATAACAAAATAAAAATAGTGCTTTGCACTTTTATGAACCTCTGGTTCTTCAAACAAAAAGAAAAACTTATTTTTCTTTGATCTAAATTAGATCAAGAAATCAAATAGTGCTCTGCACTTCTGTTCTTGAATCTAAAAGATTCTTAGTGCTTTGCACTTCCAAACTGCGCTGTTGCGCTCTTGAGAGAGCGCCACGTGTCAGCTACAGAACAACTTGCGCTACGCGCTCTTGAAATAGAGCTTTGCTCTCTGGAATTGGCGCAACTCAGTAGAGCGCGCCACGTGTCAGCAGCGCAACAGCGCAGCGCACTAGCGCAGCGCACTGCGCCGTTGCGCTTGCGCTCACCAGAGCATGACACGTGTCATCACCATATGAGCTTGCGCTCATTACTTGGCGCAAAGCGCCAGACAAATGCACTGCATTGCTTACAAAAGGGGCCAAGCCCAATTAAAGAAGGCCTAACAGGCCTAATAAAATGCAATGCATTATCTTAAAAAGGGCAGAGCCCAAACCAAAACAGATGCTCTGCATCATAAATAAAGGGACAGAGCCCAAATCAAAAAGGCCTAGCAGGCCAGAATAGAATGCAGTGCATTATTGAATATGGGCAAAGCCCTAGCACAGGCCTAATAGGCCAAAGATCAAGAAAAATGTTGAATATTCTCAACGGAACTAAGCCCAATCATGGCCGTAAGTCCCCAAATTAAATTGACTGAGCAAGATTGCTCTCTTAAATCAATTTACGACCGGTTCGAGGGTACATCTCTGAACTCCTCTGACACCCATCGTTGTAATTCTTCAACGACGTCAGAGAGGTGACGGGTCCCGATAACCCTCCATGAATATGGACTGCGGGGTCCTTAAACTCGTGGACTGAGACGTCCTTAAACTAATATTGGACCGAAACGTCCTTAAACTAACATTGGACCGAAACGTCCTTAAACTAAAAGTGGACCGATACGTCCTTTAAACTAATATCGGACCGAAACGTCCCTAAACTAATATCGGACCCCTACGTCCCTAAACTGGAATATGGACCACCACGTCCCTAAACTGGCGATGGACCACCACGTCCTTAAACTGGCGATAGACCACCACGTCCTTAAACTGGAACATGGACCACCACGTCCTTAAACTGGAGTATGGACCACCACGTCCCTAAACTGGAATAATAGAGCCTCCAAATGCTCTTTTACCGGATCTAAATGATCCCGTTTAAGTCGATCTTAGTCCCAAATACGGCTAACGTATCCTTAAACATTCAAATGGATTATAAAACTCCCAATCAACTCTGGTTCGAGGGTACATCTCCGAGCTCCTCTGATACATGTCGTTGTAATCCTTCAACGACATCAGAGAGGTGACGAGTCCTGACGGCCATATATTAAATGGATCACTACGTTAAGTTGATCTCAGTCCCAAACAGGACTGACGTATCCTTAATGAACGTTTAAGTTGATCTTAGCCGCAACACGGCTAATGCATCCTTAAACTAAAAACACCAAACCCAAATCTAAGTAAATACGGATTTGGACTAATCCACGTCCTACGGGCGACGGCATTACTCAGTCTCCGTATACAATCCACGGGCAACCATAAACAAAATAAACACACACGACACGAAGTGAAATTCTGGAGAAGGAGAAAGTTGTTACCGCAATGTGGTAGCGTAATTAACTGCAGGGGCTTGCGCCTACAGGGAAGAGCGTCCCCACAATCAAAAACCCCTCAAGCGAGGGGGAATCTGACGAAGTCTGCTACATCAGCCGCATCCGTCTAAACCTCCGATACAAGGTGCCATAAATCAACTTGGCATTTTCGGAGAGGTAGACGGATAAGACCAAATAGCATCTGCCCCGAATCTCAGCGTCAGGACCTCGCGATCCTGTGCACCGCCTTTCGGAGGGGAACAGAACCCAAAAGGGTCGTCGAGCTGGGCGAACTTCTCGCCCTGCTCCGATAAGAACTCCGCCCGAATAAAACGGGCATTAAAATCTGCAAAACTGACGCCCCGGACGCCCGATTCCAGATAGAGTCCTTCATAGATCTCCAGCACCTTAACCATGCTCGGGTACTGGTGCTGAATAGCGTTCTCCGGCGTCAGGTCAAACACCAGCGACTTGGTGGCGAAGACGTATTCATCGGGAGGAAGTATCTCCTCGTAATGCTCCCCCCTCATTGGTAGACCCGAAACTTCAGCAAACTCCTCCATGGAAATGGAGACCTCCCTGTCTGTCATCAAGAAGGTGTGGGTAGGGATATTCCATTGTTCAATGAAGGCCTTGATCCACCATGTTGGAAGAGAGGGATACTCGAAAAGCGAGACGTAGATGGCCGAATATAAACCAATCTTCGTTAGATGAGTCCTTTTCGCCGATAAAATGTACCGGGCCCACTGCAAATATCCGGCGGGCGGTCGCGGGACCAATCCAATATTATAAGCCTGTCCCCAAGGGCGTGCTTCACCCTGACAGATTCGCCTCCCTAGAATGTCTATTGCCGGCGGCGGCTGCACGGGAATTGCACCAATTGCATGCTGGAGGAGATCATCAGAATTCCAATTTTTGACCTCCACGGCATACTTCACCGGGGGTTCATCCGTATAAGGAATTGAAGTTATGGGCTCAGACGGCGCGGCGAAACTGAAACTGCGGTGACCCTGGATGATTTCATTGTACCACCTACCCCACAGATGAAGGCTCTTGTGCTCGGGGTCATGATCTTTTATGAGAGCGAACACCACTCGATCCATCGGTGCCTAGGGGAACCCTCCCTCCAAGCGAACAAACGGGAAAGACAAATTAGCAGACATGTTTCCTGCAGAAAGAAAAAAAAATTATTAGCCGTCGGTGTTGTAATTCCAACGCTTGACATTTTTAAAAAAAAATTACACCACGCTGCAATGCAGTGGGTGGGGGACCAAATGGGGACCGATAAAATCTGGATGACAGTGCATCATTTAATAGGACAACCCCATCATTGGATGAGACTGACAATTCAAGAAAGATTCTTCAAGAGAATACCCTCATTGATGGGAAATCCCTAGAGACAAGGAGAAAATCTCCTCTTTTAGAGCAAAGCTCTGTCACAGAGTGACATTTGTCAAATTTTTGGTCTCAAGAGAATAAAATTTCCTAAAAAGAGCCTAGCTCTATAATAATGATGAAAACTGTAACTCCTAAGGATTAAAAATTTGGGATCTTAAGGATCCATGAAAACTTTTAGGAGTTCTCCATTTTTAGATAAAAAAGAGAGAGACCTACGTTTGATCCATGAGCAAGGCTATGTTCATGGGTTAAAACCCATGAACAAGATCTGTGAACTTTTGAGAGCAAGGCTCTGTTGATGAAATCCCAAAAGAGTTTTCTTTAGATCAAAGATCTATGAGAGCAGGGCTTTGTTAATTAAATTCGATTTAATTTAATTTAATTTTACCTAAAAGTGATTCTGAGTTCTGAAATTCAAAGAAACGAGAGCAAGGCTCTAAAAATTCTCAAACAAGAGCAAGGCTCTGAAGTTCAAATTCTTGAAAGTGGTAAAAATTTACCAAGGACCAAGGGTCCTATTTATAGACGCTTGCGCCCCTTCAGCTCACCCCTTGATCCAACGGTCAGGATCTTGCCACCGCTGCACTCACGTGCGCACCACGTGAGCGCAACGGTGGGGGGGCATTTTTTTCCCCCAATCAGAGCAAAGCTCTGTTGGAAATTCAAAATTCAAATTTAGAAGCAACGCTTCAAATCCCGGGCGCAACGCGCCAAGTGTCAGGCGCAGATACATCAGCGCAGCGCCCAAAGCAGCGCACCCAATCAGAGCAAAGCTCTATTTAAAGCAAAATTAAAAGAAGCAACGCTTCAGTTGCGCAAGCACTGCACTGCGCGACACGTGTCAGCGCAGACGTGTCAGCGCAGATGAGCTGCGCTTTGTACTGCGCGACACGTGTCAGCGCAGATGCGCTAGCGCAGTCGCGCTGCGCTTTGCGCTGCGTGATACGTGTCAGCGCAGATGCGCTAGCGCAGTCGCGCTGCGCTGTGCATTGCGTGACACGTGTCACGCGCTGGGGCATTTGCGCCAAACAGAATTAAGATTCTAAAGAAATCTTTCTGTTCTTGTTAAAATAAGAAGATTTTCTTCTGTAAAACAGAAGCTCTTGGATCAAAGATCCAACGGTGGGGAAAATTCCCCAAATCACTCAGAGAAAGATCTCTTTAACAAATTTAACTAATTTATGGGCACTATAAAAAGGACCCTAGACCTCAAAAAAAGGAGGAGGAACATTTTGTGAAAACTTAAACAGAGAGAACTCTGAAGAATTGGAGAGAAATCCTCAAGAACAAAAAAGGTAAAAAAAAAACTTTAGAAAAAGGGAAAATTCTCTTATGAACAGATCATTGATCTGAGAACAAGATTAAGGATCTCTAATAAAAAAGAAAAATAAATGATAATAAGTGCTTTGCACTTTTCTATGAACCATTGGTTCCCCGAGATAAGAAAAACAAGAAATTGTTTTCTTTGATCTAAATTAGATCAAGAAAACAAACAGTGCTTTGCACTTCTGGTTCTGAATCTAAAAGATTCTCAAGTTAACAGTGCCCGGCACTTGCCAAAACTGCACTATTGCGTAAGCGGCCAGGAAGTGCCACATGTCAGCAGTGCAACAGCGCGGCGCACTGACGCAGCGCCCTGCGCTGTTGCGCTTGCGCTCACCAGAACGTGACACGTGTCACCTCCACGAGCGCTTGCGCTCATTAATTGGCGCAAAACGCCTGACAAGCCATATGGGGCACTGTCAGAGTATTTAATGCTCTGCATTATTAAGAAAAGGGACAGAGCCCAATTAAAAGGCCTAACAGGCCTAACCAAAAATGCTATGCATTTTAAAAAAGGGGGCAGAGCCCAATTAAAAGGCCTAACAGGCCTAATCAAAAATGCTATGCATTTTATAAAAAAAAGGGCAGAGCCCAACCAAAATAAAGAAAAATAATACAGTAAATGGGCAAGGGCCTAGCACAGGTCCAAAAAGCCAAAGACAAAAGAATCTTGAAACTGGACTTAGCCCAATCATGGCCATAAGTCCTCAAATTAAATTGACTAAGCACGGGTGCTCCCTAAATCAATTTACGATCGGTTCGAGGGTACATCTCCGAACTCCTCTGACACCCAACGTTGTAATCCTTCAACGACGTCAGAGAGGTGACGGGTCCCGACGACCACACATCAATATGGACTGCGGGGTCCTTAAACTCGTGGACCGAAACGTCCTTAAACTAATGTTGGACCGAAACATCCTTAAACTAATGATGGACCACCGCGTCCCTAAACTGGCGATGGACCACCACGTCCCTAAACTGGAACATGGACCACTACGTCCCTAAACTGGCGATGGATCACCACGTCCCTAAACTGGAATGTGGACCCCATGTCCCTAAACTGGAACATGGACCACTATGTCCCTAAACTGGAACAATAGAGCCCCCAAATACTCTTTTGACGAATCCAAACGATCCCGTTAATTTGATCTTAGTCTCAAATCAGACTAACGTATCCTTAACAAATGTTTAAGTCGATCTTAGCCTAAATACGACTAACGTATCCTTAAACCAAAACACCAAACCCAAATCTAAGTAAATACGGATTTGGACTAATCCACGTCCTACGGGCGACGACATCGCTTAGTCTCCGTATACAATCCACGGGCAACCACAAACAAAACAAACACACACGACACGAAATGAAATTCTGGAGAAGGAGAAAGTTGTTACCACGATGCGGTAGCGTAATTAGCTGCAGGGGCTTGCGCCTGCAGGGAAGAGTGTCCCCATAATCAAAAACCCCTCAAAGCGAGGGGGAATCTGACGAAGTCTTCTACATCGGCCGCATCCGTCTAAACCTCCGATAGACGGTGACATAAATCAACTTGGCATCTTCGGAGAGGTGGACGGGTAAAACCAAATAGCATCTGCCCCGAATCTCAGGCTAGACGCCCTCGCGTCGTCGGCCGCCATTCGGAGGGGAACAAGGATAAGAACCTAGAGGAAGAAATATCTTCCCGAATGGTTCTAATCCCCTTTGTTAATAATTACCATAACACCTCATAGATCTTAATTTGGGTATAGAAAGCGGTGAGATTTATTTACATTTCCAAACCCACCCTAAACCTAACCCTAGCAAGATTTAGATCTAGATTAATTTAATTTTTAGATTTAATCAATCCGACGCCCATCGGAATTAGCTCGTAAGAACAATTAGGAAATTCACAAAATCCCTGTGGACCGACCCGTACTCACCGGCTAGCTACCAAGCGACGCCGTTCTTGATTGCGGTTTAGAAATATTTTTTACATACAAATCAACGACTTCATGAGCAGGAATGGCTATCCGCTTAGAGATAACCACCCTTTCTGGTATCGCGGGCTTCTTCATGGGCCCAAATGAGCTTTGGCCCAGTCTGTCAAAGACTGAGGCGTTAGAGCTGGACGACCCATTAAGAGGGGCCGCAGTAGTTGTGAGCCGATTAAAGATCGAACTCTTCGGAGCTTCTTGCAATGGTACGGGGGCGTTGAAGCTCATCGGTGGGAGCATGGTCCCGAAGAATAGCCCAGTGGTGGCTTGAGTTACCTGAGCCACTGGCATTGTGAAAAGGGAGGCCGCTTGGGGCCCGTAGGTTACACCTCCAGATGAGATGGAAAGGGAGTTACAGTTGCAACTGGAGCAGTTAGAAGCAATTGATGTTCTTTCTTCTGCACGAGAGAAAACCCAAATCTTAGTACCTCGAACCCAAGGGCAACCATATTAAACCGCGACTCGTTCGCAAACACGACACACGAAGTGTGGAGTGGAAAGAGGAAGAGGTCCCACCGGGCGTGCCTGAATCTGTTCTCCGCCGAAAACGGGGATAGGACCGCGTAGGTCCGTCTTTCCTGAATTTCGAGCATGATGCTAATTGGTGCTATCTGTCCACCTCTCCGAAAATTCCAAGTTGATTTATGACACAATATATCGAAGGTTTAAACGGATGCGGACGATTTAGCAGACTTCGTCAGATTCCCCCTCGTTGAGGGGTTTTTTATTGTGGGGACGCTCTTCCCTGCAGGCGCAAACCCTGCAGTTAATTACGCTACCGCATCGCGGTAACTACTTTCTCCTTCTCCAGATGGTCACTTCGTGTCGTGGGTGTTTGTTTTGTTCTTGGTTGCCCGTGGATTGTATACGAAGACTAATTTATGTTGTCGCCCGTAGGGCGTGGATTAGTCCAAATCCGTATCTTCTTAGATTTTGGTTTGGGGGTTGGGTTTAAGGATACGTTAGTCGCATTTGAGACTAAGATCAACTTAAACGTTTGTTTAGAATACGTTAGTCTAATTTTAGACTAAGATCAACTTAACGGGATCGTTTAGATCGAACAAAAGAGCATTTGGGCTCTATTATTTAGTTTAGGGACATTGCGGTCCATAATTAGTTTAAGGACATCTCGGTCCAAGGTTAAGGACATCATAGTCTATGGGCTTAAGGACCCCACAGTCCGAGATTAAGGACATCATAGTCCATGAGTTGAGGGACCCCACAGTCCGTAGTTTAAAGACGTCATAGTCTATAAAGTTTAAGGACATCATAGTCCATGAGTTTAAGGACCCCACAGTCTATGGAATGTTTGGTCGTCGGGACCCGTCACCTCTCTGAAGACATTGAAAGATTACAACGATAAATATCAGAGAAGTAAAGAGATGTACTCTTGAACCGATTTTGGTTGAAAGATCTGTGGCCCAATTTGGGGCTAAGATCTGAGATTTATGAGCATATGGGCTCAATTAATCTGAATTAAGGACTTATGGCCAATCTTGGGCAAAGTACAATCAAGTTAAAATGTTTAACATTTGTTTTGGACTGTTGAGCATTTAGTTGGGCTTGGCCCTTTTAACAATGCTAATCATTGATTTGGATTCTGACAATATTTTTGTCTTTTACTGAATGCTGAGCATTCATCATAGATCTGGGCTTATTAAAGAACAATTTACGTTCTATCAACGCAGCACATGGCACACTTGGCGCTTTGCGCCAATCAAAGAGCACAGTGCGCTAGTTTATGAGCGCATTACGCTTCTGCTGGGTAGCGCACATGTGGGGGACAAGTGTTGCGCTTGGCGCTAAGCGCCAAATGATGGGCGCATTGCGCCAGTTTATGAGCGCAGAGCGCTATCTTATAAACGCAAGCGCTACTTGTATAGTGGCGCACACGTGGGGAGCACGTGGTGCGTTAAGCGCCAGTCTTATTAGCGCAAAGCGCTAACTATTGAGTGGCGCACACGTGAGGAGCACATGGTGCGCTTGGCGCTTTGCGCCAGATCAGGAGCGCTGAGATACTTCTTCTTAATATGAAATGCTAAGGCTCTTTTTATACAGCGTTGTCCGCTAGTTCCGGTGTGCTGAAGCGCTTTTTAATACAGAGCGCTAAGGCTCTTTTATGCAGCGCTATGTACTGAGAATTAAATCCTCTTTTAAGAGACTTTGTCTCATAGATCTAAGGATAAAGTTCTTAGCTTCACAGGAAATGTTTTAATCCCTTATATTGATGAAAGGCTTTGCCTTTATGGATTTGTGATCCTTAAGAGAATTGAATTATTCTCCCCCCCCCCCTTTTTATAGTGAGATGTTCATGATCTCTTTGAGAAAGAATTTAGTCTTATAGATCTATGATCTGTGAGAAAGAAGTAAATTCTTCTTTTATTTTATGATGAGATCTTTTGATCTCTTTGTAAAAGGCCTTAGTCTTGTAGATCTATAATCTTAAAGAAAGAAGTGAATTCTTCTTTTTAATTATGAGATGATTTCATCTCTTTGTTCTTTTACCTTGAAGAAAAGAAGTTCTTCTATCGAGAGCTTGGCTCTTCTTTCTGAAATTTTCTCAAAGCTTCTGGAGGGTTCCTCTCTCTGCTTCTGTCTCTCCTGAGACTTGAAGTCTTGAGTCCTTTATATAGGGCAAGCTGATTTGTTTAATCAGTTAAGGAAATCTTCTCTCCAATTGATTTGGGGATTCCCCACTATTGGATCTTTGATTCAAGGGCTTCCAATTTACAGAAGTCATTTTTTTTAACAAGATTGGGAAATCTTTCCATACATAATATATTCTGTATTTTGGTGATTTTTTAATCACCATTAGATCATTGATTCAACGGTGCTCTAATTACAGAGCACAATCTTGTTGTTCGGAAAGATTCGAGAAATCATTCCTTAACAGAATTTAATTCTGATTGATTAATGATTTATCATTATTATTGGATCTTTGATCTGACAGTGGGGAGCTTTTAGTTCCAGTGCTAGCGCGTCCATGCTTTGCACGTGGTGCGCTGCTTAGAGCATAGCGCACCCAGCGCTAGCGCACCCGTGCTTTGCACGTGGTGTGCTGCTTAGAGTGCAACGCACCCAGCGCTAGAGCACATGTGGTGCGCTGCTTAGGGCGCGGTGCACTTGGCGCTGTATCTGAACCGTTGCTTCATTTCAAAATTTGAATTTTAAACAGAGCTTTGCTCTGATTGGGGGAAACAATGAACACTGTGAAAATTTGGAGCAATTTGGGCATGATATGGCCAGCCACATAGGCATTAAAACCGGCGAGCTCGGGCCAATTTTGGAGTTTGGGTTTCAAATTTTCATGGTGTTCTAGTCTCTGGGTTTTGGTGTTTCAGGTGTTGTTTGTTTTTGCTAAATTTGCATGTGATATTAACTTTCTGCAAAGGCAATTCGGATTGTTTCGCAGTCGTAATTCTAACATATATTCAGGTTATTTAGACGATGTTAAAAAGTTTGAACAGATATCAATAACGCATATTTTTCCTCACTGAAATTTTCCAAAAGTTGGATATTTCCGAGTTTAAAATTTTTAGAAAATCATGCAAGCGATTTTGTGGACCCTCTAGAAGAATGATACCCAAACTTGACTTTTGGATCGCGGAACTACGGTCATACCCTAGGGTTTGCCGCAGTTCTGTGGAGACATGAGTGAGGCATGGATCGGCCCTTCTACAGATGGTTCATAGGAGCTGTGGCAGTTTTTGGGAACTTTTTGAACTCCGCTCAAGTGTTGAGCTTTTTGGGAAATTTTGGGTGTTTCCTTATTCGATCAAAAAGTTTAATTTTGTCTAGCTATCTATGATTGTGATACAATAATTTGAATTTATTTAGTTGCGTGCAAGTTTAACATTTCGGTCTCGGGTGAAATAGGGAATCTTGTTGAATTACACGACTTCTTTTGAAAAGTGTTTTCATAGTTGAGACCTAAATGTAAGATTTGCATTGTTAGGCATGAAATCCGGAATATGTGATATTCCGGGTTTATGATGTCTAAGGGCAGTGACGATTCCAATTATTGAGGTTTTTCACTTTCTTTTCTGCGACCGTAAGTGTAATATGTGGTGTATCGCCGGTTTCGTTGCTATATGTCAACGACAATTGGGATACGCATATTTACTTACGTTGATGACATGTGATGTTATGTGTTGCTGTGATATATTATATTGGATCATCGTGTTTGAATAGCCGGGGGTTTTTATGTGAGATGAGAGTTTTTTATTTTCATTCATGTAAAAAATTTGTATGTAATATTGTTCAGTTGATAAAACTGCACATTTATATTACATTTTTCCTACCATTTTCATATTAAAAAAGGACTTTATTATAATATATCATACATATGGGGGTTTATGTGTAAAAACACCATTTTCCATGTGTTAATATATTTTAATTAGCATTTGGTAGGAAAATGTATGCAAATAAATTCATTGACCTAATCCTAGTAGAACTAGGTCTACTAAATATTATTTGAGATTATTGTGCAGAATTTTCCAAGTTGTTATGCAGAATTTATCAAGGAAATCAAGTTGTTGAAAAAGACTTGCCTAATTCAGAATCAAAACTTGGAGACCAAGTCTGGAAGCAACCGAGAGAAGATTTCTGAATTCTGAAGGTGCCTAAGATTGCCACATGTCACAATCACAAAGCCCAAGAAAATTCATCAAGAGATCTCCACCTTTGGCCGCGGAACCGCGGCCAAACCTCCCTGTTGGCCGCGGATCTGCGGCATTATAGAAGGATCACTTGCTAAAATTTTGGGGCATGATTCTCTGATATATTTTACCAACTTTTGAAGCAAAAGATTGTGGCTTTAGACTATAAAAGGGCACCGAGAGGCTCTTGGAAAAGTTATCAAGCCGAAGAGATCACGAAGTCCAAGACGGCTCACACATCCAGGATGATCATCAACTGTTCATCTACCTCCTTAGGAAAGATCGAGAAGCAAATCAAGTTTTGTAATCATTTTCTACGGAATAAAGTGTAGATTGTTCAAGTTGATTAATAAAGGTAGTTATTTTGCATTATATTTTCCCTCTTCGTCTTTTCATCTTCTTCTCCTAACATGCGCGAGTAATTCTCCGCTTGTTAGGGTTCGTAGGATTAGGGTAGGCTAATGGACGATGAAAATAACTAAACCCTTTTTAAGTCCTATAAAGTTTATGAACTTTATCAAAAGAATTATTAACATCCTAATCGGGCGCGCTAACAATTCTTTGCTAGTTCCGACCGCGATTAGCGATTAGATTAATGATTGTTTTGGTAAAGGCTAGATATGAACGGAGTTCCGTGTCGAGATAAGGGTTAAGAGTGGGATTCCTTTTCCTTCCAGAAACCCTAATCTACACGCATCACCGTCGTTCTAGTTATAAATCTATTAAAGGATAAAAAGGGAACTTTTAATTAATCGTCCATAACTATTAAATCCTAACGAACCCTACAAGCCTTCTTATTATATTATCTAAATCTCTAAAATAATATAGATCTATATTTTTGCATTCTTGCTTAACGTAGATCTAGAAACTTTTCACAAAATTCTTATTTCCTCCTCTATTTTTCAACACATCTAAAGTAAGAATAAAAGGTTCCACGTTTCCCTGAGGACGACCCGTACTCATCTCGGTCTAGCTACGCGGGACACCGTTATTGATTGCGGTTATTCTACAAACACACTCTTTCGAATCAATCAAATGGCGCCGTTGCCGGGGAAACGTGCGTAATTTTTTATTCTTACTATTTGTGTTGAATTCTTAGACGATTCATATCATTATTAAAACAAAACTGCAAATTGCATATTTAACGATTTGTGTGTGAATTTTGCAAGAGAATCTGGAGTCACGGACTTGAGGAAACAGGAAATCTAGGGTTTCACACTTCTCTGGTATCTTTCTTTACTCCTTCTCTCTCCTCTCAAATCCAATAAAATCTATTTTCTGCAGGATTCTTTGCAAAATATCGCCGCTCAAAAATCTTTTTGCAAAGTTTTGTTTTGCGGTTTGTTTTTGCATATTTTAATACGGATTTTTAAGGGGCAAAGACCAAATCAAGATTAGGTGGGGATTTCATCACCCTTCCTAAGTCCCACAAATCACAAACCAAGCATATAGATCAACCCTTTATTAATTTAAAAAATATCTAGACCAGACTCTAAGGACTGTCGCGCTCAATAAGGACAGAGGAAGGTTGTGCGTAATCTATCATTTATCCGCATTATTTTTGTAGTGCCTAGGCAAGTGTGTCGAAGGCTAGTGGTTTTTAATTAGGCCCACGACGTGGTTCCTTCCCACTTACCTGACTACAAGGGTAGTACGGAGACGGTAGAGGATTTATCCTGCGGCTTGTCCTTTGGAAGTCTAGGAGCGGTCTAGTGACTGGACCTAGGTAACCATAGTTCTAGGGTTGTGCATTTTTGTGATTTGTCTAAATCCGTCTTTTTTTTATTTAAAACAAACCAATTACTTTCTCTCCTTTTTACCCCTTCCCCCTTCTTCTCTTCTTATAATGGGTGACCTAAATAGAAGAACACTTGCCGAGCTTTGCTGTCCACAACCAGATATCTCTTGTTTTCGAAATACCTTCGGTATACCGTCCGGCTCTTCCATGTCCTTAAGAGATCATATAGAACAAGCAGGAAGAAACAGTTGGCCACCTCTGTCTAGGTCTTATCAACCGTATCCTAATCTTACACATGTTTCAGTTCATACCCAGAGTGAGGAAGCCCCTAGACGAATGTCCATTGCTGAGCACATAGCTAGGTCTAGAGGCCAAAGTTTCAACCCGGACCAATATCAACCATCACCACCACTGTCCGGAGAAGAGTTTGATATGTGGTTTGTATATAGCCAACCAACCAACCCATATCAATATTCTTCTTATCATAATATTGATCCTACTCCAACCCAAGTTCAGCAACCATTCTGTTCCTATCAATCCAATCCGACTTTTCCACCTACTCTAGACAGTTCTTCTAATCAGTCATTTGGGAGTTTTAATTATCCACAGGAATTTCAATCTTATACTGAAACCCCTTATCAACCCAAGACTAGTCTGGAGCAGACATTAGAAAAATATATGGAACTGACGAATCAAATTATGAAGGATTTGCGTAGTAAGACAGAACTGTACACCCTTCCTAATCAAACCTCCCCATTCCAAACTGAACTCCACAACTCCAGTTTCATAGATTCATCAAGTACAATGTCTGATAAGTTGTGTGACATTGTAGTGTTTGATTTACCCAACTGTGAAGGGTCCCTTTCAAGTGAAACCATACCCAACCCTTGTGATCTCTACACCTCCACTCTTGAACCAAAACTGATTGAAAACCATATTTTTGATGAGGAGTTTGAGAATTGTAACCTTCACTTGAATGACGTGATTGACATTGGGGATATATTGATTGATGAACCCAAAATTTTGGATGATTTTGTCCCACCAATTCATCAAATCCTTTCACTTCCTTGTGGTCATCATCTTGAGCCTTTAATTCTTCCCGAACCCCAAATATGTCTTGAAGTTGATGATACAGGTATACCCGAAGAAATACAGCCTCCATCTTCCATATCTGGTTCTGCAACACTCGACACACCAATTTGTTTACTCATTTCACCTTTTACTTTCTCCGGTTCTTCTTCTGTTCCTATAGTTTCAGTGAGTTTTGATAGATCACAATCCGTTAATTCAAGTTCAGTAATACCAGAAATTCAACTTGATTTGGATATTTTTGAAAAAGAGGTAGATGAGTTTTTCGAGTCCTCTACCTCAGTGATTTTTTATGAATCAAGTAGAATAAATTCTGGCATAAAACTCTTTGACAGCAAAATGTTCAATCACACCATTGATAAAAGTTTTGAAGAACTTTTTGCTGACGAACTTGAATTTTTAAACAATACTGATTTTGTGATTAATCAATCTCCACCTATAGAGGTTGAACCGTCACCATTCCTTCTTCCTAATTATTCACATTCATCATCATTCTTTCTTTTCTCTAATTTCAAACCCTTTCCAGACCACCTCTTATCCCTTCCCCACTTTTTCTTGACTCGATACAACACATTCTTCCACCAATCTATACGATAAACTGATAAAATCTTTGAATGGTTGGTGTTAACTTTTGGTCTTTGTAAAGCCTTACTTTGACCAAATGACTCACCCCCTCTTAAAATGCTTCATATTGTCTAACTCATGTTTGAGGGGGGGTATATTTTTGGCTCTTGAACATATTTTTTGTCCTCAAATTTGTGAGCCAAAAATAAGTTTGGGGAAGGATTTTCACTTTCATATATTCTTGCCCCCATTAATAATTTCCTCCCAAGTCTACAGGTTTTTGAGCTTAACAGATGATATCAGTGAGGACACTGCTGTAAACAGGTTTGGGGGAGGTTTGTGCTTATTTACACATCAATTTGCACCATACTTTGTATAAGCACAATATTTTCAAAAATTAAAAAAAAAATTATAACAAAAGAGTAGAAAGTGAAAAATTACATCCAAAAGATAGGAATAGTTTAAGAAAACCAAGAAAATTAGAAGTTTTCTTAAACGAACTAGTAATAAGTAGTTATGAGCTGTTGTCCTAAGGGTTGGTAAGATGAAGGAAGTCACTAATCTGAGGATAAAATAAGTCTGAAAAATAGTTTCTATTCTAGAAGCCAAACATTTGAATGTTGATACCCTACTATATGCACTTACACACGTCTTGAAACTCGGGATAGTAGAGGATACCTTGAAATGCTCTTGTCTAAAAGCCAAAGTATGAAGGAAATGAAAAAAAAATGAAGAAAATATAAAAATGGTGAAAAGAAAAATGAACACTGATTTTGTTATCGCCAAGGCAGCAATAAAAAAATATAGCGAGGGTGCCTCTTCACCTAGTGCCCTAAGGCCAACTGGTCTGAGAGTCACTGCTAAGCCTTAGGTGGTGCAAGACGAGAAAAATATTATCACCGAATCTGCAAGCACATGAGTAATCGGTCGGTTAGTACCTCAAGAATTATTAACGGTCGCATGAAAGTGTGTGAGCAACCCTAAATATTCATCAAATTAAAAAGTACTAAGGTAGATGGACAAGAGTATGATAGCTTGAATTGAATTTTCCGAGTGTAGGGATGTCCATTACACACACGTAGGGGTATATGATCGATGTTTGGATGAAAGGTAGGAATGAAGAATAAAGATGATGTTTTATTGAGGGATAATGTGATTTCTAACATTTTTTCATGACTATTAAGATAGGGCTCATGACAACTGAAAAGCTAATATAGTTGGAAACTCTTATTTTCAAAGTCTTTCTTTTATGGTTCTTATCTTTATATGTAAATTTCACCATCTCTCTTTTATTATAGGATTTTGTGGGTGTAATCCGCTGAAAACCCTCAGGAGACAACACTCCTCTTACTAGGGACACCTAGAGGTTTAACGGCTTATTGCACGTGCTTAGTGCAATCGTGTCTGCCTACGAAAGTGTGCTTAGTTTTCTCCTTTCTTTTTCTCCTCTTAAATAAACTAGTTTGCTCGGGACGATCAAAGATAAGTTTGGGGGTATTTGTTCAGTTGATAAAACTGCACATTTGTATTACATTTTTCCTACCATTTTCATATTAAAAAGGGACTTTATTATAATATATCATACATATGGGGGTTTGTGTGTAAAAACACCGTTTTCCATGTGTTAATATATTTTAATTAGCATTTGGTAGGAAAATGTATGCAAATAAATTCATTGACCTAATCCTAGTAGAACTAGGTCTACTAAATATTATTTGAGATTATTGTGCAGAATTTTCCAAGTTGTTATGCAGAATTTATCAAGGAAATCAAGTTGTTGAAAAAGACTTGCCTAATTCAGAATCAAAACTTGGAGACCAAGTCTGGAAGCAACCGAGAGAAGATTTCTGAATTCTGAAGGTGCCTAAGATTGCCACATGTCACAATCACAAAGCCCAAGAAAATTCATCAAGAGATCTCCACCTTTGGCCGCGGAACCGCGGCCAAACCCCCCTGTTGGCCGCGTATCTGCGGCATTATAGAAGGATAACTTGCTAAAATTTTGGGGCATGATTCTCTGATATATTTTACCAACTTTTGAAGCAAAAGATTGTGGCTTTGGACTATAAAAGGGCACCGAGAGGCTCTTGGAAAAGTTATCAAGCCGAAGAGATCACGAAGTCCAAGACGGCTCACGCATCCAGGCTGATCATCAACTGTTCATCTACCTCCTTAGGAAAGATCGAGAAGCAAATCAAGTTTTGTAATCATTTTCTACGGAATAAAGTGTAGATTGTTCAAGTTGATTAATAAAGGTAGTTATTTTGCATTATGTTTTTCCTCTCTGTCTTTTCATCTTCTTCTCCCAACATGCGCGAGTAATTCTCCGCTTGTTAGGGTTCATAGGATTAGGGTAGGCTAATGGACGATGAAAATAACTAAACCCTTTTTAAGTCCTATAAAGTTTATGAACTTTATCAAAAGAATTATTAACATCCTAATCTGGCGCGCTAACAATTCTTTGCTAGTTCCGACCGCGATTAGCGATTAGATTAATGATTGTTTTGGTAAAGGCTAGATATGAACGGAGTTCCGTGTCGAGATAAAGGTTAAGAGTGGGATTCCTTTTCCTTCCAGAAACCCTAATCTACACGCATCACCGTCGTTCTAGTTATAAATCTATTAAAGGATAAAAAGGGAACTTTTAATTAATCGTCCATAACTATTAAATCCTAACGAACCCTACAAGCCTTCTTATCATATTATCTAAATCTCTAAAATAATATAGATCTATATTTTTGCATTCTTGCTTAACGTAGATCTAGAAACTTTTCACAAAATTCTTATTTCCTCCTCTCTTTTTCAACACATCTAAAGTAAGAATAAAAGGTTCCACGTTTCCCTGAGGACGACCCGTACTCATCTCGGTCTAGCTACGCGCGACACCGTTATTGATTACGGTTATTCTACAAACACACTCTTTCGAATCAATCACCGGCAGCAGCCCCTTCCCAGAACAGGGGGAAAGACGCAGCCGTCGCTGAATCAATCCCAACAACCCGTCATGCCCGACGTCGCCACTGGCGCCGGATAAGGAAGACCGGGGGCAATTCCCCCTCCGGACTAACCCCACCAGCTCCAACGGTAGAAATTGAGGCTGTTGTTCCGACCGGGAATAGCTTCGAGCTGCTAAGCAGGGTACGCGGAAATTCACCGACGGCGGTGTTTCCTGATTTAAAATCAGGAAAGCTTCTGGGAAAAGCTTCAGAGGAGGGTCACGTGCTTACACGTGACTAGCGGCCACGTGTTGGCACGTGACGCCTTAAAAAGCATCATCAAGTCGAGTCCAGTCTCCTGACTACGCTGAAGAAAGTGGGCTTCAGAAAGAGTCACGTGCTCCCACGTGACCAGGGTCACGTGGTGACACGTGACATTTAATGCAAGCGTCCAACACGCAAGCTCTCTGATCGAGTCAAGAAAAAGGGTTCAGAAAGAGTCACGTGCTCCCACGTGACCAGGGTCACGTGTCGGCACGTGACGTTCAAGGCAACAAGCGCGTTTCCAGAACAACCAAGGAAAGAGAGTTCAAATAAAGGGTCACGTGCTCACACGTGACCAGTGGTCACGTGGTAGCACGTGATGTTTAAGCAGCAATCAGAAGACACAGTGCAGAAGGCTCGTTCCAAAGGGGGTCACGTGCTCACACGTGACCATGGATCACGTGGTCACACGTGACCGGCTTCCAAAGCCCATGTTGACGACAGAATTAAATTCTGAAGGAAATTCGAATCTTTCCAAAGGAAAGTAATTATTTGGGACTAATCAAATTAAAGATTCAGAGATGATTAAATATCATCTATCTATGGAAAATCTCGGCTTTGGGAAAGATTTCCCCCTTAAATCTAACCAGAATATCAAAGGAGAATCTCTGGATTTAAGATCCAATGGTGAATAAAATTCACCTAATAATCCAAAGGCCCAAAATGAATGATGCAAATCAAATCTCCCAATGAAGATTCGTCAAAAACTGATTGATGCGGCTGCCTCTCCTATAAATAGGAGCCAAGGGACACAAAAAAAGGGATACATGCGCAGAGAAGAAAAGGAGAAAAAGAGAAGAGTTTTGATACTTCGAAAAGACTCAGATCTTCTGCAAAAAACCCTAGGTAAGAAAGGGAAGCCTTTTTGAAAGAAGCAGAATTTAATTCTCAACAGAGTTTAACTCTGATAATATAAAAGCAGAAGAGCATATTTCTTCTCTCTTTGATAGAGGATCTGCAAAGTGCACATCTCCCCTTAAGGTTGAGAATTTAATTCTCAATGGGTTGAGATCCTGCCATGCAGATCCAAAACATAGAGAAGAAATGCAAGCATGAGAATTTAATTCTCACAGAACTATAGGAATTTAATTCCTCCAAAATAAAAGTGGGCTAGACCCTATATCATGGGAATTTAAACAGGGTTTAACCCTAATTAAAGAACTTAGTTCTGTTGAAACAACGGGAATTTAATTCCCTTAATCATCATTTCCTCAAAAACTTTTATTAGGGTTTAACCCTATTCAGCCCTTCACATAAACGAGGAATTTAAATCCCACAGAAAATTCAGAGTTAAACTCTATTCCAGAATACAAGTCTTCAAAAGAAAGAAGGACTTAATTCCTCTGAAATTAAAAGTCTCTGGAATTTAATTCCTAAAAAAAAGAAGGAGGAGTAACAAATCCTCTGAAAAACCACATTAAGGCAGGGTCACGTGTCACCACGTGACCCCCCACAAAAGCCCTACAGAAAACCCCTTTGAGGCAGCACCCCACGTGACCCACGTGACTTTCAGCAGAAGCCTTAACACATAGGCATTTGAATGCCCATCACGTGCTGACACGTGATGCTATCAAAGACACAGTAATTTCAGCAGAACAAATGAAGGAAGGGCGCTCTCACGTGCTGCCACGTGACCCCTCTTGTCTTAGTGTTTAACACTAAATTGAAACTCTCGAAATCAGTGTTAAAATATTGTTGGGCCTTAGTGTTCAACACTAATTAAAAAGCTTTATCTGCAGTGTTCAACACTGATTACCTTAGTGTTTAAATGCTAATCTGAGATCTTCATTTGCAGTGTTCAACACTGATCCGTTTTTAACACTAATTTGAGAAGCCTTATTGCTGGTGTTTAACACCAATTATTTCTTAGTGTTAAACACTAACTTGTTAACCGCATGCCCAGTGTTCAACACTGATTGCTCTGAAGTGTTTAACACTAGGCTTTGGCCCAATTGGCTAAAGGGATAGAGGCAAACATTCTCCCTCAATGGACCAGCAAGAGTCAATATTCCAGACCTGACTGGACTTAGCCCAAGCTGGCCATAAGTCCTCAATTTGTGATTAACTGGGCTAATGAGCTCATAACATAATTGATCAGTCTTGACCCAAATTGGGCCAGGGACTATTTAATCCACCCCGGTTCTAGGGTACATCTCTTCACTCCTTTGATACTTGGCATTGTAATCCCTCAATGTCTTCAAAGAGGTGACGGGTCCCGATGACCACTCATGATATGGACTGTGGGGTCCTTAAACCCATGCCTAATGCTAAACTTCCTGGTTACGTGGAAAGCGGATAACGTCACTCTTTGACCCCGTGGAAAACGTCCAGAGCGGATCCTGGTCCTCGCAGAGCATGGCAGTGAACCCATGCGAAGCATCCAGAGCGGAGCCTGGTCCTCGCCTAGCACGGCAGTGAACCCGTGTGAAGCATCCAGAGCACATACCGGACTGTGGAGTCCTTAAACCCATGGACTATGACGTCCTTAACCTTGACCGAGATGTCTTAAAACTACCCATGGACCGCAATGTCCTTAAACTACCCATTGACCGAGATGTCTTAAAACTACCCATGGACCGCAATGTCCTTAAACTACCCATTGACCGAGATGTCTTAAAACTACCCATGGACCGCAATGTCCTTAAACTACCCATGGACCGCAATGTCCTTAAACTACCCATGGACCGCAATGTCCTTAAACTACCCATGGACCGCAATGTCCTTAAACTACCCATGGACCGAAACGTCCCTAAACTACCCATGGACCGCAACGTCCTTAAAACTACCCACGGACCGCAACGTCCCTAAACTAGAACAATTGAGCCCTCCATATGCTCTTTTGTCGGATCTAAACGGTCCCGTTTAAGTTGATCTTAGCCTCCAAAAATGGCTAACGCGTCCTTAAACCTTCAAACAGATTGGACTACGAATCCCCTAAATTAACTCCGGCTTGAGGGTACATCTCTGAACTCCTCTGACATCCGTCGTTGTAATCTTTCAACGTCGTCAGAGAGGTGATGGGTCCCGACGGCCATACATACGGTGGACCACTACGTCCCTAAACTGGAACAATAGAGCCCAAATGCTCTTTTGTCGGATCTAAACGATCCCGTTAAGTTGATCTTAGTCTCAAACTGGACTAACGTATCCTTAACAAACGTTTAAGTTGATCTTAGCCTCAAATATGGCTAACGTGTCCTTAAACCAAACCCCCAAACCCAAATTTAAGATAATGCGGATTTGGACTAGTCCACGCCCTACGGGTGACGACATAACTCAGTCTCCGTAAACAATCCACGGGCAATAAAACAAACACCCACGACACGAAGTGACCATCTGGAGAAGGAGAAAGTTGTTACCGCAACGCGGTAGCGTAATTAACTGCAGGGGCTTGCGCCTGCAGGGAAGAGCGTCCCCACAATCAAAAACCCCTCAAATGAGGGGGAATCTGACGAAGTCTGCTACATCGGACGCATCCGTCTAAACCTTCGACACATGGTGCCATAAATCAACTTGGCATCTTCGGAGGGGTGGACGGATAGCACCAATTAGCATCTGCCCCGAACCCCAGGCATTCGGACGTCCCGACGTCCCGGCCGCCGTTCGGAGGGGAACAGGTGGTTCTCAAAAGATCCCCTCCACCTGCGGAGAATGTTATAGAAACAAAGCCGGAGCAGCCTCCTCAACGGCTGTCCTCCAAAATTTACAAAGTCTGGCGGAAGTTTCAAGACTCGGTAACTGACCAAGATCACTCTCATTAACAGAAAAGGGCGAAAGTACAGGAAGAAAAGAACCGTCACGTCAAACCGCAAAGGACGACAACCGCTTGGGTGCCCACTGCCATGGCTCCCTCCGCATTGACTACTCAAAAGAGAAGAAGGCTGGATAGAGTCTCCACTCCTGCAGCAAATGTCAAGGTCAATAAGCCTAAACACCCTAAGTCTGGGGGCATGATGGTGCATACAGTATACATGACGCTTGGAAAAGAGGACAGCCGTGCATCCACGGGTCATAGACCGCTTACGCGGTCAGTGATCAAAGCTCAGGAGCAACAGTAGAAGCTCCAAGAAATGATGACCGCGATGGCCGCACTCACTGGGCCAAAAGAAAGCCCCGAAGCATCATCTGATCAACGCCAGGAGCAAGAAACTGAAGCTGAGTTCCTTCGTAGGATATTGTAGAAGAAGTATAAAGAGGCTGCCGAACAAGCAGTCAATATACAACGAATGGCCCTCCTGTTCCAAGACATGATGGGAATGATGATCCAACAAGATTCTCCTGCTGAAGATCCTCCAATCGTTCTTGAAGACGACAAGGGAGAAACGTCAAATCCTCCACCGGCTCTGTCAACAGCCAAGGATGAAACAATCTCCAAGGCTGACCTGGACGAATACATAGCCCAACAGATACGAGTTCACCAGGCAACGGAGGCAGCCGGTCAAGTTGTCAGGACGGGGCGACCATAACTGAGCTGGTATGACCAGATCAAGTACCCGCCGGGCTATACAATACCGAAATTTCACGTCTATAAGGGGACGGGCAATCCCCACCATCATGTTGCCCAGTTCAGGGCGCTTTGCGGCAACACCGGCAGCGACGATAAGCTCTTGCTTCGCCAGTTCGTCGGTAACTTGTCAGAAACGGCGTTCGAGTAGTACTCTGAGCTCCCAAATGACTTTATTAAAACATTTGCGGAGATGGAGCTGTTGTTTACCCAACGTTTCGCAAGTGCTAGCGAACGTACCCTGATAACGGCATTGATTAATGCCAGGGTGAAACCGGGCGAGACGTGGGTCCGGAACGCTATACGCTGGCGAAACTTGTGGTCGAAATGCGAACAACGCATTGAGGAAGCGCCCGCGGTGGGCATGTTCGTGGGCACCCTAGATCCTCATGCAACTATCTCACAGTTCATGATGTTCTTTAAACCAACCACGTTCTAGGCTCTGATCGACAAGTTGGCCCAGATGGACCAGATAGGCCACAGACCGTCTCCCCCGAAGCCGGAACCTCGGAATGACAAGGGTAAAGGGAAGGCAACCTTCGTCTTTTATTGGGGCACTTCCGGATTGAGGAAGATGTCACCGTTGATGTATATTATTTACTTTTCCTCATTAGGATAGACCCAAGGAGGGGAGCACAAGTAACCGGGTTCTAGAGTCTAGTGGGAGACCATCTCGAGGAGTTGAGTCCGGGTCTCCTAACTCTAGAATTGGTAGGGTTGCTTGCCGCTCTCGTAGGGGTCTAGGAATGTGGGGTTGGCTATTCATCACGACCGTGGAATCCGTGTTTTATACAGACTTAATATAAAACCCGGAAATCCTAGTATATCCAATATTTCATATGTTGATTTCTGCTGCGATATTCTGTGATGTGATCACTTGATATGTTGAGATAGATACTGTATATAGTATATGTGATATATTATATAGACATTGCTTATGTTTTTCACCTGCGCTAGCCCTGCCGCGCTCTGCCGTTAGTTACCTAACCTAACGGTGCATGACGGGACATCGAGGCGAATGCGGATGGCATAAGCGTACGTTGTATTTATCTGTAATGGTTAGGTAACTTAAATGATGGGACTTCATTAATGAGATTAATGAACGAAAAGAAACCTAAAGATGTTGTAGAAACTTGTTTTAAAAACCGGTGGCTCTAGTTCTTGCTTTGCATAGCGGTATTTCTTGTAGAATATCCAGCACCTTATTCGATAAGGAAAGAGCCGAGATCCCTTCACCGGGAGTGACCTCTTCAGCGAAACTAGCAGATGCTACAACCCACTCGGATTGTCTTTTGATTGCTTCTATAGTTTTTGTTTTGCATAGTGGTATTTGTGAAATATCCTGCACCTTATTCGATAAGGAAAGAGCCAAGATCTCTTCACCGGGAGTGACCTCTTTAGCAAAACTAGTAAAAGACTCAAAAACACTCCTTTTCAAAATCATTTGATTCTACAACGATATCAAGTTCATTACGCAAAAGGTTTTCTTAAAAACCTGTCGTAGCCCTCCGTCATTTCATATAAGTGATATTTTAGTATTCGTGCTACAGTAGTTTGGCCTGCGTCAAGGCGTAGTGTACGGTAGCTATTTAGTGCTTATCTGCTTATGCATATGATGCGATTGAGTTAGGGCATTCGTACGGCGTAGTTTGGCCGGCGTCAAGGGTCGTGCAGATAGGTTTAATTCAATCAAGAAATGTACGGGTTGAACTTGATTAGCGGACTATGGGTAGTTTGGCCTGCGTCAAGATCATAGCCACGCTAGAGGCAAAATATTATCGGGAATTTCAAGTGTTGAAATTTGCAATGAGATTGCATACCTTCTATGAGATAGTTGGATCCCGATACCCACTGTGAGTAAGAGTTACTCCTGAGAGAGTTTTGCACTTTACAATTAGCCGATCAAGTATGTGTCTAGAAAGGTGTCAACGGGGTTACGCCCATGGGAAAACGAGATTTTTTTTAATTAGGTCCGTGCGAAAGCACGGGGAACCTCCCTCAAAGTACCGGCACTAGCCTGGCTGAAAGATCGGCGAACTTGTAAGGTGTAATTAATCCCGGCTAGTCTTTCCTTTTAGGGTTTGAAGGAAGATTTGATAAAAACAGTGGGAGCCATCCTGATTAGATAAAATAATAACCAATCTGATCTTGTAAGAGCATATGCTGAGTGTTTTCTTCTCTCTCTCTCTAGGTAGCGACCATGTCACGCCTTAATCAAGATAATAATATGGATGTATTGACCGAACCCGCTTGTTATACTGAGCTGAGGAACGTTGGTCCCGCTCCAATTTATAATTGCTATAAGACCGAGCAGGAAATAGGCGAATATCAGGATTCCCATGCCGCCCAAACGAAGAAAGTGCATGATGATGCATCTTCTTCGGGTATGTTCATTACCGAGAACTGTTTCTCAGTATCTTCTACGTCCTGGGTATGAGATACCGAATCAGGATCCCGCATGTATAATCTGTTACATGGGCTACCGATAGGTAGAGAACTGAGAATGGGTAATAAGTTTCAAGAGTTGGAAATTGTGCAATTATTGCAGCCAAGATGTTGGCAGTTATCATCCAGTATTACCAAATACATTGATTCTGAACGAATGTTATTAGATACCGAACCTGATATACAACATCATATCAGTCTCTTTATTAAGTAAAGAAAGATATAATTTTGTATTGTTGGATAATGTTTTGAAACATTTCCTATATCAAGAGTTGATCGGTTCAGGCACGTTATCTAAAAGCATATACATTCTAAATCAAACTACAGTTCTTAACGTACAGGAACACACACAAGAGGAAGAGTTCAGAAATGAACGAATCTTTCTTGAGGTATTGTAGACTAGGTCATATCAATACAACCCGACTAGCTAAGTTACATTAAGATGCATATTTAAATCAGTTTGAATTTACATCTTATGAAACTTGCCAGCCATGTCACAAAGATAAAATGAACATAGCTCTGTTTACTGGAAACAGAGAAAGAGTTGGTAAACTCTTGGGATTGATGCATGTTGATGTGTGTAGGTCCCCTGTCTACACATGCCAGGACTGATTCTTTGTACTTCATTATATTCACTGGCGATCTCTCAAGATTCGGACATATGTTCCTATTGAAACACAAGTCTGAAGCTTTTTAGAAATTCAATGAATATAAATCAGAAGTAGAGAACCAAAACGGGTATAAGTATTATGTCCTTAGATGTGATCGGGGAGGAAAATACATCAGCACGGAGTTCCTGGACAATTCTAAAGGAGAATGAAATTCTCTCTCAGCATTACTCTTCCGTATACACCACAACACATCGGTGTATCGGGGCAGAGCAATCGCGCCCTATTAGATATGGTGCGCTCTATGATGAGTACTACTGAGTTTCCTATTTCCTTTTGGGGTTATGCGCTTGAGGAAGCTGCATACATATTGAATTAGGTTCCAACTAAATCAGGTGCCTACCAATCCATATGAGATATGGAATGGGAAGAGCCCATGTCTTAAGCAAGTTAAGATTTGGGGTTGTCCGACCTATGTCTAAAAGCAAAATCTGGACAAACTCGAGGCAAGGTCAGTTCTGTGGAAGTTTGTTGGATATCCCAAGCATTTGCAAGGGAATATCTTCTACCAAACCGAGAAACAAAAGGTGTTTTATTTCTCGGCATGCCACCTTTTTTAGAAAAGGAATTTATTTTGGAAACAAATTTATGGTCATGAGGTAGAACTGGAAGGAGTTCCAGTTATACAGACTACAACTGATAATTTGATAGAACCGGAGGATTCAATAGCTCCCGACGAACCTCAGCTTCTCCGCCGATCTTGTAGGGTTCCTCATCCGCCTGAGAGATACTTCGGTTTTCTCAATGACAGTGGGAGCGAGGATTGCATCATGAGATGATGACCCAACTAGTTTCAAGCAGACCATCAAGAGTGGGGACTCTATAAGAATGGATGGATGCTAAGCGATCTGAGATGGAATCCATGTACACCAACAAAGTATGGACTTTGGTTGCTTTATCTGAAGGGTTAAATCCCCACCAGGAGCAAGTATATCTTGAGAAGATTACTTGGTGTAGATGGAAAAATTGAGACTTTCAAAACTAGACTTGTTGTAAAAGGTTCTCGTCATTGACCAAGTGTGGATTATGATGAAACCTTTTCTCCAGTAGCTATGCTTAAGTCTATCAGGATCCTACTTGTCGTTGCTACATACCATGACTACGATATCTGGCGGTTGGGTGTCATGACTGTTTTTCTAAATACTGATTTAGAAGAGAGCGTCTATAAGTACACAGCCAGAGGGCTTCGTAGACAGTGGGAGCAGCGGAAACATGTGCAAGGTAATTTACGGGTTAAAGTAGGCATCGCGGAGTTGGAACATCTGTTTTGATGTGGTAATCAAAGCGTTTGACTTCATTAAAATGGTAGATGAACCTTATATAAACAAAAAGGTAGTAGAGAGTAAGGTGGTCTTCCTCGTATTGTACGCAGATAACATACTCTTGATAGAGAAGGTGTTTCCTATGCTACACTCGGTCAATCTCCTCTTATCACATTGATTCTCCATGTACGATCAACGTGATACCTCCTAAATCCTGGGTTTTGGATCTATGAGATAGATCTAAGTGGATGTTAGGATTCTCACTAGGTGTAGTGAGATGGTATCAATCGATCCTGGGGAGAATCACTGGATAGCTTTCAGGGTGGTAAGGTCGACTGAATGTCAGTCACAGGCATTGTCTTTACCTCAGTGGAAAAACGGTATGTTGGAAGAGTTCCAAGCTAGATACCGTGGCAAACTAGATAATAAAGGCTGGATACATCGCTACCAAAGATACTACAAAAGAGGCAGTCTGGGTGTATATTAGTTCATGAGATGAACTTCGTTCCTACCATTGTGTGACAATGGAGTTATGGCTTGTGCCTAGGAACCCCGTCCCATCAATGACCCAGACATATTCTAAGGCAGTATCACCTGATCATGGAGATGGTTGATCTCCAGGGAGATCGAGGTTAGAAGAGTAGACTCAGAGGAAAACACGACGGATCCACTCACAAAGGCCTTTTCCCAGAAGAGACTTTTATGGGATGGTTGAGTATGAGATACTGCAACCACTGCTGATTGTTGGGTATTGGATACTACAACATATGGCCCTAGTGCAAGTGGGAGATTATATGTATGCCCTAGAGGCCATTATTGTACTTGTGATGTATATTATAGTGGATGCTTGGACATACATAGGGAGGACTTTCTTGCTCGGCATGATAGTATGCTATCTGGTTACTCTTTATCTTAACATGTACACTGATTGTCTCTCTGTTACATGTTGATAAAGCCCTTAGGATATGTACTTGACTACCTGGATTATGATGCGGATCATACTAGTGGGACAAAGGTAGTCCGTGAGTACATCCTTCAATGTCCCTAGTCATGGGTGTATCGAGACGGGGCATCAATATACCAGAGTAGACTAGCGTATAGCTTCTCGACCCATGTAGATGGGCGATAGATGATCCCATAACCATTGGTGTTTGACATTAGAGATGGTATACGGGTGCTCGGTGGAGACTGGGTACACCGGACGGACTCGCCGAGAACTCCTAGATGGTATTATATCTCATGTCGGATAGCAGTTCTCTAGTGACACTGGTACAGGTTAGTCTGTCGACCCGAGATCGTCATAGAGTCTTGTGTGATTCCCACTGTGCTTTGATTTCCACCTTACCATGTTCAAGAGAACGTGCAAAACGGTGGTTTTTGGGTACAATCCCGAGTCACATAGAGGCAATGAGCAATAGGAGGGGATTTCGTCTCTCCCGATATTGGGGGTTGATGTTGCGCTGTGCTCGATTGGCCATAACAGGAAGTCCCTGGCCATGGTTGTTTATGAGATTATATGGTAAGTGTTATCAGTAGTTTCTCAACCCGTTATGAGCCTTACATCGGCATGACTTATCAAGCTATTGGGGTCTGACATTTACCATCCCCGGAAGAGATATGCGACATATCAGACGAAGAGACAGGACTATACGGTAGTGTTACTGATTGGATTCGCAGGAGTATGAGCAGGCTTGCTTGTTGATCTTCTGATCGCTCAATATCTGGATGGCCGTTACGTTTACCAGACCACTTGTGGCATGTGGGTGTTTGATATGATCATCACCTACTGCCGGCATATTGACGAGTCTTTAGAGTTCTACACAGAGCTTTCCTGGTTTATGCGAAACGAAGTAGGAGCACATATGTGATATGTGCAGGACCGAGTTTAATGCGTGTATGTGATACCGCATTCTATTCTCACGATATGTAATATCGGTCGGTTATATGTGATATAGCCGGGTTATCGGATCAAGTGTTGATTCGATAAGTTATTGCATTTGATATTAGTCGGTTATATGTGATATAGCCGAATTATTAAATTAAGTGTTGATTTAATAATTTAATGTATAATTGTATATTTGATATACTAGATTACATTAACTAATATTAGCTCACTTAAACATTTCTTTTTCTCACTTGTGTGCATTAGTGTATATATGATATATATTAATGTACAACTTTTTGTGTCATACTTGATGCCACATGCTTCATGGGTGTATGACACTCACACCATACTAATAATAATGTTAAAGTCTTATTTATTTAAAGTAAATCAAAATTAGTGAAATTAAGTCACATGGTTGAAGCTTATAGAAGCTTGTGGAACCATTGTCCAAGTCCACTCTTTTTGTTTTAGTTGTAGATATTTATTAACCTAACCATTATTGTTAGCTATGGTTTAATCTCTACATGAGTTAGTGTATGACACTAACTCACCCATGGTTGTTATTCTCACATCATGAGTCCATTCTCATACTTCACTTGTTCTTCTTCTTCCCCTTGAGAGGTGAGAAAATATTGTGAGAAAAAGAAAACTAAAGTGAGTCCATTTGCTACTTCATCATCCTCTACTATTAGCCATTTAGTTTAGGGTGTTTGCTTCACTAATTCACCATTAGTGAAGAGGTAGCATGAGCTTGAGTCTCCTCGACGTAGATCATCTTCGGCCTCGAAGACTTCGAGCAAACTTGTTCATTTCTCCGGGAGAACCCTTTCTAGAGTTCGGGTATTCATGACTTGCAACGAAGAGACTACTACACGGAGCATTGGAAGTGAAGAACCGGTCTACAAAGGTTGTATTCCTCATTCACTTAGATGTAAAGTTGTTTACATGTTGTTTCGTCGCGTTTTCTAGTAAAAATTCTATGGTTAGGGTTAACTAGAAAGGCAAATTTTTTAAATTTGCATGGACGATGCCTCCCGAAACCTTGCAGCCGTGTTAGAGAACCCTGCACCATGGCTCTAAAGCCCTCATCAAGAGGCCACCGAGCAGCTTCCCTGCTCGGTCCATCCGAGTGATAAATTCCTACCGTCTCAAGACGAAGGTCTAGGAACCACATTACAGGGGAACCAGTCAATGCCGACCAATTCTGACTTGGCTGTTGGTCAACTTACGCTAAGAGACGTGATCGTCGATCCGACTCTAAGGAATGGTCAGATACCGACCTCCCTGCACTGAGAGGTCTTCTGATGTATCCTGAGTGAACGATCGCTACCTCGACTCTAGGGGCGGCAGGGCTCTGACCTTCCTGCACTTGGCGATTAACTGACTTACACTCGACGCGTGATCGCCATGTGAAAGGCCGGTCATTGACCTATGGCCCAACACTTGGATCTAGGAAAAGACCGACAAGCTCAAGTACTCACGCAAGAAACGCATTGCCATGCAGACGAAAATAAACACAGTTTTATTTATGTTCTGAAAGTCTTTATAAGGCACTCCGGGCTCCTCATCCTTACAAAAGGTGCCCGGAGGCTTGCAAAATTTGAAAAAGTAAAGGGAAAAAGGCAGGAAAGCTCAGGCCTCGGGATCGAGGAGGATCTCGCCCTGCTCGACACCAGCGTCGGGGTCTGAAATGGCGGCATCTGGGTCGGTGCTTCCACCGGCAGCCTCTCCCCCGGTGGCACTCCCGGCAGTCTCCCCTGCAGCGCATCCTCGGAGAGAGGGTACTGGAGCCGAAGCTCGCAGTCAGCAAACCCCGGCATCAACGTCTTGACAGCGTCGAGGGCCTGGTGCCTAAAAATAGTCGAGGCATCGGCGAGGTCGGCGTAGAACAGGTCCGACGCCTTATACCTCTCCACGGACTTCGAAACCCGGAGATCGGCAAGTTTCACCGCTTCAAGCGCCACCTGGGTGTCCCTCTTGCATCCATCCTACGACTTCTTCATATTGACGTTAAGCACCTTAGCCATCTCCAACTTAGCCTGGATGTCCTTGTTGGATTCACTCAGAAGTTGGACGGGCTCCTTACACTTGGAGTTCGTCGACTCGTCAGTGGCCACCCGGGTTTCGAGGATGGCTATCCTCTCCCTTGCCTGCTGCAACTCCATGCGCAGGTCCGCCTCCCGCGAGGAAAATTCGCCCGCCTTCCTCTTGGCCGGGGCAATCTCCTCGGACTCCATATTGACGATGAGGGCGCAGTGTTGGAGGACCTGAGGAAAGTAGCAAACTGGGGTTAAAAACATTTGATCCAAGGAAAAATACATGACAAAATCCTTAAAGGAAAATAGATACTGACCTGGACCGTCGAGCGATGGCGGCCACTTGGGCTTTTAGGGTTCCCCGAGGAATTTTTCTCCCGGCCGATCGTTCCTTGTCCGAAAGCAGGCTATCGGCAACGGAAAGCCCCGAAGGCACCTCAAAACAGACATCCCCCTCTTGCACAGGGATCCCGGAGGATGGAGAGCGAGAGACCGTCCTTTTGTGCCTCTTGAGGGGGACCTCGGTGATGCCGGCTTTATTCTCCACCCCCCTTGCCCGGGGCTCCGGTTCCCGTGAGTGCTTCTGGCTTTCCCTGCGGCTGACTTCTGGGGCTTGGAGCACAGCGGAAGGCTTCGCTGGTGCAGTTGGCTTCGGGGCTGAGCTCAAACCCAGTCGGGACCATCTAGCGCCACCGGTCTTCCTTCCTGCCTTCGCGGCCATGACGGCTAATAATTTGGATCGGTCCATTTGCTCTGCAGAAAGGAGAATACACAAAGAGAGTTAGTGACGTTGAAAAGGGCAAAGAAAATTCATCAAAGTCCAGATAGATCATCTACGACGGCCCTAACTTACCCAGAAAGCGTGCAGGGCTGAGCCTAATCTAGCTCAGGGCCTGCTCAGAAAGCAGAACGTTGGCCCGCTGGATCGGTTCCCACATGGATACCGCCCTCTCCTCGGGTGAGGAAGACTGCCTCGCCCTCGGGCAGTCGGCCATGTGCCACTGTGTAGGCACAAGTCAATCCTCACCCTCGGGTGGCCAGACGAATATATACTTCTCCTTCCAGTCGTGAATGGAGGAAGGGACGACTACTACCTCTAATCCGGCCACTCCACCCTTGCGTTTTTTGAAGGAAAAATACACCCAGCACGGCTCATCCTTGCTGGTTCCGGGATGATTCTTACAACAAAGAAAGGAGACTATGAGGGTCAAACTGAAAGGGATATTTTCAAGTTTCAACCGGACCAGCGACCCGAGGAGGAGTCTCGACGAGTTCGGCGCTGGCTGGCATGGGGAAAGTTAGAAACAACGAAGCACCCCGCATACTTCGGTTGAGAAGGGCAAACGCATTCCTGTCCAGAAAGCTTCCTGTTTCCTGATTTAAAATCAGGAAAGCTTCTGGGAAAATCTTCAGGAAAGGGTCACGTGCTTACACGTGACCAGCAGTCACGTGTTGGCACGTGACACCTAAGCGCATCATCAAGGGCAAGCTCAGTTTCCTGACCACATTGAAGAAAAGGGGCCTCAGAAAGAGCCACGTGCTCCCACGCGACCAGGGTCACGTGGCGACACGTGACATTTAAATGCAAGCGTCAAAGGCACATCGGTTAACTGATCAAGTCAAGGAAAAGGCTTCAGAAGAAGTCACGTGCTCCCACGTGACCAGGGTCACGTGTTGGCACGTGACGTTCAAGGCAGCAAACGCGTTTTCAGAACAACCAAGGAAAGAGAGTTCAAACAAGGGTCACGTGCTCACACGTGACCAGGGGTCACGTGGTAGCACGTGACATTTAAGCAGCAATCAGAAGACACAGCGCAGAAGGCTCATTCCAAAGGGGGTCACGTGCTCACACGTGACCATGGGTCACGTGGTCACACGTGACCGGCTTGCAAAGACCATTTTATCAACAGAATTAAATTCTGAAAGAAATTCAGATCTTTCCAAAGGAGAGCGGTTATCTGGAACCAATCAAATTAAAGATTCAGAGGTCATTTATTTATGTAAAATCTCGGGTTTGGAAAGATTTCCCCCTTAAATCTAACCAAAATAACAAGGGAGAATCTCTGGATTTGAAATCCAACGGTGAATAAAATTCACCTAATAATCCAAAGGTCCAAAACGAATGATGGATGCAAATCAAATCTCTCAATGAAGATTCATCACAAAACTAACTGATTCAGCTGCTTCTCCTATAAATAGGAGCCAAGAGACACAAAAAAGAGACACACGCGCAGAGAAAGAAAAAAGGAGAAAAGCTTTGATACTTGGAAAAGACTTGGATCTTCTGCAAAAACCCTAGATAAGAAAGGGAAGGCCTTTTGAAAGAGGGGGAATTTAATTCCCAACAGAGTTTAACTCTGATACATAAAACAGAAGAGCACATTTCTTCTCTCTTTGATAGAGGATCTGCAAAGTGCACATCTCTCCTTTAGGTTGAGAATTTAATTCTCAATGGGTCGAGATCCTGCCATGCAAATCCAAAACATAGAGAAGGAATGCAAGCATGAGAATTTAATTCTCGCAGAACTGTAGGAATTCAATTCCTTTAAAATAAAATTAGGGCTCGACCCTATATCATGGGAATTTAATTCCTTCAAAATAAAAGAAGCAGGGTTTAACCCTAATTAAGAACATAGTTCTGTTGAAACAGCAGGAATTTAATTCCCTTTCTTTAAAACGAGAAGTTTAGCTCCTTAAAAGCTTTCATTAGGGTTTAACCCTATCCAGTTCTTCACATAAACAAGGAATTTAATTCCTACAGAAGGTTCAGGGATCGAAAGGAAGTAGGAATTTAATTCCTTTGAAAATTAAAGCCCGAGGAATTTAATTCCTGAAAAGAAAGATCAACAGATTCCCTAAACTACATACATGGAGGTAGGGTCACGTGTCACCACGTGACCCTCTCAAAAGAGCTACAGAAGTCCCTTTGAGGCAGTACCCCACGTGATCCACGTGACCTTGGCAGAAACTCTAATACACAAGCATTTGAATGCCCATCACGTGATGGCACGTGATGCTTTGAAAGAAGTGATAATTTCAGCAGAACAACTGAAGGGAGGGCGCTCTCACGTGCTGCCACGTGACCCTTCTTGCCTTAGTGTTTAACACTAAAATTAAAACTCTCAAGCCCAGTGTTAAAACACTGTCGGGCCTTAGCATTCAATGCTGGTTAAAAAGCCTTATCGGCAGTGTTCAACACTGATCTGTTTTAGTGTTTAACACTAATTTGAAAAAAGCCTTATTACTGGTGTCTAACACCAATTATCTCTTAGTGTTGAACACTAACTCATCAATCTTATTCCCAGTGTTCAACACTGATTGCTCTGAAGTATTTAACACCCGGCTTTGGCCCAATTGGCTAAAGGGATAGAGGCAAACATTCTCCCTCAATGGAACAACAAAGAGTCAATATTCCAGACCTGACTGGACTTAGCCCAAGCTGGCCATAAGTCCTCAACCTGTGATTAACTGGGCCGATGGGCTCATAACATAATCGATCAATCTTGACCCAAATTGGGCCAAAGACTATCTAACCCACCCCGGTTCTAGGGTACATCTCTTCACTCCTTTGATATTTGGCATTGTAATCCCTCAATGTCTTCAAAGAGGTGACGGGTCCCGAAGACCACTCATGACATGGACTGTGGGGTCCTTAAACCCATGCATGATACAAAATTCCTGGTTACGTGGAACGTGGATAACGTCACTCTTTGACCCCGCGGGAAACGTCTAGAGCGGATCCTGGTCCTCGCAGAGCACGGCAGTGAACCCGTGTGAAGCATCCAGAGCGGAGCCTGGTCCTCGCCTAGCACGGCAGTGAACCCGTGTGAAGCATCCAGAGCACATACCGGACTGTGGAGTCCTTAAACCCATGGACTATGACGTCCTTAACCTTGACCGAGATGTCTTTAAACTACCCATGGACCGCAATGTCCTTAAACTACCCATGGACCGCAATGTCCTTAAACTACCCATTGACCGAGATGTCCTTAAACTACCCATGGACCGCAATGTCCTTAAACTACCCATTGACCGAGATGTCTTTAAACTACCCATGGACCGCAATGTCCTTAAACTACCCATGGACCGCAATGTCCTTAAACTACCCATGGACCGCAATGTCCTTAAACTACCCAGGGACCGCAATGTCCTTAAAACTAGAACAATAGAGCCCCTATATGCTCTTTTGTCGGATCTAAACGGTCCTGTTTAAGTTGATCTTAGCCTCAAAGATGGCTAACGCGTCCTTAAACCTTCAAGCAGACTGGACTATGAATCCCCCTAATTAACTCTGGCTCGAGGGTACATCTCTGAACTCCTCTGACATCCGCCGTTGTAATCCTTCAACGTCGTCAGAGAGGTGACGGGTCCCGACGGCCACATATACGATGGACCGCCATGTCCCTAAACTGGAACATTAGAGTCCAAACACTCTTTTGTAGGATCTAAACGATCCCGTTAAGTTGATCTTAGTCACAAAGTTAGACTAACGTATCCTTAACAAACGTTTGAGTTGATCTTAGCCCCAAGCATGGCTGACGTATCCTCAAACCAAACCCCCAAACCCAAATTTAAGATAATGCGGATTTGGACTAGTCCATGCCCTACGGGCGACGACATAACTCAGTCTCCGTAGACGATCCACGGGCAATAAAACATAAAACAAAACCCACGACACGAAGTGACCATCTGGAGAAGGAGAAAGTTGTTACCGCAATGCGGTAGCGTAATTAACTGCAGGGGCTTGCGCCTGCAGGGAAGAGCGTCCCCACAATCAAAAACCCCTCAACGAGGGGGAATCTGACGAAGTCTGCTACATCGGTCGCATCCGCTCAAAACCTTCGATGCATGGTGCCATAAACCAACTTGGCATCTTCGGAGAGGTGAACGGATAGCATCAATTAGCATCTGCCCCGAATCTCAGCGCCAAGACATCGCAGCCATGCGCGCCGTCTTTCGGAGGGGAACAGATTCTGGCACGCCCGGTGGGACCTTTTCCTCTTTCCACTCCACACTTCGTGTGTCGTGATTCGCGAACCAATCGCGGTTCGCTAATGGTTGCCCTTGGGTTTCAAGATACTAAGAATTGGCGTCTTGCCTATTGCAGAAAACAAAGGATCGATGGCCGCTACTTCCGCGAAATCCTCCAACTGCTCAAACTGCAATTGCGACCAACGCTCTACCTCGCCAGGAGGTATAGCCTATGGACCCCAAGCTGCTTCGTTGTTCACAATGCCGGCAGACCAGGTGACTCAGGCCACTACCGGATTGTTCTTTGGGACTATACTCCCACCATCAAGCTTCACGGTGCCGGTGTTGACAAAGGAAGCGCTCAAAAAGTCGGTCTTTGATCGTCTTGCCCCTGCCGCGGCTCCTCTCAACGAGTCGCCCGATGCCAACGCCTCAGTCTTCTCTAGATTGGGCCAGAAATCCTGCGAACTCATCATGAGGCCTACAATCTCGGAGGAGGCTGCTTCTACGAAAGTGGCCGCTCCTGCCCTCGAAATCGCCAAGACGGCTTCTCCGGCCAAAAGGTCGGTCTTTACAAGGTTGACGGCTTCAGTCTCCGCTCCCGCTGCACAAAGGACATCGGTCTTTGACAGGCTAACACCAACAACGACCCCCCACCCACACAGGGGGCAAGATGAAACCATTCTTATATCTGACTCTACGCCGTCTGCTCGACGCGCTCGACGTCGTCATTGGCGCCGAATAAGAAAGGCTGGGGGCAACTCCCCCTCTGGATTGACTCCACCAGCCCCGGCGGTAGAAGTTAATGCTGCTGTTCCAACTGGAAACAGCTTTGAAATGCTAAATAAGGTGCGAAGGAATTCCCCTACCGCAGTGCTGAAGAGGTCTCCTCCCCCATCAGAAAAGGTTGTGGAAATAGAATCAGAACAGCCCCGATCTCCTCAACGGCTGTCTTCCAAAATCTATAAGGTTTGGCGGCAAGCCCGAGACTCGATCATCGATCCAAACTTCTCCCGCCAGCACAAGAAGCCGAAAATCCAACCGAAAGCTGGTCACCAGGCGAAAACCCAAAAGGCTGTTTGGATGCCCGCCTCGACGGCCCCCTCAACCTCCATGGCTCATAAAAGGAGGGAGCCCGAGAAGATCCCTCGACGTGCAACGACGGCTAAAAGCAACAAGCCCGGACACCCTAAGTCTGGGGGCATGATGGTCCACACCGTATACATGGCCTCCGGAAAGGAGGATAGCCGCACTTCTACAGGCCACCGACCGCTAACCCGATCCGTAACGAAATCCCAGGAGCAGCAACAAAAGCTCCAAGAAATGATGAATGCTATGGCCGCGCTCACCGGGCCAAAGGAAAACCCAGAAGCGTCCTCAGACGCACGCCGGGAGGAAGAAACCGACGCTGAATTCCTTCGCCGGACACTGGAGAAAAGGGACAAAGAGGCTGCTGAACAAGCGGCCAACATACAACGGATGGGCCTTCTCTTTCAAGATGTGATAGGAATGATGATCCAGCAAGACTTACCCGCCGAAGATCCTCCGATTATTCTGGAGGACGACCGAGGAGAGACATCAAATCCACCACCAGCCCTCTCAACAGCCAAAGAAGAGACGATCTCTAAGGCTGACTTGGCTGACTATATAGCCCAGCAAATCCGGGTCCATCATGCAACTGAGGCAGCTGGCCAAGTCGTGAAAACGGGACGACCGTATCCAGGCTGGTACGATCAAATCAAATATCCGCAAGGCTATACGATACCGAAATTCCATGTGTATAAGGGGACCGGCAATCCTCATCAACACGTCGCCCAGTTCCGGGCCCTCTGCGGTAACACCGGCGGTGACGATAAACTGTTACTCCGTCAGTTCGTTGGCAGCTTATCAGAAACAGCGTTCGAATGGTATTCAGAACTTCCGAACGATTCCATCGAAACGTTCGCTGAAATGGAGTTGTTGTTCACTCAGCGGTTCGCAAGTGCCAGCGAGCGCACTCCAATTACTGCTTTGATTAACGCCAGGGTAAAGCCAGGCGAAACTTGGGTCCAGTACGCTATACGCTGGCGGAATTTGTGGTCGAGATGCGAGCAACGCATTGAGGAAGCACCCGCAGTGGGTATGTTCGTAGGAACCCTAGACCCCCACGCAACTATCTCCCAGTTTATGATGTTCTTTAAGCCGACCACATTCCAGGCTTTGATCGACAAGTTGGCTCAGATGGACCAGATGGGTCATAGACCACCTACCCCGAAGCCAGAACCTCGGAATGACAAGGGTAAAGGAAAGGGGACTTTTGTCGCGAACGCCCAACAGCAACCTGACGCCCCAAAATCGGCAGATCAACTGGAAGAGAGACGCCGGTATTATAATGAAAAGATGAAGCGTCCCTACTCGTTCCCACGAGACAAGACGAGACGGTTATTTGAGCTGGCAATACGCAACAAACTTATTAACCTCCCAAATCCAAGGCGACCGCCACAACCCACCGAGGTGAATAACCCTAACTATTGCCCTTACCATCAAACGGTAAGCCATCCGATTGAAGATTGCTTCGTCTTCAAAGGATGGATCGAAGATCAATACCTCCAGGGGAAGTTTGTACTGTCCGAAAAGTGGAAGGTGAACCCGCCACAACCACATACTCCTAAAAAGGCAGACACACCGGGGGCAACCTGCTCCTTTATCGAAGAAGTTCCATGGGAAGTCACGCTATCAACGAAGACCAAAAGGATGCTGAGAGACCTTCATGCGTGTCCTGCAATCGAATGGAAGGACCCTCTTGAACCTCGAATTATCGAAGGAGCAGTGAAGCCCCGCGCAACTACAAAGACTGCTGATAAGGGCCCAAATACTCACGCCCAACCGTCAAAAGCTTCGAAGAAAAAGAAGAAGAAATCCAAGAAGCCCGCGAAGCTTGGAAACGAGCAAACAAACTTGCAGAAGCAAATCGACGCGCTAGAAGAATATAATCAGAAGGCGCGAACTCCTGTCACACTGCAAGAGTTCCTCAGCCACATCTTTCAAGAGGACGATGATGGAGCAAACTCGTCGGACGAATCCGAGGGATATGCGGCAAGTTGCAACATGATCTCCCACTCGTTTACCGATGATGAGAGAACTCCTATCACTAAGAAGCCGAAGGCAGAGCCCGAACCAGAGCGTGCGAGGCTGACAACTGATATGATCAATGCCTTCCTAGACGAGATTCGTCTAAAAAGTAAAGCGGATCAGGAGCGCGAGATGGCAGCATCAGGAGGAACCAAATGCGGGCAACTGAACGAAAGAGTTGAGCTACCCATACCAGAGCGAAAGGCATCCGAAATGGACAAGAAGATATTCAAGACGAGGAAAAGGTTCGCCAAAGCCATGTCAATGGGGATGAGGCTACCCCCCTCGGAAGGAAACACGCACGATGGGGCGGAGAAACACCCCGATTACTGCGCATATCATCGGAAAGTATCACACCCCACAGAGGAGTGCGACGCCTTCAAGATATGGTGGCAAGGATATGTTGCTCGCCGGCAACATTTCAAACGCATGAAACGCAAGAGCCGTCGGGAGCGAAGAAGCGCTGTTGACGGACCCAACAGAATTACTGGCAACTGCTATATGGCTCATACCGAGGGATCGCAAGTCCTCACCTTTGGGAGCGACTCTGATGAAGAAGTGACTCTGGGCCCTCTCTTTGAAGAATCCGCGCTAGGGAAAGATGAGGAATCAGAAGCCTGCGGAAACACTCAGCTGCGCAATCGCACACTCCCAGAAAAGAATCTCGGGCCTACGAACAGAAAAGATAAGGGAAAGGAAAAGGTCACTGAAGATATCACTTTGGATGACCAAGTCGCGAAAGAACTGGCTGCCAAAGACCCTCCTAGGAGGAGTAAAGTGGACTATAACATCCTCGCGCATCTAAGGAAGCTACCTTCCCAGCTTAGCATTCTCGACGCCCTCCTATTATCAAAAGAAGCACGGGACTCACTAATTAAAGCACTACAAGAACCTGAGCAATTCCAAGCTTTTCTCGCCACCCAAAAGATGAGAGACGAACTGGAAGAAGTGCATACGGCCGACGTCACTTTCGGTGATGAAGACCTCCTTCTCGGGACGTGCGACCATAACCGTCCCCTGTATGTCTCCGGATACTGCCATGATATCAAGATAGGCAAGATCTTGGTGGATAATGGATCCTCTGTCAATCTCCTTAATGTTCGGGTGTTGAAGGAAATCTGCATGAGTGTGCAACATCTCGCTCGTGACAAAATCACTATTTCCGGTTTCGATTCACAATCGTCACGGACTCTTGGGTCCGTGATATTAACGTTACGCTTCGGGCTTCTCGTCACAGACATCAAATTCCATGTCATTGACGCCAAGACCTGTTACAACGCCTTGCTCGGCCGTCCTTGGTTACACGAGTACAACATCGTCCCTTCTACACAACATCAATGTATGAAGTACTTTAAAGATGGTTTCGAGTATACTGTAACGGGTGAGCTGAACCCATTTTCCGTGAACGAAGTCCGCAAATACGAGGATGCGAAATACTTCTTGCCAGACTTTGAAGATACGGAGAGGTGTCATGACTCGGAGAACAAGGCCGCCGCCACCATCCCTGTTTTCGGAAGCGATACCGAAGAAGAAGAAGAGATAGTTTACACGGGGCCAGCTCAGCGCAACAACCAGAGGACGCCCATCCCCATACTGGTCTTCGGAAGTGATTCGGAAGATGAGGTCAATGCCGTATTCTCCAATCGGCTTTCAATGCAAGCACCCCTCAGCGATGGCCATAGTTTGCAAATCACCATGGTACCGCGAAAACACTACAAGGACCTCGACACGCTTCAAGCTCACAGTGTGCAAGAGCTGCAAACGTTTTGCGTCCCCCCCAGGCAAAAGAGTGAGAAGATGATCCTATTCTATCGATCCTCAGAGTCGAAAGTAGAGAAAGAGATCTGGCACGGCGTAGATGCTACATGCGACAGACTCCAGCCCATCCGTCTGCCCAGATGCTATACAAATGGATTAAAGAAGCTATTGAAGCGCCAAGGGGTACCCTTAAAACAAACTGTTCAACAGGCTCGGTTCTGCAACAGGATTTGGGAGGTCCCTGGAACCCAACGCAAATTGCCTAATGGGAAAATGGAGACACTCGGGCTTGGATACGCGAGAACTGGAAAGCGAGAACGGGCTCATAACAGCTACGCTGTATATACCTTTGATGAAGAGGACGCCGCCCTGTCAGGAGATGCCAACCCCTCATCAAAACCAGACCACGCGATTGAGGCGCCAAGTCCGTCATTTCTAGAACAAATGGACAAGCCTATCAAGAAAGTGGGTCAGAAAGGTCGGGAAGACCCCAACCACGAAATGGCCATCTACGAGAAGGCCAGGGCGCAACGTCTATTTCAACAGGCTGCGAAAGGCAAGAATGCTCATCCTTGTCAACCCATCATGCGAAAAGCCCGATGTGGAGACGGAAATAAGTCGAGAAGCGGAAAAAAGAGCCGACAACAACGACGCAAGATTAGAGGGTTACGCAATCGGGTATTGCACAGCTCGGATTCGTCCTTCATAGAAAAGATGAGTCGAGCGTACTCCTTCCCTCGAGACAAGACGGAAAGGTTACTCAAGCTCGCCCTAGAACATCAGATGATCGCGCTTCCGGATTTTAGACACCTTAAGCAAGCTAATAAGGCCTCTCGCTCGGGCTATTGCTCTTATCACCGAGCCGCTGGACATCCTACCGAAGACTGCTTCACCTTCAAGAACTGGGCCGAGGACCAGTACCAACGGGGCAGATTCGCTTTATCCAACAGCTGGAGGGTAACGCCGCCACGAAAGCACGAGCCCAAGGCCGCAAGAGCAGAGCCGGATCCGCCTCGGCCCCGGGAGTGGATTCGCACCTGTTATACGATTACGATAGACAACCCTCCCCGGTGCTTCGAGAACAGCGATGATGAGGTTATCTCAGAATTCCCACCCGCTCCGAAAGAACTGGAAGACGGTATACATACTACCGCAGATAACCTCAGAAAGATTGAGTTGGGATCGGCAGAGGACCCGCGACCAACATTTGTCAGCGAGCTACTCTCTGAAGAAAGGGTGGCCGCGTTAAAAAACGTGCTTCTACGGCATAAAGATTGCTTCGCGTGGAACTACTCCGAGATGCCAGGTTTAGATCCGGAGGTCGCTGTGCATAAATTAGCAATATCCCCAGATATCAAGCCAGTCAAGCAGGCGCCAAGAAGGATGCGACTCGAGCTTGAGATGAGCATCAACGCCGAAGTCAAGAAACTGATCGATTCTGGATTTATCCAAGAAGTCCAATATCCCGATTGGATCGCCAATATCGTCCCGGTGATGAAGAAGAATGGGACGGTGCGTATATGCGTAGATTTCAGGGATCTCAACAAGGCCTGTCCAAAGGATGATTTCCCAGTACCGGTAACCGAGCTAATGATAGATAACACCTCCACTCACGAGATCTTCTCCTTTATGGATGGTTCCTCAGGATACAATCAGATAAAAATGCATCCCGAAGACCAGAAGCACACCGCTTTCCGGACCCCTTTGGGTGTATTTTGCTACAGGGTTATGCCCTTCGGTCTAAAGAACGCCGGCGCTACCTATCAAAGGGCCATGACAAAGATCTTCGACGACCTCATACATGACATCGTCGAGTGCTATATCGACGACCTCGTAGTAAAGAGTATGTCATACGAAGATCACTTAAAGCATCTAGAGACTGTATTTCAACGCCTTCGGCAATATAATTTGAAGATGAATCCCCTCAAATGCGCGTTTGGAGTCTCCTCGGGAAAATTCCTGGGATTCGTCATCCGACACCGAGGTATTGAGATAGATCCGTCAAAGATTAAAGCGATCATGGAAATGCCCCCGCCAAGAACCCTCAAACAGTTGCGGTCTCTCCAAGGGAAGCTCGCATACATCCGGCGATTTATCGCAAATCTTTCAGGCAAATGCCGCCCCTACGGTCACCTGATGAAGAAGGGAACCCCATTCGTTTGGGATCAAAAATGCCAAGGTGCACTAGACGAGATCAAGCAGTACCTGCAGAACCCGCCGGTATTAGCTGCGCCGGTCAAGGGAAAACCCCTCATTCTTTATACAACCGCCCTCGAAGGTTCCTTGGGCGCACTATGGGCGCAAGAGAACGATCAGGGGAAAGAGAGAGCACTCTACTACTTAAGTCGAGTTCTACTGGGGGCAGAAAGCAATTACTCTCCCATTGAAAAACATTGCTTGGCGTTAATCTTCGCGATAACAAAGCTCAGGCACTATGCGTTGGCACACGAAGTCTGCCTCATCTCGAAAGTGGATCCTCTTAAATACTTGATGTCAAAAGCCATATTGACGGGACGACTCGCTAAATGGGCCCTGCTCTTGATGGAGTTCTCGATAACATATCAACCTCTCAAGGCAGTGAAAGGCCAGGCCATTGCCGATTTCCTCGCTGAGCACCCGATACCGGCCGATTCTCCTTTGAATTGTGACTTGCCGGACGAGCATGCATTTGATGCGATTAGCGGTGAAAGCACCCGATGGGAACTCTATTTCGATGGAGCGTCCTCTATAAAGAAACAAAAGCAAGGTATCCCAATGATCAAGTCAGGGATAGGCCTCATCTTTGCGACTCCACAAGGAGGGATAATGCGCTTCGCCTTCTCCTTAACAGAGCCGAGGACAAACAATGAAGCTGAATACGAAGCCCTGATAGCAGGTCTCGAGCTTGCCATTGACATGGGAATTGAAGACCTCCTTATATATGGGGATTCTCAGCTGGTCGTTAGCCAAGTTAATGGTGACTACCAAACGTGCAAACCGGAGTTGGTGAGATACGGCGAAAAGGTGCAACAGCTGTTGGCCCAAATTCCCTCCTATACTTTGGAGAACATACCGCGCGCGGAAAACAGCAAAGCAGACGCGTTGGCCAAACTCGCTACAGAACTGGCTGACGAGAACCTCGATGACGTCAGAATCGTGGTACAAAGCCGTCGAGTGCTCGCCCCGGCAGAAATATCTCCGGAATCATGCAAAGAAAAGAGAGCGACTGAGCAGATGACCCTACAAATAAAGGACCATGAGAAGGCCAAAGACTGGAGGGAAGTCTTCATAGACTACTTTAAATCCCGCCGAATGCCCGAAGAAGCGTCTTCAAGACATCAGCTCATGAAACGAGCTCTATCTTTCGCTTTCGTCAACAATACCCTATACAAGAGATCGCTCGATTCTCTATGGCTGAGATGCTTAGGACCTGACGAAGCAGAAAAAGTCGTTCAGGAAGTTCATGACGGACTTTGCGGTTCTCACCAAGCAGGCCCAAAGATGAAGTTAAAGATTAAACGAATGGGCTACTACTGGCCCACAATGATCCAGGACTGCCTCGAGTATGCGAAGCAATGCCACTCGTGCCAGATTCATGGAGACTTTATCCACCAACATCCGAATCCGCTACACCCAACGGTGGCCAGCTGGCCATTCGAGATGTGGGGGACTGACATAGTCGGCCCCATTGAACCAGCATCATCTCGGGGACACCGTTTTATCCTGGCGACAACTGATTACTTCTCCAAATGGGCAGAAGCAGTACCACTGAGGGAAGTGAAGACGGAGAATATCCTCCATTTCTTCAAAACGCACGTCATCTATCGGTTTGGAACCCCACGGCGGATTATCTCCGATAACGGGCCAGCCTACAGGAGCCATAAGATTAGCCGCTTCGCGCAGCAGCACAATATAGACTGGAGGTATTCTTCAGTTTACAACCCACGAGCCAACGGTCTGGCCGAGGCCTTCAATAAGACCTTGACGAAGATCATAAAAAAGACCGTCTCCCGGAATAAGAGGGACTGGCACGAGAGGCTGCAAGAAGCCCTTTGGGCTTATCGAACTACGTTCAAGACGGCCACAAACACAACGCCATACGCGTTGGTATTTGGGACGGAAGCAGTGCTCCCCCTCGAGATAGAGTTACCCTCTCTACGAGTGGCAGTCCACCACAAACTGACCGACGAAGAAAATGCTCACCTTCGACTTGAGGAGCTTGATGCCCTCGACGAAACCCGACTCATAGCGCAACAACATCTAGAAGCCTACAAAGCAAAGATGACGCGCTCGTACGAAAGATTGACCAGGCCAAGGGCATTCCGCCAAGGCGAACTCGTGCTGGTAGTCAAAAGACCTATGATCCCCAATCGTGCCAAGCGGGGAAAATTCGAGCCAAACTATGAAGGCCCGTACATCATAGACCAGGTTTACCAGGGTGGAGCCTACCTACTCGTGGACATGCACGGTGAAAGGCCTTTCAGGCCAATAAATGGCCGCTTCTTGAAGAAATACTATGCCTAGTGAGCCACAGCCTGGGTCAACGATAGATGACGACGACTATGTCCGCTCGCTATCTTCCTAGGCTCAGACTTTACAAGCAGCAGCTGGCCCTCCCCTAACGACGGACCGAAACGTCCTTAAACTATCAACAGACCGAAACGTCTTTAAACTAACGACGAACCGAAACGTCCTTAAACTATCAACAGACCGAAACGTCTTTAAACTAACGACGGACCGAAACGTCCTTAAACTATCAACGGACCGAAACGTCCTTAAACTAGCGACGGACCGAAACGTCCTTAAACTAACGACGGACCGAAACGTCCCTAAACTACTGCTGCAGCACCCTTAGGCTGGCAAGATAAAAAAAAAAAATAAAAAAAAAAAAAAATAAAACGGTATGTCCATAAAGCAAAATGGGCACGGATGAAAACCCGAAAGGGCTCCGTGAGTAAAAACAGCAGGGCTACCGGCGAGTGTTTGTGAAAACCCGAAAGGGCGCAGCCTCGTTAAAAGACACTTACAGGGTCCTCTCGACCTTGTAAGGAGAAACCACCCGCGTGAGATCCTTACGACTCATAAGGGAGAAGCACACTTAGGGATCCTCACGATTCCTAAGGAGAAATTACACTTGCGAGATCCTCACGACTCGTAAGGAGAATTCTCTTATGGGACCCTCACGGCTCATAAGATTTGAAAGTCTTAAGTTACAGAAACCTTAACCTGTTCTTAAGCAACTCCCACAACCTTCGATATTGCCCTACAAGCGGCTCGGACTGACCCTTGTATACAATCCACGGGCGCGAATAGACATTTTACTAACAAAGTCCCACCCGTGACTGGGGATATATCTACATGATGAACAACCCTTGCAAGTCCTCTCGGCTTATAAGGGGAAAATCCTCTTTGTAAGATCCTTACAACTTACAAGAGAACATGCACTTAAGAATCCCCACGATTCTTAAGGAGAAAACACACCTGCAAGATCCTCACGACTTGTAGGGAGAAACACCTTTGTGAGACCCTTACGGCTCATGAAGTCAAAAGCCTTGGTCGACAGGACCCTTAACCCTGTTTGCTAAGCCACCCTTTGTTCAAACGTCGACAGAGGCAAATGATGGTCCGCTCCTGGCAACATTCCAGTTGTAGCGGTGCTGAGGCCGAAACCCGTATCCAAGAAATCCGAGCTTGCCGCAAAAAGCTGGCAAGCCACACATGCATGACAAAATGGCCGAAATGATGGGACAACTTGCAAAATCTCAGCGGTTCACAGATAACTTAGTGTTCATCACCGTGGCATTCGTCTCGATACAGCAGACGCGACACCAGCAAATGAAGCGAAGGCCAAATTCCTAGCTTCATTGTCTCGACGACACAACATCAAGCGAAACGGAACAGCGGCAACCCCAAGTTCCATGACTCGGCGACACATATCGCCAAGAGTCAACCCCCATCCCGGGAAATGCGGATACAATCAGCAAACTTCCTGGTTACGTGGAAAGCGGATAACGTCACTCTTTGACCCCGTGGAAAACGTCCAGAGTGGATCTTGGTCCTCGCAGAGCATGGCAGTGAACCCATGTGAAGCATCCAGAGCGGAGCCTAGTCCTCGCCTAACGCGGCAGTGAACCCGTGTGAAGCATCTAGTGCAAACTTCCTGGTTACGTGGAAAGCGGATAACGTCACTCTTTGACCCCGTGGAAAACGTCCAGAGCGGATCCTGGTCCTCGCAGAGCATGGCAGTGAACCCATGTGAAGCATCCAGAGCGGAGCCTAGTCCTCGCCTAACGCGGCAGTGAACCCGTGTGAAGCATCTAGTGCAAACTTCCTGGTTACGTGGAAAGCGGATAACGTCACTCTTTGACCCCGTGGAAAACGTCCAGAGCGGATCCTGGTCCTCGCAGAGCATGGCAGTGAACCCATGTGAAGCATCCAGAGCGGAGCCTAGTCCTCGCCTAACGCGGCAGTGAACCCGTGTGAAGTATCTAGTGCAAACTTCCTGGTTACGTGGAAAGCGGATAACGTCACTCTTTGACCCCGTAGAAAACGTCCAGAGCGGATCCTGGTCCTCGCAGAGCATGGCAGTGAACCCATGTGAAGCATCCAGAGCGGAGCCTAGTCCTCGCCTAACGCGGCAGTGAACCCGTGTGAAGCATCTAGTGCAAACTTCCTGGTTACGTGGAAAGCGGATAACGTCACTCTTTGACCCCGTGGAAAACGTCCAGAGCGGATCCTGGTCCTCGCAGAGCATGGCAGTGAACCCATGTGAAGCATCCAGAGCGGAGCCTAGTCCTCGCCTAACGCGGCAGTGAACCCGTGTGAAGCATCTAGTGCAAAATTCCTGGTTACGTGGAACGTGGATAACGTCACTCTTTGACCCCACGGAAAACGCCCAGAGCGGAGCCTGGTCCTCGCCAAACACGGCAGTGAACCCGTGTGAAGCATCCAGAGCAAACACCGGACTGTCGAGTCCTTAAAATCCACGGACTATGACGTCCTTAACCTCGACCGCGATGTCTTAAAACTAACAACCAACCACCCCTATTCCTCACAGATTTTTGCCTCGGTTTAAGGGTACATCTCTTCACTCCTTTGATGCCCGGCGTTGTAATTCCTCAACGTCTTCAAAGAGGTGACGGGTCCCTATAACCAAACATCGGACTGTGGAGTCCCTAAATCCACGGACTATGAGGTCCTTAACCTTGACCGTGATGTCTTAAAACTAACATCGGACTGTGGAGTCCTTAAATCCACGGACTATGAGGTCCTTAACCTTGACCGCGACGTCTTTAAACTACAATATCTGGAGAAACCCCTGACTCCGTAGAACACGGACAAGGGTAACCGCATCCGGCACTCACAAGTCCTCACGGCTGGGAGAGAAAACTCTTTATGAGACCCTCGTGGCTCGTAAAATGCAGAAGTCTTAGGAAGCATATCTTAAACCTGAATCCTGAGCCATCGCTGTCCTGCAAGGAGATCAAGATAAATTGTCCGCAGAACACATTCAATAGAAAGGGGACACACCATTGAAGAGAAGAATATGTCTTCATTTATAAACCTCCCTTCGACAACAATACTCGATCTAAAGCCAGCGCAAACCACCCGATACGGGAGATAACGCGGCAAGTTTCTGATCTGTATCCTATCAGGCACGCATTTGCAACTATACGAATGTTTAAAAGGAAATGTTGCCCGAGGCACTGATGTGCATGCAACGTAACGATGGTGCTCGTAATTAAAGAAAAACAGACAGCTCATTTACGCAAGCAAGACACACGTACGACTGTCTAACAAGCATGAAAATTCAACAGAAAGCATGCAAACCACCAATGATTAAAGGAGTACATTGATTCAAACATACTACATTGGTGGGAAAAGATCACCAAACAAGTGATCAGAAATACAAGGGTTAACAAAGCAAAACACAAAATTCTCCAACTCCCTCTCCGCCTTCTCCAGCACGTCAAAACGGCGGTTTTCGCGAGGAGTCGCTCCCCACCGGTTGGAGCCGTGCTCATCAGCAAAAGCAAACATGACGGCCCGACGAGCTCTTATCTGACTCAGTATGTGAACTGAGTGATCCTTCAGAGCTTGAGTGATTAGACAAGCCTCGTGAAAGCACTCAAGCTTGTCCTCTGCCGCGTCAAGGATCGTCGAAGTCATCTCCGCCGGATGAGGGGGTATATCGGCAAGCACGGACATGAGGATCATCCGGAGCCAAATGGAGCCCATGGGAAGAGGAGAGCCCCGACGAGTCAGTAGCTCATACATCACCGTGTCACATTCATCGTCGGTGAGAAGGGGATCTGCCAGCCGCGCAGCGAAGCGAGGGATTATCTCCTCAATGGGCACATCCCATGGTTGCCGACGAGCATGGGGACGATTGCAAGCCATGGCGATTGATCGGGTTCTCAAAGGTGATCACCTTAGGGTATGAAGGGGTTTCTCTGTGAAGAAAAGAAGTAAGGAATGGGTTCAGGTTATAAAGGGGAGCATTTAATGCCATGCACAAAAAATGTTGTGCATGATGGGACGATTCTCAAAGCCCGGAAAGGATGGGAGAGCGTTGGAAATGAAATCCAACGACGCATTGGAATCAGGTTAGGGAAATGAAACGTCCCTATCAAGCAGATCCCTGCATGGGCAATACGTGAGCACTAGCCTTCAATTGGAAGATAAAGTGGCCCTGCACAGACACAACAGAAAACTAAGCTCTGAGAACGAGAATCAAATTCTTAAAAGAAAGGTCTGAAAAGAAGATGATGAAAAGTGAAGGCGCTTCGGAAAGGACAATTTATTTACCCAAATCCCTAGAGGAATCCAACGGTCACGAAAGGTGACAGCGTTGCACTCACGTGCAGACACGTGAGAACAACGCTGTGGGGGCATTTGTTTCCTGATTTAAAATCAGGAAAGCTTCTGGGAAAATCTTCAGGAAAGGGTCACGTGCTTACACGTGACCAGCAGTCACGTGTTGGCACGTGACACCTAAGCGCATCATCAAGGGCAAGCTCAGTTTCCTGACCACATTGAAGAAAAGGGGCCTCAGAAAGAGCCACGTGCTCCCACGCGACCAGGGTCACGTGGCGACACGTGACATTTAAATGCAAGCGTCAAAGGCACATCGGTTAACTGATCAAGTCAAGGAAAAGGCTTCAGAAGAAGTCACGTGCTCCCACGTGACCAGGGTCACGTGTTGGCACGTGACGTTCAAGGCAGCAAACGCGTTTTCAGAACAACCAAGGAAAGAGAGTTCAAACAAGGGTCACGTGCTCACACGTGACCAGGGGTCACGTGGTAGCACGTGACATTTAAGCAGCAATCAGAAGACACAGCGCAGAAGGCTCATTCCAAAGGGGGTCACGTGCTCACACGTGACCATGGGTCACGTGGTCACACGTGACCGGCTTGCAAAGACCATTTTATCAACAGAATTAAATTCTGAAAGAAATTCAGATCTTTCCAAAGGAGAGCGGTTATCTGGAACCAATCAAATTAAAGATTCAGAGGTCATTTATTTATGTAAAATCTCGGGTTTGGAAAGATTTCCCCCTTAAATCTAACCAAAATAACAAGGGAGAATCTCTGGATTTGAAATCCAACGGTGAATAAAATTCACCTAATAATCCAAAGGTCCAAAACGAATGATGGATGCAAATCAAATCTCTCAATGAAGATTCATCACAAAACTAACTGATTCAGCTGCTTCTCCTATAAATAGGAGCCAAGAGACACAAAAAAGAGACACACGCGCAGAGAAAGAAAAAAGGAGAAAAGCTTTGATACTTGGAAAAGACTTGGATCTTCTGCAAAAACCCTAGGTAAGAAAGGGAAGGCCTTTTGAAAGAGGGGGAATTTAATTCCCAACAGAGTTTAACTCTGATACATAAAACAGAAGAGCACATTTCTTCTCTCTTTGATAGAGGATCTGCAAAGTGCACATCTCTCCTTTAGGTTGAGAATTTAATTCTCAATGGGTCGAAATCCTGCCATGCAAATCCAAAACATAGAGAAGGAATGCAAGCATGAGAATTTAATTCTCGCAGAACTGTAGGAATTCAATTCCTTTAAAATAAAATTAGGGCTCGACCCTATATCATGGGAATTTAATTCCTTCAAAATAAAAGAAGCAGGGTTTAACCCTAATTAAGAACATAGTTCTGTTGAAACAGCAGGAATTTAATTCCCTTTCTTTAAAACGAGAAGTTTAGCTCCTTAAAAGCTTTCATTAGGGTTTAACCCTATCCAGTTCTTCACATAAACAAGGAATTTAATTCCTACAGAAGGTTCAGGGATCGAAAGGAAGTAGGAATTTAATTCCTTTGAAAATTAAAGCCCGAGGAATTTAATTCCTGAAAAGAAAGATCAACAGATTCCCTAAACTACATACATGGAGGTAGGGTCACGTGTCACCACGTGACCCTCTCAAAAGAGCTACAGAAGTCCCTTTGAGGCAGCACCCCACGTGATCCACGTGACCTTGGCAGAAACTCTAATACACAAGCATTTGAATGCCCATCACGTGATGGCACGTGATGCTTTGAAAGAAGTGATAATTTCAGCAGAACAACTGAAGGGAGGGCGCTCTCACGTGCTGCCACGTGACCCTTCTTGCCTTAGTGTTTAACACTAAAATTAAAACTCTCAAGCCCAGTGTTAAAACACTGTCGGGCCTTAGCATTCAATGCTGGTTAAAAAGCCTTATCGGCAGTGTTCAACACTGATCTGTTTTAGTGTTTAACACTAATTTGAAAAAAGCCTTATTACTGGTGTCTAACACCAATTATCTCTTAGTGTTGAACACTAACTCATCAATCTTATTCCCAGTGTTCAACACTGATTGCTCTGAAGTATTTAACACCCGGCTTTGGCCCAATTGGCTAAAGGGATAGAGGCAAACATTCTCCCTCAATGGAACAACAAAGAGTCAATATTCCAGACCTGACTGGACTTAGCCCAAGCTGGCCATAAGTCCTCAACCAGTGATTAACTGGGCCGATGGGCTCATAACATAATCGATCAATCTTGACCCAAATTGGGCCAAAGACTATCTAACCCACCCCGGTTCTAGGGTACATCTCTTCACTCCTTTGATATTTGGCATTGTAATCCCTCAATGTCTTCAAAGAGGTGACGGGTCCCGAAGACCACTCATGACATGGACTGTGGGGTCCTTAAACCCATGCATGATACAAAATTCCTGGTTACGTGGAACGTGGATAACGTCACTCTTTGACCCCGCGGGAAACGTCCAGAGCGGATCCTGGTCCTCGCAGAGCACGGCAGTGAACCCGTGTGAAGCATCCAGAGCGGAGCCTGGTCCTCGCCTAGCACGGCAGTGAACCCGTGTGAAGCATCCAGAGCACATACCGGACTGTGGAGTCCTTAAACCCATGGACTATGACGTCCTTAACCTTGACCGAGATGTCTTTAAACTACCCATGGACCGCAATGTCCTTAAACTACCCATGGACCGCAATGTCCTTAAACTACCCATGGACCGCAATGTCCTTAAACTACCCATTGACCGAGATGTCTTTAAACTACCCATGGACCGCAATGTCCTTAAACTACCCATGGACCGCAATGTCCTTAAACTACCCATGGACCGAGATGTCCTTAAACTACCCATGGACCGCAATGTCCTTAAACTACCCAGGGACCGCAATGTCCTTAAAACTAGAACAATAGAGCCCCTATATGCTCTTTTGTCGGATCTAAACGGTCCTGTTTAAGTTGATCTTAGCCTCAAAGATGGCTAACGCGTCCTTAAACCTTCAAGCAGACTGGACTATGAATCCCCCTAATTAACTCTGGCTCGAGGGTACATCTCTGAACTCCTCTGACATCCGCCGTTGTAATCCTTCAACGTCGTCAGAGAGGTGACGGGTCCCGACGGCCACATATACGATGGACCGCCATGTCCCTAAACTGGAACATTAGAGTCCAAACACTCTTTTGTAGGATCTAAACGATCCCGTTAAGTTGATCTTAGTCACAAAGTTAGACTAACGTATCCTTAACAAACGTTTGAGTTGATCTTAGCCCCAAGCATGGCTGACGTATCCTCAAACCAAACCCCCAAACCCAAATTTAAGATAATGCGGATTTGGACTAGTCCATGCCCTACGGGCGACGACATAACTCAGTCTCCGTAGACGATCCACGGGCAATAAAACATAAAACAAAACCCACGACACGAAGTGACCATCTGGAGAAGGAGAAAGTTGTTACCGCAATGCGGTAGCGTAATTAACTGCAGGGGCTTGCGCCTGCAGGGAAGAGCGTCCCCACAATCAAAAACCCCTCAACGAGGGGGAATCTGACGAAGTCTGCTACATCGGTCGCATCCGCTCAAAACCTTCGATGCATGGTGCCATAAACCAACTTGGCATCTTCGGAGAGGTGAACGGATAGCATCAATTAGCATCTGCCCCGAATCTCAGCGCCAAGACATCGCAGCCATGCGCGCCGTCTTTCGGAGGGGAACACTTCCAAATACAGAGCAATCTCCTTGCCCTGCACCTGATCCGCACGTTCTCCCTCCCTAGCTAAACGGAGCGAATAGTTAGAGGGGATATGGAAACGAACCCGAATCTCGGCAAGCTCGCCCGCACCCTCAAGGCGGAGGGCGCATCGCGGGCGTTCCCGATGCGCGCCTTAGGGGCCCTTGCCGTCGCCTGGCGGAGAGCGACGTGGGAGGCCCTGACTTTCGGATGCAACCCCGACACAGAAGACGAAAAAGAAGACAAACCCTCTTAGCTATCCGAAGCCGAAGAGGAGGAAGATCCTCCGAACTCAGCTCAAACAACTGTAACCTCATCGCCCGACTCTACCCTATCTACCTCTACAAACTCTTCAAATGGAGACAACTAGCCTGATTCAAAGGAAGGGCCCGGCCGAGGAAAAATCATGGGTGATCCGATCTAAAAGGTAGGAGCGCTGGGCAATCTTCGGCAATGAAGGGAAATTATGAAGGAAGTGTTGGCCCTATGGGAGGTCCCCTCCTATTTATACCCTCCAGGAAAGGCATCCAACGGTCCAGATTAATTCTCGCCAAAATGAAGCTTCGCGTCCGCCAGCCGTCAAGTCTTCACGTGTCGAACGACCAATGGGGACGACCCTTTGATCGCAGGCGACAGTGACAGCCTGTCGCGTCCTGTCACGCCCCGCTTCCCGGTATACTGCGAAGGGACGGGACGAGGCCGCTACGTATTTACTGTGAAGTAAATACGCTAAGCATATCTAAGCAATAAAAGTAAAGCACAAGAGACAAGATATAAATAAACAACAACTTTATTTATTTACATTCTTTCTGTATAATACATGGAAAGTAAATACAACTGAAATAAAAAGCAATGCCTAAACAATGGCATAACAGAAAAGAAAAGTACTGAAATAGAAAGTGTACAATGACTAGAGCTCGGGGTCTTCACTGAACTGGTCCAAGTCTTCAGCAGTGGGCTCGATATCTGACGGGTCCAGATCACCGACGACATTCAAAGAAGAAAGAAAGAGAATGTCATCAGCGAACAGATCGCTCGGTAACTCACAAAGATAAGGGAGAAGTAGAATAGACAGAATAAGAATGTGGCTTTTAAAGTTGTATTATATTGTTATAATATTGTATTTAGTATTAATGTTGTTGTTTGTAGCTTGGTACAGAAGAATGCCAATGTATACGAGAGGAGTCTCTATATGCCAGAGACTAGAGACAAATGGAAGTACAAGGCTTCGTTATACAACCCGGAACAACGGCAATTTGATTCAGGTTAGGTGTCTTAATCTTGCAGTCTCGTGGCACTTTTAACACCTTCCGTACCAGTCTACCCCTTAACCCCGTGTTATCTTGATTGTATTGTTGTATTGTATTGCAACTTGAATTGTCATCTAATATAGATTGTATGTTTGGATGACTGACCGAAACCATGATATTAATAAACGGATGTAACTGGAGAATCATGTATGTAACTGTAGAATCATGGATGTAACTGTATAATCATGTAAATGGAATGTATATCCATGGTTCGGTTCGGTCAAGTTGATAGATTTAATATATGGAATAATGGATTCATGGATTCATGTTGAATTGTAATATTATAAATTATAGATTGTAGATTGTACTTGAATCATATTCAAGTCAGATTATACTGAGACTCAAACTGAGTCAGACAATTAGAAAAGTAAATTGAAGTCCTGATTGTTTTGATGTTGTCGGTAACCGCTGTACATGGGCGGCAGGATTTGTGTCTTTTTCAAAGAAGATTACCGTATTGATAACACCGTTGTTAATTTATCTACCTTAGATAGGCAAGCACTCACTTCTCCGACTCCCTGAGGCTCAAGAGATTGGTCCCGCTTAAATCTATGTTTACTAGGGTCCTTAGGGTAATTTATAGAACTTGAGGGGGGTTTATGTAAAAATACTTTTATATACTTTTCAAAATACACCCCAAGTATTTATTATTCGTCTTTAGAGTTGTAATGAATGTAGATTTTATATTGTGATATTTCTAGTGAAAATATCCTAATTTCATAAATAAAGATATTTATTTGTAATATTGATTTGTATGGAATTCATGGTATTTTAAGGTAAATTGATTCTTGTGATTTTTTTTAGAAAAAAAGTAGAATAGTTATAATAATTCAAAATAGATATTTTTATATTACATATACATATATTTATATGAAAATAATTTTAGTATATATATAATATTCTAGAAATCTCGTTTTCTTAAGATGTCGTATTTTAAATCTTTCGAGACCGAATGCTCCTTGCGGAGGTCTGCATCTCGCACTACTAAGCCCGAGAATGTGGGATAATCCACACCATCCCGAACGGGTTCCCCAAATGGGTTGTAGCGGCGCTTTGCAAAGATTTGTATAAATACTAATCATTAAGGAAAAACGGTTTTATTAATTATGGTATTTATTTGTAAAGATATCGTTTTTCGCGTATTCTATGTTCCCAAGGGTATTGTGCTATATTGCATATGAGTGTGTGAGGAGGTAGGTCATTACCTCGTGATCTACTTAAAGGTATAGCAAAGTTTTGTGATGTTAAATATAGAATTGAAACTATGTGGTATTTAAATGAAAAAATACGGTAAAATGAAATAGCAATTACTTTATGATATGAAACTTGATCAATATGGTTGATTAGTGATTAATAGTCAACATGAAATGGTTTAAGCATAATTGTATTAAAGAAAAGTGGGGTTTTATAAAGAAACCAAATCGGAAATCGGATTCGTTCCGATTCCGTTGTATTTTGTAATTCCGTATTTTTAGAAAGAAAAAGGAAGATAGAAATGGGACTTATGGGTTGCGAACTAGACAAGAGGGAGATGGAATGAACGTAGCTTCCGGTGCGTCGTTTTGTCGCCGGGAGCTCCTAGAGCCGTAGTCGGAATTTCGTCGGCGCTTCGCCTCTTGCTCACTTCGATTGCACACTAGGGTTTTCTAGAGAATTCTTGAGAGTTGGCTCAGAATTTGGGGTGAGGGGGTAGTGTGTAGGGTTGGTATTTATAGGGTTAGGCTAGGGTTAGGGTAGATAAAGAGTTTAAATTTAAAAAATGTAAAAATGTATTAAAATTTATTAAAAAATGGAGTAAATGGGGATTTCAAAAGTCTCTGGAACCGATCTAGGAAAATGAAGTCTGCAGGGAGGTTCAGAAGATGAAGAGCCAGGATTTCTCAGTTGGGTACTCGGTCGTCCGGCCGAGTCCAGCCGGCGGCGCCGGCCCGAGTCGGCCGGTCCGCCGGCCGAGTCGAGTAGTGGGGAGGTGGGGGGTCGTCTCATGTGGTCACTGGAATATTTACTTTTCTATGTGTAGTTGGAGTTTTGTGAGAAATGTACGTGTAACTGTTGGTATTCTAAAAAATTCAAAACAAAATAATATTAAAAATAATGTGGGGCATGGGATTTGAACTCTGGTGGCTTGGTTCAGCGGTGTAAGGTATTACCAATGAGCTACAAGCTCTTTCTTATAATTATGGAGCTATTTAATTACTTAAACTAGTCACAGAAAATGTAAATACCCCAAATATACATTAATTTTAAAGCAAATTTTTGTACACTAAAAATGGAGTTGTTACATTCTTTTAACTTGTAATTAAAAAGCAAAATAATTACTTATATCTTGTGCTCGGGCTAAAATACCCCTTTATGGATTTTGAAAAAAATATTTTGAAAAAAATTTGTATAGAAAATTTAGGGTTGTTATATTCTGCCCTCCTAATAAAAATTTCGTCCTCGAAATTTGTAAAAGGAGGGTGTAACAAATTCGAGGAAAGTTTGGTGACTGGAGTACTGACAGTGTGTGAAAAAATAACAAGGTGGTGCAAGGGTTTTTTCAAAAATGTGAAAAAGGCTTACCTATGTTACCTTGACCTACAGTCTCGGCTTCTATGGCTGCTAATTTGAAAGTCTGTCGCCGTGGTACCTTCCATCTGGCTGGAGGCACATTCTGTCCTTGGGGCTTGTTTCTCTGCCCTCGAGGCATGTTCCTCATTACCTGATGGAATTGACGAGTAGGCTGTGCAGGTGGGGAAGCAGGGAGTGCAAAACGAGGTGTAGGAGCCTGGATATCTGGCCGCTGCGGGTAGTTGGTGGGTGTGTGAGCTGGATTGCTATTATAAGGACAATTCCCAATTCCGTGGTTGGATGAGCCACAAATTAGACACAAGCCTTTTGCGCGCCTACAGTCCTTCCACAAGTGTCCCTTTCTATGGCAATAGTGGCAAATTTCTTCAGTTCTCCTGGGTTCAAATGATGGCCTGGAAGAGGCTCCTCATGCCATTTGGTTGGCAGGGCGCTTAACTCCTGCAGACTGAGGTCTTCCCCTTACTTTTATCACTGCCTCATAACTGCAGGCAGCTTCCAGAGCATCCTCATTGGTCGGAAATTTCCCTGTGGTTAGAGCAGCCTGAATTTCCGTGTCCAAGCCTTGCTGAAAGCGACGGGCTCTGATCTCGTCCGTCGGTATTAAGTGTGCCGCGAATCTGTTTAAAGGACTGTGTTAGCTGTGTAGTATGTGATATTTAAAAAAATTGAACTATTGTGACATATCTTACCGACTGAGCATGGTGAATTCAGTGTCATACTCATCTACTGACTTGATCCACATAGAACCTTGTTGTAGATGAATAAACTGTTGTTCCATGTCGAACCTGGCAGTCACAGGAAAGTACTTCGCGTCAAACTTATCGCGAAATGTCTTCCATTCTATAGGCTATTCAAGACGGCTTTCTTCCGCCTTCCACCAAATCCGTGCATTGTCCGTGAGTTGCAGCTTTGCAACTCGGACCCAAGCTATTTCTGGCACTTGTGCTGCTGCCAGATCATCTTCTATGCTCTGTGCCCATTCCTCAGCTTCAAGTGGGCTTCCCTTTCCGGAGAACTGTTTGGGATGCAAAGCTCTGAATTGCTTTATCCCAGGTGCGTCAGTCTCGGGACGGTTCAAAAGCTGCTGCTGTCCCTCAAGGAGGCTGCGGATCGCCTCAAGCAGAACTGTTTGCTCGGTGGGTGGAGCAGGAACAGTAGGAACGATTGGTAGTGGAGGTGGAGTGTTGTTGAAGTTGGCGCTTTTGTTGGTTGGGGAATCCATAACCTTGAATGAAAAATTTAGGTTATGACAGATTCAATGTAATATCCGGTTCTTTTATACACCAATATCCATATTTTTATAAAGTGTTACTTGCAAAATTTATTTATTTATATTTATAAATTATTTTATTTGTCTTGAAACCCTAAACCCAAATCTTATTGCTTATTTCCTTTTTATTTTCCCATTTCCTTATTTCCCAGCCCAGCCCACTCTCTATTTCTCTTTTATTTCCCTTCCGGCCCAAGCCCGGCCCATCTCCCCCAACACCCGACCCGACCGTTACCCTTCCTCCTAACTTCCTTTCTGTCGTTCCCGCTCTTTCTCCTTCTTCTCCCCACGTCGCAGTGCCTCACTCCCACGTCGCAGCCCCCACGACTGCGACCACGATCTCGCCCGCGTGCCCGCGCCCCTCTCCCGCAACCTCGTCCTCGTCCCAACTTCCCGTGTCGAGCTCCCCCTGTTCGCCCAACAACCCCCACGACTCGCTCCTTCCTCGCCAACAACCCCCTGATCTCATCGCCCGCGCCCTTCCTCTCTCTGCACTCCCTTTCTTCATCACTCTCGTCCACTCTCTTTCCCTCGTCGACCTCACCCTCATCCACGCCTCCTGGCAATCGCTGCACCCCGCAACCACCGAGCTTCCCCACTGCAAACCCACCTCGCTGTCACCTCCTTCCCCAACCATATCAACTCGCCTCCGTCCCCTCACCGCTGACTTCGCCCCTCGTCTCCCTCACGCCCCGACTGCTTCCTCTCCTCTGCTCCGAACCCACATCCCCGACGAGCATTCTGCAGCCGACCCAAGAGCCGACCCATCGACGCCACGCCCGTTCTCGTCATCGTCCCCATCACCACACCTCGCCGGCACCTCAGCTGTTCTGCCACCACCTCCCCTCACCACTAACCTCCGGCTCCCCTAACACCCACACCCAAGGCCCCGAGCTCGCCTCGCCACCTTTCTCAAGCTGCGACCCCCGCCAGCAGTCCTCGTCGTCGGAGCTCCACCCCTCACCGTCGCCCCAGTACCACCGAGGACCCCCTTCATCGCCACCCTCACCCTCAACTCCAACCACCAACCAAAGCCTCTCGCCTGCATACCCCGACGCCCGAGCTTCCCACCTCGTCGAGGTCGTCCCTGGATCGTCGGAGCCTTCTCTGACCGCCGCTATTCCCGAGCCTCCTCCACTGCAAAGGTAACACAAAGCCACTGTCGTACCACGTCGCCAGAGCCAGAGCCGATTGCCTCCAGCCGACTTCTAAGCTCGCTGCCGCCGCATTGCTGTTGCCGTGCCACGCGTGCGTCGCGATCGAGCCGTTGACGCTCCCGTATTGTAGTCAATATGTCACTAGGCAAGTATATTACTTGCTTCATGCTATTAGTTCGTATTTAATCCAGTTTAGAGTTAATATCGTATATATACGTTTCGTGCGCGCCAATGAATATAAGTGTTTGGTATGAAACTTTAAATGAAAACTTATCTTTAAATGGCTGAACTTGTGATCATTAAACCCGTTTACTGTTTACCGAGGTGCTGTAGAAGTTTCCTTGAAAATGGTTATCGTTTCGCCCATGAAATGTTACTCCCGATAATCACCACGGAATCTGATTTCCCTGAACATGCTAGACCGTAAAATTCACGTTAAATCTTTTACGAATCGGATTTTGGCTTTCCATGGCTCGTATCGAATCCAACGTAATAATCTACGTAACCCTATAGTTTATATCTAAATTTGAACTAGTTAAGATAGAGAAAACTGCAGAGAATTACGATTCTGGACTGCAGTCCAGAGCGGTAATTCCAGATAACCCCTGTTTTTAATTCACTGTTTTTCCTTGCTCAAATGCGGAATGTGCGAAACCCTGTATCGTTACGAAGAGAATTGAGTTATCTTCCTTATCCCACTGGTCTCACTGGATTCCTCAACTGTATGATATTTTTTAACACATTTTATAATGTCGATATGTTCTGTTGAATTCTGCAGTGACAGATTTTACACATCGAATATAACCTGTCCATAACTCCCTGTTGATATAGGATATCACTGATCCTCCAATTGAGGTGGAAACCTAAATGTAAAACCTAAACATTGTTCAACTATAGCGTCGCCTAATTTTGCTTCCAGCTGGGAGTAAAGTGTGTTACGAAACGGATTTCCAATTCTGAAATCGGATTTCCAGCAGTGAACACCTAAATTGAAATGGCCATAACTAGCAAACCTGAAACCCGATTGACGCGAAACCAATTTTGATGGATAGATAATTAAACATAATATTTACCCCTTTTACATTGTTTCGTTTAATTTTGCATGTATGATTTATTGTGAATTATTCAAGTGTTCGGACACTGACTGATGATATCTTATTCATACCTTTTACATTGTTTCGTTTAATTATTGCATTCTCATCACATCATGTAAAGATCATATGCATTGGTAGCCTAGTGGTCATGTACATTACCCAGTGTTAAACATTAGTATTTTGATTGTGGCAAGTACGTCAGTGTTAAAGCGTGAATGAATAAGCGAAGTGACACGTACTTGTACACAATCAGCGGACCCTATTGATTTATTGCATTGTCGACGTCTATGGGACATGTATAAGTGTAACTATAATTGGTATGGGACAATTATGGAAGCAATAATATTAGTGTCATAGGTAAAGTACCAAACACTGTCCATTTATCTTGGGTATCAGTCGAGACATGCTTGATGGAGATCCTGTCTCCAGTTCTCGCGTAGACTTGTCATGGACCGACTGGTATTTGAGTTTATGGTTGGCGTTTGATATAGACCACGGAGTGTGGGGTAGTTTGAGTGAGTTCAACGGAATCTCGGGAGTCCCATTGCCGGCACATACAGCGATTCTGGAGATATATGGGTGATATTACTGATTATTAGCGAGCGACTCGGGCCCGTGTTCTCTTGCCCCTGGGTCCTACCCTTGGGTAAGGATACTCACGAGTGGTTAACCCTCACACTTGGACTGACGATAGGTTTAGCGACCTGGACAGTCAGACTTAGAGACTGATAGGTTTAGTGGCATGCATTGATTACTGACTGATATACCTGCCATACTGTTTACTTGCTTTACTGTTTACCTGTACTGGCTCCTTCATCCTCATATCATCACTCCATGCTCACTGTTTCATATTCATCATTATTACACTTATTACACATGTATTTATATTTATTGCTATTGTGTCGCTCTGACGACCTGAGTATGCATGCTCAGAGTGAGAAGTGAATTTAGCTCGAACCAGGACCTGACGTACCTCGAGGATTTTGTGGACATCTTGATCAGCGACCCAGAGCTATACTTCCTTGATCTCTATCTGGTTAGTTCTTTGTATTTGTTTTGATTTAGTGACTGCATTTCTCATTACCTGTGCATTGATTACTGATTACCACGTAATGCTAGAAACCGAAGTGTGACTACGGCAGGATATTTCCTCGACTGTAGGAGCATGGCTGGCCTTGTCAACCCCTCGTATTCCGTATTTTGGGAAGCGGGGCATGACATTCAAAGTATATGATTCAAGGAATATGAAATTGATAAGATTCAAGGAACATGGATTGTAAAGAATGTTTTAGTTGCTGGTTCTTATGTTATATTGCTTAGGTTGTTCACGCAGAACAGAACTGCATGATAGGATTTCATACAGCTCTGACCTGCATGGGCCACCAACAAAACCTGTCACGCCTTGCTTCCCGGTATATGGCGAAGGGGACGGGACGAGGCCGCTACGTATTTACTGTGAAGTAAATACATTAAGCGTATCTAAGCAATAAAAGTAAAGCACAAGAGACAAGATATAAATAAACAGCAACTTTATTTATTCACATTCTTTCTGTACAATACATGGAAAGTAAATACAACTGAAATAAAAAGCAATGCATAAACAATTGCATAACAGAAAACAAAAGTATTGAAATGGAAAGTGTACAATGACTAGAGCTCGGGGTCTTCACTGAACTGGTCAAAGTCTTCAGCAGTTGGCTCGATCTCTGACGGGTCCAGATCACCGAAGACATTCAAAGAAGAAAGAAAGAGAACGTCGTCAGCGAACAGATCGCTCGGTAAGTCCCAAAGATAAGGGAGAAGTAGAATAGACAGAATAAGAAGGTAGCTTTCAAAATTGTATTATATTGTTATAATGTTATATTTAGTATTAACGTTGTTGTTTATAGCTTGGAACAGAAGGATGCCAGAGTATACGAAAGGAGTCTCTATATACCAGAGACTAGAGGCAAATGGAAGTACAAGGCTGTATTATACAACCCGGAACAACGGCAATTGGATTCAGGTTAGGTGTCTTAATCTTGCAGTCTCGTGGCACTTTTAACACCTTCCGTACCAGTCTACCCCTTAACCCCGTGTTATCTTGATTGTATTGTTGTATTGTATTGCAACTTGAATTGTCATGTAATATAGATTGTATGTTTGGATGACTCACCGAAACTATGATATCAGTAAACGGATGTAACTGGAGAATCATATATGTAACTGTAGAATCATGGATGTAACTGTATAATCATGTAAATGGAATGTATATCCATGGTTCGGTTCGGTCAAGTTGATAGATTTAATATATGGAATAATAGATTCATGGATTCATGTTGAATTGTAATATTATAAATTGTAGATTGTAGATTGTAGATTGTACTTGAATCATATTCAAGTCAGATTATACTGAGACTCAAACTGAGTCAAACAATTAGAAAAGTAAATTGAAGTCCTGATTGTTTTGATGTTATCGGTAACCGCTGCACATGAGCGGCATGATTTGTGTCTTTTTCAAAAACGATTACCGTATTGATAACACCGTTGTTAATTTGTCTACCTTAGATAGGCAAGCACCCACTTCTCCGGCTCCCTGAGGCTCAAGAGATTGGTCCCGCTTAAACTTATGTTTACTAGGGTCCTTAGGGCAATTTATAGAACTTGAAGGGGTTTTATGTAAAAATATTTTTATATACTTTTCAAAATACACCCCAAGTATTTATTATTCGTTTTTAGAGTTATAATGAATGTAGATTTTATATTGTGATATTTCTAGTGAAAATATCCTAATTTCATAAATAAAGATATTTATTTGTAATATTGATTTGTATGGAATTCATGGTATTTTAAGGTAAATTGATTCTTGTGATTTTTTTTAGAAAAAAAGTAGAATATTTATAATAATTCAAAATAGATATTTTTATGTTACATATATATATATATATTTATATGAAAATAATTTTAGTATATATATAATATTATAGAAATCTCGTTTTCTTAAGATGTCGTATTTTAAATCTTTCGAGACCAAATGCTCTTTGCGGAGGTCTGCATCTCGCACTACTAAGCCCGAGGATGTGCGATAATTCTCACCATCCCGAACGGGTTCCCCCAATGGGTTGTAGCGGCGCTTTGCAGAGATTTGTATAAATACTAATCATTAAGGGAAAACGGTTTTATTAATTATGGTATTTATTTGTAAAGATATCGTTTTTCGCGTATTCTATGTTCCCAAGGGTATTGTGCTATGTTGCATATGAGTGTGTGGGGAGGTAGATCATTACCTCGTGATCTATTTAAAGGTATAGCAAAGTTTTGTGATATTAAATGTAGAATTGAAACTATGTGGTATTTAAATAAAAAATACGGTAAAATGAAATAGCAATTACTTTATGATATGAAACTTGATCAATATGGTTGATTGGTGATTAATAATCAACATGAAATGGTTTAAGTATAATTGTATTAAAGAAAAGTGAGGTTTTATAAAGAAACCGAATCGGAAATGGGATTCGTTCCGATTCCGTCTGGTTTTGTAATTCCGTATTTTTAGAAAGAAAAAGGAAGATAGAAATGGGACTTACGGGTTGTGAACTAGACAAGAGGGAGATGGAATGAACGTAGCTTCCGGTGCGTCGTTTCGTCGCCGGGAGCTCCTAGAATCGTAGTCGAAATTTCGTCGGCGCTTCGCCTCTTGCTCACTTCGATTGCACACTAGGGTTTTCTAGAGAATTCTTGAGAGTTGGCTCAGAATTTGGGATGAGAGGGTAGTGTGTAGGGTTGGTATTTATAGGGTTAGGATAGATGAAGAGTTTAAATTAAAAAAATATGTAAAAATGTATTAAAATTCAATAAAAAAATGGAGTAAATAGGGATTTCAAAAGCTCTGGAACCGATCTCGGAAAATGAAGTGTGCAGGGGGTTTAGAAGATGAAGAGCCAGGATTTCTTAGTTGGATACTCGGCCGTCCGGCCGAGTCCGACCGGCGGCGCCGGCCCGAGTCAGCCGGTCCGCCGGCCGACTCGGCCAGTGGGGAGGTGGGATGTCGTCTCATGTGGTCACTGGAATATTTACTTTTCTATGTGTAGTGGATTTTTGTGAGAAATGCACATGTAACTGTTGGTATTCTAAAAAATTTAAAACAAAATAATATTAAAAATAATATAGGACATAAGATTTGAACTCTGGTGGTTTGGTTTAGCAGTGCAAGATGTTACCAATGAGCTACATACTTCTTCTTGTAATTATGGAGCTATTTAATTATTTAAAGTAGTCACAGAAAATGTAAATACCCCAAGTATACATTAATTTTAAAGCAAATTTATATACACTAAAAATGGAGTTATTACATTCTTTTAACTTGTAATTAAAATGCAAAATAATTACTTATATCTTGTGCTCAGACTAAAATACCCCTTTATGGATTTTGAAAAAAAAATTTGAAAAAAATTTGTATAGGAAATTTATGGTTGTTACACGTCCGCCAACCCACTGCCGATGCGTGGCCTGCACCTCAACAGACGTACAAGCAAATCGGCGCCCCCTCTTTAATGCACAATCTTTTCCCCTGATCCGCTGATGTCATCAGAGATGCACGCAGAAATCCAAACGCCCGGGATACGCCACACGGGCTCGTAAGTCCGAACAACGCAACTGCCCTTGATATATTTTTGTCAACAGTCTGCGTCCAAAAAACCGATCAGACCACTCTCAACCCGACCCATAAATAGGTCGGGACGAAAGTGGGGGTTAAATGATGATACTCATAAGTGGGAATTCCACAGATCATGACACGTGATAGATGGCATGTCCCGGAGTTCACGCGACAGGGGCAAACACGATACGTTGAAAGCATTCTCCGGGCTTCGCCCCGAGGATTGACCCGACCTTCGCTGGCCTCCCAGAAGACTCCCATGCTCGCCTTACAAAATACCATCGGCTCGCCTCCGAGCCCTCATACACGCTGAACTTTCTCAGCCCTCCTTGCTCGCCTTCGAGCTATCACAGAACCGAGCCTTCTCGGCCTCCCGCTCGCTTCCGAGCCTTCCATCTAGCCAAACCTCCTCGGTTCTACCGGCCTCATACACGGTACATTGGAATTCTTTTTCGTATTGTTGCCTAGAAGCATAAAATACTCCTCGCTGTTGTGTGAAAGGCAATAACCCTCCTGAACTTGAATAACTGGCCTAAAAAATGTCCTAAAATGATGTTAACTTTTACATCCATTAAAATTTTATTCCAAGATTGTCTTTTCAATAAATTTAATTGACTGACCCAATTATTCTTCTTTTTTTCTCTTTTCTCTTTAGCCTTTTCAAATCCACTTGCTCGAATTCATTTTGTTCTGAGTAAGATTTTGAAAGAAAAAAGGGAAAGATGTCTGTAGGAACGATGGGCTTTTGGAGAAAAGAGAAGAAAGGGTTGTGGAGTACATATTTAGGGAAACATACATTTAAGGAAAAAAAAATATTGACGGTGTTAAATTAAAGTGCAAGTTAAATTAATAACCAAAATATGGAGATCCAGATCAGTTCTATGCTGGCCATACAAATGATTTTAAGTTATGTGCCTCTTTCACCCAAAATGTAGATGTGACAGGACTGCATTCCTTTAATGCAAATGCAGCAACAAGAACCAGCTCTTTTGTAGACCAATTCAATTCAATTTATCAGCTAAGTTATGTAGACCAACTGTCTTCATAACTTCTCTGCCAAAATTCCAAGAATCGCATTCTCACTTGCAACCTATCTTTGCAAAACTCAGAGAATGTTTGCTGCAGACATTAATACTCCAGAGATGTACATAACATATTAATACTCCTACCTCGATCTTCATCATTGATGGAGGCCTGGATCTCCTTCAGATGCTGTCCTCCGTCGATCTGTTGCGACCGTTGATGAAGGGGTTGAGATCGACGTTGATGGTCGTCTTCTTGAGCGTGTGGATCTCAATGGTTGATTTTGGGATGAAACCGAGCTACCTGCAAAAAACTCCCGGGGTGGTTGCACCACCGTGGACCCTCCGACGATCAAGTTAGCCGAGAAATTTGAGCTGAGTGGCGGCTTGTTGGATTGAAATTGTCTTACCTGAGTCGTCTGAGAGAGGGGGTTTTATAGTTGTCGCTTGGAGCGAGCCGCCGCGGGATCTTGGCCGTCGGTTACGTCCCAGACGTTATGCATGCGTGAATGACGGGATCCTCCCATTAATGACGAGATACGCTCGTTAATGGAGGATACGACGGCGTGGAACGCGGGATGTTGGGTGGCGGATATCTCGTCTCTTGCGAGATACGCGGAGCCGTGGTGGAGACGTTGGGCTCTGCATTCTTGGTTGCTCGGTAGAACCGGAAAGGTTTAGCTCGTCGGGAGGCTCGGACACGAGCGGGAGGCCGAGAAAACTCGATTCTGTAATAGCTCGAAGGCTAGCAGGGAGGGCTGAGGAAGCTCAGCGTGTAGGAGGGCTTGGAGGCGAGCCGATGGTTATTTGTAAGAGGAGCATAGGAGTGTTCTGGGAGGGCATCGAAGGTCGGGTCAATCCTAAGGACGAAGGCCCGGGGAATGACTTCAATGTACCGTGTTTGCTCATGTCCCTTGATCCCCGAGACATATCATCTACCACGTGTCATGATCTGGGGAATTCCCACTTATGAGTATTATCAGTAGCCCCACACTCTCGTTCCGACCTATTTATGGGTCGGGTCAAGAGTGGCCTGATCGGTTTTCTGGGTGCAGACTGTTGCCAAAAATATATCGGCGTGGATTCTCGGGACGACTCGGTGAAAGGCAATTGCGTCGTTCGGATTTACGTGCCCGCGTGGCGTATCCCAATCGCTTGGATCTTCGCGCGCATCATTGATGACATCAGCGGATCAGGGAAAGGATCGTGCTTTAAAGAGGAGGCGCCGATTCGCTTGTACGTCTGTTAAGGTGCAGGCCATGCGTCGGCAGCGGGTTGGCGGACGCGACATGCTGTCACTGTCGCCTGCGATCGAAGGGTCGTCCCCAATGGTCGTTCGACACATAGAGACTTAACGGCCGGCGGACGCGAAGCTTCGTTTTGACGGGAATTAATCTGGACTGTTGGATGCCTTTCCTGGAGGGTATAAATAGGAGGGGACCCCCCATAGGGCCAGCACTTCCTTCATAATTTTCTTTTGTTGCCGAAGATGAGTACGAGTCGCGTGTATCTAGCCGAGATGGGTATCGTTGCCGAAGATGAGTACCGTTGCCGAAGATGAGTACCGTTGCCGAAGATCAATAATGGTGTCGCGTGTAGCGAGATGAGTACGGATCGTCCGCAGGGATGCGTGGAACTTCTAATATTTCTTTAGACGAGTGGAATAAAGAACAAGGAGAATAGGGAGAATAGTTGTAGATTTTATATCTATGTTAAACACTGATGTAGAATATATAATAAGAAGGCTTGTAGGGTTCATTAGGATTTAGTAGTCATGGATGACTAATAAAAATAACTCATTTTGTTTTTTGATAGATTTAAAACTAGATAGATAATGATGAATGAGGATTAGGGTTCTTGGAAGAAACTAGGGTTTCCCCACTATTGACCTTTGTCTCTTCATTGATCTTTATTCATGTCTAGCCCTTAACAAAACAATTGTTAATCTAATCTCAAATCACGGTCAAGACTATCAATAAATTGATAGCTCGCCCGATTAGGATGTTAACGATTCTTTTGCTAAAGTTTATAAATTCATAAGATTTAAAAGAAATTAAAATATTTTCTCATCCATTGTTCTATCCTAATCCTACGAACCCTATCAAGCAGAGAATTACTCGTGCATGATGGAGATAGAAGAAGAAAGGATAGAGAAGGAATTCATAATGCAGAAATTAAATGCGGAATAATTAATCTAATGATCTACCTTTATTAATCAACTTCACAAGTACAAATCCTATGAGTTTAGATTATAAGAAGAAGAAGTTGCTATCGATCTCTGCCTCGTAGGAAGTAGATGTTCTGTCGATACTCACGTCGCTCTATCACGTCGAATCGCGGACCTGTCGTGGATCACTTGTTCTTTGACGGTGATTGATTTCGTGTTAAAGATGATGATTTCTAATTTTAGCCATCGGTCCTTTATATAGCCCTAGAAGCAGAAATCCTAGATCCCAAGTATTAAGGTTTGTTGTTGCAATCCTAACCAAAAAATCCCAAACCCTAACTCCTTAGAACGGCCGCCGCAATATGCATGATTTGGCCGCGGAAGTGCGGTAGGTTGGAGAGATCATAGTTCCAAACTTCTGGGGCCTTCTCATAGTGACACGTGGAGATTTATGTAATGTCTGAATTCTTCAAATATTCTCCGAGTCTCTGCCAGTATTGATTTTATGATTTAATTAAACTTCATCGGCAGATTTTTTATTCCCGACATCTCGATATCCCGATCTCCTGACCTGAACCAAATTTTACACAATATCTCCATGAGTAATGTTAGTAATATTTGTTATAGAGATATAATCTTAATCATTTTATATGGTTATAAATTTTTAAGCAATTTGATTAAAATTATTTGATATGATATGGATAATAAAAAATATTATATGCATATATTTCCCTTCATAATATTAATTATAATATATAAACATATGGTAAATAGTATTTTGCAGATAATCGCTCATATATTTCATATTTATAATAAACACCTTTAAATATTTAAGAAAATTAAGAAAAATGTTATATCAAATGTGCGATATTTTCAACTGAACACCTCCCACCCACAGAGTCGAGGTAGCGATCGTTCACTTAGTATACATAGGAAGACCTCTCCGTGTAGAGAGGTCGGTATCTGACCATTCCTTAGAGTCGGACCGACGACCATGTCTCTTAACGTAAGTTGACCAACAGCCAAGTCAGAATTGGTCATTATTGACCGGTTCCCCTACGATGTAGTTCCTAGACCTTCGTCTTGAAACGGTAGGAATTTATCACTTGGAATGACCGAGGAGGGAAACTGCTCGGTGGCCTCTTGATGAGGGATTTAGAGCCTTGGCGTCAATGGGTAGGGGACTACCCGCCAGGGATTGACCGAGCAGAGAAGCTGCTCGGTGGCCTTATGGTGAGGGCTTCGATCCTTAGTGCAAGAAGGTAAGAAGTTACCCGCTAAAGATTGACCGAGCAGGGAAGCTGCTCGGTGGCCTCGTGAGGAAGGCTTTAGATCCTTGGCAAAGATGGGTAGGAATCTACCCGCCAGAGATTGACCGAGCAGGGAAACTGCTCGGTGGCCTCTTGGTGAAGGCTTCGATCCTTAGCGCAGGTGGATAGGAAGTTACCCGCTAAAGATTGACCGAGTAGAGAAGCTGCTCGGTGGCCTCATGAGGAGGGCTTTAGATTCTTGGCGAAGATAGGTAGGAATCTACCCGCCAGGGATTGACCGAGCAGGGAAGCTGCTCGGTGGTTTCTTGGAGAGGACTTCGATCCTTAGCGCAGATGGGTAGGAAGTTACCCGCTAAGGATTGACCGAGCAGGGAAGCTGCTCGGTGGCCTCATGAGGAGGGCTTTAGATCCTTGGCGAAGATGGGTAGGAATCTACCTGCCAGGGATTGACCGAGCAGAGAAGCTGCTCGGTAGCCTCTTGGTGGGGTCTTCGATCCTTAGCGCAAGTGGGTAGGAAGTTACCCACTAAGGATTAACCGAGCAGGGAAGCTGCTCGGTGGCCTCGTAAGGAGAGCTTTAGATCCTTGGCGAAGATGGGTAGGAATCTACCCGCCAGGGATTGACCGAGCAGGGAAGTTGCTCGGTGGCCTCTTGGTGAGTGCTTCGATCCTTAGCGTTAGTGGGTAGGAAGTTATCCACTAAGGATTGACCGAGCAGGGAAGCTGTTCGGTGGCCTCGTGAGGAAGGATTTAGATCCTTGGCAAAGATGGGTAGGAGTCTACCCGTCAGGGATTGACCGAGTAGGGAAGCTGCTCGGTGGCCTCTTGGTGAGGGCTTCGATCCTTAGCGCAAGTGGATTGGAAGTTACCCGCTAAGGATTGACCGAGCAGGAAAACTGCTCGGTGGCCTCATGAGGAGGGCTTTAGATCCTTGGCGAAGATGGGTAGGAATCTACCCGCCAGGAATTGACCGAGCAAGGAAGCAGCTCGGTGGCCTCTTGGTGAGGGCTTCGATCTTTAGCGCAGGTGGGTAGGAAGTTACCCGCTAAGGATTGATCGAGCAGGAAAGCTGCTCGGTGGCCTCATGAGGAGGGATTTAGATCCTTGGCGAAGATGGGTAGGAATCTACACGCCAGTGATTTACCGAGCAGGGAAGCTGCTCGGTGGCCTCTTGGTGAGAACTTTGATCCATAGCGTAGATGTATAGGAAGTTACCCGCTATGGATTGACCGAGCAGGGAAGCTGCTTGGTGGCCTCGTGAGGAGGGTTTTAGATCCTTGGCGAAAATGGGTAGGAATATACCCGCCAGGGATTGACCGACCAGGGAAGCTGCTCGGTGGGTTCTTGGTGAGGGCTTTGATCCTTAACGCAAGTAGGTAGGAAGTTATGCGCTAAGAATTGACCGAGCAGGGAAGCTGCTCGGTGGCCTCTTGGTAAGGGCTTCGATCCTTAGTGCAGGTGGATAGGAAGTTGCCCACTAAGGATTGACCGAGCAGGAAAGCTACTTGGTGGCCTCATGACGAGGGCTTTAGATCTTTGGCGAAGATGGGTAGGAATCTACCCACCACGGATTGACCGAGCAGGGAAGCTGCTCGGTGGCCTCTTGGTGATAGCTTCGATCCTTAGCGTAGGTGGGTAGGAAGTTACCCGCTAAGGATTGACCGAGCAGGGAAGCTGCTCGGTGGCCTCATAAGGAGGGATTTAGATCCTTGGCGAAGATGGGTAGGAATCTACCCACCAGGGATTGACCGAGCAGGGAAGCTGCTCGGTTGCCTCTTGGTGAGGGCTTCGATCCTTAGCACAGGAGGGTAGGAAGTTACCCACTAAGGATTGACCGAGCAGGGAAGCTGCTCGGTGGCCTCATGAGGATGGCTTCAGATCCTTGGCGAAGATGGGTAGGAATCTACCCGTCAGGGATTTACCGAGCAGGAAAGCTGCTCGGTGTCCTCTTGATGAGGGCCCTGATCCTTAGTGTAGGTGGATAGGAAGTTACCCGCTAAGGATTGACTGAGCAGGGAAGCTGCTCGGTGGCCTCGTGAGGAGGGTTTTAAATCCTTGGCGAAGATGTGTAGGAATCTACCCACCAGGGATTGACCGAGCAGGGAAGCTGCTCGGTGGCTTCTTGGTGCGGGCTTCGATCCTTAGCGCAGGTGGGTAGGAAGTTACCGACTAAGGATTGACCGAGCAGGAAAGCTGCTCGGTGGCCTCTTTTCGCATTTATGGGGCATCGGTCTGTCTCCCTTGACGCGTAAAATCTGGGAGATAGGCTGTCGCAAACAACACGTGGCAGAAACGCACGGGCAAGGCATGATGCTCCGTAGTGCGCGTCGTTCCAACTTCCATTGACCGCTTGTGGGCATGGTCGCCACGTGGCAGCTCTGTATTGGGAATTTTGAAAAGATCCCATGATTCGCGCTGCTGTGCACGCAAACTTCGGCCTTTAAGGATTCTGTTGGGGCTATAAATAGCGAAGGCATGTTGGTTTCTTTTAGCTCTGCGTTTCTGAAAATGGCCGAGTTTATTTACAGCATCAAGGAGATCATTTCCTTCGACGACGTGTGTCTTTATGACCCCGGAGTGCTCCGAGGAGACGTACCAAGGGGCGATAGAGCGCGTGGAGGGCCACTTTAGTCGCCTACTCCCCCGGCGATCGCCTCTCCTCCAATTGCTTATGTACGCGATTTGGAAGATTTCCCCATGCCTGAACAATGCCTGTCCGAGCAGCTGAAGGACGAGGCGGTTGATAAGTTACACACGCTCCATTACTTCGGCCTGATCTCGAAGAGCAGGCGGGATCGCTCGGTGGCCCTTCTTTTGGAGTGTTTCCAGAAAAGTCTGATCGCCGACTCCTATCCGGTGGGTGCAGTCTCCGGCTCTTCCATGGCATCTCGGGTCCGCGAGCACCATGATAGGGAGCGGGCTGAAGAAGCTAGGGCTCGGCTGGCGGAAATCTCCTTGGAGTACCACCAGCAATGCTTTCTCAATCCCTGGCCCCCTTTATTGTAATAATAATTTTTTTTGTAAGGCTGAGGAGCCCATAATACCCCTCAATGAATAAAGTTCTTCTTTTCAATGTGCTTTTGTCTCCTTATTACTTTTGCATATTTCCCTAAAAAAGAATCTAGAGATCTCGGAACCGTGAAAGAAAACAAAATTTATGGAAGAAGTCTCTTATAACTTGGGAGACTTAATAATAATAAAAAATTATATCGCTTCGAAAAGAAGAAAATACATTCATTTGTATAGTTTGAATTTTTCAGCGTTATAGAGCCAAAGAAATTTGCGTCCTCCCGCGTCTTGTAAGCGATAAGCTCCACCGGACAATACTTCAAAGACGAGAAAAGGGTCGTCTCACCTCGGGGAGAACTTGTGTAGTTTGCCCTGGTCTACGAATCTGTTCCGCTTTAAGACCAAATCTCCCGTCTGTAAAGTGCGATGCTTAACTCATACGTTGTAGTAGCGAGCAGTTTGTTGTTGGTAAGCGGCTGCTTGTTCCCTCGACGGGTAGGAGGCGGTGAGTCTCGCTGGCTCCACTGGCAGACCCCGAGGAAACGACCACGATTTGGCCGATCGTTAATTCGCCGGGAGTGGGCTGGTTTTCGTGCTCCATGTCTGCCTGTCGCTTGTCCCGCAGGTACTTCGCCAGGTGGCCAGAGTGGATCAACTCCTCAAAGTAATCGCGGAATTGTTTACAATTCTCGGTCGGGTGGCTCTATGACCTATGGAAGGCGCAATACGGGCCACGGATATGTTTAGCCGCTCTATAGGTGACCGGCGGGAGCTTGAAGAATCGCTCGCCCTTCGCCTCATCTAACAGCTCAGTCTAGGAAATGTTGAGAGGAGTATACTCCTGGAACTTTGGGGAGTACGGATTTGCCGGTCGACCTTCTTCTTCTCTTCTCTGCCCCTCTTCTTTTGGTCGGCTTGGTCGCCCCGGGGCAGGTTGTCTTTCACCTCAGACTTGAGTTGGATCTCTCACTCGGTCCAAGCTTTTACCCCGGCCATGCTCTTAGGTTGCGCTAATGCAAAAGAGCAGAGCCACTCTTTGTGTCTAAGACCCGACCTTAGGGCGGTGATGACAGTTTCGTCCCGGTGCTCGGGAACCTCGAGAAGAGCGTTGTAGAAGCGAGTAACGTATCCTTTAAAGGATTCCTTGTCCCTGCTCTTTATGGTGAAGAGGTAATTGACAGTTCGCTTCTGTCGTCTGTTTCCGATGAAGTTGCCGAGAAACTGGGCGGCCAGCTCATCAAAGGTAGAGATGGAGCGTGGCGTGAGTCATCGGAACCAGTCCCGTCCAGCCCGGATGAGGGTGGCTAGAAATGCTCGGCATTGAGAAGCGTCGGAGCTATCCTGGAAGCTCATGCCCGCCGAAAATGCATCCAGATGGTCCTTTGGGTCGGATTACCCGTCGAAGAGGGCCACCTTAGGAGGCTTGTTTCTGAACAAGACATGTACGGCAAGCAACTCTTCGGTGAAGGGCTTCGTAAGTGAGTAGGCGGCGTACCTGGCTCCTTCACCGGATGTATGACCCTCCCGATGTATACCCTCGATTTTCTTTACGAGGGTGTCGAGGCGGTCGTGATACCTCGAGGATTCGGCACAGTCTGAGCGGCGGCCATTCCTGCTTATGGTCTGCACCAGGCCACAACTCCGATTACGTTGTATCAAATTCCGTAGGTCCCTAGACGATGTCCTTCTTGATTTTTCGCGGCGAGTGTCGTTCGTACGATCCCGTCGAGGGAGAGGGTGTCGGTCATGTCTGGGAGCAGGCGAGCTGACCGATACCTCCTCGGGAGGGACGGGAACGCGACGGGCCTCGGGACGATGATCACTTTCACGAGACCGCGGCGTGGGGCCGTGTTGCGCCCAGCGGGCCATGGAATCGGTCGCCGCGGGGGAGCCGCGGTCGTCGGAGTGAGCATGGCGTTGTTCGGTGGTTCCAGCGTGGGCGGTGTCATCTGCCCCCCGACTGAGGTCGTGATCCCTGGGAGGGGGAACGACAACCTGGGGGGCTAGGCCCGCCATTTGGACACGGACAAAGGCGTCGACTATAGACGCAAGCCTATCAATCCTTGCCGTGAGGGCGTGGATGGCGTTCGGAGGGGGAGTAGATCCGTTCGCGCCTCCGTTGTAGGGAGGGCGGTGGCTTGTGCTGAGATCGTCACGGTCTTCGCTCGCCATGAAGTCAAGAGCGGAAAATCAACTTTCGATGGGTGGAGAAAATTGAATTTCCCACATACGACGCCAACTGATGGAGGCCTGGATCTCCTTCGGATGTTTTCCTCCGTCGATCTGTTGCGAGCGTTGATGAAGGGTTGAGATCGACGTTGATGGTCGTCTCCTTGAGCGTGTGGATCTCAATGGGTTGATTTTGGGGTGAAGCCGGGCTACCTGCAAAGTACTCTCGAGGTGGTTGTACCACCGTGGACCTTCCGACATTCAAGTTAGCCGAGAAATTTGAGCATAGTGGCGGCTTGTTGGATTGAAATTGTCTTACCTGAGTCGTCTGAGAGAGGGGTTTTTATAGTGGTCGCTTAAAGCGAGCTGGCGCGAGATCTTCGCTGTAGGTTACGCCCCTGACGTTACGCCTGCCTGAATGACGGGATCCCTCCATTAATGACGAGATACGCTCGTTAATGGGGGGATATGACGGCGTGGAACGCGGGATGTTCGGTGGCGGATATCTCGTCTCTGGCGAAATACGCGGAGCCGTGGTGGAGGCGCTTGGGCTCTGTGTTCTTGGTTGCTCGGTAGAACTGGAGAAGTTTAGCTCGGCGGGAGGTTGGACGTGAGCGGGAAGCCGAGGAAGCTCGATTCTGTGATAGCTCGGAAGCGAGCAGGGAAGGCAGAGGAAGCTCAGCGTGTAGGAGAGCTCGGAGGCGAGCCAATGGTTATTTGTAAGGCAAGCATAGGAGTGTTCTGAGAGGCCATCGAAGGTTGGGTCAATTCTCGAGACGAAGGCCCGGGGAATGCCTTCAATGTACCTTGTTTGCTCTATCCCTTGAGCCCCAGGATTCGTCATCTACCATGTGTCATGATCTGAGGAATTCCCACTTGTGAGTATCATCAGTCATCCTCTAATTCAATCATGTGCTATATATTCTTCGTATCGCCCAAGTTATCTCATGCCGGTGATCGTTGGCGAGTAATGTATGCATTAAACAAGCAAAGTTGTCAAACCAAAATCATAGTAGAGTAATTTACATAAGCAGAGGAATAATGAAAACACAGGAAGCCCCGTATAACCTGTTTACTTCTTTACTTCAAATAACATACACAACCAACCGACACTAATACAATGCATGCAGTATCCCAGATTAGAGATAATGTGAAAAAAGAACCCAAATTGGGATACTCGCTACAATACTTGGGGTTTGGGGTTTCACACAAGATAAAATTAACAGAGGATGAAGGGATCGACGATCGAATCAGCAACACTTCCACTACTGCTCCATAAACAGAGTTACAATGGAAAGCAGTGGGAGGTTGACAAAGCTGATGACAATAGCCCAATGCCTGTAAATAACTGACTCAGTGTACTACTCATCATACCAAATTCCTTTTTAAGAAAAAAAAAACTAATAAATCTGTAAGGACTTGCTTCTTCTTTCGGTTGGGACTAGCACTGGCCGCCTCTGCGGCAAGCCAGGGCCCCGGCGCCCGAAGTGATGGAGCCCACCATTGAGGATGACTTGGCGCCGAGGCTCGAAGCCCTGGAGTAGCTAGCAGATGCTCCAGCTCCAGATGGGGTGAAGTATGCGCCGTTCAGAAGAAGGTCGCCTTCGGATCTCCAGTTCCAACTCTTCCAAATCCCACCATCCGTATCCACCCTTTTCGTTACCTATAAACATTTCATGGTTATCGTAACGGAAATTGCGATAGATGATACAAAGATTGAGCTAAGATATGAATGAAAAGGCACCTCTTTGGCCCAAGGGTTCATTGGTGCGAGATATCGGTTCCCTTGGCTATTGATGGTTGGATCCGCGCTACCCCCGATTGCATACATCTCCCAATGGGTGTAGTCATTGTTAACGACGTGAAAGTATCCGTGGCGGCATCTGCAATGAATCAAAAGTTGTGTTAAAAAGCAGTACAAGGTTAATGACATGTGCTGATACTAAGAGTTGTTGAAGATTTTAACTACCTCGGCATTCTTTGGATCAGACCTTCACCGAAATGGTTAAACGCGATTGTCACCTGCATCACCTTGTCCCTTTCGTACGAATCGCTGTGCCCCAAGAGCATCACCTCGTTGTGGTGAGTAAAGTAATTGTTCGATATCGTAATTGCTGTCGACGCCATAACCGCATCCACGAGCCCATCAGCACAACTCGACAGGGAACAATGATCGACCCAAATATGACTCGATCCAAATATTGAAACCCCATCCCCATCAGCCATCGTCCTCCATCCATAATGTGAGGGCGAGCTCCTCACCATCGCATTTCCTGTCGGCTTACAATCATGAATGTGAAGCCCGTGGATGATAATATTCGTGACGAATTGAATTGTGATGCATGCGCCGTTTGCGATATGGACATTGACTCCTCGTCCGTCTATTGTCTTGAAGGAGTTCATGATGAGTTCCTGTTTGAGGGTGATGACCATGTCGCGCTTGAAGACGATCCAGAGAGGCTCGTCCTGGATGACTGCATGGCGGAGGGTCCCGGGCCGAGGGTTGACAGGGTCATCATCGTTTGGGTCGTTGACAACGTAGAAGCGGCCGTCGCGGCCGCCGATGGCGTTGCGGCCGAAGCCGATGCCACAGTCAGCCAGGCGCCTGCGGCTGCGCAGCCAGTTGGGGTCACAACGCCAGCAGTCATCGATGGGGTTGCCGGTACCACACGATAGGTAGCCGAGAGAACGACGGGCCGTGTGGTTGCTAATTTGCCTGCATGGTTTTGAATTGATTCGATAAGCAAAATATCTATTTTCTCAAAAGAAAACTCATATTGGATTTGATTCAGCATTTAGCTTCTTGATAGTAAATTCAGAATGCAATGGTTTTAGCTGTAATGACATGTTGTTCTATGATTGTTATGATTAGCAACCAGTCTCCCAGTAAAAATTTTAGGAAGTTTTGAGCAAAATTGGGATAAAACCCAACCAATTTTATAAAGTAAAAAGGAGGTCAAAGCAAAAGCCAATAAAAAATGAATTCCTGGATATGATGATTGCAACTCATAGTGGGGAGTGTATATGATTGCAATTCATGTGCACATGATGGAAAAAAAAAACCATGTTACTTTGGCAGCAGCATCACGTGGCTAATCAATATTATGAAGATGATGCTTTAACAAACTTAACAGTACTTTAGCAACCGACAGCATCTGAGAGGTTAATTAATCACCACAACAATTATTTCCTGCTCGCAATGAATACTATCCTCGGTAATAACTATAGAAATAACAAACTCATAAGTAATAAATTGGGGAGGTGTTTGCTTTGCTTTGGTTGCTCTCTTTCATTAGAAACAGAGAGGCTACTTCTTGAACTCAGGACTAAGCGAGGGGCGCAGGAAGAACATGGGCCTGATACTAGTGAGTCATCTTTTTTCATTAATGCTGCAATGGGACAGCACGTGATGAGCCGAAGGTGATGCTTGAGTGAAAGATAAGGGAGCCTCTAAAATTTATTGCGGAGGCCAAAATTAAAAACAAAAACAGGAACCAAACAAAAATGGGTAGAATCCAAAGCAACCTGAAGAAGAGACCTTAGCAATATCTTAAGTAATGACTTTTTTCATCATAATCCCCCCTCATCATAATCCCCCCCCCTCCCCCCCAATTTCACGAAAAGGCCTAAGCAATATTGAGTATATATACCGTCATTTATCTCTGCTAAAAACTCCTTAATGAGCAAACTTTTGAGGTTGGTAGGTTATAACCGATATCACATGCATCTTGAATTTGGACAATTCTAACTCGGTATGCGTCATTATATGAACAAGTACAAGTAGTCGCTCGTATACAAGAGGGTTAAGAGACACTGATCCCTTGCCGGGGCAAACTGCTTTTTTGTTTTGAGTTTAGAAAGGACAAAAATGTTTCAGCCGCGGCAAGACCAGTACAGGAAATGTCGGATGCTAATAAGACGGTTGAGAAGTTATAAGTAAGGACACAGTGAAGAACATCATGACCATTTATTATATGAAAAGTACTAATTATTTACTTTTATTGGATAAAAAAACAAAAAAATACTCACATATGAACCTCTGAAGCGACCCGCTCCGGATCGTCGACCGCACCCACCACCGTTTCGCGCCCAACGCTGTAAAAAAGCAAAAGAAAGCAGCACAGTGTCAAATTACAAAATTACCCTCCACACTAACCAATTCTCGACGATATCGTTAAGGAAATTTCTATTTCTCATCTCGGAGACCGAGATTTTCGCGGTTTTTCAGGAGTTGAAGGCGCGCCGCTCGAGGTGGTCGGTGGCACGAAAAGGGAATTTCTTCTGCAATTTTCTTTTACCGTATTGACCGGTTGTTAATTACAGAATTACCCTCTTTTAACCTATTGATGTGATTTCATTTTTTTTATAAATTTATCCAGTGATTCTCTCCTTTCTCGAAGATAGCGAAAGCGGGTACTAATTGCAACAAGGAAAATAACAGGAATGGAATCAACGGTGGAGAATTGGATCTGATGACAGTGAGCTAAAATCAAGGGCTGAGATGAACTGACCTTTGCTCTGGCATCGGAGAAGCTTCGCTGCTAACTGGTGCTGATTCTTTAAGGCTCCTTCGAGCTCCATCGCCAATGCTAAAAAATAAAGCAAAATAAGAAAAAGGTGAATATTTTTTGAAAACGAAAAGTTTGGCTCCAATTTCTCTCAAAATGAACCTTACTCAACATTGAAAGAATCTAACAGAAATAAAAGTAATGAGCTCAAGTAACTTGAAGAATAGGCTGAGCCATTTTTTTACCAAAAAAAAATCAGCTAAACTTTTTATATTTCCTCATAAATCTTACAGTCTGAAACCTGATCTCATATTTACCAAAATTTGCCAAATTTAGAAAGCAATTCCTCTGTATCTCATAAATGAGATAGAGGATCGTTTCAACCAGAAAACGGCTCCATTTCTTTACACTCAGTTAAAAAAATAGTAGAAGAACGATCCAAAAAAAAAAAAATCCTTGCTCACAAATCCCCCAAATCTAAACAAAAAAAAAATTAAAAACAAAATTTTAAATTGCTAGTATAAAAGCAACTTCTACCTTCAACATTCGCGACAAAGATCTCGAAAAAATCAGAAAAAAACAGAGGAAGAATCGAAAAAAGAGTAATCGATAATGTACCTAGTGAACAAAACCCTATCTCTCGCAATGAACCCGAAACCACCGGCCAAAACCACCAGAAGCCCCAAAACCGCCAACGAAATCCTCTTCAGCGACTTCGACGCCATTGCCGCCGCTTCGATTCAAAAATCCTTGCTCTTCTTCCCCTTTTATCTCTCCCCTAAAAACTTTAGCTTTCTCTCTCTAAATCCAAAGCTATCTCTAAAAAGAACAAGAGCTCGAGAGAGGACCGGCGGGGAAAAGAGCGCACTGAGCTCTAATTTTTGGAAAGAGGAGAGAGAGAGAGAGAGAGAGAGAGGAGGCACGAGTCCAAAAAAAACTCGAACGATGCCGCCAATTTATAGAGACGAAAACCTAACCGAGGTTAGCTTTTAACTTAACCACCCTTGGCTTTCCCAATTATTTACGGACCTATTCCTCTCACCCCCGAAACCCTTTTCAACCTAAAAGTGGACTTAGCCGCACCAACGGATTCGGTGACTGTCTCTTTTTTTTCTTCTTTCTTTTTCAAATAAACAAAAACCACTCCGACAATTAAATAAATTGATATATATTATTGGAGAAAACGAAGTATAAATTGGTACCAGTAAGTTGGCAGGACATAAGCCAACACATAATCCATTGATATACCAGCGTGTTTATTTTGCAGCTACATGCATTACTTACTTTATAATGATGAAAGATAGAAATACATTAGTTGCTATGCGCCTCGCGGCCTTATGTAAGTTTTACGGTAGAAATGTATGCTCCGTATCCTCATATTATTATCAGCGGACTTTTTAATAAAGCCCATAATTTAGAATTAGCAAGAAGGCAAGACTATTTTGTTTAAGAGAACGTAATTAATTTGTTTCATCAAAAACCCGTTTGCTGCCATTTAACTTTGTATTATATACATATTTTGGAGAAGAGTAAGGGGGCCTGCAAATCCCCCGTCCACATCCTGACGGATTGGGCTAAAACAGGAGGCTCGGGTCGCAGTTTTTCATTTGCAGGAAATATGTTATCTCTTTGAAGGATTAACAATTTAATAGTTATAAATCTCAAAAGGAGAAGATCGGAACCATTGCAAAAAAAAAAGGGCTTAAGCATATAAATTAAGATGGAATCAACGGTTTCATTTTCTGTTGATATCTACTTTTGAATCAAATGTCGGGACCTCGTCGATTTTTTCATTTCAAAAAAATATACCGGTTTTATATGATTTTCTTATTTTCTGCAACCAGATATATGCATGAAGGTTATCTTGTAAAAGATTGTCAAGTTTACAACCATTAATGGAAGATTAGAAAGCATGTATATTAGAATTTTTGATGTAAAAACATTCTGAAGGGATGCTGTTTTAACTAAAATCATTCGATGGTCCTACAAACAGAAGAAATGATTATATAAAGTGGATTAAACGGCTGAAAAGGCTTATGTTTGTGCCGGTTGAGAATTCTGTATCTATCATAAATAACAAGCCTTATAAAGATAAAACTAAATAAAAAAATTTACACGATTAGAAGTGAGTATAAGTTCATAAGGAAGAATGGTTTTTTTTCTAAGGTAGTCAAAAGTCAACTCTCTCGATTTTATCTTATGGCCGGTATCATCGTGTTTTATCTTTAGGACCTAAAGAATATGCACATGATTTTGATTTCCTTATACCAACGGTTTGGCTGTGCGAAAATATTATTACGAGTAAACAATTAAATTTGCGGTCATTCAATACAAGCACAAGATGTGTTAAGATCATCTAATCTATTATGTGTAATCGCTAGAACAAGTTGATCAAAACGAACAATGTTGGTAAAAAAAACGTTCATACTATTTAGTTTGGGCAATTTAGAGAAGAAATTATCACATATGTTGGGTGTAATACATCCGGGCAGAAGACGAGAGAGAGCAGGAGAGGGTTTCAGGTAGCTTGGACAGCATACGGGGTCCACACTCCCATTTATTCTCTCCCTTGACTGTACAGCGGTCACGGGATAATTTTTCAGTCATGAGAAATCCGATCCTTATTCTTTGAAAATAAATAAACTGGAGTATTCTGTTTTTAGACCACTATACCCTTTACCGACGGCAGGCAGGTGAGGGAATCCTGCGCGCCCGCCCCGATGAGGTTAACGGACGTCTCAACCAATGTCGTAACAGTTCCCTGTGGGGCACCACCACGTGGGATTTGGTGACCGTCAGGTGCCGGTTGCTTCTTTCCTTAATTAGCTCTTCATCATTAATTAATCAGCAAAATTTGAACTGTTACCGGGCTTGCTGCGCCCAAGTCATCACACGGCCTCACGCGTGTCTCCAACGCAACGCATGCGATTACCTTTATTCACAATCATGCCATTATCAGTTAGTTTGCATTTTTAACCCTGTTCTTTGTTTTATTGTACAAAATAAGTTGAAGGGTATTTTAATGTTATTTTACAATTATTAATGAAACAAGATATTTTTTCAATAAGTCATATGTTAAAGGATCTGGATGGTACAAATTGTAATCCCAAATCCGGCATCTAAGATCATAGGGACATCTTATCCCTTCGCTATATATATATATATAACGGTTTTGGCTTGGCTGAGCTCAAATATCATACGTTATACAAAATTTTGCTAGAAAGATAATAAGCTCGTCTTTTAAATTGTGAATGGCAGAAATAATATTACAGAATGAATTCTTTTTCAATTCGTAAAGTTACATGCAAAGTTTAAAATATGGATTTGACGCGACCAGGATCACGCCAAGATGTTATCTTCCGTTGATCTGCCAACGGCGGCGATGGGCGGCTGAGATTGGATCTGAAGGCTGTCGCTGCTGAAGCGTGTGGATCTTAATGGGTTTGAGGTTGGTTGGGCCGAGCTACCTGCAAGGAAGTCCCGGGGTGGTTGAACCACCGAGAACCCTCCGACGGTCAAGTTAGAGAGGAAATCCGAGCAGAGTAACGGCTTAGTGGAGTAGAAATGGCTTACTTGAACAGTCTGAAGAAAGGGTTTATATAGCGGTGGCAGCAGGCAGGGCAGACGCGAGAATAACGCCGGCCGTTATGCTCCCGACGTCACGCCCGCGTGATGAGCGGGATCTCCCATTAATGGCGAGACAGGCTCGTTAATGGAGGATCGTGATGGCGTGGTGTAAGTCTATGTTACCCACCCCGATAGTTTACGGGAAGGCGGAATAGGTACAAATCAAAATTTTCTTTACAAGATGACATAGACCAGCCATTAGGATCTTTACTAAACATTAACTAACAAACTAACTAAAAGTGTTAACTACTATGTTAGAAGGTTATACCTAAATCTTGAACTCCTTCTCCTTGTTGTGAGCTCCTTGGAATGATGTGGATAGCTCCTCCTCACCGGCATCTCTATATCATAGAAGATCTACCCGAATGTCTCTACCTTTAGCCCCAACCTCAACAATGAAGTAACTGGAGTGCTTGGCTTGCTAGACTAAGAACCCTAGAGTGAGTAGAGAAGTCTTTTGGTGGTTTTATCTCAAAGACTTTTGATTTTCAACACGTGAAACAATGGAGCTTTGAGAGAGGAAGAGGAGAGAGCAAACCATGAAAGAGAAAAGATAATGAGATAATGAGAGGATGAAGCTCTTATATGAGGAAAAAAGAATAATTAGAATTTTTAAGATAATTGTGATGGTTCACTTGATCTGACCATTATCATATCACATTAAATGCTAAGCATGCTCAAGAAAATATCTAAATCAACAATGGTCGACTAGGTCAAATGGTCAAACCAATTAACCATGACAATTATCTCTAATAATAATTATTAAACAATTTTCTCCTTCTCATTAGGGTTCTAATCAAGTCAATGGTCAAAACCCTAATGAGGTGTCTCCCTCTCTGCCTCTGTCAACTGTACATATATACCCGCATCCGTGTTCTGAGGAACACGAATACAATGAGACCGAACCAACCCAAAACCAAATACTAGGATCTGGCTTAAACCAAAGCCCACTGGTATCAACTGCCCGAACACCAAACACGCACAGGTGCGCGTATGTGAACGGACCCTGTCGTAAAACCATACGACCTCTACTACGTTTCGCCCAAAGGTGAACAACCCTCTGTGTGGAACTCTAAAAACTCGACAATACGCTGGCAGTGGGTTTAACCATAGGCCGCAAGCGGTACTAGCTGTACGTGACGGTCCCCAGGTAGATGTCGATAAAAAAGCCGATGAGGTGAACCCATCCGAACTCCTATTGAGCCTGAATGTGACAATCTCCGTACAGTCCGGTCTGTTTGTCTAAGAGTATCGCATATCGGGCCTAGGGGGCGGTAAACATCAGTCCCCTAATAGCGGTATAAGTCGTGTCGGGGTGTAGTCCAAAACACCTGAGAAACTACTGGAGTAGCTACCAGTAAATCCCGTTTGCCCTGGCCAGGGACTTTATGTAATGGCTCTCCAAATACAGCGCGATATCAACCATGTTCCCCTCCGAACGGCGGCCAAGACATAGACGTCTTGCCTGAGATTCGGGGCAGATGCTATTTGGTTTTATCCGTCTACCTCTCCGAAGATGCCAAGTTGATTTATGGCACCGTATATCGGAGGTTTAGACGGATGCGGCCGATGTAGCTGTTTCCCTCCGAATGGCGGCGACGGCGTAGAGACGCCCTGCCTGAGATTCGGGACAGATGCTATTTGGTTTTATCCGTCTACCTCTCCGAAGATGCCAAGTTGATTTATGGCACCATGTATCGGAGGTTTAGACGGATGCGGCCGATATAGCAGACTTCGTCAGATTCCCCTTCGTTTGAGGGGTTTTTGATTGTGGGGACGCTCTTCCCTGCAGGCGCAAGCCCCTGCAGTTAATTACGCTACCGCATTGCGGTAGCCACTTTTTCTTTCTCCAGAATTTCACTTCGTGTCGTGTGTGTTAGTTTTGTTTGTGGTTGCCCGTGGATTGTATACGGAGACTAATTTATGTCGTCGCCCGTAGGACGTGGATTAGTCCAAATCCGTATTTACTTAGATTTGGATTTGGTGTTTTAGTTTAAGGATACGTTAGCCATGTTTGAGGCTAAGATCAACTTAAACGTTTGTTAAGGATACGTTAGTCTAATTTCCAGACTAAGATCTACTTAACGGGATCGTTTAGATCCGACAAGAGAGCATTTGGACTCTATTGTTCCAGTTTAGGGACATAGTGGTCCATGTTCCAGTTTAGGGACATGGGGGTCCATTGCCAGTTTAGGGACATGGTGGTCCATCATTTGTGGCCGTCGGGACCCGTCACCTCTCTGACGTCGTTGAAAGATTACAACGATAGATGTCAGAGGAGTTCGGAGATGTACCCTTGAACCAGATGTAAATTGATTTAAGAGAGCAGCCATGCTCAGTCAATTTAATTTGAGGACTTACGGCCAGAATTGGGCTAAGTCCAATTGAGAATGTTCAACATTTTTATTTATATTTAGCCTAGTAGGCCGTTATTATGGCTCTGCCCCTGTTACTAATGCACTGCATTTTATTCTGGCCTGTTAGGCCTTTTAAGTTGGGCTATGTCCCCTTTTTTTTATAATGCAGAGCATTTGTTTTGGTCCATTGGGCCTTTTAATTGGGCTCTGCCCTTTAACAATGCGCTGCATTAATTAATCTGACAAAGTGCCACGTGGCTTGTCAGGCGCTTTGCGCCAATTGAGGAGCGCAAGGCGCAAGTCCATGAGAAGGTGACACGTGTCACACTCAGGAGAGCGCAAGTGCAGTGCGCTGCGCTGTTGCGCTGCTGAGACGTGGCGCGCTCTGGTGAGTTGCGCCAATTCATGAGAGCGGTGCTCTGTTTTTAGAAGCGCATAGCGCAGATCATTATGGGGCTGACACGTGGCGCTCTCTGGTGGCTTGCGCCAACCCGAGAGCGCAACAGTGTAGATTTTGCAAGTGCAGGGCACTGTCTTATTATTTTGATCAATTTTAGATCAAAGAAAATAAATTTTCTTGTTTTCAAAGAACCAGTGGTTCATCAAAAGGCAATGCCTTTATTATTATTATATTTTTATTGAAGATCTTTGATCTTGTTCTTAGATCAATGATCTTTTTAGAAGAAATTCTTCTTTTATTCAAGGTCTTTACCTTTCCTTTCTTTGAGCTCTTCTCAAAATTCTCTTTAAAGGAGTTCTCTCTATGTTGATGATTTTTTTTTTGAGTTGGGGTCTAGGGGTCTTTATATAGTGCCCATAGATTTGTTAAGTTTGTTAAAGAGATCATTCTCTGAGTGATTTGGGGAATTTTCCCCACCGTTGGATTTTTGATCCAAGGGCTTCTGTTTTACAAAAGACAATCTTCTTGTTTTAACAAGAACAGAAGGATCTTACTGAATTTTACTTCTGTTTGGCGCAAACGCACCTGCGCCTGACACGTGTCACGCAGCGCAGAGCACAGCGCAACCGCGCTTGCGCATCTGCGCTGACACGTGGCGCGCAGCGCAGCCGCGCTAGCGCACGTGGCGCGCAACCGCGCTTGCGCAACTATGCTGCCACGTGGCGCGCAGCGCAGAGCGCAAGTCAGCTGAAGCGTCGCTTCTTTAATTTTTTAATTTTCAGAACAGAGCCTTGCTCTGATTGGGGGAAACAGAAGCGTTGCTTCGTCTCCTGCCTTGGAATTTGAACAAAGCTTTGCTCTGATTAGGGTAAACAAATGCCCCCCTACCGTTGCGCTTACGTGGCCCTCAAACGTGAGCGCAGCGGTGGCAGAATTCCAACCGTCGTGGCAACTCTTGGAAGTTGAAAGGGCATTTGATGCCTATAAATAGGACCTTTGGTCCTCAACAGATGATCATCATCTTTTAAGACTTTTACTTTCGAAACTTCAGAGCCTTGCTCTTGCCCTCAAGAACTCCAAGAGTTAGAATTTCTTTAGAAAACACTTTTTAGGTAAAATTTTTAATTTAAATTAAATTAAATTAATTTTCATTGACAGAGTCTTGCTCTCAATAGATTCCTGATCTAAAGAAAACCCATTTAAGATTTCACTTAGCAGAGCTTTGCTCTAACGGGGTCTAAAGAGAACTAAAGGGAACCCTATTAGAGTTCCATTAATAGAGCTCTGCTCTCTAAAAGATTTTCTTTGTATTTTCTAATTTCATTAATGGAGCTTTGCTCCTTCCAAATCATACAAAAGAACTCTTAGGAGTTTTTCATTGATCTTGGAGTTTAAAGATGGCATTTTATTCCTCGGTGCATTATATCGTTTTGCTTAATTATTCTTTCTGATAATTTTGTTAATTTTCTTTCACAGAGACAATGGACGCCCACATGTACGATCTTGACGAGATCATCTCTTACGGGGACATCCGCCGACTTGGCCGTTCTCAAAATCGAGAGTTCACAAACGCGGAGTGTGCTGAAATCATGAGCCGCTTCAACGCATATAACGGTCAACTACTTCCCCAACGTTCCTCCCTCCTGAAGCTTATCGTGGGAGCCATCTGGGAAGCGCTTCCTCTATTCTGTTCCGGTGTGCCGCTTAGGGCGTTGGATGCCGCCGAGGATAAGGTGCACTCGGTGGACCTAATGAACTTAATCTCGAAGAGACGGCGAGACAATCTTGTCGATCTCCTGCACCAGGCCTTCCAACAGTCCGCCATACTCGCTGCTTATTGGAGGGAGGAGGACATCCGCGGGGACCCCGACGCTTGTGCTCGCGAAAGAAAGCACACTAGGATGGTTCGCCAGGCTTAGAAAATCTTATATAAGGTTACTTTTGAGTTCCTTAATCCATGTCCTGGGTCCGAGGTCATACCGTTATAAACATTTCAATAATGTTGTCATTTATTTCTTTATGATTGTAAAAGCCCTTTGAAATATGAATGGAAAATTTTTATTTCAGCTTGTCTTATTTCTCATTCTGAGTCTTTTGCACACGCATGAATGGATGTGTCTCGAACGCTTGATCAAATGCAAATCGAATGTCCTTTCTGTCGCTTCCCTTTTTCTTTTATTATCAGTATACTGCTTTAGTAAACATGGTTGATAGGTGATAGAGCGAGCATCCTGTATTGGCTTCTCCAAAAGGCAGCAACGGCTTAGGCCGCAGGTTCAAATCTGCTGCCTAAGACTTTTCAACTTTATGAGCCGTGAGGGTCTCATAGAGACTTTTCTCCCTACGGATCTAGAGGATCTCGTAGGTCGATTTTCTCCTTAGGAATCGTGAGAATTTCTAAGTGCATTTTCTCTTATAAGTCGTAAGGATCCTATAAGAGAATTTTCCCTCTTACGAGTCGAGAGGACCCGTAAGCGGTTGTTTCCCTCCTTGTCGAGATTCGACTTTGGAGAGTGAGATCCGTGGATAGTATGCAAGAGACCGTCTTGGGCCAACTTGCAGGGTCCCAGTGCTTAGGGAACAAGTTTTTTAATCCTTACTGCCTAAGGCTTTATCTTACAAGTCGAGCCGCATCGAGAAGTTCTCGCAAAGACATCAATTTCTTCACAAGTCGAAACGAATCGAGCATTTCTCGCAAGAGTATCCTAACGTCACAGTTAACCTCTGCTCTTTACGACAGAAGTCCGTTAGGGTCTGTGGTACTTAGGGTTTTGGCCGTCGTACCGTCGCATCAGCTGATATATTCCTCGATAGGCAATCGTGCTGTTCGAGTAGCCCTGCGACTGCCGTGTCTCTGATCCCTTCGGGGGCTGGACAAGACGTCTTCAAGCAATCCTCCTTGGCAGTTTGACCGTCGGAAGAGCAAGCGTTAGGAATTTGCCATGCCGCTTTTTACTTGAGGTTAGGCTCATTTTGGAGAGCCCATGTCACGCCCCGCTTCCCAGAGTGCGCTAGATTAGGCACGTGACATAGCCAACCATGCTACCTATGGGTAGGAAGCATCCATCCACAGTCACATTACGGCTGTAGAGATATCAAGAACAATAAAAAAATTCTAAAACATGTCCATAAACCAGAATAACAGGAGTCAATAATAAATAAATGCGGAAGCAAATGATCCAATACAAATAACTGAAAAGTATGTCCCATAATGCGGGCTCACATCAGGAAATAAATGCAGGAAATAAAACTAACTAATACTAACACCTCATATGCGTAGCCTGCTGGCTGAAGTACTCCTGCTTGGACTGCGACAGCGGTACGGAATCTGGGCCATGCAAAACCCAGACGTCAGCGCGTCATGTCATCAAGTAGTATAATAGGAACAGTGTAACGGGCAATGCAAAATAAACATGAATAAAACGAGAGTAGCAAATAATGTGAATCAAGCAGTGCAGGGTAGTGTGCAGTGGGTAACTAAACTGTTCTATCAGGTTTTCTATTCTAAAGTCTTTGAAATCAATTTAAGTAATCCTCCATGTAACTCAAAGGATATGTCCCGTTACCCCCCGGGACCACGGATCAGAAATATGTGAACCAATAGTGGTTCTGTCCCGTTACCCCCCGGGACCACGGATCAGGAAAATGTAAGAGTCACGAATGGCTCTGTCCCGTTACCCCCCGGGACCACGGATCAAGTAATACCCTTTTAAGTTACACTTTAGTTTACACTTTTGATTTTCCCATACCCCCAAGCTATGTATGTCGAGTCAGGTATTCAGTAATCAAGAACTAATGCCAACACAGGATCAGGTAACAGCAGGTTTGTCTGGATAGACAACAGGAATGGTCCATGAGGACTACATGTCAGGTTTGTTGGCATTAGGCACGAGATCAGGTAACAGGTCAGGTCATGGTACATCAGGTCAAGTCAATAGTAAACGGTACAATACCATGTCAGGTGTATCAATATATATCATGTGTAACAAAGTCAAGTCAAGATGTAACAATATCGTGGGTGTGCTCAAAACAGATATATAATCGAACAGGGGATTAACAGCAGGAAATAAGCAGTAAATTAAACAAAAATAAGCAGTTCATTCAATCACAATAGTGCATTAATATAGTGCAGCCGTTTTATTATGTTAACAGGTTTTGAGCACCCTTAGCGGTGCAGCAGTTTAAATGATGATGCAATACAGTTATATCAAGCCTTTGAATACGAATATCCGAATGTAATAGAACTACATGGGAAAGTGCTACAATCTATTAAACGGAAAAATGTGATTAACAGGTAAACTTGGTTCTTAGGTTAAAAGTGGCAAACTGTAATTTTTATGTTAACTGTAAAATGATATATGTCATATTGCAACCAAATGAGAAAATAACTATACCGAGTTAAGTTTTGCAGGTTTAATGAGTCAAAACATATATAATTGTATAGTATAGCATGTAGCAAGTGATACTTGGCTCGACGGGTCGCGAATCGGGAAAAACGGAACGTAGCATCGGCGGGGAAACACGCGACGGACGCACGGTTCACGGATTGAACCCAAACGACGAACCAAGGGACCTCACGGGTCAGAGCACTCTGCTGGATCGTCAGGACACGCCACCGGTACGGCCGGATTCCGGCGAACAGCGACAAAACAACCGGAAAAGTTAATGCACGGCCAAGGGATAAACCAGAGTGGAAAAATGGAAGGAGGAAGGGGAGAGAGGGCTTACTGGTGTTGCAGAGGGCGTGACAGCGATGGGGTCGACGGCGGTGGGGCGCCGGCGAGGAGGTTGCAGGCGACGGGCTAGGGCTGCGGGTATGGAAAAGGGAAAGAAAGTGGAGAGGGAGAGGAAGTGGTCGGGGCTGGTGCGCGCAGGTGATGAGGAAGTGCCGAAGGTGGCGCGGGTGACGACGACGAAGGTCGCCGGCGACGTCTCCGGCCGAACAGAGAAGGCACGGGGGTTGTCCGGGGTTGCTGCGGTGGCGACATGCACACGGGAAAAGGAGGGGATGTCGAGGTTGGTACGAGGAGGCGGAGGCGAGGGCAACGGTGGCGCCAGCGCCGGCGTCGGAGCTGCGGTGGCGACGGTGGAGGCGGCTAGGGCTAATTCGCGATGGTTTCAGTTTTTCTCGTGGCTGGGAAAATATGAAGGGGAAGGAGTATATTTATATAGGGAAGAGAGAGAGAGAGGGTTAGAGAGAGAGAGAGATAAAGAAAGGTAGAGAGAGAGAGAGAGAAAGCCAGAGATAGTGAGAGATAGATACGAGAGATAGAGAGAGAGGGATAAAGGAGGGGCCCACGGGGGTTAAGAGCCCCGTGATTGGCCAGAAAGATTTAAATAAATTTTTAAAAGATTTCCAAATGTAAATTTAACAGTAAGATTTATATTATAAACGAAATATTATAAGGTTTTGAATATTTTATTAATTTGGGTTTTTGGCGCTAAATGAAACATTTTCAAATCACACCCGGGTTGGGTCCAAAAATTTGAAATTTAAATAATAGGATTTTAAGCGGGTTCCGAATTTTAAAATGATATGTTTTATGATTAAAAAGCATACCCCCAAGTCGGACACCTGTACGCGCGCGTAGTCGTCCAAACTCTCCCGTTTCACCGAACGGGACGAGAACTCGACGCACGGACGCTACTACGCGGCTAGGGGTGACGAGTAGGCCAAGATGGATATTTTTAATTTTATTTTAGGTGCTAAAATTTGTTATATGCAGAAATGACTTAGCCAGATAAAATTTTACAGTAAGACCCAAACAAGCAAGATAAATGAAATGAGTAATATCTAATGCTCAACTAATAACAGAAAATAGTAGTATTGGGCTCGGGTGTTACAGCCCCGATGAGTCATAACCACTCCGCGCTGCTGTGGGATGATCTCCGATAGTCTTTCAGGTTTTATGTGAGTTGCCGTCAAGACCCTGAAGCTAGGAATTTGGCCTTTGCTTCGTTTGCTGGCATCGCGTCTGCTGTATCGAGGCGAATGTCGCGGTGGGAACTAGGGATTTTACCGTGGCTCCGTTTGTTTGATTGTTGCGTCTGGACCCTGCTGGAGGAAGAACGCTCGGGTGACATCTCGTCTGCTGTATCGAGACGAACGTCGCGGTTGTCTCTAGGTTGATGGTAAACCGTCGAGGTTTGGAACTAGGGATTTTGCCGTGGCTCCATTTGTTTGATGATGTTGCGTCTACTGTGTCAAGACGAACGTCGAAGTGGTGACCATTCCGCACTGGTGTGAGACGATCTCCAGTTGTCTTTCAGGATTTATATGACTCGCCGTTAAGACCTTGAAGCTAGGAATTTGGCCTTCGCTTCGTTTGCTTTTGTCACGTCCGAACCCTGTTGGGGGAAGAAAGCTGTCATGACATCTCGTCTGCTGTATCGAGACGAATGCCGAGATGGAGCTGGGATTTTGCCGTTACTCTATTTGTTTGATGATGTTGCGTCTGCTGTGTCAAGACGAACGTCGAAGTGGTGACCATTCCGCACTGGTGTGAGACGATCTCCAGTTGTCTTTCAGGCTTTATATGACTCACTGTTAAGACCTTGAAGCTAGGAATTTGGCCTTCGCTTCGTTTGTTTTGTCACGTCTGAACCCTATTGGGGGAAGAACGCTGTCGTGACATCTCATCTGCTGTATCGAGACGAATGCCGAAGTGGAGCTGGGATTTTGCCGTCACTCTATTTGTTTGATGATGTTGCGTCTGCTGTGTCGAGACGAACGTCGAAGTGGTGACCATTCCACGCTGATGTGGGATGATCTCCGATGGTCTTTCAGGTTTTATATGAGTTGCCTACAAGACCCTGAAGCTAGGAATTTGGCCTTCGCTTCGTTTGCTTTGGCGCGTCCGAATCCTGTTGGAGGAAGAGCGTTGTAGTGACATCTCGTCTGCTGTATCGAGACGAACGTCGAGGTGGTGACCGCTCCACGCTGGTGTGGGATGATCTCCGATAGTCTTTCAGGTTTTATATGAGTTACCGTCAAGACCCTGAAGCTAGGAATTTGGCCTTTGCTTCGTTTTCTTAGGCGTGTCCGGATCCTGTTGGAGGAAGAACGCTGTGGTGACATCTCGTCTATTGTATCGAGACGAACGTCGAGGTGATGACCACTCCATGTGGTATGATCTCCGATTGTCTTTCAGGTTTTATATGAGTTACCATCAAGACCCTGAAGCTAGGAATTTGGCCTTTGCTTCGTTTGGCGGCATTGCATCTGCTGTATCGAGACGAGTGTCGCAGTTGTCTCTAGGTTGTTGGTGAACCGTCGAGACTTGGCTCCGTTTTCTGATGGAGCATGGGGAGGGAAGATGTGTCTCCTTCTTTGTTTGCGCCCCTGGATTGTATACAGGGATTGCTATGCTATTGCCTGTAAGGCAAAAGTTTCTTTCATTATTTTTTTTATATTATTGTTTTCTTTCCGCGATGCTCTATCATTTCAGCTTTTATATCGCGAAAGTCGCGATTGCCCAATAATTTCGGCTATTTTTCGCGGTGCCCAATCATTTTGGCTATTTTTTATTTCTACTCGCTGCTTTTTATTGCGAGTTGCCCTATCATTTCGGCTATTTTTGCATGCATACATTTTTACTTGCTGTTTTTTATTGCAAGTTGCCCCATCATTTCGGCTATTTTTGTATGCATGCATGGCTTACTGGCTTTTCGCCGTAAACCTGAAATTAGACACCGATTTCGGCATCAGCACCGCTACAACTGGGATATTGCCAGGAGCGAATCATCATTTGCCTCTGTCGACGTTGAACAAAGGTGGCTTAGTAAACAGGGTTAGGATCCTGTCGGCTAAGTCTTTTGACTTCATAAGCTGTAAGGGTCTCACAAAGGTATTTCTCCCTACAAGTCGTGATAATCTCGTAGGTGTGTTTTCTCCTTAGGAATCGTGGGGATTCCTAAGTGTATGTTCTCTGTAAATCGTAAGTATCCTACAAAAGGGTTTTCTCCTTGTAAGTCGAGATGACTTATAAGGGTTGTTCACCATATGGACATATCCCTAGCCACGGGTGGGACTTGGTCAGGGAAATGTTTATTCGCGCCCGTGGATTGTATACAAGGGTCAGTATTGAGCCACTTGTAGGGCCATATCGAAGGTTGTGGGAGTTGCTTAAGAACAGGTTCAGGTCTCTATAACTTAAGACTTTCAAATCTTATGAGCCGTGAGGGTCCCATAAGAGAGTTCTCCTTACGAGTCGTGAGGATTTCGCAAGTGTAATTTCTCCTTGGGGATTGTGAGGATCCCTAAGTGTGTTGCTCCCTTGTGAGTCGTAAGGATCTCACGCGGGCGATTTCTCCTTACAAGGTCGAGAGGACCCTGTAAGTGTCCTTTAACGAGGTTGCGCCCTTTCGGGTTTTCACAAACACTCGCCGGCAGTCCTGCTGTTTTTACTCACGGAGCCCTTTCGGGTTTTCATCCGTGCCCATTTTGCTTATGGACGTACTGTTTTTTTTATTCTTTTTTTCTAACGAGGTTGCGCCCTTTCGGGTTTTCACAAGACTCGCCGGTAGCCCTGCTGTTTTTACTCACGGAGCCCTTTCGGGTTTTCATCCCTATCGTTTTTTTTTATTTTTCATTTTTATTATTTTTTTATTTTATTCTTTATTCTTTTTTTTTATCTCGTCCGCCTGAGGATGCTGCGGTAGTAGTTTAAAGACGTTTCGGTCGTTTGCAAGTTTTAGGACATTGCGGTCCATTATTAGTTTAAGGACGTTTCGGTCCGTCATCGCCGTATTTGAGGCGAAGCTCTAATTTACTGACTTTTCGGTCTATGGGGCTTTCTGTATGATTGAGCATGATGCCCCCGGCGTATCCATCTTTCTCAGAGCGTGCGGTTGTGGCGGGCTCACCTTCCAGTTTTCGGAGATGACAAACTTGCCCTGTTGGTATTGGTCTTCAACCCAGTTCTTGAAGACGTAACAGTTTTCGATCGGATAGCCCAATACTTGGTGGTAAGGGCAATAATTAGAACTGTTGACATCATCCAGTTGTAGTTGGTGTTTCGGCTCCGGTAGAGTGATAAACCTGTTATGCACTGCCACTTCGAACAGCCTCCTTGTTTCATCCTGGGGAAATGAGTAAGGACGTTTCAGCCTCTCTTCGAGGGATATGCGTGGACGCATATTGTTTTGACGAACAACCGGTCTAAGGCCATTCGACTGTTGTTGAGTGTTGGCGACGAAGGTCATTTTCCCCTTTCCTTTATCCATTTTGCTCGATTCTTTGTTTGCGGGGCATAGATTTTTTTCGAGTAGCGGGCGATTGCACGGCTGAATGTTCTCGCAACTCCTCAATTCTTTCATTTTTGAAATGGATTCCTTGAGGAGAGGGTTGAGGGCAACTTCTTCGTCAGAGTCGCTCCCAAAGGTGATAATTTGTGATCCCTTGGAGCCGGCTATATGACAGTCATCTGCGGCTCTTTTGCGCTCATCTATCGCATTTTTCCGACGTCTATGAGGTTCACACTTTGTCATGTTGAAGTGTTGCTTTTGAGCGACATATCCTTGCCACCAACACTTAAAGGAGTCGCAATCTTCGGTAGGATGTATGATCTTCTGATGATATAAGCAGAAGTTAGGATGCATCTCTACTCCACCGAGAGTATTTTCTTCAGAGGGCGGTAGCTTCATTCCCACTGATAGGGCTTTGGCGAACCTTTTCCTCGTTTTGAATTTGTTTTTATCCGCAGTGGATGACTTTCGATTTGACGGAAGTGCCTCAACTCTTTGGTCTAGTAGTCGGTGTTTGGCTCCTTCCAGTATGGCCATCTCACGCTCTTGATTGGCTTTAACTTTCAGACGAATCTCATTCAGGAAGGCATCGATCAACTCGTCTGACGGCCGCGGAATTTCTGGTTCAAGGTCCGCCCTCGGTTTCTCGGCGCAAGGAGCCTCTTTATCATCCGCCAATGAGTGAGAGATCACATGACAAGTTGCCCCCGGTGCATCCGTCTTCTTTGGAGTGTGCGGCTGTAGTGGGTTTACCTTCCACTTTTCAGACAGCGCAAACTTGCCTTGTAGGTACTGATCCTCGATCCATCCCTTAAAGACGAAATAATCCTCGATCGGGTGACTTACCGTTTGGTGGTAAGGGCAATAATCGGGATTATCGAGATCGCCTGGCTGCAACAGACGTTTTGGAATCGACAGATTGGTAGTCCATTGCGCGTGGCCAGCTCGAACAGTTTCCTTGTTTTATTCTGAGGAAACGAGTAAGGACGTCCCAGTCTCTCCTCGAGGGATGGGCGTGGATGCACGTTATTTTGGCGAACGACCGGCTTTGAGTTGCTTGGCTGTTGTTGAGCATTGGCAACGACAGTCGCTTTCCCTCTTCCTTTCTCATTTCGAGAGTCTAGTTTTGTAGGAGACAGTCCATGGCCCATCTGGTCCATTTGGGCTAATTTGTCGATCAAGGCCTGGAAGGTGGTCAGCCTGAAGAACATCATGAATTGCGAGATGGTCGCTTGCGGATCAAGAGTGCCCACGAACATGCCTACCGCAGATGCCTCTTCTATGCGTTGTTCGCATTTTGACCATAGGTTCCGCCATCGTGTTGCATATTGGACCCACGTTTCGCCTGGCCTTATCCTGGCATTTATCAGTGCTGTTATCGGGGTGCGTTCACTAGCACTCGCGAATCTTTGTGTAAACAGTAGCTCCATCTCCGCAAATGTTTTGACAGAGTCGTTGGGTAGCTCCGAATACCATTCAAAGGTTGTTTCTGCTAAGCTGCCGACGAATTGGCGAAGCAACAATTTGTCATCGCCTCCAGTATTGCCGCACAAGGCCCTGAATTGAGCGACATGCTGATACGGATTCCCTGTCCATTTATATACGTGGAACTTAGGGATCGTATATCCCAGCGGGTAACTGATTTGGTCATACCAGCCCGGATAGGGTCGTTCGGTTCTAACAGTTTGCCCAGCCGCTTCACTCGCCTGATGAGCTCGTATTTGCTGAGCTATATAGTCATCCAGCGCGGCCTTAGAAATGGTTTCGTCTTTGGTTGCTGAAAGAGCCGGCGGAGGAGTAGATGTCTCCCTTCTATCGTCTTTAACAATGATTAGAGGGTCATCAGCTGGAGGGTCCGGCTGTAACATCATCCCTACCATATCTTGGAAGAGGAGCGCCATCTGTTTTATGTTAGCCGCCTGCTCTGCAGCTTCTTTGTCCTTCTTTTCAAGGACTCTACGTAGGAAGTCAGCGTCAGTTTCTTGTTCGTGACGCTGTTCTGATGACGACTCCGAGCTTTCTTTTGGTTCAGTAAGTGCAGCCATTGCAGTCATCATTTCCTGAAGCTTTTGTTGTTGCTCTTGGGCTTTCGTCACGGATCGGGTGAGCGGTCGGTGGCCCGTAGAAGCACGACTTTCCTCCTTTCCGGAAGCCATATAAACAGTGTGCACCACCATGCCCCCAGACTTGGGGCGTTTGTGCTCAGCGCTTTTACGAGTCGCCGTATTCACAGGGGCTCTTTGCGGCCTCCTTTTCCTTTGAGGGATTGGAGATGAGGGGGCCGTTGCAGTGGGCACCCAAGTAGCTGTTGCTTTTTGTGGCTTGGCGGAGTAATTCTTCTCCTGCCGCACCTTCATCTTTTTCTGTTGGCGGAGATAGTTTTCATCAATCACCGACTCATGGACCTGTCGCCAGACCTTATAGATTTTAAAGGACAACCGTTGAGGGGGCTGCTCTAGCTTTTTCTCTGGAGCATTCTCCATAAGTGAAGGAGTTCGTTTCAACACCACAGTAGGAGAGTTTCTGCGCACCGTGTTCAGCAATTCAAAGCTGTTCCCGGTTGGAACAGCAACATCGATCCCCACCGTTGGAGCTGGCGGAGTTATCCCAGAGGGGGAGTTGCCCTCAGCCTTCCTCACTCGGCGCCAGTGGCGACTCCGAGCATTTCGTGCGGATGAGATCACCTCCGTTGTTGGATAAGCTTCTTCATGCCCCCTGCTTTGAGGAGAGACTGTTATTGGTGCTAGCCTATCGAAGACTGACACCCGTTGAGAAGCAATGTCTAATCTGTCAAAGACAGACCTCTGAGCAGGGAAAGCAGCTTTGAGGACCTCGCCTGGAGCAGCAATCGGAATGGCCAGCCTTGTAAAAACTGACTTCTTGGATGGAGGATCCTTTCCAACGATTTCGTCCGCTTGAGCCGGGATAGCTATCCGCTTTGGGATGACAGCTTCGGGTATCGGGGGTTTGCAGACGTTCTGGCCCAGTCTGTTGAAAACTGAGGTATTGAAGCTTGGCGACCCGTTGAGAGGGGTCGCGGCAGTGGTAAGACAATCAAAGACCGACTTCTTTGGGGCTTCTTGCAACGTCATTGTGGCATTGAAGCTCAACGGTGGGAGCATGGTCCCGAAGAGTAATCCAGTGGTGGCCTGAGTTACCTGCTCCACTGGCATCTTGAAAAGGGAGGCCGCTTGGGGCCCATAAGTCACTCCTCAAGCAAGGACCGAACGAGAGTTGCAGTTGCAAGCAGTGCAGTTTGAAGCCATTGATCTTCTGTTTTCTGCACGGAGCAAGACACCAAATCTTAGTACCTCGAATCCACAGGCAACCACAGCAAACCGCGATTCGTTCGCGAACATGACACACGAAGTGTGGAGTGGAAAGAGGAAAAGGTCCCACCGGGCGTGCCAGAATCTGTTCCCCTCCGAACGGCGGCCAAGACATGGACGTCTTGCCTGAGATTCGGGGAAGATGCTATTTGGTTTTATCCGTCTACCTCTCCGAAGATGCCAAGTTGATTTATGGCACCGTATATCGGAGGTTTAGACGGATGCGGCCGATGTAGCTGTTTCCCTCCGAATGGCGGCGACGACGTAGAGACGCCTTGCGTGAGATTCGGGGCAGATGCTATTTGTTTTTATCCGTCTACCTCTCCGAAGATGCCAAGTTGATTTATGGCACCATGTATCGGAGGTTTAGACAGATGCGGCCGATGTAGCAGACTTCGTCGGATTCCCCCTCGTTTGAGGGGGTTTTGATTATGGGGACGCTCTTCCCTGCAGGCGCAAGCCCCTGCAGTTAATTGCGCTACCGCATTGCGGTAGCCACTTTCTCCTTCTCCAGAATTTCACTTCGTGTCGTGTGTGTTTGTTTTGTTTGTGGTTACCCGTGGATTGTATACGGTGACTAATTTATGTCGTCGTCCGTAGGACGTGGATTAGTCCAAATCCGTATTTACTTAGATTTGGGTTTGGTGTTTTAGTTTAAGGATACGTTAGCCATATTTGAGGCTAAGATCAACTTAAACGTTTGTTAAGGATACGTTAGTCTAATTTCCAGACTAAGATCTACTTAACGGGATCGTTTAGATCCGACAAGAGAGCATTTGGACTCTATTGTTCCAGTTTAGGGACATAGTGGTCCATGTTCCAGTTTAGGGACATGGGGGTCCATTGCCAGTTTAGGGACATGGTGGTTCATCATTTGTGGCCGTCGGGACCCGTCACCTCTCTGACGTCGTTGAAGGATTACAACGATAGATGTCAGAGGAGTTCGGAGATGTACCCTTGAACCGGATGTAAATTGATTTAAGAGAGCAGCCATGCTCAGTCAATTTAATTTGAGGACTTACGGCCAGAATTGGGCTAAGTCCAATTGAGAATGTTTAACATTTTTATTTATATTTAGACTAGTAGGCCTTGATTAGGGCTCTGCCCCTGTTAATAATGCACTGCATTTTATTCTGACCTGTTTGGCCTTTTAAGTTGGGCTCTGTCCCCTTTTTTTTATAATGCAGAGCATTTGTTTTGGTCCATTGGGCCTTTTAATTGGGCTCTGCCCTTTAACAATGCGCTGCATTAATTAATCTGACAAAGTGCCACGTGGCTTGTCAGACGCTTTGCGCCAATTGAGGAGTGCAAGGCGCAAGTCTATTAGGAGGTGACACGTGTCACACTCAGGAGAGCGCAAGCGCAGTGCACTGCGCTGTTGCGCTGCTGAGACGTGGCGCGCTCTGGTGAGTTGCGCCAATTCATGAGAGCGGTGCTATGTTTTTAGAAGCGCATAGCGCAGATCATTATGGGGCTGACACGTGGCGCTCTCTGGTGGCTTGCGCCAACCCGAGAGCGCAACAGTGTAGATTTTGCAAGTGCAGGGCACTGTCTTATTATTTTGATCAATTTTAGATCAAATAAAACAAATTTTCTTGTTTTCAAAGAACCAGTGGTTCATCAAAAGGCAATGCCTTTATTATTATTATATTTTTATTGAAGATCTTTGATCTTGTTCTTAGATCAATGATCTTTTTAGAAGAAATTCTTCTTTTATTCAAGGTCTTTACCTTTCCTTTCTTTGAGCTCTTCTCAAAATTCTCTTTAAAGGAGTTCTCTCTGTGTTGATGATTTTTTTTTTGAGTTGGGGTCTAGGGGTCTTTATATAGTGCTCATAAATTTGTTAAGTTTGTTAAAGAGATCATTCTCTGAGTGATTTGGGGAATTTTCCCCACCGTTGGATCTTTGATCCAAGGGCTTCTGTTTTACAGAAGACAATCTTCTTGTTTTAACAAGAACAAAAGGATCTTACTGAATTTTAATTCTGTTTGGCGCAAACGCACCTGTGCCTGACACGTGTCGCGCAGCGCAGAACGCAGCGCAACCGCGCTTGCGCAACCGCGCTTGCGCAACTGCACTGACACGTGGCGCGCAGCGCAGAGCACAGCGCAACCGCGCTAGCGCAACTGCTCTGCCACGTGGCGCGCAGCGCAGAGCGCAAGTCAGCTGAAGCGTTGCTTCTTTAATTTTTTTAATTTTCATTTTAATTTTCAGAACAGAGCCTTGCTCTGATTTGGGGAAATAGAAGCGTTGCTTCGTCTCCTGCCTTGGAATTTGAACAGAGCTTCGCTCTGATTGGGGTAAACAAACCCCCAATACTGGGAGAGACGAATCCTATCTAGCCGCCGCTGCCTCCAAGTGCTTCGGGACTGCACCCAACTACTACCTGTTTGCACGACTCAATAGAGCCGTGGTAGGGTGGTAATCTAAGAACAGTGGGAACACACTTGAAGCGAAGCAGCAGTTTCAAGTCAACGGACTAAGCTGTACTCATGTTACTTGGGAATTGCTAACTGACGATAGGTATAGTACCAACCAACAGTTCCCAACGAGTCTTGTCCAGTGTACTCATAACCTAATGAGCACCTACATACTATCTCCAGTACGACGTACTGATGGCTGTGGGACAGACCATCTCCCCAGCTGGGACGAGAAGCGTACACACCAGTCTACTCTAGAGTATCGATGCCCTGTCTCGATAATCCTACGACTAGGGACATGTATAAGGATGTGCTTGTAGACTACCCAACCCCCACAAGTGTGATTGCCATCACAACGTTGGTAGTCAAGCAAAGATCCTAAGGGCTCTATCAATATGTATTGGCGATATGTTAAAAGAAACATATACACATATTAAGATAGATACAAACCAAGTAGCATACTACTATATCGAGCAAGACTGTCATAAATCCGTGTATATATCCCAAGCTTCCAAAATGTAATATACAAACTAGTATTATACAATAATGGCCTCTAAGGCATATCACACTAACAATCTCCAACTTGCACTAAGGCCATGTGCTGGCATATCACAGACCTATCATCTCGAATAGCCTCTCAAACTTCGTCTGAGGAATGACCTTTGTGAATGGATCTGCAGTGTTATCCTCTGTAGCAACCCTCCGAACCTCGATCTCCCGGCGATCCACGATCTCCATGAGCAGGTGATACCGCCTCAAGATGTGTCTGGACTTCTAATGGGACCTGGGTTCCTTCGCTAAAGCTATAGCCCTGGTGTTGTCACAATACAGAGATATTGGAGTAACAATGGACGGAACCACCTGAAGTTCTGTTAAGAACTTCCTCATCCAGATTGCTTCTTTTGCGGCATCAGAAGCTGCGATATACTCCACTTCCATCGTCGAGTCAGCAACGGTTTCCTGTTTGGAACTCTTCCAACAGACCACCTCTCCATTGAGGGTAAAGACATAACCCGACATGGATTTGGAGTCATCCTTGTCACTCTGGAAGCTGGAGTCAGTAAAGGCCTCGATCTGGAGGTCTTTTCCGCCGTAAACCAAGAACATATCCTTAGCCCTTCTAAGGTACTTGAGAATGTTCTTTACCGCTACCCAGTGCTTCTCTCCAGGGTTTGACTGATACCGGCTTACTGCACTCAGTGCATAAGCTACATCTAGTCTGGTACACAACATCGCATACATTATAAAGCCTACCGCAGAAGCGTAGGGTATAACAGACATGCGATCCCTTTCCAAATCAGTCTTAGGAGACATCTCTTTGGAGAGGGTAATTTCGTGACAAGCCGGTAAATTACCGTGCTTTGAATCTTCCATACTGAATCTTTTCAGTATGGTGTCGATGTACCTGGACTGCGAAAATCCCAACATCCTTTTAGATCTATCACGATAGATCTGGATCCCCAGAATGTAAGAGGCATCACCCAGGTCTTTCATGGAGAATCTGTGTGACAAGAACCCTTTGACAGATTGTAGCATAGGAATGTCATTTCCTATCAAGATAATGTCATCCACATACAAGACGAGGAATACAACAGTTCGTGCTACAATCTTACTATAAATGCATGGTTCATCTGGATTTTTGATAAAGTTAAATTCTTTGACCGTCTCATCAAAACAGATGTTCCAACTCCGCGATGCCTGCTTTAGTCTATAAATGGACTTAAGAAACTTGCATACTTTCCCGCTGCTCCTACTCTGAATGAAACCCTCTGGCTGGTCCATATAGACACACTCCTCTAAATTTCCATTTAGAAAAGCGGTTTTTACGTCCATCTGCAAAATCTCATAATCGTGGAAGGCAACAATAGCAAGAAGGATCCGAATGGATTTGAGCATAGCCACTGGAGAAAAGGTTTCGTCATAGTCCAGACCAGGTCTTTGACGAAAACCCTTTGCAACAAGTCTAGCCTTATAGGTTTCAACCTGTCCATCTACACCAATCTTCTTTCTGAAGATCCATTTGCAGCCTACGGGTTTTATCCCTTTTGGGGTAATGTCCAAAGTCCATACTTTGTTGGTGTACATGGACTCCATCTCGGTCTGCATTGCATCCAGCCATTTTACCGAGTTAGTGCTCTGAATGGCCTGCTGGAAGTTAGTTGGCTCATCATTGTCAATGATGCAATCCTCTCTATCCCCGTCTATGAGAAAACCGTAGTATCTCTCAGGTGGATGAGAAAGCCTACTACTCCTGCGGAGCGGTGCGAGAATGTCCTTTTCTTTTGAAACTTCTGGTTCTACCAAGCTTTCAGTAACAGCTTGTGGTTATGGAATTTCTTCAAGTTCTATTACGCTTCCACTTGTTTCCTTTTCTAAAAACTGATATTCCAGAAAGTGGGCATGACGAGAAACAAAAACCTTTTGTTCCTCTGCGTAATAGAAAAGATACCCCTAGAGTTCTTTGGATATCCCACAAACTTACAAAGTACTGAGCGTGCCTCGAGTTTGTCCGCATGCTGCTTTTTGACAAAAGCTGGACATCCCCATATCTTCAAATATTGAAGATAGGGTTTCTTCCCACTGCACATCTGATATGATGTGGTAGGAACAGTCTTGGCAGGAACTTTGTTCAAAAGATATGCAGCATATTCTAGTGCATAGCCCCAGAAAAATCGCGGTAACACAGCGTTACTCATCATGGAACGTACCATATCCAATAGGATTCGGTTCCTTCTCTCCGATACACCATTGTGTTGTGGTGTGTATGGAGGAGTAAGTTGAAAGAGAATTCCATTCTCTTTTAGGTAATCCAGGAACTCGGTACTCAAGTATTCACCACCTCGATCAGATCTCAGTGTCTTGATACTTTTGCCGGTTTGTTTTTCCACTTCATTCTTATATTCCATGAATTTCTCAAAGGTCTCGGATTTATGCTTCATCAAGAAGACATGTCCATACCTGGAGAAATCATCCGTAAAAGTAATGAGATAAGAAAAACCACCTCTTGCATGTGTAGACATTGGACCACACACGTCGCTGTGTATGCGTCCCAAGAGCTCGCTCGCCCTTACTCCGTGTCCAGTAAACGGAGTCTTTGTCATCTTTCCTCTGAGATTTGATTGACAAGTTGCATAAGATTGATATTCGAACGAATCCAAATATCCTTCTTTATGTAACTTGGTTAACCTTGTCTCATTGATGTGACCTAGTCTACAATGCCATAAGAAAGCATGATTTATTTCTGGAAACTTTCTGTTTCCTGATTTAAAATCAGGAAAGCTTCTGAGAAAAGCTTCAAAAAAGGGGCCACGCGCTTACACGTGACCAGCAGTCACGTGTTGACACGTGACCAGCAGTCACGTGTTGACACGTGACCTATGAAGTGCAGAAAAAGCGCACATCGATTCGCTGAGCAAAGTCAAGGAAAAGAGCTTCAGAAGAGGTCACGTGCTTCCACGTGATCAGGGTCACGTGTTGACACGTGATGTTCAAAGCAGCAGACTCGTTCTCCAGACGAACCAAGGAAAAAGAGTTCAAACAAGGGTCACGTGCTCACACGTGACCAAGAGTCACGTGGTGGCACGTGACGCTTAAGCAACAATCAGAAGAAAGGAAAAGGCTCATTCCAAAGGGGGTCACGTGCTCACACGTGACCATGGATCACGTGGTCACACGTGACCGGCTTTCAAAGCCCTTTTTGTCAACAGAATTAAATTCTGAGAGAAATGCAAATCTTTCCAAAGGAACGCAACTATATGCATCCAATCAAATTAAAGATTCAGAGGTCATTTATTTATGGAAAATCTCGGGTTTGGAAAGATTTCCCCCTTAAATCTAACCAAAATAACAAGGGAGAATCTCTGGATCTGAAATCCAACGGTGAATAAGATTCACCTAATAATCCAAAGGTCCAGAATGAATAATGGATGCAAATCAAATATCCCATGAAGGATTTACCAAAACTAATTGATTCAGCTGCTTCTCCTATAAATAGGAGCCAAGAGACACAAAAAAGATAGATGCGCAGAGAAAGAAAAAAGGAGAAAAGCTTTGATACTTGGAAAAGACTTGGATCTTCTGCAAAAACCCTAGGTAAGAAAGGGAAGGCCTTTTGAAAGAGGGGGAATTTAATTCCCAACAGAGTTTAACTCTGATACATAAAACAGAAGAGCACATTTCTTCTCTCTTTGATAGAGGATCTGCAAAGTGCACATCTCCCCTTTAGGTTGAGAATTTAATTCTCAATGGGTTGAGATCCTGCCATGCAGATCCAAAACATAGAGAGGGAACGCAAGCATGAGAATTTAATTCTCGCAGAACTATAGGAATTCAATTCCTTTAAAAATAAAATTAGGGCTCGACCCTGTATCATGGGAATTTAATTCCTTCAAAACAAAAGAAACAGGGTTGAACCCTAATTAAGAATGTGGTTCTGTGGAAATAGCAGGAATTTAATTCCCTTAATTATAATTCTTTAAAATGGGAAGTATAATTCCTTGAAAGCTTTTATTAAGGGTTGAACCCTCTTCAGTTCTCCACATAAACGAGGAATTTAATTCCTACAGAAAATTCAGAGTTCAACTCTACAAGTCTTCAAAAGGAAATAGGAATTTAATTCCTCTGAAATTTAAAGTTCGAGGAATTTAATTCCTGAAAAAAGGAGTAACAGATCCTCTAAAAAAACATAGAGGTAGGGTCACGTGCCACCACGTGACCCCCCAAAACCCCTACAGAAAGCCCCTTTGAGGCAGCACCCCACGTGACCCACGTGACCTTGGCAGAAACTCTAATACACAGGCATTTGAATGCCCCTCACGTGATGGCACGTGATGCTTTGAAGGAGATGATAATTTCAGCAGAACAAAAGAAGGGAGGGCGCTCTCACGTGCTGCCACGTGACCCTTCTCGCCTTAGTGTTTAACACTAAATTTAAAACTCTCAAGCCCAGTGTTAAAACACTGTCGGGCCTTAGCATTCAATGCTGATTAAAAAGCCTTATTGGCAGGGTTCAACACTGATCTGTTTTAGTGTTTAACACTAATTTGAAAAAGCCTTACTGCTGGTGTTTAACACCCATTATCTCTTAGTGTTGAACACTAACTCATCAACCTTATTCCCAGTGTTCAACACTGATTGCTCTGAAGTGTTTAACACTAGGCTTTGGCCCAATTGGCTAAAAGGATAGATGCAAACATCCTCCCTCAATGGACCAACAAAGAGTCAATATTCCAGACCTGACTGGACTTAGCCCAAGCTGGCCATAAGTCCTCAATTTGTGATTAACTGGGCCGATAGGCTCATAACATAATTGATCAGTCTTGACCCAAATTGGGCCAAGGACTATTTAATCCACCCCGGTTCTAGGGTACATCTCTTCACTCCTTTGATACTTGGCATTGTAATCCCTCAATGTCTTCAAAGAGGTGACGGGTCCCGAAGACCATTCATGATATGGACTGTGGGGTCCTTAAACCCACGCATAATACAAAATTCCTGGTTACGTGGAACGTGGATAACGTCACTCTTTGACCCCGCGGAAAACGTCCAGAGCGGATCCTGGTCCTCGCAGAGCACGGCAGTGAACCCGTGTGAAGCATCCAGAGCGGAGCCTGGTCCTCGCCTAGCACGGCAGTGAACCCGTGTGAAGCATCCAGAGCACATACCGGACTGTGGAGTCCTTAAACCCATGGACTATGACGTCCTTAACCTTGACCGAGATGTCTTAAAACTACCAACGGACCGCAATGTCCTTAAACTACCCACGGACCGCAATGTCCTTAAACTACCCACGGACCGCAATGTCCTTAAACTACCCACGGACCGCAATGTCCTTAAAAAACTACCCACGGACCGCAATGTCCTTAAAAAACTACCCATCGACCGAGATGTCTTTAAACTACCCACGGACCGCAATGTCCTTAAACTACCCACGGACCGCAATGTCCTTAAAAACTACCCATGGACCGCAATGTCCTTAAACTACCCATGGACCGCGATGTCCTTAAACTAGAACAATAGAGCCCCTATATGCTCTTTTGTCGGATCTAAACGGTCCTGTTTAAGTTGATCTTAGCCTCAAAGATGGCTAACGCGTCCTTAAACCTTCAAGCAGACTGGACTGTGAATCCCCCTAATTAACTCTGGCTCGAGGGTACATCTCTGAACTCCTCTGACATCCGTCGTTGTAATCCTTCAACGTCGTCAGAGAGGTGACGGGTCCCGACGGCCACATATACGACGGACCGCCACGTCCCTAAACTGGAACATTAGAGTCCAAACACTCTTTTGTAGGATCTAAATGATCCCGTTAAGTTGATCTTAATCACAAAGTTAGACTAACGTATCCTTAACAAACGTTTAAGTTGATCTTAGCCTCAAATATGGCTGACGTATCCTCAAACCAAACCCCCAAACCCAAATTTAAGATAATGCGGATTTGGACTAGTCCATGCCCTACGGGCGACGACATAACTCAGTCTCCGTAAACGATCCACGGGCAATGAAACATAAAACAAGAACACACGACACGAAGTGACCATCTGGAGAAGGAGAAAGTTGTTACCGTAAAGCGGTAGCGTAATTAACTGCAGGGGCTTGCGCCTGCAGGGAAGAGCGTCCCCATAATCAAAAACCCCTCAAACGAGGGGGAATCTGACGAAGTCTGCTACATCGGATGCATCCGTCTAGACCTCCGATACATGGTGCCATGGATCAAATTGGCATCTTCGGAGAGGTGGACGGATAGCGCCAATTAGCATCTGCCCCGAATTTCAGGCGAGACGGCCCGACGTCCCGCGTGTCCGTTCGGAGGGGAACACTTTCTTTTGTGTGTATTCTGGATATTGAAAATCTGCGGTTGGTTTAACACATATATACCGTTGCTTAATATACCCGACCCTATCAAACTATGATTAAGGTGGATATTTACAATATCGCTTACAAATGCAAAATCATAACCTTCTTTAAACATTAAAGATACAGATATGATATTACAAGTCGAACTGGGTACAAAATAACAGTTGCGCAAAACCAAAACATATCCAGTAGTCAATCCTAAGTGATATTCCCCCACGGACACAACATCCATGCTTACTCCGTTTGCAACTCTGAGGGTCATATCACCCGCTTTCAAAACTCTACGGCTTCTCAGTGCCTGCAAAGAATTATAAATATGAGATCCTGATCCGGTATCCAATACCCAGGAAGTAGAGTTGATTGACAGACGGTTTTCAATTACATACACACCTGAAGCCGAACCCACAACTTGCTTCGGATCCTGGTTCTTGGCCTTCCAAGCCCTGCAATCTTTCTTCCAGTGTCCTTTCTTATGACAATAAAAGCACTCTTCCTTTCCCACTATAGGTCTCGCTACTTTTGCCTTTCCCTTGGCTTCCACTTTACTAACACCTCCTCTCGGTTTGGTGGGGGCCTTCTTCTTCTTTCCTTTGGCTTTCGCCTTGGACCTAGAAGAGGAAGCTCCTCCAACAGACAAAGCGGGTGTTTCCCTTGCTTTCTGCAGGGTGCCTTCTGCACTCCTCAACATGTTGAGGAGTTCCAGAAGTTCAACTTCTTTCCCTTGCATATTAAAATAAAAGATAAACTGGGCGTAGGTGGAAGGAAGGGACTAGAGAATCAAGTCTGTATACAGCTCATTCTCTAACGTAGTCCCGAGGTCCGTGAGCTCCTCAATGTAGCCAATCATCTTAAGGATGTGTTCCCCTACAGATGATCCGACGGCCAACCTCGCTTGAAACAGCTTCTTCGAGGTCTCGTATCTTGCGATACGGGATTTCTCTCCATATAGTTCCTTAGTATGGAGGAATATGGATTCGAGATCCATATTCTCGTGCCTCCTCTGATGTTCATTGTCCATAGAGGCAAGCACGGGGCACTTGGCCTTCGCGCAGTCATCTCCCAGGTCTTACGGATTTCCTTATCCGCGACACTGGATTCTGGACCTGGGACGGCGGGAGCCTTAGTGGTAAGGAGATACCCCAACTTGTCATAAGTGATTGCCATTTTGACATTCCTAAACCAATTTTTTATCTAATAGTAACTTAAGGCCCGTCATGATATTGGTTGCTGCAATTAGGAGAGAGAGAAGAAACACTTTAGCATGATGCTCTTGCAAGTTTAGAGTGGTTTTTAGTTTTTCTAAACAGGATGGCTCCCACTGCTTCTCAAATCCTTCTTCAAACCATAAAAGAAGAATTAGTCAGGATTAATCTCACCGTACAATACTTGCTTAACCGTTCAGCCAGGCCAGTGTCGGAACTTCGATGGAGGTTTTACGACGCTTTCACGAAATTCCTTAATTAAATAACCTCTTTTTCCTGTGGGCGTAGCTCCGCTAACACCTTTCTAGACACCTACATGGTTTATAACATTGATCGTTAAGTGAAAAAATCTCCCGAGGAGTAGCATATACTCACAGTAGGATCGGGATCCAAATATCATTATGTGATAAAGTTGAAGGAATCCTACCAAAATTACCACACTCCAAATGGTATGCAACACTGGCAAGTTCCAGTTTCTTTAGAAACTCCCGATGTGGATTTTTGCCCCATGCTCTTATGACCTTGACGAAGGCAAACATATCATAAGTCACATGTCAACTTATACCCGTCATTATCCAGGTTAATTTGGACCCACCCGTACATACCCTTGACGAAGGCCAAAATAGCAGTACGACTGTCCCAAACCAACGCATCTATCTATGCTACAGATAAATATTCAGTAGCTACCAATCACTATGACTTGGCGAAGGTCAAAATACACAGCTTGAATACTACTGAACATTTAACTGAAATGACGGAGGGTTACGAATGGTTTTGGCGAAACCGTGACCGCAGTGAACTTGATATAATCGAAGGAACCTGATAGCTTTTAAAAGGAGTGGTTTAAGCTCCGCATTTTAAAAGTTTTGTTGTTTTGAAAAAACCGAGTGGTTTTGAAATTGTTCCAACGATTCAACTTTGGTTTGTTTTCTTTGCATTAATATAATGTGTCCCATCAATTAATTCTACCATTGCAGAAAACAACGAAAATATAACGTACGCTTATGCCATCCGCATTCGCCGCGGGGCCCCGTCATCACCCGTTAAGTTACTTAACTAACGACAGAGCGGGGGCTGGACTAGCGCGGATGTAAAACATAAGCAATATCTACTATATATCATATATAGATATATACATTCGTCAGATGCAATGATAGTCATTCCAGATCACACATGAACACATTGGATATACTAGGAATCCGCGTTTCGTTTGAGCCTGCAACAAAAGACGGATTACACGGTCGTGATGAATAACCAAACCCCATCCTAGACCCCTACGGGTGCGGCAAACTACCCTCCAAATACCCGAAGTGAAGCAACCTCCCTTAACAAAGTGAGTAGGCCACTCAGCACTTCAAAGTACCCGGTAGTTTGTGCACCCCACCTTGGGTCTATCCTAGAAGCAGAAAACAGTAAAAGAAATAATATACAATTGTAACACCCGAGCCCAGTAATACTAGTTATATTACAAGTTGAGGGTTTTATATTGCTCATTCCAATTTTCCTGATTTTCTGGGGTTTATTGCTAAATTTTAACCGGTTAAGTCATTTTGGCACATAACAAATTTTAACTCCTAAAATGAAATTTAAAATGTCCATGTTGGCCTACTCGTTGCCACTAGTCGCGTGGTAGCGTCCGCGTGTCGAGATTCCGTCCCGTTTGGCTAAACGGGCAAGTTTGGACGACTACGTACGCGTACGAGTGTACGACTTGGGGGCATGCATTTTAATCATTAAACACCTTTTTTCAAAATTTGGAAACCGCTTAAAATCCTATAATTTGAATTTGGATCATTTGGGCGCAACCCGGGCGCGATTTGGAAATGTTTCATTTTAGCGCCAATGATGCCCGTTTGATTAATTATATTTAAAACTATAATATATATATCTTTCGTTTAAATCTTTTAAACTTTTCCCTCTGTTATTTTTCCTTCACCTCCAGCCAATCACGAACTCTTATTTATAAGAGTGGGGCCCCCTCCAAACCGCCTCTCTCTATCTCTCTCTATCTCTCTCAAATCTCTCTCTCTCCCTTTATCAAATCTCTCTCTCTCCAATCTCTCTCTCTCCTCCTATATATTATCACCCATGCAGCCGCCCCCTGTCCACCTTCCTCCCGTCACGAGAACCCCTCCAAGCCCTAACCCTAGCCTCGTGCTCGCGCCGCCGACCTCCTCACGACCTCGCCGTCGCCGTCACCACCTCGTCGACCTCACCGCACCCACCTACCTCCTTCCTCCGCCGATTCCCGTGCCTGCACCCAACCCCCGAAGCCTCCGTTCGGCCGCAACTCCCGTCGCCGACGACTCCCACGACTCCCTCTCCTCCTCCTCGTCACTACCTCGTCATCACCTTCCTCCTCCCCTCGCCGGAACACCTTCAGTCACACAGCCCGACCCCATCACCTACCCTCTGCAGTTCGACGGAGAACGCGCCGACGATCCTCGCCGTCGTCACCAGAGCCACCTCCTTTCCCCCTCGACCACCAGAGCCGACCACCACCCTCCTCTACTCGTCGCAACACCCTCACCAACAGACCCGAGGCCGTTCAAGCCTTCGCAGCCGCCGTCGTTGCCTCGCCGGCGTTCCAGCGCCGTCGAGCCCGCCGAGGTTACCCCTGGTGTCTCCCGGTAAGCCTTCCTCATCTTTCCTTTTGTGCAATAACCCCTCCCCCGCTGATCGTATTACGTTTATCATTGTTGCTAACTTCGTTGCCGATGTCTTTGCCGGAATCCGACCGCGCCGTCTTTTGAACCCGACACTCCAGCGAAGTACCCCTGGTCCGTGTGATCCCGTTGTTCTCGGTTGGGACTCGATCCGTAGTCCGTGCACCGTCTCGTGCTTTCTGCCGACCTTGCATCCGTGTTTTCCGGTTTGCAAAACCGTCGAAGCAAGTATTTGAATACTTGCTTTAACATGCTAGCGTGCGAGATCTAGTCTTGCCACGCAGTTGAATTCATACTATATAATACTACAACTTAATGATAGTAATTGATATTATATTATAAGTTAGAATTGACAGTTGCAGTTATCTTTAACATGGAATCGTTATAATAGTTTCTCGTAATTAATCAACCCACTATCAATCCATATTTCAACTAAATAAAACAATTGGATCATATCTGCTTTAATTGTTAAATCATTCACGAGACAATTATTATACTCAATGTAAATTCATGTAGCTTCATTACTTTCACCTTGTGGCTATTGCACCCCAAAGGTGCGTGAACCTGTTTATAAGAGAATACAAAACATCATTGTGTTTACATGGAATAATATGGTTATTTACTGTTTCCTGCTGCTGTTCATTATTTGATTGTATACCTGTTGTGAGCACATACCCGATTGCACTACATATTGGCCTGACCCTGCTACACATGACATATACATACATGCCGACTCATCCTGTTGTACCATGACATGACTTGTTTCATGATCTCATGCCTAATGCCGACAAACATGACCATCCCTGCTGTCTATCCAGACAGACCTACTTTTATTGATCATATGTTGGCATTGATCCTTGACTACTGAATACCTGACCTGACATACATAACTTGGGGGTATGGGGAAATCAAAGATGAACCTGACTTGTAACTCGACAGTTCACTACCGTTCGAGTGTACACATTCCTATTCTGTGCCCAGCGGCATGTCTCGGTTTCGGCCGAGAATATTGTGGCCGTGATCCCGGGTATGTACGGGGTAATACCGAGTGTACACTTTCCTATTCTGTGCCCAGCAGCATGTCTCGGTTTCGGCCGAGAATATTGTGGCCGTGATCCCGGGTATGTACGGGGTAATACCGAGTGTACACTTTCCTATTCTGTGCCTAACGGCATGTCTCGGCTGCAGCCGAGAATATTATGGCCGTGGTCCCGGGTATGTACGGGATACTATTGGGTTACATCGACGATTCATCAATTGGTTTCAAAGACTATAGAGTAGAAACCTGATAGGACAGTTCAGTCACCATTGCACTTTATCCTGCTCTGTTATTGTACTGCTTTATTCATGTTCATACCTGCACTGCTTATTACCATGTTTACATTATATACTTGATGTCTTGACGCGCTGACGTCTGGGTTTTGCATGGCCCAGATTCCGTACCACTGTCGACGACCGAGCTGGAGTACTTCAGCCAGCAGGCTGATTCGAGTTCTATAGTGGTCAGTTCATTTATTGCATTTCATTCCCAGGTGTGATCCCGCATTACGGGACGTACCCTTCTATTATTGTATTGGATCATTAGCTTCCACACATACTGTTTATTGATTCCTGTTATTATGGATTTGGACATGTGTTAGATTAGTATTTTATCTTGTTCTTGATATCCTTACAACCGTAATGTGACTGTGGATGGATACTTCCTACCCACAGGTAGCATGGTTGGCTATGTCACGTGCCCAATCTTGCGTACTCTGGGAAGCGGGGCGTGACATGGTTCTTTTGGTATCAGAGCCATAGGTTAATTGGGTCGATTCTTTGTAGTTGGGTATTGCACCCGATACGCGAATCAGAATACCCGTGATTAGGAAACATGTCCTGCCGCCTTGACCGTTTCACCATTCTTGAATCATATTCTTCCGGATTATATCTTTTACGACGTGCAAACTTACTTTGCATGTCGACTCGGAAACCTGATTTCTTGTTATCCCTAGGACTTGGGCGACTTGGGTGGAGTTAAGTAATTGCGGCTATGATACTGCGGCATAGCTACAATGCAGCACTCTATTTAAGTATCTTGGAGTTCTAGCCTTGATCCACATTCAGAATCTATCATCATGCTAATGTTGGGTGTTTTGAGTTCAGGATTATGACAGGTAAGAAGTTGAAGACATACCGGAGGCGTGTGAACGAAGCCGCCATGCTTGGAGAGATAAGAGGAATACTGGAAATCAAAGAAACAGACCGAGCTGATCCAGCAGCACGCGGACTTGTTTCAGGAAGGTTTGCAGATCGTTCAGCAGTCTGTAAACGAAGTTGGAACTAGACCAGTCAACCGAGTAAGGACCGTAGCAGATTTCAGACGGTTGGGTCCTACTACTTTCACTGGTCTGGAGGAGCTGTTGCCAGCCGAGCAGTGGCTAGTAACACGGAGAATTTACTGATTGCGGCACAGATCCCAGAAGACAAGAGAGTAGATGTGGTGCGCATTCAGCTGGTGGATTACGCCCGAGAGTGATGGCTTGTGGAGGAGACCCGCTTGCCCAGGCCGATCAGTTGGGCGGATTTCTCTAAAAGTTTCCTGGGAAAATTCTTCCCGCGGACCGCACGGGAGGAAATGGAAGAGAAGTTCATCGGACTAAGGCAGAATGGAGCAGCCATGGACGTGCATGCAGCAGAGTGGACGAGACTCAGTAGCCTCGCTGGACCTTTCGCGGCCAACGATGAGGACAGCAGTTGCGGTAAGGAAGCAGTTCTGTCGGGCCAGTCGAGTTTAGGACTAGGCCGACGAACAATGTTCTTGCGGCTATGGTAGTGGATAGTGATGAAGAGCCGGCAGTTGTCCGCGACTTTATGGATGTGTTTGAAGACATTTCGGGCTTACCGCCGAAGCGAGATGTGGAGTTTGCGATTGACCTTATTCCTGGTGCAGCGCCAGTATCAAAGTCTTATTATCCGATGGCACCGGTGGAATTGGAAGAAGTTAAGAAAACAAGTGGGTGAATTACTCGAGAAGGGATGGGTTCGAAGCAACAACTCACCGTGGGGAGCTCCAGTTCTTTTAGTAAAGAAGAAAGATGGCACGAGAAGGATGTGCATTGATTATCGAGAATTGAACCGGGTGACTATTAAGAACAAGTACCCGATCCCTCGCATTGGAGAACTTTTGAGCAGCTCAGTGGCGCGAGGGTATTCTCGAAACTGGATTTGTGATCAGGATATCATCAGGTCCGAGTAAAAGCAGAAGACATTTGCAAGACGGCGTTTCGAACTCGATATGGACATTTCGAGTATCTAGTGATGCCCTTCGGAGTGACTAATGCGCCGGAAATATTTATGGATTTGATGAACAGGATCTTTTCACCGTTCTTGGACCAGTTTATTGTGGTATTCATTGATGACATTCTGGTGTACTCGAAGAGTCCGGAGGAGCATGCTGAGCATTTAAGGATCGCACTGCAGACGCTGAGACAAGAGAAGTTATCTGCGAAGATGAGTAAGTGTGAAGTCTGGCTGGAAGAAGTGAAGTTTCTGGGGCATGTCGTGTCGGGCGATGGAATCGCCGTCGATCCCGAAAGGATTTCAGCAGTTCGAGATTGGCCTATTCCAAAGAATGTGCGGAGATAAGAAGTTTCCTTGGACTCGCCGGTTACTACAGAAGATTTGTGGAGAACTTCGCGCGTTTAGCTGAGCCGTTGACCAAGCTTACGCGTAAGGAGGTACCGTTTGTTTGGACGGATGGATGTGCTTTAGCCTTCGAGACATTGAAGCAGAAGTTGATAACCGCCCCGATCCTGACCGTACCGGATGATTCAGGAGGACTGGTGATTCACAGCGACGCATCTGGAAAAGGATTGGGATGTGTTTTAATGCAGAATGGGAAAGTCGTCGCTTACGCATCGAGACAACTGAAGACTCATGAGAAGAATTATCCGACTCATGGCTTAGAGCTTGCAGCCGTGATCTTCGCCCTGAAGATTTGGAGACACTACCTTTTGGGCGAGAGAGTCGAAGTCTTTACGGATCACAAGAGTTTGAAATATGTGTTCACTCAGAAGGAGTTGAACATGAGGCAACGCAGATGGTTGGAGCTGATGGCCGACTACGACCTTGATCTTAAGTACCATCCGGGAAAAGTTAACGTCGTGCCAGATGCGCTAAGTCGGTTACCAGCAATTCAGATATTGACTGCACAGAGAGAGATCATTGCGGATTTTCGGAGATTTGACTTGGAGGTTGTGCTACCACATGCTACAGGACAGTTGATGCAGTTGCAAGTACAGTCGTCCTTAGTTGAGAAGGTTAAAGCGACACAATCGCAGGATCCTAGACTGCAAAGGTTTCGAGAGCAGGTTGAAGCCGGACTACGAACCGATTTACTGATCCACGAAGACGGTTCGTTGAGATACGGTAGTCGTGTGTGTGTGCCAAAAGGAGATGTGCGTGAAGAGCTCATGAAGAAGGCACACAGTTCAGCTTACTCTGTACATCCAGGAGGGACAAAGATGTACCGAGATTTTCGACAGCACTTCTGGTGGGAAGGTATGAAACGGGAAATTGCTCGCTTCGTGGCTAAGTGCTTGGTGTGTCAGCAAGTCAAGGCTGAACACCAACGGGTTGCTGGTTTGTTGCAACCACTTCCGATTCCTCAGTGGAAGTAGGAACATATAACCATGGATTTCGTGACGGCTTTACCGCGGAGTCCAAAGGGCAACAATGCTGTATGGGTGATTGTCGATCGGTTGACCAATGCAGCTCACTTTATTCCTTTTCGGGTTGGTTAATCGACAGAGACTTTGGCAGAGCGATACATGCAGGAGATTGTCAGATTGCATGGAGTGCCGGTAAGCATCGTGTCCGATCGGGACACTCGGTTCTTGTCGCACTTTTGGAGGAGTTTACAAGAAAGTTTGGTGACTCGATTGAAGTTCAGCACAGCCTATCATCCTCAGACTGATGGACAATCGGAGAGAACGATCCAGACCCTTGAAGATATGTTGAGGGCTTGCATGTTGGACTTCAAAGGTTCTTGGGAAGATCATCTACACCTGGTGGAGTTTTCGTACAACAATAGCTTCCAAGCAACTTTTCCGATGGCTCCGTTTGACGCACTGTATGGTCGTAAGTGCCGTTCACCTGTTTGTTGGGATGATGTTGGTGAACGAAGGTTACCAGGACCAGATTTGGTGGTACAGACAGTCGAGAAGGTGAATACAATCAGGAAGCATATGAAGGCAGCTCAAGACAGACAGAAAAGTTGGGCCGACACGTCAAGAAGACCTCTAGAGTTCGCCGTGGGTGATTTGGTATTCCTGAAGATATCACCGACTAGAGGGGTGATTCGCTTTGGAAGTCGGGGAAAGCTTAGTCCTCGATTCGTTGGACCCTTCGAGATTTTGGAGCGTGTTGGAGAGGTATCGTACCGGTTGGCGTTACCACCGTCATTAGCAGGAGTTCACGACGTGTTTCATGTGTCTCAACTACGGAGGTATGTTCGTGATGAGACTCATGTCTTGGATCATTCGGAGTTGACTGTGCGAGAGGACCTGACTTTTGAGGAGCGACCAGTTGAAATCAAGGATCGAAGAGAAAAGGTTCTTAAGAACAAGGTTATCCCTCTTGTGCTAGTTTCTTGGGGTAATCGATCGCATGGAGAATCTACTTGGGAGCGAGAAGACGAGATCCGGCAGAAATTCCCTCACCTTTTCCAGTAGTTAGCTATCTTGTATTCTTGGAATTTCGAGGACGAAATTCTTTTTGTAGTTGGGTATGATGTAACACCCGAGCCCAGTAATACTAGTTATATTACAAGTTGAGGGTTTTATATTGCTCATTCCAATTTTCCTGATTTTCTGGGGTTTATTGCTAAATTTTAACCGGTTAAGTCATTTTGGCACATAACAAATTTTAACTCCTAAAATGAAATTTAAAATGTCCATGTTGGCCTACTCGTCGCCACTAGTCGCGTGGTAGCGTCCGCGTGTCGAGATTCCGTCCCGTTTGGCTAAACGGGCAAGTTTGGACGACTACGTATGCGTACGAGTGTACGACTTGGGGGCATGCATTTTAATCATTAAACACCTCTTTTCAAAATTTGGAAACCGCTTAAAATCCTATAATTTGAATTTGGATCATTTGGGCGCAACCCGGGCGCGATTTGGAAATGTTTCATTTTAGCGCCAATGATGCCCGTTTGATTAATTATATTTAAAACTATAATATATATATATCTTTCGTTTAAATCTTTTAAACTTTTCCCTCTGTTATTTTTCCTTCACCTCCAGCCAATCACGAACTCTTATTTATAAGAGTGGGGCCCCCTCCAAACCGCCTCTCTCTATCTCTCTCTATCGCTCTCAAATCTCTCTCTCTCCCTTTATCAAATCTCTCTCTCTCCAATCTCTCTCTCTCCTCCTATATATTATCACCCATGCAGCCGCCCCCTGTCCACCTTCCTCCTGTCACGAGAACCCCTCCAAGCCCTAACCCTAGCCTCGTGCTCGCGCCGCCGACCTCCTCACGACCTCGCCGTCGCCGTCACCACCTCGTCGACCTCACCGCACCCACCTACCTCCTTCCTCCGCCGATTCCCGTGCCTGCACCCAACCCCCGACGCCTCCGTTCGGCCGCAACTCCCGCCGTCGACGCCGCCTCCCGTCGCCGACGACTCCCACGACTCCCTCTCCTCCTCCTCGTCACTACCTCATCATCACCTTCCTCCTCCCCTCGCCGGAACACCTTCAGTCACGCAGCACGACCCCATCACCTACCCTCTGCAGTTCGCCGGAGAACGCGCCGACGATCCTCGCCGTCGTCACCAGAGCCACCTCCTTTCCCCCTCGACCACCAGAGCCGACCACCACCCTCCTCTACTCGTCGCAACACCCTCACCAACAGACCCGAGGCCGTTCAAGCCTTCGCAGCCGCCGTCGTTGCCTCGCCGGCGTTCCAGCGCCGTCGAGCCCGCCGGGGTTACCCCTGGTGTCTCCCGGTAAGCCTTCCTCATCTTTCCTTTTGTGCAATAACCCCCCCCCCCCCCCGCTGATCGTATTACGTTTATCATTGTTGCTAACTTCGTTGCCGATGTCTTTGCCGGAATCCGACCGCGCCGTCTTTTGAACCCGACACTCCAGCGAAGTACCCCTGGTCCGTGTGATCCCGTTGTTCTCGGTTGGGACTCGATCCGTAGTCCGTGCACCGTCTCGTGCTTTCTGCCGACCTTGCATCCGTGTTTTCCGGTTTGCAAAACCGTCGAAGCAAGTATTTGAATACTTGCTTTAACATGCTAGCGTGCGAGATCTAGTCTTGCCACGCAGTTGAATTCATACTATATAATACTACAACTTAATGATAGTAATTGATATTATATTATAAGTTAGAATTGACAGTTGCAGTTATCTTTAACATGGAATCGTTATAATAGTTTCTCGTAATTAATCAACCCACTATCAATCCATATTTCAACTAAATAAAACAATTGGATCATATCTGCTTTAATTGTTAAATCATTCACGAGACAATTATTATACTCAATGTAAATTCATGTAGCTTCATTACTTTCACCTTGTGGCTATTGCACCCCAAAGGTGCGTGAACCTGTTTATAAGAGAATACAAAACATCATTGTGTTTACATGGAATAATATGGTTATTTACTGTTTCCTGCTGCTGTTCATTATTTGATTGTATACCTGTTGTGAGCACATACCCGATTGCACTACATATTGGCCTGACCCTGCTACACATGACATATACATACATACCGACTCATCCTGTTGTACCATGACATGACTTGTTTCATGATCTCATGCCTAATGCCGACAAACATGACCATCCCTGCTGTCTATCCAGACAGACCTACTTTTATTGATCATATGTTGGCATTGATCCTTGACTACTGAATACCTGACCTGACATACATAACTTGGGGGTATGGGGAAATCAAAGATGAACCTGACTTGTAACTCGACAGTTCACTACCGTTCGAGTGTACACATTCCTATTCTGTGCCCAGCGGCATGTCTCGGTTTCGGCCGAGAATATTGTGGCCGTGATCCCGGGTATGTACGGGGTAATACCGAGTGTACACTTTCCTATTCTGTGCCCAGCGGCATGTCTCGGTTTCGGCCGAGAATATTGTGGCCGTGATCCCGGGTATGTACGGGGTAATACCGAGTGTACACTTTCCTATTCTGTGCCTAACGGCATGTCTCGGCTGCAGCCGAGAATATTGTGGCCGTGGTCCCGGGTATGTACGGGATACTATTGGGTTACATCGACGATTCATCAATTGGTTTCAAAGACTATAGCGTAGAAACCTGATAGGACAGTTCAGTCACCATTGCACTTTATCCTGCTCTGTTATTGTACTGCTTTATTCATGTTCATACCTGCACTGCTTATTACCATGTTTACATTATATACTTGATGTCTTGACGCGCTGACGTCTGGGTTTTGCATGGCCCAGATTCCGTACCACTGTCGACGACCGAGCTGGAGTACTTCAGCCAGCAGGCTGATTCGAGTTCTATAGTGGTCAGTTCATTTATTGCATTTCATTCCCAGTGTGATCCCGCATTACGGGACGTACCCTTCTATTATTGTATTGGATCATTAGCTTCCGCACTTACTGTTTATTGATTCCTGTTATTATGGATTTGGACATGTGTTAGATTAGTATTTTATCTTGTTCTTGATATCCTTACAACCGTAATGTGACTGTGGATGGATACTTCCTACCCACAGGTAGCATGGTTGGCTATGTCACGTGCCCAATCTTGCGTACTCTGGGAAGCGGGGCGTGACAACAATGGTGGCTACAATCTCAACCCGGATGTGCGACCATAAAATAATATTACATCAATTTACAATTTACATCAACTGAAAGATAAACACTCATCTCACAACCCCGGCTATTCATCCACGACAATCCAACAAGTTCATATACACAAACCAATATCACAGATCACAGATATATGCAACCCCCACTAATTGACGTATAGCGATTAGTTGACGTTCGGTACATATAACACATCACAGATATAATCCGATTAGCTAAAGTTTATAGAATTTCGATCAATTACCATATTTTAATCTACTCCAAGTACATCACTTTACACAATAATTCCTGAGCAGAAACAAAATATCCCAGAAAACACAAAACCAACACAGAGAGCACCAGAAAAAATTTGGACCAACTCGGAGTCGACTCAGCCGCTGATCCGGGGCCGAACGCTTGGTTCGGCCGCGGTTTCGCGGTGATCTGACCGAGTTAGGCGCCCAAATTTCTTCGGTGTTCTAGAAAAAGCCTGCACGTATTTTTCAGGTCTCTGAAAATATTTTTAGACCTGTTTTAAAAATCGGTAGAGAATGCATGTTTCGGTCGTGTTTTCGGGATTTTTCCGTGATCGAAGTTCTAAAGGCTTTGCTAACATGTTGGTTATGGTTTAGCTAGGCTCCAATACCACTGTAAGTCTATGTTACCCATCCCGGTAGTTTACGGGGAGGCGGAATAGGTAAAAATCAAAATTTTCTTTGCAAGATAACATAGACCAGCCATTAGGATCTTTGCTAAACATTAACTAACAAACTAACTAGAAGTGTTAACTACTATATTAGAAGGTTATACCTAAGTCTTGAACTTCTTCATCTCCTTGTTGTGAGCTCCTTAGAATGATGTGGATGGCTCCTCCTCACCGGCTTCTCTATATCATAGAAGATCCATCCGAAGGCCTCTACCTTGAGCTCCAACCTCAACAATGAAGTAACTAGAGTGCTTGGCTTGCTAGACTAAGAACCCTAGAGTGAGTAGAGAAGTGTTTTGGTGGTTTTATCTCAAAGACTCTTGATTTTCAACATATGAAACAATGGAGCTTTGAGAGAGGAAGAGGAGAGAGAAAACCACGAGAGAGAGAAAATAATGAGATAATGAGAGGATGAAGCTCTCATATGAGGAAAAAAGAATAATTAGAATTATTAAGATAATTGTGATGGTTCACTTGATTTGACCATTATTATATCACCTTAAATGCTAAGCATGCTCAAGAAAATATCTAAGTCAACATTGGTCAACTAGGTCAAATGGTCAAACCAATTAACCATGACAATTTTCTCTAATAATAATTATTAAACAATTTCCTCCTTCTCATTAGGGTTCTAATCAAGTCAATGGTCAAAACCCTAATGAGGTGTCTCCCTCTCTGCCTCTGTCAACTGTACATACATACCCGTATCCGTGTTCCGAGGAACACGAATACAATGAAACTGAACCAACCCAAAACCAAATACTAGGATCTGGCTTAAACCAAAGCCCACTAGTATCAACTGCCCGAACACCAAACACGCACAGATGCGCGTATGTGAACGGACCCTGTCGTAAAACCATACGACCTCTACTACGTTTCGCCCAAAGGTGAACAACCCTCTGTGTGGGACTCTAAAGACTCGGCAATACGCTGGCAGCGGGTTTAACCACAGGCTGCAAGCGGTACTAGCTGTACGTGACGGTCCCCAGGTAGATGTCGATAAGAAGGCCGATGATGTGAACCCATCCAAACTCCTATTGAGCCTGAATGTGACAATCCCCGTACAGTCCAGTCTGTTCGTCTAAGAGTATCACATATCGGGCCTAGGGGCGGTAAACGTCAGTCCCCTAATAGCGATATAAGTCGTGTCGGGATGTAGTCCTAAACACCTGAGAAACTACTGGAGTGCCTACCAGTAAATCTCGCTTGCCCTGGCCAGGGACTTTGTGTAATGGCCCTCCAAACACAGCGCGATATCAACCCCCAATACCGGGAGAGACGAATCATATCTAACCGCCGCTGCCTCCACGTGCTTCGGGACTGCACCCAACTACTACCTGTTTGCACGACTCAATAGAGCCGTGGTAGGGTAGTAATCTAAGAACAGTGGGAACACACTTGAGGCGAAGCAGCAGTGTCAAGTCAACGGACTAAGCTGTACTCATGTCACCTGGGAATTGCTAACTGACGATAGGTATAGTACCAACCAATAGTTCCCAACGAGTCTTGTCCAGTGTACTCATAACTTAATGAGCACTTGCATACTATCTCCAGTACGACGTACTGATGGATGTGGGACAGACCATCTCCCCAGCTGGGACGAGAAGTGTACACACCAGTCTACTCTGGAGTATCGATGCCCTGTCTCGATAATCCTACGACTAGGGACCTGTATACGGATGTGCTTGTAGACTACCCAACCCCCACAAGTGTGACTGCCATCACAACGTTGGTAGTCAAGCAAAGATCCTAAGGGTTCTATCAATATGTATTAGCGATATGTTAAAAGAAACATATACACATATTAAGATAGATACAAACTAAGTAGCATACTACTATATCGAGAAAAACTGTCATAAATCCGTGTATATATCCCAAGCTTCCAAAATGTAATATACAAACCAGTACTATACAATAATGGCCTCTAGGGCATATCACACTAACACGTGGAACGTGGGATATGGCCGGCGGATATCTCGCGCATGGCGAGATTCGCGGGATGGCGGCTGCGCCTGTGACCGGTGCCGTTGGTCGGTCGATGAGACCGAGAAAGATGACCTCGGTGGGAGAGCTCGCGGACGAGCGGGAGGGCCGAGGCATCTTGGTTCTATGGTAGCCCGGAGACGAGCTGTGAGGCCAAGGAGGCCAATTGTGCAGGAGGGCTCGGAGGTGAGCCAGCGCTTGTTTGTGAGACGGGCATAGGAGTGGTATGGTCGGCCACTGTAGATCCTTTCTTGCATGCTCTGGGACACGTCATCTGCCATGTGTCATGATCTGGGAGATCAATGATATCGAGCATCATCATTATCCCCCCACTCTCGTCCCGGCCAGCTAACGGGTCGGGTCGAGAGTGGTCTGCCGGGTCACCCGAGGCGAGCTCTTTTTCGAAGATATCGTCGGGCGTGTCCCTGGGTAATCTGTTGTATTTTCTGGATGATGCCAGCGAATCAGGGCGAGATCTTTGCGTTAAAGAGGGTGCGTCGGATCGTACCGGGCGCTGGTTGGCTGACGCGACGGGCCGCAGACTGCTGGCGTCTGATGGGATACGGCCAGTGCACGTGCGACAAGTGGAGTGATCGTGGTCGTCGAATGCGAAGAGTTGTTTTTGGCGGGAGTGGACTGTCGCCGTTGGATGAGAACACCGGTGGCTATAAATAGAGGTGGGGTCCGCTTCAGGGCCAATCTCTCTTCATATTTTCCTCGTTCTTGATCTTGTAAGCTCGGCGCTCTCTTCTTCAGGTTGGATCTCCGCGTTCCCGAGGACTTCTCCATCAGGTTAGATGTCTTCCTTTGAGGAGTCTGTAGATGTCGTCGGGGTAGATTCTATGGATTCCTTTACTGAGCCAGAGTCTTCCGGGGAAGTTAGGGTCAAATCCTCTTCCCGGGATCGCGCATCAGGGGCGGATCCCAGAGCGGAGGTGACGGACACCCGTAGTGTGCCATCCTTGGTAAGGTACGAGGACGAGCTCGCCATCGCTCGGGCCCGTTTCCATATCCCATCCGGCTATACTCTACGTTTAGACGAGGAAGGAGAGAGGGCGGATCAGGTACGGGGTAAAGAGATTGCCTTGTGCCTGGAATCCTTTTGGGCCGGAATGCGCCTGCCCTTCTCTCCCGAGCTTGTTAGAGCGCTAAATTACTTTGGGCTAGCCCCGGGCCAACTAGTGCCGAACTCATGGAGGATTCTCCTTGGGTTCCTGGTCCGCTTGAAGTTGCAGATGATCCTCTTTGGTCTGTCCATCCTTACTTCCTCTATTATTTACAAAGGTCACCCCGGCACCCTCGCGGGCGACCCGAGGTGGGTTTACCTCTCCTTTAAGAAATGACGGGGGAGTGCAACCGGGTCGGGTGTCGTGGTCTTGCCTTCTTCCATCCATGATTGGAAGAAAAAGTTTTTCTTCGTTGGTCTGCCAGAAGGAGGGGACTGGCCCGTGCCCACCCGGTGGTCTAGGGATAGGTGCTGGCGGGGAAGCCCGTCCAACGACCCCGATGCGATGAGAGTGGCGGAGTGGGAGCCCATTCCCCGGGCTGACGTGTTGCTTTCTGAGCGGGCCCTTGGTTGGGCCGGGCTCAGCCCCTCCCAGTTCGTTGGTAAGTCAGGAGCTTGTAGGCGTTCTGTTAGGCTTGCGTTTATTTTCATCTTTGTTTGTGTTGCTGACTCCATTGTATCTTGTTTTGTGCAGAACCCATGAACATGAGCCACCTTCGAGCGGCCATGCGGAAGCAGAAGAAAGGATCGAAGGCTGGAAGGGCCAGCTCTTCTCGTCCGACGTCGGTCCCGACTCCCCCGGCAACCGTCCCACCCCAGCGCTCGAGTGCGGATCGTGCCTCGGGGCCCAGCAAGGCGCCAAGCAGAAAGCGGGTTCGGGGATAGGAGTCCCAGGCTTCGGAGATGGAGGCCGGCTCTCCGCCGTCGCCTCTCAAGCGGTTCCCCCGAACAGTCCCGCGGACCCTGGCCTCTCCGATCTTGGTGAACGAGGGGGAGCTCCATTTCGAGGTGCCCTCGGGGTTCTCCGTTGCTGACAGCTTGCTGTCTGACATGGAGAGGTCGGCCGAGGGCAAGGTCCCTCGGGGGACTCTGAAGGCGCAAATGGCGGCCATCGCCAAAGAGGCCGTGCAGGTTAGTGCTCAAATTTTGCTTGATTTTTTGCTCAGCGTCTCATCGTTCGCGAGATTTGGTGCCCCCTTTCCTTTCTGACCCCCTTCTGATTTCTTCAGGTCCTCCAGCACGTCGCTCTCATCGTCCACATGGAGGAAGAGGAAATTGCCCCGGCGATACGAGTCGCAGGAGAGCTCTCCTCTCTGGAGGAGAGCTCAAAGCGGGAGCTTGAGGCGGTGGCGGCAAGGGTCGCTGCCCTGGAGGGCGAGGTGGCGGCCGGGAAGCAGGAAATGGCGGCCGCGAAGCAGGAGGTGGCGGCCGTGAAGCAGGAGGCTGCCAGGTATTGCGAGGCCGCCCAGGCCACTGAGACCAAGCTTCAGGACTCCAAGGTGCTCGTCGGCACCATGAAGAAGTCGGCGAGCACCTTCTGGAAGGAGCTGGAGGCGGCGGTAGAGGGGGCGAAGCGAGCCGACTTCAGAGCGGAGAAGGCGGTGGAGAACTTCCAGAAGTCGGAACGTTTTTACACTGACCTAGCCTCGGCCACTACCGCCATCTGGCAAGAGGCCCTCGATGCCGTCAAGGCTAGGATGCCGGAGTTTTTTGACGACGAGCTCCGAGCTGAATATCCTCGTGGGGATGACGAGCAGGGGGATGTCCTCGGGGGCGAGGCCGGGGAAGATATGCCAGGCGAGGGCGACGCCGAGGCTCCTGTGATCGGCGCCGAGCTTCCAGAGGCTGCGCCTGACCCTGAGGCCTGAAGCCCCTCGTCTTCTTGTTTCATTTCTTTTGTTGTATCGGGAATTTTGTAGGCCTACGGGCATTTTGTAAGGCTGGGGAGCCCCCAATACCCTTGTAAAGACTTTTTATTTAGGGAATAAAACTTTTTGCAGTAATGTTTGTGCTCGTATTTTACTTTGTCGTACACATTTGTATTTGCACAGTACTGCCTTCGTTTTATGTCGGTTCTTTATTTAACGATCACTTGTCGAGTTGAATCTGTTCGTTTGCCAAGTGTGCAAAGACTGACGGGAAGACGGTATCTCCATGGCCCCGAATTCGAGGTTGAGATCGCTCAGACGTAGATAGACCGGGTGCCTCTTGGTGAGGTTTTTTGTTCCTTAGCCATGTGATGGGCAGGAGGCTGCCCACTGGGGATGTGCCGAGCAGGGAGAAACTTGGCGGCCTCGCATCGAGGGCTTCAGATCCTCAGCGTTTGTTGGTCAGGAGGATGACTGCTGGGGACGCGCCGAGCAGGAAGGGGCTCGGTGGCTTCACGATGAGGGCTTAAATCACTGGCGTTGTGGAGTAGGGGAGCTACCAGCCAGGGATAACCGACCAAGGGCAGGCCCGGCTGCCTCTTGCGAGGGCTTTTGATTCTTAGCGCGGGTGGGGCCGTAAGTGGCCTACTAAGGACGGGGCGAGAAGGGTTGCTGCCCGGTGCCTCTTGGCAAGAGCTTTGATCCCTGGTGTGTTGGGATAGGGAGCTACCAGCCAGGAATAACCGAGCAAAGGCGGGCCCGGTTGCCTCTTTCGAGGGCTTTTGATCCCTGGTTTGTTAGGATAGGGAGCTACCAGCCAGGGATAACCGAGCAAGGGCGGGCCCGGTTGCCTCTTTCGAGAGCTTTTGATTCTTAGCGCGGGAGGGGCCGTAAGTGGCCTACTAAGGACGGGCCGAGCAGGGTTACTGCCCGGTGCCTCTTGGCAAGGGCTTTGATCCTTAAGGATGGCCGAGCAGGGTTGCTGCCCGGTGCCTCTTGGCGAGGGCTTTTGATCCCTGGCGTTGTGGGGTAGGGAACTATTGTCTAGGGATGGCCGAGCAGGGTAGCCGCTCGGCTGCCTCTTGGTGAGGGCTTTGATCTCTGGTGTGTTGGGGTCGGGGAGCTACCACCCAGGGATAGCCGAGCTGGGCAGCCGCTTGGCTGCCTCTTAGTGAGGGCTTAGATCCTTAGCACGGGAGGGGCCGTAAGTGGCCTATTAAGGATGGAACGAGCGGTGAAGCTGCTCGGCCGCCTCTTGGCGAGAGCTTTGATCCCTGGCGTTGTGGGGTAGGGAACTACCAGCCGGGGATAGTCACTCGGCTGCCTCTGTGTGAGGGCTTAGATCCCTGGCGTTGGGATAGGGAAGCTACCAGCCAGGGATAGCCGAGCGGGGTAGCCGCTTGGCTGCCTCTTAGTGAGGGCTTAGATCATTAGCACTGGAGGGGCCACGGGAGGCCTGCTAAGGATGGACTGAGCAAGGTAGCCGCTCGGCTGCATCTGTGTGAGGGCTTTGATCCCTGGTGTTGTTGGGTAGGTGAGCTACCAGCCAGGGATAGCCGAGCGGGGTAGCCGCTTGGCTGCCTCTTGGTGAGGGCTTAGATCTTTAGCACGGGAGGGACCGTAGTTGGCCTACTAAGGATGGACCAAGCAGTGAAGCCGCTCAGTTGCCTCTTGGCGAGGGCTTTGTTCCCTGGTGTTGTGGGGTAGGTGAGCTTCCAGCCAGGGATAACCGAGTAGGGTAGCCGCTCGGCCGCCTCTTGGTGAGGGCTTCAATCCTTGGCGCTGAAGGGGCCGTGGGATGTAGCGAGGCGGTGGTCGGCAGTGCCGACGCAAACGGAGTCTTCTCTCCCCCTGTAGGGGTCCCAGTCCCGAGGCGGGGGAGCGGCAACCTGGGGATCTTGCCCCGCCGCTTGGACGCCGATGAGCGCCTCCACGACGGACGCGAGTCGGTCTATCCGGCCGGCAAGGACGTTGATGGCATTCGGCGGAGGAGGTTCGTCCGTGCCTTCGTTGAGGGGGAGGCGGCGGCTGGTACTTCGATCATCGTGATGATCGCTCGCCATCAGGTTGAGATCGGAAGATAAACTTTTGTTTTTGTGGAATCAAGGTCTTCCCATAGACGGCGCCAGCTTACGCGACCTGAATCACGCCAAGATGTTACCTTCCGTTGATCTGCCGACGGTGGCAATAAGCGGCTGAGATTGGATCTAGAGGCTGTCGCTGCTGAAGCGTGTAGATCTCAATAGGTTTGAGGTTGGTTGGGCCGAACTACCTGCAAGGAAGTCCCGGAGTGGTTGAACCACCGAGGACCCTCCGACGGTCAAGTTAGAGAGGAAATCCGAGCAGAATAACGGCTTAGTGGAGTAGAATGGCTTACTTGAACCGTCTGAAGAAAGAGTTTATATAGCGGTGGCAGCAGGCAGGGCAGGCGCGAGAATCACGCCGGCCGTTACGCTCCCGACGTCACGCCCGCGTGATGAGCAGGATCTCCTATTAATGGCGAGACAGGCTCGTTAACGGGGGATCGTGATGGCGTGGAACGTGGGATGTGGCCGGCGGATATCTCGCGCTTGGCGAGATTCGCGAGATGGCGGTTGCGCCTGTGAGCGGTGCGGTTGGTCGGTTGATGAGACCGAGGAAGACGACCTCGGCGGGAGAGCTCGCGGACGAGCGGGAGGGCCGAGGTATCTTGGTTCTGTGGTAGCCCGGAGACGAGCTGTGAGGCCGAGGAGGCCAATTGTGCAGGGGGCTCGGAGGTGAGCCAGCGCTTGTTTGTGAGACGGGCACAGTAGTGGTCTGGTCGGCCACTGTATGTCCTTTCTTGCATACTCTGGGACACGTCATCTGCCACGTGTCATGATGTGGAAGATCACTGATATCGAGTATCATCAGGATTCGTCACCGGGTTACCTACGTATCAGCATACCCTATTTTCCTAATGAAAACTTATTTGTTTTATATGTAGCTTATATTGTTTGTTTATCTGCATAAAATTAATAAACATTGACCAAACTGCATCAATATCATGGAATCAAATAACACAACACAGACAGAAAATGAGAGGGGTATATATTTTTGGGGGACATAAGAAAGTAAGGGGCTGTTAGGTCGCAAAATTATGAAATTTGGATTCTAAAATGGTAGGGTTGAAAATTTCTGGATTTGGTAATTTGTTATTAGGTTGGTATTGGATTCCTAGTATTGGATAATCTTTGTTTGGTTGGTGGAAAAATAGTGGGATTTGAATTTGAGGATTTTAGAGAGAGAAAAAGAGATGATTATTAAATAAATAAAGTATCCGGGTCTCGTCTAAAAGTACAATAAATGGTGTCAAATCCTTGCAAATTCTCCAATTTTTTTAGGATTCCAGGGTCCTTGTTTTGTGGCGGGCCCCCTAAAAAACCAAAGGAATCCTACAAATCCAAATCTCACAACCAAACACAAAATTATGGAATTCTCTCAAATTTTTTGATTCCGCAATCCAATTTTTTTATAAACTTGCATCCAAACAGACCCTAGGCATCAAATAAATTGACATATACAAGTACCCAATTCATAATGTGTACATGGAATTTTGTTCCTAACAAGGGGGAATTGACAAAGGCAATTTAATGGGGTTGCCTCATGATTGATTGAGATGCCGCAGCTAATTAGGTGGGGCATACATACTAAGCTAGGCCCATTAAGCTCATCTTTAAATTGGGATGTACTTGGTGCATCCATAGGGTGGTTGTTTAATCTAAGACCTTAAGTTTAGGGTTGGCAATGAATGAGTTAATGCTACTAGATTTTATCTACAATTATAAAATTACTACCAACATGAAAATAAAATTAATGCTCGCTCGCTTATGCTCCGCTTCTTATACGGAGTACAAAATAATGAAAAAAACATGTGTACAGCTAAATTCACATGTCAAATGAACCGTATAATTAAGGTTAGGAAAAAACACCCCCCACTGCACTACATTCATCATTGGGTAATAATGTATCATGCAGTCCTAAACATTTAATAATATATAGTTAGGGACAAGATAAAAGAATATCACAGCATAATTATCCTCTGGTTCAATTTTATATGTTCTGGGGGCTTGGTAAACTAAGAATGCTGATTTTGTTGAGAACGTGTCTCGTATCCGTATGTGTCTATGAGCCATTTGGGCCGGGTCTGGTATGAGCCATCGATAGATGTCAGGGTTGAAATGCTATATCTGGAATGTCTATTATAATCTTGAATCAAGTACACCACGAGCAAACCCTAAGAGATTTCTCTCAAATCTCTCTAGATCTAAGCCGTCGTCCTCTTAATGCAATAGTCTCTCTTTTTGGCAGCAAAAAATACATATGAGAGGTCCTCTTATATAGGCAAACCCTAATCTTATAGAAAACGGGAGATAAATCTTATTTTACCAAACATAGACTCGACCAGATCTGCCGACGTCAGGCGTCTTACCCACATTTTGGCAGACGTCTGTCGACACTCTATAAATCTTCATCTTCCAAAAGAAGACGTCTGATCCACACCCGGCAAGACGTTTGCCTACGCTTTGAATTGGGTTTGGTGACTTCTATAGACGTTTGATGACCCGATGTAAATTCCATAATTTCAACTAACCACAAATCACAACTTGCATGTGCGCGTGCACCTTATTATATTATTTAGTAAAGTTAATTTTATACACTCGCTAATTTGTATTAGTTTCCAATGTTTGTATATACATTTATAGGTCATTCCTACCTTAATACAATATGTTAAGATCCTAAATCATGAATGGGCAAAAAGCAGCTAAACGATAGGAAGATTAATGTATCTACAATTTAGAGGATGGAGATTAATATGATATGTGCCGGCCGTGCTAAAAATTGACGGATAGTTGTCTTTTCAAGTCGCCAAAATAGATATTTTCCATTGTGCAAGTTTATACCCTGCATCCACAATTAGATATGTCACCCTTAACTATTTTATCACTTAAATTTCATGAATTTTGTAATTTTAGTTTTCATAGTGAAAGTTATGAAATGTATGGCATATATAGTTCAAACTGAGTTAGATCTAAATTCTCCGATAAACTATATTCAATATAGACTATACTAATGATAAATTGTCAAACAGCTCCCGGCCCGCTCAGGACTTGTGTTAAAACTCCTGGGTCTTTTGCTCTTGTTAGAAAATCCCTGGGCTCAATTAAAACCCCTTTTATACCGGTTGTCTTTAATATCTAAAAAGTTGCTTGTAATATCTAAGCGTCTGCTTATATTATTTAAGCAGCCGGAATGAATAAAGACCTAAATGAAATACAACACATATGCTTTTGCATAAAGATTTTGAACAGTATATCCTTTCCAACACTTCAAAATTATCAGACAACTCTCCGGTGGGGCAGGGCTTTCTTGATGATACCAAATCAAATTTTGCTCATCCTTATCTCGATTTTCTGATGGAGAAATGACTCACTACGGCCGCTGGTACATGTTATTTTGCTCAAAACCATTATGATTGTCGTGCAGGTATTTCTTGATGTTGAGCAGATTCGCAAAGCTCAATTCCTATCTGCACGATGTTGATGTATGTATATCTTTGTAAACACGTATCATGTTTAAATTTTAAGATTATTTTAACATAACGACCCAAATCAAATTACCTAACCCTAGTTAACGACACCTAGGCATGAATTTACCAAAACATGAGGGGACCATTGCTTGATTTGAGGAGGGGATTTTGGAGAAGAAACCATCCCAAGCTAAAATGGGAAAACAAAAAGGATTCGTTCCCACCATAATAACAAAGAGGAAAAGGGTGGGGCCCACAACTGGTGGCTGGCCACTCAACCGACGATGGGTGGGTCCCACACTCACCCTCTCCTACCACTCACATGGCTCCCAGCGTGAGTTTAGGCCAAATTGACGCCCACGTATAACTCTCTCTCTCTCTCTCTCTCTCTCTCTCATGCATATATTAGTCTTATTAAAAAATTTCTGCTAAATATATTTTGTTTTATAAATAACAATTTGCTAGCTAGATTTCAATATGTAATGGATGAAAAATGAGGTCACCAGCTATATTTGAGTGGTTGTTTGACCCTCGCGCTGATCTCTAATATGGCTTATGTTAATCACATGTATTCGTTGACATCATAACAGGATTTTCAATCTCGACCATATGAAGATGCTACGATGAAAATGACACGGAACGTGAATTTAGCGTAATTTATTAATGAATTTTGTTTCCGATGATGCAAGACTTTGAAGTTTCAAACATTACCCTTTGGTCTGTTTATGGCATTCAATTTTCATAGCCATGATAATGTATGATGGTATTATAAGAAATATTTTAAAAAGATTATAGTAAGATGAAAAACCAGTAAGTTTAGACCTCGAGATGATATTGATGCCATGGCAACTTTGTCAAGATTTAAGTGGTCAACTTCTTTACAGGACAAATCAAATGTACTTGAATCCAAAGATAAATGAATCTTTGACCTCCCATGTCATAAGCAATAAATTTTTGCGTCATGTACTTGGTAAAATTTGAATTCATGGCCTCTTACATCTCCCTTCACAAATTTAGCTTACAAAGTGTTGATTACATGAGCATCCAAAATAAAAGAAAAATAAACCATTTCCACAGAAAGATAGCAAGATTAACCAAAAAAAGCAACTATGTAATTAAGGTGATTGTGAGATTAAGCATTTGAGGTTAGTCAAAAAAGAGTGACGACTCCTAGACATCATTAAATTTTTTTTTTATCAAAAATATGTATATTTCATGAGTAATATTCCTTTCATTCTTGTTAATAAGAAAAGGCTTTCCTTTTATAATATTTATTAACAAGACAGGTTTTTCTAAAACTAAACATCCATATTTCATGACTAAATTTCTATTATATTTACTTTCATCTGCCACGCCGTATCGCACGTGTATGAATTCTAGTTGTAATCAAGTGTGTTCGTTGGATGGCTATGATAAGGACAACCATGTGCTTTGTTGAGGATGCAAGTCGACTTCCCCAGCCGAAAGACTCCGAAACTGACCTCCGCTTGTGGGGCCCATGATGACATGGCACATTTAGGTGTTAATAATTCCAATTGTTTGAGTTAAAGTAAACCATTATTGGATTTTCTTTTTTCTAATTATGTTAGTCATATCTATATATGGAGCTGGCTTTTCGAGCAATTCCAAAGTTTAGAGTAAGTTATATTATTATTATTATCATCCAACTGTTTTATTTTTAAATTAAATTTTTGATTGCAAGACAAACCAGCCAATCAGTTGAAAATGCCATATATGGTGGTCACAATCTTGCCAATTCGATCTTTCTTGAACCATCAGCCGAAATATAATTGTAATCTAAATGCAATCAATTAGCTTCGTCTAATTATATGGTGATCATTCCAAAGTTGAGAGAATTTATTAATTCCAATTGTCTGAGCTAACCTTAATCATTGGGTTTTTTTCTTTTTCTAATTATATTAGTTATATCTATGGAGCTGGCTTTTCAAACAAGTCCAAAGTTTAGAGTAATTAAGTTATATTATTATAATCATTGTTATTATCCAACTTGTTTTCTTAAAAAGATTTCAGATTGCAAGACAAATGAGTAAACTAATTGATAATGGCATATATCTCTGCTGTTATAGGGCAAAAGAAAGAGGGTAATTTAATTTTGAAATTGATTGGTGGTCTGGGTTTTTTTTTATTCAGATAAATCAAACAAAAAAAACACCATTATTTTATGGACATTGCTTGCAATTAAATTACCACGTCGTTATTATTTTACACATGCGATGCACGTAGTTATATCAATAAAGAAAGTATAAAAATTCTAAAATTACACGCAATGCATGTGCCAAAATGCTAGTATATATATAGTAGTCACAATCTGCGCAATTTCTTTCTTGAATCACCAGCCTAGAGACCAATTATAATCCAGATGCAATCAACAATCTCAGACTAAGTATAAAGCGCAAACAGATTTAGATAAATCGATATTTCTAATGAAACCGATATTATAAGAGAATTTTATTTTTCTAAACGGTAATAGCAAGGCGGTTTTATCTTTATCATGGACTCTTGGATTTTCATAATTCCATTTACTAAGACGGGCTATATATTCTGTATTTTGGCCGTCCGGTTTAATTTTTAATTTACGCGTGTTAGCGCCGACTCTTACACGCGTCATAAACAAAAATCGATGTCCTCTAATTAGGAAGACCGCAACTTTCCAACATAAATAGGAGTTAGTTTGTCTGAAATCTTACCTATAAACTTTTTAATCGAAACTGGTATCGTTACGAGAGATTATCTTTACCGTAGAGGATCCGAATCCGAAAAGGAACAAGGCAGAGTTGGCACACGCATGGCGCAAAGCTTAATTTCCAAGAAGTTCACCTTGGCCCTTCAATTTGCCCCCACATATATATGGTGATCTTTATCCACATCAAGAATCACAAGTAGGCAGGCATGCATGCATGCATGTGCATGGAGATTGTGTCAATTAATTAAGCTCTCTCTAATATCTCTATCTCTTCCTTTTCATTTCCTCTGGCTTTGCTCCCCCCACCCCCACCCCACCCCACCCCCGCGTGGACATGCCATAAATGATGAGTCACTAGATGTTGTTACTAGTTATATATGATCTCAATCCTTTTAATTTCTTGACAAAATGATATGTCACCATGCCTTTCTTATGGTATACATCATCAATGGGAGTGTCTTGTGTTGGCTCATTGTGTGGGGCCTTGAGACTCATACTTGTCGGGTATTTGATCAATTTTTGAGGTGCTATACTCAGGATTAATCTTTTAGTTTTCATTTGAGTTGCATTTTAGAACCATGAGATTTTTGTGGCACATGCAACCATCAATAAATGATGTAGAAAAAAGCTAGAACTTTAATTGTACATGCCAACTCACGTAAGCCATCATTTATTGTCGGATATTTGATCAATTTTTGAGGTGCTATACTTAGGATTAATCTTTTAGTTTTCATTTGAGTTGCATTTTAGAACCATGAGGTTTTAGTGGCACATGCAACCATCAATAAATGATGTAGAAAAAAGCTAGAACTTTAATTGTACATGCCAACTCACGTCACATGCGGAAGGTTTAAGCAAGGGTAGGTATCCAAGTCTTACCGGATGTGCGTGTTAGTACAAGACGAGTTTGAATTGAAGTACGGTTAACCTGTAATGCAGCTAGCCTTTTCAGGTTTCGGTTAAACATCCAACCTGCATGGATATGTTAGATAGCATATAAATATATCACCACAGCTTTGAATTGCGGTGGCTAGAACTTGATTGAGAAACATCTGGAAACAATTAGGGCTTTACATATCATGTAACAAAAATCTAATAAGATCGACTGCGCTTCTATTAAAGACTTAAATGCAACGAGCGAAAGAAGTTATAACATAACGGTAAAGTTTTTCGTGGTTGAGCAAAACATATATATGCATCTCGCTTGGGTTAGCTTTATTTAAAAAGGCTCAGATGAGAAAAGTAATGGATATGAGTCACTAAAACCTTTTGGAGAAGGCCCTAATGAGAAATGAAAATGTGTGCCTTTATTGGATGGAAGCTATGGGACCTTGATTAAGATTCATACATGTCAAGAGATGCTACTTAGGATTCGTTTAAGCTTTGATTAGAGATGCATTTTTTTAACACTATGACTAATTAATTGGTATAATGAATGGGTCCACATTAATTAAATCAAGATATATACATGTTTTCATTTGACATTAATGGGTCTCAATCAATTAATTCTCTCTATGCGATCGGTATGAAACTGGGAGTTTGTTTGCTCAAATTTTTTTTAAGGGTATGAGCCTCGCTGGCTTTTTTTCCCCCCTTTTTTAATTTCTTTAAAATGGTGGGCTCCTTGTAATTCTTCTTTCTCCATGGTTTCATAAACGGTCTTCCGAACACTGCTCAAAATATGGTTTGATTATAAAACCATGATTTCATAATCATGGTTTCACACCGTTCATCCGAACTGGCCCTCAGTAGTACCTCTTTAGATAATTTAACAATCTTAATTATTAATAAAAGATTCATTTTCTTATATAACATGCACGCAACTCTGATACGCACATGTACATGGCAGGTTTTAATATACTAGAGCAACCGGCTCTAAACGACTAAACGGATGTTGCTTTTCCGCGTTCGATCGGATAATTAATATATGTGTTTTCGCCTCACGGTTAATTGTCTCCTGTTGATTGAAAAGGGTTGCAATCAAACTGGGTATAACTAAGTCTCATGCGAAGACTAAAGGGTGCACTAATGCACTCCATCTAATAATATTTGGAGCTTAGCAATGTAATTAGTTGGAGTCAATAATATTTTGACCCCAAAAAAAATACGAATTTTCTTCTGTTTCACATGCTTTAAAATCCAACTATTCCAACTTATAGAACGTTCTTTTTAAGAGGAACACTGGTAGCTAGGAGACATGTTCAACAATAAAGTCATGATTAACAAATTTGAACCCCCAAAACTAGCAAAGACTTTGCAACATGCAACTAATTTGTGATGGATACAAATTAATTTGCATGAGAGCGCAAGTCTCGGCTCTGAATATGTTCATCATATATGCATGTGTTTGTTTCGGGTTTGGTCTTTCCTTTTCTTTCAAATGCCAATTTAATCTTTATGCATATCATCGTATATTTATCTTCTTATAACTTAACATTCGGCTGTGGATCACTGACTACATTTTTTTACCTGCGGCCCTTAAAATGAGGTTTTGCAGAGTTATAAATATCTTAAGATCATAATGCTCCTTTTTTTTAAATGGAGCTCAAGATTGCCCTAATATTGCAAATTTTAGCCTCAATCACGGTCGAAGTTCATTAGGTTCAACCATCTCATTACTACAAAGAAGGGTTGCCCCTACGGATATATACGTAGAGGCGAAAAAATACCCCGTAGGTGCAAAGGCCGCAGGTGCAAGTTGAGGCCCTGAACTTACCCCTACGGTCAAATTTTTGTCCCTACGGATTTATGTGTAGGTCCTATTGCCCCTACGGATTAAGCCGTAGGGTATAAGATTTTATATTATTTACGGTTTATTTTAATAAATTACTTGGACCTACGGACATATCCGTAGGGGCATGTACTACCCCCTACGGATATATGCGTAGGTACGTATCCGTAGGGGCACAAATTCAGGATTCCTGATATTTTGCCCCTACGGATAACGCCGTAGGGGAGAGGCAGTGGCCCCTACGGATATATCCGTAGGGGCTTTCCCAACCCCCTGGCACTGAGATCAGGGGGAAATATCAGTTACTGCTGATATTTTGCCCCTACGGACATATCCGTGGGGGTAACATGTGTGCTTACGGATTAATCCGTAGGTACATATTGTCTGTAATTTTTTTTAAAAAATGGGCTGCTTGATTTTTTCCCGCCCTGTGCACAATAATATATACATCAATCAAATCATATATTGCAGTATTCATAATCGCATCTCACGCATATATATAATATACAAAAGAAACACAAAAACTGAATATGATATAAATACAAACCAATATCAATATCGTTTCAAAATGTAGTACAATGTGTATGATATAAATAAATACATGTTTCAAAAAATAAGAACCAAAAATCTACCCTAGCTCGGTCCAGCTCCACCTCTGAATAACGATAGAATAACGTGCGCCTGCTCCTCGGTCAATAAACTCTGCAATTCGTCGCGAGCGGGAGTCTGAGCGGCATGTGGAGCCGGCGATGTGGTCTGCGCAGCCGCCGTCGAGGTAGTCGCTTGCGGAGCCGCGGCTGCGGGAGTCTGAGTGGGCGGTGGAGCTACAGGAGCTGTCTGCGGAACCGCAGCCGATGTAGTGGCTTGCGGAGTCGCAGCCGAAGGAGATGCATGTGGAGGCTCGGCCGATCTACCCTGTCGCGTCTGGATATAACATGTGTAAGAAGCGTGTAAGAACTATTTATTATTCGAATTCGTATCATTATTAAGTTATTTCGAAACCCTGTTTGGATATCTAGTTTGGAAAAGCGTTGTTTATTTCAATTACATATGTATGTATGATTAATCAAACTTAAGTCTAAAACCAAATAAGCTCAAGCTACGTACTAATTATGGATATGTTGATATGTATATAATATGAAATGATATTTTACTATAAAGTAGTATACATACCAGCATCTCCTTCAACTCCTGAACGCTGGCCCTCAAGCTATCCAGTTCATGATGGACATGCCGGTCACTGGAGACGGAGGAAGTAACCGCCGGGGTGGAGTCCAACCTCATATGGGCCCTGCTAGGGCTCAATCCCCGGCCTCTCTCCCAACCTCCGTGGTGCCCTACGTGGTGCCGTCCCCGTCGCGTCTGGACCTAACGTGTGCAATAAGCGTGTAAGAACTCTGTTTTATTCGAATTCTTATCATTATCGAGTTATTTCGAAACCCCATTTGGATATCTAGTTTGGAAAACTGTAGTTTATTTTAATTAGATATGTACATGTATGATTAATAAAACATAAGTCTACAACCAAATAAGCTCAGGCTATGTACTGATATTGGATATGTTGATATCTATAATATGACATTATATTTTACTATTAAGTAGTATACATACCAGCATCTCCTTCAACTCCTGAACGGTGGCCTTCAAGCTCTCCAGTTCCTGCTGGATACGTCGCTCACTGGAGACGGAGGAAGTAACCGCCGGGGTGGAGTCCAACCTCATATGGGCCCTGCTAGAGCCCAGTCCTCGGCCTCTCTCCCAACCTCCGTGGTGCCGTCCGTGTGCGGCGTCCAGGACTGGGGTCAGCAGCCTCGAATGCTGCCTTCCCCTAGCAACTGTCAGAACATTATATTTAGCACATACTGGTCTATAAAATTGACAAGAAATACCAAAATCAAAAAATTCAAAGCCTTACCTACAGAGATAGAAGATGTGCTCCTCTGGTATCTGCATGTATCAAAATTTGAATAATATTAATTAATTTCAGTACATACATACTAACAAGGTAAACTCGCATATAGCGCTGCTTACACATATGACAGGGAGTGAACAAGCTCTTGTAGATCATCAGGCGCAAATCTAATCTCATCAAGCAGCCCATGATAATGAGTTGGACGACTAAGAGCAAAAGGAATGTGTGTATATTTATGATATAACATTCTAAATCAATATACATGCCCTATATAATATATAAACATACCTGGAGGAACGGGAGTGGCCTCTGTCCCTGATATGGACGCATCACCAACAACTAGACAATCAAACATTGACAATATAAGTAATTTTGACATAAACAGGCATGGATATCTATAATATTACATTCAAAATGGATATTAGAGAGCGCACCTGCAGTGAGAAGTAATAAAAGTATCACCCAACAAGAGTGTAATTTACAGAATCAGTTGAGACTCTTGAAAGTCATAGAAGAACCTGACCTGCACAAATCTGATGTATGCTTTCCATTGGACACTAAGAAGTCTCTAAAGGGAAAAGCCTATGTGAAAGCCATCATTAGTTCATATCAGAAGATTGATGCTGAAACAGAGAACAAGGAATGTCATTTTTTTCTTCTTCTGCCACATTACTGTCTTCTCCTTCTTCTTCTGCCACATTATTGTCTTCTCCTTCTTATTATATGCGTGTGCAAATTCAATGACTATATTGAGAATATGGATTAATAGTGGGTAGGAAAAGTATTTCTCAAATGGTTTTTGCGTCTAAAAACCATAAATTACTAAGTAATGGCATACATAATTTTTTTAGTATAAAGGTTGTTATTTTAAGTTTTCCCTTATAGAGATATGATCTAACTGCATCTATAAACTATAAGTGTGCAGAAAATTATGATAGAAACCATAAGAAAGGGTCGTAGCCATGCATAACCTTGAATCTACATACCAAATCATGCACTTATTGTCACCTTGCCTTGGAATATAAAATATCTTGGAAGACTATAAGCGAGCATTTAAATCTTGATAGCTTTTGACTTCAACATATATTTTTCTCAAGTACCATGAAATATACTTCCTCCGTATAAACCGTTTTCAGGAAGATGGATTAATAATGACAAATTATCCATTGTGGCTCACTAGGTTAGCATTTTCTCTTCTATTGACCATCTTACTAATCTGCTTGGTAAATTTATTCGGAACCGGATGCGAATCATTAAAAGACATGCATAAGAAAGAAAGTTAAAATACAGATATATAGCATACCGATACATCAAAACTTCAAAGTTGCGATGACAATCCAGAGATATTTATTTCTACACACGTGGTGCGCGTGCGAATGCGTCAGGCATCATGGACAAATATTTCAAAACATGGAAAGTATTATTCGTATAAAGTAATTAAAACTTTTAAACACATTGGGTAGATATTTTCTTAGTTGATGCAATCATATCATGAGGACTAAATTTAAGCTATTATACATATGCATATGTATTTTTCTAACCTAATATATCACACACACACACACACACACACAGAGTACACCAGGTAGGTAGAGAAATCAGGTAGCAGGATCCTGAAGAAATGGAGTCCATAGTATTGCTCATCATCATCATCCATGATCCCTTTGATAATATTTTTTCAAAGGGATCATGGATGATGATGATGAGCAATGTTATGGACTCCATTTCTTCAGGGTCCTGCTAGCTGATTTCTCTACCAAACCGGTGTTCTCAGTGTGTGTGTGTGTGTGTGTGTGTGTGATATATTAGGTTAGAAAAATACATATGCATATGTATAATAGCTTAAATTTAGTCCTCATGATATGATTGCATCAACTAAGAAAATATCTACCCAAGGTGTTTAAAAGTTTTAATTACTTTATACGAATAATACTTTCCATGTTCTGAAATATTTGTCCATGATGCTTGACGCATTCGCACGCGCACCACGTGTGTAGAAATAAATATCTCTGGATTGCCATCGCAACTTTGAAGTTTCGATGTATCGGTATGCTATATATCTGTATTTTAGCTTTCTTTCTTATGCATGTATTTTAATGATTCGCAGCCGGTTCCGAATAAATTTACCAAGCAGATTAGTAAGATGGTCAATAAATTTACCAAGCAGATTAGTTTATGGTTTTTAGACGCAAAAGCCATTTGAGAAATACTTTTCCTACCCACTATTAATCCATATTCTCAATATAGTCATTGAATTTGCACGCGCACATAATAAGAAGGAGAAGACAGTAATGTGGCAGAAGAAGAAGGAGAAGACAGTAATGTGGCAGAAGAAGAAAAAAATGACATTCCTTGTTCTCTGTTTCAGCATCAATCTTCTGATATGAACTAATGATGGCTTTCACATAGGCTTTTCCCTTTAGAGACTTCTTAGTGTCCAATGGAAAGCATACATCAGATTTGTGCAGGTCAGGTTCTTCTATGACTTTCAAGAGTCTCAACTGATTCTGTAAATTACACTCTTGTTGGGTGATACTTTTATCACTCCTCACTGCAGGTGCGCTCTCTAATATCCATTTTGAATATCGATAATATTACATTCAAAATGGATATTAGAGAGCGCACCTGCAGTGAGGAGTGGTAAAAGATCACCCAACTAGGGTGTAATTTACAGAATCAGTTGAGACTCTTGAAAGTCATAGAAGAACCTGACCTGCACAAATCTGATGTATACTTTCTATTGGACACTAAGAAGTCTCTAAAGGGAAAAGCCTATGTGAAAGCCATCATTAGTTCATATCAGAAGATTGATGCTAAAACAGAGAACAAGGAATGTCATTTTTTTCTTCTTCTGCCACATTACTGTCTTCTCCTTCTTCTTCTGCCACATTACTGTCTTCTCCTTCTTATTATGTGCGCGTGCAAATTCAATGACTATATTGAGAATATGGATTAATAGTGGGTAGGAAAAGTATTTCTCAAATGGCTTTTGCGTCTAAAAACCATAAACTACTAAGTAATGGCATACATAATTTTTTAGTATAAAGGTTGTTATTTTAAGTGCACGTGCAAATTCAATGAAAGCGGAAACTCCAGTGACAAACTTAGGTTGCATACGTTGTTGCCAATTCACATACATCCAGTCCATAACCCTGACGTACTCATGGGCCATGTTAGACTGTATCATATAAATTGTAGGTTATGATGACTATATTGAGAAATCTAAGAACGGGATGGTTACTGACAAAGGAGAAAATCCGTATATATGCTTTGTGTGTACGTTTATCGTTGAAAAAAATAAATTATCGATAATTAAAGTTAGATTTGAGGATACCCATGTATGAGTTGTATTCTATATATGTGTGTTTCGATTTATGGTTTCGCTTAAGTGTAGGGTTGTTTTTACTTAAAGAAGTTTCACCATCTACTATATATAAAAAAATGTAGCAAACTAGGACTAGAACTCATTTAACATTATCAACTAGTGAGATTTCAATGTCGAAAACTCCCTAAAAAGGAAAATTACTAAAAGGAAAAGACTCTTTGAACAAAACACATCCACTAGCAATAATATGGAACTGAGACTCGATCAAGATTCTCTGGACTAAAAAATTCCAAGGAATTGCTATTTGAATTACGTTAATTTGGAACACGATCGTTGTAAGTTGTACTTTCCAGACTTGTGCCATGCCCATGAGCACACAAACTTCTCCCCAATCACAAATCCCAGTCCAGATTGGTATTCAAAATTTATTTAATTAGTTTGTGATCCACATCATTGATTCGTTGCTTGAGGCATCAATGTAGGCACAAATATCACTGAAACAGCCTAAATCACCATATGAACCGGTTATCGGTTTCAATTCCACCAGAATTAGAATTTCATCCGAACAACTTTCACACAGTAATCGGAACCTGGTCAACAAATTTGTCATGCCCGTTGTGGTTTTACTTATGTACAGTACTTCCACAAAATACGTGCTGTCATTTCTAAATGGAAGTTTCTCAGTGCCACCATAGTAGCAGAAGATGGAATTGTTTATCGCAACTAGATTATGCTAAGCCTCGGATAGATTAGGCAAACATGATCTAGAAGAATATAATTAGCAGAGGAAAAATATAATAAAACAAAACAAAGCGTAGCAAATAAGATAAAATAAAATAAAGATATATAAAATAAAAGAGAAATAAGTTTTCGAGAGGAGAGGTGCAAGATATCATGTGCCCCGAAGAAAAGGAGGGCAAAAACAGTGTTGGCATTCATAAGAGGAAAGCTAGACTAACAAGAAGAAACATTACAAATATTACTATGTTTATGAATTATCACAGAAAATCAACCCAGAATCTGCAAGAAAATCAAAAGAATGGCTCAAATATGAGACGGACAAATATCTTTTCCTCTCTTATCTTTTCTTTTTGAAAACAAATACCAGAAGATGTTGACTTTCTGGATAGATAGGAGTGGATATGATAAAAACATGTAAAGGGTGCATGGAAGTGCTAACAGAGACTCTTTGTTGCAACTTTATAGTAAACGGAACAATAACTGGCATATTCAAGTTAAAAGAATTGAAAGAATAATGAACATGGCTTACAAACTTGGGTGAGAACGATGTGACACTCAGGAAAACATCTAAAAGACAAATTCATAAATGCGGTTAGGCCAAAACCGGACTAAATCCTGCCATGCGACTGATATTCCTTGATGTAGAAGTAAATATAACTGTGGCACACACGCACACATGCACACAAAAACTATGGCACAAACAAGTGGAAATATGCAAATAAACATGCATGCATGCAGACATTAAAAGATTAATATAACAGAGATGTCTACTGATGATTTGTAAGATGTTATCGCAGGTAGGACAACTGCCAATTCTATGGCTTGTGGCCACCAGCGACTGCTTTCTCACCACAGTAAAAATAATGAGGGACTATAACATATCATGAATTCGATATGCACCGTGATTTCATAGCATATGTCTATTAACCTATAATGTACAAGTTCTCGGCGTTGATTGCAGAGGTGCATACAGTCTGAACTAGTAAATATACGTAAGAAGGAAAAAGAAGAAACGATTCATAAATATGGTTGGGTCAGAAACAGACTTAGTCACTGGATGACATATAACTGATATTCCTTGATGTAGAAGTCAATACACCTTTGATAACAAACTCATTCTTTTTTGGGAGATATATGAATAACCGACTCTGACCCTCAGCATTCCATTGAACACATGGAAATCCATCGTATCTCATATCCAGCCACCTCACTTCACCGATCCTATGATCGCCCTCTGGAGGACGCACAGCCCTAGCCGCAGCCCCAGCCCCAGCCCCAACCCTAGCCCTAGCCGCAGCCCAGCCCGCAGCCCCAGCCCGCAGCCCCAGCCGCACCCAATAAAAAATTTGATAAATTGACCCTTCCCCGACCCCGACCCCGACCCTACCCCGACCCCGAACCCGACCCCGCAGCCCAGCCCCTGCCCCAACCCTAACCCGACCCCGACTGCGACCGCGACCCCAGCCCAACCCCAACTCGCGCGCCATGAACCCTAAGCCCAAAATAATCCAATAAATTCTTTAACTTACCTCGAGATTTACTCACCCGAACGGCTGCTGGGCCTGGGGCGACGACCTGAACGGCGGTGGCGACGACCTGAACCGCGGTGGCGACGAGAACTGCAGTGGCGACGAAACCGGCGGTGGCGACGAGGAGAACAACCTTGGCGGCGACGGCGTGGCGATTTGGGACTTATTTTCGCGCGCGATCGAGAGAGAGAGGGAAGTGAGCGTAGGCGATCGATCTGGGATTTTGTTAAATCGATATTTACTTGCCCCTACGGACATATCCGTAGGTCCTTTGTTTGCGCCTCCGTAGGGGCAAACACCTAATTAAAAATTAATATTTTTATTCTTGGACGTCTTTGCCCGTAGGGGCAATCTTTTAGACCTACGGATTAATCCGTAGGGCCAAGTTATTTCTGCCCATACGGATTACAATATCCGTAGGGGCAACCCCTCTTTTACTAGTGTCTGTTCATTACAATACGAACAATAAATTACTCCATCAGTTTCTATCTCACACGGCAAAACAAGGCTTTTAAATGAATTCTTACCGCTTTTACCGGTATAATCGTATTTGGGTTGAGCATTATTCATTTATATTATATCACACACGCTAATCAAACAATTATTCCAATCATAAAGGCTAATACACACAACAATATTAATATTAAAACCATAACCCTAGCTATGACAACTACCAACTAACTAAAAATCTCTTTCCTGCCAACTATTCGTCGAAATGCATGCACACATGTCTTCGTGTCATTAGCTATCCCCACACATATATTAAATGCATGCATATATTATTTGGCCACACTATCTTAGTTCATATGTCTAATGATTGATCTCTTCCACTCATTTGGTCTCCCTCAAATCTCATTTTGCCAACCAATTCACAACTTAATAATTGAGTTTCTATCATGCCTTGCATTTTGCTTGTCTATTTATTTATTTTTCCCCAAGGGACCCGGCCCATGTGAGCTAAGAACACATGCATGTGCTTAGAGTCCCTCTCTAAAGATAACATGGGGATGTTTTCTTCTAGTTGTTGTCAAATTAATTCTTCTTCGTTTTTTTGAAGCCTGTTTACACCTTATAATTATCTCTTGAGTAGACATTCTTTTCAGTATTTAAAATGAACTATATATATGTAATATATATAATTGGTATAATTTTTGTTGTGTGGCAATTTATAATACTATCCGTTTGGAATACGAGAAGATTGCGCTGGATTCTCTTTGTTTAGGTGCCGAAGCACTCTAGTTTTTGTGGCATTAATATTTTTGTTTCAATTATTCCTCTAAATATATATTCTTCATAAAAAAAAATATTATGAAGACATGTGCCGAAGCACACATGTCTTCATAATATTACGTGACATGCTTATGTGATATTAGGCGATCGAGCCATTGATTATGAAAGGACACCATGTGCTTTAGACAATATCATGATGCAACCCTCATGTGTTTAGACAACCATAATAGGGGACTAGATATAGAATTAATTGTCTTGCTTGTTCATCTCCTATACATCTCAAGATCACACTCTACGTACGTACTGTGTGTGACAAAAAAGAAGAAGATAACGTTCTAATATGAAACACCCATGCAAGACAAAGGGAAATAATTTCTATATGTTTAATTTGAGTCAAGTATCTCATGTGGGGGGGTTGCAATACATGTGGGATTACACAAGTTTGCTTGCTTGCACTTAAAATGAAACAAAAACTTATGCTTCAAATTTTAGTGATCGAGCTTGGACAAGCCACACATTTGGAAAAAGGTTACCGAACCATAATATTTGCTTACATGATAATAGTAGTGAAAGATATGAGTGTTATATATATATATATATGTCCCATTATGGCCTTAGTTCGTAACTTAAGAGGACACATGTGCTTACAAAATTAGCCGATTTAAAATATAGATGTGCATAAACCCATATTTTGATCCATTAAAATACATGCACTTTGAAAATTTGGATGATGGTGATGTCCGTTCTTTTATTTTAGAAAGGACTACTGCACCTATATAGAATAATAGAATAAACAGAGTAATATTTATGATATGCACGCGCAGAAAAGACGAATAATAACTTGAGAAAAATAAATAGCATGAAACATGAGAAATGCCAGAAAAATGCATGAATTTTGGTTTCGCTTGCTCAGAAATCATGCGAGTGGTCAAAATCTAAATATTTTTGCGCGGTTGTTTGGCTTCACGGGTTCATGTGCTTGGTGACTAAGTTTGCTTGCTTGCACTTAAAATGAAACAAAAACTTATACTTCAAATTTTTGCGAGCACATCTTCTTCACCATTTTTTATTACTCCCATCTAGCTTATCTAGAGTCTCAGATCATTTCGGATAAGGTCCAAACCCGTTTCCGTTGTATCGTTTTTATGATTGCTTTGCTTTTTTGGTTGATTGAATTTGGGCGTTGGAATTAGATGAAACCGACGGCGTTGTTGGGGGAGGTGATGACGACTCGGATCAGGGCGGTAAAGGCGGATCAGACGCCGGAGGAAATCAAATATTTCTAAATTATAAACCCTAACCCAAATTAGATTTTTTCCCAAACCCAACCCACAGCCACGACCCGACTCCCTGAACTAAGCCCAAACCCTTTCCCTCTACCCTGCCCGAACCCGAACCCGGCCCGACCCGTTACACCTCACTCCTTTCTTCTTCTGCTCTCTCGCCTTCTTTCCCACCTCTTTCCCCCACGACCCGTTCCTCCTCGTCCCAACGTCCTCGCGCCCACCTCCACGACAACCGTGCCCACTCGCTCAACTACCCCGCGAGATCCCCTCGCCAAACCTCTCCATCTCCTCAATATCTCCTGATGGAGGCACTTTTCAGATCTCCCTCATATGTTGTCTTCCGTCGATCTCCCGGTGAACTCTGGAGGGGATCCCCCGTTGAATTTGGGTCTCAGTGGGTTTTGAGAAGATTTGGTAGTTGGAGGAGTTAGACGCCAGGTACCTGCAAAGAAGTCCCGGGATGGTTTGTCACCACCGAGGACCCTCCGACGATCAAGTTACTACTAGATCCGAGCAGCGTAACGGCTAGGTGAAGTAAAAATGGCTTACTTGACTCTTCTGTGATGGGAGTTTATATAGCGGTGGTGGCATGCAGCAGCAGACGCGAGAATCTTGCCAGCAGTTACACTCCCGACGTCACGCCCGCGTAGAGAGCGGATCGCCCATAAATGGGGATCGTGGAGGCATGGAACGCGGGATGTTGCTGGCGGAGAATCCGCGCATGGCGAGATTCGCGGAGCTGCGGTTACGCCTGTGAGTGGCAGAACTGGTCGGAGGGCCGAGGGATACAGCCTCGGCAAAGGGGCTCAGGGACGAGCGAGAAGGCCGAGGAGACTTGGTCTGGCGGCTGCCCGAGGCGAGCTGAGGGGCCGAGGAGGGCTAGCATGCGCTGGTCGGACGGGTACAGGGGTGGCATGGCCTGCCTTTGCGAGCCCTTCCTTCTGAGTTCTGGGACGTGTCGCCCGCCACGTGCCCCGATCTTGAGGGTCGCCAATATCGAGCATTATCATCTCCCCTCCCTCACGCTACCCACGAGACCCGCTCCTCAACGACCACAACGACGAAGTCCACTCCCCTCAGCGCCCTCCGCGATCCCCTCGCCTGTATCTCTTCACTCTCATTAACCTCCTCACTCCTCTCGATCGCTTCACTCGCGAAGCCCTACCTCTCGAGCTCCTCATCTCCGCCAACGAGCGCAAGCCCACCAGCAGCCCCAACTCAACCCCATCGCCCCACCTCGTCGCCTCCACCAACCCACACCCGAACACTCATAGCCATCCACTGCACCCTTTCCGACGAGCATCGCTTCCCGAGCCCCTCCAATACCATTCCCCTACCTCACCCCAGCATCTCGTCTCCTCCGCTGACCGCGAGGAACTACACCGCCGGCCTCCAACAATACCGTCGATCTCCTCCTCGTCACCAACACAACACCACCTCCATCATCACCATCGCTGCCTCCTTCGCTGACTCGTCGTCGCAACCCCCACTGCACGGAGGCCTACTTCATCAACTCCACCAAGCTTCCCCTCTCTCACAACCTAGCTCCATCCCTCGTCGCGACCACCGCCGAGCACAACCTCCATCGAGACCATCACCTTCACCACTGGCCATCTCAATCTCGCCTCCACCGCGGCCACAACCACCCCATCACCAATCATCGAGGCCACGCCACGAGCTCGGGCCAGAGCCGAGACAAGGCTCGTTGCTGCTGCTGCTGCTGCTTGCGTCGTTGTCATTGCGTTATGATCGTGCCATTGCTTCCGTCGTCGTCATCACGGTTGTGTCCCCGGTCATCTTCAGGCAAGTTCATACTTGCTTCACATGCTACTTTATTCATATCGATAAGTATACAGAATATAGAAAAATACAATAGCAATTTTACTAATAGGTCTTGATAAATTTGACAATACTATTTAGGACATAATTAAGCTTGCTATGTTATGACTAACGGTATATAGAAACCGTGAAGTAATTTTCGTGCAGGCCAAATAATTGAATCGACTTTTTGACCGTTAATCGGTTGCTAAACTTATGTGTTTAATACGGAATCCGATGTGTAAACCTAATCAAACATGGCGGAACTCATTATATTTAGACCCTAACACTGTTAACAAATGGTATGTATAAATTTGATGGCAAATCGATGTCATTTTCCCGCATAAGTGACGCTCTAACTTTAATACCGAAACTTGGGTTTTACCGAACACTTGATACCGTTGACTTCATAATTAATTCCAGAAAAATCCAATCGCAGCGTGCCTGGGTTCGTTGCGCAGGGTACAACATAATATTTAACACGACATGTAGCTTTACTGTCATATGTACCCTCTGAATATCGAAAACAAAGAACTTACCTGACCTTGGACCGCAGTACAGTGCAGGAACTTACCCCTTGACATGCTTTTTACACCTGAAACCTTAATGTTTAATTGTGATAGTGTGCGGATCCAATTACCTATGCGTAGATAATCATTTTAGCTTTTCAATGGTACCAGTTTCACTAAATTCCAGTATTATTTGGTATTTAAATCATATTTTTAACGGCTGGCATGTACGACCGATTTCTGTCATTTCAGCTTGCACCCTTCATCAGTAATCTGATCATAACTCCGAAACCAAGATGATTATTGTTGATCCGTCCCCTATGCTGTAAAGTTAACTCCCAATAGGGTCGCCTAATTATGCTCCCAATAGGGAGTAAAACGTGTTACGAAACAGACTTCCAGTTCAGAAATTGGATTTCCAGCAGTAAGCACTTAAAATGAAATGACCATAACTAGCAAACCTGGGACCCGATTGACACGAAACTAATTTTTCTGTATAGATAATTAAATACACTGCCTACTCCTTTTATATCGTTTTGCTTAATTATGTACGTGTGATTTTATATAATTTTCTATTCCAACCGACACCGGTTGCTCATATATTTCTGGCAGTGTATTTACTATATCCCCATCATGTGTATGATTGTCATACTCTTGTAAATAGTGTTCATTTGTATCGATAACCTAGTGGCCATATTGCATTACTAAGTGATAAATATTAGTGATTGGATTGTGGCAAGTACGTCAATGTAAAAGCGTGAATGAATAAGTGAAGTGACATGTACTTGTACACAATCAGCGGAACCAGTTAATTATTTCATTATCGACGTCTATGGAGCATATAAGAGTGTAACTATAACCGGTATGGGACGATTATGGAACCACTTATATTAGTGCCATAGGTAAGACGTCAAATCCTGTCCATTTATTTTGGATACCAGTCGAAACATGCTTGATGGAGATCATGTCTCCAGTTCTCGCGTAGACTTGTCATGGAGCGACTAGTATTTGGATTCATGGTCGGTGTTTGATGTAGACCACGGGTGTGGGGTAGTTTGAGTGTGCGTTCGATCAACGGAATCTCAGGAGTCTCACTGGTGGCATTTATAGCGATTTCGGGAGTCGTATGAATGATATTACTGATTATTAGCGAGCGTGATTCGAGCCCGTGTTCCCTTGCCCCTGGGGCCTATCCTTCGGTTGGAGATACTCCTGCGGTGGTTGACGCTCACACTTGGACTAACGATAGGTTTAGCGACCTGTACATTGAGACTTAGAGACTGATAGCTTTAATGATGTTTCCCCCAATCAGAGCAAAGCTCTGTTTGAATTTCAAAATTCAAAAATTGAAGCAACGCTTCAGATTCCTTACGCTGCGCGCAGAGCGCCACGTGTCTAAAGCAGACACGCCAGCGTCAGGAGCGTTGCGCCCAAGGCAGCGCATCCCCAATCAGAGCAAAGCTCTGTTTCAAAATTCAAATTTTAAAATGAAGAACGCTTCAGATCACTTGCGCTCTGCGCTGCGCTCCACATGTCAAACACAGGCGCGCTAGCGCAGTTGCGCTGCGCGACACGTGTCAAATGCAGGCGCGCTAGCACCAATTGCGCCAGCACTGGAATTTAAATAATAAATTATTAATTAATCAGAATTAAAATTCTAGAAAGGTCTTTCCAATCTTATTAAAATAAGAAGATTGTTTTCTGTAAAACAAAGGCCTTAGGATCAAAGATCCAACGGTGGGGAAATATCCCCAGATCAATCAGAGAAAAATCTCTGTAACTAACTTAACAAATCAATTGGCCCTATATAAAGGCCCCTAGACTCCAAGTCTCACACATATAGACAGAAGAGAGAGAACCCTCTGCAAACTTTGAGAAAAAACTCAAAGAGAAAGAAAAGGCAAGCCTTTGAAGAAAGAAAATCATCTTCTTCATCTATAAAGGTAAAGAATTTAATTCTTGAAGAACAAAGATGAAAACATCTAACAAAAAGAAGAATTCTCTTCTAAAAAGATCAAAGATCTAAGAACAAGATCAAGATCTTCAAAATAAAAAGATCTAATCATAAAAATTTAAAGAAGTAATTTACTTCATTCTTAGATCATTTGATCTATAAAGGAACAGCCTTTTGTTGAGAACAATAACTTCGGTTCTTGAATCTTGAGGTAAAACCTCTTTTGGGAAAACAAACAACTTGTTCTTTGATCTTAATTTGATCAAGATGCGCTCTGCGCTATTGGACAGTGCCTTACACTTTTGAAATGCGCCTTTGCGCTTCTTGGACTGGCGCACGTCACCAGAACGCGCCACGTGTCAACCACAGAACAATTTGCGCATTGCGCTCTTAAATACAGCGCATTGCGCTCTTGGAGTGGCGCACTGCGCCAGAACGCGCCACGTGTCATTCACTGGCGCAGCGCACTCAGAAAGCGCAGTGCGCTAACAGACTTGCGCTTAGCGCAGAGCGTGACACGTGTCACCTCCGTATGCACTAGCGCATGCGCTCTTTGATTGGCGCAAAGTGCCTGACAAGCCACTGTTGGGGTAAAAATTTACACCCCGGTTGACCAAGCCAAAATCAAAGTCAACCCCAACCCAAGTGGGCCCAAGCCCAGATCCAGTGGGCCCATGCCCGGGTTGAGCCCGACCATGAAGCGGCCGGCCTCCCCCACACCAAGATAAAAAAAATTTGTAATAAATAATTTTGTTGCATTTCTTTTATTTTATTTATGGATAAATGTAAGAAAAATAGGCATAAAGCCAAATTTTTGTAAAGCCCGTGGCTTATGTGCAAAAAGAAATGGCACATGAGCCATGGAATAGGCAAAATGCCATTTTTGTGAAGCCCAAGGGGCTATGTGTAAAGTGTATAGCCTATATAGGCAAAGATAATGAAAATATCTCATAACTTTTTCTCTCTCCAAAAAAGTTTCAGAGCTGAGCTCTTTCTTCCTTCTCCAAGGTTCCAAAACCTTCTTCTTTCTTTTGAATTAAATCAAGAGTTTTACTCTTCCTTTTTCAAAACAAATTAGTTTTTCACCACAAAACCCATCAAGGGGAACTCAGATCTTCCATCAGATCTCAAAAAGAAAAGATTTTGAAATCCCACATCTCTTGATCTTCAAGATCCAGCTAACAGAGGAGGAAGAAGAAGAACATCTTTCACTAAACCCTCAAAAAAAAAAGAAGAAAAACACATTCAGGAGTCCAACTCCTCTCTGATATCTCTTCTGAGAAATTTTTTTAGGCTAAAAGCCTGTTGTGCCTCACCTGCGCGCTTGCGCAAGTGCGCAAGGCGCCCGCGTGCCGACACGTGGCGCGCGCGCCTGCGCAAGTGCGCAAGTGCGCAAGTCGCCCGCGTGCCGACACGTGGCGCGCGCGCTTGCGCAACTGCGCAAGTGCGCAAGTCGCCCGCGTGCCGACACGTGGCGCGTGCTTGCGCACCTGCGCAAGTGCGCAAGGCGCCCGCGTGCCGACACGTGGCGCGCGCGCTTGCGCACCTGCGCAAGTGCGCAAGGCGCCCGCGTGCCGACACGTGGCGCGCGCGCTTGCGCATCCCTTGGATGTCTTTTCCCCCTCTTTTTGTGTACATATATACATATATACATATGTATACAAATTTATACATACACGTACTCCACGACACTGTCCCTGTTAGAAAAAAATTTCTAACGGGGCGCTGCCCCGCACCCCGCAAGGGGGCTGCTAGCCCCCTTGACCCCCAGCCCGCTATCCGGGTAGCGGGACCCCCGTAAAAACTCTGCGTGGCTCCCGATATATCCAAAACCCCCTTTCAAAACACACGTATACTGCACATTGAGTTCGCATGACCAGTTTAACCCGTTAATCGGAGGTTCCCTCGCCCCAAAGGCGATGGGTAATTAACGGCAGCTTAGTCCGCGGCTGCCGGAGATTCGGATCCCCACAATCATTAAACCCCGGCCTACCCTAGGCCGGGGGAATCTGTAGTACGCCTGACAAGCGCGCGCGTATTCCCATCTCACTGGGGTGACGAAAAACACCCTACAGATTCTGGCACGCCCGGTGGGACCAATCTCTCCTCCCATATTTCGGGTTAAACGTTCATACGAACTCAATCAATATACATATCGATTGCCTATACTGAAATGATGTTTTTTTTCCATGCAGCAATCAACCTTCGACGACAATGTCTCCCCAGACGAATTCAGCTTCCAACGTGACCCCGATTCCGTACGTGGTCAAGATCAACGCTCGTGTGGTTCTCCCCGCAAGCCTCAGTCGACAATGGGAGGAGCCGCCCCGCCAGTTTGGCTCTGTCATCATCTACCCTGCCGGAAGCGCTCACCTGGCAGAGATCCCGGCGGAACAGGTGGCCAAGCCGGTCTCAAGGGGTAAGAGGCCGAATGTCGTGATCGCCAAGGCACCACAACTGAAACTCAAGACGCTATCTGAACGACTCCCTGGCGCTCTAGCTGGGGGCAAGACTTCCGATGCGAAGGGCAACATCAAATGTTGCGGACAAGCTCAGGCGATGACTCTAACAAATGCACAATCGGGCGTATCTTTAAGGCCCTCTATCAACCGGTCTGCGACATCTTCCCAAAAAGTCGAAGTCTGCCAGGTGCTTAGAACAGAAAAGTTAAGGCAGAAGCGGCTCAGGTATCGAGCCAACAAGAGGGCCAAGGCTTCGGCCAAATGGAATCATGTGAAGTTCCAAGTGCAGGGTTTTCCCGTGACGACGGCTAAGTCGGACGTAAGAATCAGCAATTCCTTCGAGCCTCTGAAGTGGGTTCAGAAAAACGCCATGACCGCCAGAATCAAGAAGACGGCGGTCCGAACAGTGCCACAAAGAGACGTGTCCCGGCCCCAACAGAAAAAGTATGACACTGTCTCTTCAAGAGTCTATCAAGCACTCTGTGCCGCACGAAAGCAGCGGGGAAAACCCAGAAAAGATGCGCCAGCACCATTTAAGAACCTGGTTAGGCCAGCCGCCTTCAATCGACTACCAGCTACCGAAGCAAGGGGGTCAAGACAGTGATCCACGAAATCAACTGCCAATGATAGAAAGACGGACGGATATATCATCCATACGGTCTATATGGCGGGCGGGCGCCCCAGCGACAACCTTCGCAGCAAAAGCAAGGACGGAGCCACCACATCCCAAGCCCAATCTAGCCTGAATGTGGTTGCCGCCGCCCAAGAACAGCCGCCCCTGCTGGATGAAGAAAACCCTCTCGATGAGGATGATAGACAGATAGACCCCTCGGTCCATGTAGAGTCAAGCTCGGACAGCGAGGAAGAGCCGACTTTCCGCCCTAGGACTGCGGAGCAGGAGCTGCTTCAAGAACTTCGAAAACAGCTCAGGAGCAAAGATAAAGAGATGGCCAAGCTCTATTCGAAGATTGACGACTTAACGAACGTGGTGATGCAGCTTACGGCTCAAATTGCTCGAGCGCCTCCTAATCAAGCACAAGCCGCCACTAATCAGCCGGGTGACGACAATCCGAGGCAGCCAATGCCTGTTCCTTTGGGACCAAGACTGGTTGAGCCGAATGAAAGCCGGCTACATTCCGCTTCTGGGGACGCCTTGGCCCCAGATAGCACTATCCCGCTAACACAGGATCGGATAATGGATTTGGTCACCAGCAAGGTTAAAACATTGGTGGCCGAAGCCGAAGCTCAGAAAGAAATCGGCAGTAGTGGGCGGCCATATCCCGCGCAGTACGATCTGATTGAGTTCCCAAGCGGCTACGTCATTCCTAAGTTCGGAAGATTTGATGGAACGGGGAATGCAAACCAGCACGTCGCCCACTTCAAAGCATCGTGCGGAAATACAGGGGGCAATGACGCGCTCCTTCTTCGTCAGTTTGTCAACAGCCTGACCGGCGTCGCCTTCGACTGGTATGCGAGTATACCGGATGGGTCCGTCATTACCTTTGCCCAAATGGAGTCCCTGTTTCGGCAAAGGTTCATGAGTGTCAGTGATAAAATCTCCATTGCCGACCTTGTGAGGACCAAGCCGGGGAAGAATGAAAGCAACACTGAATTTATCGCTCGATGGCGTAATCTCACAGTCAAGTGCGAACCGCCGCTGGAGCAGGACCAGTCCGTCAGCCTTCTTATTGGGAACCTCAGCAATTGGATGGTCCCATTCTTGTGTACAGCGGGCCTCAAGACGTTTCAGGAGCTAACCAAGAAAGTCCAAATGCTGGAACGCTCGAAGCAAGAGTCCCCGCCAGACTCTCAGAGAGACAAAACCTGGAAAAGCAAGCGGGACGACAACCGTAGAAGCGGGAGTTCCAGCAGTACCAATGTCTTCAATGCCTCCGACAATGAAGAAAAGCGAAGGGCGGGCGAATCCAAAACCAACCGGTCTCGAAAGCCATTGCTGGGAGGAGATGGGCCTTCCCTAGAGGAGAAAAAGAACAAGGTTTACTCTTTCAGAAGAGACAAGGTCCGCAAGATATTTAAAGATGCCTTGAACAATGGCCTACAACTGCCGGAGTCGAAAAGACCCCAAGAAGCAAAAATGACCGACAATCCCTTGTATTGCCCGTACCACCGAGTAGTGAGCCATGCGATCGAGGATTGCTATATCTTCAAAGACTGGGTCGAGAAGCAGTACAAGGCCGGAGAGATCGAGCTGTCCAAAAGCGTGTTGGTGAACAATCAAGTTGCAACCGCCAACTTTATACAGACGGAAGCTGAAGCCTTCTGGGAGCAGACAGCCGAACCCGCTGCCCTGACAAACGAAACTGACTCATCGCGGCCTCCGTGGAGTACGCACATATCTAATAAGACGAAGAAGATGCTAAAGCTACTTCAGAAAGAGCCCAGGATGGAATGGGAAGGACAGAAGAAGCCTACCAGTCCAGCTGCCAATGCGGCTCCATCAGGCTCAAAATCCAAGAAGCTCAAGAAGAAGAAAAGTGCAGCTCGGCGCGAAAAAGTGTCTGCAGGGAGATCGACCATTCAAAAGTATATCGATTCCCTCGAAGAATATGAACAACAGGAAAGAACATTGATTCAATTGAAGGAGTTCTTCCCTGTACAAGCGGCTGAAATTCTGGAGGAGTTAGAAGAAGACTCCAATGAAGAGATCCCAGTAGTGACCTGCTACGCCATCCGTCTTGGCAGCGACTCCGAGGATGATCTCTGTTTTCCGGAAGAGGACGAGGAGCTCACCACAACGACCAATCAAATCCAGCTCAGAAGCGGCAGGGCTCTACCGCCAAATCAGGGCAACGCCCCAAGAGGGAAGGAAAAACAAGTCACTAATGAAGAAGATGGCAGAGAACCGGCTGATGAAAACATAAGTCCTTCCTCGGTGGACTATAATGTCTTGGCGCATCTCCGGAAGCTTCCGTCTCTCCTGAGCATCTACGACGCCTTGGTCCTATCTAAGGAGCTTAGAGATGTTCTCATCCACGCTCTACAAAACCCCGAGCGGTATCAGGCCCACTTTGCGGAAATTAATATGAAAGAAGCCCAGCACGCTTTGCATGCCGCCGCAGTCACATTTAAGGATGAAGACTTGCTACTGGGAACGGCAGAGCATAATCGGCCGCTTTACGTGACCGGGTACAGCGACGGAGATCGAATTAATCGTATATTGATTGATCCGGGATCCTCAGTGAACATCATGAACTTGCGAGCTCTGAAGAGTTTGTCAATGGACGTCCGACACCTGTCAAGGAAAAGGATTGTCATTCAAGGCTTCAACCAAAATTGTCAGCAAGTTCTGGGGTCTATAGCTCTGCCAATCAAATTCGGGGATCTGCAAACTGAAGCTAAGATATACGTGATCGACGCCGACACGTCTTATAAGATTCTCTTGGGGCGGCCGTGGCTCCACGATTACGGCATCATTCCGTCAACTCTCCATCAATGCATGAAGTACACTAAAAATGGCGAAGAAAGACGCATTGACGGAGACATCCAGCCGTTCGGTGTGCATGAAGTTCGATATGAAGATTCTCGGTACTTTACGAACCACCAAAATGCTAAGCCACAACTAACTGAAGATAGAACGGCCCCAAGACTCAAAAGCAAATCTGCGCCGGCTATCACTTTCAAAAGCAAAAATACCCAAGTGCGCCCGCATTTCGGCAGCGACTCTGATGAGTCCGACGCTGGAAGCCCGTCCTTCCGCAAAACTCGCCCTCATTTCGGCAGCGATACGGACGAATCTGTTACTGAAGGCCCATCTAGCAGCAAAGTCCGCCCTCATCTTGGCAGTGACACTGAAGAGTCAGAGGAGGAGGACCTGTCGTGCAACAGCGGTGCAGATTGGACCCCCACGCAACAAGCGAAACTACGAGAGACCTTCGAAGTTGCAGAAGGGTCCCTAGCCGTTACAAGGGTACCAGAGCAAATGTGCAAAGAGCTCGATGCATTATCAATCTCCACCGTGGACCAGCTGAAAACTTTCTACGTTCCCGGGAGGAAAAGTGGACAGAAGGGCATCTTGTTTTATGGGTCAAACCCCGTTGTGCACCCGGACGACCTTTCTGTCGCGTGCCTTCCTTATGAGAGGGGCATAAGAGCCGTCCTCAATCCCGGATACTATGCGCCCGAGATGCGGGAATACTTTAAGAAGTGCGGATGCCGGTTATATCAAACGGAGTCCGAAGCAAAGTTTTACGAAGGGCTATGGTATCCTCCCCAGGTCCGAGCACTCATCGATGGACGGATTCCAGATAGACGGGGCATAGGCTACATTCAACCTGATTCCAAAGCGTGCAACATGATCCATGTTGGTGAGGCCAGCGAAAGATCAAATGATGATGACGAGATAGCCGAGCCAGAAGAAGCTCCTCAAGAGCTCGAAGATGGCGGACAAGCAACCTTTGATGAGCTAACCGAGATTGACTTAGGAACGCCCGATAATCCAAGGCCGACCTACATCAGCTCACTCTTGTCGGAGGAAATGAAAGAGCAGATAATTGCCCTGCTGCGTGAGTTCGTCGACTGCTTCGCGTGGACGTACAAAGAAATGCCTGGCCTTTCCCCTGAGGTAGCCGTGCATAAGCTGGCTATATCTCCTGATGCTAAGCCAGTCAAACAAGCTCCTCGAAGAATGAGAAGGGAGTTGGAAGAAAAGGTCATCGAGGAAACCAAGAAGCTCATCGATGCCGGCTTCATCAGGGAAGAGAAATATGCAGACTGGATCGCATGCATAGTCCCAGTGAAGAAGAAAAATGGGCAGATCCGAGTTTGTGTCGATTTCAGGGACCTCAATAAGGCATGTCCTAAAGACGACTTCCCACTACCGGTCATGGAAATGATGGTCGATGACACCTCAAATTACGAACTGTTCACCTTTATGGACGGCTCATCTGGATACAATCAGATCAAGATGTCGCCTGAGGATGAGAAGCACACAGCATTTCGAACCCCGATCGGAATATATTGCTACAAGGTAATGCCATTCGGACTGAAGAACGCAGGTGCTACATATCAAAGGGCAATGACTAATATCTTTGATGATCTAATCCATAAAGTCGTCGAATGCTATGTTGATGATCTGGTCGTCAAGACTAAAGCCAAGGCCGATCATATCCAAGATCTCAGGACTGTTCTCACCAGACTGAGGGAATACGATCTGAGGATGAATCCTCTGAAGTGCGCTTTTGGCGTGTCATCGGGAAAATTCCTGGGCTTCATAGTCCGACATCGAGGGATCGAAGTTGACCCGTCAAAGATAAAGGCCATCATGGAGATGCCCCCTCCGAAGAGTCTGACGCAGCTAAGATCTTTTCAAGGCAAGCTTGCTTATATACGGAGGTTTATCTCAAATTTATCAGGGAGATGTAGGCCCTTCTCAAAGCTCATGAAGAAAGGAGCTCCTTTTATCTGGGATGCTGAATGTCAAGCAGCGTTCGAAAGCATCAAGCAATACTTGTTGCACCCTCCAGTGCTGGCCGCTCCCATTCCAAATAAACCGCTGATTCTCTACACTGCCGCGCTGGACGAGTCACTCGGTGCGCTCCTTGCCCAGAATAATGAGGAAGGAAAAGAAAATGCCCTCTACTACCTCAGTCGAACTCTAGTCGGGGCGGAACACAACTACTCCCCAATCGAAAAGCAATGCCTAGCTCTGATATTTGCTGTGAAGAAGCTGAGGCACTATCTGCTCGCTCATCGGGTTATGCTGATCTCCAAGGTCGACCCGCTCAAACACTTGATGACCAAAGCAAGCCTAGCCGGCAGAATGGCAAGATGGGCTGTCATGCTACTTGAGTTTGACATAGTTTACACTCCTCAGAAAGCAGTAAAAGGGCAAGCTCTTGCAGACTTTCTCGCTGCTCATCCCATACCAGAAGGGTCGCCACTAAATTGTGAGTTACCCGACGAACAAGTGCTGCATCTCGAGAATGACGAGCCATGTTGGGAGCTCTACTTCGATGGGGCCTCATCGATAAGAACCTCCAGTAAATCAAGCGTCCCGGAGATAAAAGCAGGGATAGGATTGGTGTTCATCACACCATCAATGGGAACCCTACGGCGTTCTTTTGCTCTCACCGAGCCTCGGACAAACAATGAAGCTGAGTATGAAGCTCTGATAGCTGGTTTAGAGCTCTCCATAGAAATGGAAATCCGTCGGCTACGAGTTTACGGTGACTCCCAGCTCGTCGTCAACCAAGTAAGCGGCGACTATAAGATATACAAACCCGAGTTAGCTCGGTCTAGAGGTCGAGTGGTGGAACTCATGAAACGGTTCACTCATATTGAACTAACGAGAGTCCCTAGAGCGTTGAACGGAAAGGCTGATGTACTCGCTCGCTTGGCAAAGGAACTGGCTGATCCTGAAATGGACAAAATTCTGATCACAGTCAGGAGCCGGCAAATTCTACCCCCAGTCTCTCTACGAGAAGAGGAGAGCGCGGAACAGAAGAGCAGTCCTGCAGAAGAAGCTTTGATCATCCAAGACGAGCCCGATTGGAGAGAACCCTTCATAGAGTACCTCCGATACGACAAGCTGCCCGAAGAAAAATCTGCGAGGATTCAGCTGAAGAAAAGAGCTCTCCGATACGTGTTTGTAAACGACACGTTATACCGCAGGTCATATGACCAACTCTGGCTCAGGTGTCTGTCATTGGCCGAAGCCCAAAAGGTCATGAAAGATGTCCACTCGGGCGTTTGCGGTGCTCACCAATCTGGCCCCAAGATGCGACTTCAAATCAAACGGCTTGGGTAGTACTGGCCCACCATGATACGGGATTGCGGAGAGCATGCAAAGAAATGTTATATCTGCCAAATTCACGGTGATTTTATTCACAAGCATCCCAACCCATTGCATCCTACAGTGGCGTCGTGGCCCTTCGAAGTTTGGGGCACCGACATTGTTGGCCCAATTGATCCTCCGTCATCTAAAGGCCACCGGTTCATACTGGCCGCGACAGACTACTTCTCCAGATGGGCTGAAGCTGTCCCGCTAAAAGAAGTCAAGACAAAGGATATTCTGACATTCTTCCAGCATAATATTCTATACCGCTTCGGTACACCAAGAAGAATCATTTCTGACAACGGGCCTTCTTTCAAGAGCTTCAATGTATCAAGATTCGCTACTCAGCACAAGATAGACTGGAGGTATTCCTCCATCTATAATCCAAGAGCCAATGGGCTAGCCGAAGCCTTCAATAAGACTCTATGCAAGCTCCTGAGGAAAAATGCGTCAGCCAACAAGAGAGACTGGAATCTCAAGCTTCACGAGGCATTGTGGGCATATCGTACCACGCACCGTACTCCAACTCAGTCCACTCCATACTCATTGCTCTTCGGAGTGGAGGCGGTCCTCCCCCTCGAAGTTGAAGTTCCGAGCTTAAGAATGGCCGTCCAACATGAGTTGACGGAGGAAGAAAACGTGCTCCTTCGACTTGAAGAACTCGATGCCCTCGAAGAAAAGAGGTTCGCGGTGCAACAAAATCTGGAGCTATACCGAGCCCAAATGTCACGGGCTTATGACAAGATAACCCGTCTCCGCGCCTTCAAGAAAGGTGAATTGGTGTTGGTCCTCAAAAGACCGATTATCCCCAATCGACATGCCAAGGGAAAATTTGAGCCAAACTGGGAAGGACCATACGTCATCGAGAAAGTGTTTGACGGAGGATCCTACCAACTAATAAGTGCCGAGGGAGAAAGGCCCATGCCACCCATCAATGGCCGATATCTCAAGAAATACTACACGTGAATGCTCCAAGTCGCAGGCGAATTGAGCACATCAGCCCTACGGTCTGGATCAGACATCCTGCAAAACCGTATACAATCCACGGGCGTAAATGACCCCTATTTCTCCCAAATCCTGCCGGTGAGACTACTTTTAAAGTCCCACCAGCGGCAAAAAAAAGGAAAGAAATAATAAAAGAAATAAAGAAATAAACGGTATGTCCGCAAGCAAAATGGGCACGGATGAAAACCCGAAAGGGCTCCGTGAGTAAAAACAGCAGGACTACCGGCGAGTCTGTGAAAACCCGAAAGGGCGCAAACTCGTGAAAAGAGATGAAACACACTCACAAAGCCCTCTCGACCTTGTGAGAAGAAAACCCCTGCGTGAGATCCTTACGACTCACAAAGGAGCGACACACTTAGGAATCCTCACGATTCCTAAGGAGAAAATACACCTGCGGGATCCTTACGACTCGTAGGGAGAAAATGCTTTTATGGGACCCTCACGGCCCATAAAATTGAAAAGCCTTAGGTGGTAGGGACCCAAACCTATCTCCTAAGCCATCGTTCCCCAACGGGCAACGGCAAATGATGATTCGCTCCTGGCATTTCGCTTCAGTGTTAGCGATGCTGATGCCGACCAAAAACCCAAATCCCAAGTCCTCCCAAGGCAAATGATGAGTTGCTCCTGGCATTATTCCAGTGCAGCAATGCTGATGCCAAACAAGATCCAAATTCCAAGTCCCCAAACGGCGAATGATGAGTCGCTCCTGGTACCATATTCCAGTGCAGCGATGCAGACGCCAACCAAAATCCAATTTCTCAAAATTCTCCCGGCCCTGCGGTGGGTCCCCAAATTGACCATCGTATACAATCCACGGGCTCAAATAATTCTCATCATACCCATGCCCCACCGTAATCACCAGTTACGCGGCCGGTCTCCGCTTTGGGAATGATGCTCCATTGATAAGACCCACTCATGTGTCCTCACGATATATGAGGAGAACAAACCTTTGTGGGATCCTTACGACTCATAAAGGAAAAACACACTTAGGAGTCCTCACGACTCTTAAGGAGAAAATACACCTGCGGGATCCTTACGACTCGTAGGGAGAAAATGCTTTTATGGGACCCTCACGGCCCATAAAATTGAAAAGCCTTAGGCGATAGGGATCTAAACCTGTCTCCTAAGCCATCGCTCCCCAATCCCCAAGTGGCGAATGATGAGTCGCTCCTGGTACCATGTTCCAGTGTAGCGATGCAGACGCCAACCAAATTCCAAATCTCAATCCCCAACGGCGAATGATGAGTCGCTCCTGGTACCATATTCCAGTGCAGCGATGCAGACGCCGACAAAGTCCCGAAAATCTTCCAGCCCTACGGTCTGGATCATACATCCTGCAAAACCGTATACAATCCACGGGCGTAAAACAATCCCAATTTCTCCCAAATCCTCTCGGGGCAAATGATGAGTTGCTCCTGGCATTATTCCAGTGCAGCAATGCAGATGCCAAACAAAAACCAAAATCCCAAAATCCTCTCCATGACAGATGATGATTCACTCCTGGTACCATATTCCAGTATAGCGATGCTGATGTCAACCCAAATCAAAATCAACAGGTCAACTTCCACTCCGACACCGCAGAAAGCGGAGCGAGTCAGAATCCAATCTCGACACCGCAAGAAGCGGAGCAAGTCAAGTCTACCCCTGACACTGCAAGAAGCAGAGCAAGTCAAATCAAGCATCGACCGTCCAAGTCGCAAAAAGGGCAGTATCGACCGTCCACGTCGCTAAAAGGGCAGCATCGACCGTCCACGTCGCTAAAAGGGCAGCATCGACCGTCCACGTCGCTAAAAGGGCAGCACCGACCGTCCAAGTCGCTAAAAGGGCAGCAACGACCGTCCAAGTCGCTAAAAGGGCAGCACCGACCGTCCAAGTCGCAAAAAGGGCAGCACCGACCGTCCAAGTCGCTAAAAGGGCAGCACCGACCGTCCAAGTCGCTAAAAGGGCAGCACCGACCGTCCACGTCGCTAAAAGGGCAGCACCGACCGTCCACGTCGTAAAAAGGGCAGAACCGACCGTCCAAGTCGCAAAAAGGGCAGCACCGACCGTCCACGTCGTAAAAAGGGCAGAGCCGACCGTCCATGTCGTAAAAAGGGCAGAACCGACCGTCCACGTCGTAAAAAGGGCAGCACAGGATTCCTACAAAGCGGGAACCAGATCGCTCCGGGCCAGGGAAACGTCTATCACGGACACTCCGTCTTGGAGACGTGTCAAGCATCGACCGTCCATGTCGTGAAAAGGGCAGTGCCAGCTTCCCAAAAGGTGGGAACCGAATCAAGTCCCCTCCACGTGAAAGAAGATCCATCAACTTCACGCACACGACCCACATATGTGGTGTGCGTTTATTGATGGGGGGCAATTTGTTGGGGTAAAAATTTACACCCCGATTGACCAAGCCAAAATCAAAGTCAACCCCAACCCAAGTGGGCCCAAGCCCAGATCCAGTGGGCCCATGCCCGGGTTGAGCCCGACCATGAAGCGGCCGGCCTCCCCCACACCAAGATAAAAAAAAATTTGTAATAAATAATTTTGTTGCATTTCTTTTATTTTATTTATGGATAAATGTAAGAAAAATAGGCATAAAGCCAAATTTTTGTAAAGCCCGTGGCTTATGTGCAAAAAGAAATGGCACATGAGCCATGGAATAGGCAAAATGCCATTTTTGTGAAGCCCAAGGGGCTATGTGTAAAGTGTATAGCCTATATAGGCAAAGATAATGAAAATATCTCATAACTTTTTCTCTCTCCAAAAAAGTTTCAGAGCTGAGCTCTTTCTTCCTTCTCCAAGGTTCCAAAACCTTCTTCTTTCTTTTGAATTAAATCAAGAGTTTTACTCTTCCTTTTTCAAAACAAATTAGTTTTTCACCACAAAACCCATCAAGGGGAACTCAGATCTTCCATCAGATCTCAAAAAGAAAAGATTTTGAAATCCCACATCTCTTGATCTTCAAGATCCAGCTAACAGAGGAGGAAGAAGAAGAACATCTTTCACTAAACCCTCAAAAAAAAAGAAGAAAAACACATTCAGGAGTCCAACTCCTCTCTGATATCTCTTCTGAGAAATTTTTTTAGGCTAAAAGCCTGTTGTGCCTCACCTGCGCGCTTGCGCAAGTGCGCAAGGCGCCCGCGTGCCGACACGTGGCGCGCGCGCCTGCGCAAGTGCGCAAGTGCGCAAGTCGCCCGCGTGCCGACACGTGGCGCGCGCGCTTGCGCAACTGCGCAAGTGCGCAAGTCGCCCGCGTGCCGACACGTGGCGCGTGCTTGCGCACCTGCGCAAGTGCGCAAGGCGCCCGCGTGCCGACACGTGGCGCGCGCGCTTGCGCATCCCTTGGATGTCTTTTCCCCCTCTTTTTGTGTACATATATACATATATACATATGTATACAAATTTATACATACACGTACTCCACGACACTGTCCCTGTTAGAAAAAAATTTCTAACGGGGCGCTGCCCCGCACCCCGCAAGGGGGCTGCTAGCCCCCTTGACCCCCAGCCCGCTATCCGGGTAGCGGGACCCCCGTAAAAACTCTGCGTGGCTCCCGATATATCCAAAACCCCCTTTCAAAACACACGTATACTGCACATTGAGTTCGCATGACCAGTTTAACCCGTTAATCGGAGGTTCCCTCGCCCCAAAGGCGATGGGTAATTAACGGCAGCTTAGTCCGCGGCTGCCGGAGATTCGGATCCCCACAATCATTAAACCCCGGCCTACCCTAGGCCGGGGGAATCTGTAGTACGCCTGACAAGCGCGCGCGTATTCCCATCTCACTGGGGTGACGAAAAACACCCTACAGCCACGTGGCGCACTATCAGACCACTATAAATGCTATGCATTATTAAAAAGGGCAGAGCCCAAGTAAAAGCCTAATAGGCAGAACATGAATAAAATGTTAAACATTTTTCAACTGAACTTAGCCCAATTCTGGTCATAAGTCCTCAATATAAATTGAACTGAGCACATCCGCTCTTCCACTCAATTTACATCCGGTTCGAGGGTACATCTCTTCACTCCTCTGACATCCGTCGTTGTAATCCTTCAACGTCGTTAGAGAGGTGACGGGTCCCAACAACCACACTTTTCACGGACTGTGGGGTCCTTAAACTCATGGACTATGACGTCCTTAACCTCGACCGTGATGTCTTAAAACTAATACCGGACTCTGATGTCCTTAACCTCGACCGTGATGTCTTAAAACTAATACCGGACTGTGAGGTCCTTAAACTCATGGACTATGACGTCCTTAACCTTGACCGCAATGTCTTTAAACTAATATCGGACCGCAATGTCCTTAAACTAATTATCGACCGCAATGTCAGTAAACTAAACAATAAAGCTCAATTGCTCTCTTGTCGGATCTAAACGATCCCGTTAAGTCGATCTTAGTCTAGAATTAGACTAACGTGTCCTTAACGAACGTTTAAGTTGATCTTAGCCTCAAATAAGGCTAACGTATCCTTAAACACAACCCCCCAAACCCAAATCTAAAAAAATACGGATTTGGACTAATCCACGTCCTACGGGCGACAGCACTAATTAGTCTCCCTATACAATCCACGGGCAACCGAACACAAAACAAACACCCACGACACGAAGTGACCATATGGAGAAGGAGAAAGTTGTTACCGCGATGCGGCAGCGTAATTAACTGCGGAGGCTTGCGCCTGCAGGGAAGAGCGTCCTCACAATCAAAAAGCCCCCAAGTAAGGGGGAATCTGACGAAGTCTGCTACATCGGCCGCATCCGTTTAAACCTTCAATACACGGTGCCATAAATCAACTTGGCATCTTCGGAGAGGTGGACGGATAGCACCAATTAGCATCCGCCCCGAATCTCAGGCAAGACGGACCTGCGCGGTCGCGTCCCCGTTGTTCAGAGGGGAACAGGTGACATGGACATTGCATTGATTATTGATCTGATACACTTGCTTTATCATTACCTGTACCGGTTATTTCATGCTCGCGTCATTGTTCTATATTTGCTGCTTCATATTTTTCATCATTGCACATTATATATGTATATATTGCTATTGTGTCGCTCTGACGAGCTGAGTATGCATGCTCAGAGTGAGAAGTGGACTTAGCTTGGATCAGGATCTATCGTACCTCAAGAATATTGCGCATATCTATATTAGCAACCCAGCGCTATCTTTCCCTTGATCTCTATCTGGTTAGTTTTATATCGGTTTTGGTAGAATTAGTGACTGCATTTCTCATTACTTGTGCTATGATTTCGGATTACCACGTAATGCTAGAAGTCGAAGTGTGACCACGGCAGGATATTTTCTCGACCGTAGGAGCATGGCTGACCTTGTCACCCCTCATATTCCGTATTTTGGAAAGCGAGACATGACAAGGTGTCTCCGTAGGACAAAAAAATATGAAAACCCCAAATACTAGGCTTCTTGGTTGCATATTATCAGAGTCCTCAAGTGAGAGAGCTGCTTGACTGATTCCAAATGGGGGAAAAGAAGGGAGGGGGCATTTCGCTGGTGTTAATTGTTGTGACAATGTTTTAGCATCTTATTTATTTGCTCTTTCTAATATGTTCTTAAGCTTTATCTCATCAAATTATTGATAATGCTACTTCAGTTTATATAATGTTGTGCTGGTTTAATTGTCCTCGACCTTGCTTATGGCTGATAATTTTGAGGTGCTACATTTATTTATTCCCTGATTGATTTCGTGCATAAATATTTTTTGGACAAGGACTCGTAACTCAGGTACCTAATTACCCCACTCCTTATTTATTGTCTGCTGTTTGCTTATAAAATATTGTTCTATTAAGCATTTGAAGTCGAAGGTCGGTGAAGTCATGTCTACTCTCGCCATCACTTTATCACCGGATAAAACAGTTCTCGGTAAGTTTTCCACTGAAGTTCTATGTGCAACGCAGTGGCCCTTGGAAGTTGGAGCTAATGAGTTTTTGTCATTTATCCTTGTACGCCGCAGATGCTGCAGCCTTAATGCTTAAGAAGAAGATCCACAGGATACCAATCATAAACGAGGATCAAAGAGTCATAGGTAAGGAGATTAAACGTATGTTTATTAGCCTACCACTGTAATACCTAATTCAAATTCTGTTTACGCAGGAATGGTTACTCGAAGAAGCGATATCTTCCGAGCATTGGAGACTGCAGAGGTATGGACTTCATCTTATCGCTGAATTTCGATCACCCACTATGTGAATATTGTAATTGATGGATTTTATGCTTTATTTAATGGTTTAAAATCTATTTTTCATTTTTCTTTAGTCCCACATCACCTAGGCAACAAAGTGTTGCTGTCCTTATATATGAGGATGTGTCCTAAACTCTTAAAATGGTTTAATGGCTAGTGGGCTAGGGATGTTCTCTATGCATTTGTTTGTTTTGTCTGTCCCGGTTCTCATCCTTATTTTCTTTTCTGGCACAAAATTTTGTTTGGACCCATTACTGACCATTGCAGCCGAGGAAAAACACTGCTCATCTCCTCTCCCCTGCTCTCAGAGATCTGATCATCTCCTCCCATCTCAGAGAGCTCTCCACTGTTGCTGCTGCCTCTGTCGGGTTCGGGCCATCTTTTTTCTTGTTGGGCGATGAGGGTCAGCGACCGGTTCGACACTTCATCCTACTGCACTTCGGGTGAAGTCCCTGTTGGTGGGGCGGTCGTATCTTGGGAACAGATCGTCGGCGAGTCCTGTGCTAAAGACGGCGAATTCTGTTCTTAGGAAAGCGATCATTTGGCGTGCTTCCGTCCCAGGCCACTCGGAACCTTATTCTTATTATTTTTGCTTATTTGTTTAGTAGGGTGCATGCTTGGCAAACATAGTTAAATATTATTCCTTGAAAAATATTAATTTAATTTATTTTTTTTCTTTCTAGCAAGCTCACCCATCAACTAAGAACAGAATTCCTTCCTATAATCTAATAGGTTAATTTTTTGACCATGAACCTAAACATGTCTAAGGTTAACCTAGAAGACTTAGTCTCAGCCAGACCCGAAACTTTTGCTGGTCAACACTTCAAGTGTTGGCAAAATCGAATGCGGTACTGGCTGACCATCTTAGGTCTTATTTCTGCTATAACTTGTGAGCCTACCCCATCAGAGCCACCCTCTACTATCCTTGCTCTGACTTCTGCCCCACTTCCAGATGCCCCACCTCCAACTCCTCCACCACCTCCACCTGGGCCTACACCCTTAGAGATAGACTACCTATGCCATGATAAAATCATGTCTACTTTGTCCAATGAACTCTACGACATCTATTGCCAAATCCCAACTTCGAAAGAACTTTGGGAAGCATTAGACTCGAAATTTGGACAAGAAGATGTTGGCCTAGAGAGGTATTATTTTGTGAACTGGTTAAAATTCATGATGGTAGAGACCAAGACCATTACAAACCAAATCCTTGAATACCAAAACCTTATCACTAATGCTAAGATTAAAGGCTACAACCTAGAGGAAAATGTACAAGTAGCTGCCCTCATTGAAATGTTACCTTCGTCCTGGAATGACTTTGCTAACAAGCTCTGCCATCGTCAGGGTAACCTTTCTTTGAACTCCCTTATCCAAACTCTTAAAACTGAAGACATTCATAGGGAGAAAAGTAAGGCTTCTTCTATCCAAGCGAATGTTGTTGAGGCTAAAAACTTTCATAAGAAGCTTTTCAACAAATTCCAGAAGAACCATAACCATAATCATAACAAGAACTACCACCAACAAAAGAACAAGCCTAACTTTAAGCCTAAACCCCAAAACAATGGCAATCATAAGGGGAACAAAGGTGGAAATTGTTTTGTCTGTGGGAGGCCGGGTCACTTAGCTCGGAACTGTAAAAACAGAAAAAATGGACCACCTACCAACCCCTAAGTGAACACCTTAACTGTGGGGTCTCATCAACCGTAAACACCGACATGTCTCGCTTAATAATTCAAAACCCTGAAGTTAACACGCTAAGTCTAACGACCGACTGGTGGTTAGATTCGGCTGCAAATGCCCATGTATGCTATGGCCGATCCTTGTTCTCTTCGTATCAGGTCGATACAGGACGGTGTGTGACATGGGCAGATGTGAGCGCTGCAAGGATTGAAGGATATGGACGTGTGGACTTGAAGTTTACTTCAGGAAAAGTGATATCCCTTCAAAATGTGCAGGACATGCCGAACTTTAAGAAGAATCTTGTTAGTGGAATAGTATTGATGAGGCTAGGCTATAAGCTTGTATTATAATCCAATAAAGTTGTAATCACAAAGTTTGGATCCTATGTAGGAAAAGGCTTTGTTTGTGGTAGAGACTTATTAAAACTTTATATTGTTGATTCATCTTTAAATAAAATTGTTGCAACTAGTTCTGTTTCACCAACTGTTCTTATTTCTGAATGTTGTGACATGCAGCATGCTCGTCTAGGACATGTAAACAAGAATACCATGCGTAGAATGATGAACTTGGAATTAATTCCGAAAACTCAAATAGACAAAACCAAGCGGTGTGAGGTTTGTGTTCAGGCAAAACTGCCTAAACAACCTTTCAAATCGGTTGATAGTCAAACTGAGTTATTAGAATTAATTCATACCGATGTATGTGAAATAAATGGAACTTTAACTAGAGATGGTATGCGATACTTTGTAACTTTTATAGATGACTTTTCTAAATATTCTTCCATCTTCCTCATGAAAACTAAAGATGAACAATTTGAGAAATTTAAAATCTATAAGAACCTAGTTGAGAAACAAACCAACAAGTTCATAAAAAGAAGTAAGTCAAATCGAGACGGTGAATACATCTCAACTGAACTTAAGAGATTTTATGAAGAACATGGTTTGACTCATCAAACAACTGCTCCTTACAACCCTCCGTCCAATGGAGTGGCTGAAAGGAAAAACCGGACTTTAGTTGACATGATAAACTCTCTTCTTGCTGAATCCTGTCTTCCCTCTAGAATGTGCGGGGATGCATTACTTAATGCAAACCACATTCCTTAAAAAATATTAATTTAATTTGTTTTTTTTGTCTTTCTAGCATCCTCACCCATCAGTAATTACGTTGAAGGATGTCTGTAATTACTTGAATCCTAGTTTGTGAGAATTCTGCAACCTTTTCTTTCCCTGTAATGAAACTGTTCTGATAACCTACTATGTGGATTATTATGTAGCTTCAACATTTTTGAATCCTGGTATAATGTTATCAACCTTCAGTTTGAGCACTATTTCTTCTATGCTATGGATGCACAATTAAGATAGTTTCCCATTAGTAATTCTGCATGATCAAACTTTAATCAGCACTTTCATTATACCTGACATTACAATAGAAACAAGTTCAGCATATCCATCCCCAGCTCTCTCCGCTGTATATACACATCGCAGCATCTATCAAAACCCCAACAGCATCAAGCCTAATAGAACAAGACTAGTAACAAAAACAAACACAAAAACAACACCAGCTATATTCATATCCTTGTCGAGCTCGACGTCGTAGCACTAACCACAGGAGAGGAACCTCCTTTAAGAAGAACATCGACCTTAGCATACTCTTCTCTCTCATGTCTAATCTCCTTCAACATCGCGGCGACATCCTTCATCGTAGGGCGCTCATCTGGGGTAGGGGCCACACAGAGGAGGGCGATCCCAAGCACCTGTATCATCTCTTGTACTGCTGACTCCAATCCGATCAGTATATTATTCGCCTTGATATCCCGATGAACAATCGGTGGAACACAATCATGATGAAGATAGGCTAGCCCATTCGCCGCCCCAAGTATTTATTATCTTGTACCTTAAATCCCACTCAAGTGAGAAATCATTTCTCTCATGAAGTAGACCGCCAAGACTTCCATTAGCCATGTAATCATACATCAACAGCTTAGTATTCTTGTTCCAACAACACCCTAAAAACCTAACTATGTTCTTGTGTCGAGTCAAGCCTAATGTTCTTACTTCAGTTGAGAACGGGTCTCTTTTAGTCGCGTTCATCGATTCGATACGTGGCCAAAGCTTTTTCACCGAGATCAAATCTCCATTGTTGATATTAACTCTATAAACAACACCTGAGCACCCTTTTCCGGTTACATTAGCTTCGATAAGGTTTCCTGCTACTTGATCTATAGAAAAGTTGAGCTTTTGAAATGGAGTAAATTGCCACGGCGACGATTTTTCGTCTTCACTAAGTTTTCAACTTTCGACTCTTTGCGCTGTAATGATCCCTAGTATTCCAAGAATCATTGCTAGGGTTATAGTAACTAGCAAAGTGATGGCTAGTTTAAGCCTACGTAACCTTTTGGTTTCTTCTTCTTCCACCAATGTGTTGCCATCGCCTTTGTGAATAAAGAGACCTCGGTTTCCTTCAAAATTGGCGGCTGATAATTGCCTGAAGAGCTTGTTATCCGGTAAAAAACCGGTGAAGTTGTTATACGACGCATTGAGAGTAACAAGATTTTCAAGCGTAGCTAATGGTGTTAGGCTTCCTTCAAGCTTGTTATAAGAAATATCGAGAACTGATAGCTTGTTGAGTGCCGATATCTTGTCAGGGATTTTTCAGGTGATCTCATTTCTGCTCAAATTCAATGCAATGTTGAGCCCTTCAATATTGCAAACCTCATTGGGAATCTCACCAGAGGGTTGATTGTTGCTTAGATCAAGTAACTCAAGGTTAGAGCATTGACCTATTCAATAAAAGAAGCCTTTGAAGATTACCCAATCGCCCGATTTCAAAAGGAAGAGGACCCGAAAGCGAATTCTCATTGAGGAACGCATTGATCAAAGAAGAACAGTTCCCAATCTCTCTCGGGATAGCTCCCGACAACAATGTAGTATAGATTGATAAAGTTTGCAGGTTGTTAAGCAAACCTATCGATTTCGGAATCGGGCCTGAGGTTTTAGTATCGGCGAGGCCGAGGGTTACAAGATTAGAGCGGTGAGAGATTCGGTCAGGGATTGGGCCATCGAGGTCTCTGTTGCCTCCAATTCTAAGAGACTGAAGCAATGTGAGGTTGCCAATGGAAGAAGGGATAGACCCAGAAAGGCGATTAGTAAATAGATTCCAACCCCTTTTTATTTTTATCCTTTGAAACAATTTTTTTAGTTTGGATCATTAGTAATAATCTTGATTAGTTATCACATCTAAATTTCAAATAGGTCTATAATTTGTCCAAGTGACAAACACCATGGTCCTACTATAAATCCCACAATGGACTTGAGCCACGTATTCATTGTCCCTCCTCGATTTCTCTATTCATTTCTCATTACATGAAAATGCCAGCAATTGTTTTTCATTTAAGTAAAAGCAGCAACAATATTAATTAACATACAAATATAATTTTTCAATATTTACATTAGTAAATCAATATTTGTCATGATCACTTATAATTATTTCATTTTTTTCAAAAAATAATATTATGGCAAATAATCGCTTAAAAATAAGCTCATCCAAAAAGTCTCTAAATAAACTGAGAACTCGGATCGGTTTACATCACTAGTTATATGACAACATAAGTTAACATTTGATTGAATATCACACATGGCATTCTAATTTTGATTGAGTACATAAACTTTAAATTTTAGTGAATTGTCACAAAAAACGGCTTATGGAGATGGATAACAATGTAATAAGGCAAAGCAAAAATAAAGAGGGCATGTGAGTGTAATGAGTGTCTGACATGAATCATTAACAAACATTTGAAGTACTTAAAGATTGTTTTAGTAATAAAAACACACAGAGAGAGACAGAGACAGAGGACCATGTTAATTAGCACACTAATTAGCATAATAAGATAAGAATCCTAGGTTAATTAATTGCTAATAAATTTAGTGTCACCTGCCACCTGATTTGAATATAGCCCCTCCTTTCAAAGGACTACCAGCATAACCAATATTTAATGTATCATATGTTTCATAAAACACTCTTAAGATTTTTTAGTGTGCTGAAATCCCCTGGGCTTTCTTCCGGTAAACGCGATCACCTCGAGACCCGCAAACCGTAAATTTCTTTATGAAATGACCAAATATTATGTTGTACAGCGGACTCTTTAAAGGGCATGAAAATGCATTTTCGGGAGAAAAAAGTAAAATTTTAACGGCAAGGGGCAGGAGGTGGGCCGCGTATAACGGAGAAAAGTTCGGGCGTTTCTGTGTACAAATAAATCTCCATGGTGATTTTGAAAACATATACCACAGTGCAGGTTGGTTTTTATGAAATTTACCTTGGTTAAATTTTACAAACTTTCTTTCTTTTTGTTTTCTAACTGTTTTTTTCTTTTGGTTTTCTAAATGGAATATTGAATTTTAGTGTTTTAGAAATTTCTAATGGTTAATAGTTTGAGATTAAAGTTAATCCAGTTATTATTCTATTGGCTAATGATGAATCTTGTAGAGAAAGCAAAGACCATGCTAGATAGCCATAGTTTATATTCAGTTCTTATTCTTACCATTTATTGTTGTCTCCATAGATTTTAACCTTTTATACAAAGCATTCATGATTGACTAAGGCCCGCTCTTCGGGGGAGCGGCGACGGCTCCAACCGCTCATGGAGGGCGACGAGAAAAGCTGCGGTCTTCTTAAACGGTGGGAAAGAAAGGGGGCTCGTGGGCCCCTCCATCAAAAGCCATTTTTTGCCCTTACACTTCTTTTAAAAATATGGTGGGACCTATCTTTTTAGTTTTGGTTTTTGGTAATTTATATTTAAATTCATGATTACAAAACCATGGTTTAGTCACTCCAAACACTCCATGACTATAAAATCATGAGTTCATACTACTCTCCTGAACACATCTCAAAATATGGTTTGGTTACAAAATTATGGTTTTACATGGCTCAGCTAAACTGGGCCAGGTTATTTGAAAAAAATCCGCCGCCCTCACCATAATTCCACAACTTCGAAGTTGCATTACAGCATCATGGATATTTAACATGGGTATTAAAGCTAAAGTTCGATTCCTTCATGCCCTTATTAAAACAGAAAAAATTTAAAGCAGAAATACCGCTTGTCACTCCCCGCTTTTTAGAGTGCGCTAGCTACGGCACGCGACAGAACTAACCATGCTACCCGTGGACAGGAATCATCCATCCACAGTCACATTACGGCTGTCTATAGGATATCAAGAACAGTAAAATATAAAATCTATCTAGTACATGTCCATTTCCCAAAATAAAAGAGTCAAGAAAATATATTAGCAGAAACAATAGTGATATCCAATAAACAACATCTGGAAATACATCTCAATATGGGCTCACATCAAGAAATAAAAGTGCGGAAAAAATAAGCTAAGAGTCTAAAAGCTAAATATCTCTGAACCACACATAGTCATTTCCTCACTGCTCGGCTTAACGGTTAAAGTACTCATGTTCAGCCTGTGATAGAGATAGAGAAACCGGGCCATGCAAAACCCAGACGTCAATGCGTCATAATATCAAAACAATAATAAAAACCATGATGTAGCGATATAGGTAAACATGAATATAAAGAATAACACGGATATGAACGATGAGGTATGTATGTGAATGTGAGGTGCGATGCGTAAGCTAAACTGTGCTATTAGGTTATCTACTCTAAAATCTTTGAAATCAATTCAATGTAATCGTCGATATAACTCAATAGTATCCCGTGCGTGCCTGGGACCACGGTCAAGACTCTCGGGCTGAATCCAAGACGTACCGCTAGACAGTAAACATGTAACATGTACAGACGAATGATGTCGGGAGTATCATCCCGGGGCTGGCATAACCCATAAAGACTGATCAGTATAAATATCGAACCATTGAGTTACAAGTTAGGTTTCATTATTGATTTCCTCTTACCCCCAAGGTTATGTGTTCAAGTCAGGTATTGATAATATAAATCTAATGCCAACACATGATCAAGTAGGTACAGGTTTTGTCTATGCAGACAACAAGTTGCGTCCATCAGGACAACAATCATGATTGTCGGCATTAACGATAAGATTCAAGTAACGAGTCAGGTAGTGTGTCGGGAACATATCATGTGATGCATATTAATCAAATAGATATCAAATGTGAAATTGTACTCGATATTGGAACACGGTAAACAAAACTGATGCCAGCATGTATATGTATCTATCTGTAATAATCATTATACGTTTATTACTATATATGATGCAAACTAGATAACATGTTGTACTAATATAGTAGTGTAGTGATATCATGATATTCCGGCATGCAATTAGATATGTTATTATCAATACGGATATGAACGGATAACGTAACATTGTAAATCGGTAATAGTTGCTAAATAATAAAACACATGTACTATTTTTATTCATATAGACATCGATATAGTAACATAGCATGCTGCAAGTTAAACTTGCCTGATCGGATCTCACGACGATATACGGATGTTACGTCCGACGTCGGATAAACGTCGCGATGCAACTCACGCGCGTGCAGGACTGGACCTGGCTAAGCAGTGACGTGACGTAATGACTAAGCTGGACGACGACGGTGACTGGATTGTCTAGATCGTCGGCGACGCGCGCAACTCCGGCGAGACGGCCGGAAAACCAAGAAAACAAGAAAGAAAGAAAGAAAGAAGAACGAGGAATGGGGGCTGCTGGTGTTTGAGTTATTATAATACCCAGTTCTGTTGTGAATATTTTCCGTATTTATGAGTAAATGTTTTCCCTAAAAAATTTCTATTAAAAATCCATTTTTCCTATTCCCAATAATTTTCATTTTATTTCATATACTTTTCTATTAATTTCCTAAATATTTCCTCCATTTTATCATAACCGATTATTTTTAGTTTTAAACTTAAAACCCTAACCCTTTTTATTTTCCCTAATTCTTATATTTTTCCTAACCTAAACCCTACACCAATCTATTTTTCTAAACCCCCAGCCCATGAATGCCATTTCAAGCCCCTGGCCCAATTCCCTCATCTAAACCCAATCATAAACCCCAGACCTGACCCAAACTACCCGACCCGACCCGACTTCCCCATCTCCTCTTCTTTTACCCCTCCACTTTTCCCGCCTTCCTCACGCTACACCCCCACGACTTTCCCCGCGTCCCTGCCTCACGTCCCTTCCATGACCGCGTCTCCCTCGCAACGGTTGTTTCCCCCAATCAGAGCAAAGCTCTGCTGGAAATTCAAAATTCAAATTTTGAAGCAACGCTTCAAATCCCGGACGCAACGCGCCACGTGTCCGGCGCTGATACGTCAGCGCAGCGCCCAAGAAGGAGCGCCCAATCAGAGCAAAGCTCTATTAAAGAAAGCAACGCTTCAGTTGCGCTAGTGCTGCGCTGCGCGACACGTGTCAGCGCAGATGCGCTAGCGCAGTTGCGTTGCGCTTTGCGCTGCGCGACACGTGTCAGCGCAGATGCGCTCGCGCAGTTGCGCTGCGCGACACGTGTCAGCGCAGTTGCGCTGCGCTGTGCGACACGTGTCACGCGCTGGGGCATCTGCGCCAAACAGAATTAAATTTTTAAGAAATCTTTTCTGTTCTTGTTAAAACAAGAAGATTTTCTTCTGCAAAGCAGAAGTCCTTGGATCAAAGATCCAACGGTGAGGAAAATTCCCCAAATCACTCAGAGAAAGATCTCTCTAACCAATTTAACTAATTTATGGGCACTATAAAAAGGACCCTAGGCCTCAATTCAAAGGCATCAACATTTTTCTTGAAAAAAGTCAAGAGCTTCAAACAGAGAGAACTCTGAGAAAATTCCAAGAAAAAGGTAAAGAACCTTCATAAAATAGAAGAAATTTCTTCTAATAGATCATTGATCTAAAAACAAGATCAATGATCTTTACATAAAAAAAAACAGTGCTTTGCACTTCTTATGAACCTCTGGTTCTTTAGAAAAAACAACAAAATAAAAATAGTGCTTTGCACTTTTATGAACCTCGGGTTCTTCAAACAAAAAGAAAAAACTTATTTTTCTTTGATCTAAAATTAGATCAAGAAATCAAATAGTGCTTTGCACTTCTGTTCTTGAATCTAAAAGATTCTTAGTGCTTTGCACTTCCAAACTGCGCCGTTGCGCTCTTAAGAGAGCGCCACGTGTCAGCTACAGAACAACTTGCGCTACGCGCTCTTGAAATAGAGCTTTGCTCTCTGGAATTGGCGCAACTCACCAGAGCGCGCCACGTGTCAGCAGCGCAACAGCGCAGCGCAACAGCGCAGCGCACTGCGCTGTTGCGCCTGCGCTCGCCAGAGCATGACACGTGTCATCACCACAAGTGCTTGCGCTCAGTGATTGGCGCAAAGCGCCTGACAAATGCAATGCATTTCACTTTCTGAAGGGCCAGGCCTGATAAAAATGCTATGCATTTTTAAAAAAAGGGGGGAAGGGCAAAGCCCAAACAAAAAAATAGATGCTCTGCATCATTTATAAAAGGGCAAAACCCAATCAGAACAAGAGTAATGCAGTGTATTACTAAAAAAGGGGGTAAAGCCCTAGCACAGGCCAAAGACAAAAAAAATGTTGAAACCGGACTTAGCCCAATTTTGGCCATAAGTCCTTAAATTAAATTGACTGAGCAAGATTGCTCTCTTAAGTCAATTTACTACGGGTTCAAGGGTACATCTCCGAACTCCTCTGACATCTATTGTTGTAATCCTTCAACGACGTCAGTGAGGCGACGGGTCCCAACGACCACACATGAATATGGACTGCGGGGTCCTTAAACTCGTGGACCGAAACGTCCTTAAACTAATATCGGACCACCACGTCCCTAAACTGGAATATGGTCCACCACGTCCCTAAACTGGCGATGGACCACCACGTCCCTAAACTGGAAAATGGACCACTATGTCCCTAAAATGGAATAATAGAGCCTCCAAATGCTCTTTTGCCAGATCTAAACGGTCCCGTTTAAGTTGATCTTAGCCCCAAATACGGCTAACGTATCCTTAGACATTTAAATGAATGATAAAACTCCAAATCAACTTTGGTTCAAGGGTACATCTCTGAACTCCTCTGACACCTGTCGTTGTAATCCTTCAACGACGTCAGAGAGGTGACGAGTCCCGACGGCCAGATATTAAATCGATCATCATGTCAAGTTGATCTTAGTCCAAAACAGGACTAACGTATCCTTGACGAACGTTTAAGTTGATCTTAGCCGCAACGCGACTAATGCATCATTAAACTAAAAACACCAAACCCAGATCTAAGTAAATACGGATTTGGACTAATCCACGTCCTACGGGCGACGGCATTACTCAGTCTCCGTATACAATCCACGGGCAACCACAAACAAAACAAACACACACGACACGAAGTGAAATTCTGGAGAAGGAGAAAGTTGTTACCGCGATGCGGTAGCATAATTAACTGCAGGGGCTTGCGCCTGCAGGGAAGAGCGTCCCCACAATCAAAAACCTCCCACCCTGAGGGGGAATCTGACGAAGTCTGCTATATCGGCCGCATCCGTCTAAACCTCCGATATACGGTGCCATAAATCAACTTGGCAGCTTCGGAGAGATAGACGGATAAAACCATATAGCATCTGCCCCGAATCTCAGGCGAGACGCGAAGTCGTCGGCCGCCATTCGGAGGGGAACAACGGCTACTGTCAACTTCCTCATGCCCGCCGCCGCGAGAACCGCTCCCACGACTCAGCCCTTGTCGACAGCCGCCTCCGCTTCTCCTTCGTAACCTCCTCGCGTGCCCCACGCTACTTCACCCCAACGTCCCCGTACGACCCACCGCCTCCCCTCGACTGCTCCCAAGAGATCCGCACAACCCCTGCTCATCCCCGACCTTCCACCATCACCCTCCCTCTCTCCATCTCACTCTCTCAGTTTCTCTCTCTCCCTCACTCCCTCGCTGCCCCATATCGCCGACCTCACCACCAACCGAATCCCAACGTCCCTGCCTCCACGAAGACGGCGCCACCAACACCTCTCACAGAGCTTCACCAAACCCACACCCATCACCTTACTGCCACCGTAGCCGACGAACTCCCACGACGTGGACCCAAGCCCGAGCTCCATCGCCTCACAACCTTTCTCCCCTTCGCCCACCAACTCCCCGACGAGCTCAGTGCCGACCACTTTCGAGCCAGCTGAAGATCCTTGTCTTCGCCACCGTCACTAGCTTCTCCAACGACGGACCATAGCACCAACCAAGCTCACCATCTTCATCCACCTCTCTTCACCTTCGATCGCCCCTGCCAACACCCTCGACAACCTCCGGCCATCAACTCCACCCGAGAACTTCCTCCTCCTCTCGACTCTATCCCTCCTCCAGCTACCGAGCCCTTCTTCAAGCTCACTGCCTTGAACCAAACTCCCAAAACCCGAACCCAACCCCTTCCTCCATCTCCGGCGACAACACCTCCTTCACGACCCGTCACCGACAAGCCCCTAGCGCCGCCGCCGAGTTCCCAACACCCCCTGCTCATCCTCGACTCTAGCACCACAATCCCGAGCCCGAGCTGCCACCCTTCGCTGCCTGCGCCGTCTGAGCTCATTGCCACCGCCGCCATCCCACTGCTGCCGGCTATCTCCTCACTGCGGTTGCCGCGGCCCGTGCCAAGCTGTGCCCAAATAGCACACGAGCACAGTGGCCTCGCCGTGCCTAGCTCCGTGTCTCATCGACAACAAAATCAAGCCCCGACAATTCATCGAGCACTTGTTGCAGTCGTCGTAGCCGTTGTTCCCGTCACCTTTGTCGCTGTCCAAGCCATGGCCTCGGTCCTTGTAGTCGTCATGGTCGTTAACGCAGTCGCTGACGCAACATCGCACACGTCCGTCGCAACCTCTATCGCGCTCGAGCCACGCGTCACGCAGCGCCGGTTCCGCGACGTTTATCAATGGCTCGTGTGTAGAGACGCATAATCTGCACATTCTTCGATGTTCCCGCCAAAAATTTCTGCGCAAAAGAGCCCAAGGTATCAAATGGCAGTGATACGCTTAAGGAAATACGAATCAGTATCTTCCGGGCTGTATTTTGACAAAGTCCCAAATATGAAACAGCTAAATTCTGATGGTATTGAAAGCGTATCGAAAAACCCTTCGATTTGATATATTATGGGCCTCATAATTCATCCGGGATCAAAAGTTATGAAGTATCACGTGTCCACACGTGATGGACCTTTAAGAACCCGCTGGAGAGGTTAAAAGATATAATAAAAACTCAGAAAAGACCCCAATGGGACATCACGTGCTCACACGTGACCATGGGTCACGTGCAGACACGTGATGGGATCTTAAGACCTCTAAAATAATGAATAGAATTAAATTCTAAAATCTGTTCCCTGATTAAAAATCAGAGGTTACCTCAATGAGGTATCACGTGCTCACACGTGACCAATGGTCACGTGTTGACACGTGATAGTTAAAACTGAAGCGTGAATGAACGCTGAGAAGAGGACACAATTGGGGGTCACGTGATCACACGTGACCAAGGGTCACGTGTCAGCACGTGACTGGCTTTGAAAGCCTTACAGTTTAATAGAATTAAAATTCTAAATTTCTCTAAATCTTTCCAAATAGAATTAAAATTCCAAATTTCTCTAAATCTTTCCAAATGGAAAAGGATTATGGGGACCGTTGGATTAAAAATCCAATGGTGATTAAAAACCACCAATTTATGGAAAAATCTCAAATAAGGAAAGATCTCCCCAAATCTCACCGAAATAACAAACAGAATATCTTTTGAATTTAAAATCCAACGGTGAATAAAATTCACTGAATGATCTAAAGGCTTATATTAAATACGAAAACAAATCAAATCTTTCATTAAGAGATTTGCTGAACAAAATAATTCTTTTCCTTCTCCTATAAATAGGAGCCAAGAAAAGAAGAGAGATGACCTTTTTGGAGAGAAGAACAGAGAGAGGAGAATTTAATTCTCAAGAGAAAAAAAGAAAAGAAAGGAGAATTTAATTCTCTGCAAAAGAAAAACCCTAGATAAGAAAAGAGAGGCTTCAAAAGAGAATTTAATTCTCAAAAGAGTTTAACTCTTATATAAAGAAAAGAACTTAGTTCTTTCTCTGGTTGAGGATCTGCAAAGTGCACATCTCCCCATGAATTGAGAATTTAATTCTCATTGGGTTGAGATCCTGCCATGCAGATCTAAAACACTGAGGAGGAATTGAGTTTTGAGAATTTAATTCTCTCAAACTCACACGAATTTAATTCCTCCTAAAATGAAACTGGGGTTTAACCCTAATCAAGAATTTAATTCTTTTACATATCTGCGAATTTAATTCCTTTAAAAAGAAATTAGGGTTTTACCCTAAATAAGAATTTAATTCTTTCACAATAGGAATTTAATTACTCCAAAACAAAATTAGGGTTTAACCCTACAGAGAATTTAATTCTTAAAATAAAGAGACTTGAAAGATCTCCATGCACATAAAGAATATTGGTCACGTGATGACACGTGACCCCAATCCGCAGTGATCAGAAAAGAAGGAATAAAACCAGGGTCACGTGTCCCCACGTGACCCCTAAAAAGATCCCCAAAAATATAAAGGAAGAAGCTTTGAGGCAATGCCTCACGTGCTCCCACGTGACTCCCAAAACACAGAAAGAATAAGCAAAGGAAATGAAAGCTTTGGGCGCTCTCACGTGTTATCACATGACCCCTCAGCAAATGCTTTAACAATTGGCGCGCAGATCCCCATCACGTGCCAACACGTGATGCTCTAAAATAAAAATGAAAATGTTTAACACTTAATGGCAGAACGAAGAAAGGAGTTTCGGCCCAATCTCAGGCACCTCACGTGACCCCACGTAACCACCCCTTTTTAGTGTTTAACACTATTTTTAAAGCGCATCACGTGGGAACACGTGATCGTCAAATACCTTCTAGTGTTAACACTATTTCAAAACCAACCTAGCCCAAAATGGCTAAGTTTTTTCCAGAGGCAGGATTCCCCTTTAATTGAACTCCAAATATACCTTTGTTTTCCAAACTTGATCATTTTACATGACATTCAAAGTAAACTCCATAGCCATGATGAATGGTCAGTGCCTAATAAAAGACAAAATGTTGTCAGAACCCCCAAACCACTGTCTAGCACTGCTGAATGATGAGGGGCTGAACCCTGACAAATGTCTAATGGCCCAAAGGGCCAATATTTCAAACATAATTGGACTTAGCCCAAACTGGCCATACGTCCTCAAATCATCTTGAACTGAGCACATCTGCTCTTTCAACCAACTCATTGGTTCAAGGGTACATCTTTGAACTCCTCTGATATTTGTCGTTGTAATCCTTCAACGTCTTCAGAAAGATGACGGGTCTCGACAACCACACATTAATACGGACTGTGGGGTCCTTAAACTCATGAACTAATGCGTCATTAAACTAACATTTGTCCCCAAAACGGGAATGATGGACCACCATGTCCCTAAACTGGAGATGGACCACCATGTCCCTAAACTGGCAATGGACCACTATGTCCCTAAACTGGAATAATAGAGCCCCAAATGCTCTTTTGTCGGATCTAGACGATCCCGTTTAAGTTGATCTTAGCCTCAAATATGGCTAACGTATGTTTAAACCTTCAAACAGAATTTAGTCCTAAATTGGACTATAGATTCCCCAATCAACTTTGCTTCAAGGGTACATCTCTGAACTCCTCTGACATCTGTCGTTGTAATCCTTCAACGTCGTCAGAGAGGTGACGGGTCCCGATGGTCATACATGCAATGGACCACTATGTCCCTAAACTGGAACAATAGAGCCCAAACGCTCTTTTGTCGGATCTAAATGATCCCGTTAAGTTGATCTTAGTCTCAAACTAGACTAACGCATCCTTAACAAACGTTTGAGTTGATCTTAGCCTCAAATATGGCTAACGTATCCTCAAACCAAAACCCCAAAACCAAATCTAAGAAAATACGGATTTGGACTAATCCACGTTCTACGGGCGACGACATAAATTAGTCTCCGTATACAATCCACGGGCAACCACAAACAAAACAAACACCCACGACACGAAGTGACCGGCTGGAGAAGGAGAAAGTTGTTACCGCGATGCGGTAGCGTAATTAACTGCAGGGGCTTGCGGCTGCAGGGAAGAGCGTCCCCACAATCAAAAACCCCTCAATCGAGGGGGAATCTGATGAAGTCTACTACATCGGCCGCATCCGTTTAAACCTTCGATACACCGTGCCATAAATCAACTTGGCATCTTCAGAGAGGTGGACGGATAGCACCTATTAGCATCTGCTCCGAATTTCAGGCAAGACGTTTATCGCGTCTCCGTCATTCGGAGGGGAACAGATTCTGGCACGCCCGGTGGGACCTTTTCCTCTTTCCACTCCACACTTCGTGTGTCGTGTTCGCGAATGAATCGCGGTTTGATATGGTTGCCTGTGGATTCGAGATACTAAGATTTGGTGTCTTGCTCCGTGCAGAAAACAGAAGATCAATAGATTCAAACTGCACTAACTGCAATTGCAACTCCCACTCCATCCTAGCCGGAGGAGTGACTTATGGGCCTCAAGCGGCCTCCCTTTTCAAGATGCCGGCAGAGCAGGTAATGCAGGCTACCACCGGATTGTTCTTCGGGACCATGCTCCCACCCATGAGCTTCAACGCCGATGTACCATCACAAGAAGCTCCCAAGAAGTCCATCTTTGACCGACTCACTACCACCATTGCCCCTCTCAACGGGTCGGCCAAACCAAATGCTTCAGTCTTTGCAAGATTGGGCCAAAGTTCATGTGGGCCCATTAAGAAGCCTATGATACCAGAAGGTGCTATTCCAAAGAGGATAGCCATCCTTGCTCCCGAAGTCGTCAAGGCGGCTTCTCCCGCCAAAGGGTCGGTCTTCACAAGACTGACTGTTTCAGCTCCCATTTCAGGCGAAATCGTCGAGGCTGCTTCACCTGCTCGGGAGTTTGCTTTCGATAGGTTGGCCATCCCCACTCAGCGGACATCGGTCTTCAATAGGCTGACAACGACAACTTCTTACCAACACAAGGGGCATGAGGAGGCCACCCCTACGGCTAAACCAACTCCAATCGCACAACATGCTCGCCGTCGTCACTGGCGCCGAGTACGGAAGGCTGGGGGCAGCTCTCCCTCTGGATTTACTCCACCAGCTCCAACGGTGGAAATCAATGCTGCTGTTCCGACTGGGAACAACTTTGAACTACTCAACAAGGTGCGCAGAAACTCTCCGACTGCCGCGCTGAAAAGATCTTCCCCACCCGCGGAGAATGCTACAGAAACAAGGCCAGAGCAGCCCCCTCAACGGCTGTCCTCCAAAATTTACAAGGTCTGGCGATGAGTTCAGGACTCAGTAATCGTTCAAGATCACTCTCACCGGCAGAAGAGGGTGAAAGTTCAAGAAGAAAAGAACCGTCCTGTCAAACCGCAAAGGACGACAACCACTTGGGTGCCCACTACAACGGCCCCCTCCACGTCGACTATTCGCAAGAGCAGAAAGCAGGAGAAAGTCCCCACGCCTGCAGCAAATGTCAAAGACAGTAATCCTAAACGCCCTAAGTCCGGGGGCATGGTGGTGCATACAGTCTACATGGCGTCCGGGAAAGAGGACAGCCGTACATCTACATGTCATAGACCGCTTACGCGATCGGTGACTAAAGCTCAGGAGCAGCAGCAGAAGATCCAAGAAATGATGAATGCGATGGCCGTACTCACTGGGCCAAAAGAAAGCCCAGAAGCGTCCTCGGATCAACGCCAGGAGCAAGAAACTGACGCTGAATTCCTTCGTAGGATACTTGAAAAGAAGGACAAAGAGGCTGCGGAACAAGCAGCCAATATAAAGCGAATGGCCATTCTGTTCCAGGACATGGTGGGTATGATGATCCAGCAGGATCCCCCGGCGGAAGATCCTCCGATTGTTCTCGAAGATAACAGAGGGGAAACGTCAAATCTACCTCCGACTCTTTCAACAGCTAAAGAAGAAACGATCTCCAAAGCTGTCCTGGATGACTACATTGCTTAACAAATACGAGTTCACCAGGCAAATGAAGCAGCCGGTCAAATTGTTAGAAATGGACGACCCTACCCGGGCTGGTATGACCAAATCAGTTACTCGCCAGGATATACGATCCTTAAATTCCATGTGTACAAGGGGACAGGGAATCCACATCAGCATGTCGCTCAATTCAGGGCTTTATGCGGCAACACTGGAGGCGATGACAAACTGTTGCTTCGACAATTTGTCGACAGCTTAGCGAAAACGGCATTCGAATGGTATTCGGAGCTACCTAACGACTCTGTCAAAACATTTGCGAAGATGGAGTTATCGTTTACACAAAGGTTTGCCAGCGCCAACGAGCGCGCCCCGATAACAGCACTGATCAACGCCAGGGTAAGGCCAGGCGAAACGTGGGTCCAATACGCAGTACGGTGGCGAAACTTATGGTCGAAGTGTGAGCAGCGGATCGAAGAAGCGCCGGCGGTGGGCATGTTCGTGGGCACTCTTGACCCTCAAGCGGCCATCTCCCAGTTCATGATGTTTTTCAAGCCGACCACCTTCCAGGCCTTGATTGACAAGCTGACCCAGATGGACCAGATGAGCCATAGGCCTTCTTCTTCAAAGACAGTGCCTTGGAATGAAAAGGGCAAATGGAAGGCAACCTTCGTTGCCAATACTCAACCACGGCCGAGCAACTTAAAGCCGGTTGTTTGCCAAAACAATATGCGTCCACGCCCATCCCTCGAGGAAAGACTGGGACGTCCTTACTCATTCCCTCAGGACAAAACAAGGAGATTGTTCGAGCTAGCGGTGCGCAACGGGCTCATCAATCTCCCGAATCCAAAATGATCGTTCCAACCCGGCGAGGCTAATAGTCCCAATTATTGCCCTTACCATCGAGCAGTAAGTCATCCGATCGAAGATTGCTTCGTCTTCAAAAACTGGGTTGAAGACCAATACCAACAAGGCAAACTCGCGTTGTCCGAAAACTGGAAGGTAAGCCCGCTACAACCACATACTCCGAGAAAGATGGATATGTCGGGGGCATCATGCTCATTCATAAGGAAAGCCCCATAGACCGAAAAGTCGGTAAACTAGAGATTCGCCTCAAATACGGCGACGGCGGACCTAAATGTCCTTAAACTAATGATGGACCACTATGTCCTAAAACTGGCTGTAGACCGAAACGTCGTTAAACTAACGATGGACCACTATGTCCTAAAACTGGCTGATGACCGAAACGTCGTTAAACTACTACCAACCCGCGGCATCCCTACGCTGACGTGTTTTTTTTATTAAAAAAAAAACAAAAAAAACGGTATGTCCATAAGCAAAATGGGCACGGATGAAAACCCGAAAGGGCTCCGTGAGTAAAAACAGCAGGGCTACCGGCGAGTGTTTGTGAAAACCCTAAAGGACGCAACCTCGTTAGAAAAAAAAAGAATAAAAAAAACGGTATGTCCATAAGCAAAATGGGCACGGATGAAAACCCGAAAGGGCTCCGTCAGTAAAAACAGCAGGGCTACCGGCGAGTGTTTGTGAAAATCCGAAAGGGCGCAACCTCGTTAAAAGACATTTACAGGGTCCTCTCGACCTTGTAAGGAGAAACCACCCGCGTGAGATCCTTACGACTCACAAGGGAGCAACACACTTAGGGATCCTCACGATCCTTAAGGAGAAATTACACTTGCGAGATCCTCACGACTCGTAAGGAGAACTCTCTTATGGGACCCTCACGACTCATAAGATTTGAAAGTCTTAAGTTACAGAGACCTGAACCTGTTCTTAAGCAACCCCCACAACCTCCGATACTGCCCTACAAGCGGCTCCATACTGACCATTGTATACAATCCACGGGCGCGAATAAACATTTCCCTAACAAAGTCCCACCCGTGGCTAGGGATATGTCCATGTGGTGAACAACCCTTATAAGTCCTCTCGACTTATAAGGAGAAAACCCTTTTGTAAGATCCTTACGACTTACGGGGGAACATACACTTAGGAATCCTCACGATCCCTAAGGAGAAAACACACCTACGAGATCCTCACGACTTGTAGGGAGAAATACCTTTGTGAGACCTTTACGGCTCATGAAGTCAAAAGCCTTAGTCGACGGGATCCTAACCCTGTTCGCTAAGCCACCTTTGTTCGACATCGACAGAGGCAAATGATGATTCGCTCCTGGCAATATCCCAGTGGTAGCGATGCTGATGCCTAAAACGGTATCAAAGTCCAAGTCCTTTTACGGCAAATGATGATTCGCTCCTGGCAATATTCCAGTCGCAGCGATGCTGATGCCAAGATTGGTATCAGATCCCAAATCCCCTACTCGTGAGAAAAAATCAGCGAGCCAAAAAAAGAATGCATATGAAATAGCCGAAATGATGGGGCAACTTGCAACAAAATCAGCAAGTAAAAATGTATGCATACAAAAACAGCCGAAATGATTGGGCAACTCGCAATAAAAAGCAGCGAGTGAAAGTAAAATAAATAGCCGAAATGATTGGGCATCGCGAAAAATAGCCGAAATGATTGGGCAATCGCGACCTTCGCGATATAAAAGCTGAAATGATAGAGCATCGCGGAAAGGAAAAAAAATGATGAAAGAATGAAACTTTTTGCCCTACAGGTGAGATCACATCGATCCCTGTATACAATCCAGGGGCACAAACAAAGAGGGAACCATACCTTCCCAACAGACTCCATCAGAAAGCGAAGCCAAATCTCGACGGTTCATAGACAACCTAGAGACAATCTCGACATTTGTCGCTATATTGCAGACACAATTTCAGCAAATGAAGCAAAGGAAGATCCCTAGCTTCAGGGTCTCGACGTCAACATCGACAACTTAGAGATCAACACCGGCGTACTTTGTCCCTCCAACCTGATGCAGACGTGACGTCAACAACCGACCTCAGAGTCGCAACGAAACGGAGCCATGGCAAAGGCCCTAGTTCCAAATCTCAATGGGCACATCTGCAGCCTGGAGACCAATGATGGTGGGCCTCCTCATTACAACATGACACAGATGTTACACCATCAAACGGAGCCATGGAAAAATCCCAGTTCCATCTCAGCATTCGTCTCGTTACAGCAGACGAGATGTCAACGACGACGTTCCTCTGCAGTCCAGCAGGATGCAGATGCAACGTCAACAAAAGACCTCACGGTCGAAACAAAATGGAGTGACGGCAAAATCGTAGCTCCACCTCAGCATTCGTTTCATTATAGCAGACGCAATATCAACGGCGGTGTTCCTCCCCAGTCCAGCAGGATGCAGACGCAACATCAATGAAAGACCCCATGGTCAGCAAAGCGGAGTGACGGCAAAATCCTAGCTCCACCTCAGCATTCGTCTAGTTACAGCAGACGCAATGTCAACAGCAGCGTTCCTTCGCAGTCCAGCAGGATTCAGACGCAACGCCAAAGCAAATGAAGCAAAGGCCAAATTCCTAGCTTCAGGGTCTTGACGACGACTCATATAAAGCTTGGAAGACAATCGGAGATTATCTTGCACCAGCGCGGAGTGGTCACCACCTCGACGATCGTCTCGATACAGCAGATGAAATGTCACTACGGCGTCCTTCCTCCAACAGAATTCAGACACGCCAAAGCAATTGAAGCAGAAGGCCAAATTCCTAGCTTCAGGGTCTTGACGGCAACTTATATAAAGCCTGAAAGACAATCGGAGATCATCTCGCACCAGCGCGGAGTGGTCACCACCTCGACGATCGTCTCAATACAGCAGATGAAATGTCACCCCAGCGTTCTTCCCCCAGCAGGATTCGGACGCGCCAAAGCAAACGAAGCGAAGGCCAAATTCCTAGCTTCAGGGTCTTGACGGCAAGTCGTATAAAGCCTGAAAGACAATCGGAGATCATCTCGCACCAGCGCGGAGTGGTCACCACCTCGACGGTCGTCTCGATACAGCAGATGAAATGTCACCCCAGCGTTCTTCCCCCAGCAGGATTCGAACGCGCCAAAGCAAACGAAGCGAAGGCCAAATTCCTAGCTTCAACGTCTTGACGGTAACTCATATAAAACCGGAAAGACAATCAGAGATCATCCCACATGGAGTGGTCACCACCACGATATTCGTCTCAATACAGCATACGAGATGTCAACAACAATGTTCTTCCTCCAACAGGATTAGGACACACCAAAGCAAACGAAGCGAAGGCCAAATTCCTAGTTTCAACGTCTTGACGGTAACTCATATAAAACCGGAAAGACAATCAGAGACCATCCCACATGCAGTGGTCACCACCACGACATTCGTCTCGATACAGCGGACGCAATGCCAGCAAACGAAGCGAAGGCCAAATTCCTAGCTTCAGGGTCTTAACGACAAGTCATATAAAGCCTGAAAGACAATCGGAGATCATCTCGAACCAGTGCGGAGTGGTCACCACCTCGACGTTCGTCTCGATACAGCAGACGCAACATCACCAAAAGGAGTCACGGCAAAATCCCTAGTTCCAAACCTCGACGGTTCACCAGCAACCTAGAGACAACCATGACATTCGTCTCGATACAGAGGACGCGATGTCAGCAAATGAAGCCAAAGCCAAATTCCTAGCTTCATGCGTCTTAACGGCAAGTCATATAAAGCCTGAAAGACAATCGGAGATTATCTCGCACCAGTGCGGAGTGGTCACTACCTCGACGTTCGTCTCGATACAGCAGACGCAACATCACCAAAATGAGCCACGACAAAATCCCTAGTTCCAAACCTCGACGGTTCACCAGCAACCTAGAGACAACCACGACATTCGTCTCTATACAGAGGACGCAATGCCAGCAAACGAAGCAAAGGCCAAATTCCTACCTTCAGGGTCTTAACGGCAAGTCATATAAAGCCTGAAAGACTATCGGAGATCATCCCACACCAGCGCGGAGTGGTTATGACTCATCGGGGCTCTCCAAAATGAGCCTAACCTCAAGTAAAAAGCGGTATGGCAAAATTCCTAACGCTTGCTCTTCCGACGGTCAAACTGCCTAGGAGGATTGCTTGAAGACGTCTTGTCCAGCCCCCGAAGGGATCAGAGACACGACATGTCGCAAGGCTACTCGAACAGCAAAACTGCCTATCGAGGAATACATCAGCCAACGCGACGGTACGACGGCCAAAATCCTAGTACCACAGACCCTAACGGACCTTTGTCGTAAAGAGCAGAGGTTAACTGTGACGTTAGGATATTCTTGCGAGATCTGCTCGATCCGTTTCGACTCGTGAGGAAATTGATGTCTTTGCGAGAACTTCTCGATTCGTCTCGACTCGTGAGGAAAAGCCTTAGGCAACGGGGATTGGAAAAAAAACTGTTTCCTAAGCACTGGGGCCCTGCAAGGCGATCCAAAACGGTCTCTTGCATACTATCTACGGGTCACACTCTCCAAAGTCGAATCTCGACAAGGAGGGAAACAACCGCTTACGGGTCCTCTCGACTCGTAAGAGGGAAAATTCTCTTATAAGATCCTTACGACTTATAAGAGAAAACACACTTATGAGTCCTCACGACCCCTAAGGAGAAAATACACCTACGAGAACCCCTCGATCGGCAGGGAGAAAAGTCTTTGTGAGACCCTCACGACTCATAAAGTTGAAAAGTCTTAGGCTACAAGGACCCTAAACTTGTCTCCTAAGCCCTCAATTCGGTGACCATGCATAAATTTGCACTACTTCACCCACGTATATACTTACGTGGGCAAAGTAGTGGGGTGCATTTGTTCCCGCCAAAAATTTCTGCGCAAAAGAGCCCAACATATCAAATGGCAGCGATACGCTTAAGAAAATGCGAATCAGTATCTTTCGGGCTGTATTTTGACAAACTCCCAAATGTGAAACAGCTAAATTCTGATGGTATTGAAAGCGTATCGAAAAACCCTTCGATTTGATATATTATGGGCCTCATAATTCATCCGAGATCAAAAGTTATGAAGTATCACGTGTCCACACGTGATGGACCTTTAAGAACCCGTTGGAGGGGTTAAAAAATATAATAAAAACTCAGAAAAGACCCCAATGGGGCATCACGTGCTCACACGTGACCATGAGTCACGTGCAGACACGTGATGGGCTCTTAAGACCTCTAAAATAATAAATAGAATTAAATTCTAAAATTTGTTCCCTGATTAAAAATCAGAGGTTACCTCAATGAGGTATCACGTGCTCACACGTGATGGTTAAAACTGAAGCGTGAATGAACGCTGAGAAGAGGACTCAATTGGGGGTCACGTGCTCACACGTGACCAAGGGTCACGTGTCAGTACGTGACTGGCTTTGAAAGCCTTACAGTTTAATAGAATTAAAATTCTAAATTTCTCTAAATCTTTCCAAATAGAATTAAAATTCTAAATTTCTCTAAATCTTTCCAAATAGAATTAAAATTCTAAATTTCTCTAAATCTTTCCAAATGGTAAAGGATTATGGGGACCGTTGGATTAAAAATCCAATGGTGATTAAAAACCACCAATTTATGGAAAAATCTCAAATAAGGAAAGATCTCCCTAAATCTCACCGAAATAACAAACAGAATATCTTTTGAATTTAAAATCCAACGGTGAATAAAATTCACTGAATGATCTAAAGGCTTATATTAAATACGAAAACAAATCAAATCTTTCATTGAGAGATTTGCTGAACAAAATAATTCTTTTCCTTCTCCTATAAATAGGAGCCAAGAAAAGAAGAGAGATGACCTTTTTGGAGAGAAGAACAGAGAGAGGAGAATTTAATTCTCAAGAGAAAAAAAGAAAAGAGAGGAGAATTTAATTCTCTGCAAAAGAAAAACCCTAGATAAGAAAAGAGAGGCTTCAAAAGAGAATTTAATTCTCAAAAGAGTTTAACTCTTATATAAAGAAAAGAACTTAGTTCTTTCTCTGGTTGAGGATCTGCAAAGTGCACATCTCCCCATGAATTGAGAATTTAATTCTCATTGGGTTGAGATCCTGCCATGCAGATCTAAAACACAGAGGAGGAATTGAGTTTTGAGAATTTAATTCTCCCAAACTCACATGAATTTAATTCCTCCTAAAATGAAACTGGGGTTTAACCCTAATCAAGAATTTAATTCTTTTACATATCTGCGAATTTAATTCCTTTAAAAAGAAATTAGGGTTTTACCCTAAATAAGAATTTAATTCTTTCACGATAAGAATTTAATTCCTCCAAAACAAAATTAGAGTTTAACCCTACAGAGAATTTAATTCTTAAAATAAAGAGACTTGAAAGATCTCCATGCACATAAAGAATATTGGTCACGTGATGACACGTGACCCCAATCCGCAGTGATCAGAAAAGAAGGAATAAAACCAGGGTCACATGACCCCTAAAAAGATCCCCAAAAATATAAAGGAAGAAGCTTTGAGACAATGCCTCACGTGCTCCCACGTGACTCCCAAAACACAGAAAGAAAAAACAAAGGAAATGAAAGTTTTGGGCGCTCTCACGTGTTATCACGTGACCCCTCAGCAAATGCTTTAACAATTGGCGCACAGATCCCCTTCACGTGCCAACACGTGATGCTCTAAAATAAAAATGAAAGTGTTTAACACTTAATGGCAGAACGAAGAAAGGAGTTTCGGCCCAATCTCAGGCACCTCACGTGACCACCCCTTTTTAGTGTTTAACACTGTTTTTAAAGCGCATCATGTGGGAACACGTGATCGTCAAATACCTTCTAGTGTTAACACTATTTCAAAACCAACCTAGCCCAAAATGGCTAAGTTTTTTCCAGAGGCAGGATTCCCCTTTGATTGAACTCCAAATATACCTTTGTTTTCCAAACTTGATCATTTTACATGACATTCAAAGTAAACTCCAGAGCCATGATGAATGGTCAGTGCCTAATAAAAGACAAAATGTTGTCAGAACCCCCAAACCTCTGTCTAGCACTGCTGAATGATGAGGGGCTGAACCTTGACAAATGTCTAATGGCCCAAAGGGCCAATATTTCAAACATAATTGGACTTAGCCCAAACTGGCCATAAGTCCTCAAATCATCTTGAACTGAGCACATCTGCTCTTTCAACCAACTCATTGGTTCAAGGGTACATCTCTGAACTCCTCTGATATTTGTCGTTGTAATGCTTCAACGTCTTCAGAGAGGTGGCGGGTCCCAACAACCACACATTAATACGGACTGTGGGGTCCTTAAACTCATGGACTAATGCGTCCTTAAACTAACATTTGTCCCCAAAACGGGAATGATGGACCACCATGTCCCTAAACTGGAGATGGACCATCATGTCCCTAAACTGGCAATGGACCACTATGTCCCTAAAGTGGAATAATAGAGCCCCAAATGCTCTTTTGTCGGATCTAAACGATCCCGTTTAAGTTGATCTTAGCCTCAAATATGGCTAACGTATGCTTAAACCTTCAAACAGACTTTAGTCTCAAATTGGACTATAGATTCCCCAATCAACTTTGGTTTAAGGGTACATCTCTGAACTCCATGACATCTGTCGTTGTAATCCTTCAACGTCGTCAGAGAGGTGACGGGTCCCGATGGCCATACATGCAATGGACCACTATGTCCCTAAACTGGAACAATATAGCCCAAACGCTCTTTTTTCGGATCTAAACGATCCCGTTAAGTTGATCTTAGTCTCAAACTAGACTAACGTATCCTTAACAAACGTTTGAGTTGATCTTAGCCTCAAATATGGCTAACGTATCCTCAAACCAAAACCCCAAAACCAAATCTAAGAAAATACGGATTTGGACTAATCTACGTCCTACGGGCGACGACATAAATTAGTCTCCGTATACAATCCACGGGCAACCACAAACAAAACAAACACCCACGACACGAAGTGACCGGCTGGAGAAGGAGAAAGTTGTTACCGCGATGCGGTAGCGTAATTAACTGCAGGGGCTTGCGGCTGCAGGGAAGAGCGTCCCCGCAATCAAAAACCCCTCAAACGAGGGGGAATCTGACGAAGTCTGCTACATCGGTCGTATCCGTTTAAACCTTCGATACACGGTGCCATAAATCAACTTGGCATCTTCGGAGAGGTGGACGGATAGCACCTATTAGCATATGCCCCGAATTTCAGGCAAGACGTTTATCGCGTCTCCGTCATTCGGAGGGGAACAACCGCTTCTATATCAGCGACCAAGGCAAGTGAATCCATTCACTTGTTTTCATGCTATAGTTAGGACATTTTGTGTATAAATACGGCGCTGTTAATATTAGTTGAACCAAAATTGAAACTTTAGTGTAAATCACCCTTTTGATGGTTGCGGAACATGAAACCAATGAATACTATATAGGATGACGAACAACATATTGAAAATTTGCACCAATCGGATGATGTTTCACCACGGATTCGATACCCCCCAAGTCGAGTATCGAAAATCGACTAATGCGGCCCTCTTTAGGTCAATCCTCGTCTTTACGGCTCAACGGCGGTACAGCTGATATTTATGTTTTAGTGATAGGGAGCGACACATTAAAGGTTTAGTAGCAAAAAACGCAATTACACACCTACAGTGATGCCCCTAATGTCTATACCGAAACTTGCGTTTTTCCGACTACTTGAACTGTTGAATTCATAATTAATTTCAGAAAAATCCAATCGCAGCGTGCCTGGGTTCATTGCGAAGGGTACTGCATAATCTTTAACACGACGTGTAGCTTTACTGTTAGATATATTCTATGAACATCAAAAACAAAGAACTTACCTAAACTTGGACCGCAGTCCAGAGCAGGAACTTACCCCTTGACATGCATTTATACCCCTGAAACATTGTTGTTAATTGTGATAGTGTGCGGAGACAATTACCGCTGCGTAGATAATTGTTTTAGCTTTCCAATGATACCGGTTTCACAAAATTCCATTATCATCTGGTATTTAAATCATATTTCATACGGATAACTTGTACGACAGTTTTCTGTCAATTCAGCTTGCACCCTCCATCAGTAATTTGATCATAACTCCTAAAAAATGACTATTGTTGATCCGTCTCATGCGATGTAAAGTTAACTCATAGCCCTAGAATTAGTTGAACAGTAGCGCCGCCTAATTATGCTCCCAACAGGAAGTAAAACGTGTTACGAAACGGACTTCCAGTTCAGAAATTGGATTTCCCGTAGTACACACTTAAAATGAAATGACCATAACTAGCAAACCTGAAACCCAATTGATACGAACCAAATTTTGTTGTACAGATAATTAAATATACCGATTACCCATTTTATATTGTTTTGCTTAATTATGCACGTGTGATTTTATATGATTTTTTTGTCCAACCGACACCAGATGCTAATATGTTTTTAGCGGTGCATTTACTATATCCCCATCATGTGCGTAATTGTCATACCTCTGTAAATAGTGTTCATTTTGCATCAATAACCTAGTGATCGTGTCACATTACCCGGTGATAAATATTAGTGATTGGATTGTGGCAAGTACGTTAGGGTAAAAGTGTGAATGAACAAGTGAAGTGAAGTGTACTTGTACACAATCAGCGGAACCAAAAAGTCATTGCATTGTCGGCGTCTATATGACATATATAAGTGTAGCTATAACTGGAATGAGACGGTTATGGAAGCACTTGTATTAGTGTCATAGGTAAGACATTGAGTGTTGTCCATTTATCTTGGATACAAGTCGAGACATGCCTGATGGAGGCCATGTCTCCAGTTCTCGCGTAGACTTTTCATGGAGCGACCAGCATTTGGGTTCATGGTCAGTGTTTGATGTAGACCGCGGGTGTAAGGTAGTTTGAGTGTGAGTTCGATCAACGGAACCTCAAGAGTCCCACTGCCGGCATATATAGCGATTTCGGGAGTCGTATGGATGGTATTACTGATTATTAGCGAGCGTGATTCAGGCCCGTTTTCCCGTGCCTCTGGGGCCTACCCTTGGGTTGGAGATACTCCTGCGGTGGTTGACGCTCACACTTGGACTGACGATGGGTTTAGCGATCTGGACACTGAGACCTAGAGACTGATTGCTTTAATGACATGGACATTGCATTGATTACTGATCTGATACACTTGTTTTATCGTTACCTGTACCGGTTATTTTATGCCCGCGTCATTGTTCTATATTTACCGCTTCATGTTTATCATCATTACACATTATATATGTATATATTGCTATTGTGTCGATCTGACGACCTGAGTATGCATGCTTAGAGTGAGAAGTGGACTTAGCTCGGATCAGGACCTGCGTTACCTAGAGAATATTGCGGGAATCTGGATCAGCGACGCCAGCGCTATCTTTTCCTTGATCTCTATTTAGTATATCTTATATCTGTTTTGATAGAATTAGTGACTGTATTTCTCATTACCTGTGCTATGATTACTGATTACCACGTAGTGCTAAAAGCCGAAGTGTGACTACGGCAGGATATTTCCTCGACCGTAAGAGCATGGCTGGCCTTGTCACCCCTCATATTCCGTATTTTGGGAAGCGGGGTGCGACGGTTATGAGGACAGAGGAGAAGACGATGGGTTGCCGTTGACGACGAGGGGCAGATGGTTTCTCGGGTGCTATTGTGATCTGGAAGTCGGGGTTGACGAGGGTGGTGTTGGTGGTTTGTGGTGTCGGGGATCGGAGATGGAGGTAAGGAGGTGATGGTGGGGTGAGGGTGATGGCGAAGAGGTGTTGAGGTCTCAGGCGAGAGGTTTCTCGAGTTGCTGCAGGGGTCACGGGTCGTCAGGGGTTTGCAGGGTCGTCGCCGTGGGGCACAAGGTGCTCAGGGAAGAGAGAGGAGGAAAGGAGGCGGAAGTGGGGGAGGTTGTGATGAGGGTGAGAAGACAAGCGCGAGGTGATCGGCGGCGAGGGATGAGGTTTCTGGGAATAGGTCGGGGTCTTAGGTTGGTGCAGAGCGGTCCTGGGAAAGGAGATGTGAGGTGGATCCGGAGGTGGTGATGAAGTCGGGGTAAGGTCGACGACGAGGGTTGGCACCGAGGAGGAGCGGCGGTAGTAAGGGGTTAGGACAGGAGAAGAACAGAAGAAGAAAATAAAGAAAAAAAGGAGAGAAACTTGAGGGGGCTAATTAATATTAGGTTTAATATAATAATTTATATATATAGAAGAGAAAGACAGAAGTACAGAGAGAGAGAGAGAGAAATATGTGAGCGAGAGCAGAGAGACGGAGTTTAGATATAATAATTAGTTTATATATATATATATATATATATATATATATATAAACCGTTTAGTTATTAAGAAAATATTATAATATATATTATAGGATTATACAGCTAATATTAAAGTACTGCGAAAATTATTTTGGATTTCTTCTAAAAATCCAGTTTTAAAATATGGAGAATATACATATAAGTTAAAACCATAATGCGATGTCCGGATAATAAAAATGCATACCCCAAAGTACGGATCTACGTAAATATACGTAGCGATCCAAACGAGTTTGTTTTATCAATCTGGACATGAACACGATATATAGATACAACCATATGATATGGGGTATGATAATAGCCATGCTAGATATTAAAAATATATTTGTTCCCTCATAAAATACAAGGAAAAACCTCAATGGGGCATCACGTGCGCACACGTGATCGGGGGTCACGTGATGGCTTCGCGAAGGCTCTGAAATGACAAGAGTTGAATCCTAATCAAATGGGGTCACGTGCCCACACGTGATGGGCCTTTAAACCCACTGAAAAGAATAAATGTATAATAAAACAACAAGGAAAAACCCCAATGGGGCATCACGTGCCCACACGTGGCCAAGGGTCACATGCTGACACGCGATAATTCCTGAGTTCTTTAAAAACAACAGAATTAAATTCTGGTTAAAAGCTTAATCAGCGGGTCACGTGCTACCACGTGATGGAGTCTTAAAAAACTCTTTGAGATAAAGGAAAGAAAACCCTAAACGGGGCATCACGTGCCCACACGTGACCAAGGGTCATGTGCTGACACGTGATGGGTTCCTAAAGATCTCTGAACCAATAGAATTGAATTATAATTAAATGGTCAATCAGTGGGGTCACGTGCTAACACGTGATAGGCTCTTAAACCTTCTGAACTAATAGAATTAAATTCTAATTAAGGGAAATCAAAAACCCTGGTTGGAAAAATATTTCCCTAGATCTTTCCAAACAAAAAGATTGCGCTCTATAAACTGGAGCACCGTTGGATTAAAAATCCAATGGTGATTAAAAATCACCAATTTATAGAAAGATTCTATACAAGGATATATTTCCCTGAAATTTGCCAGGAATAACAGACAAGATATCTTTTGGATTAAAAATCCAATGGTGAATAAAATGCACCGAGTGATCTAAAAGATCATGTTGGTTAAAAATCAATTAAAATCTTTCAATGAAAGATTGATTAAACAAACTGATTTTTTTCTTCCTTCTATAAATAGGAGCCAAGAAGAGAAGAGGAAGAGGATTTTTTAGGAGAGATACAACGATAGAGAGAAAAAATAAGAGAATTTAATTCTACAAAGAGAAAGAAGGTCTCTTGAGAAAAGAAAGAAATCCTAGGCGAAAGATCATTCTATAAACTCCCACAAAATAAAAAAATAATTTAATTCTCAAACTAAGAGTTTAACTCTTCTGAATAAGAACTTAGTTCTTCCTCTGGTTGAAGATCTGTAGAAGCAAATCTCCCCATAAATTGTGAATTTAATTCTCATCGGTAAGATTCTGTCATGCAGATCTAAAACCTAAGGGAGGACCTAAATTCAGAGAATTTTATTCTCCTCAAAAGCACATAGGAATTTAATTTCTCCAACAAAAATATGGTTTAACCCTTAATACAAGAACTTAGTTTTTCTTCATGGTTGAAGATCTGCAGAAGCAGATCTCCCCATAAGTTGAGAATTTAATTCTCATCGGGGAGATTCTGCCATGCAGATCCAAAACTTAGAGGGAGAGTTGGGTTTAAAGAATTTAATTCTTCCAAATACATAGGAATTTAATTCCTCTAAATAAAATTAGGGTTTAACCCTACAAAAGAATTTAATTCTTAAACAAGGGGCTTAAAACTCTCTATGCATGTAAAGAAGTCAGTATCCAACCTGATCACGCGACAACACATGACCCTCCCTTCAATGGTCAGAAAAGAACGAATGAGACGGGGTCACGTGCTCCCACGCGACCCTTGGATAAATTCCTCAAAATAAACAAGAACAAGGCCAAGTCAGAACATATTTTGGACGTCTCACGTGTTCCCACGTGACCCCTAGCAATTATCAAACAAAAGAGGATTCTACCCGAGGGCAATGCCTACCTAAAGGATGCCTCACGTGCTCCCACGTGACCCTTGAACAAACTCCTCAAAATAAGAAGGGAAGAACAAATTTTAGGTGTCCTCACGTGTCCCCACATGACCCCTAACAGATCCTGTTAATATCCAGTGCATGAGTGCCCATCACGTGCCCACACGTGATGGCCATGATGACTAAAAGTGTTTAACACTTATTTGAATATTCTGATAACAAAATAAAGGAAGTTTGGGCCCAACACTCAAGCGTCTCACGTGACCCCACGTGAGCGCTTCGTTTATTAGCGTTCAACGCTATTTTGGGCGCTGCACCCCTAGTGTTTAACAATATTCTGAGCGCATCACATGGGAGCACGCGATAGCTGAGTTTACTTTAGTGTTTAACGCTATATTCAAACCAGTGTTTAGCCCAAAATGGCTAAGTCTTCCAGAGGCAGACCCCTCTTTGACTGAGCCTCAAATACACCCTTGTCTTCCAAGATTGATCATCTCATATGGTGTACGAGTGCTCAGCACTCAATAAAAGACAAAAATATTGTCAGAACCTAGATCCATGCTTAGCATTGCTAAATAAAGAGGGGCCGAGTCCAGATAAATGTTCAGCAGCCCAAACAAAGGTCCAACATTTTAAACCCAGATGGACTTAGCCCAAGTTGGCCATAAGTCCTTAATTCAGATTAATTGAGCCCATATGCTCATAAATCTTTATTGATCTTAGTCCCAAATTGGACTACAGATTTTCCAATCAACTTTGGTTCAAGGGTACATCTCTTCACTCCTTTGATATTTATAGTTGTAATCCTTCAACGTCTTCAGAGAGGTGACGGGTCCCGATAACCAATCATTCCATGGACTGTAGGGTCTTTAAACTCATGGACTATGATATCCTTAAACTTTATAGACTATGACGTCTTTAAACTCATGGACTATGATGTCCTTAAACTTTATAGACTATGACGTCTTTAAACTACGGACTGTGGGGTTCTTAAACCTATGGACTATGATGTCCTTAACCTCGAACTGTGGGGTCCTTAAGCCCATGGACTATGATGTCCTTAATCTCGGACTGTGGGGTCCTTAAGCCCATGGACTATGATGTCCTTAACCTCGGACTGTGGGGTCCTTTAAGCCCATGGACTATGATGTCCTTAACCTTGAACCGTAATGTCCTTAAACTAATTGACCGCAATGTCCCTAAACTAAATAACAGAGCCCAAATGCTCTTTTGTTGGATCTAAATGATCCTGTTAAGTTGATCTTAGTCCAAAATTGGACTAACGTATTCTTAACAAATGGTTAAGTTGATCTTAGACTAACGTATCCTTAACAAACGTTTAAGTTGATCTTAGTCTCAAATGAGATTAACGATCCTTAAACCCAACCCAAACCCAAATCTAAGAAGATACGAATTTGGACTAATCCACGTTCTACGGGCGACAGCATAAATTAGTCTCCGTATACAATCCACGGGCAATCAAAAACAAAACAAACACCACGACACGAAGTGACCATCAGGAGAAGGAGAAAGTTGTTACCGCGATACGGTAGCGTAATTAACTACAGGGGCTTGCGCCTGCAGGGAAGAGCGTCCCCACAATATAAAACCCCTCAAATGAGGGGGAATCTGAAAAAATCTGCTATATCGGCCGCATCCGTCTACCCTTCGATACACGGTGCCATAAATCAACTTGGTATCTTCGGAGAGGTGGACGGATAACACCATATAGCATATGCCCATCAGAATTCAGGCCCCGACGTTCCCGACGTCCCGTGTCGCGTCTTCCGGCGGAGAACAATATTATCTGGCTATTATTTGTATTATTAAAACATATGCAGACACAAAAATATATTATACATGTATATAAAATCTAGAGATGCATGGATCCTCTATACTAGCAAATATATGACGTAATCTTGAACCATAATGGGTTTCAAGCATGCGGGCCGGGGCGGATACAAACCACATGTACCAAATACACTATCCGCACCCAAAAACGATAATAAACAAGAAGTTATCGCCAGATTTGAAAATACCCCAAATAAAATGTAGCATACATGCACTAGGGTGTTACACCGCTGCTCCAAAAATCCAACTTGGTGTAAAAAGCTTTCAACCTACAGAGTCGTGTTAGATTTCAAAAATTAATTCCCACATGTATCACAGCATCGGAGGTGTGGTGCAGCAGAAATGAAATCTACACATATACCCATTAAAAATGGGATATACACTTATTTAGGGGGGTTGTGTTTTGTGCTATAATGAGGAGTGGTATAACTGTGTTCTGAAAAATTGAAATTCAAAAGTTAATTTGGTCATTAAATGGATTGGAATACAGGGCATAAATCGTAAAGGCAACCAGCATCAATGCTCTCTCTTTGGTTTGACAAGTACAAAGACCAAGTCATATAGTGGGTTTTAGGCTTGGACCTGAAACTGAAATCGACTTTTTCCCACAGAGCTTGTATCTACGGCCCATAAAAGAAAAATCTTAGTTTGCAAATCCAGTTTCTGATTCTAGCAAAAACACTTCAAAGCTTAACAAAATGCACTTTCAAAAATTATGCATATATTTTTTTAGCCATATTCTAATTCATGTTAATCAATCCCGTAGATCAAGTTTACATCGAATTCAAAATGCAAAAAACTGGTTTATATAAGTGGATCCTGGCTTTGACTAATTACCGTAAAAACATGCACATGTGCAATGCATCTGATCAAGTTTACATCAGATTCAAAATGCAAAAAACTGGGATTCTTAACCTTTTTTAAACATTTCAAAAACATGCACATGTGCAATGCACCTGCAAAAATAAAATCTTAGGTAAATTATGAAGAATCGCTTAGATTCCTAAGACGACATCAAGTCTTATTCTTCATCGAATTGTGCGTCGACACAAAATCCGCAAGAAATGTTTGGAACAAATTTTAGAATTGATGTTTTTGGTGTCTGTGCATGATTAAAATTTATGCAATTTTAAATATTGTACGGGTATGGACGAAGATATTTTGCTTTTAACATCAATAAAAAGAAAAAAACTCATGTAAGAAATTTTTTATAAAAAATTTGTGGGAAATGGAAGCTCAAAGATAATCGGCATGCGCGACGCACGTGCCAAGATATTTCCACATACAGAAGGGGTAAAAAGGAACATCCTGAGATTCGCGCCCTTTTGTTTTCTAGGGTTTCATCGTCAGCAAATTGATGTCAAGGTCGTCGGCGCTGGAAACGATGAAGGGCTCGACGCTGCTCCGGCCGGTGACGTTCGTCACCAGCAACGCCAAGAAGCTCGAAGAAGTTCGCGCCATCCTCGGCAACTCCATCCCCTTCAAATCTCTCAAACTCGATCGTAATTTCTCTAAAAATCTCAACTTTATCCTCTCTTTTGATTCTTACACAAACCAATTTAGTTTGTCGAGTGCTGTATGTTTGATTGATACAGGAGAAGAACCCTAATCTTCTATTGGTCCGTACTAACATTTAAGCATTATAGGTCTCGCAGCCCCTTTTTTGGTTGTCCGGACGGAAGTGCGGGAAGAAATTTTGAACTAACTTTCAAAAAACATGTCATTTAAGTAAACTTAAATCTCACTTTAGTATTTGTTTCTAATTTTTTGAAGATGGAAGTAAAATATGAAACAACTTCATATGTTTCTTTCATAAGCAAAACAAACAAAAAAAATTACATTTTAATAGTAATAAATTATTATCGGTTGAAAGTAATAAAGAGAAGCATTAAATAATTATTTCTTTTTCTTGTTTCTTGTGCTTCATGGTTCCATCCAAAACGAAAGGAAGAAAATTTTGGAAGTAACCATGCCACATAGGATCTACATCACTTCCAAGCTCTACTTCCATGCAAAGAAACAACCGAAGTATTAGAAGCAGGCTTACTTTCTGGACTTCCATGTTACTTCCGGTGCTTCTATGCAAACAAACATGCTCATAATGATGCAGCAAAACCCTATCCTTTGGCAGATTTGTTAAATTGGTTCAAGAATTATAGTGTTGATGAACACATTAATTCGTTCAAAATTTCAAACAATTTACATTCAATTTAGCATTTCAATTACAGATAGGAGCCCGTCAATGTTATTCTGTGGTACAATCACCTCCGGGCTCATATTGGTCCTTGAGCGTTAGCATGTTAACCAGCGGAAACCAAAATATAAACATTGTAGAAATCTTTAGTTCTGCTGTGAGCATGGAAGGGAAATATGTATTTGAACCCTGACCCTCTTATCTAGAAGAGGAGAAGAAGAGAAGGGGACAGAGAGAATATTATAAAAAAGAAAACTCAAAACTTCCAGTGTGAAAATTTTGTTTTCATAATCCCGATATCCTCACATATGGACCAAAGAGTTCCTATCAAATTTACAAAGGATAGTTAATGTCACCTGAAGTTCCATCTGAAGATACACTAATGCGAATTAAATGATGCCCGAGGCCTAATCATGTTACTGCCGTATGCCGTTAAGATGTGCCAAGATGCTCCATGGCTTAAGCAGAAGCGTAGATAGCAGCGCATTTACCTTTCCCTACTAAGGCCATGTTTGGATAGCCAAAGTCCAATGGATAAAAGGAATAGGGAAAAAAAGACTAGATTTCTTTTATCCATTGGATTGGGTCAATCCAAAAAAATGTTGTTTGGGTAAATTTTTGATGAACAATTCCAATGGTGAAGGACCCAAAAATATCCCTCATCCATTGGATTCAAAAAATTGGCAAAGACCCAATTTTTCTAATCCAAAACACTCTCTCTCTTTTGAAATGCCACATCAATCTCTTTTTTTCTTTCTCTCTCTCACTTTAATACTATACTTACCCCAACCACCCAAACACGCATTATGTTACCAAAATGCATTGGAATCTTACTTTTGGAATGCACATGCGTTCCAAAACATTTTAATCCTGAAGTCATTCCTATGGACTTTAACCTTAACTATCCAAACATGGCCAAACTGTAGCACTGGCAGCTTGTTGCATTTAGTCTGTGAAGAGAACTGATGAAATACCGATAATGGTATTTTTAAACTTAAAATCTTTATGGTATTTAACATAAACAGAAAAGAGAAATGCTCTTTTTATGTCACTTTTGATTTCTTTTTTATACAAAAAAAATATTTTAAATAGTTCTTTTACATCATGTTTAACTCTCTGTTCACTTTTGTTATATTCCTATTATTTCAGTACTATTGTGCTCCTTGCTTCATTTTATGATTTCCTGAATGATCTCATGCATTCATAAGTTTGAAGACGTCACTGTATTTCCTTTTATTTAGTAAATATTTTTTTTGGTCAATCTTTTAATTTAGTAAATATCCATGGAAGTGATTGCAGCATGTGATGCTAATTCCGAAACTTTTTTTCTAATGCCTGAAGTTGATCAATTATATGTTTTTTATGCTCTTTCATTTTGTCAGTGCCTGAATTGCAAGGAGAACCTGAAGAAATATCAAAAGAAAAGGCTCGTTTAGCAGCAATCGAGGTTTTCTTTGTCTTTTTACATCATTATGTTGATTACTTTGGCTGAGTTCATTTTTATGTAGTAGAACACTGATGCTTCTTATATAGAAAGCTTTCTTACATGCACACAAGTCATATTCATCTATGTTCTGGTCTTCGATTCATATATTTTTAAGATGTGCTTTGTAGGTCAATGGACCTGTACTCGTTGACGACACATGCCTCTGCTTTAATGCACTTAATGGTCTCCCAGGTAACCGTGTTGACATCTTTAGATTATTTATTTTATAGATTGTATTGTATTGGACTGAGAGTTGGTTCATGTTTCACTTGCAGGGCCTTACATGTAAGTTATTTTCTATAATCTTTCTCTTTGCTCTCGAACAAAATGAAACCTTTTGTTATTTTCCCTTCACCACTCAGCTCTGTTATTCATTCTGTGTTTGGACACGATCACTTAAAGCTTATTTGAAAGCATTGTTCTAATGATCTGTTATTTTTTGTATACTACGCAAATGATTTGGAAACCTGGATAACCAGAAAGTGGTTTCTGCAGAAGACTGGGCATCAAGGTTGTCGATTAAGTGCTTTCTTTTGTGTTCCTTTCTTCTTTATATTTAAATGTCCTTGTGTGGTTTAGATTTCTTTCCTTATGTTGCAGGCCTGAACAATTTACTTGCAGCTTATGAGGACAAGTCAGCTTATGCGATGTGTGTGTTTTCTCTCGTTCTTGGGCCATCTTCTGAACCAATGACATTTGTTGGTAAAACACAGGTACGTTTCTTAAGTGATTCTATGATTTCTATCACCACAGATGTAGATTTTGTGGAAACCAGAGATTTTCGTAGCATCATTATTTCGGGGGCAAAAAACTTCGCTTATGTTGGCGGTTACTACTGCAATAACACAATAACACTTGTAAAAATTCTTAGACTCTGAAGTTATTGTGTTAGTAGGAAAGATGCAGATAAAATGCATTATTTTTTGACAACAAAAACTCCATATCATAGAATTAGATCAATTGGAGGTACACTTTCGGTAATCTTGTTCAGCACTACACTTGTTATTTGGGATCTGGTTCATAGATAATATAAGACGAACCTTAAAATCCATTGTTTGTGACTATTCAGAAAATGAAGTCTGCATAGGTTAAAACCTTGATGTGACAATCCATAGACGATAAAACTCCTGTCATCATTTCTCAGACGGTCATTATAATTGATCGTCTCAATTCTGCTTCATCATTCTGTCGGTAATCATCGATGACAGCAACATTTTTGAACCTTCTCACCACTTCAACAATATTCAAATTCCTGAAGCAAACCATTAGATATAAACGAGCACCAAATTATCAATGAGCTTTAAAAATTCTTTGTTTTAACAGTCCAACTTTGCAATAAATTATAAGGTTATATATAATAAATCAAGCTAAAGCCATTCCACAAATCTAGTAATCTGCTAGATCCCGAACCTGTTTCTATTGTTTTGCCAATACAATAGTACCATGTTACCCTCAACCTCAAATCAAGCTGTGGCCATGTGCAACTGCGTATGACGACAGCTGGTCTCCTCATACATGGGAATTAGAGATGAAGATAAGATCCGATCATATGGTTCAGTTTTCTCACTTCAAACTACAACACCATCAAATGAACATACTAGTAAGATTGCCATACTCCAACTAAATGTACAAGAGGCATATTATATAGGTTACTGTGATATTAGTCAATTTTCACTCTGGATTTTCACATAGTTTTAGTGTGGTTTCAGCATCTTCATAATATATATTGTTTTCGGGTAATTAATAACACTAATTTTATAAACCTAATTATCATGCTCTTTCTCTCCATGTTCCTTCAAAGTAAAAAAATTGACGCTTCTTTATAGGTGTTGGATGTATATACCCTAGAGGCCATTATTGTATAGTACATGATTGTATATTACATATGGATGCTTGGGATATATATGTACAGGACAATCTTGCTCGATATGATAGTATGCTATCTTGACTTTACCTCAACATGTGTATATGTTCTATTTATATTACGTATCTCGATTACATGTTGGTAAAAGCCCGTAGGATCTTTATTTGACTACTAGAATTATGATGGTGATGATACTCGTGCGGTCTGGGTAGTCTATAAGCACATCCTTAAATTGGCCATAGTCGTTGGAGTTTCGAGATATGACATCTATACCCCAGAATAGACTAGTGTATACGTTTTTTATTCCCGTGAGTGAAGATGGCATGTCCCACAGCCATTGGTGTTCGGCACCAAATATAATATACAAATGCTCATTAGGTTATGAGTTACACTGGATGGACTCGTTGATAACTTTTAGATGATAATATACCTATCGTCAGATAGTAGTTCTCTGGTGACATAGGTACATGTTAGTCTTTAGACCTGAAATCATCATTCGTTTCGAGTGTGTTTCCACTGTACTTAGATTACTACCCTTCCACGGCTTTAAAGAGTAATGCAAACATATTTTGGTTGGGTATAGTCCCGAAGCACTTGGGGGCAGTGAGCGATAAAAGAGATTTGTCTCTCCCGGTATAGGGAGTTGATGTCGCGCTGAGTTCGATTGGTCATCACCATAAGACCTGGGCCAAGGCAGTTGAGATTTACTGATTGTGAGATCAGTAGTTTCTCGGAATGGTTTTGGGCCATATCGACACGACTTATTGAGTTATTAGAGGTCTGACGTCTTCCACCTCCCTAGACCCAGTATGCAATACTCTCAGACGAAGAGACCGGACTGCACGGAGATTGTCACTTTCAGGCTCAGTAGGAATAAAGACAAGTTTGCTTGCCAGTCTTAGTTTCGATCAATACCTGAGCAATCATTACGTACAGCTAGTGCAGCTGACGTGCTTGTGGTTAAACCCACTGCCAGTATACTGTCTAATCTTTAGAGTCCCACACAGAGGGTTTCCCAGCTTAGGATGTAGTGTACGTATTTTGATACGTACTTGGGTTCGATTAAATACGTGTTTTTGTACACGTACTTTTAATCGAACATTTTGTTAATACTGGCAGGTTTGAAAGATAGCCAGGTTATCACATTTGGATAAAATGTGAGCTCGTATTATATATCTCTTTTTTGGTATCTCTCTTTTTCGTATTCGTATTTTGACAGAATACGGTATTTATACGAATACGGATATTTGTATAAATACGTGTATTTGTGTCTTGATACGCATACGGGTATATGTATTTTATACGAATACGGGTATATGTATTTTATACGAATATGGGTATATATATAAATTTTGATACGAATATGAGTATATGTATTTGTAGCATATACTTGAATTAGTGTATGTATATATATATGTATATGTGTACAATGAGGTGGCTCTCTCTCTCTTCTTTTCTCATATCTTATTTATGTGAGAAGTGCGTGGGTTTGTGACTCACCATGGTGAGTCACAAGTCTGCCAACTCTCACATTAAAAAGAAGAAAAGAAAAGAAAAGAAAAGAGAGATGATTTATTATTGTGCCATGCTTGAGTTTATTGTCACCATCACCATTATCTTCCTCCTTTCTTGAGTTTTCTTGAGTTGAGGAAGAAAAAGATTAAGAGAGAAAAATATAGAGATTAGCTACTACATCTTTTAGTGATCAAATCCTAGCAAGCTTTGTTCTCTGGTTGTTTCACTTAGATATTTTTATATGAGGGTAAAGTCTAGGTCAGGGTTCTTTCAGGTGGATCATCTTCGACAAGAAAGACTGACCCCAAACTCGTTTCAGGCGGACCTAGAGCACAAGAAATGGAAAAAAGACGAAGGACACGACTATAAAGGTAGCTAAACGTCTATCTGGATAGTTAACCTTCTCTAGTTCATTAGTTTAGTAATTGGTTTCGATTCTAGCTTGTAGAAGTTTGTGCTCTTTGTATAGAAATTTTTTGTTTTGTATTCCGTCTTGATCGCTAGTTAGCGGCACGAGCATAAGTATCTACTTACACGGCATCAGAGCCATCCAAACACTAGAACTAGTTTAGACAATATTTAAAGTTTCGAACCGACATATTTCCGTATTTTCAAAACCTAATATTCATGTTTCTATCAAAATATTTTTGGTCTCGAAATTTTTTTTAGAGTATTGCAGAAATATTATAGAGACATGTATATGACACTGTACAAATACGAGCCCAATCCAAAACTTTTGGACCGTAAAAAAATTCATTAAAACTACAATTTGCGGCCGTACATGCTTGGTTCTGGCTTGTCTTTCTCCAGTGTCGTGGGTATTGAAATTGGAGATTTTTAGTAAACTTTTTTGCACAGATTTCACTTGGTGTTATCTTTGTATTCGAGCAATACGGAAAGTTCTAAATTCAAAACTTTAGTATCGTTTATTATCTTTGAGTTCGTATTTGTGTTTGTATGCGCCGTCTAATTGCTGTTGGTCGATTAGACGGGGTTGCAAATGCTTGATTTTGCTGTTATGATATATATCTTGTGATGGATTAGACAGATAGTCGTGCTGGATAGCCTCCTCATCATAGTAATGGATGTATATTTGTTATTTGGGATGAGCGGCCGGATTGTGGCCGTCGTTACCGTTTCATGTATATTGTTTTATTAGAACACGATCGAGTTGAGATCGATGTTATCATTGTGTATTCATTCATTCATGTATTAGGATAACCCATAGAGAAGTGCTCGAATAGCCGGGTTTTAGAGTGTGCTAGGTGGTCGTCTCGCAGTGGCGAGTTCGAGCCGCCCCGCTCTAGGATTGGCGGGCTATCCGCCGCACTTGTAGGGGTTCAGGATAGACCTAAGGTGGAGCGCCCAAGTTACCGGATTCGAAGAAGTGCCGGGTGGCCCACTCATTTTATTGAGTGATGGTTGTCTCACTTTTAGAATTGACGGGTAGCTTGCCGCGCTTGTAGGGGTCTTTGGCATAGGTGATGTTCGAGCTATCCACACGACCGGGGAAAGTTGGTTTTCGTTTGCGGCTCAAACAAAATACGGGGCTCCTAGTTTATCCGCTTATTCCATCTTGTTTATCGTATGCATGTGATGTTTATTATCCGTTTGTGATATATATATATATATATATAAATGTTGTATATGTTTTGCACCCGCGCTAGCCCTGCCCACGCACCTGCCGTAAGTTAAGCAACCTTACGGTGAAGTCCCCGGACCCCGTGGCGAATACGGGTGGCATATACGTACATTCTATTTTGGTTGTTTTCTGTGATGTTTAGGCTTAATTGATGGGACCACATTAATTCTTATTAATGCAAGAAAATAAACCTAAAAAATGATGTTGGAATCAAATTTCAAAACTACTCAGTTCTTTTCAAAACTACTCGGTTTTTTCACAAAACAAATTTTTTCAAAATTGAGCTTGAACCACTAGTTTTGAAATCATTAGTCTCCTTCAACGATCTCAAGTTTATTACATTACAGGTTTTTCGCTAAAAACCAGCCGTAGCTTTCCGCCATTTCAGATAGCGAGCATTTAGTATTCATGCTGTGTTTGTTGGCATCCGTCAAGGCATAGTGTGCGATAGTTAAATGATGCTTATTTGTAGCGTAGAAATGCATTAAATTAGGACAGTTGTGCAACCTTGTTGGCATCCGTCAAGGGCGAGTATGGGTGGATCTAAATTAATCAGGACAATGACGGGTAGAACTTGACCTGCGTTTTATGGTTTGTTGGCATCCATCAAGGTCATAAGACGCTTGGGGCAAAAGCCACATCGGGAGTTTTAAATATACATGAAACTTGCTAGTGTTGTATACCTTCTCGAGTGTGGTGACTAGAGTAGCTTCCATCTAGGTTATCATATAATGATAGTTGGGTCTCGATCCCACTGATATGTAGGATTACTCTCAGGAGATTCACTTCACAACAAGCTAACCCATTATGTGTATAGAAATGTGTTATCGGGATTATGCCTCTACGGAAACGAGGTTATTTAATTAGGTCCGTGCGAAAGCACATGGAGCCTCCCTCGGAGTATCAACATTTGCATGGCTGAATGGTTAGTGAACTTATGAAGCGTACATGATCCCGATTAGTTATCTTTTTATGATTTGAAGGAGAATTCGAGTAAACAATGGGAGTTATCCTGTTAGATAAAATAATAACCAATCTAAACTTGCAAGAGCATACGCTGAGTGTATCTTTTCTCTCTCCTAATTGCAGCTACCATCTCACGCCTTTATCAAGATAATAAAATGTATAACTTGACCGACCCGAATTCTTATTCGGGGTTGGGGAACGTCGGTTCGGCTCTGAATTGTGAGAAATATCACGAGCATAAGCAAGGAAAAGAGGATTGCATGAATTCCTTGACGACCGTTGCATCTCCTTATGGTGTTCTTGTTATTGAGAACCGTTTTCGGTCAATCCTAACTTCTGGGTAGTATATTCCGGATCAGGATCTCATATCTGTAATTTTTTACAGGGGCTAAGAAAAAGTAGGTTGCACCTGGTGATGTCCCTCAGAGTATAGAACGAAGCACAAGTTGATGCTGCAGCCGTCGGTGAATATTACCTAGTATTGCCGACTGGCAGTACTATAATTTTGAACTGCTACTATGCACCTTCCATACTTTGCAAAACCATATCAGTTTCTTTACTTAATAAAGAAGGATATAACTTTGTTCTAGATAGAAATATCATGCGCATTTACCTTAATCAGGTATTGGTTGTAGAAAGTACACCGTGTAACGGTATCTATGTTCTAAATCAAATCGCAGTTCTTAATGTACGAAACACACGCAAGAGGAGGAGTACAGGTACTAACGAGATCTACTTGTGGCATTGTAGACTTGGTCATATCAATGAGACCGGACTTGCTAAGTGACATAAGGATGGATATCTGAATCCGTTCGAATTTTCATCCTACGAAACTTGCAAGTCTTGTCTCAAAGATGAGATAACCAAATTTCCGTTTACCGAACATGGAGAAAGAGGTACAGAGCTCCTGGGACTCATACATAGTGATGTATGTGGTCCAATGTCTATACATGCAAGGGGTGTGTTCTCATATTTCATCACATTCACTGACAATCTCTAAGTTCAGATATGTGTATCTTATGAAACACAAATCTGAAGTTTTGGAGAAATTCAAAGAATACAGAAACGAATTAGAGAACCAGACATGAAAAAGTATCAAGATCTTTCGATCTGATAGAGGAGCGGAGTACTTAAATACGGAATTCCTTGACTATTTAAAAGAGAATGGTATTTTTTCTCAGCTTAATCCTCCGTATACACCACGACACAACGGTGTGTAGGAGCAGAGAAACCGTACCTTATTGGATATTGTTCGTTTCATGGTGATTAGTGCTGAACTGCCCCTTTTATTTTGGGATATGCGCTTGAGACAACAACATATCTATTGAATTAAGTTTCATCTAAATCTGTACCTAAAACTCCATATGAAATATGGAGTGGTAAAAGATCATCTCTTAAATTCATTAAGATATGGGGTTATCTGGCTTATGTCAAAAAGCAAAATCCGGACAAACTAGAGGCACGTTTGGTACTGTGTACGTTTGTGGCATATTCCAAGCATCCGTGAGGATATATTTTCTACCATGTAGAGGAACAAAAGATTGTTGTTTCTCGGAATGCCACCTTTTTTAGAATGATAATTTCTTGCAAAAAAAAATCAGTGGAAGTAAGGCAGAACTGGAAGAAATTCTAGATGCACAAACTGCGATTGAAGATTTAGATGAACCACAAGATTCAATAATCCCTGATGAATCTCAGCCACTTCGCAGATCTTGTAGGATTTCTCATCCGTCTGAGAGATACTACGGTTTTCTCGTAGACGGGGATCGAGATGATTGCATCTTGAAAGAAAATGATCCTAGTAGTTTTGAGTAGGCCATTTTCAATAGGGGATCTGTGAAATGGCTGGATGCTATGCGATCTGAAATGGAGTTCATGTACACCAACAAAGTTTGGATTTTGGGCATTGCACCAACATGGGTAAAACCTGCTAGCTGCAAATGGATCTTCAAGAAGAAGATTGGTGCAGATGGACAGGTGAAAACCTATAAAGCTAGACTTGTTGCAAAAGATTTTCGTCAAAGACCATGCATGGACTATAACGAAACCTTTTCTTCAGTGGTTATCCATTCGGATTCTACTTGCTATTGCTGCCTTCCATGACTATGAGATCTCGCATATGGACGTAAAGACCGCTTTTCTAAACGGTGCTTTAGAAGAGTGTTTATATGGATCAGAGGGCTTCATAGACAGTGGAAGCAGTGGTAAGGTATGCATGTTGCTTAAATCTATTTATAGATTAAAGCAGATATCGCGGAGCTGAAACATCTGTTTTGATAACAGTCAAGGAATTTGACTTCATCAAAAACATAGATGAGCCTTATATATATAAGAAGATTGTAGGGAGAATAGTCGTGTTCCTCATTTTATACGTCGATGACATTCCCCTGATAGGAAATGACATTCCTATATCTCAGTCGGTCAAGCTATTCTTGCCTCAGAAATTTTTATGAAGGACCTGGGTGATGCCTTCTATATTTTAGGGATCAAAATCTATCGTGATAGATCTAAGAGAATGTTGGGACTTTTACAGTCCATATACATTGACACCATACTAAAGAGATATAATATGGAAGATTTCAAGCGCGATAATCTGTCGGCTTGTCATGGAATTATCCTATAAAGAGATGTCTCCCAAGACCGATGAAGAGAGGGCTCACATGAGCATTATACTCTACATTTCGGCGGTAAGATCTATAATGTATGCGATATTATGTACTGGACCGGATGTAGCTTACGCACTTAGCGTAGTAAGCTAGTGTCAGTCAAACCCAGGAGAGAAGTATTGGACAGCTGTAAAGAACATTCTGAAGTATCTGAGAAGGACTAAGAATATGTTCTTAATATACGGTAATGGAGACCTTCAGATGGAGTCTTTTACCGATTCAAGCTTCCAAAGCGATAAGGATGACAACAAGTCTGTCTCGGGTTATGTGTTTACCCTCAATAGAAGGGCGATCTGTTGAAAGAGTTCCAAACAGGACACCGTAGCAGATTCGATGATGGGGGCTGAATACATTGCTGCCACCGATGCCGCAAAGAGGCTGTCTGGATGAGAAAGTTCATTCATGAACTTGAGGTGGCTTCGTCTATTGTTGATCCAATACCTTTGTATTGTGACAACAATGGGGTTATAGCGTTAGCGAAGGAACCACAGTCTCATCAGAAATCCAGATACATCTTAAAGCGGTATCACCTGATCAGAGAGAGATCATTGATCGTCGGGAGATCGAGGTCAAGAGAATAGACACAAAAGACAACACGACGTACCCATTCATAAAGGCACTTTCTCAGACTCGGCTTGAGCGGGTATTGGAAATGATTGGTCTTCGATACGCTAATACATGGCCTTAATGCAAATGGGAGATTGTTGGATGTATATACCCTAGATGCTATTATTGGTACAGTACTTGATTGTATATTATATATGGATACTTGGATATATATGTACAGGGCAATTTTGCTCGATATGATAGTATGCTATTTGGTTTGCCTTTATCTCAACATGTGTATATGTTCTATTTATATTACGTATCTCGATTACATGCTGGTAAAGCCCATAGGAGTTTTGCTTGACCACTAGAGTTATGATGGCTATCATACTCGTGGGGTCTAGGTAGTCTATAAACACATCCTTAAATTGTCCATAGTCGTTGGAGTTTCGAGATAGGGCATCAATACTCCGGAGTAGATTAGTGTATACGTTTCTTATTTCATTAAGGGAAGGTGGCATGTCCCACAACCATTGGTGTTCGGTACCAAAGATAGTATACATGTGTTCATTAGGTTATGCGTTACACTGGACGGACTCGCCGATAACTTCTAGATGGTAATATACCTATCGTCAAATAGTAGTTTTTTGGTGACATAGATACAAGTTAGTCTTTAGACCTGACATCGTCATTCGTTTCGAGTGTGTTCCCACTGTACTTAGATTACTATCCTACCACGGTTTTAAAGAGTTGTGCAAATATGTTTTAGTTGAGTATAGTCCCGAAATACTTGAGGGTGGCGAGCGATAGAAGGGATTCGTCTCTCCCGGTATAGGGAGTTGATGTCGTGCTGTGTTCAATTGGTCATCACCATAAGATCTTGGCCAAGGCAGTTGAGATTTACTGATTGTGAGATCAGTAGTTTCTCGGGATGGTTTTGGGTCATATTGACACGACTTATTGGGTTATTGGGGTCTAACGTTTGCCGTCTCTCTAGATCCAGTATGCGATACTCTCAGACGAAGAGACCGGACTGTACGAAGATTGTCACTTTCAGGCTCAGTAAGGATACATACAAGTTTGCTTGTTAGCCTTCCTTACGATTAATATTTGGGCAGCCGTTACGTACAGCTAGCGCCGCTGATATGCTTGTAGTTAAACCCGCTGCCAGCCTATTGTCAAGTTTTTAGAGTCCCACGCAGAGGGTTTCCCAGTTTAGGCGAAATGATGTAGTGTATCTATTTTGATACGTACTTGGGTTCGATTAAATACATGTTTTTGTACACGTACTTTTAATCAGACATTTTGTTAATACTAGCAGATTTGAAAGATAGCCAGATTATCACATTTGGATAAAATGTGAGTTAGTATTATATATCTTCTTTTTGGTATCTCTCTTTTTAGTATTCGTATTTTAAGAGAATACGGTACCTATACGAATACGGGTATTTGTATAAATACGTGTATTTGTGTCTTAATATAAATACGGGTATTCGTATAAAATACAAATACCGGTATTTCTATTTTATACGAATACGTGCATATGTATTTTGATACAAATACAGGTATATTTATTTGTAGCATATACTTGTATTAGTGTGTGCGTGTGTACACACACAATAAGGTGGCTCTCTCTCTTCTCTTTTCATATCTTCTTGTTTATGTGAGAAGTGTGGGCTTGTGACCCACCATGGTGAGTCACAAGTCCACCCCCTCTCACGTTAAAAAGAAGAAAAGAAAAGAAAAGAGAGACGATTCATTATTGTGCCATGCTTGAGTTTATCATCACCATCACCATTATCTTCTTCCTCCTCTCTTCTTGAGTTTTCGAGTTGAGAAAGAAAAAGATTAAGAGAGAAAAATATGGATATTGGCCACTACATTTTCTAGTGATCAAATCCTAACAATTTTGTTCACTAGTTATTTCACTTAGATATTTTTTGTGTGAAGGTAGAACCTATGTTAGGGTTCTCTCTGGTGGATCATTTTCGACAAGGAAGAGTGACCCCAAGCTCATTCCCGGTGGATCTAGAAGCATAAGAAGAGGAGAGAAGACGAAGGACACGACTACAAAGGTAACTAAACGTCTATCCGAGCAGTTAACCTTCTCTAGTTCACTAGTTTAGTGTTTGGTTTTGATTCTAGCTCGTAGAAGTTCGTGCTCTTTGTATAGAAATTGTTTGTTTTGTGTTCCGTCTTGGTCAATAGTTAGTGGCACGAGCACGAGCATCTACTTAAAATATGGGCTTTACTAGCTTTGTAATCTCATAATTACCAACCTCATTTAGTTTGTAAGTAAAAGAGTATGATGGTATTTCACATACACAAGTTTCAATACAATTTAAACATGCTCACTCTTCATCTTAAATCATATGACATAACTTAATGGCTTGTTACTCTTATAATATAGGGTAAAATTGTTCCAGCAAGGGGCCCGACGGATTTTGGTTGGGATCCAATCTTTCAACCGGATGGCTATGAACCTACGTAAGGGGATTCACACTTACAATTTACATTTTATATATGCAGAATGACATTACACAGGATATTAGTCAAGCTGCTAATAATTGCAGATATGCTGAGATGCCTAATGAGGAAAAAAACAAGATATCTCATCGCTCAAGGGCTCTTGGATTGGTGAGATCACATTTTGCGGAGGCAGGCTACCTATTCCAGACTGACGGCGAACATTAATGTTAAAGCAATTTTCTTTTGAGATATCATGTGTTATCAATAATTTATCTCACTGGGAGAACATTATGCAGAAAGCTGGTAGTCGTAGAAATAATTCCCAGGCAAAGCTAATTTTGTGGGACTAGAATCCAAATTGTAATTATCTACCTTGAATATTTATTGGCAGATGTTGTGCCAAAACTTATTATGGTTGGACCATGGTATTTCTGAAATTTATATTGCTTCATTGTTGAAGTATTTAAAACTGGAGTCAGTAAAATGAGAGAGGACATTTTGATTTAGTCAAGAAGCAGTATTGTTTTGACATTTATATTTCAGCATCCTCCTTTTAAGATTTCAACATCAAACAGTCAATTTCGCACAAAGCAGGAGATTAACAAGCTTATGATCATTGAAGGAGCAAGCTATGTGTTTATATGATGGGAAATGAAGAAGCTTGTAATATTTGAAACTGAAGCACACATAACTGATATCAGTCAAGTGATGTGCATTCAATTTAAAGTAATTTAACACTCTAATATCATGATATATTCTTCATAATCATTCTAGAATACATTGCAGAAGTGATGCAAAGTGATAACTGTAACCAAAAAGAAATATGCTAGGATACAAGGCATAGCGCAATACAGATTCCCGCATTGTACAACATTAGCTTTTGTGATGAACACACAGAACCGTGCTTCCGATTGATTTACTCATCTCTTCTCATCTTGACATTAACGGGGGCTTCCTTGTAAGAATTCACTTTCTCTGCTGCCCTTCTCATTGGTCTACCAAGAGACAATCTTCGCAGGCCTTGACTTGGATATCGAGGCAAAACACTCGGAGCTGGGTTCATCGGTAATGCTATATCCTCGATCTCAAACAAGTTCTCATTTGGTTCACATGGTTCTGTTGCTTTTACATTACAAGCAGTCCTCAAAGATTTTCTTCTTCCTTCATCTCTCTGTTTTCCTGTTTCTTGACGAGTTACGGCGGTGGGCCCTAAAGCTGCATTGAGATATTTCAAGAAGTCGCATATTAACGAATATTTCTGCGGCTGCTAAGTATTTTTTAAGAGATAATTGCACAAAACACCCCTGTAGTTTACATGTATATCATATAAACGAACCCCCTCTGCTCATATTGATCAAAACCTATGTAAGACTCAAAAAAATCCTACTCTAGACAACTCAAACCATGGAACTTTGCATACAACACCCCTGTAGTTCACGTACATGGTAAATGCAAACGACCCCTATGCTCATTCATCAGGACCTAAATAATGACTTTAAAAAAAATTACCCTCAACCACTCAAACCTTAGAACTTTTCATGTTGTTTCAAGTATAATTAGAGTGTTCTTAGTGGTTTAATTGCACAAAACTCTACTGTACATTACATGTATATCACTTATACTCCTCAAGTGATTAGCACAAACTGACCCCTCCTCTCTGCTCATTGATACAAACCTCTACAAAGACTAAAAAAATTCAATTCTGAACAACTCAAACCCTAGAACTTTTCCTGTCGTTTCGAGTATAAAGTAGGTGTTCTTGGGGGTTGATAGATGATCAGATGAAGTGTTTGTGCCAATTAATAGTTTTCAGGGGTGTAAGTGCTACAAAATACATGGGTGATTTTTGCAATTGATTCTATTACTAAAGCCAGATTCAACTTACATCGACTTCTGAGCATACGCTTCCTGTTTGTAGTAGAAGGGTTTTTGCAATCTGCTGCATCTACTTCGACATCATCAGGCTTTGAGAGAATCTCCTTAAAAATGTAAGATTATGCAAAATTTTATGGAAAATTAATTAGGGGGCATACAAAAATTATCTTGATATAACTTAGCTTCAGTTATATTGGGTACCTCGTCGCAAGTCTTCTCCTTATTAAGCTTTTTCTGCTGCTTGTCCGCTTTCTTTTCGTTCTGCAATAAGTCAAAAATGGTGTCATTGAGGCAAGAAATTCCATTGAAGACATATCAAGGAATACTAAATATATCGATTAGTACCACACATCAACTAACCTGTAGTTCTATAGTCTTTGCTCTGAGAACTGAAGTCATGCATCCAAGTTCATGCTGCATTGCTTTCAGCTATATATAAAAACAACAAACACCAATATTTTATAATTTCCAAAGAAAAATATCCATATATATATATATATATATATATATATATATATTCCTATGAAGGAAGAGTTTCTAGTATTAATTGTGAAATGTACAGTTGGCTGCGACTCTAATTAGTCAAAAAATTAACTTCTCGCTTTTATATAAGGCTTTGAGCAGTAATTCCCTCAAGAGCAACTCTCTACCTTGTCGATGGTTTCTTCAATTCAAACTTAGACTCTGCTATGAAAATTTGAGACGTAATCGATTCATGACAAACTAAGTGCCACACAAATAGAAACTTATTCTACTAGGGAGGAGAAATCTATCTAGGTTTATTTGACATATATTATTCTTCTATTGCTATTTGAATCTGTAGATATATTTTGCTAACGAGGCAATTTCTTAGCATAGTAGAACAACCGGTAAATGCTTACATATGAAAATTGGGAAGCTTGGCCTTTTATTAACATCATTGAACTACCACAACACTCTACTTCATTTACAAGCATGAAATTGACAACAAAGAGGATGCCAAGCATTAAAGTTGTAAAACTTTTCCTACCAAAACAATGGAGAAACAACTCTCAAAGCGTGAGAAAGGGTGGTAGCAAACTTACTCTATCTTTACCCAAATTGAGTTCCTGCAATACAAAACAAAATCAAATAATATATCAGAAATATTAAGTAGCATAAAAGAGGGGGAAAATATGTGAAAAAATAATTAAGAACCGAGAGAACAAACTGCTAGCATATGAGAATTAGCTTGAGCAAGCTGCCAATTCTGTTGATTAGCTTTCTGTAGAGAGATCTTAAGCTTCTGCAACTCCATCCCACTCATTTCAATGATTTTACTGCTCAAAAATCAACCAAACGAGAGAAAAAAAATCAATTTTTTCCCATTTGAAAGATCCAACTAAATTTTGATTCTTTTCAACAATTCACATACTTTCTCTCATCCAGAAGCCTCAGCAGCGTATTCTTTTCCTGAAATCAAGACCCCCCAAAAAAGAGAAAAAGAAAAAAAAAATCAGATTTTTTTTTCAAGAAAGTGAGAAAGAGATCGATTCGATCGCAAACCTTGAGGAGCATAGCAATGTAGTCTTTAGCACTCTTGGTGGGCGTAGCATTAGGGTTTCCCTGCTCATCTTCTGCAGATCTCTCAGGTCTCACGTTGCTAGTGATGTTGGTGATATCAGAAAATCTCTTTCTCCCTGCCAAAGGCAGCACCTTTTGGTTTCTTTCCCCCGTTTGAGTACCTAAAAATCAACATTTTTACAATCAAATTAGGGTTTCAGAGAGAGAAAGGGGCTAAGGGTTAATTTTGCTAACCTGGGTTGCTTTCAGAGAGAAGTTCTTCCATTGGGAAAAGGGTAAAGAGATGGAGAAAGAGAGAGAATTTGAAGAATTTTTTTTGATCTTTTTGGTAGTTGTATTAGTTTCTTGAAGAGAGAGAAGGGGTTAAATGAGAAAGAAAGAAAAATTTAGTTGGGCAACGGCTCTCCAAACCTAAGGCAAGTGATCCGAACCTAAATTTCAAATTTGTTGGGCCTAATTCATTGGGCTTTTAGCCCATTCAAACTACTTCTTTTCTCTGCACGTTTTGCTTAAGATGAAGATGGTTATAAATGGATTCAACAAAAGAAATTCTTTCTGAACAAAAACATGTTTCCATTGGTTTTGGTAAAACTTTGTCCTTTAAAATGTATAACCTTTGTGATCGTACATAATACAGTTATCAATATATCAATCTGGCTTAAAATACCAACGATTATAGATGTCTGATATTGCCAGCCACAGCTCCAATTGATTTTTATCTAATAAATTTAAAGACAAGGCCCGGCGAGTTAAGCGAATTCCTTTTCTTTTCCGGAAAGATGCGTACCAGAGATGACTGACGTCTCTCAGCTAACAAAGAGGCATAGGAGGGGGGGGGGGGGACCGAGCATGCACTTTTGTGATACCTTAGCCGGGATGCATAGGGAAGTCAACCTACGATCACGAAGAACGTGGGAGCGAGATGTTTTGAAGAGAGTGGTCGGTCATTTATTGGATCATTTTATTTGGCAGTTTTCTGGATGTTGAATAAACATTTATGATTCTTTTTTGGTGGTTTATATAATGATTTTCTAATATGGATGTAAACGGATACATATAATACGACCTAACTCTGTATTTGCACCATCGAGTTTTATCAAATATGGACAACAGTTTTCATTTGCGATTGCTATCTGGAGCATGCACGTTTGTGATGCCTTAGTCGGGATGCATAGGGAAGTTGACCTACGGGTACGAAGAACGCGGGAGTGAGATGTTTTGAAAGAGCGGTCGACGGTGGGTCATTCGCTGGATCATTTTATTTGGCAGGATCTGAATGTTGAATAGACATTTATGATTCTTTTCAGCTGGTTTACATAATGGTTTTCTAGCAGGGATGTAAATGGATACATATAATACGACTTAACTCTGTATTTGCACCATCGAGTTTGATCAAATATGGATAATAGTTTTCATTTACGATTACTATCTGCATCCAATCCGCATTCGCCAAAGACCACCCAACACCAATATCCGTTCCATATCCATATCCATCTCTAAAACAGTTTTATTTTACTGTATTGGGTATATTTTTTTTCCCAACAATGATTTTTTATCCGTATTTGTATCCAACTTTTACCAATTTAAGGAAGTTCACAAGAGAATTACAAACTTGCCGTTCTCTATTTTTTCTGTGTCCCCAAAAAATCTCAAAACCCAAAACCCCAGCGATCTCAATCTCGCTCGCTTCAAAGATCCCAATCATGTAAGACTTTTATCTCTGTCTCTAATCTTTGATCAAATTACAGCTTAAAATTTCGCCTATTTCTCACATTATTTCTTTCAGTTTATTGATCAATAATGTTATTTTTGTCCCTATTTGTTTGAGCTGTGATTATCACATTTAGAGACAAAAATTCACAATTTTTTCTTGCTAGACTAGGTATTTCTGATGCAATCTAGAAGAACCCACTAAATTTATTTTATAGGGATGTTCGATTTCAAGGTTAGTTAGCGAATTTCGCAAATTTTGACACCAATTAAAAGAAGGGTTGATTCTGCATTTAACAATCATTTGTGAAACTCTATCAATAATTTCATGGATCCTTCGCTTCATATGAGTATATGACGATGACGATATTTCTAGGGTATTATATTTCCTCCATTTGGCATATTGCAAGGAATTATCTCACACTAATTTTAACCCACCATCTGTTACTTACACTAAACAGCATGGATTGGGATACACGTACGGGATACGATACGAGCTGAAATTCGTGTATTCGTAATTTTCCAAAAATATAGAATACGATTTGCTAGGATATGCCGATTTTCAAAAAATTAGCATTTCAGGAAATCTATATTAAGATTACAAATAATTGTTAAGTATTAATGCGAACATTGTGGTATGTTACTTGTTGATACTCGCTCAATGCATCTCTAATTGATGGAGGTTGTGAGCTCCCTCAGATGTTGTCCTCCGTCGATCTGGTAACGAGCGTCCTGGACCGCTGAGATTTGGTGTGGTTGCTATTCAGCATGTGGATCTAAATGGGTTGACGTTGGAGTTGAAGCCGAGCAACCTGCAAGTGAAGTCCCGGGATGGGTGACCACTGTAGGACCCTTTGACGATCAAGTTAGTGCCGAGGAATATGAGCAGAGTAGCGGCGTATTTGGAATGAATTCGAGTTACCTGAGTCGTCTGAGAGAAGGATTTATATAGTGGTCACGTGGAGCGAGCGGGCGCGAGATCGTCGCCGTCAGTTACGCCCCTGTGTTATCTTCGTATTAATGGCGGGATACGTCCATTAATGGGGGGATGTGCCAGCGTGGGACGCGGAACGTGGGGAGACGGATATCTCGCCCTAGCGAGATACGCGGAGCCGTTGCGGGGGCGCTTGGGTTCCGCGCTCTCGGTTGATCAGCAAAGCCGAGGAAGCTCGGCCTGACAGATAGCTCGGAGACGAGCAAGGAGATCGAGGAAGCTCGGCCTGTCAGATGGCTCGGAGACGAGCAGTGAGGCCGAGAAAGTTCGGTCTGACAGATAGCTCGGAGACGAGCAAGGAGACCGAGGAAGCTCGGAAACGAGCCGTTGGTAGTTTGCTAGGTGGATGTGGAAAGTACTTAGGGAGGTCTTCTGAAAAGTCGGACACTTCCACGAGACGAGGTCCCGAGGAATGTCTCTAATGTAACTCATTTATTCCACCTCCGTAGCATTTGGGACACGTCATCCGCCACGTGTCGTAATATGAGGAAATATCACTTGTGAGCATCATCATTAGCCTCTCACTCTCGTTCCGACCTATTTATGGGTTGGGTCGAGGATGGCCTGCTCGGTTTTTCTTCGGCTCAGTTTGGCGCCAAGAATTAGAATGTGGATCGCCTGGGAACGATATGGCGTTTGGCGGTTGCGTCGTTTCGATCTTTGGGCCCACGTGTCGTCTCGTCGTGCGCCTGAATTTTCGCGCGTATCTTCGATGGCGTCAGCAGATCAGTGAAACGATCGCGCTTTAAAGAGGGGGCGCCGTTTCAGTCGATTCGCCAGTTGGGATACGGGCCACGTGTCGGACGTCAGTTGGCGGAAGCGATAGGCTGTCATTGACTCCTGCAGTTGAAAAGACGTGACCAATGGCCGGTCGCCACGTGGAGCTTCGACTGCCGCTTGGGCGCGACGTTTCGTTTTGGCGGGAATCAATCTGGGCCGTGAGATGTTCTCTTTTGGGGTGTATAAATAGGAGGGGACCATTCTAGGACCGACCCTTTGCTTTAATTCGTTTTCATTGTTGAAGATTGCCCGGCGCTCCACTTCTTAAATCGGATCCTCTATTCATTTTTCCTCGGTGTGTCTCTTCCTTTGAATCAGGTTAGATGTCTTCATCCGAGGAGTCTATAGAGATAGTAAGGATAGAGTCGGACGATGATGCCTCAGCTGTTAGGGCCGAGTCCAGTGGGTCTTCATCCTCTTCGGCTTCAGATAGCCAAGAGGGTTTCTCTTCTGATATGTCTTCTGTGTCAGGTTCGTCCCTAGAGTTAGGGCCGTCCTTGTCACTCGCCGTCGGACGGCGATAAGGGCTCCCAAGGTGCGCATCGGGAACACTCGCGATGCGTCCTCCGTTTTGAAGAGTCTGGACGAGCTTTCCGAAATTCGGACTCGATTCCACATCCCTTCTAACTATTCCGTCCGTTTAGCTAGAGAGGGTGAACGGGCAGACTAGGTGCAGGGCAAGGAGATTATCCTTTATTTGGAAGCGTTTCGGACATGAATGCGTCTGCCCTTCCCAACCGAGATTTGTGGGGTGCTTCGCTGCTTTCGTTTTGCCTCGGGCTAAGCTAGCACCGAACTCGTAGAGAATTCTCCTCGGGTTTTTGGTCCGATTTAAACTTAATTAGATCCCCTTCAGTTTGACCCTCCTTCACCTTCCTTTATTTTATGAATCACCCCGGTACCAGCAAGAAAGAGCCGAGCTGGATGTACTTTTCGTATAAAAAACGTAAAGGTGGGACGGTATGGTCGGGGTAGTAGTCCCTTCTTCCATTCACGAATGAAAGAAGAAGTTTGTATTCGTCGGGCCATCCGAGGGCGAGGATTGATGTTCTAGTGGGAGCCATCTGCCCGAGGGCAAAGCAGTCGACTTTCCCAGAGGCGAGGGTGGTGTCCCAGTGGGAGCCGATCCAGCGGGCGGATGCCCTGCTATTCGAGCAGGCACCGAGCTGGACTGGGCTCAGTCCTGCGCGTTTCTTGTGTAAGTTATGGTTTTCGACGACCTGTTTAGACTTCGTCAACTTCCTATGCCTTTTCATTGTCGCTAACCCCTTTTGTTTGTGTGTTCTTTTTCGTAGGGCCAATAGACCGATCGAAGATCCTAGCCGCCATGGCCTCAAGAACCAAGGAAGGAAGGCCCGGGGCGCAAGCTCGTCCCGACCCGGTTCGGGTTCGGTCTCGAGGTCAACTCCACCGTCCAAACCTTCTGCCGCTTCCCGAACCTTAGAAGAATGCCGCAGGGGTAGGCATAAGCATGCGCGGGACCCGGTGTCCCGAGCAAGAGAGGAGGCTGAGCCTGCCGAGATCCCCTAAAAAGGCCGAAGCGGACGGTTTCTCGGCCACCTTCTACCGGAATCCCTGTGCATGAGGGCGATTTCTGCATTGAGGTGCCCTCGGGGCTCTCCGTCGCCGACAGCTTGCTTTCAGACATGGAGCAAACAGCCGGGAGCAAGATTTCTCGGGGGACCATGAAGGCCCAATTGGCCGCCATAGTGCAGGAGGAGGTTCAGGTCGGTAATTGACGTTTCTTAAAATTTCTTAGTCTTGTTTTCTCGGTTTGAGCTTTCTAAGCCATTTGCTGCTTTCCTCATGTCCTTCATCACTGTGCTCTCCTCGTCGTCATGGAATCCAAGGAGGTAGCCCCGGCCATGAAAAAGGCGGGTGAATCCTCCTAGCGGGAGAAGGAACTTTGCCTCCAATTGCGGCAGGCGGAGGAGAGGACGGCTCTCCTCGACTGGTCGCCGATGGGTTGACGAACTCCAAGTTGAAGGAGTCTCATCGGTTCCTGGATGAGTCCAACCGGGTCATCCAGGCCAAGTTGGAGGAGGTGAACAACATCTACAACTTGATGAAGAAGTCGAGGGACGCCCTCAAGAGGGATGTCCGGGTGGCCATGGACGCGGTGAAGCTCGCCGAGAGCCGGACGGCGAAGGCCATGGAGGGATATAAGGCGTCCGACCAATTTTACGCCGATCTCGCCGAATCCGCGGCTGTCGTGTGGCACAGCGCCTTCGACGCCGTCAAGGAGTCTATGCCGGGGTTCGATGACCGCGAGCTCCGAGCCAAGTACCTCATGACAGAGGAAGCGCTGCAAGGGGACGTCGCCGATGCTGCAGTTGGAGGCGAGGCTGTCGGCGGAAGCGCCGACCCCGAGGTTGCAGTTTTGGACCCTGATGCCGGCGTCGAGCAGGGCGAGATACTTCCCTAGTGGGCGGCCTGAGCTTTCCCTCCTTGGGTTATTTTTTTCTTTTTCCAAATTTTGTAAGCCTCCGGGTATTTTTTATAAGGCTGAGGAGCCCAGAATACCTTGTATTTATTTTTGGTTATAAATAAAGTACTCCTTTTCCTTTGCCCAAATGTCTGCTCGCTGCGCAAGTACTTTTAGCTCGTATCTCTTTTATTGTTTGAATCTTCATTGCTCATGTATTTTTAGCTCGTAAGTTTCTTTATCTTGCGAGTGTTAGGCCGGTGTCCACCCATCTCGCACTTGCTGACCGTTCATCGAGTAGAGTCGAACGATAGCCAAGTGCAGAAAGGTCGGTATCCTTCTTTTTCCCAGAATCGAGTTGGCGATCGCGCATTGAGTCGAATGATAGCTAAGTGTAGCAAGGTCGGTATCCTCCCTTCCTCCGAGTCGAGGTGGCGATCGCGCATCGAGTCTGAACCGATTGATGGGCCGAGCAAGAATCTGCTCAGCGGCATCGTGAGGAACGATTTTAGATCCGCTTCATTGATGGGCAGGAAGCTACCTACTGTGGATGGACCGAGCAGGAAGCTACTCGGTGGCCTCGTGACGAGAGGTTTTGGATCCACAGCGTTGTCGGGAAGGAAGCTACCCACTGCGGATGGACCGAGCAGGGAGCTACTCGGTCATCTCGACGTCGAGAGTTTTAGATCCACAGCGTTGTCGGGCAGAAAGCTACCCACTATAAATGGACATAGCAGAAAGCTACTCGGTGGCCTCGTGAGGAGGGCTTTAGATCCACGACATAGTTGGGCAGGAACCTACCCGTTGAGGATGCACCGAGCAGGAATCTACTCGGTGGCCTCGTTAGGAGGGCTTTGATCCTTAGTGTTGTTGGGTAAGAAACTACCCACTAGAGATGGACCGAGCAGGAAGCTACTCGGTTGTCTCTTGGTGAGAGTTTTTGATCCTTAGCGTCGTTGGGTAGGAAGCTACCCGTCAGGGATGGACCGGGCCGGAAGCTACTCGGCCGTCTCGGGATGAAGGCTTTGATCCTTGGTAGCGTCTCCTTGGTGCGTCGTTCAATCTTTCATGACCCGTAAACTTTAGGAATGGTGACCGCCGTAGATGACACGTGGCAGGACCACATCGGGAAAGTGCGATACTCCGTGATTTGCGCCGTCGCGCGAGTAAATCTCGGCTGTTGGAAGATTTTTCTTGAGGCTAAAAATATCAAAGGCATATTGGTTGTCTTCCTAGTCTCGTGTTTCTGAAGATGACCGGCCTTGCATACACCATCAGGGAGACTGTTTCTAACGATGACGTATACTTTTATAATCTCGATCGTTCGAGGAGACGTATGAGACGGTGATAAGCCGCTTGGAGGGCCACTGTGGGTGTCTACTTCCCCGGCGATCTCTTCTTCATATGCTACTTTATGCAATATGGAGGACTTCCCCGGGTTTGTACAACACTCTGTCGCCGCAGTTGATGGACGGGGTCTTTGACAAAATGCACACGGTTCACGGGCTTGGTTTGATCTTAAAGAACAGGCGGGATCGATCGGTGGACCTGCTGCTCGAAAGCTTTCAGCAAAGGTTGGTCGTCACATCTTGCTTGGCGGACGAGGATCCTGGGGAGTCCGTGGCTTTTAGGGTCCGTGAGTACCGTTGAAGGGAGCGGGTCGAGGCTGCATGGGATCGGTTGGAGGAGCTTTCCTCGGAGTATCACCGACAATGCATCCTTAATCCCTGGCCTCCTTTGTTGTAATTGTTGTAAGGTTGGGAAGCCCCTAATACCTCTTTAATAAATAAATTTCTCCTTTTGTTGATTTGTATCGTCTCTTTTATCCCTTCAGTATATTTTATGCATTTTCTTGAAAAGAACTTTGGAGTCTCGAAATCGAGAAAAGAAATAAAGGTTGTGCAAAAGGTCTCTTGGTGAGAGGACCTAGCTCAGGAGATTTAATTTAATGCCAATAGAAATTACATTGTTTCAAAAGAAGAAAGCATGTTTATTTATACAACTTGAGTTTTTCAGCGTTATAAGGCCGAAGAAACTTACACCCCCGGCGTCTTGCAAGCGGTACGCTCCACTGGGCAATGCTTCTGTTACGAGAAATGGTCCGTCCCACTTCGGAGAGAATTTATACAGTCTCGCTTGATCTACAAACTTGTTTCTTTGTAAGACCAGATCTCCCGCCTTGAAGGCCTGATGCTTAACTCGGGTATTGTAGTAGCGAGCGGTTTGTTGCTGATAGACGGCCGCTCTGATTTGCGCTCGATCCCGCCTTTCCAATAAGACGTCCAAGTTGGTTCGGAGCGCTGAGGTGTTAGCTTTACGTCGAAGTGTTCGACTCTGCAACTGGGCAGTCCGATCTTCATGGGGACCATTGCCTCGGTACCATAGCAGAGGTTGAATGGGGTCTCTCCTGTGGGTGTTTTCTTTGACGTTCGCAATGCCCATAGCACCCGCGGAAGTTCCTCGACCCAGCTGCCCTGTCTTCCTTTCAAGCGGGCTCTGAGACCGCGGATTACTCCTCGATTTGATACTTCGGCCTGTTCGTTACATTGTGGATGCGTGACTATGGCAAACTTCATCAATATGTGGTAGTCACTGCAAAATTCTTTGACTTTGTTGTTTTCGAAGTTGGTCCCATGGTCGGCAACGACGCACCTCGGGATTCCAAATCGAGAGATATGTTGTTTTGCAAGAACTTTATAGCAGATGTGGCGTCTGGTTTTCTGATGGGCACGGACTCTATCCATTCGTGAAGTAATCCATAGCGACAAGGATGTATCTGTGTCCATCCGTGTCGGTGGGGAGTTGGCCCACCATATCCATCCCCCATTGTGCAAATGACCAAGAGAAACTGAGCGGCGTTAGTTCGGTAGCGGGGAGACGAGGTATGCTGCCGAAGAGTTGGCAGTTCTTGCATCTCCTGACTAGCTTCTCGGCGTCCTAGTGTATCCTCGGCCAATAGTATCCTTGGAGCAGCGTCATCAGGATCAGGGTGCGGGCCCCTAGATGCGCTCCCCCGACCCCCTCATGTATCTTTCGTAGAACATAGTCTGCCTCGTGGAGGGTCGAGGTATCGGAGCAAGGGCTGAGCGAACGACTTCTTGTATAGGTTTCCGTTGCTCCAGACGAAATGGCGTGCTTTTGCCCGTAGTCGGCGAGATTCTCAGTCTTCGGAGAGTACGTCGTCCTTAAGGAACTCTACGAAGGGCTTTATCCAATCTTGGCTTTCTTCCTGAGTTGTGTATATCTGGAGTGTTACTTCCCTGTCTTCCATGCTGGGCCGTGGCAAGACTTCAAAGAGGATATTCCTTTTATGGTTGACCGAATAGAAAGAAGCGAGCTTGCTCAAGGCGTTGGCTTGGGTGTTCAAGTTCTTGGGAATCTGTTCCATCCGGATTTTGTCGAAATTTCTCCGAAACCTTTTTACCTCGGCCAAGTATTTTATCATGAGTGGTTCCCGTGCCTTGAAACGTCCGGTTACTTGGCTGACGACCAGTGCGGAGTCGCTGCGAATTCTGATGGTCTTCAGTCCTATCCCGGAGGCGATTCGTAGCCCCGCCAATAAGGCCTCATATTTCGCGGCGTTGTTTGGCACTTTGAACCCGAACATTAAGGAGTATTCCATTTCCGTTTCGTCCGGGCCGCGGATGATCAGGCCAGCCCCGCTCCCCTCCTCGGTGGAGGATCCATCCACGTATAGCACCCAATCCAGGATGGGGTTGAGCACCTCCTCGATCGAGGGACGTGGTTCGGGGTCCTGCGTCGGCGTTTCTTTTTTAGTGGGGATGGTGCATTCGACAACAAAATCCGTTAAGACCTGAGTTTTGATGGCTTGTCGGGGATGGTATTTGATATCGAATTGGGACAGTTTCCATCTCCACTTCTCCAGACGTCTTGATGACTTGAGGGAGGCAAGAATCGACCCTAAAGGTCGCTCGGTGAGGACGAGGATCGTGTGCGTTTGAAAATAGTGCCGAAGTTTCCTGGAGGTGACAAGTGCCAGGACTATTTTCTCTATGGCCGGGTATCTCGTTTTCGTGTCCTTGAAAACATGGCTCACGTAATAGACCGACCTCTGTACGCCCCCGCATTCTCTGACAAGCACTGAGCCCACGGCTTGGTCGGAGAGCCAGATATAGCAATAGTTTGTCACCCTCGACTGATCGGTTGAGTAGCGGTGGGGTCGCTAGATGTGCCTTGAGTTGTTCGAAAACATTCTGGCACTCCTCAAACCATTCGAACTTGGGGATTTTCCTTAAGGCCTTGAAAAACGGGAGGCACTTCTCCCCGGATCCGGACATAAAGCGACTCAGGGCAGCGACCCTTCCCGTGAGCCACATGATGTCAACATTGTTCTTGGGCGTTGCCATGTTGAGAATGGTGCTGATCTTTTCAGGGTTTGCTTCGATTCCTCGGTGGGTTACCATGAACCCGAGGAACTTCCCACTTGTGACTTTGAACGCGCACTTAGCTGGATTCTGCTTTATTTTGTATTTGCGCAGGACGTCGAATGTCTCGCCGAGGTCTTTAGTGTGCCCAGTTGACGAGATGGATTTCACGAGCATGTCGTCGACACAGACTTTCATGTTTCTGCCGATCTGAGGTTTGAAAGCTTATTGACCAGGCGTTGATATGTGGCCCCGGCGTTTTTGAGTCCGAAGGGCATCACTTTGTAGCAGTATACCCCCAATCAGTGGTGAAGGTGGTATGTTTTTCGTCGGCCGGGTTCATCCTGATCTGATTGTAACCGGAGAAGGCGTCCATGAATCTCAATAATTCGTGGCCGGCCGAGCTGTCTACTACCCGGTCTATTCGAGAGAGGGGATAGTTGTCTTCGGGGCATGCCTTATTCAGATCCGTGAAATCGACGTACATGCGCCATTTCCCGTTTACCTTCTTGACCACGACCACGTTCGCGAGCCAATCTGAGTAGTCCAGGTTTCTGATAAAGTTAGCGGTGAGCAGTCGATCCACTTCGTTTTCTATCGCCTTTTGCTTGGCCGGTGCAAAACTTCTCTTCTTTTGTCGGACGGGTTTTGCTTTCGGGTCGACCCCGAGCTTGTGTGAGATCACTCGAGGGTCGATTCCGGGCATGTCTGCCGGCGCCCAAGCGAATACGTCCGAGTTATTTCGGAGGAACCGGATCAGGTCTTCGCGGTGGTCTCCAGTCAGGAGTGAGCCGATCTGGACTGTCCGGCTATCGATCCCTTCTTCGAGGGGGACTTCCGCTAATGCTTCCACCGGGCACCTCTAACCTCCTTTTGCTCGTCGTGTGTATCCAAAGACCCTTAGAAGTCGGGCGTGCCCTCAAAATTGTCGCCCTGCTCTCCGTCGGCGGACGTCAAGGCGAGACAAATCTTAGCAGTTTGCTGGTCTCCAAAGGCCCAGCCTATTCCCTTTGCTCCAAAGGGAATTTGAGCGCAAGGTGATAAGTCGATATCTGGGTCAGGAGAGCGTTTAAGGCGGGACGTTCCAGAAGAATGTTGTAGGATGAAGGGACTTTAGCGACGAGGAAGTCCACTGGTATAATTCGCGTATTGCCCGCTTTCCCAATGTTGAGGAGGAGGATGACCAATCTCTCGGCTGGGACGGAATGATTGGTAAACCCAGAGAGGACATAGGAGGTAGCCCCATATGCTGGAAACAGTGGTGGAACAGGATATCCGCCGAGCTTCCTGAGTCGACCAATATCCTCTGGACTTCGTAACGGTGGACTCTGGGCGTTACCACGAGAGGGTCATTGTGAGGGAGCGATATGCCGTGGAGGTCCTCCTCTGTGAAAGTGATCGGCTCGTTCCTCCTGCACTTCTTTTGTGGCGTACCGCTTGTACCCTCGATTGGGAGGATGTTGTGGTTCCCCTCGCTTTCCCGAGCCGGATCCGAGGGAAAGACCATGATCTGCCCAATCGTTAATTCCCCGGGAGAGATTTGGTCATTTTGCTCCCGCTCCGCCTGCCGCTTGTCCCGCAGGTATTTCGCTAGGTGGTCTGAGCCGATCAACTCCTTAATGTAGTCACGGGGTTGTTTGCAGTTCTCAGTGGGATGACCCTGCGACCTGTGGAAAGCGTAGAATGGGCCGTGAAGACGCTTGCCCGCTTTTTGGGTGACTGATGGGAGCTTGAAGAACCTCTCACCTTTAGCTTTCTCCAGCAACTCAGTCTTAGAGATATTTAGAGGAGTGTACTCCTGAAACCTCGGAGAGTAAGGATTTAGATGATCAACTTTCTTCTTCTCCTCCCCATCCTTCTTCTTTCTGTCCGCCTGGTTGGCTCAGGGCAGATTTGAGTTTACCTCGGACTCGAGTTGGATTTCTCGCTCGGTCCAGGCTTTTACTTCGGCCACGGTCTTAGGTTGTGCTAATGCAAAAGAGTGGAGCCATTCTTTGTGCCTAAGGCCCGACCTCAGCGCGGTGATGACTGTTTCATCGCGGTGCTCGGGGACCTCGAGGAGGGCGTTGTAGAAGCGGGTGACATATCCTTTGAAGGATTTTTTGTCTCCGCTCTTGACGGTGAACATGTAGTCGACCGTCCATTTTTGTCGTCGATTCCCAACGAACTGACCGAGGAATTGGGTGGCCAGCTCGTCGAAGGTCGAGATGGAGCGTGGCGTAAGTCCTCGAAACCAGTCCCGGTCAGCCCGAATGAGGGTGGTGGGGAAAGCTCGGCATTGAGCCGCGTCCGAGTTATCTTGGAAGCTCATGCCCGCCGTAAATGCGTCTAGGTGGTCTTTCGGGTCGGATTTTCCGTCGAAGAGGGTCACTTTTGGCGGCTTATTCCTGGATAAGATATGCTCGGCCAGCAACTCTTCTGTAAAGGGCTTTGTTAATGAGTCGGCGGAGTACTTGACCCCTTCACCGGATGCATGGCCATCTCGTCGTATGCCTTTGATTTTCTTTTCGAGGGTCTCAAGCCTGTGGTGGTACCTTGAGGATTTCGCACAGTCGGAGTGGTGACTATCCCGCTCTAGGTCTGCGCGACGGTGCGGCTTCGATTCCGCTCTATCAAATTTCTCAAATTCTTGGACGAGGCCCTCCTCGAGTGGTCCTAGCATTCGCACGGCCCCGGCGAGCGTGGGGGCGATGGTCATGCCTGTAAGCAGGCGAGCTGACCGACACTTCTTCAGGGGGAGAGAACGTGCGACGGGTATCAGAGCGACGGCCCAGTCTTCCCAGGGATTGGGACGTGGAGCTGTCCGGCGCCCAGTGGGTCATGGAATCAATCGCCGCATGCGGGTCACGGTGGCCAGAGTCGGCACGCCGACGCTCGGTGACGCTGGGATGAGCACGAGTGGGATCGAGAGCGTGAGCGTGCCCATCCGTCCTTCTGCGGACGTCGTTATCCTGGGAAGAGGGAATTGCGGCCTGGTGGGCAGGGCCCGCCGCCTGAACACGGACGAGAGCATCCATTAGCAAGGTGAGCCTGTCTATCTGAACGGATAAGGCATTGATCATGTTGGGAGGAGGAGATGTGCCACTCCCGCTTCCGTTGTGGCTGCTCGTATTTGGATCATCGCGGTTGTCACTCGCCATCGGGTCGAGGGCGGAAGATCAACTTCAGAGGTTGAGAAGCTTCTGAAATCATCCCACAGACGGCGCCAATTGATGGAGGTTGTGAGCTCTCTCAGATGTTGTCTTCCGTCGATCTGGTAGCGAGCATCTTGGACTGCTGTGATTTGGTGTAGTTGTTCAGCATGTGGATCTCAATGGGTTGACGTTGGAGTTGAAGCCGAGCTACCTGCAAGTGAAGTCCCGGGATGGATGACCACCGTAGTACCCTCCGACGATCAAGTTAGTGCCGAGGAATATGAGCAGAGCAGTGGCGTATTTGGAATGAATTCAAGTTACCTGAGTCGTCTGAGAGGGGTTTATATAGTGGCCGCGTGGAGCGAGCGGGCTTGAGATCGTCGCCGTCATTTACGCCCCTACGTTATCCTTGCGTTAATGGTGGGAAATGCCTATTAATGGGGGGATACACCAGCGTGGGACACGGAACGTGGGGAGGCGGATATTTTGCCCTAGCGAGATACGCGGAGCCGTTGCGGGGGCATTTGGGTTCCGCGCTCTTGGTTGATCGGGGAAGCCAAGAAAGCTCGGCCTGACAGATAGCTTGGAGACGAACAAGGAGACCGAGGAAGCTCGGCCTGACAGATGGCTCGGAGACGAGCAACGAGGCCGAGGAAGCTCGGAGACGAGCCGTTCGTAGTTTGCTAGGTGAAGGTGGAAAGTACTCAGGGAGGTCTTCTGAAAGGTCGGACACTTCCTCGAGACGAGGTCCCGAGGAATGCCCCTAATGCAACTCTTTTATTTCACCTCCGTAGCCTTCAGGACCCGTCATCCACCACGTATCGTAATCTGAGGAAATACCACTCGTGAGCATCGTCACTAATAAAATATAAATTTTAGGATGCGCCAAAAAGAGTTTCACAAGTATTCTCAGTGAATCTGAAAGAATATGACTTGGATACTTATCGGATATAGATACGCCAACTTGATGAAGAATCCGTGCAACATAACTTACATTTAAAAACTTTATGCCATTTAGGCCATGTTTGGCAGTGGAGTAAGGATAATCAAAATTAATTTCTTAGCGGAGGTAAGGATGATGCAAACTCTAGTTACCCAAGCTCTGGTCATATTATAAGAGACGTGTTTGGGAAAATGGATGTTAGAGAACTTAGATCGAGATTGGAGTTTAGATAGGTGTAGTTATTCCAACTACAAATGAATCCCATACAGGGTAAAGTTAGCATTTTGGAGTTAAGTTTTGCTAACTATATGGAAACTCTAGTTTAGAAAACTTAACCCCATTCCTGAACAGGGACTTAGAGGTCATGCTTACCAAAATTATCTTTCGCGTATCATTTCATTAATTTTGGGAGCCTGATATTTGCTTCAAATTTTCATCTTTACTTTCATTTCTCGTCTTAAATTTTTCTCACTCTCAACAATATTCGTAAATTCGAGAGTCGATCAGTGGCGTGTAAAGAAATAAGTCAGAGGGCAATCTCTCTAGAGCTACACCTATTTACTTGAGAAAATGACCAAGTTATATGGTGTACGGTCTGTTGAGATTTAAAGAGAGTGTTGTTCATAGAGCTAACATGGCGGGCAAACAAGATGCAATTATTGCAATATATTGAAGAATTAACACCCCCCCTCCCCCCCCCCCCCACACACACATGCTCACATGCCCAGACTAGTGTATGTTATGCATAATTTGGTTAAGAAATTAGAAAGAAGTCATCAAAGAGACGACTTGGTGGATAGTATAATGCTTTTTGGTTGAGCTGATCTCAAATTCTCTGAATTGGAAGTTTTTTCTGGTCAGATCAGGAAGTAAAAAGATCTGGATGAGATTTGGTTGTGATATGCACTTGAATTGGGGTGGCAATTGTGCCAGTGAATCGAATTGAGCTCATTATTAAGCATGTAAACGTTCTGACCTGAACCTGTTTCATTTGAAATGTTGGATAAACACCCCTCAATCTCCCAAAACAATTGAAGATGCTCATCATTACCAAAATAACCAATTCCAAAAGTAGCTAAAATTTTAGGTAAACCTGGCTTTATTCCACTAGTTTTAATTTAGTTTCTTCAAGTAAAAGTGATATGTTGGTCCTTTTCCATTCTATTATTCGTTTGATGGCAAGCTAGATTCCCATTTGAAGTATTACCTTTTGAATGAAATTTTATTTCATCTGTTTTTCATTCTTTCCTCATAAAGGCATTTCAACTTGAATTTGTTTCCACAATAGGAGTCATGAAAAAAAATTATTCTAAGCATGCAATCATTATAATTGGCAAAAGTTTTATATACAAAAATGCACATAAAACTTGAATTATATCTTCAATATCCCTCGGCTAGTCCCTCCTCTTCATCCCATACCGGTGCATCATCCCTCCCGTTATAAGCATAAGCAGCCCACAAATAGAAAACAAAATTAACAGCATTGATCCCACACAAAACCCAATAGAAATAATCCAACCGACTCTTGTTCAAATCATCTTGAAACCATCCTTTCTTTGTTCCTCCACTAAGAGTCTCCAAACTTTGCACTATCCCTGTGCTTAAGAAATGGGCAAACCCACCCTGACATATGACTATAGCAGTCGATATGCTCCTCGTCCCTTGTGATGACTCGTCATAAAAAAATTCGAGCTGTCCAATGAAAGCGAAAACCTCTGCAGTGCCCATGAGGAAAATTTGAGGAACAAGCCATAAGAAACTCATGGAAGCTGGATGTGGGTGGATTAAACGTCTCTTTTCGACCATGGCAGCGATTCCCATGGCGAAGATAGAGATGAAGTTGCCTACACCGATCCTTTGTAAAGAGGTCATGCCACGCGCATGACCCGTGTACTTATGTAAAATAGGGACTATAACACACATGTAGATTGGAATTACGATGATAGGATTTAGGGTGGCAAAGATGGTGACGGCGCCAGGTGGCACTGTCACTTTCTTGAAACTCCGATGCATGATTGTTGATTGCGATGTGAAGTATGTTGGCAGTTGTGAGAAGGAAATGGCGAGAGTTGTGGTGGTGATCACTATGGGCATTAATCGAACAATGCATTTGAACTCCTCGACTTGAGTTACGGTGCATAGCTTCCACCTGTTGCTGGTGTTTTCGCCAGCGGGTTCCGCTCCGGGCACCGCTGCCTTGTCCAAGAATTTATACTGTTCTGTGTGTCTTAAAATATACGATCCCTTCATTTTCGACTCGTAGAGCTCACCGGTCTTTCTTCGATTTCTCCAAGCCGCAACAATCACTTGTGCAAACCTAGTGAACGGGCTCCCCATCGGTTTCTGAAACCGATATGATCGATATCCAGCCGCAACGACTATAATCGAGAGCACACTCATGACAGCTGGCACACCGTAGCCCCAGCCGGGCCCCTTTCTTTGTTGCACAAAGCTAGCACCTCCAATACCTAAAATCGCTCCCATGTTTATAGCAAGGAAGAACCAACTGAAGAAGGCGTATTTCTTCTTGGCCTCAGTAGGGTCCGCTGCATCGAATTGGTCCGCTCCAAAGGCGGAGACGCAAGGCTTGATGCCGCCCATTCCGATTGAAATTAGTGTTAGGGCCAAGCAGAGGAACGATTCTTGTTTTTCGGTGGCGCGCCTATTTGGGGGTGGCCGATAACCTTCTTGGGTTGCTGCAAGGGTCAGCATCACCATCCCCTGCTTATATAATTGCCATCTAGTTAGTACGATAGGAATTTTATTTATTAGCCTGAATCTCACTAAAATAACTTGAACTATTCGGGTGTTTTTGGATAAATACCATAAACTTTATAAATCACATAGAAATAGATGAATGTCTTGTAGATTAATAGCACAAACTTTATTAAGAACCAGTAAATGTTGAAACCCGTGGAATCTGTTTGCAACCAACAAAGGTCATGGTATTTATTTGTATTTTATAAAGTTTATGGAAATTACCAAAAAATGTTGATTGTCGTGGTATTTTACTGAAAGTTAACTTTTGTAGATTATCTAGCAACTGACGGTTTCGTAAACATATATACTCACCCCTGCATAAATGATAGAACCGATGAAGATTGTCATGAACCGGCCTAGATAGGCATCAGCCACGAATGCTCCGACGAGAGCGAGAAACTGCCCTGACCCAACCCAGTTCGTGACCCGGTTCATCGAAGTTGTCAACTTGATATGCATAACGTAGTGAAAGTAATTTCCTAGAGTTGTTACTATTGCGTAGTAACACAGCTTCTCCACCATCTCCTCAACTATTTGATGAAGAAAATAAGGAAACAAGAAACAATTAAAATCTACAGATTCAGTTTCCATATAGGTATAACTTTATAATATCTATTTTGGCTTACCAATGACATAGGAAGCTGACTTCCAACCTCCTGTCTTTCTTTTGTCAGCAGTATTTCCACGAAAGTCGACAAGGCCTTTGCTCACCAATGTTGAGGAAGCTAGAGTTTGTGTGGTCTCGGAGTTGGTCATTGTAATCTTCTTCTATTTCCTTTTGTGTAAAGGTAAAGTTTTAGTTTATTTTCTTTTAGAAATTTATATTAGCATGTTAGCTTGCATTTAGTTATTATTAGTTGGAAATCTCATGTTTAGGCTAGTTTTCACTGTTGTTTGTTATAATCGTAGAGGCGGGGAATGAAATGATAGCCAAAAATAGCATATTTTATGCTTATAGTTTGTTAGAATGTTACAATAACCAAAATTAACTGAAAACGACTTTATGTTGTCCAGTTATTCTATAACCTGATCCGTCTTTAAAAAAACATATCGAACAGGTTAATTTTAAGGTGCAAATTCTTTAATTAGATGTTTTTTGTTATTAATTTATATATGAATACTTAAGGGACAGAATCTCATAGAAACTTGAAATGCATGCATACTAACAAAATTAAGTCCCGCCCTTAAATGTCGTATAAGTTTCGATATAGGCATCATCGAGTCAGGTCTAATATTGATAGGTAATACTAGAAGAAGAGCATAGACAGTTATCACCATCACCCTGTCATATAATTGTTTGTACCCAAAGATACCATACGGCTGCATCAAAATTTAATTTTGAGAATCTAAAATTTAAGTCAGAATTCCAGTTTTGAATTCAATGTGGATCTTCAATCTTCAGTTTCGTGCTGTGCTTCGATTCCGATAACGATCCTATGTTATGTGTGTGGGTCTTGTCTCCGCGAATATAACCCATTTCTGTTCTTAGTTATAGATTACATACAAGAAATTTAAAAAGTAAAAAAAATACAAATAAATATATTTAAATTTTGAGCCAAGGCCCTTTAATTAAAAAAACAATAAATTTTTCTGCTAGAACAGTCCTTTAAACATCTTCTTGGCCCTCATCCCTACTATCATCAAATCTCAATGTGGCCTCATCACTTACAGCCCCATTTGCACCATCCTTCCCTTTATGAGCCCAAGCAACAACCGCATACACAACAAAACTCACTGCATTAATCCCTCACAAAACCCAATAAAACCAATCTGACCTACTCTTATTCAAATTGTTCCTTAACCACCCTTTCTTGACTCCCCGTAGTCCTTTCGACAATCTTAACCAACGCCGTACTCAACCAACTCCTGATCCCAAACTCACTCAAGAACATCGCGCTGCACAAACTCCTTGTCCCATCGGTCGTCTCGTCGTAAAAAAACTCCAACTGTCCCACATAGGCAAAAACTTCCGCGCTTCCCATTAAGAAAAATTGGGGGAACAACCAAAAAGCACTTACCGACTTGGGATTAATATGATCGCGGCGATTTTTTTGATTATTGCCGTGGAAGCTAGATCGAAAATTGAAATGAAGAGGCCAGTCCCCATTCTTTGGGGCGAGGTGATGCCACGCTTGTGGTTTGTGAACTTTTTAAGGATGGGGACAATGATAATTTCGTATAAGGGGGTGATGGCGGCGGAGACGGGGATGAAGCCGGAGGGGATGGTGAAGCGGGGCCCGAGGGACCAGCCCATAATGGACGCTTGGGAGATGAAGAATGTGGACATTTGAGCATAGGAGATGGCGAGGGCGAGGGCGATGGTGGAGGCCCATATGGGGAGGACTCAGACAAAGCATTTGAGTTCCTCGACTTGGGTGATTGTGCAGAGGCGCCAGCGGGTGAGGGCGGTGGGGTCACCATTGGTGTCTGTTATAACCGCTGCTTTGTCTAAGAACCCGAGGAGAAAAGAATGCAGGTTTGGTTAAGATTGTTAGGTTTGTGTTCCGTATCATCTTGGAAACATACAATTTAAGGGGCGATAGGAGTATGGGTTATGAGCAGGTCTTTTAAAGTCTAAAGTGGACTCAACCTACCATTATGATTTTCTACCATGAAAAGTTTATATCATACCTCATGGTGATAATTTATGGAAAGATCAATGGAAGTTGTTTGGTGTTAACCTCACTGAAAAAAGACAGTTCTAGAGTTTGAGTCTGTATCTGTTGCAAAATTTATATATAAAGGGAGAATAAGGAAACATCATGCGTTTTCAGAGATAAAGACGACACACCAAGGAAATCACATCCCATATATAAAAAAGCTACTAAGGTCTATCTTCAAGGTGTTCGAACTCATCAAATGAGAGCCAATAGGAAGATTTGTTAGGTTTTGTGTCGTGCATTCAGTTAAAATCGTCCAAGTTGACGATTAGCCAAGTTTCACAATAGGAATAGGATAATAAAATTTATACTTTTGTGAAAACTCATAGAACAAGTTTTGGGGATTATTTTAAAATAAAAAATGTCTACTTAAAATGGTAGACTTCTTAAAAGAATTTTAATAAAGTTTTGAAGGATTTGAACAGGTAAAGATGTAAAATCTTATATGTTTATTATTTCTTAAAATCACAAGGATATTCTTTGACACATGTCATTGTGAGAATCGAATTAGAATTCAAATTTGAGACCCCCAATTCCATGTTAAAACAGTAGGAATTTAACATCTAATGAATTAACTTTTTGAACTTATTTATGATATCATAAAGGGAAAAGCAATCTTACTTGAGTTGAGCAGTATGTCTCAATTTTCTTGCACCAACAATATCAGACTCTTTAGTCTTCACTTCATAAAGAACCCTCACATCAATTCGTATACCTTTCAAGCAATTCCTAGTCGCCACAACCAAAACCTGCACAAACCTCGTAAATGAACTCCCAATTAGCTTCTGATACCTATACACCGGAAAGCCAGCCACAATTACAACAATCGAAATCACCGTGAATGCTGCGGGCACTCCAAATCCCTAACCAAACCCTTTCTCTTGTTGCAAGTATACCATTACTGTGAGGCCAAGCAAAACCCCATATTGATCGCAAAGAAGAACCGGTTGAAGGAGTACTTCCTTGCCGCTTCTCTAGTATCCGCCTCATCGAATTGGTCAGCGCCAAAGGAAGAGACGCACGGCTTGATGCTGCATGTTCCGAGCGCAATGAAAGCAAGGGCAGAGTAGAAAAGTGTATTTTGTTTTGTTGTTGCGGGTAAGCCTCGGGATGGGCTCAAGTTGTCGATGGATGCAGAGATTGTTGGTAGCGCCATTCCCCGTAAGATTTTGTAACAGGTTACGGTTAGTGTTTGAAGTAAATTGATCTACGGACAGGTACCGGTTGGATCACAAGTATATCTACCCGTCAATACAGACCGGTAGATCAGTATTTATATATTATTAAATATATTTCATATACATTATTAAATATATTTCATATTATTTTACTATATATATGAGGATAATGGAGGAAAGATGCCATAGAATGGAATTTCCTCCTATGGCGTCGAAAAAATACACCCTCTATTTTTGTCGACGATCAACATTTATCATCTTTATCATCTAAGATATGGATATACCAAATTTCATGTGATTCTATCACTTTTTCACTGCTAATTTCGTGGGTGCAAAATTAACGGTTTACCGACAATAGAACTTTTTACATTGCTAATTCAACGGTGAAAAAATGGTAGAATCACATGAAATTTTATATATTCATATCTTAGAAGATAAAGATGATGATGGGTGCCGATCGTCGATTAAAATGGTGGAGGGTGTAGTTTTTTGACGCCGCCTAACGAAATTCCCTCATAGGGCCTTTTTTCTACGTTATTCTCTCTCTGTGTGTGTGAGTGATCCATTGCAAATCGGTCCGTATTTTTTAAGAATGAGAACTCTCAATCTACGACATATTTTAACGATCCGATCCGTTCTGGTGATCACCCTAACCTCAAATATATGTGTATGGAAAATTAAAGGATTTGAAGACCTCTAGCCTATGCATCAGAGAAAGTTTATGTTGATTATCGAAAGACGTTCATTTTTGCACCCATTGATGCAAAAATGAGCAAGTCGCATTTGATAGATGGGCGCGTATTACATTTGTACTATGTATATCAGAAGTTTTGGTTCCAATTGCATACGGATCATAGCGTACGTTTCTTAATACTGTGCATCTTATTGGAGGGGCTAATTAGTAATTAAGTGGTGGTATGGAGAGTGAATTGGAGAGTACGCTTACTCCAAGTTGAGTAGTATGATAAGTAGGTAAGAGGATAAATTGTTTGGATCCAAGATTTCAATTGTAAATTTGTAATCTTTCCAAGCATTTTGTTAAAAGCAGAAGCTTACGATGACATATATGCAAGAAAAGATGACGATGGTCAAGAACCGACCAAGATATGCATCGGCCATAAACGCTCCGAAGATAGAGAATGAACGCTGCACCAACCCAGTCGTTCACGTGCGTGGCCGCATCAGGCAACAACTCGCGCATCTCCTTCACGAGGTAGGTCACCATACTCACCGCGATTGCATAAAACGCCATCCTCTCAGCCACCTCGTTCACTAAATTATAAACATCACAAAATAGCGAGACCCAGATATAAGAGAGAGACAGACATATAGAAATAGAATTTTCGGAGCATCGCATACCGATAATGAAGGGAGAGGCCTTCCAACCTCCGGCTGTGGTCTTATTGGCGATCCTACCGCAAAAATCGACGGAGCCATTGGTGACCAAGGCCGAGGAATTCGACATCAACGCAAAGGTCTTTGATTGGACGGTTTCGCCTTCATGGCCTTCTTCTATCCCCATTATTTGATATGATAGCCTTCAAGCTTTCTTCTTCTTATTCTTCTTATCAATGGAAGATGTATGTGAGGCATAGCATGGCAATGGAATTTATTCCCTTGGGTTTAAGAGTGAGGTTTACCACAATAGCCTTGGATTTAGTCAAGAGAGTAGAATCCAATCTTAATTAATTAAGAGTTTTTTTCGTCAGGATTACATATGGAATTTTGTAAGCAAATCCAAGGTTTTATGAATGTGGCCGGCCATTTATTTTGTTCAAGTGTTTAGTCGGGGAAAGCACAGAAACTTCGTAGATAACAATAATGCCATTATCATCGACGACAAATGTACATTTTGTACTTGTTGCTTGGTCCTGCTGCATGAACTGCAATAACTCAGTTGAGTATTAGCAATTTTTATTTCTTAAAAATTTTCTGATTCAGTTTGCAGTAGCCATTTTATACCGTTGTCGAGTTGAACTTGGATGTTAAATCATATTGAGCCATTGAAACTTAAACTGACTTGCTTGCTTTTTGAACTTTTAGGACGAGCTACATAAATATTCTTTGCTATTGTGTTTTTTCTCTCTATATACATCAAAGTTTTTCTATTAAAGTAAAATTGTTATGCTTCTGAGGGTATTTTAGTGAAAAGTAGAATCCCTTAATAGATATAATTAGAGGTATTTTACTGTTTGGTAGTTTAGCATACATGATTGTTAGGGGTATTTTGGTGTAATTTTCCCTGCTTATATGCATGAATTCATTTGTCCCTGGAATATAATTACTGTAGATTTATTCATTAATTGCTATCAAATCCATAAAGGACCCAAACTATATTTTATTTTCTTTCTTAGCTGAAGGAAATAAAACCAGACGATGGAATAAAGATTCCCTTGCTACAATCTGTCTTGGTTTAGCCTTCATCTGTAACAATTTTGCGAATGTTAAGGAATGATGTCATAATTACATGTTATAGTAGAGGATATTATCATGTCTAATGTTTGTTTTAAGATACAAAAGTCATTGACTTTCTATATATACCTGTTGTCTGTATGCGTTACGTATTTAGCACAGATACGTTCTTTGAATGAGACATCCGTACTCATCGCTAGCTAACGGAATTTTGGATTAAGTTAAAATTATATCGGTGAAGACTAAGCACATTTCATTATAACCTCTAAGTAACATTGCCTTGTTTAATTTGGAATTGTGATGCTTTTCCAAAGGTCATTAGCTTGTATTTGAATCAGTCTTTAATAATCAAATTACATCCTTTTACCAGATTGGCCAAACCTTGGTGGTGTTTGGATCCTCTTGCTTTTCGCCATGTGCAGTCGAAGCCTAGCTGGAAGGAAGCCCTGCCACGTGTCAACCAATGATAAGGCAAGTTTATATCAGAAGAAAATTTGATTACTGCATGTTTAGTTTCCTAACTCTAATTAAAGTGACACATTAAATTGGAGATTGATTTTAAATACTTAAGTAAGACATATATATTGCATATAGCAAGCTTTTCTATGTAGATGCTTTTTCTTTTGAATCCAATTAAGAATTTTGCCAATATTCGCTTTTGCAAACTGAAAATTTACGCGTGTAAACGAAAAAAGTGCGAATGAAATAATTTATTATTATAACAAATATACCTTAGATCCAGTCAATTGAAGAATTGACAGCCATGGGTGAATTGCTAAACATGTGTTTTATAATTATCTCTACTATTATAAGGGCAACTCTTTATGGTGAATCTAAATTGATTTTGTAGTTAAAACATTCTTAGATTTCATGAGAAAACAAGGAAAAAAAGATGAAAAAATATCACAAGCTATTCTTAAGTATAGAGTGCCATGTCATCCATAACAATGTAATAAATTTGTACACTTTTTTAAGAAATTAAATAATACATAAGAGAAAGTCAACTTCCTTTCCAACTTCAAAATTCAAATCTAAAAGATGAAATCAAAACCTTCATCTAGAGTTTTCTTCATAACAGATTAGGGCCTGTTTGGGAATGGAGTTAAGCTTTGTAAACTGCGGTTTCATAAGTCAGCAAAAGATAACTCCAAAGTGCTAACTTTGGTTTGATTGGCATCCATTTTGGAGTTGAGATAACTGCAATTTTTCAACCTTAAATGCAGTTATCTACTAAACTTCATTTTTGGAGTTTGGGGCTTATAAACCATAGTTTGCATGCCTCATACCTCCACTTTAAAAGAAACCATGGTTATCCTAACTTTGTATCCAAACAGGGACTTGAGTTTTTAATTTGCTATGCACAATGATGGTATGGCAAAATTTTTATTATATACCTTAATAATTAAATTACATATTATTTATTCAAACCATAAATATACTATACATAAGCGCGCAACACACGTGCAAATTACTAGTGTTAATTAACTTGTAGTGTTTGGATCAATAGCTGTTAACAGTAACTTGGCATCTAAAAGAGCACATAAGCTGTAGTAGCAAAACCTAATTGAACTAACATCAACATGTAGCGTTTGGATATTAGCTCTAATATGCCAAGCATGGTTTTGTTTTATTTTGTTAGAGAATAGTGAGAATATGACCAACTCTTTTTATTTAAAAAGCACTCCCTTTTGCCCAAACATCAGGATTCCCACCTAAGAAACCTCTATTTTACCCCGTAAACCTTAACAATGTGTTAATATTCTCCGTTCATGATATTTTTCTATAGCGAAATTGCAACGCTATTAATCGAATTGACTTAACTCTATTACTCTCTCTTTTTCTTTACTTTTCATTCCAGAACTCATACTCCCTAGGATGCACGTCTCTCCATGGAGGAGAAGAGAGGAGGTATATGGCATGTAAAGTTGAAATTTAAGATTCTGAAAAATAAATACGAGAAGAAATTTGGAAGGAAGAATTTTAGGGAGGGAAGGAAGGTTAAAGAAGATTTTGGGGGAAATAGATCAAGAAAACTTACGGTGTTATATTTTTAAGGCAAAGTGCATATTTTTCAAATCAATGGGGGGTTTTCCAGTATTTTAGCGGGTAAAAAATTTATTTATTTTAATACTATTACACCTTCCGTGCTCTCACCACCATAGTGTTGTGCTTTCTCCCTAAGAGCATATGGGCCGTCACGATGTTTATAGGCCAGGTTAAACCCTTAGTAAATCGACTGGGCCTTACTAAGCCCAGAACTAATTACCAAATTAGGAGCAAAATCTTGGAAACTAATAAAAAAGTTGTTTTTAATGTTTTGCATATGTATAGGAAATTAACATTAAGCAAAGGAACAAAATAAAGAAGATAAATAACTCCAAAAGTCTTAATGAAGTATGTAGGGGAAAACACCGCGGTAAAATGGTGTAAATTACTAGCATCCTGTTAAATCATTTTGTTACATGTATATCGCAAACCAATCCTTTTCACTTTGAAAATCGTGTTAGCCTAGCTGCCGACTTTTTATGGAAATCCTATGGGTCCGTTTTCTTTTCGGGGTAGTTGAGGGGTTGCTAGAAAAGATTGAATGATGAGGTTATCGTTCATTTGATTTTATTGAGATTATGACTCATTTTGATTCTAATTTAAGAGAATTAATGAAGATTGAGCCCAGAAATGGGACCAAATATGGTGACATGATAGAATGGTAAGCATGATGTTTAATAGTGCAGTTGATGTTGAAATTAGCATTATGGGGACCCGTTGTGAACAAATCGATGATTTAGGTATGAGCTCAACTATACATTAAGCATTTATTATGTTTATGATGCCGTTAATTTCTTGGTTTTTCTCCTTAATTTAGGTGGGGCCATGCTAATCATCCTACTTTTATCTTACCATTGATTTTATTAATTAATTTACTTTGCATGATATTATACAAGAATAGAATGAAAGATTTTCCCCCTATATTGTCATATAAAGCTTTATATGACAATCGTGCAAAATATAAAGGCCTTTTCTTATATCGTGTTCGTCATCATCTGCCTTTTTTTCTTTATTTCCTAGGTCAGAGAAATGCCCGAACCCTCACTCAGACAGTCATTCGTCTTCAACTAAATTAGAACTAGTGTTTGGCACATGCAGTGATGCACGTAATGTGCAAATAAGGAGGAGATAACTACATTACAAAATTATAAACATCACAAAATAGCGAGACACGGATATAAGAGCGAGACAGACATATAGAAATAGAATTTTCGGAGCATCGCATACCGATAATGAAGGGAGAGGCCTTCCAACCTCTGGTTGTGGTCTTATCGGCCCGTGCTTTCCAATAGAACCTTGCTTTGACTATGTGATGCTCGCTTGAACTCATCTTTCGCTTATGATACGAGTTGTATGGCCTATCTTTCTAGCTACTCTGTCTTTCCTAACCCGCTACTCTTATCATGAGAAGGAATGGTTCTCTTATTGTATTGTCGGATGAACATGATCACGGAAAGGCCATCTTTTTTTTTCCGGATCCTTATCCATCCAACTCTTAAGCCAATACCGCGAAAATCGACAGAGCCATTGGTGACCAAGGCCGAGGAATTCGACATCAACGCAAAGGTCTTTGATTGGACGGTTTCGCCTTCATGGCCTTCTTCTATCCCCATTATTTGATATGATAGCCTTCAAGCTTTCTTCTTCTTATTCTTCTTATCAATGGAATATGTATGTGAGGCATAGCATGGCAATGGAATTTATTCCCTTGGGTTTAAGAGTGAGGTTTACCACAATAGCCTTGGATTTAGTCAAGAGAGTAGAATCCAATCTTAATTAATTAAGAGTTTTTCTCGTCAGGATTACATATGGAATTTTGTAAGCAAATCCAAGGTTTTATGAATGTGGCCGGCCATTTATTTTGTTTAAGTGTTTAGTTGGGGAAAGCACAGAAACTTCGTAGATAACAATAATGCCATTATCATCGACGACAAATGTACATTTTGTACTTGTTGCTTGGTCCTGCTGCATGAACTGCAATAACTCAGTTAGAGTATTAGCAATTTTTATTTCTTAAAAATTTTCTGATTCAGTTTGCAGTAGCCATTTTATACCGTTGTCGAGTTGAACTTGGATGTTAAATCATATCGAGCCATTGAAACTTAAACTGACTCGCTTGCTTTTTGAACTTTTAGGACGAGCTACATAAATATTCTTTGCTATTGTGTTTTTTCTCTCTATATACATCAAAGTTTTTCTATTAAAGTAAAATTGTTATGCTTCTGAGGGTATTTTAGTGAAAAGTAGAATCCCTTAATAGATATAATTAGAGGTATTTTACTGTTTGGTAGTTTAGCATACATGATTGTTAGGGGTATTTTGGTGTAATTTTCCCTGCTTATATGCATGAATTCATTTGTCCCTGGAATATAATTACTGTAGATTTATTCATTAATTGCTATCAAATCCATAAAGGACCCAAACTATATTTTATTTTCTTTCTTAGCTGAAGGAAATAAAACCAGACGATGGAATAAAGATTCCCTTGCTACAATCTGTCTTGGTTTAGCCTTCATCTGTAACAATTTTGCGAATGTTAAGGAATGATGTCATAATTACATGTTATAGTAGAGGATATTATCATGTCTAATGTTTGTTTTAAGATACAAAAGTCATTGACTTTCTATATATACCTGTTGTCTGTATGCGTTACGTATTTAGCACAGATACGTTCTTTGAATGAGACATCCGTACTCATCGCTAGCTAACGGAATTTTGGATTAAGTTAAAATTATATCGGTGAAGACTAAGCACATTTCATTATAACCTCTAAGTAACATTGCCTTGTTTAATTTGGAATTGTGATGCTTTTCCAAAGGTCATTAGCTTGTATTTGAATCAGTCTTTAATAATCAAATTACATCCTTTTACCAGATTGGCCAAACCTTGGTGGTGTATGGATCCTCTTGCTTTTCGCCATGTGCAGTCGAAGCCTAGCTGGAAGGAAGCCCTGCCACGTGTCAACCAATGATAAGGCAAGTTTATATCAGAAGAAAATTTGATTACTGCATGTTTAGTTTCCTAACTCTAATTAAAGTGACACATTTAAATTGGAGATTGATTTTAAATACTTAAGTAAGACATATATATTGCATATAGCAAGCTTTTCTATGTAGATGCTTTTTCTTTTGAATCCAATTAAGAATTTTGCCAATATTCGCTTTTGCAAACTGAAAATTTACGCGTGTAAATGAAAAAAGTGCGAATGAAATAATTTATTATTATAACAAATATACCTTAGATCCGGTCAATTGAAGAATTGACAGCCATGGGTGAATTGCTAAACATGGGTTTTATAATTATCTCTACTATTATAAGGGCAACTCTTTATGGTGAATCTAAATTGATTTTGTAGTTAAAACATTCTTAGATTTCATGAGAAAACAAGGAAAAAAAGATGAAAAAATATCACAAGCTATTCTCAAGTATAGAGTGCCATGTCATCCATAACAATGTAATAAATTTGTACACTTTTTTAAGAAATTAAATAATACATAAGAGAAAGTCAACTTCCTTTCCAACTTCAAAATTCAAATCTAAAAGATGAAATCAAAACCTTCATCTAGAGTTTTCTTCATAACAGATTAGGGCCTGTTTGGGAATGGAGTTAAGCTTTGTAAATTGTGGTTTCATAAGTCAGCAGAAGATAACTCCAAAGTGCTAACTTTGGTTTGTTTGGCATCCATTTTGGAGTTGAGATAACTGCAATTTTTCAACCTTAAATGCAGTTATCTACTAAACTTCATTTTTGGAGTTTGGGGCTTGTAAACCATAGTTTGCATGCCTCACGATGTTTATAGGCCAGGTTAAACCCTTAGTAAATCGACTGGGCCTTACTAAGCCCAGAACTAATTACCAAATTAGGAGCAAAATCTAGGAAACTAATAAAAAAGTTGTTTTTAATGTTTTGCATATGTATAGGAAATTAACATTAAGCAAAGGAACAAAATAAAGAAGATAAATAACTCCAAAAGTCTTAATGAAGTATGTTGGGGAAAACACCGCGGTAAAATGGCGTAAATTACTAGCATCCTGTTAAATCGTTTTGTTACATGTATATCGCAAACCAATCCTTTTCACTTTGAAAATCGTGTTAGCCTAGCTGCCGACTTTTTATGGAAATCCTATGGGGTCGTTTTCTTTTCGGGGTAGTTGAGGGGTTGCTAGAAAAGATTGAATGATGAGGTTATCGTTCATTTGATTTTATTGAGATTATGACTCATTTTGATTCTAATTTAAGAGAATTAATGAAGATTGAGCCCAGAAATGGGACCAAATATGGTGACATGATAGAATGGTAAGCATGATGTTTAATAGTGCAGGTGATGTTGAAATTAGCATTATGGGGACCCGTTGTGAACAAACCGATGATTTAGGTATGAGCTCAACTATACATTAAGCATTTATTATGTTTATGATGCCGTTAATTTCTTGGTTTTTCTCCTTAATTTAGGAGGGGCCATGCTAATCATCCTACTTTTATCTTACCATTGATTTTATTAATTAATTTACTTTGAACGATATTATACAAGAATAGAATGAAAGATTTTCCTGCGATTCAATTTAAATTATATATATGGTTTTCTAATCGGTTACTTTTCAAATAATTGGGGGAAAAAATGCTCCCATCACATCAAGGATATTGGCGGTGGGCACGTTAGCATGCCTCCTTAATTTCCGAAAAAATAAATTGCTTTGGCCCATGCAAAATAGTGCAATTTGTAAGAACTACCGAATAATTAGTACATGATTATTTATATATATCAAGAAAGAGACACGGCATCCGAAAATCATAGAGGAATTTATAAGACAAAAGATTACTAATTGTTTGTTTCAATTATTTGAGAAGGTGGATTGTTTGCTCATCAGTCCCCTTCAAAATGAGTGTTTAGTTTTGTTTTCACTCTCTTGGGATGGCAAGCCACATGTGGATTTCATCGACCATACTTATTAAATTTCTATATCAATTTATGCACTATTTTGCTCAAGTACTTATACTTTGGTTCTTACACTTCTTTTCTTAGCCGCGAAGAAATTAAAGTTTGTCGGCTGTTCATTTAGGATGTTAACTAATGTTTAAAATAGCTCGCTATTTTACGCTATGTAGCGCGGCTTAGTCTCTTCGCTACGTAGCATCAGTAAATCGCTTAAATACAAAGCAACTTACTCTTTTTAACAAATATTATTCGCCACGCTATGCATACGCTATTTTCACGTAATATTTTCTATTCAAGTTCTTAAGATTTAAGTATCTAATCCTAAATTATATGAAAACGGTCTTATTGAAGTTTTAAACTCTCAATTTGAAATCATATTTAGTATACATGTTTCTCAAATAAAGATTATTTAATTGATTTTTGATACATTTAATACAATTATGAATCATACATATCAACTCAAGATTTGAAAATTAAGAAAATAATGTTATGTTATTAATTGTTGTATGTTCTTTATCTATATAACATATAATTTATTGTAAATAATAATAATAATAATAATAACAATAATTCGTGTAGCTTACGTTATGCGCAACGCTGTTTGCGCTTTTCACTATTCAGTAGTGGAACACTATGCTACAGGCTATTATTATTTTGAACAATACATATTTCACTAAAAATTTGCTGATGTCAGCTCGATAGTTGATCATACAACTTTTGCTGAATTTTTTATGGAGCCTTTCTTGAAATATTTACTATAATTGGTCTTGGATGTGCATGATTGCTATGGTTTTATTTTCTGCACTCTGTAGCTTCTATGGCCGGTATATATAGCTATATGTAAATTCATATATATATATATATAGAGAGAGAGAGAAAGAGATAGAGAGAGAGAGGGGGGGGGGGGGGGGGGGGGGGTTACATGAGCTTGCGGGCCCTTTTTGAAAAAGCCCTCTCCCCCGTCTCAAACACATGTATCATCCATTTTTTCATCAATCAAAACCGGTGATTTTGGTTTACGTATCATAAAATCTCTATATACGAAAAATCTCGAGATTTGAAGACCTCTAACACGTTCATCAAACAGATAGAAAAATCAACGGCTTATCGATATTAAAAAAATATTGTCTTTTGATGCACGGGCTAGAGGTTCTCATATCTCGAGAATTTTTATACACAGGGGTTTCATAATACATAAAACAACATGACTGGTTTGGATCGGTGAAATATATGGGATATGTGTGTTTTGGGACGGGTGTCCCTTTTTAGAAAAGCGGCCGCCATTTTATACCCTTTTTTCTGTACACACACCCAGAAGGTAAAGGTATCAGATTTGGATGACAAAAAAAATCACTTTTTAGCTTGGACAATAGTCTTATACAGGGTCTGCATGTATTAACTTGGATTTTAGCAGTTGCAACTTGCAAGCATAATCTCATTGCAAAATTTCAAATAACTTTGAGAGATAAATATTATAAATAAAGACGAAAATGAAAGTCGGAAAGCAATGGCACACCTATATAACTGTTTGCAGTGTTAGATATTTAAGGGTATAGTTTACTTCGTGAAAATAGTATTATGAAATTTATTTTGCTAATTTTGCTTTGAAATGACGCTCCTTGTTTAATTGATTTAACCTATAAATTTGCATTCTCTACTATTTTCCCCTAGAGAAATTTGTCCATCTTCTACCCAATTGGTTACTTTTTGTAATCGCATTAATTCCTCACAAGGATCTTTGCTTACTCTCGTGTAAAACATTTCAAAGCCATTATTTATTTGCAGTTTGTTCGTTATTATATACAAAGGGTGTTAATCGAACCGAACTTGGCTTCAAACGAACCCAAGCCAAGCTTAGAAATAAACGGGCCGAGCTCGAGTCGTTTAAGTTCGGCTAGTCTTAACCCTAACTATATAAATTATTGTGCAAATTAAATAATGAAGCATTGCAGGCAGACAAAGTTTAGTGTATCTGTGGCCAATATAAATAAAGTGAAATTTGTCTCTATTTGTATTTTCGCTTATTTTTTATGTAAAAAAAATCTTTCTAATCCTATCTCCCTTTTAACCCAGTCACCGTTTTTGCTTTTGAGTCCCTAAACTTTCCGCGCTTTATATTTTATAAGCACTGCTGCATCAGTGGATGCAGAGTCACCAATATCCTCAGCATGTGTTGTTTACATGTCGATGCTGACATGGCCTCCATTTCAAGCCCATCACTCCACATCCTCATTCACATGGAAAACTTCTTCAACTTAAATTTATACCCTTTAATTTAGTTCTAAATTTTTATATTTTAAGATGAATCAGAATCATTCAAGTTCAGATTTCCCCAAATTTTCTTGCAAAATGGAATTAAAAGTTTACATTTTAAAAGACCGTTAGAATATATAAATATGAAAACAGGAATCTCAACCGTCATATGTAAAATTTTCTCTTAGCGAACGGTCCAAAATATCAACTTTGCAACTTTTTGTTTGATGTCCAACACAATGCATGTTGATTGAAGATCCTGTGATTTTCAAGCTGCTTGCTCAACGATCTAAGATCTAAAGGCATAATGTTCTATGTATACAATCTCTAATTATAGATCATTTGATGGAAGCAAAAAAGAAGAAGAAGATAGGTTAATCACAAGACGTCTAGTGTATATAGATTTTAAGTCTTGTAGATCATCATGAATGGCATAGATTATCTATTTAAAATGTCGAACTTGATCATGTTTTACGACGGCTGAGATTACGTCTTCTATAAATATGTATGTATCCTATATTTCTCTTATTTTATATGGTAAAGCATGCAAAAAAGTCTCTTGAAAGATGTGGCATCTATTAATACAAGGAGAGCAAAAAGCTTAGCAAGTTTTGATTGATTGGTTGCATGAGTTCCATGAATCTATCTATTTTATATACGAAGGAAAAGAGAGAGAGAAAAAAGAAAAAGGGATTTGTTTATTTACTAACTGTCACAATCCGCCGTTTATTCTTAGTGCAAGAGATAAGTAAACTTTAAGGATGGAAAAGATAGAAATTTAGGAAAAGATAATAAAAGAGAAAAGGATCCACTTTTTTTTTTCCCCAAGAAAAATTGATCCTTTTAGGAGAGAGAAACCCTCTTTGGAGGATAATTAGTGTCACACACATACTCCATAATTGATTGTATATTATTTAGGGGCTTTTGTCACGTTCCGTTTATCAAAATACGGAATACGAGGGATGACAAGGCCAGTCATACTCCTACGGTCAAGAAAATATCATGTCGTATTCATACTTCGGTTTCTAGCATTACGTGGTAATCGGTAATCAATGCACAAGTAATGAGAAATGCAGTCACTAAGTACTACCAAAATAGATACAAAACTAACCAGATAGAAATCAAGGAAAAGACAGTGCTGGCGTGGCTGATCTAGATGTTCGCAATATTCTCGAGGTACGACAGATCCTGATCCGAGTTAAGTCCACTTCTCACTCTGAGCATGCATACTCAGATCGTCAGAGCGATATAATAGCAATATATATAAATACATATGTAAACATGTGCAATGATGGTGGACATGAAACCATAGTCACATGATTCGCGAATTTTTCGCCGAATTCGCGAATTTTTGACCAGCCGACTTAATCGCCAAATTAATCGACGGGCCGAATAATTCGTGAATTATGTGAAAAAATATCGAATAATTCAAAAAAAACAGCAAATAATTCACAAAATCAAAACCTAGCGTCTCATATATTAATTTCTTGCTCGAAATCCTTCCCGAATATTTCCCGAACACTTACCGAATCTTTCCCGAATACTTGTCGATTTTTTCCGAATAGTTCGCCGAATCCGAATTTTCGACCTCGCCGAATTATTCCCGAACGACGAATTTGTGACCATGCATGAAACAGTAAACATGGAGCGATGACATTAACATGAAGTAACCGGTACGTGTAAACAATAAAGCAATTATATCGAATCAGTGATCAATGCAATGTCCATGTCACTAAACCTACCAGTCTCTAAGTCTCACTGTCCAGATCTCTAAACCTATCGTCAGTCCAAGTGTGAACGTCAACCACCGCAGGAGTATCCCCAACCCAAGGGTAGGCCTCAAGGGCAAGAGAACACGGGCCCGAATCACGCTCGCTAATAATCAGTAATACCACCCATACGACTCCCGAAATCGCTGTATATGCCGGCAGTGGGACTCCTGAGATTTTGTTGATCGAACTCACACTCAAACTACCCCACACCCGCGGTCTACATCAAACAACGACCATGAACCCAAATACTAGTCGCCTCATGACAAGTCTACGCGAGAACTGGAGACAGGGTCTCCAACAAGCATGTCTCGATTGGTATCCAAGATAAATGGATAGTACTCGATGTCTTACCTATGACACTAATATAAGTTTTTCCATAACCGTCCCATTCCAGTTATAGTTACACTTATATATTTCCCATAGGCGTCGACAATGCAATAACTAATTGGTTCCGTTGATTGTGTACAAGTACGTGTCATTTCACTTATTCATTCACGCTTTTACACTGACGTACTTAACACAATCCAATCACTAACATTGTCACTTGGTAATGTAACACGGTCACTAGGTTATCGATGCAAATGAACACTATTTACAAGAGTATGACAATCATGCACATGATGGGGATATAGTAAATGCACTGCTAAAACATATGAGCAACCAGTGTCGGTTGGACTAGAAAATTCATATAAAATCATACGTGTCTAATTAAGCAAAATGATATAAAAGGGGTAGGCGGTATATTTAATCATCTATACAGCAAAATTGGTTTCGTGTCAATCGGCTTTCATGTTTGCTAGTTATGATCATTTCATTTTAAGTGTTTACTGCGGGAAATCCAGAAACTGGAAGTCCGTTTCGTAACACGTTTACTCCCAGTTTGGAGCATAATTAGGCGACGCTACAGTTGGATAATATTTAGGTTTATCAGTCAGGTTTCCAACGCACCAGACGGATCGATAATATCTGATGTGTGCTGGGAGTTATGTATTGTTTAATATCGGGATATACGTTCTGTCCCTGCTTGGGACAACAATATGTACTGATGGTTTAATATGTGATTAAAATAGCAAACGATGATAAAAATGAATGAAACCACTTTCAATGATTAGCTAACAGATTTATCTTCACTACGGTATAAGGTTCCGCATAATACCATTTCCATACAGAGATGTAAAAGTATTTCATTCCAAGTGTCAGTGCTGCTCTGGACTGCAGTCCAGAGCCGTACTCCCGAACAGTTTCAGGCACCGTTTTGAAATAGAAACAGATTATAATTTATATGGGGTTCTATGTTGTCAAGTCGGCTTCGATATGAGCCCTCGAAGGCATCATTCCGGTGTGTAACCAATTTATTATGATTTTCACAAAATTCAGGTACGGAAACTTTCAGATTCGACGGATCTAAATGGGGATGACATTTCACGGTGTTAAAGTCCGTATTTTTGAGCCAACTCTTAACACAGTATTTTTTATCACTAGAGTAATCTGTTACGCTTAAATTCCGTCATTTTAAGAGGGCTTATAGATTATGGTATGCATCGAGCACTTATTTTAACGTTTTAATTCGCAACCGAAAAGAATATATTATAGCATGTAGCAAGTATTTAACTTGCCTGACGACGTATCGATGACGATATGGCAGCGACGCGGCAACATCGGTGATCTACGGTAATAGCACGATCACGACGCAAGCGCGGCTAGGCACGACACGGCAACTCGACCTTTGCTCGAGCTTGGCGCGTTTTGACCCTCGTCCTTGGCTGGAGGGTGTTGTGCAGGGTGGTCGTCGACGAGGGCCTGACGGTACTAGCAGACGCGGCGGAGGCAGCGACGGCGAGAGGAGGCTCGACTTGGGCTTGGAGGGTGAAGGTTTGAGGCTCGTGGGGACTTGGCGGTGCGGTGGTTGCCTGGAGTTGCAGTGGCGGTAGCAGGCGTCGAGAAGATGTCGACGGTCTAGGGACAGCCTCGACGAGGTGGGGAGCTCGGGCGGCGGCAAGAAGAGGTTGTGAGGGGAGGTCGGCCTTGGAGCTTGGGGGTGAGATGAAGAAGGCGTGGGTTGTTGTGGTGATGGCGAGGGGGTAGGAAGGGTGAAGACGAGGGTGGTGGCACGGGGCCGGTGGCGACGACGCGGAGGCGGTCGGAGGTGCCGTCGATGGTTAGGGGAGCTCGGGCGCAAGGGGTGTGTAGGCGAAGCGGGGCTCTGGTTTGGGGTTCGGGTTGAGGGTGGTGGTGGTGATGAAGGGAAGAGTGGAGAGAGGTGAGGTCGAGGAGGAGATGGGCGGTGGCGAGAAGCGAGGGGAGACGGAGTCGCAAGAAGGAGAAGGAGCAAGTTGATGGTGGCGATGACTCATCGGCGATGGAGTGCAGTAATGGGAAGCAGAAGTGGGGTTGGCAGAGAAAACGAGATAGGGGTAGAGAGAGAGAGAGAGAGAGAGAGAGGAGTTTCTCAAGAGATCGAGGATGGGATCTCGAGGGGCAGTGGTGTGGCCGAGCGGTTGCGAGAAGAGGGGGAGGCGTTGGCTGGGTCGTGGACGAACGCGAGGAGAAGGGAAGTTGCGAGGATCTCCTGGGAGCAGTTGAGAGGGGGGGCGTGATGAAGTGGTCGCTGGGGTGGAGCGGGTCGCGGGAAAGAGCGAGAGGGGTAGGCGAGGACGTGGTCGCTGGGAGGAGCGGGTCGTGGGGAGGGGGTAACGGGTTCGGGTAGGGTAGAAGGAAAGGGTTTGGGCTTAGCCTAGGGAGTTGGGCCAAGGGTAGAAAGAATTAGGGAAAAAAATAAATAAAAAGGGGTTAGGCTGTGGGTCATGGGCAGGAATAGATTAGGAAAATAATTTGGGAGAAATAGAAAGAGTTAGGGTTTGGGTAGATTAGGAAAATAATCTGGGAGAAATAGAAAGCGTTAGGGTTTGGGTAGATTAGGAAAATAATTTGGGAGAAATAGAAAGATTTAATTTAATAAAAAGTTAGTAAATTAATATTAGAAAGTGTAGGAATTTATTTATAGGAATTTTCTAATAGAAAATTTTTGGGAAAACTTTTATTTATAAATACGGAAAATATGTTCAAAGAAAACTGGGTATTACAACTTTTTACTAAAAATCCCCCCAACAGCTTAAAAAGAGAATTTTTTTGGCATCTTCCAGCACTCCGTTAGGAGGTTAACGGCGAGTATTGGATAAAGGTTTTTAAACTTTCCCGGCCCTTCTTTTTTTTCCAAGATTCCTATTTTTCCTTCTAAATCGGCTTAGAAGAAGAGACATAAGGAGTCGTTGGAAAGATTTTGGGTAGAGAGAGGGAGGATAGATGGTGATAGCTAAGAAGATAATATAGAGATCAAAAGTGGGAGTTAGTCGGTGAGAGGCGGAATAGTTACTATACCCGAACATTTTGGTTATGTGCATATATGAATTGTCGTGCATGCCGGTGTTTAGGAAAAGAAAATTCTCCCTTTTTAAACGAAAAAGAGAGACACACTGTGCTTTCCTCTTAGATGGTGAGGAAGTTGAAACTCAATTAGAAACTCTCTGCCAGCCTTGTGGTTATGATGGTTTAGATAAAGATCATTAAACATAATTTTGGTTTCTTGGAACGATAAGCTATTTAAACTTTGTAAAGAAAAGGCAAGAAAGAAGTAAAGCTAATGTAGACATCACAGTCTAATCACACATTACTTCCATCTCCTTATAGTTCTTGACTTACAATGTGGGCATTAATGTTTCTTGTTTTAGGATTTATAAATAAAAAAAAAGTGTGGAAAATCGGTTGCTACAACATTGTAAAAATAGTGCCCCCTCTTCTTCTTGCTAATCCCTTTTTAGCTCTTTATTTAAATTTTTTCCCCGCTCTAATTAACTGTGCTTCAAGAATACCAGACACAAGTTTTACTTCAAGCCCCCCAAAGCAATGCAATTTATATTTGACGTTTCAAACTTGTCTCTAATTTAGAGAATTAAAAAGGATTATCTTTGAGTAAGAATAGAAGCTTCTCACTTGTGGCAGCGTACTTTTCTTAACGAGTGTGCAAGAGAAAAAAGAATTAGTAAAAGAGTAACACATGTTAACTTCATGCCCATTCGTCTTTTGTTCAACTAAACACGAAATACGGTCTAGATTAATAATTTGGAATAAAAGTTGAATACAAACTAACACCTATGTTAGTGCAAAAACATTGCATTTTTCTTTGAAGGAAATCCAATTTGTATATGTTGTATTGCGCGGGTAAAGATCTAATGAATGTCGTTGCTTTTCTTTAGTGATATTATCCTTCTTTTTTATGTTCAAATGCATGGTACCATCAACCCCAACACCTATCAGCCGCCCATCTTCCACCACATTGAACTTGTCGACTTCAGAAGTTAGATTGGTATGCAAAGATCTTTATTTGGGGTTTATCTTGGGCTCGTCTTTTACTGTTATAACTTGAAGTCATTAGATGGCGTCATTAATCAACAAAATAAAAATTGAATAATGATGAAATTCCAGTAGCCAAAGTTGAGAATTGAAGATGTCCATCTTATCCATCATAAAAGACAAAGCTAAGAAAATGAAAAGCAAACAACTCTCTTTATCTCTCTCACATTCATTACACATTCTTTTTCATACTCAAAAGCCCAAAAGTAATATGGCTTACAAATTTACTGGATGAAGAAAATGCGAAGCCAGAGGAAAAAACCCAAAACCCCTGTTCACAACCTGCCCCTCTACCTCTCTCTCTCTCCCCCCAAACATTTCAATTTCCCCCTTTCCTCCTCCCAAAAAACAAAGACAAAAACAAAAACAAAATCTTTGCATTTCTCTTCAAGCAAGGTATGGGTGCTGAGGGAGGAGAGAGCAGCTGATCCCCCCGCCCCCCCTCTCTCTCCCCTCCTCCAGTCCCCATCAACATCTTGAGAAAAAAAAACCCTTTTATTATCCCCCATTCGGTACAAAATTATAAATAGCACCTCTAATTTCCCCCAATTTCCTCAAACCCCAACAAAATGCACTCTCTCCTCTTCATCTCCACCTACATTCTCTTGTTCTCATCCTCACTCGCCCTCAACGCCTCCCTCCCTCACCCAAACCCCGACTCAATCGCAGAGCTGGTGAAGCTACAAATAAATCGCTCCCATTCTCGATTCCTGCTCCAAGATTCAAAGTCCCAGCAGCGATGCCTGACCGGCAACCCCATCGACGACTGCTGGCACTGCTCCGGCACCGACTGGCGCACAGACCGCCAGCGCCTCGCCGACTGCTCCATCGGGTTCGGCCGCAACGCCGTCGGCGGCCGCGGGGGACAAATCTACGTCGTCACCGACTCCTCCGATCAAGACCCCGTGAACCCCAAGCCGGGCACCCTCCGTTTCGCCGCCATCCAGGACGAGCCCTTGTGGATCACATTCGCGGCGGATATGACCATTCGCCTCAACGAGGAGCTGCTGATCAATTCGTTTAAGACCCTCGACGGCCGAGGAGCCAATGTGCATATCGCCGGCGGCGCCTGCCTCACATTGCAGTATGTTTCCAACGTCATCATCCACAACCTCAACGTCCACCACTGCGTCCCCGCCGGCAATGCCAACATCCGCAGGTAATAATTAATTAATTACTGCAATGGCTATGGAAACTAACGGAGTTGAGCATTGTGTTGTTCCCTTTCTAATATCTACAATATCCCCAACGTGCAGCTCCCCTACCCACTTTGGTTACCGGTCGAAATCCGATGGCGACGGCATTTCGCTCTACGGCGCCCGCAACGTTTGGATCGATCACTGCTCGCTCTCTTACTGCGCTGATGGCCTGATCGATGCAATAATGGGGTCCACGGGGATCACGATATCGAACAGCTACTTCTCGCATCATAATGAGGTGATGCTGCTGGGCCACAACGATGAGTATATGCTGGATTCGGGGATGCAGGTGACGATCGCCTTCAATAGGTTCGGGGAGGAGCTGATTCAGAGGATGCCGAGGTGTAGGAGAGGGTATATACATGTGGTGAACAACGATTTTACGTCGTGGGAGATGTATGCCATCGGGGGGAGCGCGAATCCGACCATCAATAGCCAGGGGAATCGGTATACCGCTCCCTCGGACCGTAATGCAAAAGAGGCAAGTTTTCGCTTTCTTGTTGAACTTCAATGTTTTCTCAATAGTAGTTTGAGTTTGTGCTGTGATAACTACAATTATCTAAAATCCGTCCCCAATATGGAGTTTGCATATTCTAACGTTTATTCTATAGCTTTGCATATCCTTTACCTTTGTTCTTCTACCCGGTGCACGTATCCTGTTCATGTTTGGTATCAAAATGTAATGACCCTGCAATGCTATCAAAAGGGTGCCCTAAAATTCTCGTCCTCATAACTCTCCTGTGTAGCTGCATTGAATTCGCTATGCCAAAATAATTTCTATTGCACCTGGTATAGTAAATAATTTCTCCAAGCAATTTTACATTGGTATATGTTTGGATTGGGATACCTTTCCACTTGAATCTCATATTTGTTATATAAACATTATTTAGAATAATTAACTAATTAAGGAGATTTGAATCTCGTTGGGTTTGTATTCTGGATCTAAGTTAAACAGGTCCAGGTTATTTTTCACGCCCCTGATTTCAAGCGGGGCCCACTAGATCTCATGTAAATAACGAGACTAAATGTAGCCGGAATTCTACATTATTTATATTTATAAATAAAATAGTATGAAAACCATAAATTTGATGTATCTATATTTTAAGCCATAAGAAATTGTGGTAAGAATGAAATCCTATTTTTCATTCGTTAACAGGTGACAAAGAGAGTGGATACGGAAGAAGGCGAGTGGACGAGCTGGAACTGGAGAACCGAAGGCGACATCATGGTGAACGGCGCATTCTTCGTGCCATCCGGCGCAGGGTTGGAAGCCAAGTACGCCAAGGCCGAGAGCGTGGACCCGAAATCCGCCGCACTCGTCGACCAGCTCACCATGAATGCAGGCGTCCTCGGTGGATCCAGGTAATAGACTTGATCTTGTTGCCTTGTATTTAGTTTTTCCGACAATCTATAGGGGCCTTTTGCCTTTGGCAAAAATATTAGCGGGCCCACCCCCGCAACTCCTTATCTGTTGTTTGATACTTTCTGGTCCTATTTTGGAGTCCTTTGTTTGGGTGGAGTTGCAGGAATAAGATTCTTTGGGGTTGATGAGGATTACCATGGATTTGGATCGTGGACAAGGATTCCATAATTTTGTGTTTGGTTGGAAGATTTGGATTTGTAGTAGTTCTTTGTTTTTTATAGAGGGCCCACCACAAAACAATGATTCTTGAGTCCTAAATTTTTTTAAGGATCCGCAAGGATTTGTCACTAGTCATTATAGTTTTAGATGGGACCCGTGTATTTTATTTATTTATTAATCATCTCTATCTATCTCTCTCTAAAATCCTCAAATCCAAATCCCATTTTTTTCACCAACCAAACAAAGATTACAAGGATCTACAAATCCAATACTAGAAATCCGAAACCAACCAAACAAAAAATTGCCAAATCCAGAAATTTTCAACCGTACCATGTTGGAATCCAAATTTCTAAATCCTACAACCAAACAGGCCCCAACGGCCATAGTCACATAATTCGCGAATTATGTGACTGCTGATTAAATCTGCGAATTATTCGCCATCACCGAACGTGCCGAATTATTCGCGAATAATTCCCGAATTATTCACGAATAATTCAAAAAAAGCGAATTATTCAAAAAACAGCAAATAATTCATGAAATCAAAATCCAGCGTCTCATATATTATTTTTTTGCTCGAAATCCTTGCCGAACATTTTCCGAACACTTACCGAATCTTTCCTGAATACCTGCCGATTTTTTCCGAATAGTTTTTCGAATCCGAATTTTCGACCTCACCGAATTATTGCCGAATCACGATGCCAAGGGCAAGAGATCCGGGATTGTATCTGCTCCATGTCTTACAACAGGAGACAGGCATGCTTATGGTTGTGACACGTGTGACTGGGTAGTTGGGAATGTCTGCTGGCCCATGTTTGGGATTTTTGGAAATTGAATGAGGGTATAATGGGTATAGAGGGAGGAAATTGGAAATATCTGGGTTGTGATGGGACCTACTGGCCTCCTGTTTTGTCCATGTCAGAATTATGGGTTAAGGGCCGTTGCGAAATATTTTTCAAACTGAGGTTTTGATAGCATCACCCCTGGATTTATTTGTAGAAAAATTTGCACTTCATAGAGAATCTAGGTTGTGTACATGAAAAAATATTTAAGAGAGAAAAATAGACATTTAAAATGAAACGGATAGCGTATTTGGAAGTAATCCTACCCGTTATAAGTTGGAGATTTTTTAGGTTTTTTTGAACACAAGGAGCATGGTTGAATGCATGAAATTGGTTGTTCCATCTTATCGATTTTTTTCCGAACGGGGAAAAAAGAAAAGAAAACTATGTCATATGTTGTGGCTATAGTTAGGTCACAAAAGCTCGTCTTTTCCTCCTTTTGTAGGGATTTCCTTTTGTTTGGATGCTGTCCTTATTAGAAATCAAACCGACGGTCTATCAGTTTGGAATGAGAAGTTATATCGGTTGACTTATACTCAAATGGATAGTGTTAATGGTCGTCTCTTGATGGATGGTAAGTTAGGAAGGTTGGGAGGTATTTGTTAAAAATCTAAAATATGATGTACTGTGAAGGTATAGTTCTTGGAAAAAAAAAGGGAGTGGTAGTAACTACTCTTTTTTGTCCTTCTAAAAATTATTAATAAAATAAATAAAGGCTTTTGTTAGTGCCTCGAGAGTCAAAATATTGTCCATCGATGCACGTGATTGCTGGCCCTTTGGAGGGAAGAATCTGGGGTGGGGCCCAACGGAGGCATGTTGTGGACCCCGCACTGTTTGAAACTCATTATATCGAAAAAAGCTTTCAACGTTCATCTGTCCTCTGCTGTTTCCTTTTGATAGAGAGCTGTAAAAAACCTGTTGCTTTCAAATAATTAATTGCTCCTATTTAACTATTTTTAGTTTGCATGCAATCTCGTCCCCGACCCCACCAAGGGCCCTTCTTCTTCTTCTGTTTTACGCTATTCTCGACGGTCGAAATTTCGGTGCCTAGAGAAAAAATAGAAGAGGATCCGGATCCAAATCCAACCCTTCATTTATTTAATGGGTTAGCTATCAACTTGGTTAAAAGTTTGATGGCCGTCTCTAGGTAAAATTTAGGAGTTCCTAGCAAAAGTTCATACACAAATTTAGGAGTTCCTAGTTCCTCCTACGACTTTTCATATATATATATATATAGAGAGAGAATAATAGAGGAAAGATGCTATAGGAGGGAATTTCCTCCTATGACGTCGAAAAAATACATCCTCTCTTATTTTTTCCGCCGATCGGCACCCACCATCTTCATCGCTATCATCTAAGATGTGGGTACATCAAATTTCACGTGATTCTACAACCATTTCACCGTAAATTTAGGAATGTAAAAAGTTCTATTGTCGGTAAACCGTTTAATTTTGAACCCACTAAATCAACGATGAAAAAGTTGTAGAATCACATGAAATTTGGTGTAACCACTTTTTAGATGATAACGATGAAGATGGTTGGTGCCGATCGTCGGAAAAAATAAGGGGGTGTATTTTTTCGACGCCATAGGAGGAAATTCCCTCCTATGGCTTCTTTCCTCCATTATTCTGTTTATATATATATATATATATATATATATAAAGAGAATAATGGAGGAAAGAGGTATAAACAGAATAATGGAGGAAAGAGGTATAAAAAGTTCTATTGTCGTTGATTTTTTCCATTTCCTCAATCTCTCCGTTATTCTCATATATAAATCTCAAGCATCAATTGAAAGAGGTTGGGGCCCCGCCTGCAAATTTCTGCGCGTGAATGGGGTAAAACAGGGGGGCCGGCTTCTCCTGACGGTGGGTGGGACCGGCTTCTCCGTCTCCATCACCATCGCTTAGGAAAACTCGCAAAGGCATACTGCATGGCCTCTTTTACCTAATTGAAACTAGGACTCTTTTTATATGTTTTCTTTTTATATTGGACTATCATATATATCCATATTTATATTTAAAGGCATATGCTAAAAAGTTTGTATTCATGCAAGTATCATCAAGCATTACAATATTTCATTTTAAAGGCTAGTGATTAAAATTAATTTTTCAACAATCAACGTTCCCTTGATTGTCTTGCATCCTCATGCATGCATTATGATGTGCCTCAATTCATTACTGCATTTTTATCATCCACGGAATCTATTCCCCTCTAATTCCTGCTTGCTAATTGACAGTAGGTTTCAAGCTGTGAACCCCTTCAGACAACCAGATACACACACACATTGCAAATACCCTCTTGATGAGGTCTCCTTTCTCCAAAATTCAAAGAAAAAGAAGAAAAAACCCCATTCTCTTAAGACCTCCACCTCATCATCCTCTTCTTTCAGGGCCTCCTTCTCATCAAGAGGACAAAAAAATGATGCCTTGCAATGTAAATTTACATATAAATCCTCAATATTTATAAATTTATATCTATACTCATTCTCATCTATATGAAATGCACATTTACACATAAACCCTCATTATTTACAAATACACTCGTTTACATATACATGAAATATTACATTTGACGGGCGGGTTGCACATGCACAAGTTATAGTATATAAATAAAGTTTGTTGTTGTACCTGTACCATCCCATCATTTCATGCCATGTAAGCATTTCAAAATTAATATAGTCTTGTGTGGGCCCAGGGAAAGCGCGGGAACTGGGTACAGCGGGGTCAACTACGGTGGGCCCACAGCGGATGGCAGTGGTGGGACCTGGGGCGGAGGAGGAGGGGGAGGGTATGGATACATGGGCATGGTGTTTGGAAGCGCTGCACCACTCTCAGCAATTACTCCAACCCATTTGTCTCTTTCATTTTTAAATATTCTTGCTGTTATTTTGCACTTATCTTTGAAATGCTTGTAGCCATTGTAGACGTTGGAGGAGATTTATTTTTATATTATTCAAGGAAAGAATATAGAAAAAATAGGAAATTTAGTATAGTGTAGTTATGAATTCCTAGCTTATTTTTAAGTGGGAAAATATGCCATTTTTAAGTCAGTGATGGTGGGACTCGTGGTAAATGATGGGATAAATTTTAATTACCGTAAACTCACGGTTTGTTGTAGTATGTGTTTACGGATCGATCCACGGAGACAACGTGTAATTCATAATTTTCTTCACTATTCAATAGAGTTATTAGAGGTTTTTTTTTATTTAAGTTAAAAAAAATTTAAAAATCTAATTTTTCATTTAATTTAAGAAAATATTTTTATGAGGAAAGTGCTGTGTTTCGGTGGAATCCCTAGATCTAACATGTGCAAGTGAACACATAGATCTATTTCTTTTCTTTTCTTTTTATATAAAATTCTAACTAATAAATAATTATATTTCTTTTCTTTTCTTTTTATATAAAATTCTAACTAATAAATAATTATAACAAGAACATTAATAAGCGTAAATTAAATTGCTAATAATGTTAACCTAACAAATTTTTTCCTTTCATAATTACTAAAAGTCGGGATTTTTAATATTATAAATCCTATTTTATTGATCTTAATCTTACAGTATCAAAGTATAGACCATGAAAAATATTCTATAATCTATCAAAACCCTTACAAGAGTTTAAAAAGAACACAACAGAAATCTACTTTTATAAATTCTATCTTATTAACCTTAATTTTATAATTAACCAAGCATGGATCATGAACCAAAATTCAATAACTTTTCAAAGTCCTACAAGAATTTAAGAGAAACAGAGTACATGCTTATTTAATTAAGCACATAAAGAAATATCCTAAGAATCATATTGCTATGCTAAATGTAGGTTCATCTTCCTAAACACAACCTAGAAATTTACCTACTCATAATAATGAAAGAAAATATACATAAAATAAAATAAAACATAATAATGAAGCAAAGAAAATTATTAAACTAAAGAAAACTTACCAAAACTGATTCAAAATCTATATCGTTCTCCACCAAGCATCCAAAATAAAAACTAGGGTTTTTCCTAGAGAATAAAAGCGGCGAGAGCATTTTTACGCTATGTAAAAATAATATTTATAGACATGCAATAGAAACCCAAACTCTAAAGCAAATCGAAACCGTACGTAAAAAATCAACGGCAGATCTTGAAACTTGGCCGCGTTTTAGCGGTCTCTACCATTGTATTGGCCGCGTTTTAGCGGTGATATTTTATCTTTTTGCGCTTCAATTATCTTCGTGATCTCCTGGTTTAATTTGGTTAGTTTTGCTTGTACAATATCTTGAATATCCCGCCATCTATCTGCAGTTGCGTTGATCCTCCATCAGTTACCATATTAGACTGATATTATTTGCCGATCTTGATTTGATTTGGTCTCTTAATTTGATTTGTCTGAATTTAAATCTGCAAAACATCTCAAAACAAATGTTTAGTAATATCTATTTTATTTAGGAGAATATTTAGACCAATTAACTCACAAATATTTCATTTATTATTTAAGATACATATAAATGCGTTTTTGACAGATAAATCCTTAAATGTTCTTAAATTATAATTAATGACATTTATTAGTTAACAAAAGATAGGGAAAAAATAGTAAAAATTGTGCAATAAATGTGCTGATCAAATATTCTCACACATATTTTTTGCTCGTCCTCAAGCAAAACTAAGAAAAGAAAAAAAATCCTAAAAAGAACAAGAATACCTAAATAAATCCTACCACTTTCTCAAACATCATGATTGCACATAGCATGTGCAAAAAGCAGTTAAACTTTTAGGTATCCCTAACAGTAGGAGTGTTGTCTCCTGAGATATTTAAGCGAATTACACCCAAAAAATTCATAAAGAGAAGGGAAAAAAAAGAAAATGAAGATTAGGGAAACGCTTCAAAAGTATCTCGAAACTTTGTAAAGTTTACCGACAATAGAACTTTTTACATTGCTAATTCAACAGTGAAAATGTGGTAAAATCACATGAAATTCGGTGTATCCACATCTTAGATGATAAAGATGAAGATGATGAGTACCGATCGTCGAATAAAACGGTGGGGTGTAGTTTTTTGACGCCACCTGACGAAAAAGCCTCCCCGGGCCTCTTTCCTCCATTATTCTTGTAATACCATATTCTTTTGTATCCGTATTCGAATAAATTAAGTCCAAAAAAAGGAGAAAAAAATTATGTTATATTCTTCTCGAATATTTTCCCTAATCTTTAAAATTCTTCCAAACATTTTTCCCATTACCCATTCTTGTCTTTCCTTTGTTGTTTTAAACTTCACCTAAACCCGGCCCTCACCCTAATCCAAACCCGACCTGACCCATCTCCTCCCCTCCCTCTTTCCCCTCCTCTTCTCTCTCCTCGACCCCTTCTTCCTCCACTCTCGCACCCGCTCCCACGAGACCCGTGCCCTTCCAACGGTCACAACCCAGCCCTCGTCACCCCAACGTCCTCCGAGAAACCTTCGCCTGCTTCCTCCCTCTCGCAACAGCTCCCTCACCCACTCTCTTAATCTTTATCTTTCTCATTCTTCATCCCTCTCACTCTATCACTCTCTTCTTCCTCTCCACCATCACCTTCCCCTGCACCACACCGAGCCCCTCCTCCTTCTCCTTCCCGAGCTCCCCGCCTCAACTGCACCTCGGATGCCTGCCTTCACCGACCACGCTGTCGACCTCCCCTGCAACCACCAAGCCCCTTTTTCGTCGACAAGCTCAAGACCACCGCACCCATCACCAAGCACCCACCATCATCGCCGATGCCATTACCACATCACCACCACCACCGCGACCCACCTTGTCGCCGTGACCACCGGAGCTACCGCCATCGCCTCCGATAAGTCTCCTCCTTCCAAGCACCACTGAGCTTCCCCCTTAAACCATCAACAAGCTTCGACCGCCAACGAGCCGAGCACCTTGCCATCACCATCGCTGCTGTCCTAGTTAACCTTCACTGCCGGCGGCCCCTGTGCAGCTCTGACGTCCTCCTGCGCATTCCCGTGTCACCTCGTACCCAGCTCGTGTGCCCACTTCTTGAACTCCCGTGCCACCTTGTACCCACTTACGTGCCCACAGCGCACCGCGACCATACCCACACCTCCACACCAGCACCGTGCCACCCCGTGCCCTACTTCCGTGCCACGTCGTGCCCACTCCCGTGTCGCGCCATATCGTAGCTAAGCCTTGCTGTGGCCATATCCATGCCGTGCCACTGTCACCGTCGTGAGCGCCAATTCGACTTAAGGTAGATGGAAAAACACTTCCCTTGCAAATCATGCTACTAAAACTTATATAAATTATATCGTATTGTTATAATTTTAGGTATATATGTATGGGTGTTATCGACGTGGATATATCGATACCGTTATAGCGTTAAGTTTAATCGGCACATATACCTTGAGTCATCGTGCTTAGTCGTTTTGGATCGAAACCACCTTGGGTTTATTGATCGTATAAATATCATTTAGGGTTTTCATGAATTAACCGGGTTCGTTCGCTACTAGCATACACTGGTTAAGTACTCGATGCAAAAACCAAATCGAATATGGCGGAACATAGGTCTACTAGATTGCTTTAGTGATGATGAATGATATGTGAAAAGTTAGAATGAAAATACGGAGTCTAACACCGTAAAATATCACCCCTAATCAGTCTCACCAAATCTGGAATTTTTCCGTACACCTAACTTGTAAAAATCACAGTAATTTGGATATATACTGGAACGGTGTGTTCTAAGGCTCATAACGAAGCTGACTCGACACCCTAGAGCCCCCTGTCATTCATATTTCGGTCCTGTTTAAAAACGACAACGAAAACTATTTGGGAGTGCGGCTCTGGACTGCAGTCCAGAGCAGCACTGTTTGTCAACACCTGGTTTAAAACGCTTTTACAACTCTGTATGGAATCGGTTCTATGCGGAACCCTATACCGATGCGAAGGATATTCTGTTAGGTAACTAATGGTGGTGGTTCCATTCATTTTTACCATCGTTTGCTATTTTAGTTATATTTTAAATCATCGATGCATACTGCAGTCCTAAGCAGGGACAGAACGTATACTCTGACCTTAAACAATCCATATCTTCCCGTACACAGCGGATATTGTCGATCCGTCTGATGCGTTGGAAACCTAGTTTATAGACCTAAACTTTACCCAACTATAGAGTTGCCTAAATATGATCCCAACAGGATGAAAACAGTGTTACGAAAGGACTTTCAGTTTAGGAACTGAATTTCCAGCGGAGAACACTTAAAAATAAATGGCCGTAATTCGTGAACCCGAAACCCGATTAACTTGAAACTAATTTCGCAGAATTGCTAATTAAGTTTACTTTTACCCTTTTTTCATCATTTTGCTTAATTCTGATCGTACGATTTAACGTGATTTTACTAAGTTCTTAGGACACATAATGACTCGTATTGCATATGATTTGTTTAGCAGCATAATTCGTATATTTACCTGATTGCGATACCTTTAGCGCTACTGAGCATCCTTATTAATCCTCAGTGTATGATGCATTGTCGAACGTGAATGAAATCAGTTTATTTGTGTCGAGTACGCAAAAGAAAGGGTGAACGATTCGTGATAGTGAACATCACAGTGAATAGTGAATAAAGCAGTGTTATTGGTGCGTGCTTGTACACAACTAACCCATACATATAGATAGTGAAACCTGAGGGAAAAGGGGAAATCGAAATGGAAAGGAACTTGTATTTAGCGAGGTTAGCGATTTAGAGGATGATCATTCGAACTGCGACTCTTATATATTAGGTTTGGACTTGGCGGTCTGGCTGACATGGTTATGTCACGAGCAACAGTGGGCCATAGTCTCGGATACGCACGAGACCCTCATTAAACATGATTGCTCCTTTCCGCAAACTCGATTTTAAAATTGACTAGAGACCAGTGGAATACAGGTCATACATGCTTTGATTGTTGACATATCGATTGCCTGCATTTATTGCCTTCACTGTTATTACTTTTATTTTCTTACCTTATTATTGTTATCAAATTATTGCTATTGCGTCGCTCTGACGACCTGAGTATGCATGCTCAGAGGTTGGAGAGGACCCAGTTCAGGAGTCAGACCTACCATTTGAGATCGTAGAGATTTAGATGGTCGTACCTTCAGTATTTTTAAATTTTCCACAAATCAACCTTGCATTCGCACTTGGTTAGTAGTTTCCTTTTCCTTCTGTAACAACTCCAATTTCATTGTAAAGAAAATTGTTTAAAAGTTAATATACAATTGGGGTATTTGAAATCCTGTGTACACTATAAGTATTTGATTTGCGTTTGAATAGCAAGAAAACACTTGTAGCTCATTGGTAAAGTCTTGCACTGTTGTGACGTAGCCCTGAGTTCAAATCCCATCAGCCGCATTATCTTTTTTTTTAAATTTTTCTTTTAATGTTTTAGAAGCCCAAGGGTTTGCACGTGCACTACACGTAGAATGAAGAGTTATAGAATAAATAAATATGTGCACGAGGCCAGTTGAAGTGACAGGGACACATGGCACAAATCTAAGCACATTCCACCGGCTTTGGGCCGGAGAAAACCCCATATAGACCGGTAACGCCGGGCCCCCCCGACGGTAATGCCTTGAATTTTTGCCCCTGCACCTCTTGGCCTACCCACTTCCCCTAGGCTGTTTATATTCTCTGCAATAATATAGAGAATTAAAATACCTCTTTAAATCCATTTTTAATACAAATTTTAATTCATCAATTCAAAACACCAAACCCTAATTTTTCCTATAAATACAACACCATATTTCATCCCTCCTTACTCGGAAATTCCCTGTCAAAACTCTAAAAAATTCCCAAGTCCTTATAGTGTGCGAGTGGAGTTAGCGAAGAGCGAAGTTTCGGCGAAGTTCCGAGGAGTTTCCGACGACGAAACGACGTCCCGACACCTCCCCGAGCTTCCTCTCTCTCTTCTATTGTTCCCTAGCCTGTAAGTCCCCTCTCCTCCTCTCATCTTCTATTCTAAAAGCTTTCAATTTTAAAATCCGACGGAAGCGGAGTTAATCCGACTTCTGATTCGGTTTTCTTTAAAATTCTATTTATTCTTAAACAATAAAATACTATACTCTTATATAACGTTTATCAAACATTAACAAACACACTAAAAAAAGATTCATCCCAAAAGAACCATTTATGCAACATTTATCCTATTTTTACGGTAAAATATCATATGCTTTAGTTTCGGCACAAATCAACATAATACTTGTATTACCTTTAGATAGCTCACGAGATAACGACCTACCTCATCACAGCACACATTTTTGACATAGCACGATGGAAATTTGGGAATATAGTAAAGCGATAATTCGACATTATAAATAAATACCATCAAACTTGCAAAACCGATTTCTTTAAGAAAAGTATTATCTAATTCCTTGCAATTGCACCTCTACAACCCACTTTTGGGGAACGCCGTTCGGGATGGTACGTATTATCGCACGTCCTCGGGCCTAGTAGAGTGGAATTCAGACCTCCGCAAGGAGCATTCGAATTCCAATGAAATTTCTAATACTATTTTTAAGAAAATGAGATTTATAGAAAATAAATAAAATTTATTTTTATATAAATATATATAAGAATTATCAAAAGATCTATTTTAAATATATTATACAAATATTCCAAGTTTTCTGAATCAAAGGAATCACAATTACATGAAAGTACCATTTCAATACAAAATAATTACAATATTGCAATAAAATACCATATACTATGAAAACTAGGTTCTACTCACTAGAAATTTCACTTTTATAATATATATATCTATGAAAACCCTAAAGATGATAATTAAATGCTTGAGGTGTATTTTGAAAATATATCAAAACTATTTTACATAAAACCCCCTCAATTTATATAAATTTACAATAAGGACCCTAGTAAATATAGGTTTAAGCGGAAACAATTCTCTTGAGCCTTAGGGAGCCAGAGAAAGTGGGTGCTTGCCTATCTAAGGTAGACAATTTAACAAATGGTATTATCAACACGGTAATTGTCTTGGAAAAAGACACAAATCCTGCCGTCTGTTGGGGTCAAAATTTGCACCCCTGGTTGACCGAGTCAAAGTCAAGGTCAACCCCAAGCCAGGTGGGTCCAAGACCAGGTCAAGCGGGCCCATGCCCAAGTCAAGCTCGCGGCCAGCCTCCTCCATACCAAAATATAGATCATATAATAAATAATTTTTATGTAATTTTTTATGCATGAATGTATGCAAAATGGGCATAAAAGCCAAATTTTTGTAAAGCTCATGGCTTATGTGCAAAAAGAAATGGCACATGAGCCATGGGATGGGCAAAATGCCATTTTGTAAAGCCCAATGAGCTACATGTAAATGTGTAAACCTATATAAGGCAACATGATGATGAATAAAAAAAGACTTTTTCATTCTCTCAAAAACCTAGAGTTTGTGCCTTTTTCCCCTTTCTGAAGGTTCCAAACCTTCTCCTTTCTTTTGAATTAAATCAAGAGTTTTACTCTTCCTTTTCCAAAACTAAATAATTTTGCACCACAAAACCCACAAAGGGGAACTTGGATCTGTCATTAGATCTCAAAAAGAAGAGATTTTTAAAATCTCATATCTCTTGATCTTCAAGATCCGACCAAACGACAGGAAGAAAAAGGAGACCCATCTCCAGAAATCCCACTTTGGGGAAGAACTAGGGCTCAAGGGGAGAAAGCCCCTTCATCCTTCATCAGCTTCAAACATCCTTGGAGTTTAACTCCTCACACACACACACACACACACACACAAAATAATAAGTGCTCCTTTCTAGGAGTACAACTCCCATTGCAAGGACCAAGTCCCTTTTACTGCTCGAGTGCCCACGTGGTGACACGTGGTGCGCCAGCGCTCTTGTGCTCAGAGCGCTAGCGCCCGAGCGCCCACGTGCTGACACGTGGCGCGCTAGCGCTCTTGCGCTCAGAGCGCCCAGTGCGCTAGCGCCCGAGCGTCCAGTGTGCTAACGCCCGATCGCCCACGTGCTGACACGTGGCGTGCTAGCGCTCTTGCGCCCAGAGCGCTAGCGCCCAAAGCGCTAATGCCCGAGCGCCCACGTGCTGACACGTGGCGCGCTAACACTCAAAGCTCTTGCGCTCAAAGCGCTGGCGCTGGCCCCACGCATCCTTTGGATGCCTTCCCCCCTAGAAAAAAATTTCTAACAGGGCGCTGTTTCGCACCCCGCAAGGGGGCTGCTAGCCCCCTTGACCCTCAGCCCGCTATCTGGGTAGCGAGACCCCCGTAAAAACTCTGTGGGGCCCCCGATATATCCAAAACCCCTCCAAAACACAACACTGCATATTGAGTTCGCGTGACCAGTTTAACCCGTCAATCGAAGGTTCTCTCACTCCAAGTGCGAGGGGTAATTAACAGCAGCTTAGTCCGCGGCTGCTGGAGATTCGGATCCCTACAATCAATAAACCCCCGCCTACCCTAGACAGGGGGAATCTGTAGTACGCCTGACAAGCGCGCACGTATTCCCATCTCAATGGGGTGACGAAAAACACCCTACAGATTCTGGCACGCACGGTGGGACCTATCTCTCCTCCTATATTTCGGGTTAAACGTTCATGCGAACTCAATCAATATACATATCTATATTTATACTAAAATAATGCCCTTCCATGCAGGATTTTCGAGCAATTACCTTTCAACAATGTCTCCAAAGATGAACTCAGCTCCCGTCTTCTACACGATGAAGATGGACGCCAGGACAGTCCTCCCGGCCAGTCTCGGGCGACAATGGGAGGAGCCGCCGCTACCATTCGGCTCTATCCTGTTCGTGTCAATTAATGCCATCCCGGCTCCTCGAACCCTGGAAGCAGACAAACCGGTCTCGAAAGGCAAGAGGCCAAATATGGCGGTCTCGAAGGCACCGCAACTAAAACGCAAGTCGGTGTTTGAACGACTCTCTTTGGCCCCAGATGGGGGCAAGGACATCAACACCAACAAGGCCACAAGGCGTCTCGAGCAAGCTCCGGCGGTGCCTCTGACAACTGCTCGATCGGGTGTTTTCTCTAAACTCCCCGCTAATCGACTAACGGTGGCTTCCCAGGAGGCAGATGCCCGCCAAGCCTTTAAAATTGAGAAGCTAAGGCAGGAAAGGCTTAGGTATAGAGCCAACAAAAGGGCTAGGGTTCCTACTAGGCTGAACCTCATGAGGTTCGAGGAACAGGGTTACCCCGCCAAAGACGAGGAAATGGCTGGATATGTGGTCCACACTGTCTACATGGTGGGCACACGCAGCAAGAGCAAGGACGGGGCCACCATATCTCAAATCCAATCTGGCTTGAATGTGGTTGCCACTTCCCAAGAACAGCTGCCTCCGCTGGATGATGAAAATCCTCTCGATGAGGCTGATAGGCAGAGAGAGCCCTCAATTCATGAGGAGTCAGGCTCGGAAAATGAAGATGAGCCAACTTTCCATCCTAAGACCGCAGAGCAGCAACTTCTCCAAGAGCTCCGAAAACAGCTCAGAAGCAAAGACAAGGAGATGGCCAAGCTCTACTCAAAGATCGACGACTTGACAAATGTCGTCTTACGGCTTACGGCCCACCTTGCCTCTTAGCCGCCCAATCAAGAGCAGGGCTCTGCTCATGAACCGGGAAACGGTGTCCCAAGACAGCCGACGCCTATTCCCTCAAATCCAAAGGTGGGTGGACCGCACGAAAGCCAGTCGTATCCTATCTTAGGAAATGTCTTGGCTACCGATGACAGTAGCCCACTAACTCAAGATCAAATCATGGATTTGGTTTCCAACAAAGTCAAAACATTGGTAGCCGAAACCGAAGCGCAAAAAGATATCAGCAGTAGTGGGAGACCATATCCTGCTCAGTATGATCTGGTAGAATTTCCTAGAGGCTATGTCATCCCTAAATTCAGAAGATTTGATGGGACGGGAAATGCGAATCAGCACATCGCCTACTTCAAAGCCTCATGCGGAAATACTGGGGGCAATGATGCGCTTCTCCTCCGCCAGTTTGTTAAAAGCTTGACCTATGTTGATTTTGACTGGTACGCGAGCATACCGGATGGCTCCGTTACTACTTTCGTCCAAATGGAATCTTTGTTTCGATAAAGATTCATGAGCGTCAGCGATAAGATCACCATTGCCGAGCTCGTAAGGACCAAGCCCAAGAACAGCGAAAGCAGCATGGATTTTATAACCCGATAGTGCAATCTCTCCGTCAAATGTGAACCGCCGATAGAGCAGGACCAATCTGTCAGTCTCCTCGTCGGAAATCTCAACAATTGGATGGCCCCGTTTCTATGCACCGCGGGTCTCAAAACATTCCAAGAGCTGACCAGGAAAGTTCAAATGCTGGAGCGCTCAAAGCTGGAGTCCTCCTCGGATTCCCAAAATGACAATAGGTCCTGAAGAAACCGAAAGGATGATAATCGCAAAGGCCGGAATTCCGACGATTCTGAATCTTTTAACACTTCGGCTAACCGAACTAAGAAAGGGATGAGCAGGCCTAGTGCCGACCGGCCTCGGAAGCCAGTGTTCGGAAAGGGAGGAGAATCTCCCCTGAAAGAGAAGCTGGATAAGATCTATTCCTTCAGAAGGGACAACATCCGTAAAATATTCAAAGACGCCCTGAGGAACGGTCTACAACTGCCAGAGTCAAAAAGACCGCAGGAAGCGAATATGACCGACGACCCCAAATACTTCCCCTATCACAGAGTGATAGGTCATGCCATTGAGGACTGCTTCGTCTTCAAAGATTAGGTCGAAAAGCAATATAAGACAGGAGAGATAGAACTGTCTAAAGACGTGTTACTAAACAGTCCAGCTGCGACCACCAATTTCGTACAAACGGAGACCGAAGTTCTTCGTGAAACTGATTCTCTCAGACATCTGCCTTTCTCTGAAAACAGTCGACCACCACGTCATTAAACTGGGAATAATCGACCTCTAAGTCGTTAAACTGGGAATGTAAATATATATATATATATATATATATATATATATATATATATATATATATATATATATATATATATATAAACAAAAAAATGTGTAAATAAAAGAAAAATGTGTAAATAAAAGAAAAATAAAGAAAAGCCGAAATGATGGGGCAACTCGCAATAAAAATCAGCGAGTAAAATAAAGATGAAGATAAAGCCGAAATGATGGGGCAACCACGAATAAAAGCTGTCACGCTCCGCTTCCCAGAGTACGCTAAGGTAGGCACGTAACATAGTCAACCATGCTACCTGTGGATAAGAATTGTCCTTCCACAGTCACATTACGGCTGTAGAGATATCAAGAACAAAAATAAAACTATCTAATACATGTCCATAAGCCAAATAAAACGAGGCAAGAATAAATAATGCGGAAGCAAGAGATCTAATACAAGAATAACTGGAATGTATGTCCCATAATGCGGGCTCACATCAGAAATAAAATGCCGAAAAGTAAAGAACTAACTACTACTGAATTCTCACTGCTCAGCCTGCTGGCTGAAGTACTCCTGTTCGGACTGCAGCAAAGGTACGGAATCTGGGCCATGCAAAACCCAGACGTCAGCACGTCATGTTATCAAACAATAAAATATAAACATGGTAACAAGACATGCAAGTATAATCATAAATGGTAAAGCAGGTGTAATAGCTATATAAATCAGAGCAGTGAAGGGTAGTGTGCAGTGAGTAGGTTAAACTGGTCTATAGGTTATCTACTCTCAAGTTTTTGAAATCAATTTGATGAATCATCGATGTAACTCAATAGTATCTCGTTCGTGCCCGGGACCACGGTCAAGATTCTCGGGCTGAATCCGAGACGTGCCGCTAAGCAGTAAAAGGTAGCATGCACGGATGAGTGATGTCAGCATCATCACCCCGGGGCTGGCCTAGCCCGTAAGACTGATCAGAACAGGTATCAAACTTTCGAGTTACAAGTCAGGTTTCATCATTGATTTCCCCATACCCCCAAGTTATATGTGTTCAAGTCAGGTATTTAAGTAATCAAGAACTAATGCCAACACAGGAGCAGGTAGGTGCAGGTTTGTCTGGATAGACAACAGGAACGGACCGTAAGGACTATATGTCAGGTTTGTTGGCATTAAACACAAGATCAGGTAACAGGCCAAGCCATGGTACATCAGGTCAAGTCAAGTAGTGTACGGTACCATGTCGGGTCAAGTAATATGTGTGTAGCAAGTCATGTCAGGGTGTAAAAGATATCATGTGGGTGCTCATAATCAACTAACATAATCATGGTTATAAATAAACAAGTATGGGTATCAACAACACAATAAATTGGCACATGTAATAGGTTAAGCAATATGTGCAGATTAAACTACTTAGCTGTACGGTTATCAGTTTGTGTTTTAAGAGATGCTTTCAACATTATATGAATACAGTATGACAATTATGGATGTTAAAATCAGGTTAATAAGCATTAAGTAATCTAGGGATGCAATGACATGTATAATATGTTCAATGGATGCAGTTATAACTAAAACCGGTTAAAAATGCGTACAGATGTTCGATAGAGTAAAACTAGAGAAAAATGTATCATGGACTATGTACAATAGTTATTATGTGATTAAAATGTAACTGTGATTACTATGTATAGTCAACTAAATGCAACAGTTAGGCTTCAAGTTCTAGATCTGAAACATGCAAACGGAACATCTTGCTGCTAACTTGGAACTCATGGATTTAGATTCTATTTATAGATTTAATAAGAAAATAGACAAATTATTATAGGAATAGTATGAATAGCATGTAGCAAGTTTCACTTGCCTCGACGGATCGCGGTACGGGAAACGGAACGTCTCGCGTCGGCGAGAAAGGTCGCGACGCGTGCACGGTGCACGGAAAGAGTTCAAACGACGAATAGTGGAATCACACGGGTCAGAGGTCCTCGCTGGGTCGTCGGGAATCGTCGCCGGCATGGTCGGATTCCGGCGAACCAGAAAACAGTAAACGTCAAGAATTTCAAGAACTGTACGAAAGAAAAGAAGAGGAGAAGAGAAGGAGTATGGAGGAGAGAAGGCTCACAAGGGTCTGTAGAGGGGTCGTGAGGGTCGACGGCGTCGACGGAGCTCCGGCGAACTACTTTGCAGAGGCCACCGGCGATGCAAAACCTGGCACAGAACATAGAAATGAAGGGAAGAAAGAGAATGAAGGAGGAATGAAGAGAGGAGAGGGAACAACGCTTACTATGGTGCACGAGGGCCAAGAACACGAAGACGCGTCACCGGCGGCGATCTCCCGGCGGTGCAGATGCGTGCAGGGGTGCACGACTGCGTGGTGCAAGTGCAGGGTGATCGGGAAGAAGGAAGTAGAGGCGGAGGTGACGAGGGTGAGGAGGCGACGAGGTCCGCGAAGGTGTCGTCGGCGCTAGGGCAACGACGAGAGGGAGACGGCGGCTAGGGTTTACTGGGAATGGGTTACGTGAAAGAATAATGAAGAAGATATAAAGAGGGGGGGAGAGAGAGAGATACGCGCGAGAGGAGAGAGAAACAGATCGAGAGGAGTGAGAGAGAGAGAGGAACAGTAAGGAGAGATAAATTTGGCCTTTAGTGGAGGTGAGAGAAAGGAGAAAGAGAGAGAAAGAGAAGGAGAATGGGGAGAGAGATAGGCAGCGAAGGGAGAGAGAGAAGGTGTGGGCCCGGTAACAAAGAAAGGGGAGTTTTTGATTGGCTCGGGAGCTTAGGGAATTTTGTTTTGGGGAAAAAAATATGAAAAGATTCACTGGGTTAAAAATAATCTCGTTGGTTTAGAAAATTATAATTGGCTGTGAAAATATTTTTGCCAGATTTAAAAGATTTAAATAAATAGGATTTGGCGGGATGCAAAATATTTCAGAATTGCGCCCGGGTCGGGTCCAAAATTTTGGATTTGAAATATGAAAATTATAGGCAAGTTCCAAAAATTGAAATGAAGAATTATGTAATGAAAATGCATACCCCCAAGAACGGATGCACGTACGTGCGCGTAGTCGTCCAAACACGTCCGTTACACTGAACGGGACGAGAACACGATGCAAGGACACTGCCACAGGGTTAGGGGTATCAACAAGCCATGTCAAGTATTTTTAAATTATTTTAAGTGATTTAAATGGTTATATGCAAGAATATGAAATGTCAGTGTAGTCTATAAGTAGGAAACAACGAGCTCAAGTAAACGGGTCGAATATAAAGTAAATTACCATTTTGCAACCAACATGATAAATGAACTAAATACCACAAACAACACATACGGTAACTGGAATTGGTATAACTGGACTCGGTTGTTACATTATACCAAACTACAAAATAATTTCATCCTCGAAATTCCAAGAACACAAAAGGATAAACGACCAACACTATAAGAAAAGATGGGGAAACTTCTATCGGATTTCATCTTCCCGCTCCCAAGTTGACTCTCCATGTGAGCGACTACCCCAAGAAACAAGTACAAGAGGGATAACCTTCTCCCTACAATCCACAATCGCAACCAGTCGCTCCTCAAAAGTCAAGTCTTCTCGTACCGTCAGCTCCGAATGATCCAACACATGCGTTTCATCTCGAACATACTTACGGAGTTGAGATACGTGGAACAGGTCATGAACATTCGCCAAGGATTGCGGTAACGCCAAACGATACGCTACCTCACCAACGCGCTCCAAGATCTCAAAGGGTCCGACGAATCGAGGACCGGGCTTCCCTCAACTTCCAAAACGAATCACCCCTCTAGTCGGTGATATCTTCAAGAATACCAAATCACCCACGGCGAACTCTAGAGGTCTTCTCGATGTATCTGCCCAACTCTTCTGTCGGTCTTGTGCTGCTTTCATATGGTTCCGGATAGTGTTAACTTTCTCCACTGTCTGCACAACCAAATCTGGTCCTAACAATTTTCGTTCACCGACATCGTCCCAACAAACAGGTGAACGACACTTGCGACCATATAAAGTTTCGAATGGAGCCATCTGGATTGTCGCCTGGAAACTGTTGTTGTAAGAAAACTCCACCAAATGCAGATGATCCTCCCATGAACCCTTGAAGTCCAACATGCAAGCTCTCAACATATCTTCAAGAGTTTGGATCGTTCTCTCCGACTGGCCATCTGTTTGAGGATGATAGGCGGTGTTAAACTTCAATCGGGTCCCCAAACTTTCTTGTAAGCTCCTCCAGAAATGTGATAAGAACCGAGTGTCACAATCGGACACGATGCTCACCGGTACTCTATGCAATCTTACAATCTCCTGCATGTACCACTCTGCCAAAGTTTCTGTTGATTGACCAACCCGAAAAGGAATGAAATAAGCTGCCTTGGTCAAACGATCAACAATCACCCAAACTGCATTGTTACCTTTTGGACTCCGCGGTAGAGCTGTCACGAAATCCATGGTTATACGTTCCCACTTTCACCGAGGAATCGGAAGTGGTTGCAATAAACCAGCAACCCTTTGATGTTCAGCCTTAACTTGCTGACACACGAAGCATTTTGCCACAAAGCGAGCAATCTCCCGCTTCATGCCTTCCCATCAGAAATGCTGTCGTATATCTCGGTACATCTTCATGCCTCCTGGATGTACGGAATATGCTGAACTGTATGCCTCCTTCATAAGTTCTTCGCGAATATCTCCTTTTGGAACACACAACCGGATACCATACCTCAACGAACCATCTTCATGGATCAATAAATCTATTCGAAGTCCAGCTTCAACCTGTTCTCGAAACTTTTACAATTTAGGGTCCTGCGATTGCGCTGCTTTAATATCCTCGATCAGTGACGAATGCACCTGCAGCTGCATCAACTGTCCCGAAGAATGCGGTAGCACAACCTCCAGATCAAATCTTCGAAAGTCTTCAACGAGTTCCTTTTACGTAGTCAACATCTGAATAGCTGGTAACCAACTGAGCGCATCCGGCACGACATTAACCTTCACCGGATGGTACTTAAGATCAAGATCGTAATCAGCCATCAGCTCTAACCATCTACGTTGCCTCATATTAAGCTCCTTCTGCGTGAACACATACTTCAAGCTTTTATGATCGGTAAAAACTTCGACCCTTTCGCCCAAAAGGTAGTGTCTCCAAATCTTCAAAGCGAAGATCACAGCTGCAAGCTCCAAGTCATGAGTTGGGTAGTTCTTCTCATGGGTCTTCAACTGTCTCGATGCGTACGCTACAAGCTTTCCATGCTGCATCAAAACGCATCCCAATCCTTTCCCAGATGCATCGCTGTGAATCACCAATCCTCCGGAACTGTCTGGCACGGTCAGAATATGAGCGGTTATCAATTTCTGCTTCAACGCCTCAAAAGCTGACGCACACCTATCCGTCTACACAAAAGGTACCTCCTTGCGCGTAAGCTTGGTCAACGGTTCCGCCAGACGAGTAAAGTTCTCCACAAATCTTCTGTAGTACCCGGCGAGTCCAAGAAAACTTCTTATCTCCGCAACATTCTTCGGAATCGGCCAATCTCGAACTGCTGCAATTTTTTCGGGATCGACGGCGATTTCATCGCCAGACACAACATGCCCCAAAAATTTTACCTCTTCCAGCCAAAACTCGCACTTGCTCATCTTTGCATATAATTTCTCTTGTCTCAATGTCTGCAGTGCGATCTTCAAATATTCAGCATGCTCTTCAATACTCCTCGAGTAGACCAGAATATCGTCAATGAACACCACAATAAACTGGTCCAAGAAAGGTGAAAAGATTCGGTTCATCAAGTCCATAAATATCGCCGGTGCATTCGTTACTCCGAAGGGCATCACCAAGTACTCGTAATGTCCATACCGAGTTCGGAACACCGTCTTGCAAATATCCTCTGCTTTCACTCGGACTTGATGATATCCGGATCGTAAGTCCAGCTTCGAGAATACCCTCGCGCCACTAAGCTGCTCAAATAATTCACCAATGCGAGGGATCGGGTACTTGTTCTTAATAGTCATCCGGTTTAATTCTCGTTAGTCGATGCGCATCCTTCTTGTGCCATCCTTCTTCTTGACTAGAAGAACTGGAGCTCCCCACGGCGAGTTACTGCTTCGGATCCAACCCTTCTCAAGTAATTCCGTAACCTGGTTCTTAATTTCTTTCAATTCCACTGGTGCCATTGAATAATACGCTTTAGATACTGGCACTGCACCAGGAATAAAATCAATCGTGAACTCCACGTCTCGCTTCGGCGGTAATCCTGATATATCTTCAAACACGTCCATAAAATCTCGAACAACAACTGGCGCTTCTCTTTTATCAACCTCCATTGACGAAAGAACATTAGTTGTCGGCCTAACCCTAAACTCGACTGGCCCGACAGAACTGCTTCCTCCAGTGAGGATAAACTCGGGATGTCCGGGAATCTGGAAAATTACTTTCTTTGCCCTACAATCAATATGGGCATGGAAAGTGCCGAGAAAATCCATTCCCAAGACGACTTCATAGCTGTTGTTTCCCCAATCAGAGCAAGGCTTTGTTTGAATTTCAAAAATTCAAATTTTGAAGCAACGCTTCAAATTCCGTGTGCTGCGCGCAACGCACCACGTGTCAGAAAATGATACGTCGGTGCAGCGCCCAAGGCAGTGCGCCCAATCAGAGCAAGACTCTATTAAAAACAAAAATTAAAGGAAGTAAACCTTCAGTTGCGCAAGCGCTGCGCTGCGCGACACGTTTCAGCGTAGCTGCGCAAGCGCAGTTGCATAAGCGCTGCGCTGCGCGACACGTGTCAGCGCAGCTGCGCTGCGCTGTGCGCTGCGCGACACGTGTCAAGCGCAGTTGCGCTGCGCTGTGCGCTGCGTGACACGTGTCGAGCGCTGGTGCATCTGCGCCAAACAGAATTAAAATTTTAGAAAAATCTTTCTGTTCTTGTTAAAACAAGAAGATTGTCTTCTGTAAAACAGAAGCCCTTGGATCAAAGATCTAACGGTGGGGAAAATTCCATAATGATCTCGTTAAATTGTGCCAGATTTCTTTCTCCACTTTGGTCTCTTCAGAGTGGTAGAATAGAATTGCCTTTTTGCCTTCTTGCCTGGGAGGGACATAGAACGTCCGCAGCTCTTCTACACTGTTACGTCATACATGACTTCAATGAAGAAGCGGATGCTCAATGGGGAGGACGTTAATAATGAACCAGTAAAAGTTCCTGATGCAAAGGTGCCCAGTCTGTCGTTCGAAAAACAAATGGACAAGCTAATAAGGGAAGCTGGTCAAAAAGTCCGAGACGACCACAACCGTGAAATGACCATCTACGAGAAAGCTAAAACGCAACGCCTCCTTCAATAGGCCGTGAAAGACGAAAATGCTGCCCCCTGTCAACCTGTTATAAAAAAGGCTCGACGCAGAGGCAGAAACAAGTCGAAAGGCCAAATAAGCGCTCAACAGCAACAAAGCGGGACTAAGAAGCCACGCAAGCGGGAAACGAGCGGTTCCGATTTATCCCTTATGAAGAAAATGAGTCGAGCATATTCTTTCCCTTAAGATAAGACAAAGAGAATACTTGACCTTGCTCTAAAATATCATATGCTTACACTGCCGGAGTCCAAAAACCCCGAACAAGCAGGCGAAGTCTCACACCCTAACTATTGTTCTTACCATCGAGTAATAGGGCATCCTCTCGAAGACTGCTTCACCTTCAAGAATTGGGTCGAAGATCAGTATCAGCTTGGCAAATTCGCTCTGTCCGACAACTGGAGGGTAACGCCGTCACTGAAGCACGAACCCAAAGACATGAGAACAGAACCAACTCCACATTGGGATTGGAAGCGGATTCGCACTTGTCACATGATAACAATATTAAAAGAAGAGCCAGAGAACATGGATAACCTTCCCTGGTGCTTCGAAAACAGCAATGATGAGGTGATCTCAGAATTTCTACCAGCTCCGAAAGAACTGGAGGATGGAATACACACCACTGCAGATAACCTCAAGAAGATTGAGTTGGGGATGGCGAACGACCCGCAACCGACATTTGTCAGCGAGTTGCTATCTGAAGAAAGGGTGGCTGCGTTAAAAGACGTCCTTGTACAGCATAGAGATTGCTTCGCATGGAACTATTCCGAAATGCCGGGACTAGATCCAGAAATTGCTGTGCACAAATTGGCGATATCCCGGGACACCAAGCCAGTCAAACAAGCGCCAAGAAGAATGCGGCTCGAGCTTAACATGAGTATCAATGCCGAGGTTAAGAAGCTAATTGACTCCGGTTTCATCCAGGAGGTTCAATATCCTAAATGGATCGCCAACATCGTCCCGGTGATGAAGAAAAATGGGACAGTGCGCATATGCGTGGACTTCCGGGATCTCAATAAAGCCTGCCCGAAGGATGATTTCCCAGTGCCAGTCACCGAACTGATGATAGACAATACGTCCACTCATGAGGTTTTCTCCTTCATGGACGGCTCATCAGGGTATAATCAGATCAAGATGCATCCCGAAGACCAGAAGCATACCGCTTTCCGGACCCCTCTGGGAATATTCTGCTACAAGGTGATTCCCTTCGGTCTAAAGAACGCCGGTGCCACCTATCAGAGGGTCATGACGAAGATTTTCGATGACCTTATACATGAAATCGTCGAATGTTATATCGACGACCTCGTGGTTAAGAGCAAATCATACGAGGAACATCTCGAGCATCTAAAGACCGTATTTCGACGCCTTCGACAATACAACTTGAAGATGAACCCTCTCAAGTGTGCATTCGGAGTTTTCTCGGGCAAATTCCTGGGATTCATCATCCGGCATCGAGGTATTGAGATAGATCCGTCAAAGATCAAGGCGATCATGGAAATGTCTCCGCCGAGAACTCTCAAACAGTTGCGGTCTCTCCAAGAAAAGCTCGCATATATTCGGCGATTTATAGCCAATCTTTCCGGCAAGTGCCGTCCTTACAGCCACCTGATGAAGAAGGGAACTCCATTCGTCTGGGATCAAAAATGCCAAGGTGCGTTAGACGAAATCAAGCAATACTTGCAAAATCCGCCAATGCTGGCTGCTCCGGTCAAGGGAAAGCCCCTCATTCTCTATACGACCGCCCTCGAAGGTTCCTTAGGCGCATTATGGGCACAAGAGAATGACCAAGGGAAAGAAAGAGCACTCTACTACTTAAGTCGAGTTCTTCTGGGGGCAGAAAGCAACTACTCCCCCATTAAAAAACACTGCCTGGCGTTGATCTTTGCGATAATAAAGCTCAGGCACTATGCGTTGGCGCATGAAGTCCGTCTCATCTCAAAGGTGGACCCCCTTAAGTATTTAATGCCAAAGGCCATATTGACAGGGAGACTCACTAAATGGGCCCTGCTCTTGATGGAGTTCTCGATAACGTATCAATCTCTCAAGGCAGTGAAAGGCCAGGCCATCGCCGACTTCGTCGCTGAGCATCCGGTACCTGCCGATTCTCTTCTGAATTGCGATCTGCCAGACGAACATGCGTTTGACGTGATAGACGGTGGTAACACTCGATGGGAGCTTTATTTCGATGGAGTATCCTCCATGAAGAAGCGCAAACAAAGTACCCCTATAATCAAATCGGGGATAGGCCTCATATTCGTGACTCCACAAGGAGGGATAATGCGCTTCACTTTCTCCTTAACAGAGCCGAGGACGAATAATGAAGCCAAATATGAAGCCCTGATAGCAGGCCTTAAGATCGCCATCGACATGAGAATTGAAAACCTCCATATATACGGAGACTCTCAACTGGTCATTAGTCAAGTAAACGGCGACTACCAAACGTGCAAACCAGAGTTGGTGAGGTACGACGAAAAGGTGCAACAACTGTTGACCCAAATACCCTCCTACACTTTGGAAAACATACCGTGCGCGGAAAATAGCAAAGCGGACGCGTTAGCCAAGCTCGCTAAAGAACTGGCTGACAAGAACCTCGATGACGTAAGAATCGTGGTACAAAGCCATCGGGTGCTTGCCCCAGCGGAAATATCTTCGGAATCATCCGAAGAAAAGGGAGCGACTGAACAGACAACCCTACAAATAAAAGACCGGGAAAAGGCTGAGGATTGGAGAGAAGTCTTTATAGACTACTTCAAATACTGTCGAACGCCTGAAGATGCGTCCTCAAGACATCAGCTCATGAAACAAGCTCTGTCTTTCGCATTTGTCAATGATACTCTGTACAAGAGGTCGTTTGATTCTCTGTGGTTGAGATGCCTGGGACCTGATGAAGCGAAAAGAGTCGTTCAGGAAGTTCATGACGGACTCTGTGGTTCTCACCAAGTGGGCCCGAAGATGAAGTTGAAGATCAAACGGATGGGTTACTACTGGCCCACGATGATTCAGGACTGCCTCGAATATGCGAAGCAATGCCACTCGTGCCAAATCCATGGGGACTTCATCCACTAGCATCCAAATCCACTACATCCAACGGTGGCTAGCTGACCGTTCGAAATGTGGGGAATTGACATAGTCGGCCCCATCAAACCAGCATCGTCTAGAGGACATCGTTTCATCCTGGCGACGACTGATTACTTATCCAAATGGGCAGAAGCGGTACCGCTGAGAGAAGTGAAGACAGAGAATATCCTCCATTTTTTCAAGACGCGCATCATATATCGGTTTGGATCTCCGCGACGGATCATCTCCGATAACGGGCCAGCTTACAGAAGCCACAAGATCAATCTCTTCGCGTAACAACACAATATAGACTGGAGATATTCCTCGGTTTATAATCCGCAAGCTAATGGTCTAGCCGAGGCTTTCAACAAGACACTGAAAAAAATCATTAAGAAGACGGTGTCCCGAAATAAGAAAGACTGGCACGAGAGACTGCAAGAGGCTCTTTGGGTGTATCGAACTACGTTCAAGACAGCCACAAACACAACGCCATACGCGTTGGTATTCGGTACGGAAGCAGTACTCCCCCTCGAGATAGAGTTACCCTCTCTGCGAGTGGCAGTCTACTACGAGCTGACGAACGAAGAAAATGTTCACCTTCGGCTTGAGGAGCTTGATTCCCTTGATGAAACCCGGCTCATAGCGCAACAAAATCTGGAGGCTTATAAAGCAAAGATGACGCACTCATATGAAAGATTGACTCGGCCGAGGACATTCCGCCAAGGCGAACTCGTGCTAATGGTCAAAAGGCCTATGATCCCCAATCGCGCCAAGCAGGGAAAATTCGAGCTAAACTATGAAGGCCCATACATCAAAGACAAGGTATACCAGGGTGGAGCCTATCTACTCATGGATATGCACGGTGAAGGGCCTTTCAGGCCAATAAACGGTCGCTTCCTGAAGAAATACTACGCTTAATGAGCCACAGCCTAGGTCAATGATAGATGACAACGACTATGTCCGCTCGCTATCTTCCTAAGCCCGAACTCTATAAGTAGTAACTGGCCTTCTCCATCGACGGACCGAAACATCCTTAAACTAATGACGGACCGAAACGTCCTTAAACTACTACCGCAGCATCCTTAGGCTGACGAGATGAATAAAAAAATATAATATAATAAAAAAAGAAAATAAAAACGGTATGTCCATAAGCAAATAGGGCACGGATGAAAACCCGAAAGGGCTCCGTGAGTAAAAACAGCAGGGGTACCGGCGAGTGTTCGTGAAAACCCGAAAGGGCGCGACCTCGTAAAAAAAAGAATAAAAAAAATATATAATAAAAAAGGGTATGTCCATAAGCAAAAAGGGCACGGATAAAAACCCGAAAGGGCTCCGTGAGTAAAAACAGCAGGACTACCGGCGAGTGTTTGTGAAAACCCGAAAGGGTGCAACCTCGTTAAAGGACACTTATAGGGTCCTCTCGACCTTGTAAGGAGAAACCACCCACGTGAGATCCTTACAACTCACAAGGGAGCAACACACTTAGGGATCCTCACGATTCCTAAGGAGAAAATACACTTGCGAGATCCTCACAACTCGTAAGGAGAACTCTCTTGTGGGACCCTCATGGCTCATAAGACTTGAAAGTCTTAAGTTACAAAGACCTAAACCTGTGGTTAAGCAACCCCCACAACCTTCAAAATTGCCCTACAAGTGGTTCAATACTGACCCTTGTATACAATCCACGGGCGCGAATAAACATTTTCCTAACAAAGTCCCACCCGTGACTAGGGATATATACGCATGATGAACAACCCTTGTAAGTTCTCTCGACTCACAAGGAGAAAACCCTCTTGTAGGATCCTTACGACTTACAGAGGAACATACACTTAGGAATCCTCATGATTCCTAAGGAGAAAATACACCTACAAGATCCTCACGACTTGTAGGGAGAAATACATTTGTGGGACTCTTACGGCTCATAAAGTCAGAAGCCTTAGTCAACAGGACCTTAACCCTGTTCGCTAAACCACCTTTGTTCGACATCGAAAGAGGCAAATGATGATTTGCTCCTGGCCATATCCCAGTTGTAGCAGTGCTGATGCCGAAATTGGTGTCTAATTTCATGTTTATGGCGAAAAGTCAGTAGGCCGCACATGCGTACGAAATAGGCGAAATGATGGAGCAACTTGCAATAAAATGCAGCAAGTAAAAACGTATGCACACGAAACAGCCGAAATGATTGGGCAACTCGCAATAAAAAACAGCGAGTAAAAATAAAATAAACAGCCGAAATGATTGGGCACCGCGAAAAATAGCCGAAATGATTGGGCAATCGCGACTTTCGCGATCTAAAGCTGAAATGATAGAGCATCGCGGAAATAAAACAAAAAAAATGAATGAAACTTTTGTCCTACAGTTGAGATCACATTGATCCCTGTATACAATCCAAAGGCACAAACAAAGACGGAACTATACCTTCCCAACAGGCTCCGTCAAAAAGTGAAGCTAAATCTCGACGGTTCACCAACAACCTAGAGACAACCGTGACATTCGTCTCGATACAGCAGACGCAGTGCTAGCAAACGAAGCGAAGATCAAATTCCTAGCTTCACGGTTTTGACGGTAACTTATATGAAACCTGAAAGACCACCACAGATCAGTTCAACTTCTAGGGAAACCAGTGTTCTTGGCAAATACCTCAATTCAGGGAAACTAGCGTCCTTGATGAGAGCCTTCTGATTCGCGTCGGCCCGCAGAGAAACCAGTGTCTCCGCAGGAATACTCCGATTCGTTTCAACTTCGAGGAAACCAGCGTCCTCGGCAAAATCCTTCGACTCAGGGAAATCAGTGTCCTTGACGAGAACATCCTGATTCGCGTCGACCCGCAGAGAAACTAGCGTTTTTGCAGGAATACATCGATTCGTCTCAACCCCAGGGAAACCAGTGTCCCTGGCAAATACCTCAACTCAAGGAAACTAGCGTCCTTGATGAGAGCCTCCTGATTCGCGTCGGCCCGCAGAGAAACCAGTGTCTCCGCAGAAATACTCCGATTCGTTTCAACTTCGAGGAAACTAGCGTCCTCGACAAAATCCTTCAATTCAGGGAAACTAGCGTCCTTGATGAGAGCCTCCTGATTCACGTCGGCCCGCAGAGAAACCAGTATCTCTGCAGGAATACTCCGATTCATTTCAACTTCGAGGAAACTAGCGTCCTCGACAAAATCCTTCGACTCAGGGAAACCAGTGTCCTTGACGAGAAAATCCTGATTCACGTCGACCCGCGGGGAAACTAGTGTCTTTGCAGGAATACATCGATTCATTTCAACCCCAGGGAAACTAGTGTCCTTGGCAAATATCTTCGATTCAGGGAAACTAGCGTCCTTGACGAGAACACCTCGATTCGCGTCGGCCCGCAGAGAAATTAGCGTCTTTGCAGGAACACCTCGACTCGTTTCAACCCCAGGGAAACCAGTGTCCCTGGCAAATACCTCAACTCAGGGAAACTAGCGTCCTTGATGAGAGCCTCCTGATTCTCGTCGGCCCGCAGAGAAACCAGTGTCTCCGCAGGAATACTCCGATTCGTTTCAACTTCCAGGAAACTAGCATCCTCGACAAAATCCTTCGACTCAGGGAAACCAGTGTCCTTGATGAGAAAATCCTGATTCGCGTCGACCCGCAGGGAAACTAGCGTCTTTGCAGGAATACATCGATTCGTTTCAACCCCAGAGAAACTAGTGTCCCTGGCAAATACCTCAATTCAGGGAAACTAGCGTTCTTGATGAGAGCCCCGTGATTCGCGTCAGCCCACAGAGAAACCAGTGTCTCTGCAGGAATACTCCGATTCGTTTCAACCCTGAAGAAACCAGTGTCTTCGGCAAAATCCTTTGACTCAGGGAAACCAGTGTCCTTGACGAGAACACCTCGATTCGCGTCGACCCGCAGAGAAATTAGCGTCTTTGCAGGAACACCTCGACTCATTTCAACCCCAGGGAAACCAGTGTCCTTGGCAAATACCTCAACTCATGGAAACTAGCGTCCTTGATGAGAGCCTCCTGATTCGCGTCGGCCCGCAGAGAAACCAGTGTCTCCGTGAGAACTTCCCGATTCATCTCAACTTGCAAGATAAAGCCTTAGGCAGCAGGGATTTAAAAAAAACTTGTTTCCTAAGCACTGAGACCCTACAAGTTGGTCTAAAACGGTCTCTTGTATACTATCCAAGGATTTCACTCTCCAAAGTCGAATCGCGACAAGGAGGGAAACAACCGCTTACGAGTCCTCTCGACTCGTAAGAGGGAAAATTATCTTATAGGATCTTTACGACTTATAAGAGAAAACACACTTAGGAATCCTCACGATTCCTAAGGAGAAAACCCACCTACGAGATCCTCTCGATCCGTAGGGAGAAAAATCTCTGTGAGACCCTCACGGCTCATAGAGTTGAAAAGTCTTAGGCAGCAGATCTGAACCTGCGGTCTAAGCCATCGCTATCTCGTGAAGAAATCAAGATGCTTACTCTATTATCTGTCAATTATGTTTATCAAGACAACATGCTGATAATAAGAGAAAAGGAGAAAGCAAAAGAGCATACAAGACATTGCAAAGAAAAATGTGTATCTTTATTCATTAATTCAAACAAGTACAAGATGAATCGTATAAAAGAATAAAGAATGGATACATGTTATTCGAAAAAGAAAAAATAAATTTACAAGTGTATTGGTACAAAGGCAGCTATTGGAAAGGAAGCGTCTTGCATAGCCCTATCAATTGTTCGCGCACCTCCTCCCACGCCTTTTCCTGATCGGCCACCACCGCCAGTTCCGCCTCCACTTGAGCCCACTGCTGCAGAAAAGATGCAAGCTGCTCCCCCACGGCCTGATGAGCAGCTTCGCGGCCTGGGGCGTCACGCTCGGCGACATCAAGCTCCCGCTTCAAGTTTAGCCCGTGAGAGATGCGTTCCAGAAGGCCCTCAAAGATAGCCTTCACTTGGGCAGCATTCGCCTCAACCTCAGCACGCAGACGAGCCATCTTGCTCGAGGTCTCTTGATATTCCCTCAGCCTTAAAGCCGCTTCTTGTTCCAAGTGGTGGACGTAAGAAGCGCTTTGCTCAATCCACGCGGCTCTTTGATGGCTTGCGGCTAAGGTCTCAGGAGTGGGGCGCATAAACTCCAGTTGATGCAGGCGGACCTCGATCTCCCTGCAGTGGTTAACCCAAGACGCGATGATGTCTTCGTCATGGAAGTTTATGAGTATCACCAGCATTGGGTTAACCGTCGTAGCAAAATCTGCGGCAGACGTGGGAGTCTCGATGTCGAGCTCCTCAATGTAGTCGCTCACCAAGCGCAGACTATTCACGGCACCCTTTGAAGACGGACGTCTCAGGAAGGGGCCTGCTGGCATTATAATGCGAGACTCAAAAGGCGCCGAGATCGGAACGACAGCTAAAAAGACAAAATGCGATTAGATGACGGTTCAAGAAATATGAAAAAGTCATTGATGAGATAGTCTACTATACCAGCTGCAGCAGGTGGCAAGGCCGGAAGGGCCAGTGGCGCGACCGATCTGTTGTCCCCTCCTTCGATTTGTAGACTGCAATCAAGACAAGGGAGAGTTAGAAATAATTCCATTACTGAAAAAGAGAGACGTCAGTCGGAAACTATACTCACCAGCGCCACCGGAGGAAGAAGCGAGTTCAGATAGGAAGGAGAAGTGTGGGAGCAACACCTGATAAAGATGATCAAAGAGCACTCCTGAAAAGACACAACAGTACGACTTTAGTACATAAATTATGCGGCTGAAAGATAAAACTAATAGGTTGCAAATCCATACCTTCCAACATCTTTGATGGTACAAGAGAGGGCTGAGAGGTGACCACCGCCAAGGCAGTAGTTGACGGCGCTCCCTCGAGCAATGGGGCATCGGCGCTGGCCGCACCTGCGTTAAAAACAAAGGTGAACTTGTCAGAAAGGATTGTAAGGTAAAAAGAACAGTAACTTGGGATTTACCTGATGAGCTGCCAGCCGAAACGGAGGCGTCTCCCTCCTCCATCGACATGAGGACACCGCCGGTGGCCTCATCACCCGACTCAATGGGGGCCGTCGTCGTGCTCGCGCGGCCAGGAGACGGCGGAAGACCATAGACGGGGAGAGCGATAATTGGAGCATTGCCAGACTCTTGAGAAAGAGTGGCTGGCTTTTCCCCAAGAGGTGTGCTCATCTCACCCGTTACTTCTTCGGGCTCAGTGGTCTCCATCGTCTCATCCGCCGTCACCATGAGGTCGCCGGTCTCAAGCGCCTCGTCCGCTGCTGCCCCGAGCTCAGTTGTTGCGGTCGTCTCATTTTCCGCCACCTCAGGCTCGGCATCAACGACCTTCTCGGGTGCAGCTCCCTCGGCCCCCAACTCAGGCTCAGCAACCCTGGCGACGTTGCCAACCGTCGGCTCGGGTTCGGCCGGTGCCTCATCCTCTGTCTCCTTGGGTTCGACGGTCTCCGCCTCCCCCTCGGTTGGACTTGGCCCTGCAAGGCAAAATATATAATAACCGACGAGTTTACAATTTTTACAAACAAATCTCGAAAGATTCATTACCTGAGGTGGATTTATCGTTAGCACTCCGAACTGCACGCGCCACATGTCTGCGAGCAGTGGATAGGACGACGGGGGCCTCTTCTGAGGGAGTATCAGCACGAGGGACGGTGCTTGGGCCCGCTCCAACGGCCAAAGCAGCCCTGCGTGCCTTCTCCTCTCGCCTTAGCCGCTTTCTCTCTTCCCGTGCCGTCAATACGGAGCTCTTCAAGGCATCCCTCGTCGATTTGTCAAGTTGAGGCTCTCGCGGCAGCCTCGAAGAAGCTGGGACTTCAGTAGAGGGTCCGGGGAGAGTCCCCACATCAGCTGGCGCAGCCCCTGCAAAGAAACAAAGGAAGAAGGTTAGGTTGGCCATCAGAAAAGAAGACAAAAATTTCTGATAAGGCGATACGTACCAACGTCCATTAAAGAACGCTTATTTTCTTTCTCCTGGAAGGTTTTCAAAGAAGCAGCGATGGCTTCTTCGGTAGTGACACCTGTAAAGAATGAGGGAAAATATTAGTCAAAGTTAATGATAAAAAAATGCGATAAAATAATGAAGAATGCCGCTAATGGTTACCTGACTGAGCGAGTTTATTCAGCATCGCTTCGAGCCTCGCTGATCGCTCAGAAGCCGCAATGGCGGCCGCCAGGTTAGTGTCTACGGGGTCTACCGAGAAGCCTTTATTACTGCCATACTCGCTTATACCTTCGGTAAGAGGGGCCTGCGGCTCTAAACCGAGGATAGCGTCGAGTGAGAGGAGCGACTTCTTCTTCCTCTTCTGCCCACCAGCCTCGAGTGAGAGGAGCGACTTCTTTTTCCTCTTCTGCCCACCAGCCCTGGGCACACCTGAGATTGACTTGCGCTTTGCCGGAACCTTAGGGCGGCGGGTCCCGATATCTGCGCCCACACCGGACTCCGGTGAAGCCACATTTACCGTCTCCACTGGAGCACGGGGCGCTGATGGCAACTCCGCAGTATCAGAAGGCGGCAATCCACGTGGAGGGCTCAGCACACGTGGAGGTTCGGCTCCAGCATCTCTCAGCGGAGCGACTACGGGGGTCCTGGGCACCAAAGGGGCTTTGCGGTCGCTGCCGGGAAGCGCACCTTTACGGTCGACCAATAATCGTCTTTCTTCCTTTATAACGGCGCCCGTCGAATGAGTATACCACGCCGTATATGTGTTAAGGATGCGTGGTTTGCAAGCTGGTTCGCTAATGAAGAAATGAGAACCCGTATTAATACGCATGAAGTGGTGAAGCGCGCTACGCATCCCTTCTTCAGTAGCGACAGGTTCCAGCAGGAAAGCCTCCAACGGCACTCCTTGATTGTAGCTCAGTTGCTGGGCGAAACGATGCGGGTTGTATCTCATGAAAAGCGCCGCACCATTTTTCCTAAACACCAGGAAACCCGGTCTGATGGAATATAGGTGAAGGGTCTCCCGGGCCGTCAGAACTGAGGCTCCATCTTTGAAAGTGTCTTGCAATGGCCGCACCGTGGTGGTAGACGCATTTCTAATGGTCAACACTTTGTCGGTAAAAGACATCCTGTCTCCGACTGTGTGGGGACGAAGGAGCAAACCCCTGGCATTCCGTGGTGACGGAGTTACGATTGAAGCGCCGATCAGTCGTAGAATTCGGGGAAGCTGCACTTGTCATAAAACGATAGCCTTTTATGCATACCAAAGACGCCCAGTGTGTGTAGCTCAAGCCATGATATGAAATAATGCATCGGGAAGATCACGTGCAGTACTCCAGGCTCATTAGCATCTGCTGCTTGACTAAGGCCATGATACAGGTGGGCCAAACTGGCGATCCCAACGGTCACTTTCACCCCAATGGTCATCCGATGAGCCGGGTAAAAGACAGAAGGCCTCATATGGCGAGAATGCATCGGGAGCGCAAACCAACTCAACCATAGCCCAAGAAATCCTAAGAAGAAGGTTTCTTCGTCCATCCCGGGGGCTGCAACTTCCGCAAAAGACACAACTGGGGAGTTAGGAAGGAAAAAAAATCCTTTTAGTCTATCTCCTTGGCCGGCAGGTTATCCAAACCTAGACCGAAAGGGTCATCAAGTGTGGCAAACTTAACAGCTTCTGCCGAGAGGACGTCTGGATGAAGGAATCGAGCGATGAAATCCTCGAAGCTAACTCCGTGGCTCCCACGTTCGATAAAAAGGGCCTCAGCTGCCTGTATCAATCACCAAGAAATCTGCAAAGAGCTCCCGTCCACAAACAACAACTGCACAATCTTTAAACTCTCTACTAAATATGATTTTCCTATTCCCAGTGTGTATATCCCAGAAACTAGACAGGGTCGTACAGGTAATCGAGTGTGTAGCTATAAACTTGGACGCCATAAAACAGTGGGATGCACCAGAATCAAATAACGCTAATGCGGTAAAACCATGAACAAGTAGAATACCTGAAACAACTTCTCCTGAAGCTTTAGCTTCCTCAGCCGTCAAGGTAAAAGCTCGAGCCTGATTGGGTCCTTGAGTCAGCTGCTTCTGTCTCTGAAATGGTTTCTGCGGAGGCTTCTGAATATCATCCTTTGTGAGAAACTTCGACGGACAAGAGTTAACAGTGTGATCTGCCGCTCCACAAACCAAACAGAGTCTCTGCCTCCTTCGACAATCCTTTTGCACGTGTCCCGGTAAATGGTAGTAGTCACAAATCACGCTCCTTCTTCGATCAACGACAACAGGCTTCTTCATCGGTGTTACGCCACGACGGTTCACTGGAATACCCCTGTGTCCATGTGCTCGGTTCGGTGCAAAAGTCGGCTTCCGTACTGTAATTGCTGTCTACTGTGAACTCCCAGTCTTCCCAGATAAACTTTGCTGTTCCCGGGCTGCCATAAGTACCTGTGAGAAAGTGGTCAAACCCAGGGAGACAATCTGCCTCTGGATGTCCACATCCAAGCTGGGCATGAACCTCCTTGCCCTATCCGCATCATTGACAACTAAAGGTCCAGCGAACCTACTGAGCCGCGTCCACTCAGCAGCATGTACATCAATAGGTGCACCGTTCTGCCTTAGACTGATGAACTTCTCTTCTATTTCCTCCCGTGCAGTCCGTGGGAAGAACTTCTCCAGGAAACTCTTCGAAAAATCCGCCCACTTGATCGGCTTGGGCAAGCGGGTCTCCTCCACAAGCCACCATTTGCGGGCGTAATCTACTAACTGGATGCGTACTACATCCACCCTCTTATCATCTGGGATCTGTGCTGCAATGAGTAGATTCTCCGTGTCAACCAGCCACTGCTCCGCTGGCAACAGCTCCTCCAGGCCAGTGAAGACAAACGGACCCAGTCTCCTGAAATCCGCTACGATCCCCACACGATCTACTGGTCTGGCCCCAACATTGTTCATGGACTGCTGAACGGTCCGCAAACCTTCCTGAAACGATTCAGCTTGCTGCTGGATCAGCTCGGTCTGCCGCTTTTGGTTTTCTAACATCCCACGTATTACTCCAAGCATAGCGGCTTCGTCAACACGCCTTTGGTACTTCTTCAGATTCTTGTCTGCCATATTCCTGAAATCAAAACACCCAAGGATTAGCATGATAACAGATTTCAAATGTAGATCAAGGCTAGAACTCCGAGTTACTTGAATTGAGTACCGTATTGTAACCATACCGCGGTATCATAGCTACAATTACATAACTCCACCCAAGTCACCAAAGTTCTAGGGATAAGCAAGGAACCAGGTTTCGAGTCGATATGCAAAGGAGGTCTGCATATCGTAAAAGTATAATAGGAGGAGGTGAAGATTCAAGAACGGTAAAACGGCAAGGTGGCAGGACATGTTTCCTAATCACGAGTATTCTGATTCATGTATTGGGTACAATACCCAACTACAAAAGAATCAACCCGATTAACCTATGGCTCTGATACCAAAAGAACCGTGTCACACCCCGCTTCCCAGAGTACGCTAAGGTAGGCACATGACATAGCCAACCATACTACCTGTGGATAGGAATTGTCCTTCCACGGTCACATTACGGTTGTAGAGATATCAAGAACAAAAATAAAACTATCTAATACATGTCCAAAAGCCAAACAAAATGAGTCAAGAATAAATAATGCGGAAGTATGAGATCCAATACAAGAATAACTGGAATGTATGTGCCATAATGCAGGCTTACATCAGAAATAAAATGCCGAAAAGTAAAGAACTAACTACTACTGAATCCTCACTGCTCAGCCTGCTGGCTGAAGTACTCCTGCTCGGACTGCAGCAAAGGTACGGAATCTGGGCCATGTAAAACCCAGATGTCAGCGCGTCATGTTATCAAGCAATAAAATATAAACATGGTAACAAGGCATGCAAGTATAATCATAAATGGTAAAGCAGGTGTAATAGCTATATAAATCAGAGCAGTGAAGGGTAGTGTGCAGTGAGTAGGTTAAACTGGTCTATAGGTTATCTACTCTCAAGTATTTGAAATCAATTTGATAAATTATCGATATAACTCAATAGTATCCCGTGCGTGCCCGGGACCACGGTCAAGATTCTCAGGCTGAATCCGAGACGTGCCGCTAAGTAGTAAAAGGTAGCATGTACAGATGAGTGATGTCAGCATCATCACCCCGGGGCTGGCCTAGCCCATAAGATTGATCAGAACAGGTATCGAACTGTCGAGTTACAAGTCAGGTTTCATCATTGATTTCCCCATACCCCCAAGTTATATGTGTTCAAGTCAGGTATTTAAGTAATCAAGAACTAATGCCAACACAGGAGCAGGTAGGTGCAGGTTTGTCTGGATAGACATCAGGAACGGTCCGTAAGGACTACATGTCAGGTTTGTTAGCATTAGACACAAGATCAGGTAACAGGTCAAGCCATGGTACATCAGGCCAGGTCAAGTAGTGTACGGTACCATGTCGGGTCAAGTAATATGTGTGTAGCAAGTCATGTCAGGGTGTAAAAGATATTATGCGGGTGCTCATAATCAACTAACATAATCATGGTTATAAATAAACAAGCATGGGTATCAACAACACAATAAATTGGCATATGTAATAGGTTAAGCAATATGTGCAGATTAAACTACTTAGCTGTACGGTTATCAGTTTGTGTTTTAAGAGATGGTTTCAACATTATATGAATACAGTATGACAATTATGGATGTTAAAATCAGGTTAATAAGCATTAAGTAATCTAGGGATGCAATGACAGGTATAATATGTTCAATGGATGCAGTTTTAACTAAAACCGGTTAAACATGCGCACGGATGTCCGATAGAGTAAAACTAGAGAAAAGGGTATCATGGACTATGTACAATAGTTATTATGTGATTAAAATGTAACTGTGATTATTAGGTATAGTCAACTAAATGCAACAGTTAAGCTTCAAGTTCTAGATCTGAAACATGCAAACGGAACATCATGCTGCTAACTTGGAACTCATGGATTTAGATTCTATTTATAGATTTAATAAGAAAATAGACAAATTATTATAGAAATAGTATGAATAGCATGTAGCAAGTTTCACTTGCCTCGACGGATCGCGGTATGGGAAACAGAACGTCTCGCATCGGCGAGAAAGGTCGCGACGCGTGCACGGTGCACGGAAAGAGTTCAAACGACGAATAGTAGAATCACACGGGTCAGAGGTCCGCGCTGGGTCGTCGGGAATCGTCGCCGGCACGGTCGGATTCCGGCGAACCAGAAAACAGTAAACGTCAAGAATTTCAAGAACTGTACGAAAGAAAGGAAGAGGAGAAGAGAAGGAGTATGGATGAGAGAAGGCTCACAAGGGTCTGTAGAGGGGTCGTGAGGGTCGACGGCGTCGACGGAGCTCCGAAAAACTACTTTGCAGAGGCCACCGGCGATGCAAAACATGGCACAGAACATAGAAATGAAGGGAAGAAAGAGAATGAAGGAGGAAGGAAGAGAGGAGAGGGAACGGCGCTTACTAGGGTGCACGAGGGCCAAGAACACGAGGACGCAGTCACCGGCGGCGATCTCCCGACGGTGCAGATGCGTGCAGGGATGCACGGTGCAAGTGCATGGTGATCGGGAAGAAGGAAGTAGAGGCGGAGGTGACGAGGGTGAGGAGGCGACGGGGTCCGCAAAGGTGTCGTCGGCGCTAGGGCAACGACGAGGGGGAGACGGTGACTAGGGTTTACTGGGAATGGGTTACGTGAAAGAATAATGAAGAAGATATAGAGGGGGGGGGGGAGAGAGAGAGAGATACGCGCGAGAGGAGAGAGAAACAGATCGAGAGGAGTGAGAGAGAGATAGAGGAACAGTAAGGAGAAATAAATTTGGCCTTTAGTGGAGGTGAGAGAAAGGAGAAAGAGAGAGAAAGAGAAGGAGAAAGGGGAAAGAGATAGGCAGCGAAGGGGGAGAGAGAGGGTGTAGGCCCGGTAACAAAGAAAGGGGAGTTTTTGATTGGCTCGGGAGATTAGGGAATTTTGTTTTGGGGAAAAATTATGAAAAGATTCACTGGGTTAAAAATAATCTCGTTGGTTTAGAAAATTATAATAGGCTGTGAAAATATTTTTGCCAGATTTAAAAGATTTAAATAAATAGGATTTGGCGGGATGCAAAATATTTCAGAATTGAGCCCGGGTCGGATCCAAAATTTTGGATTTGAAATATGAAAATTATAGGCAAGTTCCAAAAATTGAAATGAAGAATTATGTAATGAAAAAGCATACCCCAAGAACGGACGCACGTACGTGCGCGTAGTCAACCAAACACGTCCGTTACACTGAACGGGACGAGAACACGATGCAAGGACGCTGCCACAGGGTTAGGGGTATCAACAAGCCATGTCAAGTATTTTTAAATTATTTTAAGTGATTTAAATGGTTATATGAAAGAATATGAAATGTCGGTGTAGTCTATTGTAACACCCGAGCCCAATAATACTATTTATATTACTAGTTGAGGGTTATATCTTGCTCAGTCCAATTATCCTGATTATTTGGTGCTTTTTGCAAAATTATAACCGGTTAAGTCATTTTGGCACATAACAAATTTTAACTCCTAAAATGAAATTTAAGATGTCCATGTTGGCCTACTCGTCGCCACTAGTCGCGTGGTAGCGTCCGCGTGTCGAGATTCCGTTCCGTTTGGCTAAACGGGCAAGTTTGGACGACTACGCGCGCGTGCAAGTGTCCGACTTGAGGGCATGCATTTTAATCATTAAACACCTCTTTTCAAAATTTGGAACCCGCTTAAAATCATATAATTTGAATTTGGAACATTTGGGCGCAACCCGGGCGCGATTTGGAAATGTTTCATTTTGCGCCAAAAAGGGCCCATTTAAATTTAATATACTAAAACTATAATAATATACGAATTATATTCATAACCATTAAATCTCTGCCAGAATCATCTCAAATTTTCCTCTATCTAATCTCGTGGCCAATCACGAGCCCCCAACTGAGCTCGTGGGCCCCGCTCCCTTTCCCTATCTCTCTCTTTCTCTCTCTCTTCTCTCAATCTCTCTCTCTTTCCAATCTCTCTCTCTCTTTTTAAACCCATGCATACAGCCGCCTATTTCCCCATCTTCCATCGCGACCACGAGACACCCAAGCAAACCCTAACCCTAGCCTCGCAACCTCACCGCCGACCTCCTCACGACTTCGCCGTCGCCACCACCACCTCGTCGACCTCACCGCACCTCCATCCCCTCGTTCTCCCGCTCCTTCCCGCAACTGCACCCAACCCCGATGTCGCCTCCAACCCTGCAGAGCCGACGTCGACGCCGCCTCTCGCCGCCGACGCCTCCCACGACTCCCTCTCACCCTCCTCGTCGAGACCTCGTCATCACCTCCCTTCCTCTCCTCGCCGGACCACCAACCCGAGCCCTTCACCCATCGCCTACCCCGCTGTTCACCGGAGAACGCGCCGGCGACCTCGCCGTCGTCACCAGGGCCACCTCCTTCTCTCCCTCGACCACCAGAGCCGACCACCCTTTCCTCCACTCGCCGCAGCACCTTCTCCCGCACACCCCGAGGCTTTCAGCCCTTGCAGCCGCCGCCGCCGTTGCCTCGCCGCCGTTCCAGCGCCGTCGAGCTCGCCGGGGTCACCTGGTATATCCCTCTGTAAGTTTCCTCTTCCTTCCTGTGTGCAGTGAACCCTCGCTGATCGTTTTAAGTTTTCTTGTGTTGCTAACTTCGCTACTTTTGTCGTTGCCGGAATCCGACCGTGCCATCTTGGCGAACCCGACGATCCAGCGAAGCCCCCTGGTCCGTGTGATCCCGTTGATCTCTGTTGGGACTCGATCCGTGGCCCGTGCTGTCATATCGTGTTTTTGCCGACATCGCATCCGTGTTCCAGTTTGCAGACCGTCGAGGCAAGTATCTGAATACTTGCTTGAACATGCTAGCGTGCGAGATCTAGTCTCGCCACGCAATTGAATTCATACTATTTAGTACCACAACCTCATGTGGCAATTGATATCATATTATTGTAGTTATCTTTATAATGGAATCGTTACAACAGTTCCTCGTAGTTAATCAACCCACACCCATCCATATTTCAACTAAACAAAACGACTGAATCATATCTGCTTAAACGGTTAAATCATTCACGAAACAATTATTATACTTAATGTGAATTCCTGTAACTTCATTACTTCAAAATTGTGGATATTGATTCACCTTGTGGCTATTGCACCCTAAAGATGATTGAACCTGTTAATAAGAGAATACAAACATCACTGTGGTTATATGGAATATTGTGGTTAATTACTGTTTCCTGCTGCTGTTCATTATTGATTGTATACCTGTTGTGAGCACTTACCCGATTGCACGACATATTGACCTGACCCTGCTACACCTGACTTATACATACATACCGACTCATCCTGTTGTACCATGACATTACTTGTCTCATGATTTCATGCCTAATGCCGACAAACCTGACCATTCCTGCTGTCGATCCAGACAGACCTACTTTTACTTGATTTTGTGTTGGCATTAGTCCTTGACTACTGAATACCTGACCTGACATACATAGCTTGGGGGTATGGGGAAATCAAAGATGAACCTGACTTGTAACTCGACAGTTCACTACCGTTCGAGTGTACACTTTCCTATTCTGTGCCTGACGGCATGTCTCGGCTGCCGCCGAGAATATTGTGGTCGTGGTCCCGGGTATGTACGGGATACTAACACTTTCCTATTCTGTGCCTGACGGCATGTCTCGGCTGCCGCCGAGAATATTGTGGCCGTGGTCCCGGGTATGTACGGGATACTATTGAGTTACATCGACGATTCACCAATTGGTTTCAAAGACTATAGAGTAGAAAACCTGATAGAACAGTTTAGTCACCATTGCACATTACCTTGCATGTTATTTCTTATTACTGCTTTATTCATGTTCATACTTGCATTGCTTATTACCATGTTTATGCTATATACTTGATGTCTTGACGCGCTGACGTCTCGGTTTTGCATGGCCCAGATTCCTTACTACTGTCGCCGACCGCGCAGGAGTACTTCAGCCAGCAGGCTGATTTGAGTTCTATAGTGGTTAGTTTGTTTATTGCATTTTATTTCCAGGTGCGATCCCGCATTATGGGACGTACCTTTCTATTATCATATTGGATCATTGCTTCCGCACTTATTGTTTATTGATTCTCATTATTATGGATTTGGACATGTATTAGTTTAGCTTACTATCTTGTTCTTGATAACCTTACAACCGTAATGTGACTGTGGATGGATACTTCCTACCCACAGGTAGCATGGTTGGCTATGTCACGTGCCCAAATCTTGCGTACTCTGGGAAGCGGGGCGTGACATGGTTTTATGGTATCAGAGACATAGGTTAATTGGGTCGATTCTTTGTAGTTGGGTATTGCACCCGATACACGAATCATAATACCCGTGATTAGGAAACATGTCCTGCCACCTTGACCGTTTTACCGTCCTTGAATCATTCTTCCGGATCATGTCGATATGCAAACTTACTTTGCATTGTCAACTCGAAAACCTAACTTCTTGTTATCTCTAGGACTTCGGTGACTTGGGTGGAGTTAAGTAATTGCGGCTATGATACCGCGGCATAGCTACAATGCAGCACTCTTTTTAAGTATCTTGGAGTTCTAGCCTTGATCCACATTCAGAATCTATCATCATGCTAATGTTGGGTGTTTTGAGTTCAGGATTATGACAGGTAAGAAGTTGAAGACTTACCAGAGGCGTGTGAACGAAGCCGCCATGCTTGGAGTGATGAGAGGATTGCTGGAAATCAAAGAGACAGACTGAGCTGATCCAGCAATAGCAGATTCGTTTCAGGAAGGTTTGCAGATCGTTCAGCAGTCTGTAAACAACGATGGAACTAGACCAGTCGAACGAGTAGGGACTGTAGCAGATTTCATACTTTTGGGTCCGTCTACTTTCACTGGTCTGGAGGAGCCGTTGCCAGCCGAGCAGCGGCTAGTGACGCGGAGAATTTGCTGTTTGCGGCACAGATTCCAGAGGACAAAGGAGTTGATGTGGTGCGCATTCAACTAGTGGATTACGCCCGAGAGTGGTGGCTTGTGGAGGAGAACCGCTTGTCCAAGCCAATCAGCTGGGCGGATTTCTCCAAAAGTTTCTTGGAAAAGTTCTTCCCGCGGACTGCACGGGAGGAAATGGAGGAGAAATTTATCGGACTAGGGCAGAATGGAGCAGCCGTGGACGTGCATGCAGCAGAGTGGACGAGACTCAGTAGTCTCGCTGGACCTTTCGCGGCCAACGATGTAGACAGCAGTTGCGGTAAGGGAGCAGTTCTGTCGGACCAGTCGAGTTTAGGGCTAGGCCGACGAACAGTGTTCTTGCGGCTATGGTAGTGGATAGTAATGAAGAGCCGGCAGTTGTCCGCGACTTTATGGATGTGTTTGGAGATATTTCAGGCTTACCGCCGAAGCGAGATGTGGAGTTGCGATCGACCTTATTCCTGGTGCAGCGCCAGTATCAAAATCTTATTATCCGATGGCACCGGTGGAATTGGAAGAAGTTAAGAAACAAGTTGGTGAATTACTCGAGAAGGGATGGATTCGAAGCAGCAACTCGCCTTGGGGAGCTCCAGTTCTTTTAGTGAAGAAGAAGGATCGCACTGCAGGCGCTGAGACAAGAGAAGTTATTTGCGATGAGTAAGTGTGAATTCTGGCTGGAGGAGGTGAAGTTTCTGGGGCATGTCGTGTCGGGCGATGGAATCGCCGTTGATCCCGAAAAGATTGCAGCAGTTCGAGATTGGCCTATTCCAAAGAATGTTGCAGAGATAAGAAGTTTTCTGGGACTCGCCGGTTACTACAGAAGATTTGTGGAGAACTTCGCTCGTTTAGCTGAGCCGTTAACCAAGCTTACGCGTAAGGAGGTACCGTTTGTTTGGACGGATGGATGTGCATTGGCTTTCGAGACGTTGAAGCAGAAGTTGATAACCGCCCCGATCCTGACCGTACCGGATAATTCAGGAGGACCGGTGATTCATAGCGACGCATCTGGAAAGGGATTGGGATGCGTTTTAATGCAGAACGGGAAAGTCGTTGCTTACGCATCGAGACAGCTGAAGACTCATGAGGAGAACTATCCGACTCATGACTTAGAGCTTGCAGCCGTGATCTTCGCCCTGAAGATTTGGAGACGCTACCTTTTGGGCGAGAGAGTTGAAGTCTTTACAGATCACAAGGGTTTAAAGTATGTGTTCACTCAGAAGGAGTTGAACATGAGGCAACGCAGATGGTTGGAGCTGATGGCCGACTATGACCTTGATCTTAAGTACCATCCGGGAAAAGTCAACGTCGTGCCGGATGCGCTGAGTCGGTTACCAGCAATTCAGGTTTTGACCGCACAAAGGGAGATCATTGCGGATTTTCAGAGATTTGACTTGGAGGTTGTGCTACCACATGCTACAGGACAGTTGATGCAGTTGCAAGTACAATCGTCCTTAGTTGAGAAGATTAAAGCGACACAATCGCAGGATCCTAGACTGCAAAAGTTTCGAGAACAGGTTGGAGCCGGACTACGAACCGACTTACTGATCCATGAAGATGGTTCGTTGAGATATGGTAGCCGTGTGTGTGTGCCAAAAGGAGATGTGCGTGAAGAGCTTATGAAGGAGGCACACAGTTCAGCTTACTCTGTACATCCAGGAGGGACAAAGATGTACCGAGATATTCGACAACACTTCTGGTGGGAAGGTATGAAACGGGAAATTGCTCGCTTCGTGGCTAAGTGCTTGGTGTGTCAGCAAGTCAAGGCTGAACACCAAAGGGTTGCTGGTTTGTTGCAACCACTTCCGATTCCTCAGTGGAAGTGGGAACATATAACCATGGATTTCGTGACGGCTTTACCGCGGAGTCCAAAGGGCAACAATGCTGTATGGGTGATTGTCGATCGGTTGACCAAGGCAGCTCACTTTATTCCTTTTCGGGTTGGTCAATTGACAGAGACTTTGGCAGAACGGTACATGCAGGAGATTGTCAGATTGCATGGAGTACCGGTAAGCATCGTGTCCGATCGGGACACTCGGTTCTTGTCGCACTTTTGGAGGAGTTTACAGGAAAGTTTGGGGACTCGATTGAAGTTTAGCACAGCTTATCATCCTCAAACTGATGGACAATCAGAGAGAACGATCCAGACCCTTGAAGATATGTTGAGGGCTTGCATGTTGGACTTCAAAGGTTCTTGGGAAGATCATCTACACCTGGTGGAGTTTTCGTACAACAATAGCTTCCAAGCAACTATTCAGATGGCCCCGTTTGAAGCACTGTATGGTCGTAAGTGCCGTTCACCTGTTTGCTGGGATGATGTTGGTGAACGAAGGTTACTAGGACCAGATTTGGTGGTACAGACAGTCGAGAAGGTGAATACAATCAGGAAGCATATGAAGGCAGCTCAAGACAGACAGAAGAGTTGGGCCGACACGTCGAGAAGACCTCTAGAGTTCGCCGTGGGTGATTTGGTATTCCTGAAGATATCACCGACTAGAGGGGTGATTCGCTTTGGAAGTCGGGGAAAGCTTAGTCCCCGATTCGTTGGACCCTTCGAGATATTGGAGCGTGTTGGAGAGGTATCGTACCGGTTGGCGTTACCACAGTCTTTAGCAGGAGTTCACGATGTGTTTCATGTGTCTCAACTACGGAAGTATGTTCGTGATGAGACTCATGTCTTGGATCATTCGGAGTTGACCGTACGGGAGGACCTAACTTTCGAAGAGCGACCAGTTGAAATCAAGGATCGAAGAGAAAAGGTTCTTAAGAACAAGGTTATCCCTCTTGTGCTAGTTTCTTGGGGTAACCGATCGCATGGAGAATCCACTTGGGAGCGAGAAGACGAAATCCGGCAGAAATTCCCTCACCTTTTCCAGTAGTTAGCTATCATGTATTCTTGGAATTTCGAGGACGAAATTCTTTTTGTAGTTGGGTATGATGTAACACCCGAGCCCAATAATACTATTTATATTACTAGTTGAGGATTATATCTTGCTCAGTCCAATTATCCTGATTATTTGGTGTGTTTTGCAAAATTATAACCGGTTAAGTCATTTTGGCACATAACAAATTTTAACTCCTAAGATGCAATTTAAGATGTCCATGTTGGCCTACTCGTCGCCACTAGTCGCGTGGTAGCGTCCGCGTGTCGAGATTCCGTTCCGTTTGGCTAAACGGGCAAGTTTGGACGACTACGCGCGCGTGCAAGTGTCCGACTTGGGGGCATGCATTTTAATCATTAAACACCTCTTTTCAAAATTTGGAACCCGCTTAAAATCATATAATTTGAATTTGGAACATTTGGGCGCAACCCGGGCGCGATTTGGAAATGTTTCATTTTGCGCCAAAAAGGGCCCATTTAAATTTAATATACTAAAACTATAATAATATACGAATTATATTCATAACCATTAAATCTCTGCCAGAATCATCTCAAATTTTCCTCTATCTAATCTCGTGGCCAATCACGAGCCCCCAACTGAGCTCGTGGGCCCCGCTCCCTTTCCCTATCTCTCTCTCTCTCTTCTCTCAATCTCTCTCTCTTTCCAATCTCTCTCTCTCTTTTTAAACCCATGCATACAGCCGCCTATTTCCCCATCTTCCATCGCGACCACGAGACACCCAAGCAAACCCTAACCCTAGCCTCGCAACCTCACCGCCGACCTCCTCACGACTTCGCCGTCGCCACCACCACCTCGTCGACCTCACCGCACCTCCATCCCCTCGTTCTCCCGCTCCTTCCCGCAACTGCACCCAACCCCGACGTCGCCTCCCACCCTGCAGAGCCGACGTCAACGCCGCCTCTCGCCGCCGACGCCTCCCACGACTCCCTCTCACCCTCCTTGTCGAGACCTCGTCATCACCTCCCTTCCTCTCCTCGCCGGACCACCAACCCGAGCCCTTCACCCATCGCCTACCCCGCTGTTCACCGGAGAACGCGCCGGCGACCTCGCCGTCGTCACCAGGGCCACCTCCTTCTCCCCCTCGACCACCAGAGCCGACCACCCTTTCCTCCACTCGCCGCAGCACCTTCTCCCGCACACCCCGAGGCTTTCAGCCCTTGCAGCCGCCGCCGCCGTTGCCTCGCCGGCGTTCCAGCGCCGTCGAGCTCGCCGGGGTCACCTGGTATATCCCTCTGTAAGTTTCATCTTCCTTCCTGTGTGCAGTGAACCCTCGCTGATCGTTTTAAGTTTTCTTGTGTTGCTAACTTCGCTACTTTTGTCGTTGCCGGAATCCGACCGTGCCATCTTGGCGAACCCGACGATCCAGCGAAGCCCCCTGGTCCGTGTGATCCCGTTGATCTCTATTGGGACTCGATCCGTGGCCCGTGCTGTCATATCGTGTTTTTGCCGACATCGCATCCGTGTTCCAGTTTGCAGACCGTCGAGGCAAGTATCTGAATACTTGCTTGAACATGCTAGCGTGCGAGATCTAGTCTCGCCACGCAATTGAATTCATACTATTTAGTACCACAACCTCATGTGGCAATTGATATCATATTATTGTAGTTATCTTTATAATGGAATCGTTACAACAGTTCCTCGTAGTTAATCAACCCACACCTATCCATATTTCAACTAAACAAAACGACTGAATCATATCTGCTTAAACGGTTAAATCATTCACGAAACAATTATTATACTTAATGTGAATTCCTGTAACTTCATTACTTCAGAATTGTGGATATTGATTCACCTTGTGGCTATTGCACCCTAAAGATGATTGAACCTGTTAATAAGAGAATACAAACATCACTGTGGTTATATGGAATATTGTGGTTAATTACTATTTCCTGCTGCTGTTCATTATTGATTGTATACCTGTTGTGAGCACTTACCCGATTGCACGACATATTGACCTGGCCCTGCTACACCTGACTTATACATACATACTGACTCATCCTGTTGTACCATGATATTACTTGTCTCATGATTTCTTGCCTAATGCCGACAAACCTGACCATTCCTGCTGTCGATCCAGACAGACCTACTTTTACTTGATTTTGTGTTGGCATTAGTCCTTGACTACTGAATACCTGACCTGACATACATAGCTTGGGGGTATGGGGAAATCAAAGATGAACCTGACTTGTAACTCGATAGTTCACTACCGTTCGAGTGTACACTTTCCTATTCTGTGCCTGACGGCATGTCTCGGCTGTCGCCGAGAATATTGTGGCCGTGGTCCCGGGTATGTACGGGATACTAACACTTTCCTATTCTGTGCCTGACGGCATGTCTCGGCTGCCGCCGAGAATATTGTGGCCGTGGTCCCGGGTATGTACGGGATACTATTGAGTTACATCGACGATTCACCAATTGGTTTCAAAGACTATAGAGTAGAAAACCTGATAGAACAGTTTAGTCACCATTGCACATTACCTTGCATGTTATTTCTTATTACTGCTTTATTCATGTTCATACTTGCATTGCTTATTACCATGTTTATGCTATATACTTGATGTCTTGACGCGCTGACGTCTGGGTTTTGCATGGCCCAGATTCCTTACTACTGTCGCCGACCGCGCAGGAGTACTTCAGCCAGCAGGCTGATTTGAGTTCTATAGTGGTTAGTTTGTTTATTGCATTTTATTTCCAGGTGCGATCCCGCATTATGGGACGTACCTTTCTATTATCATATTGGATCATTGCTTCCGCACTTATTGTTTATTGATTCTCATTATTATGGATTTGGACATGTATTAGTTTAGCTTACTATCTTGTTCTTGATAACCTTACAACCGTAATGTGACTGTGGATGGATACTTCCTACCCACAGGTAGCATGGTTGGCTATGTCACGTGCCCAAATCTTGCGTACTCTGGGATGCGGGGCGTGACATCTATAATTAGGAAACAACGAGCTCAAGTAAACGGGTCGAATATAAATTAAATTACCATTTTGCAACCAACATGATAAATGAACTAAATACCACAAACAACACATACGGTAACTGGAATTGGTATAACTGGACTCGGTTGTTACAAAATCCGAAATGATAGGGCAATCGTGATCTTCGCGATAAGAAAAGATGAAATGATAGAGCAATCACGGTAGAACAAAAAAAAACACAAAACAAAACAACGGCGAATGATGAGTCGCTCCTGGTGCCATATTCCAGTGCAGCGATGCAGACGCCAACCAAAATCCAATTTCATAAAAATTCTTCCGGCCCTACGGTTAGTCCCCAAATTGACTAGTATATACAATCCACGGGCTCAAATAATTCTCATCACACTCATGCCCCATCGCAATCACCAGTCCGGCGGCCAGTCTCCGTCCTCGGAATTATGCTCCACTTGGAAAACCCACTCATGTGTCCTCACGATACATGAGGAGAACAAACCTTTGTGGGATCCTTACGACTCACAAAAGAAAAACACACTTATGAGTCCTCACGACTCCTAAGGAGAAAATACACCTGCGGGATCCTTACAACTCGTAGGGAGAAAATGCTTTTATGGGACCCTCACGGTCCATAAAATTGAAAAGCCTTAGGTGATAGGGATCTAACCTGTCTCATAAGCCATCGCTTCCCAATAGGCAATAGCGAATGATGAGTCGCTCCTGGTACCATATTCCAGTGCAGCGATGCAGACGCCGGCCAAAATCCAAATCCCCAATGGCGAATGATGAGTCGCTCCTGGTACCATATTCCGGTGCAGCGATGCAGACGCCAACCAAATTCCAAACTTAAATCCCCAAGTGGCGAATGATGAGCCGCTCCTGGTACCATATTCCAGTGCAGCGATGCAGACGCCAGCCAAATTCCAAATCCCATACCCCAACGTCGAATGATGAGTCGCTCCTGGTACCATATTCCAGTGCAGCGATGCAGACGCCAACAAAGTCCCGAAATTTTTTCCGGCCCTACGGTCTGGATCATACATCCTGTAAATCCGTATACAATCCACGGGCGTAAAATGATCTCAATCCCTCCCAAGTCCTGCCAGTGAGACCATATTCAAAATCCCACCGGCGGTGAAAATTCGAAAAAAAGGGTATGTCCACAAGCGAAATGGGCACGGATGAAAACCCGAAAGGGCTCCGTAAGTAAAAACAGCAGGACTGCCGGCGAGTTTGTGAAAACCCGAAAGGGCGCAAACTCGTGAAAAAGAAATGAAATGCACTCACAATCCTCTCGACTTTGTGAGAAGAAAATTCCCGCGTGAAATCCTTACGACTCACAAAGGAGCAACACACTTAGGAGTCTCTACGACTCCTAAGGAGAAAATACACCTACGGGATCCTTACGATCCGTAGGGAGAAAATGCTTTGTGAGACTTTTACGGCTCACAAAATTGAAAAGTCTTAGGTGATAGGGACCTAAAACCTGTCTTCTAAGCCATCGCTTCCTGATAAGCAAGCGCAAATGATGATTCGCTCCTGGTACCATATTCCAGTGTAGCGATGCTGATGCCAAGCAAAAATCAATTCCCAAATCCTCCCAAGGCAAATGATGAGTTACTCCTGGTATTATTCCAGTGCAGCAATGCAGACGCCAAACAAAAACTGAAATCCTCAAATCCACTCATGGCAAATGATGATTCGCTCCTAGTACTATATTCTAGTGTAGCGATGCTGATGTCAACCCAAATCAAATCAAACCAACAACCTCTGCGACGGAATCATGGTCTGTCCTAGAATTTACCCCGTGTCGAAATCATGCTTCGCCTCGGGATATCTACCTTCCTTGCCGGAATTATGCTCCGCATCGGAATTAAATCAACCAACCAGCTCTGCATCGGAGTCGTGCTCCATCTCAGAGTGTACTCCGCGTCGAAATCAAGCTTCGCCTCGGTATCTGCCTTCCTTGTTGGAATTATGCTTCGGCTCGGAATCAACCAACGACCTCCTCGTCGGAATTTTGCTCCGCCTCGGAATCAAGTCAACCTGCAAGCTCTGCGTCGGAATCATGCTTCGTCTCAGAATGTGCACCCCGTGTCGAAATCATGTTTCGCCTCGGTGTACCTGCCTTCCCTGTCGAAATTATACTTCGTCTCGGAATTCAGTCGACCAATTTCACGCCCCGCTTCCCAGAGTACGCTAGATTGGGCACGTGACATAGCCAACCATGCTACCTGTGGGTAGGAAGTATCCATCCACAGTTACATTACGGCTGTAGAGATATCAAGAACAAGATAAAATTTTCTAAAACATGTCCATAAACCAGAATAACAGGAGTCAATAATAAATAAATGCGGAAGCAAATGATCACCAAAAGAACCATGTCACGCCCCGCTTCCCAGAATACGCTAGATTGGGCACGTGACATAGCCAACCATGCTACCTGTGGGTAGGAAGTATCCATCCACAGTTACATTACGGCTGTAGAGATATCAAGAACAAGATAAAATTTTCTAAAACATGTCCATAAACCAGAATAACAGGAGTCAATAATAAATAAATGCGGAAGCAAATGATCCAATACAAATAACTGAAAAGTATGTCCCATAATGCGGGCTCACATCAGGAAATAAATACAGGAAATAAAACTAACTAATACTAACACCTCACAGCTCAGCCTGCTGGCTGAAGTACTCCTGCTCGGACTGCGACAGCGGTACGGAATCTGGGCCATGCAAAACCCAGACGTCAGCGCGTCATGTCAACCAGTAATATAATATGAACAGTGTAATAGGCAATGCAGAAATAAACATGAATAAAGCAATAGTATGAAACAAGCAGTGCAGGGTAGTGTGCAGTGGGTAACTAAACTGTTCTATCAGGTTTTCTATTCTAAAGTCTTTGAAATCAATTTGAGTAATCCTCCATGTAACTCAAAGGATATGTCCCGTTACCCCCCGGGACCACGGATCAGGAATATGTGAACCAATAGTGGTTCTGTCCCGTTACCCCCCGGGACCACGGATCAGGAATATGTGAACCAATAGTGGTTCTGTCCCGTTACCCCCCGGGACCACGGATCAGGAAAATGTAAGAGTTACGAATGGCTCTGTCCCGTTACCCCCCGGGACCACGGATCAAGTAATACCCTTTTAAATTACACTTTAGTTTACACTTTTGATTTCCCCATACCCCCAAGCTATGTATGTCGAGTCAGGTATTCATTAATCAAGAACTAATGCCAACACAGGATCAGGTAAGAGCAGGTTTGTCTGGATAGACAACAGGAACGGTCCGTAAGGACTACATGTTAGGTTTGTTGGCATTAGACACAAGATCAGGTAACAGGTCAAGCCATGGTACATCAGGTCAAGTCAAGTAGTGTACGGTACCATGTCGGGTTAATCGATATATATCATGTGTAACAAAGTCAAGTCAAGATGTAACAATGCCGTGGGTGTGCTCACAACAGATATATAATCGAACAGGGGACTAACAGCAGGAAATAAGCAATAAATTAAACAACAATAAGCAGTTCATTCAATCACAATAGTGCATTAATATAGTGCAGCCGTTTTATTATATTAACAGGTTTTGAGCACCCTTAGCGGTGCAACAGTTTAAATGATGATGCAATACAGTTATATCAAGCCTTTGAATACGAATATCCGAATGTAATAGAACTACATGGGAAAGTGCTACAATCTATTAAACGGTAAAATGTGATTAACAGGTAAACTTGGTTCTTAGGTTAAAAGTGGCAAATTGTAATTTCTATGTTAACTGTAAAATGATATATGTCATATTGCAACCAAATGAGAAAATAACTATACCGAGTTAAGTTTTGCAGGTTTAATGAGTCAAACATATATAATTGTATAGTATAGCATGTAGCAAGTGATACTTGCCTCGACGGGTCGCGAACCGGGAAAAACGGAACGTAACGTCGGCGGGGAAACACGCGACGGACGCACGGTTCACGGATTGAACCCAAACGACGAACCAAGGGACCTCACGGGTCAGAGCACTCTGCTGGATCGTCAGGACACGCCACCGGCATGGCCGGATTCCGGCGAACAGCGACAAAACAACCGGAAAAGTTAAAGCACGGCCAAGGGATAAACCGGAGGGGAAAATGGAATGAGGAAGGGGAGAGAGGGCTTACTGGTGTTGCAAAGGGCGTGCCAGCGATGGGGTCGACGGCGGTGGGGCGCCGGCGAGGAGGTTGCAGGCGACGGCTAGGGCTGCGGGTATGGAGAAGGAAAGAAAGTGGAGAAAGAGAGGAGGTGGTCGGGTCTGGAGCGCGCGGTGATGAAGAGGTGCTGAAGGTGGCGCGGGTGACGACGACGAAGGTCGCCGACGACGTCTCCGGCCGTACAGAGAAGGCACGGAGGTTGGCCGGGGTCTCTGCTGCGGCGCCGAGCACACGGGGAGAAGGAGGGGAAGTCGAGGTTGGTACGAGGAGGCGGAGGCGCTGGCGCCGGCGTCGGAGTTGCGGTGGCGACGGCGGAGGCGGCTAGGGCTAGGGTTTGCGATGGGTTTTCTCGTGAAGGAAAAAGATGCAGGGGAAGGTATATATATAGAGAAGAGAGAGGGAGGTAAAGAAATTAGAGAGAGAGAGAGTTACGTTAGAGAGAGAGAGAGAAAGAGACAGCTAGAGAGAGGGAGAGATGTTGGAGGGGGGCCCACGGGGTTAAAAACCCTCGTGATTGGCCAGGGAGAGAAATCTAAGAGGTTAAAAAAGATTTAATAGATTTAAATAACAGTAAGATTTATATTATAAACGTAATATAAGGTTTTGAATATTTTATTAATTTGGGATTTTGGCGCCAAATGAAACATTTTCAAATCGCGCCCGGGTTGGGTCCAAAAATTCGAAATTCAAATAATAGGATTTTAAGCGGGTTCCAAATTTTAAAATGAAATGTTTTACGATTAAAAAGTATACCCCCAAATCGGACACCAGTACGCGCGCGTAGTCGTCCAAACTCGCCCGTTTCACTGAACGGGACGGGAACTCGATGCACGGACGCTACCACGCGGTTAGGGGTGTCGAGTAGGCCAAGATGGATATTTTTAATTTTGATTTAGGTGCTAAAATTTATTATATGCAGAAAAGACCTTGCTAGATAAAATTTTACAGTAAGACCCAAACAAGCAAGATAAATGAAATGAGTAATATCTAACACTCAACCAGCAACAGAAAATAGTAGTATTGAGCTCGGGTGTTACATTATATCCAACTACAAAAAGAATTTCGTCCTCGAAATTCCAAGAATACAAGATAAAAAAACTACAGGAAAAGGTGAGGAAACTTCTGCCGGATCTCATCTTCTCGCTCCAAAGTGGACTCTCCATGCGATCGATTACCCCAAGAAACGAGCACAAGGGGAATAACTTTGTTCTTAAGAACCTTTTCCCTTCGATCCATGATTTCAACCGGTCGCTCCTCAAAAGTCAGGTCTTCCCGTACTGTTAACTCCGAATGATCCAAGACGTGTGTTTCATCTCGAACATACCTTCGTAGTTGAGATATGTAAAACACATCGTGCACACCCGCCAAGGACTGCGGTAACGCCAAACGGTACGCTACTTCTCCAACGCGCTCCAATATCTCGAAGGGTCCAATGAATCGAGGACTAAGCTTCTCTCGACTCCCAAAACGAATCACCCCTCTAGTCGGTGATATTTTCAAGAATACCAAATCACCCACGGCGAACTCTAGAGGTCTTCTTGACGTGTCAGCCCAACTTTTCTGTCTGTCTTGAGCTGCCTTCATGTGCTTTCTGATAGTGTTAACCTTCTCAACTATCTGCACCACCAAATCTGGTCCCAATAATCTACGTTCACCAACATCATCCCAACAAACAGGTGAACGGCACTTACAAACATACAAAGCTTCAAACGGAGCCATCTGAATAGTTGCTTGGAAACTATTGTTGTAAGAAAACTCCACCAAGTGTAGATGATCCTCCCACGAACCCTTAAAGTCCAACATGCATGCTCTCAACATGTCTTCAAGAGTTTGGATCATTCTCTCCGACTGACCATCAGTTTGAGGATGATAAGCTGTGCTAAACTTCAATCGAATCCCCAGACTTTCCTGTAAACTCCTCCAGAAGTGTGATAAGAACCGAGTGTCCCGATCGGACACGATGCTCACCGGTACGCCATGCAATCTTACAATCTCCTGCATGTACCGCTCTGCCAAAGTCTCCGTTGATTGACCAACCCGGAAAGGAATAAAGTGAGCTGCCTTGGTCAATCGATCGACAATCACCCATACTGCATTGTTGCCTTTTGGACTTCACGGTAAAGCCGTCACGAAATCCATGGTTATTTGTTCCCACTTCCACTGAGGAATCGGAAGTGGTTGCAATAAACCAGCAACCCTTTGGTGTTCAGCCTTGACTTGCTGACACATCAAGCACTTAGCCACGAAGCGAGCAATCTCCCGTTTCATGCCTTCCCACCAGAAATGCTGTCGAATATCACGGTACATCTTTGTGCCTCCTGGATGTATGGAATAAGCTGAACTGTGTGCCTCCTTCATAAGCTCTTCACGAACATCTCCCTTTGGCACACACAAACGGCTACCATACCTCAACGAACCATCTTCGTGGACCAGTAAATCTGTTCGTAGTCCGGCTTCAACCTGCTCTCGAAACTTTTGCAGTTTAGGATCCTGCGATTGTGCCGCTTTAATCTTCTCAACCAAGGACGACTGTACCTGCAACTGCATCAACTGTCTCGTAGAACGCGGTAGCACAACTTCCAAGTCAAATCTTCGAAAATCTGCAAGGATCTCCCTCTGTGTAGTTAACACCTGAATTGCTGGTAACCGACTAAGCGCATCCGGCACGACGTTAACCTTTCCCGGATGGTATTTAAGATCAAGGTCGTAGTCGGCCATCAGCTCCAACCATCTACGCTGCCTCATATTCAACTCCTTCTGAGTGAACACATACTTCAAACTCTTGTGATCTGTAAAAACTTCGACTCTCTCGTCCAAAAGGTAGTGTCTCCAAATCTTCAAAGCGAAGATCACAGCCGCAAGCTCCAAGTCGTGAGTGGGATAATTCTTCTCATGGGTCTTTAATTGTCTCGATGCGTATGCTACGACTTTCTCATGCTGCATCAAAACACATCCCAATCCTTTGCTAGATGCGTCGCTGTGAATCACCAATCCTCCGGAATTGTCTGGCACGGTCAGAATAGGGGCGGTTATCAAATTCTGCTTCAACGTCTCGAAAGATAACGCACACTTATCCATCCATACAAAAGGTACCTCCTTGCGCGTAAGCTTGGTCAACGGTTCTGCCAGACGAGCGAAGTTCTCCACAAATCTCCTGTAGTACCCGGCTAATCCAAGGAAACTTCTTATCTCAGCTACATTCTTTGTAATCGGCCAATCTCGAACTGCTGCAATCTTTTCGGGATCGACGGCGATTCCATCGCCCGACACAACATGCCCCAGAAACTTCACTTCTTCCAGCCAAAATTCGCACTTACTCATCTTCGCATACAATTTCTCCTGTCTCAATGTCTGCAGTGCGATCTTCAAATGTTCAGCATGCTCCTCAAAACTCTTCGAGTAAACCAGAATATCGTTAATGAATACCACAATAAACTGGTCCAAGAATGGTGAAAAGATTCGGTTCATCAAATCCATGAATATTGCCGGCGCATTCGTTACTCCGAAGGGCATTACTAAGCACTCGTAATGTCCATACCGAGTTCGAAACGCCGTCTTGCAAATATCTTCTGCTTTCACTCGGACCTGATGATATCCGGATCGCAAATCCAGCTTCGAGAACACCCTCGCGCCACTAAGCTGCTCAAAAAGTTCTCCAATGCGAGGGATCGAGTACTTGTTCTTGATAATCACCCGGTTTAATTCTCGATAGTCGATGCACATCCTTCTCGTGCCATCCTTCTTCTTTACTAGAAGGACTGGAGCTCCCCAAGGCGAGTTGCTGCTTCGAATCCAACCATTCTCAAGCAATTCAGCAACTTGTTTCTTGACTTCTTCTAACTCTACTGGTACCATTGGATAATACGCTTTAGATACTGGCGCTGCACCAGGAATAAGGTCAATCGCGAACTCCACGTCTCACTTCGGCAGTAAACCCGATATATAAAAACACCTGATGATATCCGGATCGCAAATCCAGCTTCGAGAATACCCTCGCGCCACTAAGCTGCTCAAAAAGTTCTCCAATGCGAGGGATCGGGTACTTGTTCTTGATAGTCACCCGGTTTAATTCTCGATAGTCGATGCACATCCTTCTCGTGCCATCCTTCTTCTTTACTAGAAGGACTGGAGCTCCCCAAGGCGAGTTGCTGCTTCGAATCCAACCATTCTCAAGCAATTCAGCAACTTGTTTCTTGACTTCTTCTAACTCTACTGGTGCCATTGGATAATACGCTTTAGATACTGGCGCTGCACCAGGAATAAGGTCAATCGCGAACTCCACGTCTCGCTTCGGCGGTAAACCCGATATATCTTCAAACACATCCATAAAATCGCGAACAACCGCCGGCTCTTCATTACTATCAACATCCATTGCTGCAAGAATAACATTTGTCGGCCTAGCCCTAAACTCGACTGACCCGGCAGAACTGCTTCCTCCAGTGAAGGTAAACTCAGGATGTCCGGGAATCTGGAAAATTACCTTCCTTGCCCTACAGTCAATGTGAGCGTGGAAAGTGCCAAGAAAGTCCATTCCCAAGACGACCTCGTAGCTGCCCGTATCAATCACCAAGAAATCTGCAAAAAGCTCCCGTCCGCACACCACAATTGTACAGTCTTTACATTCCCTACTAGATACAATTTTCCCATTCCCAGTGTGTATGTCCCAGAAACTAGACAGGGTCGTGCAGGCAATCGAGTGTGTAGTTATAAACTTGGATGACATAAAACAATGGGATGCACCAGAATCAAATAATGCCACTGCGGGAAAACCATGAACGAGTAGAATACCTGAAACCACTTCTCCTGATGCCTTAGCTTCCTCAGCTGTCAAGGTAAAAGCTCGAGCCTGATTAGGTCCTTGAGTCAGCTGTTTCTGCCCTTGGAACGGTTTCTGCGGAGGCTTCTGAATATCATCCCTCGTACGAAGCTTCGACGGACAGGCACCAACTGCGTGATCAGCCGCTCCACAAACCAATCAAAGTCCCAGCTTCCTTCGACAATCCTTCTGCACGTGCCCAGGTAAACGGCAGTAGTCACAAATCATGCTCTTTCTTCGATCAACGATCACAGGCTTCTTCATGGGTGCTACACCTCGACGGTCCACTGGAATACCTCTGCGACCATGAGCTCTGTTAGGTACAAATGCGGGCTTCCTTGCCGCAACTGCTGTCTGCTGCAAGCTCCCTTTCATCCCAGATAAACTCTGCTGTTCCCGAGCTACCGTAAGAACCTGTGAGAAAGTGGTCAAACCCAGGGAGACAATCTGCCTCTGGATGTCCACATCCAAGCTGCGCATGAACCTCCGTGCCCTGTCTGCATCGTTGGCAACTAAAGGTCCAAAGAATCTGCTGAGTCTCGTCCACTCTGCTGCATGCACATCCACGGGTGCTCCATTCTGCCTCAGCCCAATAAACTTCTCTTCCATTTCCTCCCGTGCAGTTCGCGGGAAGAACTTCTCCAGGAAACTCTTAGAAAAATCCGCCCATTTGATCGGTTTGGGCAAGCGGGTCTCCTCCACAAGCCACCATTCTCGGGCGTAGTCCACTAACTGAATGCGTACCACATCAACTATTTTGTCATCTGGAATCTGTGCTGCAATCAACAAATTCTCCGTGTCAACTAGCCACTGCTCGGCTGGCAATGGCTCCTCCAAACCAGTAAAGGTAGACGGACCCAAACGTCTGAAATCTGCTACGGTCCTACTCGGTCAACTGATTTAGCTCCAACGTTGTTCACAGACTGCTGAACGATCTGCAAACCTTCCTTAAACGAGTCTGCTTGCTGCTGGATCAGCTCGGTCTGCCTCTTTTGATTCATCCCCCTTATCACTCCAAGCATGGCGGCTTCGTCCACACGCCTCTGGTACGTCTTCAAATTCTTACCTGCCATATTCCTGAAATCAAGAAAACACCCAACATTAGCATGATGATAGATTTGATATATAGATCAAGGCTAGAACTCCAAGATACTTAAATAGAGTACCGCATTGTAACTATGCCGCGGTATCATAGCCACAATTACTTAACTCCACCCAAGTCGCCTAAGTCCTAGAGATAACAAGAAATCATGTTTCCGAGTTGATATGCAAAGTAAGTTTGCACGTCGATATAATCAGGAAGAATGTGATTCAAGAATGGTAAAACGGTCAAGGTGGTAGGACATGTTTCCTAAACACGGGTATTCTGATTCGTGTATTGGGTACAATACCCAACTATAAAAGAATCAACCCAACTAACCTATGGCTCTGATACCAAAAGAACCATGTCACGCCCCGCTTCTCAGAGTACGCTAGATTGGGCACGTGACATAGCCAACCATGCTACCTGTGGGTAGGAAGTATCCATCCACAGTTACATTACGGCTGTAGAGATATCAAGAACAAGATAAAATTTTCTAAAACATGTCCATAAACCAGAATAACAGGAGTCAATAATAAATAAATGCGGAAGCAAATGATCCAATACAAATAACTGAAAAGTATGTCCCATAATGCGGGCTCACATCAGGAAATAAATACAGGAAATAAAACTAACTAATACTAACACTTCACAGCTCAGCCTGCTGGCTGAAGTACTCCTGCTCGGACTGCGACAGCGGTACGGAATCTGGGCCATGCAAAACCCAGACGTCAGCGCGTCATGTCAACCAGTAATATAATATGAACAGTGTAATAGGCAATGCAGAAATAAACATGAATAAAGCAATAGTATGAAACAAGCAGTGCAGGGTAGTGTGCAGTGGGTAACTAAACTGTTCTATCAGGTTTTCTATTCTAAAGTCTTTGAAATCAATTTGAGTAATCCTCCATGTAACTCAAAGGATATGTCTCGTTACCCCCCGGGACCACGGATCAGGAATATGTGAACCAATAGTGGTTCTGTCCCGTTACCCCCCGGGACCACGGATCAGGAAAATGTAAGAGTCACGAATGGCTCTGTCCCGTTACCCCCCGGGACCACGGATCAAGTAATACCCTTTTAAATTACACTTTAGTTTACACTTTTGATTTCCCCATACCCCCAAGCTATGTATGTCGAGTCAGGTATTCATTAATCAAGAACTAATGCCAACACAGGATCAGGTAAGAGCAGGTTTGTCTGGATAGACAACAGGAACGGTCCGTAAGGACTACATGTCAGGTTTGTTGGCATTAGACACAAGATCAGGTAACAGGTCAAGCCATGGTACATCAGGTCAAGTCAAGTAGTGTACGGTACCATGTCGGGTTAATCGATATATATCATGTGTAACAAAGTCAAGTCAAGATGTAACAATGTCGTGGGTGTGCTCACAACAGATATATAATCGAACAGGGGACTAACAGCAGGAAATAAGCAATAAATTAAACAACAATAAGCAGTTCATTCAATCACAATAGTGCATTAATATAGTGCAGCCGTTTTATTATATTAACAGGTTTTGAGCACCCTTAGCGGTGCAACAGTTTAAATGATGATGCAATACAGTTATATCAAGCCTTTGAATACGAATATCCGAATGTAATAGAACTACATGGGAAAGTGCTACAATCTATTAAACGGTAAAATGTGATTAACAGGTAAACTTGGTTCTTAGGTTAAAAGTGGCAAATTGTAATTTCTATGTTAACTGTAAAATGATATATGTCATATTGCAACCAAATGAGAAAATAACTATACCGAGTTAAGTTTTGCAGGTTTAATGAGTCAAACATATATAATTGTATAGTATAGCATGTAGCAAGTGATACTTGCCTCGACGGGTCGCGAACCGGGAAAAACGGAACGTAACGTCGGCGGGGAAACACGCGACGGACGCACAGTTCACGGATTGAACCCAAACGACGAACCAAGGGACCTCACGGGTCAGAGCACTCTGCTGGATCGTCAGGACACGCCACCGGCATGGCCGGATTCCGGCGAACAGCGACAAAACAACCGGAAAAGTTAAAGCACGGCCAAGGGATAAACCGGAGGGGAAAATGGAATGAGGAAGGGGAGAGAGGGCTTACTGGTGTTGCAAAGGGCGTGCCAGCGATGGGGTCGACGGCGGTGGGGCGCCGGCGAGGAGGTTGCAGGCGACGGCTAGGGCTGCGGGTATGGAGAAGGAAAGAAAGTGGAGAAAGAGAGGAGGTGGTCGGGTCTGGAGCGCGCGGTGATGAAGAGGTGCTGAAGGTGGCGCGGGTGACGACGACGAAGGTCGCCGACGACGTCTCCGGCCGTACAGAGAAGGCACGGAGGTTGGCCGGGGTCTCTGCTGCGGCGCCGAGCACACGGGGAGAAGGAGGGGAAGTCGAGGTTGGTACGAGGAGGCGGAGGCGCTGGCGCCGGCGTCGGAGTTGCGGTGGCGACGGCGGAGGCGGCTAGGGCTAGGGTTTGCGATGGGTTTTCTCGTGAAGGAAAAAGATGCAGGGGAAGGTATATATATAGAGAAGAGAGAGGGAGGTAAAGAAATTAGAGAGAGAGAGAGTTACGTTAGAGAGAGAGAGAAAGAGACAGCTAGAGAGAGGGAGAGATGTTGGAGGGGGGCCCACGAGGTTAAAAACCCTCGTGATTGGCCAGGGAGAGAAATCTAAGAGGTTAAAAAAGATTTAATAGATTTAAATAACAGTAAGATTTATATTATAAACGTAATATAAGGTTTTGAATATTTTATTAATTTGGGATTTTGGCGCCAAATGAAACATTTCCAAATCGCGCCCGGGTTGGGTCCAAAAATTCGAAATTCAAATAATAGGATTTTAAGCGGGTTCCAAATTTTAAAATGAAATGTTTTACGATTAAAAAGTATACCCCCAAATCGGACACCAGTACGCGCGCGTAGTCGTCCAAACTCGCCCGTTTCACTGAACGGGACGGGAACTCGATGCACGGACGCTACCACGCGGCTAGGGGTGTCGAGTAGGCCAAGATGGATATTTTTAATTTTGATTTAGGTGCTAAAATTTATTATATGCAGAAAAGACCTTGCTAGATAAAATTTTACAGTAAGACCCAAACAAGCAAGATAAATGAAATGAGTAATATCTAACACTCAACCAGCAACAGAAAATAGTAGTATTGAGCTCGGGTGTTACATTATATCCAACTACAAAAAGAATTTCGTCCTCGAAATTCCAAGAATACAAGATAAAAAAACTACAGGAAAAGGTGAGAAAACTTCTGCCGGATCTCATCTTCTCGCTCCAAAGTGGACTCTCCATGCGATCGATTACCCCAAGAAACGAGCACAAGGGGAATAACCTTGTTCTTAAGAACCTTTTCCCTTCGATCCATGATTTCAACCGGTCGCTCCTCAAAAGTCAGGTCTTCCCGTACTGTTAACTCCGAATGATCCAAGACGTGTGTTTCATCTCGAACATACCTTCGTAGTTGAGATATATAAAACACATCGTGCACACCCGCCAAGGACTGCGGTAACGCCAAACGGTACGCTACTTCTCCAACGCGCTCCAATATCTCGAAGGGTCCAATGAATCGAGGACTAAGCTTCCCTCGACTCCCAAAACGAATCACCCCTCTAGTCGGTGATATTTTCAAGAATACCAAATCACCCACGGCGAACTCTAGAGGTCTTCTTGACGTGTCAGCCCAACTTTTCTGTCTGTCTTGAGCTGCCTTCATGTGCTTTCTGATAGTGTTAACCTTCTCAACTATCTGCACCACCAAATCTGGTCCCAATAATCTACGTTCACCAACATCATCCCAACAAACAGGTGAACGGCACTTACAAACATACAAAGCTTCAAACGGAGCCATCTGAATAGTTGCTTGGAAACTATTGTTGTAAGAAAACTCCACCAAGTGTAGATGATCCTTCCACGAACCCTTAAAGTCCAACATGCATGCTCTCAACATGTCTTCAAGAGTTTGGATCATTCTCTCCCACTGACCATCAGTTTGAGGATGATAAGCTGTGCTAAACTTCAATCGAGTCCCCAGACTTTCCTGTAAACTCCTCCAGAAGTGTGATAAGAACCGAGTGTCCCGATCGGACACGATGCTCACCGGTACGCCATGCAATCTTACAATCTCCTGCATGTACCGCTCTGCCAAAGTCTCCGTTGATTGACCAACCCGGAAAGGAATAAAGTGAGCTGCCTTGGTCAATCGATCGACAATCACCCATACTGCATTGTTGCCTTTTGGACTTCACGGTAAAGCCGTCACGAAATCCATGGTTATTTGTTCCCACTTCCACTGAGGAATCGGAAGTGGTTGCAATAAACCAGCAACCCTTTGGTGTTCAGCCTTGACTTGCTGACACATCAAGCACTTAGCCACGAAGCGAGCAATCTCCCGTTTCATGCCTTCCCACCAGAAATGTTGTCGAATATCACGGTACATCTTTGTGCCTCCTGGATGTATGGAATAAGCTGAACTGTGTGCCTCCTTCATAAGCTCTTCACGAACATCTCCCTTTGGCACACACAAACGGCTACCATACCTCAACGAACCATCTTCGTGGACCAGTAAATCTGTTCGTAGTCCGGCTTCAACCTGCTCTCGAAACTTTTGCAGTTTAGGATCCTGCGATTGTGCCGCTTTAATCTTCTCAACCAAGGACGACTGTACCTGCAACTGCATCAACTGTCTCGTAGAACGCGGTAGCACAACTTCCAAGTCAAATCTTCGAAAATCTGCAAGGATCTCCCTCTGTGTAGTTAACACCTGAATTGCTGGTAACCGACTAAGCGCATCCGGCACGACGTTAACCTTTCCCGGATGGTATTTAAGATCAAGGTCGTAGTCGGCCATCAGCTCCAACCATCTACGCTGCCTCATATTCAACTCCTTCTGAGTGAACACATACTTCAAACTCTTGTGATCTGTAAAAACTTCGACTCTCTCGTCCAAAAGGTAGTGTCTCCAAATCTTCAAAGCGAAGATCACAGCCGCAAGCTCCAAGTCGTGAGTGGGATAATTCTTCTCATGGGTCTTTAATTGTCTCGATGCGTATGCTACGACTTTCTCATGCTGCATCAAAACACATCCCAATCCTTTGCTAGATGCGTCGCTGTGAATCACCAATCCTCCGGAATTGTCTGGCACGGTCAGAATAGGGGCGGTTATCAAATTCTGCTTCAACGTCTCGAAAGATAACGCACACTTATCCATCCATACAAAAGGTACCTCCTTGCGCGTAAGCTTGGTCAACGGTTCTGCCAGACGAGCGAAGTTCTCCACAAATCTCCTGTAGTACCCGGCTAATCCAAGGAAACTTCTTATCTCAGCTACATTCTTTGTAATCGGCCAATCTCGAACTGCTGCAATCTTTTCGGGATCGACGGCGATTCCATCGCCCGACACAACATGCCCCAGAAACTTCACTTCTTCCAGCCAAAATTCGCACTTACTCATCTTCGCATACAATTTCTCCTGTCTCAATGTCTGCAGTGCGATCTTCAAATGCTCAGCATGCTCCTCAAAACTCTTCGAGTAAACCAGAATATCGTTAATGAATACCACAATAAACTGGTCCAAGAATGGTGAAAAGATTCGGTTCATCAAATCCATGAATATTGCCGGCGCATTCGTTACTCCGAAGGGCATTACTAAGCACTCGTAATGTCCATACCGAGTTCGAAACGCCGTCTTGCAAATATCTTCTGCTTTCACTCGGACCTGATGATATCCGGATCACAAATCCAGCTTCGAGAACACCCTCGCGCCACTAAGCTGCTCAAAAAGTTCTCCAATGCGAGGGATCGAGTACTTGTTCTTGATAGTCACCCGGTTTAATTCTCGATAGTCGATGCACATCCTTCTCGTGCCATCCTTCTTCTTTACTAGAAGGACTGGAGCTCCCCAAGGCGAGTTGCTGCTTCGAATCCAACCATTCTCAAGCAATTCAGCAACTTGTTTCTTGACTTCTTCTAACTCTACTGGTACCATTGGATAATACGCTTTAGATACTGGCGCTGCACCAGGAATAAGGTTAATCGCGAACTCCACGTCTCGCTTCGGCAGTAAACCCGATATATAAAAACACCTGATGATATCCGGATCGCAAATCCAGCTTCGAGAATACCCTCGCGCCACTAAGCTGCTCAAAAAGTTCTCCAATGCGAGGGATCGGGTACTTGTTCTTGATAGTCACCCGGTTTAATTCTCGATAGTCGATGCACATCCTTCTCGTGCCATCCTTCTTCTTTACTAGAAGGACTGGAGCTCCCCAAGGCGAGTTGCTGCTTCGAATCCAACCATTCTCAAGCAATTCAGCAACTTGTTTCTTGACTTCTTCTAACTCTACTGGTGCCATTGGATAATACGCTTTAGATACTGGCGCTGCACCAGGAATAAGGTCAATCGCGAACTCCACGTCTCGCTTCGGCGGTAAACCCGATATATCTTCAAACACATCCATAAAATCGCGAACAACCGCCGGCTCTTCATTACTATCAACATCCATTGCTGCAAGAATAACATTTGTCGGCCTAGCCCTAAACTCGACTGACCCGGCAGAACTGCTTCCTCCAGTGAAGGTAAACTCAGGATGTCCGGGAATCTGGAAAATTACCTTCCTTGCCCTACAGTCAATGTGAGCGTGGAAAGTGCCAAGAAAGTCCATTCCCAAGACGACCTCGTAGCTGCCCGTATCAATCACCAAGAAATCTGCAAAAAGCTCCCGTCCGCACACCACAATTGTACAGTCTTTACATTCCCTACTAGATACAATTTTCCCATTCCCAGTGTGTATGTCCCAGAAACTAGACAGGGTCGTGCAGGCAATCGAGTGTGTAGTTATAAACTTGGATGACATAAAACAATGGGATGCACCAGAATCAAATAATGCCACTGCGGGAAAACCATGAACGAGTAGAATACCTGAAACCACTTCTCCTGATGCCTTAGCTTCCTCAGCTGTCAAGGTAAAAGCTCGAGCCTGATTAGGTCCTTGAGTCAGCTGTTTCTGCCCTTGGAACGGTTTCTGCGGAGGCTTCTGAATATCATCCCTCGTACGAAGCTTCGACGGACAGGCACCAACTGCGTGATCAGCCGCTCCACAAACCAAACAAAGTCCCAGCTTCCTTCGACAATCCTTCTGCACGTGTCCAGGTAAACGGCAGTAGTCACAAATCATGCTCTTTCTTCAATCAACGATCACAGGCTTCTTCATGGGTGCTACACCTCGACGGTCCACTGGAATACCTCTGCGACCATGAGCTCTGTTAGGTACAAATGCGGGCTTCCTTGCCGCAACTGCTGTCTGCTGCAAGCTCCCTTTCATCCCAGATAAACTCTGCTGTTCCCGAGCTACCGTAAGAACCTGTGAGAAAGTGGTCAAACCCAGGGAGACAATCTGCCTCTGGATGTCCACATCCAAGCTGCGCATGAACCTCCGTGCCCTGTCTGCATCGTTGGCAACTAAAGGTCCAAAGAATCTGCTGAGTCTCGTCCACTCTGCTGCATGCACATCCACGGGTGCTCCATTCTGCCTCAGCCCAATAAACTTCTCTTCCATTTCCTCCCGTGCAGTTCGCGGGAAGAACTTCTCCAGGAAACTCTTAGAAAAATCCGCCCATTTGATCGGTTTGGGCAAGCGGGTCTCCTCCACAAGCCACCATTCTCGGGCGTAGTCCACTAACTGAATGCGTACCACATCAACTATTTTGTCATCTGGAATCTGTGCTGCAATCAACAAATTCTCCGTGTCAACTAGCCACTGCTCGGCTGGCAATGGCTCCTCCAAACCAGTAAAGGTAGACGGACCCAAACGTCTGAAATCTGCTACGGTCCTACTCGGTCAACTGATTTAGCTCCAACGTTGTTCACAGACTGCTGAACGATCTGCAAACCTTCCTTAAACGAGTCTGCTTGCTGCTGGATCAGCTCGGTCTGCCTCTTTTGATTCATCCCCTTTATCACTCCAAGCATGGCGGCTTCGTCCACACGCCTCTGGTACGTCTTCAAATTCTTACCTGCCATATTCCTGAAATCAAGAAAACACCCAACATTAGCATGATGATAGATTTGATATATAGATCAAGGCTAGAACTCCAAGATACTTAAATAGAGTACCGCATTGTAACTATGCCGCGGTATCATAGCCACAATTACTTAACTCCACCCAAGTCGCCTAAGTCCTAGAGATAACAAGAAATCATGTTTCCGAGTTGATATGCAAAGTAAGTTTGCACGTCGATATAATCAGGAAGAATGTGATTCAAGAATGGTAAAACGGTCAAGGTGGTAGGACATGTTTCCTAAACACGGGTATTCTGATTCGTGTATTGGGTACAATACCCAACTATAAAAGAATCAACCCAACTAACCTATGGCTCTGATACCAAAAGAACCATGTCACGCCCCGCTTCTCAGAGTACGCTAGATTGGGCACGTGACATAGCCAACCATGCTACCTGTGGGTAGGAAGTATCCATCCACAGTTACATTACGGCTGTAGAGATATCAAGAACAAGATAAAATTTTCTAAAACATGTCCATAAACCAGAATAACAGGAGTCAATAATAAATAAATGCGGAAGCAAATGATCCAATACAAATAACTGAAAAGTATGTCCCATAATGCGGGCTCACATCAGGAAATAAATACAGGAAATAAAACTAACTAATACTAACACTTCACAGCTCAGCCTGCTGGCTGAAGTACTCCTGCTCGGACTGCGACAGCGGTACGGAATCTGGGCCATGCAAAACCCAGACGTCAGCGCGTCATGTCAACCAGTAATATAATATGAACAGTGTAATAGGCAATGCAGAAATAAACATGAATAAAGCAATAGTATGAAACAAGCAGTGCAGGGTAGTGTGCAGTGGGTAACTAAACTGTTCTATCAGGTTTTCTATTCTAAAGTCTTTGAAATCAATTTGAGTAATCCTCCATGTAACTCAAAGGATATGTCCCGTTACCCCCCGGGACCACGGATCAGGAATATGTGAACCAATAGTGGTTCTGTCCCGTTACCCCCCGGGACCACGGATCAGGAAAATGTAAGAGTCACGAATGGCTCTGTCCCGTTACCCCCCGGGACCACGGATCAAGTAATACCCTTTTAAATTACACTTTAGTTTACACTTTTGATTTCCCCATACCCCCAAGCTATGTATGTCGAGTCAGGTATTCATTAATCAAGAACTAATGCCAACACAGGATCAGGTAAGAGCAGGTTTGTCTGGATAGACAACAGGAACGGTCCGTAAGGACTACATGTCAGGTTTGTTGGCATTAGACACAAGATCAGGTAACAGGTCAAGCCATGGTACATCAGGTCAAGTCAAGTAGTGTACGGTACCATGTCGGGTTAATCGATATATATCATGTGTAACAAAGTCAAGTCAAGATGTAACAATGTCGTGGGTGTGCTCACAACAGATATATAATCGAACAGGGGACTAACAGCAGGAAATAAGCAATAAATTAAACAACAATAAGCAGTTCATTCAATCACAATAGTGCATTAATATAGTGCAGCCGTTTTATTATATTAACAGGTTTTGAGCACCCTTAGCGGTGCAACAGTTTAAATGATGATGCAATACAGTTATATCAAGCCTTTGAATACGAATATCCGAATGTAATAGAACTACATGGGAAAGTGCTACAATCTATTAAACGGTAAAATGTGATTAACAGGTAAACTTGGTTCTTAGGTTAAAAGTGGCAAATTGTAATTTCTATGTTAACTGTAAAATGATATATGTCATATTGCAACCAAATGAGAAAATAACTATACCGAGTTAAGTTTTGCAGGTTTAATGAGTCAAACATATATAATTGTATAGTATAGCATGTAGCAAGTGATACTTGCCTCGACGGGTCGCGAACCGGGAAAAACGGAACGTAACGTCGGCGGGGAAACACGCGACGGACGCACGGTTCACGGATTGAACCCAAACGACGAACCAAGGGACCTCACGGGTCAGAGCACTCTGCTGGATCGTCAGGACACGCCACCAGCACGGCCGGATTCCGGCGAACAGCGACAAAACAACCGGAAAAGTTAAAGCACGGCTAAGGGATAAACCGGAAGGAAAAATGGAATGAGGAAGGGGAGAGAGGGCTTACTGGTGTTGCAGAGGGCGTGCCAGCGATGGGGTCGACGGCGGTGGGGCGCCGGCGAGGAGGTTGCAGGCGACGGCTAGGGCTGCGGGTATGGAGAAGGAAAGAAAGTGGAGAAGGAGAGGAGGTGGTCGGGTCTGGAGCGCGCGGTGATGAGGAGGTGCTGAAGGTGGCACGGGTGACGACGACGAAGGTCGCCGGCGACGTCTCCGGCCGTACAGAGAAGGCACGGGGGTTGGCCGGGGTCTCTGCTGCGGCGCCGAGCGCACGGGGAGAAAGAGGGGAATTCGAGGTTGGTACGAGGAGGCGGAGGCGAGAGCAACGGAGGCGCTGGCGCCGGCGTCGGAGCTGCGGTGGCGACGGCGGAGGCGTCTAGGGCTAGGGTTTGCGATGGGTTTTCTCGTGAAGGAAAAAGATGCAGGGGAATGTATATATATAGAGAAGAGAGAGAGGGAGGTAAAGAAATTAGAGAGAGAGAGTTACGTCAGAGAGAGAGAGAGAAAGAGACAGCTAGAGAGAGGGAGAGACGTTGGAGGGGGGCCCACGGGGTTAAAAACCCTCGTGATTGGCCAGGGAGAGAAATCTAAGAAGTTAAAAAAGATTTAATAGATTTAAATAACAGTAAAATTTATATTATAAACGTAATATAAGGTTTTGAATATTTTATTAATTTGGGATTTTGGCGCCAAATGAAACATTTTCAAATCGCGTCCGGGTTGGGTCCAAAAATTCGAAATTCAAATAATAGGATTTTAAGCGGGTTCCAAATTTTAAAATGAAATGTTTTATGATTAAAAAGCATACCCGCAAGTCGGACACCAGTACGCGCGCGTAGTCGTCCAAACTCGCCCGTTTCACTGAACGGGACGAGAACTCGATGCACGGACGCTACCACGCAGCTAGAGGTGTCGAGTAGGCCAAGATGGATATTTTTAATTTTGGTTTAGGTGCTAAAATTTGTTATATGCAGAAAAGACCTTGCCAGATAAAATTTTACAGTAATACCCAAACAAGCAAGATAAATGAAATGAGTAATATCTAACACTCAACCAGCAACAGAAAATAGTAGTATTGGGCTCGGGTGTTACAACCAACAAGCTCTGTGCCGGAATTATGCTCCGTCTCAGAATGTACCCCGTGTCGAAATCATGCTTCGCCTCGGAGTACCTGCCTTCCCTGTCGGAATTATGCTTCGCCTGAGAATCAACCTCTGCATCGAAATTATGCTTCGGTCAGGATGTCTGCCGCTCATCGAAATGATGCTCCAATCCCTGGAATCATGCTCCGCTCATCGGAATGATGATCCGATCCCTGGAATCATGCTCCGTTCATCGGAATGATGCTCCGATCCCCTGGAATCATGCTCCACCCTTCGGAATGATGCTCCGATCCCTGGAATCATGCTCCGCTCATCGGAATGATGATCCGATCCCCTGGAATCATGCTCCGCTCTTCGGAATGATGTTCTGATCCTTAGAATTATGCTCCGCGCTTCGGAATGATGCTCCGATCCCTGGAATCATGCTCCGCCCTTCGGAACGATGCTCCGATCCCTGGAATCATGCTCCGCCCTTCGGAATGATGCTCCGATCCCTGGAATCATGCTCCGCGTTTCGGAATGATGCTCCGATCTCCCCGATCCCTGGAATCATGCTCCGCGTTTCGGAATGATGCTCTGATCCTTGGAATCATGCTCCGCAAATCGGAATGATGCTCCGATCCGTGGGAATCATGCTCCCCGAAGGATACTCCGACCCTGGAATTATACTCCGCGAATCAGGATGATGCTCCGATCCCCGGGAATCATGCTCCTCGGGATGATGCTCCGCCCCCGGAATGATGTTCCACCTCGAAGTTCAGCTTCAAGATCCATCAATTTCATGCACACAACTCAAATGGGCGGTGTGCATTTATTAATGGGGGCACTTTGTTGGGGTCAAAATTTGAACCCCTGGTTGACCGAGTCAAAGTAAAGGTCAACCCCAAGCCAGGTGGGTCCAAGCCCAGGTCAAGCGGGCCCATGCCCAAGTCGAGCTCGCGGCCAGCCTCCTCCATGCCAAAATATAGATCATGTAATAAATAATTTTTATGTAATTTTTTATGCATGAATGTATGCAAAATGAGCATAAAAACCAATTTTTTGTAAAACTCATGGCTTATGTGCAAAAAGAAATGGCACATGAGTCATAAGATGGGCAAAATGCCATTTTGTAAAGCCGAAGCGACTATATGTAAATGTGTAAGCCTATATAAGGCAACATGATGATGAATAAAAAAAAACTTTTTCATTCTCTCAAAAACCTAGGGTCTGTGCCTCTTTCCCCTTTCTGAAGGTTCCAAACCTTCTCCTTTCTTTTGAATTAAATCAAGAGTTTTACTCTTCCTTTTCCAAAACTAAATAGTTTTTCACCACAAAACCCACAAAAGGGAACTTGGATCTGTCATTAGATCTCAAAAAGAAGAGATTTTTAAAATCTCACATCTCTTGATCTTCAAGATCCGACCAAACGACAGGAAGGAGACCCATCTCCAGAAACCTCACTTTGTGGAAAAACTAGGGCTCAAGGGGAGAAGCCCCTTCATCAGCTTCAAACATCCTTGGAGTTTAACTCCTCACACACCCACACAAAATAATAAGTGCTACTTTCTGAGAGTACAACTCTCATTGCAGGGACCAAGTCCTTTTTGCTGCTCGAGCCCCCACGTGATGACACGTGAGCGCTAGCGCTCTTGCGCTCAGAGCGCTAGCGTCCGAATGCCCACGTGTTGACACGTGGCACGCTAGCGCTCGAGCGCCCACGTGCTAGCGCTCTTGCGCTCAGAGCGCTAGCGCCCAAAACGCTAGCGCCCGAGCGTCCACGTGCTGACACGTGGCGCGCTAGCGTTCTTGCGCTCAGAGCGCTCGTGCCCGGGCGCCCACGTGCTGACACGTGGCGTGCTAGCGCTCAGTGCGCTAGCGCCCATGTGCTAATACTTGGCGCGCTAGCGCTCTTGCGTTCAGAGCGATAGCGCCCAAAACGCTAATGCCCGAGCGTCCACGTGCTGACACATGGCGCGCTAGCGCTCAAAGCACTAACGCTCTTGTGCTCAAAGCGCTGGCACTGGCCCTACGCATCCTTTGGATGCCTTTTCCCCCTTATACACACACACACACACATACTCCATGACACTGTCCCTGTTAAAAAAAAAATTCTAATGGGGCGCTTTTCCGCACCCTGCAAGGGTGCTGCTAGCCCCTTGACCCCCAGCCCGCTATCCGGACATGCACAGGATACTATTGAGTTATATCGACGATTGCAATAATTGATTTCAAATACCATTAGGATAGATAACCAAGAAACACGGACTTTAGGATACACATGACATACGTATAGCCTACTGTGATATCGCCTGCGCTTGTTTGTTTATAATTATACTTCATTTTGCACATAATACCATATATATACATTATTCGGTTTATTATTATGATATTTATGACGCACTGATTTCTGGGTTTTGCATGGCCCAGTTCCTTTGACCTTGTCGCAGGAAGATCAAGACTATTTTGGCAGGCATACTGAACTGTCAAGAGGTTTACCGAATAGTATAGAGATGTTTAGTTATTTTATTTTCTAGTTATGGTTTAACGTTTTGTTCCCATAAGGAACGTGATTAGAATATTATTTTGTTGGATCCTTATTCGTTTTCCGCTATTTTCTCGTTATTATTTTATTGTGGCAAATGGACACGTGTTAGTCAGATTTTATTAACTGTTCTTGATATCTGATTGACATCCGTAATATGACTATGGAAGGATTTTTCCTCACCATAGGTGGCATGGTTGGTTTTGTCACGTACCATATTTACGTATTTTGGAAAGCCAAGAGGCTCTCCACCATGGCTTTCTTGCTGCATATTAAGTTAATACATAAATTTCTAAGATATTTTTTTAACGTATTAATATCAAATACGACATTTACGTGTTCGGTAGAAACCTGCTGGAAACTCTTCCTTCTCCCCTGTAAATATCGTGCAGCTGAGCGCAAGATTCTTTCTCTCGCACTTCTCTTGCTGTTACATCAAATATTGTTTATTAAGTTTGTGCAAAAGAATAAAAAGGTATTGTCAAAAACATATCTTTAAACTCTCCAGTCAAGTAATGCTCGATCAAGACACGCCAGCATGCGCCGAACCAACCTGGATCCGGCTTAATCGCATACATCTCATCCGGTGAAGCGCAATTTTCAAGCTTACCTAAGATCTTGTTCTTATGGTTTCTTCAATTCTTCGCCATATGCTTACACATCTTTTCGTAAATTGCGCGTTCATCGTAAACCGTCTGGAGACCGTCTATACCATACCAACCAAAGTCGAACCATGCCTGCAAAATAGGATAATTCATCATCGTATAGGTATATTAAGGTAGGATCTTAACACCGTGCATGGCCGGCGGCAGGTGGCGCCGCTGTGGCAGCGGCAGCAGCCCTGCCACCATCATTGCCTCCATCAGCCTACCTTTCATCGCAAACGGCAATGACACCTTGCTGCTCTCTTCCAACGAAGAACCGTTCTGTCGTCTACCAATTGAGGTTTCTGAATAGGGTGAGAGGGGTTGCGGGGTGAAGGAGTTGAGGAGGAGGAGGAGGGAGCGGCGTTGTGGGTGGACCTCGTTCCAGGTGGCGACTTGGAGGAGGCGAGCGAGGTGTAGGGATTGGGATTCCGGCTTCATGAGCTCTTCTTGCACGATCATGCGAGTGGATTCCATCTCGAGATTGGTGCATCAAGGGCTTGCTTCATATTCTTGCTCTCTGTTTCGCCATTCCGTATCGATTTGAGGAGACTGAGAGTGACAAAAAATGGGATTTTTTTATTACTATTTCGGTTTGAGGAGACTGAGAGGGACAAAAGATGGGATTTATTTTATTACTGTTTAGGTGTCTGAAATTTGCCGCCACAAAAGCAAAGAACGCGACGGCAAAGCATGATCCATGATAGATGATGCTGCGTCTGTACTTCCTCGTGGAATGTTCAGATGTGTGAGATTGTGTATACAAAGAATTTTTAGACCATAGTCAAGGGATGCCACTGTAATTAAAAAATACGTTTAGCGAAAAAACGTGCTAGTTAAAGAATGTTATTTCACGTTTTTTCAATAATTTGCTCACTGTTTGCAGCCAAAAATCAACAAAATTTGCAGTTTTCTTCAAATTTTTAAAATTTTGCATTATATAGCACAAGAAAATCCCAAAGTTTATTAAAAAAAATCAAATTTTTTTGTTTGTTCATTTTTTAAAAATTATCATGCAGTAGCAAACTAAAATCGCATTTATCGGTTTTTCAGTATTTTGCATGACCTAACACATGAATATCATGAAATTTTTAAGGATCTTTTTGTTTGCCTTTTAGTTTACATAAAAAAAATCACAAAAAATACGATTTGTCCGATATTTTATTATTTTGCTTATAGCACACGAAATTTGCAATATTTTCAAAATTCCTTGTATGGTATGACACCCAAAAAATTTCTATTTCGCATTCACCAGAAATTTTCTCAAGAACTTTTTTCATTCTCTCTTTTGCACGAGAACCGTGAAATTCTCAATACTTTATATGTTTTCTTTCAGTTTTCTATTTCACATGCATCAGAAATTTTCTCAAGAATTTATTTCATTCTCTCTTTTGCATGAGAACCGTGAAATTCTCAATACTTACGTTTTCTTTCAGTTTTCTATTTCACATTAACAAGAAATTTTCTCAAGAATTTTATCATTCTCTTTTGCACGAGAACCGTGAAATTCTCAATTCTATTATGTTTTCTTTCAGTTATCTAAATTACACTTACCGCCTCCCCAATATATATATATATATATATATATATATATAAAATTTGATTAGGCCCCTATTTTACTTCCACCAAAAAGATCCCAGTAAATTTAGACTCTGCCCCTGAAATCCATGCAAATTTGTATTTAGCCCAGCCTCCTGCATGTTGGGAAAATTCTCATTAGCCCGACACATCCTCGACTAATTCACCTATGAAATTCACATAATCTTACAGTCAAGTACTAAATATCTCGATTGCAAAACAATTAGAAACGAGATAAACTGCACTTTAATTGACAAGTAGAAGATAGGGGACAGAAAGAACACAGGCGGTATAAATTAATACCCATCATTCCATTTATGGAGAATGTGGAAAAACATACAAGGGCACTGCAATTGCTTTACACTCTTTCCCCTCAATAGTTCAACACCTACACTATTCTTTTCATAATTGCAAACTACTAATACAGAGTAAAACTGTTGGATACTATATTCGACTCACGACCCTTCAAATTTCGTGCTCATTCGATATCCGCCTCCGCTATATAGAAATGATAGGTGAAGCATGTTTTGTCATCAGTCACTCGGTGCTCCGCATGAGCTCAAACCACTGCATTGATAGAATAAGATCATCAGAGCAAGATAATTATGAAATGAAGCGCGCGTGAGTTGTGTTATTGTCGAAAGACAGCGTTAGAGCAAGATGATACCTGTCTTAATAGATCAGCAAGTGCACGGGGAAGCGCTTCCATGTTTTTCAATATAATATAATAAGGAAAGGGAAACGAATTTATATACAAGGTTTGAGAAACTTTTCCGCCTTCAAATGATATTTGCTGTAAACAAAATAAAAAAGCAATTTTGGAGTGAAAATACTATCAAAAGGGCATGCGAAACAATAGACGAAGCGAAGATAAAAATAAGAAGAATATATGGGTTATTACCAGAGATTCCATGATAGGCTCTTTTGGGCTATCCAAGATTACATATGCAACCATTCTCCTTGAATTCAAAACACTCCTAATGTATGGCTTCAGTTTCTCCTGGATCACATGTAACTGAGTTATACTCCAGATTCAAATATATCACATATAAAAGAAAATATCTTAGCTGTATATTCAAGTACCTTGTCAGGGAATCTTCCATCACCAATGATCAAAATGAGTTGATGAAGGGGATTCTGACCGGATGGCGAGCGTGCTTTTCGTATAGCAGTGTCGAGCATGTTGTTCAGATTCCCCAGTAGTTCAACCATAGGTTCATCATTAAACTTATTTTCTTGCTTGAATGACAAACTAGATATCATCTGTTGCAAATTATTCAACCACTTTAATAAAGTAAAAATTCAAACGTTCAATGGAAAGAAAATAAAAATATTTCTGTAAGGCCCCCAAATATATATTTCCAACTTCCCAAATATCATGTACCTTAAGAAAACCAAAAATAAAAGGACCATGACCCATCTAATTTACGAAAAAGATTTTAAAAAATACAAATGGTAGGCAATGAAGAACAGGAAATGAAGATTCGAGGGATTCATATCAAAACAGGATAAATTCAAGGGGCTTAACTAGTAAACAAAGCAAAAATAAAAGAATGATAAGCAGAAGACTCAATCAACAACAAGACTCACCTTGACTCCAACTTCTGTTGTAAACGGCTGATCAAAGTCATGGAGTAACTTGATGTTACCTTGTGTACCAAAACTTGCAACAGCGAACTGGCCCACTTCCAACAGTGACATTGCTCGGCACACAGTTACAAGAGACTCGATAGCAGCACTCCCACAATGGCCTTCAGACATACTCTTAGAGTCATCGATTGCAACCACCACCTGATAATCGCGTTTATTGGGTCTCGTCCTCCTCAACCAAATCTTGTCCTTTCTATATTGGCTTGCAATGTATGGAATAACCTAATAATAATGAAGCAAACAAGAAAATTAAAATAAATAAATAATAACCGAGGACTAATTTTTCTGACAATAACTGATAGAGAAGGATGGAAGAGCTTACCTTCTTCATGTTTATTCTCTTTCCAGTTTTGTAATCCCCTTGAAGCTTACTAGCTAGGGATGGCTCCATGACGACCCGTAGTTGCTCCACCAACTCTTGTGACAATTTTGCAGTGGACAATTCATACCTTTTCCAATCAGCCATAGCCTTTCGCTTCACATCATCAGAAAAATCATTAACATCCGAAGCTTTTGATAATTCTGGCCTAGTAGTATACAAGGTATCATCAAGAGGCAGAACTTTCTCGTTCATGTAAGTACTATTAAATAAGACCATATCCCCTGGAAACTTCTCTGGAGTATTCGGCTGCATTTCTTCTTCCATTAATTCATCATCATTGTCCACTAATGTATCCATTGCACTCTCGTTTCCTTTCTGCTTAGGAATCATAGGTTGGCTTGCCATAAGATGGTGACATTCAGGATTTTGCTCATGAGAGTCCATTCTGTCTGGTTCCTCTTTCTTTCTGATCTCACCCTCATCTTCTTTCTCGTTTTTACCTTCAACGTTATCATTAACTTGATCAGTTGTCGCAGAGGCAAGTGCTTGAATGGTGGCCTTTTCAACCTCGGATACGTATCTATACTCATTAGCACCATCATCGTCCATGTCGTCGGGTCCTTCATGTTGAGCTTCTTGGGGATCAACCGACACATTAACTCTTTCTGTCCATTTCTCCAGGGCGTCCCCTAAACTCCTCGATGGATCTGACCCGAATTTTGGAACATACGGTGAATCACACTCTGCAGCTTGAAGCTTTGGTTGACTGGAAGATAATTTAGAATTTTCACCTGAGTCAGGAACTGATAATTCCATTTTGGGGATTTCATCGAACAGTGAACTCCTTGAAGGAGCAAGATTGTTATTCATATCATTACTGTTGGACCATCGCATCTCTGGTTCCGAGATGAAATCTGAATCATGTGAGTAGCTTGCTGATTCCACGGCATCGGTGCCAGGGGCTGGATATTCAGTAGGTTCAATCTTATCTGGCATAATATTTTCTTTACTTGTGCCCAAGTCCATATCTGTATCCTCCCCAGCTTCTTTGGTCTCGGCAGTATCATCTACCCGAATAGTACTATCATCATCCATATTGTCAGTAGGACTGGACTGCTCGCCATCGTCTCCCTTTCCCTCATCAGACTCACTAGGACCAGAATCGTTTTCTTGCGTTTCATCTTGAGCTTCCTCCATAACATCATCCATATCTTTTTCCTGTTCACTCAACTGAATCCCAGTGGGATCTTCAAATGCCTCTTTCTTGTCAAGATTCATATCATTGGTATCATTCTCATTGTCGGAAATATTTTCTTTATTGTCCTCATCATGAACCTCGTCAGGCTCATTGTTCTCTGGTTCTCCCGTTTTATCCATTGAAGGGGCATCGTCCTCTTTAGCTCTAATCTCTTTATCACTTGATTTTGTCTCCTTGATAGATGACCCAGACTCATACTTCTCAACGGAATTCTCTGGTTTATTATCCTCGTCTTTGTCACAAAGCTTTTCATCAACTACCTCCTTGTCATCTCCAGTCTCTCCCATTTGGGACTCCAAATTAACTTCTTCGTCGTCTTCATTGCCATTTTCTGAATCCTCACTCACGCTGAAAGTATCAGCGTCAAAATCCTCATCCATTTCTATACCCTTATCTTTGTTGCTTGGTAGTTTTTCAGAGTTATCCAACCCATCCTGCTGACAAAAATTTCAATGGACAAAAAAAAAATGTTAGAACTTACAAAGCAAGAATCAATGAACCTAAGGAGATGTCATAAACTACTAGAAAACTATAGACGACCTTATCAGATGTTTCAAGGAGTTGTTCTTCTTCTTCTATTTGCTCGCTCACATCATTTATGCCTTCACCCTCCCCCATACCTGTTCCAGATGCATCTTTTGATCCATCACGAGCAGATTCTTTAGTTGGTTCTTCTGAATCACCAAATCCTTTAGAAAAAAGTAAGATAAAAGTGTGGGCAAGCATGTATGTCACTTCAGCCATCTGCACATTAAAAAAAGTGTCAATTTCAGTAGATATTTGGTATATACTTAAACAGAGGATGAGGGGGAATTTAAAATTGATGATGCTTACTGTTCTATGTGCATTCAGAAACTCCGAAAGGAGGTTTTCGCCAAAGGTCAATAGGATATCCAGTAATACATGGTGATGCTTCAGATGTATACTTATTTGAGAGCAAATTTCCGGTCTTGCAGTTGGAGCGCAATCTATCAGTTTGCTCTGGGGAACAATATAATCATAAAAGGACCCAAACAACGGTAAGGGCTAATAAACACGGGACAAAGCAAATATATTTAGTTATAAAACGCAAGAGTAACAACATACCACTGAGAGAATGGTATTATTAAGTGCATCATTCATACAGTCAAGATGCAATTTTCCCATATATGATTCGAAAAGACCTTTCCATGAAGTTATATTCCAAGCAGATGATTCTCCGAGAATCGTGTGATTCTTCGAAACGAAGTCCAGCTTGCCGAGCACATCTACCGATAAGCTGTCTATTTGTTCAATAATGTCCCTAGATGACTGCTCGGAAAGATCTGATTGATGATTGGCTTTCAGTTCGGACTCAAAATCAGCCTGAATCATCTTCCCCTACAAAATTGTACAAGGATAAAAGAATCATCATTTTCTTTTCTACCTTACATGGAAGCCCAATAATGATATCCATTTATAAATTAAAAACTCCCAAAATAGTTCTAAGCAGTGTTGAAAGCAATAAGAAAATCCGATGCCAAAGTGGGCATACAGTTTTGGGTGCAAGAATATATTGAGAAAGACGAGCAGGTATTGCACATGCGCTCTTAAACGTGCAGGGGGAAGAAGGGGAAAAAGGGAGGCAGGGTGGGGGGTTGGAGGTTGGGAGGAGATAGAGAGAAACAAATAACTTGGTTAGCACTTGTATTCCAAATTCGTCCGCGAACGACACAAATAGAATTTGCATCAGCCCCATATTATAGAACACACATCCTCTAATAAGTTTGAAAAATAATATAGGAGCGTATTATTCTTTGCTCCCATGCAGGTAAGGTGAGTTGGACAATACACATCATCAAGGACAGAAGAATATAGGGACTAATTAAGAAGGTGAATAAATAAATAAATCTAAAGGCATCATAAGGGTATGCTAGTAAAGACATGTTGAAATGATAAAAGTTCTAGATAGAGAGAGAGAAAAAAAACCTTCTTGACAAGCTCTTCGAGGCGATTTAGCAAAGATTCCACTACAGAATTCCTAGAATTTTCTTTCATTTCCTTGATATTGTGCTCAAAATTGTAAAGAATCTCAAAATTGATTTTTATCAACTGTTCCATCTGTTTTGAGACAATAAAGGGGTCGCATGCTGTCGATATCGTAACTGCTTGATCACTGCCAAGAAGATATTTATCCAATGATCCCTGCAATAGAAATTAGTCAGAAATGGTCTAGACTGCTTTCGTTTAGCAAGGTCAGTCAAATAATCAACCTTAGAGTGCAAAAAGCATGGGATGGCCTTATCCATGAGCTTAGAGACCATGTTAGCTTCAATGCTGACTATATTACAATCAACCTCGTGACCACGTATGATTTTTTGAAGCAATATTTGCAAATCTTTTGACATTCCAAGCAAGTTATCAAACAGATTCTGCAAAAATTATGCCCATAACAATGTCAGAAGCATATCCTGGTTTCAATTTGTACATTGCATTTAAAACATCCCAATCCATCATACAAAGCCAAGAAAACTTACCTTTTGCTCCCACATGCATTTGAGAACGGCATGCTGCTTTAGCGTCATTGAAAATCCATCATCCGTAGCTACAAAGAAAAGATATTTTTTAATATAAAAAAATAGCATGTGTATATGGACGGAGTTTGATTGGAAGAACCTCATGTATCTGTATGGTTACCTATTGCGCTCAAATTATTAAACTGTTTCCTTAGTTTTTGCAGCTGCTCAGATACACCATAAGCAGCAGACCTCTGCTCCTGCTGTAAGATAATTAGATGATATATAAAAGATACCGCCCGTTTAACCTGGATAGAGCACACATATATTCACATCATTACTGTCCAATAAACTTGCAGTATTATCTCATTGCGTAACTACAAAAGTGACTTTCACCTGGTCCAGAGTAAGATCTTTGTGGAAACTGAGGCGATCTGGCCGCAGTTGGAGCATCATCCTCAAGTTTTTGAAATAGAATTTGTTTGCAGACGCCCATGCCAAAGTACAGTTGTCTGGGAGATGGATATTGGGATCTTTTGAAGATGTGAAAGGCTCAGATTGAAGCAAATGGACCATATCATATGATGGCTGAAGAAATGGCCAGCCTGCTTCGAGTTTTGACTACACAATAATAAAATAATGAAGGCATTTGAATTAGTTAATTGTAGCAGCTAGAATACTGTAAAACAAGAATTAACAAAATCCACTGTTTGCTGAAGTGAATATGATGAAAACCATGTTATATAGAGTATGGACATTCAAGGGCCAACTAGAATGTAAATCCAGCATGCCAGCGAAACAGGATGCATTCACCAGAACACACTCAATTGGCTCCCAAATTCTTTCAGAGACAGCAGGATAGAGCACACTCAACACAGAGTGGCTCTCGAAGATGGACATATATATACTCTATATTACCTGGATTTTCTATGTTCTAACCGTGTATATTTCTCTAAAGATTCCACCCCTACAGTTGTAAACGAAAAGAAAGAACAGGTACCTTGAAAACCTCGGAATTATGTTTACGTAATCCAGACCCTTCCAAAGTTTCCAATAAATCATGCAAAGCTCTCTCTTTGATATTTTTGGTTCCATGTTTCCAAAAATCAGTAAATCCAGCTGCATGTCTGCATATATTATCAAGTGAAATCCAACCTTCTTTCCATGCAGTCACGACATCTTCTAGTGTAGATTCTGAAGATAGAAAATGCCTGACCATCTGCGTAATTTCTGAAACACAATAAAGTAATTCGAGTTAGGATATACAGGTCAAGAGCCCGGTAAAAGGTACTGTAAAATCATCGGTGCAATAAGGCAAACGAAAATTTTAAAAGAAAACGTGCTCGACCATTACTTTGTGGGAGCCCAACATTATAATTACTTCCAAGAAAGATGGACTGTATCGTTGAATAAGCTTTCTTTTCCCACTCCTTACACCACAGGAACCTAGAACAATTTACACAAACCATCAGACCTATAGAATGGAAATAAAAAGTTTGCACAACTTTGATGTATTGAAAAGCACCTATCAGTGTTTCTGAGTTGCACAAGATCCAATGGAGATTCCACCATATCTATATTATTTTCATCATGGATCTTCTGCTCAAGCAAAGGAGGAGACTTTTCTCTCCTTTGTGCCGCATCTTGATTAATAATAACCTCAACATCTTGTTTCAAAACATCCTACCAAAGAAATATTTACAATCAGCAAATCCAGCACTCTATATTATAGACAGCAACTGACCGCAACACAATATTAACGCAAACTTTGGAAATGATGATGAAATTCCAGTTCCTTAAAAAGCTTAGAAGTTTGGTCCACATGCATTAAAATTGCAACGACGATATCGACTAAGCTAAACCTTAAGGTTGCAACTGTCTATACCTTTATCTGCTTCAACATAGTTAATCAATGTAACTTGAATTAAACAAAGATAAACATACAACCGCAAGAATAAGGTTATTACCCGCGAACATTATTTAGTGGTAAAAGAGGTCCTATTTTTAACATTCCTAGAAAGCAACTAAAAACTAAAAACTCGAGCACGCTAAAAGGTAGAAACCAAAAAAATAACTTTGCCAAGCTGTCTAAGATTTGAACTTAAATTTTGAATTTGACGACAAATTTATTTGAAGACAGAAAATGTTAAAGGATTCAGTGATAAATGATTACATTGAATTTTTCGACAAGCTTCCAGATCTTTCGTCTTGCCCTACGAAATGTTTCTATTGACATTCTTTCTCCCAGATCTTTCGTGCTGTACCAGTTAAGCACCTTGAGGAAATTTTCCAATTCTTTCTCCAAAGTATTTCTATGAGATCTAACATGCTCCAAAACTCTGAGAAAAAAGGACTTAAGAGTCATGAAAAATAGAGTTCAATGGCATCAGAAAAGAAAGCTAATAGAATTAGTTCTATATAGCACTTACACAGGCAAGAACTGGACATAGTATCCAAACACATTGTAAAGAATGTTCAGATTTTCCCTCATATGCGGACTGTATTCAATTTAAACATTAGTATATGATCATATGCAAATAAAAAGTGGCAAAGAAACGATATACATGCTACAGTAGCACTGCAATTTCCTTTAGATTTTGAGGATCTCTGTGAAAAAGAGATGAATGGAAAATACATTATTTTTCCCCATCTTCTCGCCTCTTTTCCTAGCAAAGAGACTTTGGAAGATACCCACTGGTCATTTAGGATTGGAACAAGGCCCCCTGCAAAAGTTAGCAACCACATCTAGGCTCTTTTAGGGGGGGGGCATTAAATTATTGTCTTGTTGAATAACTTTGTCAAGTTTTTTATTGAGATGGCCGGCCCATTTTTAATGGAAAGGCTTAGATGATGACAATGGTAATGACAACCAAGGTTATGGAATGCGGTATGCGCAACCGTGTTGTTGACCGGTGCATACCTCATATATTGCTTATGTGCTGCCCACGCGGTGTGATTTTATTGGAAGGGAGATGGAGGGGAGAATAAAACGAAGGTACATAGATAGAAGTTGATGTGATGAAAAGAAAAACGATAAGCTTTAATATGCTAATGAAAATTGAGATACATTCATAAAACATGCATTTCTAAGAAAAGAAGTAAATTTTCGAAGAGGTAAGGAAAAAGAAAGAGTTATAAAAATTAAAGATTGATTGGTTACATAGTAGCTCCAATATAGTACTTGATCAATATAGGCACAGTTTCAACCTTGATTAAAACAATCCTCGATAGATGTTTTTATGTTTTGAAAATGATTTTCATCTGCATAATGAACCATGCGGCTCACTTGTATGTGTCATGATTGTGCATACAACATAGGCAGGCACATAAGGGTTGCAAAAAATGCATTTTATAATAGTAATGATACAGTGCTGCAAATATAATTGCGATGAAACAAAAATGAAAAGAAATCAGATAGACACCAATAAAGAAAATGTACATATTATGAGTAGAAATGGTATGTTGTCAAAAAGAAATGTTTCACAGAACTGCTGCATGGATTGCTTATATTACCTTGAATAAGCTAGCAAACAAATTCCATGATTAAGCTGGCCATGGAAAGCAAGGAGAAGCTGAAGGCGTGTAATGAACTCTCCAGCATTAGAAGTCCGGATAAACTCTTGCAAACTGTAGTCCACGTACAATTACAAACTTTACTGTACCATATGTACACAAATTTGTTAAATTATAACCCCAAAAAGACTAAACATACCTTTTTTCTGTGAACATGTCATCTATTTTCCCACCACCAGATAGGTTGCGATGAAGAACAGCACGCAAGGGAAACCAAAGCTGCAAGACACCATGCAGATGCAAGAATGACATCCACTACATGTTATTTAAAGAAGTCAAATTATAAATTAAGTTTCGACTGACCTTTCGAGCATTTGTGGCATACTGTTCTTGAACCGCGTCAAGCAAGGCAGGCCAACATTCTAGCTCAAGCTTTTGCCATAAAGACACAATAGTGCAAATTGGGCGGAGCTGATCTGTAGATGAATAGATTATGATATATGAAATAATAAGAGCTGAACGGAAAGGAAAATGCACAGAAATTTAATTAATTTGTTATTTTACCATTAAGGGAGAACCTAGAGAAGTTCTCCTGCAATGTCAGTGCTCTACGAACCAAAAGTTGCAATCCGAGCAGTGCCTATGAAATTTACACAGAAATACGGCAATGCAGATAGGTAATAGCTCGATAATCAGACATGCAACCTTAAATAATAATTATGAAACTCACGATAAATTGCATACCTTCGACACAGGGGTGCTTAATGGAATTTTTAGAAGAGTGCTGGTAATGTCAGCAATCTTTTGAAGGCCAGGATGGTCTGGCCATTCCTCCAAAAGAGATTTGACCTTCTCTTCAATAGCACCCAGTGGCTTAACCATTTCCGAAAGATGGAACACATTTGGATCCTGCCATATAACGTGGATAAAAATTTTGCTATATGAAAGGATGATTTAGAAATGAATAGGCCTATTTCCACAAAAATACCAGGTAGTTTCAATCTTTAGGAACAAACTACCAAAACCTATGAAACAATACCATGACTAATGGTCAGCATCAACCTTAACAGTGTTCGTTGTGTAAATTAAAAGACTAATTTTATCCATTTATAAATACAGTTAAATGGATTTAATAGTTATTAATTATATTAATAATAATTTTCGAATAACTGTTAATTTAACATAGATAAATGTGGATTATTTTTTTAAAAATTTATAACACAATTAAGGTGGCGGGTGGAGGTGGTCGACGGTGATGATATAGGGAAACGATGAAGATGATAAAGAGCTCCTATGAAGATGATGAGCTAGGCTAGATTAGGACGGAGGAGAGATAGGTGGGGAAAGGTGGAGTAACGGGCAGGGCGGATATGGGGTGAGGTGGTGTTGAGGCTCAGGGGGCATGGAAGCGGATTTTGGGTTGGGGGGGAGTTGAAGAGGGGGGAGGCTGTTTTGGTGGGGAGTGTATTGGTTTGTTGCTTTGTTAGCAAAGGAGGGTGGCGACCAGAGATGAGAGCGCATGTGCACTGGCGGCAGGTGGCGAAGGGAGGAGATGTAGGGAATTACATAAGAGAAAGGTGGAGGATGAAGAAGAGGGGTACTTTGGGGTATTTCTATATTTTAGGTGACGTACAAACTTTAATGACGTGTAACCGTTAATGCTGAAATCGCACCATCAGCCAAGGTAGTTTGTGGAATTACAAAGTAGTCATGGGACTTTCTTGTTTTTATTTTTGAGATTCTAACTTTTTTTGGCAATTTGTTAATAAACGCTAAAACTATTCGGTACTGCTTTTTTATATAAATAATCCTATAATTATTTATCTATGTTCAGTTTATTTGGTAATCCTTTTCCCAATGAAATAAACAGTCTCAAGGCCGACCTTGTAGATATTGTAGGCACGGGATATTTCAGAGGCAGAACCCACAGTTTGTTCAGACTCCAAGCAAATGCGAAGTAAGTGCTCAGGCATAAGGTTATCGTCCAGGGTGCAAGATGATAGTGCCTGTAGACCTGGAAATCAAGCACTGGATTTAACTTCTATAGCAAGACCATTTACACAATGAATATGTAAACAATAACCATTAAGGGAAAAAATCACCATTCATTATTTTGGCCCCCAATCTGTACGAGTTCATGAAGGAACTCAATCTATCCTCGCTACTAATTTCGAACTTGCCGGGCTGAAAAAGACCATACACAAATCTGTCAGATTAGGCAAATCAACAGAAAGTCAATAGCCTATGCAAATTGGAGTTCGATTCATCAACTCAATATGTTTGTGAATAAAACGGTGATCAAAAAGAGGCAACAAGAACAATATAGATCAACACATAGGCTGATAAACGAAAAGTGGTTTATTAAACATATTTTCTTATTATAAGCAAGAATAGCATTTAAGTAACAGAAACAACAAAGACCAAGCTTTAGGCAGAGATATACAAAGCAGAAAATTTGCAAATAACCATGAGTGGCATAAGCTGAAAACATAAACGCTATAATTCAAACCATATGCTGAGATACAAAAATACAGGCCTGCTAATATAGAAAACAGGTTGCACAGTCAGAATGAATACTTTTACTATGTGTAATACAGAAAAGGAATATCAAAAAAATTTGCTGAGGAAAAATCAACTTACATGTTCCAAAAGATAATTTGACCCAAATAACCGATCGTGGACGAGTACCAAACTCTTTAAGATGGCCTCTGGAATCAAGCCCCATTCTTCCTTCACATTTTCATCTTCATGAGCAGGTGACCTCTGAAAAATCACTAAACAAGTAAGGACATCATAGAATGACAAAAAAACAGGTCTAATAAAAATTTTTGAAAATGCAGATGATACCGTCTCAGTAAATTCTTGTTCAATCTGCAGTTCTTCAGATTCAGATGTCAAATCCCCATCAGAACCTGATATCAAGAGTGAAGAAAATTGTCCGTCCACAATGCCTTCTATTATGATTGAACGACGTCTAAATTTGTAAAACTGAGCATATTCGTCTTCTTTAATTTTGCCTTGTGATTTCATTTCCATCCAAAGAGTTATAAAGTGATCAAATATCTCATTCAAGAGCTAGCAAGAAAAAGCAAAACAATATCATATTAGATCTAGCAATTGAGAGTTGTGAAATATGATCCTCTTAGTATAACTGTAAAGTCATACCAGGAATAACCCTTTATCCATAAGAAGAGCAGTGTAGGCATGATCTGCTGCTCCAACGAGGATACTGTGACGAACTATAGCTTCAAGCTGGAAAAAGTGAGACCCAAGAGAAGAACTTCAGAAGATAAATACTATATATGTTACATGGGCCATTTCAACCGAAGGAGGAGCAATAACAGAAACAACAATAATATGACCAGAAATACCAGTGTACTAACCGCTTTTTCAGAGCTGACCTCACTAGAGAGAGTAGCCAACTTTTTCAGAAAGTTGATGTCAATACCCTGAATGCTTTTAGGTACACTAGTAGGCATCATCATACGGTCAAGTGTAAAACCAGGATGCAACTCTCGAGGAAACCTCATTAGGGAATTGATTGTAGCCTGCATCAGAACACCGTTCAGTCACAGCTGTAGACTGATAAAGACGCCAAAAACTTTGCAAGAACTCAATAAGAAAATAAAATATCACATGTGTGCGTGCGTGTGCATGTTTATTTATGTACATGTACATAGTTATGTATGTATATATGTATGTGCAGATGTGTATGGTCTCTCTCTCGCTCTCTCTCTCGATATATATGTATATATATATATATATATATATATATATATATATGGAGGAAAGAGGCCATAGGAGAGGATTTCCTCCTATGGCGTGGAAAAAATACAACTTCCATTTTTTCCGAAGATCGGCATCCATCATCATCATCATCATCATCATCATCTAAGATGTGCATACACCAAATTTCCTGTGATTCCACCATTTTTTCACCGTTGAATTAGCAGTGTAAAAAGTTTTATTGTCGGTAAACCATTAATTTTGCACCAACTAAATCAACGGTGAAAAAATGGTATAATCGCATGAAATGGTGTATCCACATCTTAGATGATAAACATGGAGGTGGTGTATGCCGACCGTCAAAAAAAAATCATGGAGGGTGCATTTTTCCGACGATTGGCACCCATCATCTTCATCGTTATCATCTAAGATATGGGTTTTCAGGCGATTCTACAACTTTTTCACCATTGATTTAGAGGGTTCAAAATTAACGGTTTACCGACTACATAACTTTTGACATTGCTAAATTAACAGTGAAAAAGTTGTAGAATCACATGAAATTTGGTGTACCCAAGTTTGAACTAGAATCTCAAAACTACCAATACCTTTTAAACTATCAAAAAACTACAATGAGTTGACGGCCAACAACCATTTTGCCCTTTTCATAATATAATTAATTAATTATAAATTATATTTTTAGTAATTTAATAATCGTTAAATATTGATTAAATCATGAAAAAGGAAATTATTTTCCTTTAGGGGGAACCGGAGGAGGAAGCCAAAGAGAGGGCCGACGCTGATGATGAACATAAGTGAGGAGGATGAAGGTGATGGAAGGTGATGATGAAGATCAAGATTGGAATCGATGGTGGTGGTGGTTGAGGGATGAGGATGGTTGTGGCGGTGGGAGGAGGATGATGAGATGATGGTGATGGGACGTGATGATGATGATGAGATGGATATGGAGATGAAGAGGAAGAAGATGGTGGGAATCGGTGGCGGTGGTGGTTGCGACGGCGGAGAGAGGAGGGTGGCGGAGTTGGGTGAGGGATTTAGGGGTCTTGAAGAGGAATAAGAAGAATAAGTGGAAGATGCTGCTACTTTGTGGTTATGGCGGCGGTAGAGGGACGAGGGTAGCAGAGATAGGAGGGGGATTTGGGGGTTTTGAAGAGGAAGAATAAGATGATGCTGATGGTGGTAATTGAGGATGATGATGATGGGAGGTGATGATGATTAAGATAAGATGAAGATGAAGATGGGAGTCGGTGGTGGTTGCAGCGGTGGAGGATGCAGAGATGGCGGTGGAGGATGCAGAGATGGGAGGGGGTGATGATAAGATGATGATGGTGATGGAAGGTGGTGATGATGAGATGGATATGAAGATGAAGAAGAAGAAGATGGTAGTGGGAGTTGGTGGTGGTAGTGATTGCGACGGCGGCGGAGGTCGGTGGGTGGCAGAGATGAGGGATTTGGGGGTCTTGAAGAGGAAGAATAAGAGTAAGATGCTGCTCCTAATGGTGGCGGTTGTGGCGGCGGCCGAGGGACAAGGGTGGCAGAGGTGGGAGGGGGATTTGGGGTTTTTCAAGAGAAAGATGACGTTGATGGTGGTGGTGGTTGTGGTGATGATGCAGAGGGAAGAGGGGGTCGGGGATGGTGGCACCGGCGCTGGAGCCATTGTCGACGATGATGGCCAGGGAGGAAGAAAGAAAGTGGGTTATATTTACTTATTTTATATTTTTGAAATTAGGTTAGGGTTAAGAGGGGTATTTTAGGGATTTTATAATTTTTATGATGGCGTGGCGCTGACGGTGCTGACGTGGCACCATTGGGTCTGGTAGTTTTTTATCATTTTAAAGGTAATAAGAGTTTTGTGGTTCTAGCCCAAACCTGTTGGGAGTTTTCAGTAAATAATCCATATAATAATGAAGAAAAGAGACTATCGCAGGAGTTGTGATTCTGGCCCGAACATGTTGAGAGTTTTCAGTAAATAATCCATAGAATAATGAAGAAAAGCGGCCATAATAAGGAATTTTCTTCTATAGTGTCGGAAAAAATACACCCTCCATGATTTATTTCAACGATCGGTAATTTATCTTCACGTTTATCATCTAAGATGTGAATACACCAAGTTTCATGTGATTCTGCCACTTTTCTACCGTTGAATTAGCAATGAGAAAAATTCTATTGTCGATAAACCACCTATGGCACCTTTCCTCCATATATATGTGTGTGTGTGATATGCAGAGTATACAATGCTATTGTAGGAATTTCCTAACATGGTAACACACCATTCATTGATTTATGTCTTCTCGCCATTTTTCATTCCAAAGTAATTAACGTTCCTAGTTAGAAAATACACATGAAAATGGATGGTGTATTGCCACATGTCCTGCTAATGTATAAATTCTTACATTGCTTTGTAACCCTCCCTCTCTCACATATGTATGTGCATACATACATCTATATGTGTGTGACTATATATGTATACGTATATAGGGTGTGCGCGAGCGCATGTGTGTGTGCGCGCGCGCATGTGTGTACATATACGGTGCCTCTCTCTCTCTCTCTCTCTCCCTATATATATATATATATATATATATATATATATATATATATATATATGCAGAGTATACAGTGCTACTGTAGGAATTTCCTAACATTGAAACACATCATTCATTGATTTATGTTTTTTCACCTTTTTCATTCCAAAGTAATTAATGCTGCTAGCGTGCTAGTTAGAAAATACACATGAAAATGGATCAATGAATGGTGTATTGGTGCATTTCCTGCCAATGTATAAATTCCTACAGTGATTTATACCCCCCCTCCCTCACATGTATGGATGTATGCATATACATACATCTATATGTGTGATTATATATGTATACATATATAGGTCAGTATGCTTACGTATGTAGATATGCATGTATGTGTGTATGGTATACAGTCTCTCTCTCTCTCTCTCTCTCTCTCTCTCACACACACACACACACACATCCATCCAGTGGTACATACATTCTTTTCATGATTTAGCAATGCACGTAAATCACACATTATTATCAATCTAAATTAAAGATGATTTCAACTAAGCAAATTAAATATGGAGGAACATCAATAACATACCAAAATCCTTTTACTATTATCTTCATCGACCTTCATTAAATGCTCTTTCTCTAGCAAAGCAGATTCGCCCAACGATAGACCTAATTTCATCTCATAAACGGCAACTTGAACTGGCTGAATCAAATCTTTATATTCATCATACTCAGTTGATAGTCTCTGTATAAATGACGTCGAGGTGGCCTAGATTTTAATAAATTAGATACAAAGAAATATACAGATTATATACCATAATAAGATTTCTCAACACCAAACTCAAGAAGATATACATTCATTGTCATACTTTCATACCTGCCAGCTAGAAATCAAGGTTGTAGCATTGGCACTTGATTTCAGTTGCTTTATAAGTGCCATGCAGGAATATACATCCTCTAGAAAATCAGAACATTCTGAAAGCAGATTCTTATACTTTGAAGGTTCAGGGCGAAACACGAGCTGAAAGCAAGAATCCGTCAGTGTGCTAGTTTAAGAATCTTATGTACATTCTGCATAAAGCTACATATACATAAATCTCCAAAGACGCAAGCACACGTGGGGGGGTGGGGGGGTGGGGGGGTTCTGAGATTGCTATAACACAACCCCAAGGCAAAAACTAATTGGGGGGGGGGGGGGGTTCTCAGATTGCTATAACACAACCCCAACGCAAAAACTAATTGTTAAGAAATTGGTACTCTCTCTCTCTCTCTCTCTCTCTCTCTCTCTATATATATATATATATATATATATATAATGGAGGAAAGAGGCCCTAGGAGGCTTTTTGTGTTAGATGGCGGCAAAAAGTACGTCCTCCATTTTATTCGACGATCGGAACCATCCAACTTGATCTTCATCCTCGAATTTGTCGATACACCAAATTTCGTATGATTATAACACCATTTCACCATTGATTTAGTGGGTGCAAAATTAACGGTTTACCGACAATAGAACTTTTTATATTGCTAAATCAACGGTGAAATGGTATTGTAAATCATACGAAATTTGGTGTCTCACCAAATTCGAGGATGGAAATCAAGTTAGAAGGTTCCGATCGTCGAATAAAAAGTTTTATTATTGATAAAATGTTAAATTTGCACCCACTAAATCAATGATGAAAAATATGTTAGAATCACATGAAATTGTGTCCGGGTCTTTAGACGATAAAGATGATGATGACGAATGTCGATTGTCGAAAAAATGGTGAAAGGGTGTATTTTTTTGCTCCACCTAACGGGGAAAAAAAGTCTCCTTGAGTCTCTTTCCTCCATTATTCCCTCTCTCTCACTACACACATATATATAAGAGAATAATGGAGGAAAGGTGCCATAGGATGGAATTTTCTCCTATGACGTCGAAAAAATACACCCTCCACGAATTTTTTTGACGATTGGCATCTATAATCATCTTTATCATGTAAGATATGGATACACCAAATTTCATGTGATGACATCACCTTTTCACCGTTGATTTTGTGGATGCAAAATTAATGGATTGCCGACAATACAACTTTCTAAATTGTTAATTCAATGATAAAAAAAGTGGTGGGATTTTACGCCACCTAACAAAAAAAAACCTCCTAGAGCCTCTTTCCTCCAATTATTCCCTCTCTCTCTACACAACACATATATGAGAATAATGGAGGAAAGGTGCCATAGGATGGAATTTCCTCCTATGGCGTCGAAAAAATACACCCACCACGATTATTTTTACGATCGGCACTTATAATCTTTATCATGTAAGATATGGCTATATCAAATTTCATGTGATCCCATCACTTTTTCACCGTTGATTTAGTGGGTGCAAAATTAACAGTCTATCGACAATAGAACGTTTTAAATTGTTAATTCAATGATGAAAAAGTGGTGGAATCACATAAACTTTGGTGTATACACATCATACATGATAAGGATGATGGATGCCGATCGTCGGAAAAACGTGGAGGATATAGATTTTTAATGCCACCTAACGAAAAAGCCTCCTAGGACCTCTTTTTTCATTATTCTCTCTTCATAAAGAGAGGTACATGGGCATGAGCCGGTGGCCACTTTTTAAAATTGAGCTCTCGCACTAAAATACATACTTCCATGTATTTCACCAATCCAAATCGGCCATCTTAATTACGTATTATGAAACCCCTGTATAAAAAAAATCTCAAGATTTAAAGAACTTTAACACATTCATCCAGCAAATAGAATAATTAACGGCTTATCCATATACAAAAATTGCGGTCGCTTGAAAAACGCGTTAGAGGTCTTTAAACCAGAGAATTTTTGTATATAGAGGTTTCATATTAAGTAGATCAAGATGGCCGGTTTGGATTGATGAAATACACAGGAATATGTGTGTTAGGGGCGAGGACTCATTTTTAAAAGGGGCCATCCGCTCATATATATATATATATATATATATATATAGAGAGAGAGAGAGAGAGAGAAAGGGGCATTAGCCGCAGGCCCCTTTGGTCTAATGTCCTATAACACACCTACCCATCGTATATTTCACCGATCCAAACCGGTGATCTTGATCTATGTATCATAAAACCTCTATGTAAAAAAATCTCGAAATTTAAAGACCTCTAATACGTTCATCAAGCTGGTAGAAAAATCAACGGTTTATCGATATTAAAAAAATGTTATCTCTTGATGGAGGGGCTAGAGATTCTCATATCTCGAGATTTTTTGTACATAGAGGTTTCATAATTTATAGATCAAGATCACTGGTTTGTATCGGTGAAATACATGATGGGTAGGTGTGTTTTGGGGCTAGGGGTCGGCGGCTCTCTCTCTCTCTCTCTCTCTCTATATATATATATATATATGAGAATAATAGAAGACAAAGGCCTTAATTGAGGATTTCCTTCTATGGCGTCCAAAATAGTCTACCCTCCATTTGTTTCAACGAACGGCACCCACCATCTTCATATTCATCGGCTAAGATGTAGATTCACCAAATTTCATGTTATTCTAAACACTTTTTCACTGTTGATTTTGTGGATGCAAAATTAACTGTAGTCCGATGATAGAACATTTTTAGAATTTTGACATCACTAGATTAACGATAAAAAGATGTTGGAATAAAAAAACGGTGAAGGGTAGACTTTTTTTGACGTCATAAGAGGGTATCCGTCGTAGGGATTGTCCTCCATTAAAATATATAGAGAGAATAATGGAGGAAAGAGGGCATAGGAGGGAATTTCAAACTATGGCGTCAAAAAAATATACGCCCCCCCTTTTCCCGATGATCGGCACTTATCATCTTCATTATTATCATCTAAGATGTGCACACACCAAATTTCATGTGATTCTATGACTTTTCACCGTTGATTTAGTGGGTGCAAAATTAACGGTTTACCGACAATAGAACTTTTTGAATTGCTAAATCAACAATAAAAAGGTTATAGAATCAAATGAAATTTGGCGTGTGCGCGATGTTAAAGATGAAAGTGATGAGTGCCGATCGTCCAAAAAAATGGAGGATGTATTTTTTCGACGCCATATGAGGAAATTCTGTCATATGGCCTCTTTCCTCCATTATATATATATATATATATATATATATATATATATATATATATATAGTGTGTGTGTGTGTGTAAGAGAGCTTAGATCCGTTTGGGCAGGTTTATGTTTTTCAAATTCACGAACTTTTTTGTGTGACGTTAGATCGACAATACGCTTTGCTCAAGTTAATCAGCACGCATTAGATAGTGTAGTGTATGCATACAAAATCTAGTAGTTTCAAAGTGCCCTACACAAGCTACAATTAGTTTTAAAGTAACAGTAATTCTAAAACTGAAATAAGTAAACATGTTTATGCACATATATACACTTTCAAACTAGCTGAGAGCCTTATTTACACTCAACATAATACAACACATACATAAATCTCCAAAAGATGAATATGCACCCGCCACACACAAAAAGATCAGAACATTGGTACATGATATTTTGTTAATTATGCATATAAGAAGTCACTTTATAAAAGATGCACTAATCCATGTCTGTAACTTCAATTCCTGTATAAATAGGTCATGATGCAAGAGCATCAAACTTGTATTTTTACATGAATATTGGGTATCCGTTGTTAAACCAAGTCGAATACTTTATGAAATGGGAGGAGTATCAAAAATTGTAGCCAGAATAGCTATTTCAATAGACGAACTTACACAGACATTTCACTCAACCCCCCCCCCCCCCAAAAAAAAAAAACCCAACCCCCCAAAAAAAGGAAAAGAAAGAGAGAGAACTAAAGAAAGAATAGTAATTTTAAAAAGGACAAGTGCACGCTACATTAACAAATTAACATGCAATATAGCCGCAGTTCGTACTAGAAACATAATACAATAGATGCAGTGTAAACAGCATCACCTTAGCATGAAGTCGTTTTTGTGCTACAATAAGCTTCTGTACCGAAGAATCTCTTTCTTGTTCATTAACTCTTGTAGAGCTTCTTCCTGCTAAAAGTTCACATTCTTGCCTCACCTAAATAAAACCAAAAATAACTTGTTAGGAACAAATAAGGTTGCACGGAGACACACACGACACAATGTAATACAGGACCATGACACGGAAAAATCCCATAATATGGGATACAGGAGACATCAACAAACACATCTTCATATACATGTATGCGCGCATGTATATACATGTATGTGTGCGAGCATGCAAAGACATACTAGTAGAGGGATTAATCATAAAGTGAATTTGTACTCCATGACAAGTGTTAGCAAGTTTTAAATCAGAATGATGCAGATACAATAGTATGTAATGAATAACAGAGGGTAAAGATAAAGATAGAAGTAACAGTTAGGTTCAACCAAAAATAACCGCTAGGTGACTTAGGGATGATACAGAAACCACTAGATTATCTCCATTACACAGAAACTGATGTCATATCCTACAATTAGAGACGGGGAGATATGTATTAAAGGGAACAGTTTAAATTTGGTATGAAGGATTAAAACCAACCAGTTTGGCTCGAATGCAAAGTATTGGCAAGTAAATTTATGGCAAATTCAAATTCAGGAAAGAAATAAACTCATATTTGAAGGATAAAGGGGATACATGATTGAACGTAATATTGTCAACAATGGGGGCAAGAAAAGAATTGGTGAAGAAAAATAAAGAGGTGGAGGATTTGAAAGAAGCTCTTGTTCAAATAGTGGTATCTGCGTCTCATGCAGATGATTAATCAACATATGGGATGCTTGTTATGATTCAAGTTGGTGGTTACAGACTTAATAAACAAAGTAAGAAATACTGCAAAGGATCATAATCATGTATAATACTGTTAATTACTGGGAGACTGTATCTTTACTACTGAATACTGATTGGGCATCAGAAGCATACCGGTGGAAATGGAATGGAAGTCAGAGGTCATAGTCAAACTACACTGGTATAACTATGTATTTGTCAGGAAAAGAAACCAGTATCAGGCGAGGAAAATTATAGATACCTTCATTTCAAGCTCATGCGAGGACAGCTTTTCTGCTATAACCGAGTGCTTGAAAGCATATCTCATTGCAGGATCAGGGCCGTCTAGATTCAACAGATGGAAGCGCAACACACCAACGTGTACCCATGCAAAAGCAAGATTGTAGAGCGAGTCTGCAGCGAAATTTGAAGAAAACGCTCAATTAAAGCACATAAGAAATAAAGGAGACACGGAGAAAGAAGCGAGAAATGAAAAAATGCTGAGAAATGGCACTCATATTGTAAGTGTAAGTTAGATAATCCACTACTGTGATCATCCAGAATTTATATCACAAAATACAGTAAGCAAGTGTTACATACCGCAAGACTGTTCAATGTATAATGCATTAAGCAAGGGTTTTATAATGGGATCAAGAAGGGATTTCAGAATCATGTGGCTTGATGATGAGACGAGTTCTTTTAAGCTGTCTATCTCCTTTTTCTTTAAGCTCGCTATCTCCTCTTTCTGCATGAACAGATACAAGAACCACTAGTAAATGTATATATAATGGGACAAAGCATTTGGAAACCAGTTTAAGAGATTCATGTAAACTGTTCTGTCTAGACCGCAGAGGTACAGGACTAAGAGAAAGTCAGATATTGCAAACCAAAAATATCACTAGTGTTTCCAATAAATCTAATCTTATAGTGTTAGATATTTATCAAGATTAAAGATTCTAACAGGAACAAATTAGATCTATGAATGACAAGTAAAGGACTCATTGCCCCTTCTCTTTATGTACTGGAAGATATTATCACAAAGGAAAAATAACAAAAAAAACTTGGAAAATCATTTCTACATAATGGGCGTGTTTGGTAGCCTGTAGTTGGAACAACTTCCAACATGGGGCTCCAACTACAAAATTTAACAAATCTGGTGTTTGGTTCTTTGCAGTTGATTCACGGCAATACAACAACAACTGAGCCTTTTATCCCAAGCGTATTGGGTTGGTTACATAAACCAAAATGAGAATCACGTCGGGTCCAGCACATGAATCCTCCGCCTCCACTCACTCATATCGAACAATATACATTCATTGAGGCCTTTGGCAACCATATCTTTTCGTATCACCTCCATCAATATTTTCTTCATTCTCCCTTTCGTCCTTTTGGCAGTGCCTATATCAAGAGTATCCATTCGTCGAACCGGTGCTTTCATAGATCTGCGTCGCACATGACCAAACCATTTTATCCGGTTTTCCCGCATCTCCTCCTCCACAAGCGCTAAACCAACTTTTGCACGAATATCCTCATTTCGCACCTTATCTTTTTTAGTGTTACCACACATCCAACGAAGCATGCACATCTCCGCTAAATGCATCTTCTGTGTATGATGCTTCTTAGAAACCCGGCATTCTGTACCATATAAAAAAGCAAGCCGAATAGCGCTCCGATAGAACTTCTCTTTCAACCTTAACAGAAAGTTACGATCGCGCAAAATCCCTGTTACACTCTTCCATTTCAGCCAGCCAGCTTAGATCATGTGGTTGACATCAATATCGATCTCCCAATCCTTTTGTATGATGGAATCTAGATATCTAAATTTATCGCTCGATGATATCTCTTGTCCATCCAGTGTTATCCCGTCATGGTCATGACTTCTCTGTTTGCTAAATTTGCACTGCATATATGATGTCTTAGATCTGCTCAATCTGATCCTCGAGATTCCAACGTTTGCCTCCAAGACTCCAATTTGGCATTAACCTCTGCTTTCGTCTCATTTACCACAACAATATCATCAGCGAAAAACATACACCAAGGTACGTCATTCTGGATAATTCTGATAAGATCATCCATCACGATGGTAAACGGATATGGACTTAATGTAGATCCTTGATGCAAGCCAATTATAATCGGAAAATCACTCGTTAGACCGCCACAAGTTCTGACATTTGCCACTACATCGTACATGTTCTTGATTATGTCAATGTACTTGAATGGGACTTCCTTCTTCATCATTGTCTCTCATAAAATCTCTCTAGATATCTTATTGTACGCTTTCTCTAAGTTAATAAATATCATATGCAAATCTCTTTTCCTCTCTGAAAAACGCTCGACAAGTTGACGAAGCAAATTAATAGCTTCCGTTGTCGATCGTCCAGGCATGAACCCAAACCGGTTCTCTATTATCTTAACATCGTTATTTAGCTTGTATTCAATCACTCTCTCACAAACCTTCATGGTGTGGCACATAAGTCTTATGTCACGGTAGTTTGAGCAATTTTGAATGTCACCCTTATTCTTGTAGATAGATACAAGGATACTCTTCCTCCATTCATTTGGCATCTTTTTGGTCTGACAAATCTTATTAAACAGATCTGTCAGCCATCTAACGCTTATTTCTCCTAAGCATCACCAAATCTCGATAGGAATCCCGTCTGGACCAACCACTTTTCTTGATGTCATTATCTTCAAAATCTCTTTAATCTCATGTATCCTTATTTTACGCATGAAATCACGGTTTATATCTTCAGATTGAATGACAAGTCCATCCAAATCCGGAGTAAAGCTCTTATTAAACAGTTTATCAAAATAATCTCTGCATTTCCTTGATATCCTTATCTCAAACTAAGACCTTATGATTTTCATCTTTAACACACTTCACCGTGCATAAATCTCTGGTCTTCCTTTCCCGCATCCGAGCAATCCTGTATATATCATTTTTAGCTTCTTTAGTATCCAATTTCTTATACACCGCCTTATAGAGCTTAGCTTTAGCTTTCCTAACAGTTTTCATAACTTCCTTTTTAGCCATTTATACTTCTCAAATCTCTCTACATCTCCTTTTCTTCAAATCTTTAAAAGAATCCTTCTTAATTTTAATAGCAGCCGTTATTTCTTCGTTCCGCCATGATGTGACATTTGATGGTGGAGCACAACCCCTCAACTCATCAAGTAGATCTCTAGTTATTCTCTTGATACAACTAACTATCTTGTTCCATGTTGTGTCTGAATCATTTTAGATTGCCAATTCGGCTCTTGAACCACACGATCTATAAAGACTTTTTCGTTACCTTCGTTCAGTCGCCACCACTTAATTCTAGGCTATACCTTACGTCTAATCTTCCGATGTCCACTTCTAAATCGAGCATCTATAACTAAAAGTTTATGTTGAGTGGTTACACTCTCACCTGGCACTACTTTACAATCGATGCAACAACCTCCTCTATCCTTCTAGTCAAAAAAAGTATATTTGACTGCACTCGATCCGCTCCTAAAGATGATAAGGTGACTCTCTTTTCTTAAACCAAGTGTTAGCTAAAATCAAGGTGACTCACTTTTCTTAAACCAAGTGTTAGCTAAAATCAAGTCATAAGACAAGGCAAAATCTAAAATCGAGCTACCTGCTTTATTTCTCTGTCCAAAACCAAAACCTCGATGGATAATATCAAACCCATTGACTAGTACCTACATGTCCATTAAGATCACCGCCAATAAATAACTTTTCATCACTAGGTATCTTTTGCACCATCTCGTCTAAATCCTCCTAAAACAGACGCTTACAAGCATCATCAAGACATGTCTGTGGTGCATAAGCACTAATAACGTTAAGGATCTCCTCACCTAGAATAAGCTTATCCAATAAAATCCTACCACTTTTTCTCCTAATCTCAACTATATCCTCAAGCAACCGTCAATTTATAATCACGTCTACCTCTTACAATTTTTATCTCTATCCGTATACTAAATCTTATAACCCCAAGGTTCTATAACTCTACCACTTTCCTACCTACATGGTTTCTTGCAAACACATAATACTAACTCCTCTCCTAATCATCACCTCCACTAACTTTGTTAGTCTACCACAAGGGAATCTATGTTCCAAGAAGCTAAACGGATCTTGTGAAACCCTTACTTATTTGTCACTACACCCAGGGTCCGATGTAGCGCGCCGCTTCCGAACGACGACCTAGAAGCCCTTGCATATTTAACATTACACCCGGGATCCGATATAGCGCATCGCTGAGTAGGGGACGCCACAACAATATTCTTATTATGGTTCGTATCATAGAAATGGTAATTTTGCCGGCCATCTAAATTGCAAAATAAAAATGGTTATTTTGCTGCAGTTGGAAGTGTGCTCAAATCGAGCGCAGTTGCAGCTTCAGCTGTTGAAACGCGATATTCTGAGCGCCACATCAGCGCTGAATATTGCAGTCACCTCCTTGGAAGGATCTTCTTCAACAATCTTCATCATCTTTTCTTCTTCATCCGAGCATAAAGATCAAACAAAAAACAAAAAAATTAGGTAGATCACATAAAGATAAAGTGCCTCGGATCAGGACTCAAGACTTGATTTGAGAAAATTCCACCTTTTGGGCTCGGGGGTTTTGTTTGATTTTGGATTATTATGGTTCTTTTTATCAGTCTTATCTTGAGAAGGTAAAGAAAGAATCTTACCACATAGTTTAAATGCTTTGATGGTCTTTGTTTATGTAGAAATTTATTATATTTAACCATCAAATTTACCATCATTATTTTGTTGATGAGTGCTGGGGAAAATTTCATTGTAGGTACTGGGTAGTGATTTTCTACCTATGGTTCAACAATGTTTAGGAACGGTAAGTTCACCACGGTGAGGAGATATTTGCAAATTGTCATTGCTGCTACGAAAACACAATGGTTCTCCAAAAACATGTGAGTGTGACTTCCAATGAACCAAACACTACATTCCAAAGCCAACTGTTGTAACAAGTAGCTAGAAAAGCATAGCAACAAGAATTACAAGCAACCAAACACACGCCGATATTGTGTTAAGTTAGTACTGTGCTCATAGAAACGGACTTACAGATGCACCAATTTTTATTAGTTGGTGAAGCCTCTTTATCTCCCCAACTGCATCTTCTTTGAAAAAGTTTTTATGCACGAAGATTACCTGTTGCAAGAAAGCCAAGATTGTGATAAAAAAAATACCATTACTCATAGACATGACCCATTAGTTATCCAAAATATTACCTGCTTGAAGAGGGTATCCGCAATAGACAGAAGAATACCAACTAAATTTCCCTGTACACCTTGCCAAAGATTTCTGGACACGGCTCTAAGCTTCAAGCATTGCATATCATAATCCTTAATGGAAAAGGTACCTTCCCTGATAAGATAGAAAAAATATAAGGAGTTATCATCTGAGAAAAAAGAATGTTACTATAAGCTTATAAATTCATCTCTAAAAAATGTTTTAAAAGGTAACTACAGCTGCAAATTAGCTTGATTTTTTTTCCAATCAAATAAGTAAAGGAATCCAACTTATTCAGTCATATGGGATACTATTCTTCATACAGCATGGATTAAGACAAATCAAAAATGAAGAACAGGATAAATAGACATTAAAAATAAAGAACTTGATTCATGAGGTAATATAAAAATCTTACAGAATCTTGTCTAGAATGCTTGTTCTCGTTAGTTGCAATAAATGACGTGATTCATTCTGCACAATTGAAACAGTCGATCCATCAAGGTATAAAAACACATCAAAAAAACTGCTACAACGTGAATATTGAATACCTCAAGTATATCAGGACAGCAATTCCACAAAGACGAGTGCCACTTAAACCACATCCCAAGAAGAAAACTAGCAAATTTTGAAGGAACTGCCCAAAGATATAAAACATAAGAAAGCTCTCCAATGCTCATGAATGATGGATTAACAACAATAAAGGTATAATCAGGGAGCTACTAGGGTATAAACCTGAATCTACAGAATCCCAAGCATCCAGAATGGGTAAGATCGTCCAGTGCGGCGAAAAGTCCATAGGTGGCCTTGATGAGAAACCAATTGAGTAATCTATAGCGTGTTGCAGAAAATCGTGCGTACTCATCCGAACCTGTCATAACCAAATGTACGCATTTAATATATAGAAACATGAAACATCTTGGAGACGGTTGAAAATCCCCTGACAAGAAGTACATGTAGTGCAAGATGAGACAGTTTTCTATGCAATATGCAAACGACATGTATGCTTTATGTGAACAGAAAGCTGATAGTGTATTTTCTATATTTCATCAATATAACCCATTGTAATAGCATCTTAATACTTGTAAAAGCTTTCTTCGTCTGCCTGATCACGAGGACTATATATTGTCACTGTCAAAACTTGCTCAGCTAGTTGCCTGACCCAGAAATCTTGTATGTAAGCAGTTGAGACCAATACATGAATGTATATTCAATCCAAGAGTAAAGAAATAAAGATAACATGAGGCAAGCAATGATTAAAGTGAGGGTGGAGTTATTTGATAGATATACAAAGTTCAAGGGAGTAATGTAATTTAATTTACAAGAAGGTGTTTACCTAAAAAATAGCACATGATATTTTGTGAAATAAGCATATACCATATAACATTGCAAACCATCAAATCACAACAATCAAGTAATATGAAATAACAATTCATCATATTATTTTAACAGCTGAAATTACTAGGAAGTCATCCAAAGATAATTCTGAAGATTGCTTCACAATTTGACATGATTAAACTGAAAAGAAATAGTACTACCGACACATCACTCTGATCTACATTACCAGTTTAATGCCCTCTCTACCCCAAAACTGACCTAGGCTAGAGGTGGAAGCAGTCAAAATATTTAATTTTGCACTCCATACGACAAAGTAATGGTAGATTTGTTTAACTGTGTTCTGAAGCTAACAGGGAATTGACGGGTGTGATAATGAACCAAGTCTCAGATTGTTCGGCTGCAGAAAATGAATGATGGTAATAAAAGTTGACTCCAAGAAAAAAATTAATGTTCTCATAAAGTCCCTTGACAAACATGTTTTACTAGAATGATTTAGACAACTACAATACAAATATAGATTAATGTGGAAAATATTTCATAGGAGAGAATTTCCGACTATGGCGTCAAAAAAATACACCCTCCATTTCTTTCCAACGATCGGCACTCATCATCTTCATCTTTATCATCTAAGATATGGATACACCAAATTTCATATGATTTTACCACTTTTTACTGTTGATTTAATGGGTGCAAAATTAATGGTTTACCGACAATAGAACTTTTTACATTGCTTAAATCACATGAAATTTGGTGTATCCACATCTTAGATGACGAAGAAGAAGAAGATGAATGCCGATCTTCGGAAAAAATCATGGAGTATGTATTTTTTCATAGGAGGAAATTTCCTCCAATTATTCTCAAATAAATAAGACATAGGAATTGAAGGTTGCATTCAAATGATATTCAATCAAATAAAGTGGCCAGGTATCGATCAGAACACCAACCGGATAAGCTTCTTCAGGATAAACCACCGTCTTTGATAATTTTTGGAACGCATTAATATCCAGGTACAAGCTTCTGTGGTTAAACAACGGAAGAGTCACCACCCAACTATCAAAACCAGATTTCGTACATAGAACATCCGGAGAGAAATTGCAGCAGGCTGTATTTAAAGTTAGGTTTTCTGTGGATCGAGAAGCCTTTTGGAGTTGTTTCTTTTCATGTTCACATCCTAATAAAAGGCACTGCATAACAGAAATAAGTCAGCAAAGAAATATCTGGATGGAACATAGCCTGCATTTGACTACAAGATATTATAAACCTGATATGAATTCTCTAGCTGGTGCAGAATGTCTACAGCATCTTCATCATCATCTGTTGTAGGACACGATAGAAGGCCAGAAGCTAATACACGGACAAAGAAAAAAATGTTAAGAAACAGCAAAAGTCACTTAGGAAACAGCATAATCTACAAAGGGATTATCAAGTTGATGAGATCGAGTAGCAGCCTAATCTTCTTGAGCTTGTGCTTCAACCTTTCTCATGGTGAAGCTTCTCACAGAAAGATATCCAGTGCATACTGAACACACAATGCCCATAACTTTAGGTCTAAATAACATAGTTTATAAATTGAGGTTCGTGATCAAAAGCAACACTTCCAATATGTGATGCTTAGAAACAAGGAGCAAAAGAGCATGTGGCCCACTCACATGGTGGGGACCAGCCTTTCACCATTGTTTCTTGTTGCTTAGATTTGCTTAGGAAAGTGTTGCTGAGGCCCACTTTCCTCTATTAAGACTTCCACGAAGATAGCAAGAAGTCCAAACTCCAAAACTTTAGGTCTAAATAACATAGTTTACAAATTGAGGTTAGCGATCCTGAGCAGCACTTTCCTAAGCAATAGCAACAAGGAACAAGCTAGCATAGGGCCCACTCACATGGGCAAGGAACCACGTTTCACCATAGTTTTGTTGCTTAGATTTACTTAGGAAAGGGTTTCTTAGGCCCACTTTCCTCTATTAATTAAAGGACTCCAACAAAGATTGCAAGACGAGGTCAAAACTCCAAACAAACACGAACCATTAAAATTATAGGTTTGCTTAGGGAAAAACCGAGGCAGACAATTAGATTAAAATTATTAGATCATTGTCCAACTTAAAGGATCCGTCTAGCTTCCTAGAACAAAGGTTCCCTTACGGGTATACTAATAGAATTAGTGGAGGTGATGATTAGGAGGAGAGTTGGTATTATGTGTTTGCAAGAAACTAAGTGGGTAGGTGAAAAGAGTAGAGTCATAGAGCCTTGGGGTTATAAGCTTTGGTATACGGGTAGAGATAAAAATCGTAATGGGATAAGCATAATCATAGATAGACGGTTGCTTGAGGATGTAGTTGAGATTAGGAGAAAAGATGATAGAATTTTACTGGTTAAGCTTATTCTAGGTGGAGAGATCCTTAATGTTATTAGTGCTTATGCACCACAGATAGGTCTTGATGAAGCTAGTAAGCGTCTATTCTGGAAGGATTTAGACGAGGTGGTGCAAAGTATACCTAGTGGAGAGAAGTTATTTATTGATGGTGATCTTAATGGACATTCAGGTACTAGTCGTAGTGGGTTTGATACTATCGATGGAGGTTTTGGTTTCGGACAAAGGAATGAAGTAGGTGACTCGATTCTAGATTTTGCTTTATCTTATGGCTTGATCTTAGCAAACACCTGGTTTAGAAAAAGAGAGTCCCGCCTTATCACTTTTAGGAGCGGATCAAGTGCTAATCAAATAGACTTTTTTCTGATGAGAAGAATAGATAGAGGTTGTTGTATCGACTGTAAGGTAGTGCCAAGTGAGAGTGTAACCACTCAACATAGACTTTTAGTTCTAGATTTTCGATTTAGAAGAGAACCTAGGAAGATTAGACGTAAGGTAGAGCCTAAAATTAAATGGTGGCGATTGAAAGAAGGTAACCAAAAGGCTTTTATAGATCGTGTAGTACAAGAAGCGGATTGGCAGTCGAAAGATGATCCAGACAAAACATGGAACAAAATGGCTAGTTGTATCAAGAAGGTAGCTAGAGATCTACTTGGTGAGTCGAGAGGTGGTGCTCCACCATCTAAGGACATATCATGGTGGAATGAAGATGTAAAGGCTGCTATTAAAATTAAAAGGGATTCTTATAAAGATTTGAAGAAAAGTATAGATGTGGAGAGATTTGAGAAGTACAAAATGGCTAAAAAGGAAGTTAAGAAAGCTGTTCGGGAAGCTAAATCTAAGGTCTACAAGGAGGTGTACGAGAAATTAGATACTAAAGAGGCTGCAAATGATATATACCGGATTGCTCGGATGCGGGAAAGGAAGACTAGAGACTTATGTGCGGTGAAATGTGTCAAAAATGAAAATCAGAAGGTTTTAGTTCGAGATGAGGATATCAAGGAAAGATGGAGAGATTATTTTGATAAATTGTTCAATGAGAGCTTTACTAAGAATTTGGATGGACTCGTCATTCAATCTCAAGATATAAACCGTGATTTCATGCGTAAAACAAGACTTCCTGAGGTTAAAGAAGCTTCGAACGGAATGGGTTTAAGAAAAGCGGTTGTTCCTGACGGGATTCCTATCGAGATTTGGAGATGCTTAGGAGAAATAGGCGTTAAATGGCTGACAGATCTGTTTAATAAGATTTGGCAGACAAAAAAGATGCCAAATAAATGGAGGAAAAGTATCCTTGTACCTATCTACAAGAACAAGGGTGACATTCAAAGTTGCTCAAACTACCGTGGAATAAAACTGATGTGGCACGCCATGAAATTTTGGGAGAGAGTGATTGAACACAGGCTAAGGAAGGATATTAAGATAACAGAGAACCAGTTTGGGTTCATACCTGGACGATCGACGACAGAGGCTATTCATTTGCTTCGTCAACTTGTCGAGCGTTTTCGAGAGAGGAGAAGAGATTTGCATATGATATTTATTGATTTAGAAAAAGCGTACGACAAGGTACCTAGAGAGGTATTATGGGGGGCAATGATGAAGAAAGGGGTCCCCGTCAAGTATATTGACATAATCAAGGATATGTACGATGGAGTGGTGGCAAATGTCAGAACTTGCGGCGGCTTAACAAGTGATTTTCCGATTACTATTGGTTTACATCAAGGATCTGCATTAAGTCCATTCCTGTTTACCATCGTGATGGATGAGCTTACTAGAACTATCCAAGACGAGGTACCTTGGTGTATGCTATTCGCTGGTTAATGCCAAATTGGAATTATGGAGGCACACATTGGAATCTCGGGGATTCAGATTGAGCAGGTCCAAGACAGCATATATGCACTGCAAATTTAGTAGCCAGAGAAGTCAAAACCATATTGGTATAACATTGGAAGAGCAAGAGATATCACCGAGCGACCAGTTTAGATATCTAGGTTCCATCATCCAAAAGAATGGGAAGATCGATAGTGACGTTAATCAAAGGATCCAAGCTGGTTGGTTGAAATGGAGGAGTGCAACAGGGATTTTGTGTGATCGTAACTTTCCGTTAAAATTGAAAGGGAAGTTTTATCGGAGCGCTATTCGGCCTGCCTTATTATATGGTACAGAATGCTGGGCTCCTAAAAAGCATCATACACAGAAGATGCACGTAGCGGAGATGCGCATACTTCGTTGGATGTGCGGTAACACTAGAAAAGATAAGGTGCGAAATGAGGATATTCGTGCAAAAGTTGGTGTAGCACCTGTGAAGGAGAAGATGCAGGAAAACCGGCTAAGATGGTTTGGTCATGTGCGACGCAGACCTATGGAAGCACCGGTTCGACGAATAGATACTCTCGATATGGGCAATGGCAAAAGGGCAAAAGGGAGACCGAAGAAAACATGGATGGAGGTGATACGAAACGATATGGTTGCCAAAGGACTCAATGAAAGTATATTGTTCGATAGAAGTGAGTGGAGACAGAGGATTCATGTGCTGGACCCGGCGTGATTCTCATGTTGGTTCATGTAGCCTACCCCATATGCTTGGGATAAAAGGCTCAGTTGTAGTTGTTGTTGTGTTGTCCAACTTAAAGCAATCATATAGGTAGCTAGTGGATCATTGAATTGGTTAATTAATATAGAGGCTCTTTTCCATATCGTTATTTACACTAATTATGCTTCAGTGATCTTATGAAAGAAATGTCACACCTAGTACACCTTTAATTGAAATTTTATGTTGTGATGTCCTTAATTAATGTTATCCCATCAGCACAGTTACCCTAAACAAATATGTTTGTGATCAATCCATCTATAAGTGGCTAAACCTTAAAATAAGAACCACGCGGAACATATCAGTTCCAAGCAAGGTTCTCGTCCAAATAAAAAATAAATAAATAAAGATCACAGAATACTTAAATGAACTTTTAATTCAATATAGTGGGGGTAAAACAATAGAGGGGAAATATGAGCAGGATAAATACCATGCAATGCCTTCCACCGAAGCTCGGTGTTCGCTGATAGAACATACTCCAAAATAACAGAATTATCTGAAAGGCATGAACAAATTAGAATGTTACAGGTTACAACACAACTTTCTCACAAAAAAGGTACAGTAGAGGAAAACCAATAACTATACCCCTAGGAGTTGGGTTCTTCAACTTCAGCCTTTTCGTAGACCATATCTCATCACAAAAGCTAGAAAGTTGCTGCATTTTGTAATATATGCTTGCAGAAGAAGGCAAAAATGGATGACCTCCATGGGCCCATAATGTAGATGTACCCTTGTAAGTACTGCAATATGGAATATCCTTGAGGATCTCCACCTGCACCAACATCATTATAAGCTTCGAATTATTGAGAATAACAGTTATAATTATAAAAATAAAATATGCCAACTTACCAAAGCTCGCACGGGTTCTGGGAATCTAGGTTGCAGCCTCAATGCTTCCTTCTCTAGCCAACGGAAAATTAGCGACAATTGCGCCAACTGAGACGACGTATAACTTCTCCAAACTAACACATGATGATCAAGAATATTTGAGTATGTCTCAAGTATTCCATAATCGGGTATTACTCTAAGAACCTCCTTTTCCAAACATCTTAGAGATTCCAATACTGGCAGTATTGGATGCTGGAATTTTAACCCACTATTCACATATTCATCTTCAACTTTCCATTGTCGATACGTTATCCGCAGTAAAGGCACGCAACTCACAGCATTGTGAAGCTGTTTCTGACATTCCATCAAGGATCCATCGGAGCCAACTAACTCAATCATCTTTGTCGACAACAACCTAATGGATTGTGCATCCACATCTATCTTAGGATGAGATAATATTTGCTCCCAGCACTTAAAAATCTGATTCCAAATGGGATGGTTTCGTTCCTTGTGAAGAATTTCCAAGAAAGATCCAAAGAAGGGGCAATACTGTTGCAATCCAGTATTCCACCAGCTGAACAATTGACAATAAAGTGAAAAATCACTTTTAGTAGCCTGTTCAAGCGTCCAATTCGCAGCAAAAAAAAGCTTCTGGTCTACCATAGCCACATCATTTTTCTCAAGCTTCTGCTGGTAAGTAGCATTTGGGAACATAAGCTGACATAACACATTGATCGGTAGCAAAGATGGCCTCATTGGCCTATGCTTATCACATGGGGAAGTGATATCTCGTAATGCGGCAGCACACTGAGAAGACAGAAATTCTAGATAAAGACAGTTTTGTCGTACACACGCTTCTTTTGGATGCCACACAAAATTTCCAAGTGTGTGAGGTGATGGCCATCCCTCTGGCAGTGACAAAGAAAAGTTAAACATGTCATCTGATTTATGCCACTTGGAATCAGACAAGTAGGTTATTTTCCCATGTTCGATTATCTCCCTCCCATCCGTTTCACCTAGTGCTGATAGATATGTATGTTCCCAACTTAACTGAAGACTCCAACTGCATCGATTGCCATTCATCAGAAGTTGTTGAAATAGCTGAACCCAACGGCTAAGCTCAAGTAGCGTAATTCGCACACCTAGAAACTGTCCTGCATTTCTTGCCAACACGTGTGCTCTACTCATTGCCAATATCAGTTTGTTGAAAGGTATATTTGAGAGAACAAGAAACTTCCTCACATCATTCATATCATCATCATCATCAAAAGCATGGGCTTCTTCCTCCGTAAACCAGTTTGGTTTCATCATAAATATCTCTAAACCTCTATTTCTCAAAGCTCTTGAAATTTCACCATGCTTCGGATCCATAGTGAGGAACATTCGAAATTCGGGATGTGGAAAAAGTTTTACAGGCATCCCATCAACTAGCCCACGTTCGTTAACCATGATAGACCCATCTTGTTCCACCAACGGGTTGATCCTATCAAGAACCTGAAAATTAAGAAAAATGACAAGAAAATACTCCATAAGTAATGTACACAGAAAATATATATTTAAGTTTATAGATCAGTTTAAAAGTATTTCAAACAATAGATGAACACACTGTGGGATTGCAAAGATTTGCATTGTCCAAGACAACCCAATCACCACACTCGATGGCCTTGATCAAATCTCCAGCCACCCATTCAAATTTTGCACGTTGTATTTTCAAATTCTGTTCCAAGGATTCACGCTGCTCAAAGGATCCAAGTAATTCTGATATGTCAGTTCCAGAAGAAAGGTTCAACTCAACCAATTGGTTTCCTGTTAGCTGAGCAAGTAACCGAATCAATGAAGTCTTTCCGGATGAATATGGGCCAACTAAAGTGCACAACCATTGATTTCTCACACACTGCGCTATAGCCTCCAACGTGTGGAGGACCCCAGGAAGCATGTGAATCTGACTTTTCAGAATCTGTCGTGGTTGGAGTTGATTCCTTTCAATGCATGTACTGCCCACAATCAAGTGCTTGGGATTGATGTAGACTTCTGGAGACTGAAATATGGAGGGCTTTACTCCAAAAATAGCTTCATAAAGCTTCAAGACTTCTTTGCGGTCAGCAGCAGTACGCATCCTTTGAAGGTAGACAATGTTCAAAAAGCTGCTGAACTTTGTAGTCTCAGGTGCACCTTGAAGTCAGGATTAAGTAATGTTAGAATAATAAAGAAATAAAGCAAACAAAATGTTAAGAAATCGATTGACTATGAAGTCGTAATCCTCAGACTTTTTTCTTTTTCAAATCCAGTTAAACATTAATAAAAATATAAACGGATACTAAGAAATCTATTTGTAAAGATAAAAAGAACCTCACCTTCGATAATTTGACATGAACGAACGATATCTCGTAGATTAAATTCCCATGGAGAACCGTCCTGGCCATACCTGCGAGATACCATGGTATCCTCATAAAGTCGGTTGTTAAACGAAATCAGTTTTGATAAAGTTGCCGTCGGTATTGATGGATAACGTGAGTGACAGATGAAAAGATAATCATCAGCAGTTAACTCATCCACATAAACCTGGAAACAGAACATAAATATTAATATCAACATAAAGCATTCTGCCTAAATGAAGGTCTCAAGTCGAGAAAGATAGTATTCTGTTCTATTAGGTAATATTTATTTAACTTGGCTAACCTTGGTGAAGCGATTGAGAAATGACTTTGGCAGACCTTTCCTACCACCACCCTGAGAAGCTGGATTTTGACATGCAAAAACTCTAAAGGATGGTGGACATTTATATGTCATACCAAGTTCAGGAATGTAAACCTCAGCACGGTGGTCTAGAATGGCATTCAATCCCTGAAATTCAAATTTTATATGAGATTAAAAATTAACAAGCATGAGAATTTTATAATTAAGAGGAAAAGAAAAGAAAAGCAAAGCAAGAGAATGTAATGTAAATGCCTCCAAAACAGATTGAGGAGCAAGATTAAGTTCATCCAAAAGAACCCAACTCCCATCCTTCAATGCCTGCACAATTAAGCAACCAACTATAACTCAACCTAAGAATCTAAATGATTTGAGGTCCAAAATACTAAAAGATGACCCCAAAAAAAACTGAACCTGAAGAAGTATCCCATCAGACCAAGCAAATTCCATCCCATTCTCGCCTTCGACCGGTAAGTCTGATCCCAACAGATCCATCATATCAGTCTGCGTAGGATCATGGGTTGTTAAGTAAATCAGGTTCTGCTGGAAACCTGGAGACTTTTGAAAGAATGTAGGTAAGAATATATAACCTGTTCACAAAGGTTGATCCGGACAACATTATGTCCAGAATATTCCGCCAGCGCAACGACTAAACTTGTTTTCCCAACACCAGGGCTTCCCTCCAGTAATACTGGAAAAAGAAAAAGATTGAACAATACCGGAAATATGAGCATTGAAGTACACAAAATAAAAAAATCACATATCAATAAATAATCCAATACAGACCAGGTTTCGAAAGTTGCATTGCACGCAAAACTCGCAGAACATTTTTGCGTGTCGTAGGTGCCAGGAACTCAAACCCTTGAGTCTTACAGTCACAGTGGCCTGCAGAAATCAAGACTGAATGTTGTACTCGTAACATGACAGCAAAAATTTAGTTGACGTGTTATAAGTGGTTGTGCTTTGTGAGAAGGAACAGAGCTGACACTTCATTATAGGAAGCACCAACAATTTAATGATGCTTGATTCAACAATTAAATGGTGCTAGATTCTGATGCATAAAGGCAAGCATTTTGCCAATGATAAAGAGACTGAGGCAAAATTTTCATGGTGCGCCTCGGGACCAACTAGAGGCATCCAAATCCTTTTGCCTTTTTTTATGCATTTAGGTTTCAGGGCATGAAGATCGAGATGTACATGTGGATGGTCCAAATCATGGACGGATAAAGAGTTACTGTTTTTTCAGTGCAAAAGAGTGTGTTGTTGAATCCCTACACAGGAAGCTGTACATTTGCAAACCGACTCTCCTTTTTAAAAAACCAGGAACTCAGGAACTCTCTCTCTCTCTCTCTCTCTCTCTCTCTCTCATCGAGATGTACATGTGGATGGTCCAAATCATGGACGGATAAAGAGTTACTGTTTTTTCAGTGCAAAAGAGCGTGTAGTTGAATCCCTACACAGGAAGCTGTACATTTGCAAACCGACTCTCCTTTTTAAAAAAAAAACAGGAACTCAGGAACTCTCTCTCTCTCTCTCTCTCTCTCTCTCTCTTCCTTTTTTGATTTTCAGAAATTTGGAAGCTTGGAGAATATTTTAGAAGATTAGGCAAAGACTCCACACAGTAATACTTCTAAAATGACTCTCTTACTGTGAGAAGTGAACAAATATTAGATATCTAAATAAAGAAACTGGAAAATTACCTTTAGAAATGTAGAAAGGGTAGATGCCAAAAATTTGTTGATCATTACAGGATAAATTATTTGCGAAATTTATTGCTTCGCCCCACCCATAATTCTCTAATTTCGATAAGCAAGAATCAGATTCCTGTTATATATAATATAAAAATCATGTCAGCAAAGACCAAATCACAAACCATAATCGCATGCAGCAAATAACGGAGACATAATGATTCCGTACATAATCTAGACGAAGTCGAAATTCGTGTATCAAAACAAAAGCAAAAGTGTCATGCTTTAAATAACGAATTCTAAAGTCATGCAAAACCGTCTAAAGATTACATCTAGCGCTGGGGTTGATTTTTATATTTACATCATTAAGACAACAAACTTAAGACTCCAAATAACATTCAGTTCCTCTTTCGTACAAACCATGGACAAAATGGCCAAAAACTAATCATTTATGAGGTTCCGCAGCAAAGCATTAAGTATTAACTACAGCAGTGAATGTAGCAACCAACAAGCCTAGCCCTAAGTAATAAGAATCCTGCACGGCTGCACCGGAACAAATAATGGATCAAAGACGCTGGAATAATTGGTTTTCTTTTACCTTTGTCTTTGTTTTAGAATCTCCTTTGTGCATGTGGTTTCCTTATTTTCTTTTGTTTTTGTTGGTCCTCGGTAGAGGTATGGTTCTTGAAAGTAGGATCGGAAGAGAATATATATTGAAAAGGTCGAGGCTTACAAGGAAAAATAGAAATCAAGATTGTTCTAAAATGCCCCCTATAGCCGCTAAATCCACGCTTTAGCAGAAAGCAGTGAAGAGGAATTTGCTTTTGCATAAAGCATTAAGATAAAGTCTTTCTGCTGCGTTAGAGGTTTGTTGAAGCCCTGCCATACCCCGTTTTAGCCTTCATGGGCTCCTAGCTTAGCTCAAAACCCGCTTTTTAGTAGATCAAAATGGGATAAACCCTTGCTCTATAAAAATTGAAATTAATCATCTTAAATGATAGAAAATTTGAATCTCATGTTGTCTAAAATCTAAAACATCATATTTTAAGATCTTATATTAGGTCAAGAAGTATGATGACATAGTTATTACAATCTTAAGACGATTCAATGAAATCCTATTAATGGACATAAACTTTATAGAAACCATAAAATGTAGCATCTTTCTAGTGTAATACATTGGTTTTTCCAAACTTCTCTGTATTTCTAATTTTTCCATCTAAGAACACTTGGCTCTTTTTGCCGCTAAAGTCTACCCCAGCCCTCCCGCTTCACTATGATATCCGCTTTCAGAACATTTGAAATTCAGTATCATGAGATTCTTAATAGTTTTACCATGCGCTCATCAAGTGAAAGCTCCTTGATAAGAAAATTCAGCGAGCACTGTCTTAATTCTTCGGCATGACTTACTGAAATCCCCGTTCCTGCACATTAGAAAATGAGACTATCTATTAAACCATACAGATAACAAGAGATAGTAAAATATGAAACATAATAAATAGATTAGATCTCTAATACATAAGAAAAGAAATTCCACAAGCCTTCACAATCCAAGCAACCAAAGGGGACACTGACTTATAGAGGAATAAAGTCGTAAACGCATAATAGACCCTGCATCCTCATTACTGATAGATTTGGCTACTCTGCCAATTAAACAGAATTAATCATCGCTCTCACAGGCAATACTTGACCCACACCTTCACAGACTTATTCTAACTGCAACCGCATTCCCCAGAAGGGCTGCGCCTACTAAATCTATTGAGTTTAGGCATCCAGAGAATGTGTCAAAAGATATCTGACTAGTCATTCAATAAGGAAAACATAAATGCACCAAGCGTGATTACAAATATAACAACATAAGCGGGAGGAACATTAAATATTTATGACAGGTAGACAAGGTAATACCCAAACTTAATCCATCAAGTAAAACAAGGAATGCCCCATGAATAAAAGCATATGCAGATCCTAGAGCTGCCTCCGTCATGTTAATAAAAGAGATCCAAGCCAAGAGATCCCTCACTGTGAGAATTCTGCCTGTCTGCAACTGGTTGAACCACTAATCCAAGAAATGAAATAAGATGAGGTTAGTCAGAAAGATGAAGCTATGGTACCCAAAGGTAGAAGTCTTAACAATCAGTTAACAATGACAGATAAATGTACAACTTCGGCAGTTGGCTGAAGATGCATAATATCATGGAGCTGTCTAAGATGAGAAATATACAACATTAATAATAAGGTAAGGCACACAACTAATCAATGTACGAAACAGCCTTTTAAGGATCCTTGCTGTAGGGAATAAAGAAAATTGAAAAAAAAAACATACAAACTAACTAATTAGCCATAAATTATTGTAGGTCATGTTTATTGCAGTCAGGGGCCAGCAGCAGCCCAGCAATCTCCGTCTCCTAATATTGAAATCACTAATCTAACCAGTTCGAAAATGCAGTGGCTTCTTTTCTAGAAAAAAAATCAATAACCATGCGATCTTACTGCTATGTAGCATGGTGGAGGGATTAATACAAATACCGACTCAATAGGATGCAGCAGTAGGCTTATTGGCTTTCAAGGGTCGAGGATGAATAAATTAATAAAATATATAATATAATCACTCAATAAAAACCCAGCTGACAAACCCAACAGTAATCAACGAAATATATTCCAGAAGAAAAAGGTTGTTACATACCTGCCAAAACTTCAAAATGGGATCTGTAAATTGAGAGAGCTCTGATTTTGCAAAGCTGTGCCAAGAGATTAAACCAAGAAATATTAGATATAACTAATGAAATAAGAAAATTTATTGATAAAAGAAATTGAAAAAGAAAAACCAAAAGACACAAAAAAAAAGGTCCGGACCATCAGCACACTACATATGAAAAAAAGGGACCATCAGCACACTACATATGACCTGCAATGAAAATTTGCGTTTACCTCGCAAGAGCAATATCTCTAAGCTCTTTATCATCACTAACAGGAGGAACCCATATCTCAGTGAATCGGTTCCGAAGTGCAGGAGAGAGCTCTTTCTTCCCATAATCACCTCCAGGATTCATTGTTGCCAGAATGAAAAAATTTTCATCAGCTGTTATCTTCTCAAGTACAGGACCTCCCTTTTCTGATAATGACTGAACATATTCAGCATGAAGGGAAGTCAGTTCCAAAAATTAGAGAACACGAACCAGCATACACTTGCGAAAAATAAGACTAATCTCAATACTGCAAAGAAAACCCAACCGGCAGACGCTTGAGAAAAATAATACTAATCTCAATTCTTCAGAATCATTAAAATAAAGATGTATACAAGCACGTGTAAAGTATGCCGCAAACTCCATATGAAACTAAAACTAAGTACCACTTTTTCAGCGAACATATAGGAACCCTTTACGAAAACACACAGAAAAAATAAAATAACACAAATAGCCAGATTGTCTTATAAGACGATAATTTATATGAGCCAAAATGCAAGAAGCCACTAGCCAACACTTATAAACTCCTGCACAGTTGCAAGCCTACATAAAAAAATCTAAACATATGCTAATGAGGCAAGTTGGTGCTTAAAGGCAGCTCCAGTTTTCAACTTCTGGTCATAGGCATATTAATATACAATATTTAATATAATGTAGTCCCCTTTATGCATGAGAGCCTTGCAAGCCTTCTGGTTGAGCGCAATTATAGAATATGGTAAATTTGTCGACTAGAAAATATCTAGGCAAGGTTTATTGGCTGATGCTTCATGAGATTACACAATCACAATATGCTCAGGGGTAGAATTTGATAGTACCACTACTTTACATAAGTAATGAATCGGGTATGAGGAAAAACTAATTATAGGTTATCTCGAGATTTATGGACATCCAATCAGTCAGAGGGTTGGTGTGGAATTGAGATTGCAATGTCATAAATTAAAGGCATGCAGCCACATGGGAGAGAAGACCAACCCTTTTTATATAACGGGGTCTGGCCTAGATCCAACCATATAACTCAAGGAGCTTCAAATGTTCAAGATAAGCAATATAGTTAATATTTAAAGACATTAAATGGAATTAGAGTAAATCATTTTGGTCCAATGTATAGGGGAAAAAACTCGGCCAAGTGGAGGTTTGATTTGTAGTAAACACGTGATAAGAAATATTACAAGGACTGTCCTCTAGGAATCCGTTAACAATTAACAATTCATAACAGGAGGATATTAAAAAAACAAAGTAAAAGTTGTCTGCTGATCATACAGTAAAAATAATTATAGGTTAACCGAAGATTTAGGGACATCCAATCAGTCAGAGGGTTAGTGGGGAAATGAGATCACAACAAGGTCACAAATTCCAAGGCTTGCAACCACAGGATAGAGAAAGAAGGCCAGCCCTGTTTATATAGAGGGATCTGGCCTAGATCCAACCATATAACTCAAGGAGCTTCAAATGATCAAGATAAGCTACATAGTTAATTTTAAAGATATATGAAAAACCTTGATCATTTGGATCCAATGTATGGGAAAAGGCTCGGCCAAGGGGGGAGATGAAACACATGATAAGAAATATTACACCAGCGAACTGTCCTTCTAGAATCAGTTAACAATTAACAATTCATAACATGAGGATTAAAAAAAATAAATTTTCAAAGTAAAAGTTCTCTGTTGAGCATATAAATTTAAAGATAAATAAACATGCTATACAACAAAAGTATACAATGAGAAAGGAGAGAGGCGTGTCAGTTAAGAAAATTTTTGTGGAAGGGTTGAAAGATGATTTGCTAATAGCAAACAGGAGATGCAATATCCGACAAGCAAAATAAGGCAGATATTGAGAAGTTAAAAGAGGTGAAGTTGTCTAGACCCTAGCCAAACAGAATCTCCTAATCATTGCCCATATGCCCAAGAAAATTAGATGTTATACCATGTTGGAGTAGGTGAGAAAATCGATGAGCGAGAATATTTCACAATATTCTATGTTCTCGATTCAATTGAATTCTGCTGATAAGGATTGAAATCCTATTCAAATTTCTGATTATAATAGTACATGTAGTTCTATATTTCTATTCAGTTTTTCGAAGAACTACAGAATAGTTCAATTGCAGTTCTCGGGAACTTTGAAAATAATTCAATGTCTTCTTCTTTGATGAACTATGAAAATAGTTCTATGTTCTTCTCTTTCACAAACTATGAAGATTGTTCTATCTATGTTCTTTTTCTGCAACTTTGGCTCTTTGGTGTGAGTCTCTTTTTATAGAGAGAGCTCAAACCCAGCCCAATGGTCTCATCGGTTACAACTATTTGTAAATGGTGGCCAGCTGAACATATTCTACTTAATCAGCCCAAACTGCCCAAAGTAGCCCAATAGCCCCATCACCCTCATGAAGCTGCCTGCGAGGCAGCCACGTGAACGCCAACGCGACGTCCAACTAGACAGCTTCTTAGGCTGCCACGTAAGCTACAACGGTCGGCCAACTAGGCCATGACACACGTGCTAAGTGCAAAGTGTTGTGCACCCATAAGCCCAAACCCATTCCACGGCCCATGTCCACAACACAGCTCAAGCCACTTGTGTTAAAATTAATCAATCAATCAATCAATATTGCATGCAGCATGATTTGAACCGTCGACCTCTTATGTGGCAAAACCTTTACAAACCAACTCAGCTACCAGTCTTTTGCTATTATTCTAAATAAATAAGGTAAATTGTTAAAAAATGCACTTTTTCCGTTGTCAAAAAACCCTGACCTATAAACTGTAGTCAAAACCCTCATAAAAAGGTTTTTAGTTGTCAAAAAAACCTTACATATGATATCAAGTAGTATCCTGCTGTTAAGATGTGTGGATTAAATAAAATAGTCCCACATCGGGAAATTGTGGGATGTACATGGCTTTTGATACAAGAAGGTTCCAACAATAAGACTCAAGACTTTTTAAGGTTTGTCCCATCTTATATCTTATACTCATGTGCATCCCACAATTTTCCCGATGTGGGACTATTTTATTTAATCCACACATCTTAACACTCTACCTCACGTGCAACGTGGTTGTCAACGCGAATCGCACTACACATGGGTCAAAGTCCAGCACGAAGGCTCAACTCATAGTCTGACATGAGGGCACGGCTCAAACACAGAAAAGCGTGAAAGCTCAAGAGATTGCACAAAGGCTAAGAGAGCATGAAGGCTCGAAGAGATGTGTGTACAAATCCATGAATGTTATCATCCTAGCTTTGATACCATGAATAGAATTAAAAAGAGAAGAATTATATTGGCTTTAGAAAATAATCAAAGGGTCCATACACATATATAGTGAGTTATAAATCACCTCTCAATCTAATAACAAACTATATCATAACTAATATCTACTAATATATATATTCATAACTAATATATAATAACAACTTTATTCATAACACATGCTATATCTAGTTTCATGTGATATCTGAGCAGTAGCATGAGATATCTATGTAGTTGCCTCTGATATCTAAACCGTTTCCTGCGATATCTAAATAGTTTGTATGAATTGGTTAGATATAGCAGTTTACTATGTAGATACTGCATGAAAATTTTCCAGATGGGTTTTGCCTGCCGCTTAGAGGGCATGGATTTTTGAAAACGGAAAAGGGTGCTAAGGGGGTTTTGACAAATTTCCCAAATAAATAACATATTGCATATATTTTGAAACTTCACCAAGTGTTTTTACATAAGATACCCACCATATCCAACATACCATTTACCACGTAATCAAAACTATCTAATTCATTCATCCATCAACAGTGACAAAGTAATCATCGATAAAGATGTAAATACATAAAGAGTTCAAAGAAATGAATTTACTAATTAAAAAGCATGCAAAGATGAGCACCAAGGAGCGTGACTTATTGTTTGAGTTCAAAGAAACGAATTTACTAATCAAAAAGCATGTAAACATGAGCACCAGGTAGTATGACTTATTGTTTTTACTTTAGTAACATTCATTTTTAAAATTAAATCATTTTTGTGCTCATTGCAGCAGTAGAGCATGTATCTCAAGTAAATATAAATAACAACCTACTTTATCCATCAAATAAGGCACAAAAATTGTCGACTATCTTGAGTTCATTACTGACAATACTGTGAGGAACTGATGGTAGTAGATAACATCTTGAGCAAATCCTTAAACAATATGTTACTTCCTTTTTTTCAATTTTGTAGAATTCATTTGAGAACACAATAAATTCCTAGAGTATTAAGATCCTACAAACTAAAAAACACAGCAGACAGCAATACGTACCAGTTCCCTTTCTTGTTCGAGGACACTATTTAACCGTTCTAGTACACTATCATCAGCCAAGGAAATTTCATCCACAAGAAAAAGATCGCCCGACTTCATTGCTTGAACAAGTGGACCGTCTTGCCAAAGAAATATGGTCTGCCATTTCCGGTGCAACTCCAACAGTTCTGGTTTTACCCGAATGATGTAATCCAGATCCTCTTTAAACACTTCATGGTGTTCAGCAGCAACTGTTTCAATATCTCCAAGCTGACTTATAGTGGATGAAGCTTCAGAAATATCAGTTGATAACACCTGGAAATAAATTACGAAATAAGCAGTGCACTGGAAAGTGCAGAATCGCAAACAATACATTGACAAAAACAGAAAGGAGAGAATTGCAGTATACATACAAAATCCTTTGGAAGGAGAAGAATGGCTTTTGACTGCTTCACTCCTTCAACGAGATTTTTGAATTGTACAGATAATCTGGATCTATCTCGTATAGGATGAAAACCCTAAAGAAAGAATGGGATGTTAACAGCGGAAAGATATGATCGAGTATACCAGCTTAATCATATGTGCAAGGCCACAGTACAGAACACAATATAATAACTTAGCCTACCCCAATAAAATCTGAAGTTTCGGTGTACTGATGGCAATTCAATATGTGCAATTTTGGAGGCTTCTTCCGCAATCTACATGATTCTGCCTCCAAAAGTGCTCTAAGCAACTGACAAACAGTAGTTTTACCGCTTCCAGTTTCACCAATAAGAAGGACAGGCTCACGCAATTCGTAGCAACGCCGAACAAGAAGATATAACCTCAACATACTTTTAGTCCATACAATACTGCCAAAAATGGATAGTGTGAGAAGCAAAAGCATGATAGAGAATAAAAGTAACAAAAACCAGCAAGCAAACTAACTTCTTGATGCTCTCTGCAGCACCTAGGTGTTTCGTAGACTCTAGAACAGGAACCATTTTGTTAGTTTCCTGCAAATCATAGAAAAAGATTAGCCTGAATATACAATATTGGGGTAGAATATTAAAAAAAAGAAACAGAGGGATATCGTCCCTTTATTATTGATATATGCATTTTGCAGCTAGTTTTGCCTGCCCAAAGGTTTGGTTCGGCATAAAGGAATTATATGTCGGCAAAGAGTTATGCTGCAATCACACTGTTAATCTAAGATATGCAGATTTTAAGTTCTGCACAAAAAGTATTACGACCAAAGAGAAGATGTGCAAAATAAAGTATAAAGCACACAGATTCCTTCATATACATGTTGCTCAACATAAAACATGGATAACAAACTGACAAGCAGAGGAGAAGACATACCTTTGTATAAAAATCATCAATTATCAACTTTGTGCGAAGGTGTTTCCGCAAAGTTTCTAGAACAACATTCTTTTCACTTTCATCTCGTAATCTTTCGGCAAGAAGAAGATACCCATCTTTCGCCAAATCATCTTTCGATTGCCCAAACTTTCTGAAACGATTACCCCAACGGAACAAATCCCGTGGTGTTATGAAACCATGCTTTCCTGCAAATGCTTTACTGTTTTGCCTATGTAAGTGCAGGTCCTTCATTACTTCAACCATAAGCCTAGCATAGCTTTGAGGAATAGAGCATCTTTTGTCCAAAATTATGATCATTTCATCATCAGGAATTTCATCAACATGAATTTCCACAAACCTGTTTCGAAAAGCTCGAGAAAGAACCTTACGGCCACCATACAGCATAGGAGGGTTCTGTGTAGCAAAAAGCATGAATTCTGGATGCGCAGACACTGTCTCTTGAAGTTCAGGCACAAATAACTCTCGATTATCATCGAGCAGCCTATTTAAAGCCTCTAAAACATCTGAAGGAGCAAGATTGAGCTCATCCAAAACAATCCAATGGCCATAACGAACGGCCTTTACCAAAGCACCCTCCTGAAACTGAAGCTTTCCCTGGGAATCAGCGACATACATGCCCAAATACTCTTGAAGATCAGTATGCTCATGATTATTCACGCGCACAAACTTATGACCAGTCAATGTAGCAAGATATTGAACAAGACTGGTCTTGCCACTAGACGTCGGTCCCTGAAGAAGCACCGGGTACCTCTTGATATAAACAGCACGCGCAAGGTTGTTTAGGTGCTCGGTAACACTTCTAGTAAGAACATAAGTTGTCATGAAACTATCCGAGTCCAAAACATTTTGTTCTATTTTTCCAAGATATTCATATAAAGGATAGGCATGTTTGTTGGAGTTATTCTTATTAGAGGGAGAAGGCTCCTTATTACATAAATTGGATAAAATCATATTTTTCATAAATTTTGCACTAGGAGCATCTAATAATGTGAGAAAGAACAAACAAAATCCATCATAAATTGCTTTTTTGAAGCCAAATTTGTTGTCTTTGTCTGTTTCTGCCTTCTTCGTATATTCAAGTGCTCGTGCAAGGGATCTCAAACTGAATTGTGGTTTCTGGTTAGCACTGTCCAGCAACCTGGTCTCGGATTCTCTCTTGGCTTCTTTATAAAACGCAACAATTTTGTTAGAGATTTGATCATGCTTTTTATCCAAATATTGATTGACAAAGAGCGTCAAATCTTCATCATCCAAAACATCATCCAGAAAATATTCAGTGAACCTGCTGCGGAAAGCATATGGCAGCTCGCGCTTTCCGGCATCAGCTGCCGGATTCATACAAGCAAATAGGCGGAATTTACAATCTCTTTTAACATAATCCACATCGCCCCTTTCAGCCAAACAAAGAGTACCATTTTCTCCATCTAAAACACCCATTATTCTCTGTAATGTCTCCGGAGGAGCCAGATTTACTTCATCAAGTAAAATCCACTTCCCTTCCCTTAGAGCCGTTATAAAAGCTCCTTCCACAAAATTAAATGGCATGAATGCGGATGAACCAATCTGCTTATGAGCAATGTCAAGCTTTAAAGAAAAGGATTTCCATTGGTCAATAATATCTTTGGACAGAGGCCTCTTTCTTTTGGAGCCACAACAAACAGATTTTAGGACAGAATCAGCCCACTTTTTGAATGCGATTAGCAGCTTTTCCCAGTTCTTTTCTTTTGCACACGTTTTACAATAACTTATCACAGCTTTGTTCTCCTATTCGTACAAGGTAGAGTTGTCAGACAAAGTTGGGAAAATAAATTGAAGGCTGGGAAAAGACAAATAGTTGATGTCAATGATATACCTTTTCAGAATAAGTCCTACAAAATAACTTCATGAACTCTTCACAAAGTGGAAAGCAAATTAAGCGTGAATCAATAGGCTTAAATCCACCCAATAAATCAGTAACATCGGTTTGCTGGCTTAAATTCTGCCATAAGAACATATCAACAGATTATTAGCACCAGAGTGCTAGCCATCAATCAGATAAGGTATCAAATTATAAAAACTAAGTTAAGAGAAAGCACTTCAATGGAAGTCTATCATCATTATGTAAATTTCTTGATGCAAACAAAAGGTTAGCATGTGTATTAAAAAGGCTTAATGCTTTTAATGAATATGACAGTTGACAAAACTAGGTTTGGGATCTATGAGTGAGGCTCGATCGATGATCAATATTTCTCAATATAGATGTTGTTGTTGTTGTTGTTGTGTGATCCTCAAAATCAATGTTGCACAAATATAAGTTTGCTAGTCATGGATGAGTTAATAGATGATTCACTTGAAAAGGCTAGGCTTGGGTGCTAAGAATGAAGCTCTATTCGTGATCAATATTCCTCAATATTGTTTTCTTTGTTCTTTTTTTTACTTAAGAGGCAACCCTAAAGGAATGAGGTGGTGTGATTCTAAAAAAATCACTGGCACACAACAATAAGTGCTACTGATGGGAATTTAAGGATGATTCGATAAAACTGATCCATTATTTTCCAAATAATATACCAGAACAGTAAGTGGACGCCCAAGCTTCATAGCCAGATGCTGCACAAGTGTAGTCTTTCCGGTACCAGTTTCCCCCACCAGAAGAACAGGTTCATTACACTCAACGGAACAAGCAATCATCTCAAGAACGTGCAGGGAGCTTCGAAGACTAACGAAAGGTTTGGTCTGATGAATGTTATGCACAAAACAATCAATAAGACATATATTCAATATAGCAAAAGGGGTAATAATAGAAGAAATATAACTACGTAGATCCACAGTCACTGGCATTTGGAGACTTTGAAGGGTTACCTGTTCATCTTTGTGTTTTTTAAGAGCTACCCGTCCAACTTGGAATATCGAGCCTGTATCCTATAAGAAACGAAGGAGCACTGCTTAAACGAAATGCAGCAATAAAACAGAAAAAATTTCATCACCATCAGATAGATGTATAGAACAACAGACCCGAATCACAGGCTTGCTGGCTGGGTACATATTACCCCAAAATTTAGTGATTTCTTTCATTGCAAGTAACCGAGCATCCAAAGAAGGCATGTAAGCCGTGAAAATATCAACAGCCTGTTGAAATTATCATGTAAGAGAGCATACAACATTTTCTGAACCTCAACTTACAATCACCAATATATAAAGGTCGATACATAACCTCTTGATAAATCTTCTGGCAATCACTAGCTGATAGATCAAGTTCAGAAACATTTAAGTTTAAGCCGCTGATTCTCTTGCACCATTTGAGAAGATCCCTAGTAATGTTCATGCCAACATGTCACCAGTGCTAAATGATTTGGACAATAAAGAGAGTAGATTTCATGAATACCTTATGGAGAGCCTTTGGAAAGTGCTTGCTACCACCAATTTACCCGCTTGGGTTTCTCTTAGTTGGAATCTTTGATAGGTATCTGAATACACCAAATGAACTTAGTGAGAGTGCAAGGAAATGAATCAGGAGAACTGAAGAGAGACGACAACATACCTACAAGTCTTGAGGAAAAACGTTCAAGACTTGGATAACATTTATTTACTATATCGATCATATCAGCATGGTTTGCAGTCCCAATCATCACTTTCCTCCACAAGGCGCTAAATGAGAATCTTCCTAATAATCAGGATTAACATGTTAGTTGTGACTAACTATTTACATTTGATACTTTTCAGCCTTCTGATGATGAACAACATGCAGAGCAGCAGAAGCAATGACAAAAACTTCAAGTTATGAATTCCGGAAAACTTGAAATGCCTTCCTTGTGAGAATTTCCATAGGCTACTTGAACCAGCACTATGTCAAAGCTCCAATCATCTAGAAGAATGTTAATATAAATTGCATGGTAAAAAATAAGGTAACATTAGCATAATTATATGCCAGAACATTTATTTTAGGTAAAATCACATTAAAATACCATGACGTTTTCAGTTTTCGCGATAACTACCTGGAACATTTTTTGTTATGGAAAGTACCGAGAACTACCACCGCTGACAGTAAAAATAACTACCACCTCTGCCAGTAAAAGATTCCTTGAATTGTTGATGTATGTTAGCGTACTTAAATGGTCACCTCTTTATATATATATATATATATATATATAAAAAGGTTGTGCGTTCCTCCTCGCAATCTTCTGCTCTCATCCCTTCAAAACCCTCAAATTTCAATATCCCCAGATCTTTAAATCATGAACCTTCCAATCCGTACACTGGCACACACGCACATGAACGCACACAAAAAGACTTTAAATACCCAAATCTCAATCTCTAAGTCCGTAAACCCCTAATCTCTAAATCCCCGAATCTTAAAAGTCCTTAGCATCCAAACTTTTTAGGCTCTCTTTTCCTTTCCCTTTGGGGGTCAGAAAATTATGATCGGGATAGCGGACGCAAAGCTATTCAAGTTGGGTATGATCTTGGGTCGAAATGGTATGGCCTTTTCTTTTTATTTATTTTATCGTGAAGGTTTTAAATTACATATAGTAACCCAAATTTGAGATGAAATCTAAATTCATTAAACATGGTTTTTTCCCCAAATTAACATATGTAGCTTCTAATAAATATTTTTTTTTAAAAACAAGATCCTCAGTCACAGTCGATGTTAAACAATTTAAAATATTGAAATATCTGAGAAAATTCAACGCGACACTCTAAACATTAAACATAATGGATCTTTATTAAGAGAACTGATTAAAAAAACATTAAAAGTTATCATGATAGAAAGATATTTGACCTTCTAAGCCGCGAAAAAAATCATGATTTGGAGACGATACAGTAGCAAACAAGCGAAAACTCTCTGCCACACTTACTACCTGCAAAAGATGCAGTTACACCATCAGGACTCTAGGGTTCTGATATAAACTAAAACCTAGAGAGTTAAGATAAACTAAAGCCTTGAGAGTGAAGACATACTTAAACTCAAGTATATATAGATACAAACCATCTATATATAACATAAGCTTGCTTGAATATACACATTATGCATGAAGTGACAAAGCCATCATTTGGCATAAATAGAAGGGCACAATGCAATGAAAAAAGTACATAGGGCAAACTCTCATGCAGATTGATGAAATGAGGACGGCAGCAAGCATGGAGTGGTCCAGGCAAATAGCCGTGTCAGGAAAGAGGGCTTAGACAGCTCCACTTTGGGGCTAGGCATCGGAATTAAGCAGCTAAAGCTTCAAGCCCAAATTATTAACAGATCAACCCACATAGGCAGGAAGTGAACAGAGGTTAATCATTTTATATAGGCAGGAAGTGAACAGAGGTTAATCATTTTATACATTGTTACTTGTGACAATCTGATGGTTACTAATTTTTAACCAAGTACTATTATACACATTAAACTGATTCTTGCATAGTTAAATGTTATATTCATTATAGTTTATATAATATTTGGTGTATATTCACTATAGTTTGGTATAGGTTAAATGGCAAGGAAATACCCCTAACATTTACCAAAATTGCAGGAAATACCCCTAACTTTCTAAAACCGGCACTTCCCTCGCCTTTAATTAATTCCCAAATTACCTTATATAAATATTTTTTCACTCTTTCTTATATTCCCTCAATTTTCCAATATTACCCACCTTTCAAAAAAATTCAAGTTATTTTATATACCTCCAAACTTATTAAATGGCCGTGAAGTTTATTTTTTCAATTTAATTTATTTTTCAAATAACAACTTTGCTCTTGTCATCATTTTCTTCATCATAGCCCGGAAAAAAAACCACCTTTATCTTCCTTCTTCCCTTCCCTTCCCTTCGTCTCATTCATTCTAATTCTTCTCTCTTCCTCTTTGTTCCAATAAGCTCTTTGTTTCTTCTCTTCTCTATTTACTTCCAAATTTAAAAAACCTACTAATATAGAAGAATTCTAATTATAGAAAATTCTAATCCAAAGGAGGCCTAAAATTATGCAAATCCTAATATAAAAAAACCAAATCAATCAAATCTTTAATCTTACAAGAAAACCTAACTTGATCAAGCAATTTCTGTTTTGGGAATTTGAAAGTATGTAAGGAATAAGAAGGGATTAAGAGGATATTTACAATTCTTTATTTCTTCTTATTGAAGGTGAGAACAAAGAGTAGTCTGTCTCTTGCTTTTAGAATCGCTACTGGAATCCTTCTATCTATATTTTTCCTCATTTGGGAGGTACATATGAGTGGGAGTAGTTACTAAACTACACCCCCAGAAGAAATAACACCCCCCCCCCCTAAAAAAACTTTTTTTCGGGGTTCTAACACCAAGTACACAGCTAGATGCTGGATATACTCTTAGCAAATGCTAAAGACGACAAGCATGATTAAAGTTGAACCTGATCGGCCATCAATGTAATGGCTCGTACGAGCCCCGCTTTCTCTTTCTGTTTCAATCAGCCACGTTATATTCTTACTCTAAATCATCTTTATTCTGTCTAGGGATCTTTTTGAGAATTTGATGGCAAGCGATGGCAAAAGAAACCAGGTGACAAATCCCTAGCGAACCAACGAATCTTATACAAGTAAATTATGATCAAACGTCCTCCATATGAAAATATTTGAAGCAATTAATAATAAATAATGTGTCCTTGTATCACTTCCATTATAGTTGTGAGTTTCCAACAAAAACAAATGTGGCTAAAAATAAAATAATCCCTAAACTTCCTCAATATGGCTAAAAAAACTCTGCTTGCAGTAAGCATCGCTAAATAGGAAAGAGAGAGAGAGAGAGAGAGAGAGAGAGAGAGATCTGTACCTCTCCATGACCAGTCGCAAATGAAGTTGAACCTTCAAGTAATGGAAGCATAAGAGATTGGACTTCATTTGGTGCTTTGTCTATGTCTTCAAACACAATCCAGAATCCATTCAGAATAGCCTGTTTCATAAATTCAAAGTAAGAAATAAAAGATGTACATGTAACACACGTATCTATTTCAAATCAATAGACCTGACCTGGGTAAGAGAGCCTGGCTGCCATCTGAATTCACCAGGCCTTTCTGAGCAGATGTAACTCCCCACAAGTGTTTTGCTATCCATTTGTTCGTCCATGTGAATGAAGAGAACTAAAGAAGAATTTATTTAACAAAGCATTGTTACTCAATATAAACTTACTTCACACTTATCCCAAGCAAACTTTTGTACAATAATGAAATTGCAGCATACAAAACTTCTTTCTTTATTGTGTACTTTAATTTCAGATTTTTTTTCTTACTATATTTATCTCCAGTAACTGAGCATTCAAGTGGTCATCGTCATGCGCAAGGGGTCAGTGAGACGTAGTGTTTTACATTGTTTATGGAAATCAAATCATATGTTCTTAAAGAGACGTTTGTAAAACCCAGAATTGTGTCTCATTAGCTAACCAGTTTATGAAGTCCAAAGCGTCATGCAATGTATACACTTCAAACAGGAACTATTTGCAACAAGATGACTAAGTGACGGCATGATTTGATTGAAGAAAATTATTATTTTTAGTGAGAATCTGCAGAGTTTCTTGTCTTCTCTTTCAGCTGTGTGGAGCCACTTCTTTGGCAACATGTAAAAGCTAAATTAGCTCCGTCCCAATAATCTACCTGCTGAAGGTTGACGGTTTGCCACATCAGCAGTCATACTCAACGTCACCCAACCACATTATCTCCTCCCTACAAATCCGTCAATAACCCTCACCATCGTGAAAACAACTGTCACACACACACACACACACACACACACACACACAGAGTGAGAGAGAACTGAAAAGCAAACCATCAGATTTTCCTATCTATGCAAGATAGCAAAGAAAATCTAACTATAATATGTGACCGTCGACGTCCCCCAATTGTGTAAATTACATTAAGAATAATTTTTTGTGAGTATTTTACATCAGTGTTGAGGCTACTTTTGGTTTTGCGTTATAAAATTCCGAGAGATGCGCACATTCTTAAAGTTGTAGCAAAACAAATGCACGATAATTTGTACTTCAGTTTCTGTTAATACTGACCAAAGATAAAAACAACAGGTTTTTGTTCATCAATTAGAAGAATATTCATAAGGGAGACTTAGTACGCATACCTTGATTTTCACTCATATCTGCCAATTTGTTGATGAGTGCAGTCTTCCCAGCCCCAGCAGGGCCATGGATCAGCACAGGCCAACGTTGGCTGACTGCCATTGAAATCATTTCAAAAGCCTTCGTCACTGTAGAGGTAAAGACAAAAGGACTCCTCGAGATCTCTGATAAATTTTGATTGCTGCATGAGAAATCGAAACAGAATTTTAGTCTGCTGATGAATTTGATAATTGAGTGCACTACGTTTTTAAAATATATATATAGTTTGCCTACCATGATGATTGCTTCTTATGTTTCCATCTTTCGGACTCAAACTCGTTAAAATCATTTGATTCATATTTAAATGAATCCAAACACTTCCTAAAATCCATGACTACATCTGGACAACATCCACTTTCAGCCTCGGTGTCTTGAAAATACCAACCAGCTTTTTCTAATGATGTGTCCTCACAGAACTCCTCCCATCTAAAAGTGCAAAAAAAAGAGTGTGAATATTAGAGTTCTAATGAATTTTCAAACAGGATCGAAGTTCAAAAACCAAATGAAAGAACTAACCGTAGTAGGCACAAAAAATCTTGATCTTCTCCCCTATCTAAATATCTAGTAGGCTTGCATCGCATTTTAAGCGGAAAAGACAATATCTGGTTTGTGCACCATCTCATGTCTAGTGCAGAATTACTAAAGCCATAATTAGCCAGCTGATTAACTAAATCCAAGAAATAAGACCAATCCCATAGTTCACTGAATAGATCGGGTTTCATAACCAGGAAACGATAGGATATACGAACCGCTTCAAGCAATATGGATTGAGATACAACCTGAGAGCACAAACAGTTAAAAAATTATTCCCTAAAAATTATGTCTATTCAGAAAAGAGAGAGAAATACACGCTGGACTCCCTGCCGCAACTAAAAGAATACATGTTCAGTATTTAAACCCTAGATTTATAGATGAGATAGATCAGAAGATGTTAGCGAGTAAAATTGATGATAGCTAAGGCTGGTGTGGTGAAGATTGTTAGTAACGATAATGATTACAATTAGGTATGTCATCGGCGAAGATTAGAAATGACGGGGATGATGATAGTTTTATAGCAAAGAGGAAGAAATGAGGGATGAACGTTCAAATTCGTGCAGAGAGAAATATAGAAAGAGGAAGAGGCGTCTTATACAGTCTAGGTAATGGATAAGTAGGGGTATCATCAAACAATTGTAACTGAAAAGGAAAACGTGTTGCTTTTTATTACATTAAAATCATTGGACTTGATAATAGCCAACACCAGATATTTAGGCAACATAAAAAATATATCCTCCTCGTCCAAAATCCAAACTATCAAATGCAAACCAAGGGATACTGTTATCTATATCTCAGCGATAAGGCTATAAAAATGATTCGTGATTACCATATATGGCGGCGGCTCTCATTTAGGATACACAAAATTTATAATGATGCCAAGCTATGCAAACTCTATTAATTGCTAACAAGGTGTAAATTAAGATTAAAGAGACAAAAAAGGAATAGAAATCAGCGCATCAGGTCATATACTAGCATCTGAGTTTAACACAAACGCAAACCAAGAGAGGGGTCTTTTGTTCTGCCCTACGAGTTTTATTTCTTTTTCATACTAAGGATCTAAAGAAAGGTTAATAAAAGTGGGACTCTGTTTGACAAGATAGTGATGTTTAAAACTTTAGAAGATCATCAAGAACAACGAAGTGGCTAAGTTTCTATAAATCAGTTAACATGTACCTGGTAAGTACTGAAAACTACAAAATATAATTTGAATTTAGATATAAAATCAAATTGCATGCGTAAAAACAGGAACAAACACAATCTTAACATAAAATCAAACACGGTAAAATTGAGGTTATACTACAACACAACCAGAGTGAAGTGGCATCAGCCACAGGTAAACAGTCAGATTCTATATAGACGGGAAGCTGCAGCCAAAATTCAACAAGGACAAGAAACTAAAACATATGTACTTTCCAGACAAATTGGAGAACTGAGAATCTTGTGTGGAACAAACCTCATCCTTTGTAAGTGGAGAAGAAGCAACTCGCGACAGGCGTTGAAATGGAGGCGGAGAAAAATTGAAATAATGTAAGATACAACTGCAAAGAAAAAATGTTATAGAGTAGTAAGAGCATCAGTTTTCAAATAATGTTTTATATGTCAGATACATAATTACCATCATAATACCAACACAAACATATGAACTTCTGGAGTATAGAGTAAAGTATAATAACGGTTCTAATATGTGGGTCATAACTTTAAATGGAATGTGTGTACATGAGGGAAGAAAAAAAGGTGGCACTGGCCACATAAAATATTCACAGTTGACACTTGGAAGACATCTACAGTTTTGCATGTGCTTATTCTCGTAAATGAGGAATTCCAGAATCAATTTTCAATTATACATGAAAATCAAATACCAATACGATACACAAATAAAGTCCGAGTAAACAGCTAAAAGGAAAATTACCAAACAGAAGCATAGAAACGAGTATAATTCGAAGAAAAAAACGTGACCTAGTCACCGAGTAAAGAATAAACCATGAATCAACAAATATGTTCGTTCAACACAGGACATGCATGGGGGCGTTTGTGTCTATATCTACATGGGTGCTGCTTGGAGGGCAATGCAAGCGATTATAATTACTGATAGAACTGTTGAATCCAATATATGAATTGATGGGTTTTTTCTTATTTTAGTAATAAATTTAAGGCTTTAAATATACCTCAACGAGAAAGGTGCGAGGTCTAGAGCCCGACATAACGCCAGGCAAGTGAGCTCATGAAGCCTCAAACCTCTTCCTTTCCCAACATAATACTCCGTAACAAAAATATCATCATCCCCGATGTCCTCTTCAGACTCGCCCGATTCCGACTCCAAACTCAATACAACTGATCGAAGATTATCCACGGCTTTCGAAACAATCTGTCGGATGAGCGGGCGGAAGCATCCCAAGATTGAAATCGTGTATCTTGGGTGAAGAAACGGATAAGCCATCGCATAAACCAACTCATCATTTGTCAACGCTCCGCCCTTTGAAACAAACAAACAAACAAACAAATTCAAGGGGAGATTAGTACTTATTCGATAGGGTCATAGAGGGAATAATTTAATTTGATTCGAATACAAACCTTTTGAGAGAGGCCAGAAAACGCAGGGCGAAGATTAGGGTTGCGAGCTAGGAATCTCTGGAGAGCCGATTCCACGTTGAAGCCACCGTCGAAAGACATTGTTAAAACCTAGAAATGAAATAAGAAAAATTGGGGGTTTTATTTTTAGGGTTTTAGAAAAAGGAAGGGAAGAGTATTTATAGGAGGCAGGGTTTTATTAGGCTTGATTTGATGTACAGGTCGGTTGACGAAGATGGGTAGATTAGTGGGCCGGGTACGATCAACTGCCTTGGATTCATTATAAGTAAAAATATATCTACGATTCATTTTTAATTGTGCACTTTCGATTGCATGTGATTTGGAAATAAAATATAAATAGTACCATTATAGAAATTAAAATGTGAAAGATAATTTCAAAATAACTAAACAATTATAGTTTCTTAACTTCAAATGATATATGATTTGTGTCGTAAGTAAAGATAGTTGCCCACAAAAGATGGAGATAGTTTCTATTGTGGAAAATTTAGTTATAAGATATTTTTTTTATCATTCAATGTAGTGATTTAATAATATTGGACGTATAAACAAATCCTATGAGACATAATAAAATTAAAGTCTCGATTTAAAGGGAACTAATAATCCCTTTTCTTTGGGGTTATAATAGTACAGATAAGATATTGAAATCTTTGTTGACTCCATATCAATATTCTGAATTATAAAATTTCCTTAGCGATCCCTTAAATTACTTAACATACTCCAAAACAGAATACATCTACAGTTTACATTCAAATCTAACATGAACCTTCGATGGACCCTTTAACCCCTCATCGTAAACAACCTATCTATCTCCAAGTCAACTAACTCTACCTAACCAACAAAAATCTGACCAACTCCGACCATTTCCCACTTTTATCCAAAATACCCAAATTTGTATCAACTCTTATTTTCCATTGATTCTTAAAGAAAGAGTTGTTTTATTGTGTGCTTCTTATTTTCCATTGATTCTTTTTTAGTGTAATAAAGCATCATGTTTAAACTAACAAACAAATTTAAGAATAACCTAAAAATCCTCAAAGGATTAGTCATATCTCGGCATATCTTTTATTTAAAACTATCACAATAAAATATATCTTTTTTAAAGTTATCAAAACAAAATATATTTTTTGTTAAAAGAACATACTAATATATCTAATATTTAATATACCGTATGAACATTAAAATAAGATATTATTAAACTAACAAACAAACTTAAAACTAATTATCATATATTTAACTACTTAAATAACCATGATATTTTTTGTTATAAAACTAATATTTGATAAAATATTAAATTGATACTAAAACAAATGTTAATAGATTAGCAAATAAAATATTAGATATTAATTATTCTTTATTTAACAAACTAGATAACCATAATTATATTTTATTAATATAATACCTTTTTTTATCTCGTGATATTTTAACATGTATTATATAAATAAAATATACACGGTTAGCAATAATTTTTTTAAAAAATCAATTTTTAGAAAAAGAAACTAGTAGGAGCGCAATAGAACTAGAAGAAATTCCAGAACCACAAGTTATTGCTGAAAGCATGGTAGAACCAGAAGTTTCAGAAGAACCGGAAATCCCCGCACCACTCCGCAGAAGTAGTAAGCTGTCTCATCCGCCCGACAGATACTGCGGTTTTCTCATATACGGGGATAGAGAAGATTGCATTATTGATAATGATGAGCCTTCAAGCTTCCAGCAAGCCATTCAGAGCGGAGACTCGGTAAAATGGATAGAGGCAATGCGGGCCGAGATGGAGTCCATGTACACCCTGTCACGCCCCGCTTCCCAGAGTGCGCTAAGATCGGCACTTGACAAAGTCAACCATGCTACCTGTGGTTAGGAAACATCCCTCCACAGTCACATTACGGCTGTCTATAAGATATCAAGAACAGTAAAAATAAAATAACTATCTATTACATGTCCATGAGCCAGAATAAACAAGTCAAGAAATAATATGCGGAAACATTAAATCCAATAAACAGCAACAATCTGGAAAGTACGTCCCAAATACGGGCTCACATCAGGAAATGGAAATGCTGAAAAAAAAACTAAACTAACATACTAACAGTATCCTCACTGCTCGGGCTGTTGACTGAAGTACTCCTGGTTGGCCTGCGAGAGAGATAAAGGATCTGGGTCATGCAAAACCCAAACGTCAGTACGTCATAATATCAATAATAATAAGCAAGATACACGAGATATGCATGCATGAATAGTAACATGAATGTAATGAGCAAACACGGATATAGAACAGTGAAGTGTATCAGTATATGTGACGTGCAGTGATAAATCTAAACTGTGCTACTGGGTTATCTATTCTAAAGTTTGCTTGAAATCAATTAGTGTACTTCTTCATGTAGCTCAAAGAATATGCCCCGTTATCCCCCGAGACCACGGATCAGGTAGTGGGAGCCACGAATAACTCTGTCCTGTTATCCCCCGGGACCACGGATCAAGTAAGAATCACGAATGAATCTGTCCCGTTATACCCCGGGACCACGGATCAAGTAATATCCTTTTAAGCTACATTTTAGTTACACTTTTGATTTACCCATATCCCCAAGGTCATGTGTTCAAGTCAGATATTGATAAATCTGGAGCTAATGCTAACACAGGATCAAGCAGGTACAGTTTTGTCTAAATAGACAACAGGATATGTCCGTCGGGACAACAGTCCAAGATTGTTGGCATTAATAACAAGGTCATGTATCAAGTCAAGCAGTGGTGCATCAGGTCACGTCAGGTAGTGCACATGTATCAAATGGATGCCCAGCAGTACAATGTAGCAAGTATCGAATCATGGTAAAAGTATGGATGCACGGTAAAAGCACGGATGCACAAATATCTATCAGAGGTTATATCTACAGCTCCATGACTATGTAGGATGCACATTATCAAGCATAGGGTACTAATGTAACAGTAACATGAAATAATATGACATGGCATGCAACTAGATGTATAATTAATGGTATGAATACACAATAAAATACGGATGCACAAATATCTATCAGGGGTTACATCTACAACTCTATGACTACGTAGGATGCACATTATCAAGCATGGGGTGCTAATATAACAGTAACATGAAATAATATGATCTAGCATGCAACTAGACATGTAAATAACGGTATGGATGCATACGGGTATCGAAAAACTGTAAATTTGTAATATAGATACACAATGTAATAAACATGTAATATTTTTATTCGTATGAATGCAAAATATGTATCATAGCATATAGCAAGATGAACTTGCCTGATCGGATCTCACGACGGGGTGCATACGTCGCGTACGATATCGGTAAATGTCACGATGCACACACGAGCGTACAGAACTGAACCAAGAAAATCAAGAATGTGACCACGCTGGCTAGGGATGTCCACTGGGTCGCCCGGATCGTCGGTGATGGCACGGCTCCGGCGATCACCGTAAAACGCATGAATCAAGAAGAGAAGAAGATTTAGAAGAAGAAGAAGAAAGAGAAGGGGTTGTGCTCTTTGGGTTCTCTGGAGTGGTTCTCGGGGACAGAGGCGAAGCGAAGAGAATGTCGACGATGGGTCAGAACTCCGGCGGCGAAGTGTGCAGGCGAGGGCAGAGGCGATGGTTGCAGCGGGTTCTTACGTCGGGTTCGGTGGTCGAGGGTTGTCGGGGCCGAGAGAGGGAGGTGAGTCGGGGATGGAGGTGACGAGGGTGTCGAGGCGAGGTTGGTGGCAAGTGACGACGACGAGTGAGCGCGGGCGAGGGCAGGAGGCTATGGTTGCAGTGGGTTCTTGCGTCGGGTTCGCTGGTCGAGGGTTGTCGGGGACGAGAGAGGGAGGTGAGTCAGGGAAGGGGGTGACGAGGGTGTTGAGGCGAGGTTGGTGGCGAGCGACGGCGACAAGCGGGTGCGGGGGAGGGCAGGAGGCTAAGGTTCGTAAGGAGACGGGAAAAGAAAGAAGAGGGAGAGAGAACCGTACGTGGGTTTAAAGGTTAAGAAAAAAATATTTAATATACAATATATTTAAATAGAGGTGAGAGACAGAGAGATCCGAGGTTAAGGAAATATTTTTTTTTAGTTTTAAAAATATATATAAAACGTAAATATATAAAACCCACCGTTGCCGGTCCCAAGTCCGGATGAGAAAGGGTGAGGGTTGTAGTAGGCTTATGACAGCCAATGTAAAACCTTGTCACATTCTATGACATGAACCATAATAAGACCAAAATGGTTTATCGGCTTGTGACTGTTGGATATAGTGCCCTCAGAGTCAATTATTGGATCACAGGCACGTTATTGCAATGATTGAGGGAGGACCTATACAGGTAGGACAGTCTTACTCGAGAGGTTTGTATACTATATGGTTTGTCTTTATTATCGTGTAATGTTTTAGGTGACATTGTGGTTCGCTATTACACGTTGATAGAGAATAGTATGCTACCATGGTTTGTCTTTATCATCGTGTACTGTTTTAGGTGACCTTACAAGTCACTATTGCGCGTTGATAGGGCCCTTAGGATTCTTGCTTGACGGCCAGCAGTATGATGGCGATCATATACGTGGGAGCTGGGGTCTATAAGCACATCCTTAAAAGGTCCCTAGTCGTGGGGGTTTTCGAGACAGGGCATCGATACTCCAGAGTAGACTAGCGTATACAGTCGAGACCCCGACGAGGGGCGGTGGCCGGTCTCACAAGCCACTAGTGTCAGTTGGTTCACATAAGATGTATACTGGTGCTCATTGGGTTATGAGTACACCGGACAGGACTCGCCGGGAACATGCTAGTTGGGATTATACCAGACGTCAGATAGCAGTTCCCTAGTGACATGTGTACAGATTAGTTCACCGACCTGAGATTGTCATTTGTCTCGTGTGAGTTCCCACTGTACTTTAATTACTACCCTACCACGGCTCAAAGGAGTCGTGCAAATAGGTTTTAGTTGGGTACAGTCCCGAGCCACATGGAGGCAATGAGCGGATCTGCAGGGGTTCGTCTCTCCCGGTATTGGGGGTGAGGTCGCGCTGTATTTAGGAGAGCCATTACACGAAGTCCTTGGCCAAAGCAGGAGATTTACTGGTGTTGGGGTAAAAATTTACACCCCTGTTGACCGAGTCAAAGTCAAGGTCAACCCCCAAGCTAGGTGGGCCCAAGCCCAGGTCAAGCGGGCCCATGCCCAAGTCGAGCCCGCGGCCAGCCTCCCCATGCCAACAACAAAATCATGTAATAAATAATTTTTATGTAATTGTTTATGCATGAATGAAAACAAAATGGGCATAAAGCCAATATTTTGTAAGCCCATGGCTTATGTGCAAAAATGAAATGGCACATGGGCCATGGGATGGGCAAAATGCTATTTTGTAAAGCCCAAGGGGCTATATATAAATGTGTAAGCCTATATAAGGCAACATGATGATGAATAAAAGTAACACTTTTTCATTCCCTCAAAAAACTAGGGCTTGTGCCTCTTTCTCCTTCTTCAAGGTTCTAAAAACCTTCTTCTTTCCTTTGAATTAAATCAAGAGTTTAACTCTTCCTTTCTCAAAAATAAATAGTTTTTCACCACAAAACCCACAAAGGGGAGCTCGGATCTCCAGTCAGATCTCGAAAAGGGGAGACTTTTAAATCTCACCCCCTTTTCTCCAAGATCCCACCGATCAAGAGCAGGAAGAAGAAGACCCATCTCCAAAAATCTAACTTTGGACAGATCCAAGGCTCAAAAGAAAAGCCAAAGATTCCTAGGAATTTAACTCCTTTCTAGATCTGTTGGAGTTTAACTCCATAAATTAAATTTCTGCTAGGAGTTTGACTCCAAAAATCCCCTTTGGGAGTTCAAATCCCCAACCTAGGGGCTAAGTCCCTTCCCGTGGACATGTGTGTGCCACGTGACCCCGGGCGCCAAGGCGTCGTTCGGTCACGTGTGCCCACGTGACCCCGGGGCGCCAAGGCGCCCATCGGTCACGTGTGCGCCACGTGACCCCGGGCACCAAGGCGCCCTTCAGTCACGTGTGCCCACGTGACCCCGGGCGCTGAGGCGCCCAATGGTCACGTGTGCCCACGTGACCCCGGGGCGCCTAGGCGCCCATCGGTCACGTGTGCCCACGTGACCCCGGGGCGCCTAGGCGCCCATCGGTCATGTGTGCCCACGTGACCCCGGGCGCTGAGGCGCCCATCGGTCACGTGTGCCCACGTGACCCCGGGCGCTGAGGCGCCCATCGGTCACGTGTGCGCCACGTGACCTCGGGCGCTGAGGCGTCCAATGGTCACGTGTGCGCTACGTGACCCCGGGCACCATGCGCCCACATGCTGCGCACGCGTCTTTAAGACGCTTTCCCCCCTTTTTTTATGCACTCCACACTAAATATGCCTCCCCCGTTAGAAAAAATTTCTAACGGGGTGCTGCCCCGCACCCCGCAAGGGGGCTGCTAGCCCCCTTGACCCCCAGCCCGCTATCCGGATAGCGGGATCCCCGTAAAAACTCTGCGGGGCCCCCAGTATATCCAAAACCCTTCCAAAACACAACACTGCACATTGAGTTCGCATGACCAGTTTAACCCGTCAATCAGAGGTTCCGTCGCTCCAAATGCGAGGGGTAATTAACGGCAGCTTAGTCCGCGGCTGCCGGAGATTCGGATCCCCACAATCAATAAACCCCAGCCTACCCTAGACAGGAAGAATCTGTAATGCGCCTGACAAGCGCGCGCGTATTCCCATCTCAATGGGGTGACGAAAAACACCCTACAACTGGTAGGTATTCCAGTAGTATCTTAGGGTGTTTTGGGCTACACTCCGACACGACTTGTACCGCTTTTGGGGGTCTGACTTTTACCAACCCCCTAGGCCTGCCATGCGATGCTCATAGACGAACGGACCGGACTGTACAGATATTGTCACTGACAGGCTCAGTAGGGTGTCAGGATGAGTTCGCTCATCGACGTCCCTTTTGGTCAATACTTGGTAGCCCGTTACGTACGGCTAATACCTCTGACGTGCTAGTGGTTAAATCCACAGCCAAAGTATTGACGAGTTTTTAGAGTCCCCCACAGACAGTTTCTCAAGTTTCGGGCGAAACGCTGTAGAGGCCGTATGGATATATGGCAAGGTTCGATCATATACGTGCGGTATTGCACGGATCATGATCGGACGGATAATACTAGCGGGCTTTGGTTTAAGCCGGATCCTAGTATTGTACAGTGTAGATTTTGTCTCATTGCATTTGTATTCGGTCGGAATACAAATGCGGGTATGTATATACAGTCGCGGGGTTTTCCTGTAATTTATTACCGGATCACTTTTTGAAGTTGTCAGTTTGCTTTCCGTTTCGGCCATTTTTCCTTTATTCCTTCTTTGGCTGAAAATTGGTGTGGAGGGGCTTATTTGCAAATGTGCAAATTAGCAAAGTGGAGGGTGTTTCTTGTAAGTGGTTGGTTCTTGATTGACTTTGACTTTCATTGGTTCATCATTACTTGGTTGTTGGTGATGGGAGTTGATATGGATTTGGTTGTGATCATTATTCCTCATGATAACCCTTTTCTCCTTCTTGCATTATTGCTCACTTTTTTCTCCTCTCTCGTTTTTGATGATGCTTGGCCGGCCACACAAGGGAGGGGGCTGTCCAAAAATTTGGTGTGGGGTTTTCATCTCTTTTGGCTTGCACAAAAACCCCTTAGCTAATCTCCAAAAGATATCTCCTTCTCCACTAAAAACATGGCAACTTCTTCAACCCCTTGAGACAAAGAGTTCCACACTATTCTACAGCAATCTTGGACACTTCGGCTTGCCAACTTCGTGTCCGAGTTGCCTCGGTCCAGAGGTGGGAGCCCGTAAAAAGACTCGGCGGTGTGGTGTCCTTTCCGATGAGGAGATGAAGACCGGAGATTCCGCGAGGAGATCGGGATGGAGGCCGAAGACCGAAGGACACGGATCGCTCGGTATAGCTTTCTATCCTTTCTTCATTTAGCTAGTAGTAGGTTAATGGTCCGATCCGGGTTTATAGTCCGCGGTAGAGCCGGTTTCTGTTTAAAGAAAAGTTTTTGTTTCCGCATTTTGGCCTCGTTCAGACGGCCGGGGCGTTGTCGTGCACTTACATTGGTATCAGAGCCACGCCATTAACCTAGTCTAGCTTACTCTGATGTGTTTACAAGTTCGATCGAACAGATTTTCTAAAAACCCCATTTTCAAGTCCAGTTTTCTGTCGAAATTTTTTATGCTCGAAAAATTAATTTGAGTGTTACAAAAATTCGTGCAGGCTATTCTAAGCATTCTGTAAATTTTTGGTTAGGTGATGCTACAGTACAACCGCGGAAACGCGGCCAAACCCCTGTTCTGGCCGCGGTTCCGCGGCTGAAAAAGGTCAACATCGTACCAAATTTCTACAGTGGCTTTCTGAGTTGAAATTGGGACTTTTGGTATATTCTTTTTGGGCCCAAATTTATTTTGAGTGCTACAGTTGTGCTTGGGGCCCACTTCGGGAAATTTAGTCGATCGAAAATTTTAAATATGTTAGTTCACAGTATTTATATTATATCTGCGACCGTGAATGTCACTTGATCGGTAAATCCTGTCTAACTGCTATAGTCCTTTTAGACGGATTTACGAACGCGACATTCACGTTGATGTTCTGTGTTGTGCTGTGATGTTGCGGATTTGTCGTGGTGGATAGCCTGGATGCAATGTTAGTACAGTTTGGTTGTTTATGTACATTTGATATTGCAGGGCGAGCGTCCGACATGTGGACTGCCGTTACTGCCTGTTTGTATATTATTCTTTTGGGGCACAACCGGGCTGGGGTCGATACACCCGTTGTATATTTTACTTTATGTACTAGGATTACCCCGTGGAGGGGTGCACGGGTAGCCGGGTTCTAGAGGGCAACGGATCCGTATCTCATGGCTTTGAGACGGAGGGGGCTTCACTCTAGAATTGACGGGCTATTCGCCGCACTCGTAGGGGGTATAGGTTGACCCAAGGAGGGGTGCTCAAGTTACCGGATTCCGTGAAGTGCTGGGTGGTCCATTCACGTTGCTGAAGGGGGCTGCCTCGCTTCAGGTTTTGGCGGGTAACTTGCCGCGCCCGTAAGGGTCTAGGATTTTGTCACGTCCCGCTTCCCAGAGTACGCTAAAATGGGCACATGACATAGCCAACCATGCTTCCTGTGGGTAGGAAGTATCCATCCACAGTCACATTACGGTTGTAGAGATATCAAGAACAAAATAAAACTATCTAAAACATGTCCATAATCCAAGATAACATGAGTCAAGAATAATAAAATGCGGAAGCGAAAGATCCAATACAACATAACTGGAATGTATGTCCCATAATGCGGGCTCACATCAGGAATGAAATGGAGGAAAAAAAAGCTAACTACTACTGACACTCACAGCTCAGCCTGTCGGCTGAAGTACTCCTGCTTGGACTGCGACAGCGGTACAGAATCTGGGCCATGCAAAACCCAGACGTCAGCGCGTTAAGTCATCAAGTAAAACATAATAAACAGGGTAACAGGAAATGCGAATATAAACATGAATAAAGCAAGGGTAACAACAATATAGATCAGAGCAATGCGGTGGGTAAACTAACTGTTTTATCAGGTTTTCTGTTCTAAAGTCTTTGAAACCAAATTGATGAATCATTGATGTAACTCAATAGTATCCCGTACATACCCGGGACCACGACCCCAGATTCTCGGGCTGAAACCGAGACATGCCGCTAGGCACCAAACAGGAATGTGTACAGATGAATGATGTCAGCACCATCATTCCAAGGCTGGTCTAGCCTCCAAGACTGATCAGAACAAGTAGCGAACTGTTGAGTTACAAGTCAGATTTCACCTTTGATTTCCCCATACCCCCAAGTTATACGTGCATGTCAAGTCAGGTATCCCGAAATCAAGAAACTAATGCCAACACAGGATCAGGTAAACAGGTTTGTCTGGATAGACAACAGGAACGGTCCATGAGGACTACATGTCAGGTTTGTTGGCATTAGACACAAGATCGGGCAACGGGTCAGGTCATGGTACATCAGGTCAAGTCAAGCAGTATACGGTACCATGTCGGGTAAAGCAATATGTATGTATCAAGTCAGGTCAAGATGTAAACAATATCATGGGTGTGCTCATACTCAGTCACATAATCAAGTATGGTTATCAACAGCATGATCTAATCAATGAATTAAGCAATAGGCAGATTCACTCAATTAGCAGTACAGTTATTAGTCGTGTCACAGAGATGATGTCAACATTATAAGAATGCAGTATGACAATTATAGCCGTTTAATCATGTTAACAAGTTTAAGACTTCATGGATGCAACGATATATATATGTATAGGTTCCAAGTTTGAAAGATAAAATGATATATAACAATATTGAACACGAAAAAGAAAAATGATCGTACCAAAGTTAAATTTATAGGTTTAGGGGTCATCAATGTGTATGTAAATATTGTTTAGCATGTAGCAAGGGGTACTTGCCTCGACGGGTCGCGAATCGGGAAAACAGAACGTTAAACGTCGGCGGGGAAAACTCGCGACGGGCGCACGGTTCACGGAATGAACCCAAACGACGAACAGTGAAGCCACACGGGTCGGGGTACCACGCTGGAACTTCGGGACACGTCGCCGGCACGGCCGGATTCCGGCGAACCCAAAAACAGCGAACGTCAAGAATTGCAACAAGAAAAGAAAAGAAAACAAAGAAGAAGGGAAGGAGGATGGAGAAGGGAATGCTCACGAGGATCTGTGGGACGGGTGGTGACGATCGACCGCGTCGACGGAGCTCCGGCGGTGGCCTACGACGACAGCGACCAAAACTGCAGATCAAGAAAACCTTAACAGAGAAGAAAAAGAAGAAAGGAAAATAGGAGGGGAAGCATCACTCACGGAGGGGTGTGCGCGAGGGCCAGGGGCACGGAGACGGGTCGTCGGCAGCAACCTCTGGCGACGCCGACGTGTGCAGGAGGCGCAGTTCCCTCGTGCAGGCGCTCGGGAAGGAGGGGAGAGGAGGAAGGAGGTGCAGTGGCTGCGACGAGGGCGAAGAGGCGAGAAGTCCGGTGGTGATGGTGTCGGCATTGGGATACGGCGGCGAGGGGTGCGCGGCTAGGGTTGCGACGAGGTTTGGGTTGCTGAAGGAAAGAAATGGAGGGGAAAAGTATATATATAGAGGAGAGAGAGAGATAGAGGGAGAGAGAAAGAGAGAGAGAGAGACGGGGAGAGAGAGAGAGGAGAAAGGTAGAGAGAGGAGGTGGGGCCCACGGGGATATGAAGGTTTTGATTGGCTGGGAAGGAAATTTTGGAGGATTTAAATGAAACGGAAAAAATATTAAGAGGTGATCAAAATATATTATAGGTTAGAAAAATATTTTCGACAGTTTAAAAGAAATGTTAGAAATTGGGATTTTGGCGCAAAATATAACATTTCCAAATTGCGTCCGGATCGGGTCCAAAAATTTGAAATTGAAATAAGAAAATTTTAGGCGGGATCCAAAATTTAAAATGAAGTGTTTTACAATCAAAAAGCATACCCCCAAAACGGACACACGTACGCACGCGTAGCCGTCCAAACTCGCCCGTTTCACTGAACGGGATGAGAACACGATGCACGGACGCTACAACGGGGTTAGGGGTGTCAAGCAGGCAATGACGAATATTTTTAATTTTATTTTAGATACCTTAAATTGTTATATGCAGAAATGAATTGACGGGGTAAAATTTCAATAAGTAACAATCAAGCAAGATAAATGAAATAAGTGTCACACTACGCTCAAACGGTAACTGAAATTAGTAGAACTTGACTCGAGTGTTACAAATTTCATTGCACAGGCTATCCACACGACCAGGGGAACGTAGGGTTTCAGTAGCGGCTCTATGAAACCCGGGGATCCCAGATATCTGTATTGTTCTGTGATACTTATTACATTTCTGTGATATTGCATTTTATCACGACTTGAGCGAATATTATATATTGATATATATACTAGTAGATGTTGTATATGTTTTATATCCGCGCTAGTCCAGTCCCCGCTCTGTCGTTAGTTAAGTAACCTAACGGGTGATGACGGGATCCAGCGGCGAATGCGGATGGCATATACGTACAACATTATTTTCGTTCTTTATTGGTGTGATCAATTGATGGGACTGCATTGATTCGGATCAATGCAAGCTAAACAAACTTATTCTGATGTTGTTGGAACATTTTTCAAAAAGCTGTTATTGCAAGGACGTTCTCTTTTGTTTTGCATAGTGGTATTCGGTTATGAATATCCAGCACCTCAGTCGACGAGGCAAGGGCCGAGATCCCTTCACCGGGAGTGACCCCTTGGACAGAAGTTTGCGTCAGGGCAATAACTTCACTATGGTCGATTACTTTTGCTTTGCATCGTGGTATTCAGTTGCAATATCCTGCACCTCATTCTACGGGGAAAGAGCCGAGATCCCTTCACCGGGAGTGACCTCTTTAGTAAAGGTTTTCGCTACTATATTTTTATAAAAGTTATCCAGTCCCATCAACGATATCAAGTTCACTACGTTAAAGGTTTTTCGCCAAAAACCATTCGTAGCCCTCCATCATTTCAGACGGGTAGCACGTAGTATTCATGCTATGTTTGTTGGCCAAAGTCAAGGTATAGTGTATGGTAACTATTTGTTACTTTTTTGCAGCATAGATAGATGCGTTGGTTTGGGACAGTCGTACTGCCTTGTTGGCCAAAGTCAAGAGTAGGTACGGGTGGGTTCAAATCAACCTAGAGAATGACGGGTAGAACTTGACATATGACTTATAATTTGTTGGCCAAAGTCAGGTCATAAGAGCATGGGGTAAAAATCACATCGGGAGTTTCTAAAGAAACTGAAACTTGCCAGATATGTGCATACCTTCTGGAGTGTGATAACGTGAGTGGACTCCATCACATTATCATGCGATGATAGTTGAATCCTGATTCCCACTGATGAGTTGGTTTACTCCTCGGGTGATCCCGACTAATTCTTCTTTCAGGTTTGGAGGAGAATTTGACGATGACATATATGTACAAGAATTTTTTTCATTCTCTCTTTTGCACGAGAACCGTGAAATTCTCAATAGTTTATGTTTTCTTTCAGTTTTCTAAATTACACTTACCACCTCCCCAATATATATATATATATATATATATATATATATATATAAAATTTGTATTAGGCCCCTATTTTACTTCCACCAAAAAGATCCCAGTAAATCTAGACTCTGCCCCTGAAATCCATGCAAATTTGTATTTAGCCCAGCCTCTGCATGTTGGGAAAATTCTCATTAGCCCGACACATGCTCGACTAATTCACCTATGAAATTCACATAATCTTTCAGTCAACTGCCCCCGAAATCCATGCAAATTTGTATTTCGCCCAGCCTCCTGCATGTTGGGAAAATTCTCATTAGCCCGACACATGCTCGACTAATTCACCTATGAAATTCACATAATCTTTCAGTCAAGTACTAAATATCTCGATTGCAAAACAATTAGTATCGAGATAAACTGCACTTTAATTGACAAGTAGAAGATAGGGGACAGAAAGAACACAGGCGGTATAAATTAATACCCATCATTCCATTTATGGAGAATGTGGAAAAACATACAAGGGCACTGCAATTGCTTTACACTCTTTCCCCTCAATAGTTCAACACCTACACTATTCTTTTCATAATTGCAAACTACTAATACAGAGTAAAACTGTTGGATACTATATTCGACTCACGACCCTTCAAATTTCGTGCTCATTCGATATCCGCCTCCGCTATATAGAACTGATAGGTGAAGCTTGTTTTGTCATCAGTCACTCGGTGCGCATGAGCTCAAACCACTGCATTAATAGAATAAGATCATCAGAGCAAGATAATTATGAAATGAAGCGAGCGTGAGTTCTGTGTTATTGTCGAAAGACAGCGTTGGAGCAAGATGATACCTGTCTTAATAGATCAGCAAGTGCACGGGGAAGCGCTTCCATGTTTTTCAATATAATATAATAAGGAAAGGGAAACGAATTTATATACAAGTTTTGAGAAACTTTTCCGCCTTCAAATGATATTTGCTGTAAACAAAATAAAAAAGCAATTTTGGAGTGAAAATACTATCAAAAGGGCATGCGGAACAATAGACGAAGCGAAGGTAAGAATAAGAAGAATATATGGGTTATTACCAGAGATTCCATGATAGGCTCTTTTGGGCTATCCAAGATTACATATGCAACCATTCTCCTTGAATTCAAAACACTCCTAATGTATGGCTTCAGTATCTCCTGGATCACATGTAACTGAGTTATACTCCAGATTCAAATATATCACATATAAAAGAAAATTTCTTAGCTGTATATTCAAGTACCTTGTCAGGGAATCTTCCATCACCAATGATCAAAATGAGTTGATGAAGGGGATTTTGACCGGATGGCGAGCGTGCTTTTCGTATAGCAGTGTCGAGCATGTTGTTCAGATTCCCCAGTAGTTCAACCATAGGTTCATCATTAAACTTATTTTCTTGCTTGAATGACAAACTAGATATCATCTGTTGCAAATTATTCAACCACTTTAATAAAGTAAAAATTCAAACGTTGAATGGAAAGAAAATAAAAATATTTCTGTAAGGCCCCCAAATATATATTTCCAACTTCCCAAATATCATGTACCTTAAGAAAACCAAAAATAAAAGGACCTTGACTAGTAAACAAAGCAAAAATACAAATGGTAGGCAATGAAGAACAGGAAATGAAGATTCGAGGGATTCATATCAAAACAGGATAAATTCAAGGGGCTTAACTAGTAAACAATGCAAAAATAAAAGAATGATAAGCAGAAGACTCAATCAACCACAAGACTCACCTTGACTCCAACTTCTGTTGTAAACGGCTGATCAAAGTCATGGAGTAACTTGATGTTACCTTGTGTACCAAAACTTGCAACAGCGAACTGGCCCACTTCCAACAGTGACATTGCTCGGCACACAGTTACAAGAGACTCGATGGCAGCACTCCCACAATGGCCTTCAGACAAACTCTTAGAGTCATCGATTGCAACCACCACCTGATAATCGCGTTTATTGGGTCTCGTCCTCCTCAACCAAATCTTGTCCTTTCTATATTGGCTTGCAATGTATGGAATAACCTAATAATAATGAAGCAAACAAGAAAATTAAAATAAATAAATAATAACCGAGGACTAATTTTTCTGACAATAACTGATAGAGAAGGATGGAAGAGCTTACCTTCTTCATGTTTATTCTCTTTCCAGTTTTGTAATCCCCTTGAAGCTTACTAGCTAGGGATGGCTCCATGACGACCCGTAGTTGCTCCACCAACTCTTGTGACAATTTTGCAGTGGGCAATTCATACCTTTTCCAATCAGCCATAGCCTTTCGCTTCACATCATCAGAAAAATCATTAACATCCGAAGCTTTTGATAATTCTGGCCTAGTAGTATACAAGGTATCATCAAGAGGCAGAACTTTCTCGTTCATGTAAGTACTATTAAATAAGCCATATCCCCTGGAAACTTCTCTGGAGTATTCGGCTGCATTTCTTCTTCCATTAATTCATCATCATTGTCCACTAATGTATCCATTGCACTCTCATTTCCTTTCTGCTTAGGAATCATAGGTTGGCTTGCCATAAGATGGTGACATTCAGGATTTTGCTCATGAGAGTCCATTCTGTCTGGTTCCTCTTTCTTTCTAATCTCACCCTCATCTTCTTTCTCGTTTTTACCTTCAACGTTATCATTAACTTGATCAGTTGTCGCAGAGGCAAGTGCTTGAATGGTGGCCTTTTCAACCTCGGATACGTATCTATACTCATTAGCACCATCATCGTCCATGTCGTCGGGTCCTTCATGTTGAGCTTCTTGGGGATCAACCGACACATTAACTCTTTCTGTCCATTTCTCCAGGGCGTCCCCTAAACTCCTCGATGGATCTGACCCGAATTTTGGAACATACGGTGAATCACACTCTGCAGCTTGAAGTTTTGGTTGACTGGAAGATAATTTAGAATTTTCACCTGAGTCAGGAACTGATAATTCCATTTTGGGGATTTCATCGAACAGTGAACTCCTTGGAGGAGCAAGATTGTTATTCATATCATTACTGTTGGACCATCGCATCTCTGGTTCCGAGATGAAATCTGAATCATGCGAGTAGCTTGCTGATTCCACGGCATCGGTGCCAGGGGCTGGATATTCAGTAGGTTCAATCTTATCTGGCATAATATTTTCTTTACTCGTGCCCAAGTCCATATCTGTATCCTCCCCAGCTTCTTTGGTCTCGGCAGTATCATCTACCCGAATAGTACTATCATCATCCATATTGTCAGTAGGACTGGACTGCTCGCCATCGTCTCCCTTTTCCTCATCAGACTCACTAGGACCAGAATCGTTTTCTTGCGTTTCATCTTGAGCTGCCTCCATAACATCATCCATATCTTTTTCCTGTTCACTCAACTGAATCCCAGTGGGATCTTCAAATGCCTCTTTCTTGTCAAGATTCATATCATTGGTATCATTCTCATTGTCGGAAATATTTTCTTTATTGTCCTCATCATGAACCTCGTCAGGCTCATTGTTCTCTGGTTCTCCCGTTTTATCCATTGAAGGGGCATCGTCCTCTTTAGCTCTAATCTCTTTATCACTTGATTTTGTCTCCTTGATAGATGACCCAGACTCATACTTCTCAACGGAATTCTCTGGTTTATTATCCTCGTCTTTGTCACAAAGCTTTTCATCAACTACCTCCTTGTCATCTCCAGTCTCTCCCATTTGGGACTCCAAATTAACTTCTTCGTCATCTTCATTGCCATTTTCTGAATCCTCACTCACGCTGAAAGTATCAGCGTCAAAATCCTCATCCATTTCTATACCCTTATCTTTGTTGCTTGGTAGTTTTTCAGAGTTATCCAACCCATTCCGCTGACAAAAATTTCAATGGACATAAAAAAAAAATGTTAGAACTTACAAAGCAAGAATCAATGAACCTAAGGAGATGTCCTAAACTACTAGAAAACTATAGACGACCTTATCAGATGTTTCAAGGAGTTCTTCTTCTTCTTCTTCTATTTGCTCGCTCACATCATTTATGCCTTCACCCACCCCCATACCTGTTCCAGATGCATCTTTTGATCCATCAAGAGCAGATTCTTTAGTTGGTTCTTCTGAATCACCAAATCCTTTAGAAAAAAGTAAGATAAAAGTGTGGGCAAGCATGTATGTCACTTCAGCCATCTGCACATTAAAAAAGTGTCAACTTCAGTAGATATTTGGTATATACTTAAACAGAGGACGAGGGGGAATTTAAAATTGATGGTGCTTACTGTTCTATGTGCATTCAGAAACTCCGAAAGGAGGTTTTCGCCAAAGGTCAATAGGATATCCAGTAATACATGGTGATGCTTCAGATGTATACCTATTTGAGAGCAAATTTCCGGTCTTGCAGTTGGAGCGCAATCTATCAGTTTGCTCTGGGGAACCAATATAATCATAAAAGGACCCAAACAACGGTAAGGGCTAATAAACACGGGACGAAGCAAATATATTTAGTTATAAAACGCAAGAGTAACAACATACCACTGAGAGAATGGTATTATTAAGTGCATCATTCATACGGTCAAGATGCAATTTTCCCATATATGATTCGAAAAGACCTTTCCATGAAGTTATATTCCAAGCAGATGATTCTCCGAGAATCGTGTGATTCTTCAAAACGAAGTCCAGCTTGCCGAGCACATCTACCGATAAGCTGTCTATTTGTTCAATAATGTCCCTAGATGACTGCTCGGAAAGATCTGATTGACGATTGGCTTTCAGTTCGGACTCAAAATCAGCCTGAATCATCTTCCCCTACAAAATTGTACAAGGATAAAAGAATCATCATTTTCTTTTCTACCTTACATGGAAGCCCAATAATGATATCCATTTATAAATTAAAAACTCCCAAAATAGTTCTAAGCAGTGTTGAAAGCAATAAGAAAATCCGATGCCAAAGTCTGGGCATACAGTCTATTTGTTCAATAAGAAAGACGAGCAGGTATTGCACATGCGCACTTAAACGTGCAGGGGGGAAGAAGGGGAAAAAGGGAGGCAGGGTGGGGGGTTGGAGGTTGGGAGGAGATAGAGAGAAACAAATAACTTGGTTAGCACTTGTATTCCAAATTCGTCTGCGAACGACACAAATAGAATTTGCATCAGCCCCATATTATAGAACACACATCCTCTAATAAGTTTGAAAAATAATATAGGAGCGTATTATTCTTTGCTCCCATGCAGGTAAGGTGAGTTGGACAATACACATCATCAAGGACAGAAGAATATAGGGACTCATTAAGAAGGTGAATAAATAAATAAATCTAAAGGCATCATAAGGGTATGCTAGTAAAGACATATGTTGAAATGATAAAAGCTCTAGATAGAGAGAAAAAAAACCCTTCTTGACAAGCTCTTCAAGGCGATTTAGCAAAGATTCCAGTACAGAATTCCTAGAATTTTGTTTCATTTCCTTGATATTGTGCTCAAAATTGTAAAGAACCTCAAAATTGATTTTTATCAACTGTTCCATCTGTTTTGAGACAATAAAGGGGTCGCATGCTGTCGATATCGTAACTGCTTGATCACTGCCAAGAAGATATTTATCCAATGATCCCTGCAATAGAAATTAGTCAGAAATGGTCTAGACTGCTTTCGTTTAGCAAGGTCAGTCAAATAATCAACCTTAGAGTGAAAAAAGCATGGGATGGCCTTATCCGTGAGCTTAGAGACCATGTTAGCTTCAATGCTTACTATATTACAATCAACCTCGTGACCACGTATGATTTTTTGAAGCAATATTTGCAAATCTTTTGACATTCCAAGCAAGTTATCAAACAGATTCTGCAAAAATTATGCCCATAACAATGTCAGAAGCATATCCTGGTTTCAATTTGTACATTGCATTTAAAACATCCCAATCCATCATACAAAGCCAAGAAAACTTACCTTTTGCTCCCACATGCATTTGAGAACGGCATGCTGCTTTAGCGTCATTGAAAATCCATCATCCGTAGCTACAACGAAAAGATATTTTTTAATATAAAAAAAATAGCATGTGTATATGGACGGAGTTTGATTGGAAGAACCTCATGTATCTGTATGGTTACCTATTGCGCTCAAATTATTAAACTGTTTCCTTAGTTTTTGCAGCTGCTCAGATACGCCATAAGCAGCAGACCTCTGCTCCTGCTGTAAGATAATTAGATGATATATAAAAGATACCGCCCGTTTAACCTGGATAGAGCACACATGTATTCACATCATTACTGTCCGATAAACTTGCAGTATTATCTCATTGCATAACTACAAAAGTGACTTTCACCTGGTCCAGAGTAAGATCTTTGTGGAAACTGAGGCGATCTGGCCGCAGTTGGAGCATCATTCTCAAGTTTTTGAAGTAGAATTTGTTTGCAGACGCCCATGCCAAAGTACAGTTGTCTGGGAGATGGATATTGGGATCTTTTGAAGATGTGAAAGGCTCAGATTGAAGCAAATGGACCATATCATATGATGGCTGAAGAAATGGCCAGCCTGCTTCGAGTTTTGACTACACAATAATAAAATAATGAAGGCATTTGAATTAGTTAATTGTAGCAGCTAGAATACTGTAAAACAAGAATTAACAAAATCCGCTGTTTGCTGAAGTGAATATGATGAAAACCATGTTATATAGAGTATGGACATTCAAGGGCCAACTAGAATGTAAATCCAGCATGCCAGCGAAACAGGATGCATTCACACTCAATTGGCTCCCAAATTCTTTCAGAGACAGCAGGATAGAGCACACTCAACACAGAGTGGCTCTCGAAGATGGATATATATATATACTTTATATTACCTGGATTTTCTATGTTCTAACCGTGTATATTTCTCTAAAGATTCCACCCCTACAGTTGTAAACGAAAAGAAAGAACAGGTACCTTGAAAACCTCAGAATTATGTTTACGTAATCCAGACCCTTCCAAAGTTTCCAATAAATCATGCAAAGCTCTCTCTTTGATATTTTTGGTTCCATGTTTCCAAAAATCAGTAAATCCAGCTGCATGTCTGCATATATTATCAAGTGAAATCCAACCTTCTTTCCATGCAGTCACGACATCTTCTAGTGTAGATTCTGAAGATAGAAAATGCCTGACCATCTGCGTAATTTCTGAAACACAAGAGAAAGCAACTCGAGTTAGGATATACAGGTCAAGAGCTTCCGGTAAAAGGTACTGTAAAATCATCGGTGCAATAAGGCAAACGAAAATTTTAAAAGAAAACGTGCTCGACCATTACTTTGTGGGAGCCCAACATTATAATTACTTCCAAGAAAGATGGACTGTATCGTTGAATAAGCTTTCTTTTCCCACTCCTTACACCACAGGAACCTAGAACAATTTACACAAACCATCAGACCTATAGAATGGAAATAAAAAGTTTGCCCAACTTTGATGTATTGAAAAGTACCTGTCAGTGTTTCTGAGTTGCACAAGATCCAATGGAGATTCCACCATATCTATATTATTTTCGTCATGGATCTTCTGCTCAAGCAAAGGAGGAGACTTTTCTCTCCTTTGTGCCGCATCTTGATTAATAATAACCTCAACATCTTGTTTCAAAACATCCTACCAAAGAAATATTTACAATCAGCAAATCCAGCACTCTATATTATAGACACCAACTGACCGCAACACAATATTAACGCAAACTTTGGAAATGATGATGAAATTCCAGTTCCTTAAAAAGCTTAGAAGTTTGGTCCACATGCATTAAAATTGCAACGACGATATCAACTAAGCTAAACCTTAAGGTTGCAACTGTCTATACCTTTATCTGCTTCAACATAGTTAATCAATGTAACTTGAATTAAACAAAGATTAACGTACAACCGCAAGAATAAGGTTATTACCCGCGAACATTATTTAGTGGTAAAAGAGGTCTTATTTTTAACATTCCTAGAAAGCAACTAAAAACTAAAAACTCGAGCACGCTAAAAGGTAGAAACCAAAAAAATACCTTTGCCAAGCTGTCTAAGATTTGAACTTAAATTTTGAATTTGACGACAAATTTATTTGAAGACAAAAAATAGGATTCAGTGATAAATGATTACATTGAATTTTTCGACAAGCTTCCAGATCTTCCGTCTTGCCCTACGAAATGTTTCTATTGAAATTCTTTCAATTCTTTCTCCGAGATCTTTCGTCCTGTCCCAGTTAAAAACCTTGAGGCATTCTTCCAATTCTTTCTCCAAAGTATTTCTATGAGATCTAACATGCTCCAAAACTCTGAGAAAAAAGGACTTAGAGTCATGAAAAATAGAGTTCAATGGTATCAGCAAAAGAAAGCTAATAGAATTAGTTCTATATAGCACTTACACAGGCAAGAACTGGATGTAAAGAATGTTCAGATTTTCCCTCATATGCGGACTGTATTCAATTTAAACATTAGTATATGATCGTATGCAAATAAAAAGTGGCAAAGAAACGATATGCATGCTACAGTATCACTGCAATTTCCTTTAGATTTTGAGGGTCTATGTGAAAAAGAGATGAATGGAAAATACATTATTTTTCCCTATCTTCTCGACTTTTTTCCTCGCAAAGAGACTTTGGAAGATACCCACTGGTCATTTAGGATTGGAACAAGGCCCCCTGCCAAAGTTAGCAACCACATCTAGGCTCTTTTAAGGGGGCATTAAATTATTGTCTTGTTAAATAACTTTGTCAAGTTTTTTATTGAGATGGCCGACCCAGTTTTAATGGAAAGGCTTAGATGATGACAATGGTAATGACAACCAAGGTTATGGAATGCGGTATGCGCCACCGTGTTGTTGACCGGTACATACCTCATATATTGCTTATGTGCTGCCCATGCGGTGTGATTTTATTGGAAGGGAGATGGAGGGGAGAATAAAAGGAAGGTATATAGATAGAAGTTGATGTGATGAAAAGAAAAACGTTAAGCTTTAATATGCTAATGAAAATTGAGATACATTCATAAAACATGCATTTATTCGAATAGGCAAGGAAAAAGAAAGAGTTACAAAAATTAAAGATTAATTGGTTACATAGTAGCTCCAATATAGTACTTGATCAATATAGGCATAGTTTCAAACTTGATCAAAACAATCCTCAATAGATGTTTTTTGTTTTGAAAATGATTTTCATCTGCATAATGAACCATGCGGCTCACTTATATGTGTCATGATTGTGCAGACAACATAGGCAGGCACATATGTGTTGCAAAAAATGCATTTTATAAGAGTAATGATACAGTGCTGCAAATATAACTGCGATGAAACAAAAATGAAAAGAAATCAGATAGACACCAATAAAGAAAATGTACATATTATGAGTAGAAATGGTATGTTGTCAAAAAGAAATGTTTCACAGAACTGCTGCATGGATTGCTTATATTATCTTGAATAAGCTAGCAAACAAATTCCATGATTAAGCTGGCCATGGAAAGCAAGGAGAAGCTGAAGGCGTGTAATGAACTCTCCAGCATTAGAAGTCCGGATAAACTCTTGCAAACTGCAGTCCACGTACAATTACAAACTTTACTGTACCATATGTACACAAATTTGTTAAATTATAACCCCAAAAAGACTAAACATACCTTTTTTCTGTGAACATGTCATCTATTTTCCCACCACCAGATAGGTTGCGATGAAGAACAGCACGCAAGGGAAACCAAAGCTGCAAGACACCATGCAGATGCAAGAATGACATCCACTACATGTTATTTAAAGAAGTCAAATTATAAATTAAGTTTCAACTGACCTTTCGAGCATTTGTGGCATACTGTTCATGAACCGCGTCAAGCAAGGCAGGCCAACATTCTAGCTCAAGCTTTTGCCATAAAGACACAATAGTGCAAATTGGGTGGAGCTGATCTGTAGATGAATAGATTATGATATATGAAATAATAAGAGCTGAACGGAAAGGAAAATGCACAGAAATTTAATTAATTTGTTCTTTTACCATTAAGGGAGAACCTAGAGAAGTTCTCCTGCAATGTCAGTGCTCTACGAACCAAAAGTTGCAATCCGAGCAGTGCCTATGAAATTTACACAGAAATACGGCAATGCAGAAAGGTAATAGCTCGATAATCTTAAATAATAATTATGAAACTCACGATAAATTGCATACCTTTGACACAGGGGTGCTTAATGGAATTTTTAGAAGAGTGCTGGTAATGTCAGCAATCTTTTGAAGGCCAGGATGGTCTGGCCATTCCTCCAAAAGAGATTTGACCTTCTCTTCAATAGCACCCAGTGGCTTAACCATTTCCGAAAGATGGAACACATTTGGATCCTTTCATATAACGTGAATAAAAATTTTGCTATATGAAAGGATGATTTAGAAATGAATAGGCCTATTTCCACAAAAATACCAGGCAGTTTCAATCTTCAGGAACAAACTACCAAAACCTATGAAACAATACCATGACTAATGGTCAGCATCAACCTTAACAGTGTTCGTTGTGTAAATTAAAAGACTAATTTTATCCATTTATAAACACAGTTAAATGGATTGAATAGTTATTAATTATATTAATAATAATTTTCGAATAACTGTTAATTTAACATAAATAAATATGGATTATTTTTAAAAAAATTTATAACACAATTAAGGTGGCGGGTGGAGGTGGTCGTAAGGGGCAGGGCGGATATGGGGTGAGGTGGTGTTGAGGCTCGGGGGGCATGGAGGCGGATTTTGGGTTGGGGAGGAGTTGAAGAGGGGGGAGGCTGTTTTGGTGGGGAGAGTATTGGTTTGTTGCTTTGTTAGCAAAGGAGGGTGGCAACCAGAGATGAGAGCGCACGTGCACTGGCGGCAGGTGGCGAAGGGAGGAGATGTAGGGAATTACATAAGAGAAAGGTGGAGGCTGAAGAAGAGGGGTACTTTGGGGTATTTCTATATTTTAGGTGACGCACGAACTTTAATGACGTGTAACCGTTAATGCTGAAATCGCACCATCAGCCAAGGTAGTTTGTGGAATTACAAAGTAGTCATGGGACTTTCTTGTTTTTATTTTTGAGATTCCAACTTTTTTTGGCAATTTGTTAATAAACGCTAAAACTATTCGGTACTGCTTTTTTATATAAATAATCCTATAATTATTTATCTATGTTCAGTTTATTTTGGTAATCCTTTTCCCAATGAAATAAACAGTCTCAAGGCTGACCTTGTAGATATTGTAGGCACGGGATATTTCAGAGGCAGAACCCACAGTTTGTCCAGACTCCAAGCAAATGCGAAGTAAGTGCTCGGGCATAAGGTTATCGTCCAGGGTGCATGATGATAGTGCCTGTAGACCTGGAAATCAAGGAATGGATTTAACTTCTATAGCAAGACCATTTACACAATGAATATGTAAACAATAACCATTTAGGGAAAAATCACCATTCATTATTTTGGCCCCCAATCTGTACGAGTTCATGAAGGAACTCAATCTATCCTCGCTACTAATTTCGAACTTGCCGGGCTGAAAAAGACCATACACAAATCTGTCAGATTAGGTAAATCAACAGAAAGTCAATAGCCTATGCAAATTGGAGTTCGATTCATCAACTCAATATGTTTGTAATAAAACGGTGATCAAAAAGAGGCAACAAGAACAATATAGATCAACACATAGGCTGATAAACGAAAAGTGGTTTATTAAACATGTTTTCTTATTATAAGCAAGAATAGCATTTAAGTAACAGAAACAACAAAGACCAAGCTTTAGGCAGAGATATACAAAGCAGAAAATTTGCAAATAACCATGAGTGGCATAAGCTGAAAACATAAACGCTATAATTCAAACCATATGCTGAGATACAAAAATACAGGCCTGCTAATATAGAAAATAGGTTGCACAGTCAGAATGAATACTTTTACTATATGTAATACAGAAAAGGAATATCAAAAAATTTTGCTGAGGAAAAATCAACTTACATGTTCCAAAAGATAATTTGACCCAAATAACCGATCGTGGACAAGTACCAAACTCTTTAAGATGGCCTCTGGAATCAAGCCCCATTCTTCCTTCACATTTTCATCTTCATGAGCAGGTGACCTCTGAAAAATCACTAAACAAGTAAGGACGTCATAGAATGACAAAAAAACAGGTCTAATAAAAAAATTTGAAAATGCAGATGATACCGTCTCAGTAAATTCTTGTTCAATCTGCAGTTCGCAGTTCTTCAGATTCAGATGTCAAATCCCCATCAGAACCTGATATCAAGAGTGAAGAAAATTGTCCGTCCACAATGCCTTCTATTATGATTGAACGAAGTCTAAATTTGTAAAACTGAGCATATTCGTCTTCTTTAATTTTGCCTTGTGATATCATTTCCATCCAAAGAGTTATAAAGTGATCAAATATCTCATTCAAGAGCTAGCAAGAAAAAGCAAAACAATATCATATTAGATCTAGCAATTGAGAGTTGTGAAATATGATCCTCTTAGTATAACTGTAAAGTCATACCAGGAATAACCCTTTATCCATAAGAAGAGCAGTGTAGGCATGATCTGCTGCTCCAACGAGGATACTGTGACGAACTATAGCTTCAAGCTGGAAAAAGTGAGACCCAAGACAAGAACTTCAGAAGATAAATACTATATATGTTACATGGTTCATTTCAACCGAAGGAGGAGCAATAACAGAAACAACAATTATATGACCAGAAATACCAGTGTACTAACCGCTTTGTCAGAGCTGACCACACTAGAGAGAGTAGCCAACTTTTTCAAAAAGTTGACGTCAATACCCTGTTTTTCCAGTTTGTCTGTCCCCGATTATAAGTTCTTGTTGACACTAGTAGGCATCATCATACGGTCAAGTGTAAAACCAGGATGCAACTCTCGAGGAAACCTCATAAGGGAATTGATTGTAACCTGCATCAGAAAACCGTTCAGTCCCAGCTGTAGACTAATAAAGACGCCGAAAACTTTGCAAGAACTCAATAAGAAAATAAAATATCACATGTGTGCGTGCATGTGCACGTCTATTTATGTACATGTACATAGTTATGTATGTATATATGTATGTGCGGATGTGTATGGTCTCTCTCTCTCTCTCTCTCTCTCTCTCTCTCTCTCTCTCTCTATATATATATATATATATATATATATATGGAGGAAAGAGGCCATAGGAGAGGATTTCCTCCTATGGCGTGGAAAAAATACAACTTCCATTTTTTCCGACGATCGGCATCCATCATCATCATCGTTATCATCTAAGATGTGCATACACCAAATTTCATGTGATTCCACCATTTTTTCACCGTTGAATTAGCAATGTAAAAAGTTTTATTGTCGGTAAACCATTAATTTTGCACCAACTAAATCAACGGTGAAAAAATGGTATAATCGCATGAAATGGTGTATCCACATCTTAGATGATAAAGATGGAGGTGGTGTATGCCGATCGTCAAAAAAAATCATAGAAGGTGCATTTTTCCGACGATTGGCACCCATCATCTTCATCGTTATCATCTAAGATGTGGGTTTTCATGCGATTCAACAACTTTTTCAACATTGATTTAGTGAGTTCAAAATTAACGGTTTACCGACTACATAACTTTTGACATTGCTAAACTAACAGTGAAAAAGTTGTAGAATCACATGAAATTTGGTGTACCCAAGTTTGAACTAGAATCTCAAAACTACCAATACATTTTAAACTATCAAAAAACTACAATGAGTTGACGGCCAACTTTACTGCTCATATCAAATCACCATTTTGCCCTTTTCATAATATAATTAATTAATTATAAATTATATTTTTAGTTATTTAATAATCGTTAAATATTAATTAAATCATGAAAAAGAAAATTATTTTCCTTTAGGGGGAACCGGAGGAGGAGCCAGAGAGAGGGCCGACGCTGATGATGAACATAAGATGAGGAGGATGAAGATGATGGAAGGTGATGATGAAGATGAAGATGAAGATTGGAATCGGTGGTGGTGGTGGTTGAGGGATGAGGATGGTTTCGGAGGTGGGAGGTGATGATGATGATGAGATGGATATGAAGATGATGAAGAAGAAGATGGTGGGAATCGGTGGTGGTGGTTGCGACGGAGGAGAGAGGAGGGTGGCGGAGTTGGGTGAGGGATTTAGGGGTCTTGAAGAGGAATAAGAAAATTAATAACTGGAAGATGCTGCTACTTTGTGGTTATGGCGGCGGTAGAGGGACGAGGGTGGCAGAGATGGGAGGGGGATTTGGGGGTTTTGAAGAGGAGGAATAAGATGAAGATGATGCTGATGGTGGTAATTGAGGATGATGATGATGGGAGGTGATGATGATTAAGATAAGATGAAGATGAAGATGATGGTGGGAGTCGGTGGTGGTTGCAACGGCGGAGGATACAGAGATGGGAGGGGGGTGATGATGTGATGACGATGGTGACGGGAGGTGATGATGTGATGAGATGGATAAGAAGATGAAGAAGAAGAAGAAGATGGTAGTGGGAGTCGGTGGTGGTAGTGATTGCGACGGCGGCGGAGGTCGGTGGGTGGCAGAGGTGAGGGATTTGGGGGTCTTGAAGAGGAAGAATAAGAGTAAGATGCTGCTACTAATGGTGGTGGTTGTGGCGGCGGCCGAGGGACAAGGGTGGCAGAGGTGGGAGGGGGATTTGGGGTTTTTCAAGAGAAAGATGATGTTGATGGCGGTGGTGGTTGTGGTGATGATGATGCAGAGGGAAGAGGGGGTCGGGGATGGTGGCACCGGCGCCGGAGCCATTGTCGACGATGATGGCCAGGGAGAAAGAAAGAAAGTGGGTTTTATTTACTTATTTTATATTTTTGAAATTAGGTTAGGGTTGAGAGGGGTATTTTGGGGATTTTATAACTTTTATGATGTCGTGGCGCGGCGCTGACGGTGCTGACGTGGCACCATGGGGTCCGGTAGTTTTTTTTTTTTATCATTTTAAAGGTAATAGGAGTTTTGTAGTTCTATCCCAAACCTGTTAGGAGTTTTCAGAAAATAATCCATATAATAATGAAGAAAAGTGGTTAGAGCAGGAGTTGTGATTCTGGCCCGAACATGTTGGGAGTTTTCAGTAAATAATCCATAGAATAATGAAGAAAATCGGCAATAATAAGGAATTTTCTTATATAGTGTCGGAAAAAATACACCCTCCACGATTTATTTCGACATTCGGTAATTTATCGTCATGTTTATCATATAAGATGTGATCACACCAAGTTTCATGTAATTCTGCCACTTTTCTACCGTTGAATTAGCAATGCGAAAAATTCTATTGTCGATAAACCATCTATGGCACCTTTCCTATATTATATATATGTGTGTGTGAGAGAGAGATGCAGAGTATACGGTGCTATTGTAGGATTTTACTAACACGGCAACACACCATTCACTGATCTATGTCTTCTCGCAATTTTTCATTCCAAAGTAATTAACGTTCCTGGTTAGAAAATACACATGAAAATGGATGGTGTATTCCCACATGTCCTGCTAATGTATAAATTCTTACATTGCTTTGTAACCCTCGCTCTCACATACGTATGTGCATACATACATCTATGTGTGTGTGACTATATATGTATACGAATATAGGGGTGCGCGCGCGCGTATGTATGTATGTATGTGCATGTGTGTGTACATAGTATACGGTGCCTCTCTCTCTCTCTCTCTCTCTCTCTCTCTATATATATATATATATATGATGCAGAGTACACAGTACTACTGTAGGAATTTCCTAACATTGAAACACATCATTCATTGATTTATGTTTTTTCACCTTTTTCATTCCAAAGTAATTAATGTTGCTAGCGTGCTAGTTAGAAAATACACATGAAAATGGATCAATGAATGGTGTATTGGCGCATTTCCTGCCAATGTATAAATTCCTACAGTGATTTATACCCCCCTCCCTCACATGTATGGATGTATGCATATACATACATCTATATGTGTGATTATATACATATACATATATAGGTCGGTATGCTTACGTATGTATATATGCATGTGTGTATGGTATACAGTCTCTCTGTCTCTCTCTCAGACACACATCCATCCAGTGGTACATACATTCTTTTCATGATTTAGCAATGCACGTAAATCACACATTATCAATCTAAATTAAAGATGATTTCATTTAAGCAAATTAAATATGGAGGAACATCAATAACATACCAAAATCCTTTTACTATTATCTTCATCGACCTTCATTAAATGCTCTTTCTCTAGCAAAGCAGATTCGCCCAACGATAGACCTAATTTCATCTCATAAACGGCAACTTGAACTGGCTGAATCAAATCTTCATATTCATCATACTCAGTTGATAGTCTCTGTATAAATGACGTCGAGGTGGCCTAGATTTTAATAAATTAGATACCAAGAAATATACAGAGTACATACCTTAATAAGATTTCTCAACACCAAACTCAAGAAGATATACATTCGTTGTCATACTTTCATACCTGCCAGCTTATCAACAACAAACTGCCTGATACTACAACGCTCGGGTCAAACGCCGTTCCTTCAAGACCGGGGATCTGGTCCTACGGCGGAACGAGTTCATCGATCAAGGCAGGCTACACAAGTTCTTCCCAAAGTGGGACGGTCCTTTCCTCGTCTCTGAGGTACTCCCCAGCAGAGCCTATCGTTTACAAGACGCGGACGGGCGCAAATTCCAGCAGCCTTACAATGCCAAGAAGCTCAAGCTGTACCAATGAGATCAAGGCCAACGTGTGTACCTTCCCTTTCGCAAAGACAATGTAAATGTTTTCTAAAAATCCTTTCCATTTAAATAAAGAGAACGTTAGAACATTGCAAAAATGATTCCTGTCTTTGTGATCAAAGCCCTCTCCCAGAGACAGTCGAGCCGTATCCTTGCTCGGCTATTCCTGGCTGGTAGCTTCCCTACTCGCAACTCCAAGGATCAAAGCCCTCGCCAAGAGGCAACCGCGCGGCTTCACTGCCCGGTTATCCTTAGTAGGTTTCTTACAGCCCCTCCCGCGCTAAGGATCAAAGCCCTCCTTAGAGGCAGCCGAGTGGCTACCCTGTTCAGCTATCCCTGGCCGGTAGCTTCCCTACTGTCACCCCCCGCTTCCCAAAATACGGGATACGAGGGATTGACAAGGCCAGCCATGCTCCTACGGTCAAGACAAAGTCCTGCCGTAGTCACACTTCGGCTTCTAGTTTTTCATGGTAAGCAGTAAATGATGCGCAGGTAATGAGAAATGCAGTAACTGAATGAAACAATGTAAAGAACTGACTTAATGGGAAACCAAGGATATAACTCTGGATAGCAAATCGAGGTGTCTGTGATACACGTCTAGTCCTGGTCCAGGCTAAATCTTCTCCTCACACTGAGCATGCATACTCAGGTCGTCAGAGCGATACAATAGCAATACAATATATATAAAATCATGTGACAATTCTAACAGGGATAATAGATATGTATTGTTGGGGTAAAAATTTACACCCCCGTTGACCGAGTCAAAGTCAAGGTCAACGCCAAGCCAGGTGGGCCCAAGCCCAGGTCAAGCGGGCCCAGGCCCAAGTCGAGCCCGCGGCCAGCCTCCTCCATGCTAAAATATAGATCATGTAATAAATAATTTTTATGTAATTTTTTATACATGAATGTATGCAAAATGGGCATAAAGTCAATATTTTGTAAGCCCATAGCTTATGTGCAAAAATGAAATGGCACATGAGCCATGGGATGGCTAAAATGCCATTTTTGTGAAGCCCAAGGGGCTATATGCAAATATGTAAGCCTATAAAAGGCAACATGATGAATAAAAAAAAAGGATATACCTTTCATTCTCTCTCAAAAAAAAGTTTTCCAGATCTGAGATCTTTCTTTCTTCTTCAAGGTTCCAAAACCTTCTTCTTTCTCTTGAATTAAATCAAGAGTTTTACTCTTCTTTATATAAAACAAATTAGTTTTTCACCACAAAACCCACAAAGGGAAACTTGGATCTATCATTAAATCTCAAAAAGAAGAGATTTTTAGATCTCATATCTCTTGAGCCAGCCAACAGAGGAGGAAGAAGAAGAACCCATTTCCCCAACCAAAACATTCTTTTTTTTCCAGGAGTTTAACTCCACTAATTTCTCTTTCGAGAGTTTTTGGGGCTAAAAGCCCTCTTTTTCTCTCCAGCGCACTGCGTCCGAGCGCAAAGCGCCCACGTGCCGACACGTGGCGCGCGCGCTTGCGCTCCAGCGTGCAGCACTCGTGCGCAAAGCGCCCACGTACCGACACGTGGCGCGCGCGCTTGCGCTCCAGTGCGCTTGCGCCGCAAAGCGCCCACATGCCGACACGTGGCGCGCGCTTGCGCACCAGCGCGCAGTGCTCATGCGCAAAGCGCCCACGTGCCGACACGTGGCGCGCGCGCTTGCGCACCAGCGCGCAGCGCTCATGCGTAAAGCGCCCACGTGCCGACACGTGGCGCGCGCGCTTGCGCTCCTGCGCGCAGCGCTCATGCGCAAAGCGCCCACGTGCCGACACGTGGCGCGCTTGCACCTGAGCGCACAGCGCCCAAGGTGCTGCCCCACGCATCCTTTGGATGCCTTTTTCCCCTTTTTTTTTATTATTTATATATATAACATATGCATACACATGTATAAACATGACACACGTACACTGCACATTGAGTTCGCATGACCATTTTAACCCGTCAATCGGAGGTTCCCTCGCCCCAAAGGCGGGGGGTAATTAACGACAGCTTAGTTCGCGGCTGCCGGAGATTCGGATCCCCACAATCATTAAACCCCGGCCTACCTTAGGCAGGGGGAATCTATAGTACGCCTGACAAGCGCGCGCGTATTCCCATCTCAATGGGGTGACGAAAAACACCCTACAGGTTCTGGCATGCCCGGTGGGACCAATCTCTCCTCCCATATTTCGGGTTAAGCGTTCATGCGAACTCAATCAATATACATACCTGTATTTATACTAAAAATAATGCTTTTTCATGCAGATTTTCAATCAATCACCTTCCGACGATGTCTTCGATGATGAACTCAGCTCCCGTCTCCTACACGATGAGGATAGACTCTAGGACGGTCCTTCCGGCCAGTCTCGGGCGACAATGGGAGGAGTCGCTGCTACCATTCGGCTCTATTATGTTCATGCCAGTTGGCGCCATCCCAGCTCCTCAAGCCCCGGTGGCAGACAAACCGGTCTCGAAAGGCAGGAGACCAAATGTGATGATCTCAAGAGCGCCCCAACCCAAACGCAAGTCGGTATCTGAACGACTTTCCTTGGCCCCAGCTGGGGGCAAGGCCATCAACACCAACAAAGCTACAACGCGTCCCGAGCAAGCTCCAGCGGCGCCCCTGACAAATGCTCGATCGGGTGTCTTCTCTAAGCTCCCCACTGATCAACTCACAATGGCTTTCCGGGTAGCGGATGCCCGCCAAGCCTTCAAAATCGAGAAGCTGAGGGAGAAAAGGCTCAGATATAGAGCCAACAAAAGGGCTAGGGCTCCTGCCAGGCCGAACCTCATGAGGTTCGAAGAACAGGGTTACCCCGCCGAAGATAAGGAAATGGCTGGGTATGTGGTCCACACTGTCTACACGGTGGGCACGCACAGCAAGAGCAAGGACGGGGCTACCACATCTCAAACCCAATCTGGCTTGAATGTGGTGGCCGCTTCCCAAGAACAGCCACCTCTGCCGGGTGATGAAAACCTTCTTGATGAGGACGATAGGCGGAAAGACCCTTCGGTCCATGAGGAGTCGGGCTCGAAAAGCGAAGAAGAGCCGACTTTCCGCCCCAGGACCGTGGAGCAAGAGCTGCTTCAAGAGCTCCGAAAGCAGCTCAGAAACAAAGACAAGGAGATGGACAAACTCTACTCCAAAATCGATGACTTGACGAATGTCGTGATGCAGCTCACGGCCCGACTTGTCTCTCAGCCGCCCAATCAAGCGGAGGGCTCTGCTCGTGAACCGGGAAATGGTGTCGCAAAGCAGCCGACGCCTATTCCCTCAAATCCAAAAGTGGGCGAACTACATGAAAACCAGTCGCATCCTATCTCGGGAAATGTCTTGGCTACCGATGACAGTAGCCCGCTAACTCAAGATCAAATCATGGATTTGGTTGCCAGCAAAGTCAAAACATTGGTGGCCGAAGCCGAAGCGCAAAAAGATATCAGCAGTAGTGGGAGACCATATCCTGCTCAGTATGATCTGGTAGAATTTCCTAGTGGCTATGTCATCCCCAAATTTGGAAGATTCGATGGGACGGGAAATGCGAACCAACACATCGCCCACTTCAAAGCCTCATGCGGGAATACTGGGGGCAATGGTGCGCTTCTCCTCCGCCAGTTCGTTAATAGCTTGACCGATGTTGCTTTCGACTGGTACGCGAGCATACTGGATGGCTCCGTCACAACTTTTGTCCAAATGGAGTCTCTGTTTCGGCAGAGGTTCATGAGCGTCAGCGATAAGATCACCATTGCCGAGCTCGTAAGGACCAAGCCCAAGAACAACGAAAGCAGCACGGATTTTATAACCCGATGGCGCAATCTCTCCGTCAAATGCGAACCGCCGATAGAGCAGGACCAATCTGTCAGTCTCCTCGTCGGAAATCTCAACAATTGGATGGCCCCGTTTTTATGCACCGCGGGTCTCAAAACATTCCAAGAGCTGACCAGGAAAGTCCAGATGCTGGAGCGCTCAAAACAGGAGTCCTCCTCGGATTCTCAAAATAACAATAGGTCCTGGAGAAACCGGAAGGACGATAATCGCAAAGGCGGAAACTCTGATGATTCTGAATCTTTCAACACTTCGGCTAACCGAAATAAGCAAGGGACGAGCGGACCTAGCGCCAACCAGCCTCGAAAGCCAATGTTCGGAGAGGGAGGAGAATCTCCACTGAAAGAGAAGCTGGATAAGGTCTATTCCTTCAGAAGGGACAAAATCCGTAAAATATTCAAAGACGCCCTGAAGAACGGTCTACAACTGCCAGAGTCAAAAAGACCGCAGGAAGCGAATAGGACCGACGACCCCAAATACTGCCCCTATCACAGAGTGATAGGTCATGCCATTGAGGACTGCTTCGTCTTCAAAGATTGGGTCGAAAAGCAATACAAGGCAGGAGAGATAGAACTGTCCAAAGGCGTGTTAACAAACAGTCAAGTTGCAACCGCCAATTTCATACAAACGGAGACCGAAGTTCTTCGTGAAACCGATTCTCTCAGACATCTGCCTTTCTCTGAAAACAATCGACCACCACGTCATTAAACTGGGAACAGTCGACCTCTAAGTCGTTAAACTGGGAATGTAAAAAAAAATGTAAATAAAAAATGTGTAAATAAAAGAAAAAATAAAGAAAAGCCGAAATGATGGGGCAACTCGCAATAAAAATCAGCAAGTAAAAATGAAAATGAAAATAAAGCCGAAATGATGGGGCAACCGCGAATAAATAGCCGAAATGATAGGGCAATCGCGACCTTCGCGATAAGAAAAGCTGAAATGATAGAGCAATCGCGGTAAAACAAAAATGAAAAAAAAACAAACAAAACAATGACGAATGATGAGTCGCTCCTGGTACCATATTCCAGTGCAGCGATGCAGACGCCAACCAAATTCTAAATCCCATGCCCCAACGGCGAATGATGAGTCGCTCCTGGTACCATATTCCAGTGTAGCGATGCAGACGCCAACCAAATTCCAAATCCCATACCCCAATGGCGAATGATGAGTCGCTCCTGGTACCATATTCCAGTGCAGCGATGCAGACGCCAACCAAATTCCAATCCTATGCCCCAATGGCGAATGATGAGTCGCTCCTGGTACCATATTCCAGTGCAGCGATGCAGACGCCAACAAAGTCCCGAAATTTGTATGGCCCTACGGTCTGGATCATACATCCTGCAAAACCGTATACAATCCACGGGCGTAAAACAATCCCAATTCCTCCCAAGTCCTACCGGTGAGACCACATTCAAAGTCCCACCGGCGGTGAAGATTCAAAAAAAAGGGGGTATGTCCACAAGCAAAATGGGCACGGATGAAAACCCGAAAGGGCTCCGTGAGTAAAAACAGCAGGACTGCCGGCGAGTTTGTGAAAACCCGAAAGGGCGCAAACTTGTGAAAAAGAGATGAAATGCACTCGCAAAATCCTCTCGACTTTGTGAGGAGAAAATTCCCGCGTGAGATCCTTACGACTCATAAAGGAGCAATACACTTGGGAGTCCCCACGACTCCCAAGGAGAAAATATACTTACGGGATCCTTACGACCCATAGGGAGAAAATGCTTTGTGAGACCCTCACGGCTCACAAAATTGAAAAGTCTTAGGCGATAGGGACCTAAAACCTGTCTCCTAAGCCATCGTTTCATGATAAGCAAACGCAAATGATGATTCGCTCATGGTACCATATTCCAGTGTAGCGATGCTGATGCCAAACAAAAAAAAAAAACAACAACAATTCCCAAATCCTCTCATGACAAATGATGATTCGCTCCTGGTACCATATTCCAGTGTAGCGATGCTGATGTCAACCCAAATCAAATCAACCAACCAGCTCTGCGTCGGAATCATGCTCCGTCTCAGAATACACCCCGTGTCGAAATGATGCTTCGCCTTGGTGTACCTGCCTTCCCTGTCGAAATTATGCTTCGTCTCGGAATCAAGTCAGCCAACAAGCTCTGCACCGGAATCATGCTCCGTCTCAGAATATACCCCGTGTCGAAATCATGCTTCGCCTCGGAATATTTTCCTCCCCTGTCGAAATTATGCTTCGTCTCGGAATCAAGTCAGCCAACAAGCTCTGCACCGGAATCATGCTCCGTCTCAGAATATACCCCGTGTCGAAATTATGCTTCGCCTCGGAATATTTTCCTCCCTTGTCGGAATTATACTTCGCCTAGGAATCTACCTCTGCATCGAAATCATGCTTCGGCCAGAATGTCTGCCGATCATCGGAATGATGCTTCGATCTCTGGAATTATGCTCCGCCCTTCGGAACGATGCTCCGAATCCTGGAATCAAGCTCCGCCGTTCGGAATGATGCTCCGAACCCTGGAATTATGCTCCGCTCTTCGGAAAGATGCTCCGAACTCTGGAATCATGCTCCGCCCTTCGGAATGATGCTCCGAACCCTGGAATCATGCTCCGCTCTTCGGAAAGATGCTCCGAACTCTGGAATCATGCTCCGCCCCTTCGGAATGATGCTCCGAATCCTGGAATCATGCTCCGCTCTTCGGAAAGATGTTCCGAACTCTGGAATCATGCTCCGTCCTTCGGAATGATGCTCCGAATCCTAGAATTATGCTCCGCTCTTCGGAAAGATGTTCCGAACTCCGGAATGATGCTCCGATCCCTGGAATTATGCTCCACAAATCGGAATGATGCTCCGATCCCTGGAATTATGCTCCACAAATCGGAATGATGCTCCGATCCTTGGAAGTATACTCCGCGAATCAGAATGATGCTCCGATCCCCGGGAATCATGCTTCCCGGGATGATGCTTCGCCTCCGGAATGATGTTCCACCTCGAAATCAGCTTCAAGATCCATCAATTTCATGCACACAACTCAAATGTGCGGTGTGCATGTATTGATGGGGGGCACTTTGTTGGGGTAAAAATTTACACCCCCGTTGACCGAGTCAAAGTCAAGATCAACCCCAAGCCAGGTGGGCCCAAGCCCAGGTCAAGCGGGCCCAGGCCCAAGTCGAGCCCGCGGCCAGCCTCCTCCATACTAAAATATAGATCATGTAATAAATAATTTTTATGTAATTTTTTATACATGAATGTATGCAAAATGGGCATAAAGCCAATATTTTGTAAGCCCATGGCTTATGTGCAAAAATGAAATGGCACATGAGACATGTGATGGCTAAAATGCCATTTTTGTGAAGCCCAAGGGGCTATATGCAAATATGTAAGCCTATAAAAGGCAACATGATGAATAAAAAAAAAGGATATACCTTTCATTCTCTCTCAAAAAAAAGTTTTCCAGATCTGAGATCTTTCTTTCTTCTTCAAGGTTCCAAAACCTTCTTCTTTCTCTTGAATTAAATCAAGAGTTTTACTCTTCTTTATATAAAACAAATTAGTTTTTCACCACAAAACCCACAAAGGGGAACTTGGATCTATCATTAGATCTCAAAAAGAAGAGATTTTTAGATCTCACATCTCTTGAGCCAGCCAACAGAGGAGGAAGAAGAAGAACCCATTTCCCCAACCAAAACATTCTTTTTTTTTTCCAGGAGTTTAACTCCACTAATTTCTCTTTCGAGAGTTTTTGGGGCTAAAAGCCCTCTTTTCCTCTCCAGCGCACTGCGCCCGAGCGCAAAGCGCCCACGTGCCGACACGCGGCGTGCGCGCTTGCGCTCCAGCATGCAGCACTCATGCGCAAAGCGCCCACGTGCCGACACGCGGCGCGCGCGCTTGCGCACCAGCGCGCAGCGTTCATGCGCAAAGCGACCACGTGCGTGCAGCGCTCATGCGCAAAGCGCCCACGTGCCGACACGTGGCGCGCTTGCGCCTGAGCGCACAGCACCTAAGCGCACAGCGCCCAAGGTGCTGCCCCACGCATCCTTTGGATGCCTTTTTCCCTTTTTTTTAATTATTTATATATATAACATATGCATACACATGTATAAACACGACACACGTACACTGCACATTGAGTTCGCATGACCATTTTAACCCGTCAATCGGAAGTTCCCTCGCCCCAAAGGCGGGGGTAATTAACGGCAGCTTAGTTCGCGGCTGCCGGAGATTCGGATCCCCACAATCATTAAACCCTGGCCCATCCTAGGCAGGGGGAATCTGTAGTACGCCTGACAAGCGCGCGCGTATTCCCATCTCAATGGGGTGACGAAAAACACCCTACATGTATAACAATAGATCAATGGCAGTATGGGTATGAACATGCAGTAATCAATGCAGCGGAACAGTAAAAGCAGTAGAATGATATGCCACATATGTAAACACAGTAAGTAAGGTATATCAATGCCAGTATCCCTATCAGTCTCTAAGTCTCACTGTACAGGTCACTAAGCCTATCATCAGTCCAAGTGTGAGAGTCAACCACTCGCGAGTGTCCTCCACCCAAGGGTAGAACCCAAGGGCAAGGGACCACGGGTCCAACATGTATATCACGGTAATAATCACGTACCCTGTAAAACTCCATATATCTCCCTAAATATATAAGCCGGCATGGGACTCCCGAGATTCTGTTGAACTTACACTCAAACTACCCCACACCCCGTGGTCTATATCAAACGCTAACCATAACCCTAAATACTAATCGGTCCGTGACAAGTCTGCGCGAGAACTGGAGGCAGGACCTCCATCAAGCACGTCCCGACTAATACCTAAGATAAATGGCAGTGTCTGGTGCTTTATCTGTGACACCCGTGCAAGAGCTTCCATAAGTGTCCCATACCACTTATAGTCACACGTACATGCATCCCACAAACGTCGACAATGCAAAAGAATAATAAGGTTCACTGATTGTGTACAAGTGCGTATCATTTTCACTTAATCACTTATACACGAACACTAACGTACTTGCCACAATCATCACTAATACCTAACACTGGGTAATGCACGTTATCACTAGGTTATCAATGCAATGACATGTGTATGATATGATGCGTAAACAGTATATACAGCATGATTAGGGTGTCATGAATCGGTAATCTACCACTTGCATAATTTATCATAAATCATACGGTTACAATTTAGTGAAACGATGAACAGATAGTAATTAGTATGTTCAGTTATCTATCCATCGAATTTAGTTTCACGCCAATCGGGTTTCAGGATCATTAATTATAGCCATTTCATTTTAAGCGTTCACGGCTGGAAATCCGGTTTCAGAATCGGATGTCCGTTTTGCAACGCATTTTAATCCCAATTGGGATTTGATTTTAGCGACGCTACAGTTGGATGAAATCTAGGGTTTTCAGTAAGGTATTCAACGCAATAGACGGATCTTCAATCGCATCTGTACGTCAAGAGTTATACACTGTTTAACATTAATATGTCATCTCAGAATCTGTTCTGGACTGTTATACGTCCGCATCCATTAAATTACAGATTAAATAACAAACGATAACGAAACAGAATGAAACCACTTGTGTTGTCTATCTAACACATTCTCTTATAAATAACAGCAGAGTTCCGCAACCTACGAGTTAAGGAAACAGGGTGGTGTTCATTACGGGACAGTAAACAACAACTGGAGTCGCTCTGGACTGCAGTCCATAGTCCCACTCCGATCCAAATTTTGTCACAGTTTAAGTACAGAAATATCTGGAAACTAGTATAGGGTTAAATTTCGTCTAGTTGGCTTCGATTTGAGCCCTCGAACGCATCATTCTAGTATGTATATGATTTATGGTGATTTTTACAGTTTTCAGGTACAGGAAATATCCAGTTTTACAGGCAAACTTGGGGGTAGCCGTTTTAGTCGGTAATCGTCGTATTATCCAGTGAAATTTATACAGGGTATTTATCACTACACGGGCCAAGACGGACAATCTAATTCCGTCAAAATAGACAAGTATTTTCATAGGAATCACACATCGAACATGTTTGACACATAATCGATCTGAAACTGTAATTTTACGATCTATGTAATTTAAATTTGTAACTTGAATATATAGCATGTAGCATGTAAAAGTACTTGCCTGAAAATGTGTCGACAATAATACTGCAGTGGTATCAGCACGATCGCGCCACGAACGCAGCACCGGCTCGGTCCTTTGGAATCCGACAATTTCACTCGATCTAGCTGCTCTTCGTGCCCTCCTTTTCTTCACTGCTTCACACTGTTTCTTGATTTGATGTGAGGGAGGGTGAGACGCTGATAAAGGGAGAGAAATTTAGAGAGAGAGGAAGAGAGAATTAGAGAGAGAGAGAGAATTAGAGAAATTGAGAGAGAGGGAATCAGAAAGAAAGAACATGGGTGAGATGAGAGAGGGGGAATAGAATGAATGAGAATTAAGTGGTGATTAATAGGATTTTAAAAGGGATTAATAGGGGGAAATTAATTGGGATTAAAGAGGCGTTAACTTGGTGGTTTAATAGGAATTTATAGAGGAGATTTGGGTTTGGATTTGAAGGGATTTAAAAAAAATGAGGTGGGATAATTGTTATTTTAATGGGCTGGGGAGGGAAAATGGGCTCGGGCCAAGGGATAAGATAGTAGGGAAAAGAAAGGGGCCAGGCTTGGGATTTTAAGTGAATGAGAAAAGGATTAGAGAAGTGGGCCGACTCTGGGCTTGGGAAAAGTAATGGCTGGGCTAAAAATGAAAAAGAAAGGGGATAATAAAAGAGGAAGGGAATGAGGGTTTGGGTTAGGGAAAATTAAAAGATATGAGATTAGATTAGGATTTGGGTTTTTAGAATAATACAAATAATAATTATAAAATAAATAAATTTTGAGAGTGACAAAAATACGGATATTGGTATTCAAAAGGACTGGGTATTACATCATACCACCCTTACAAAAATTTCGTCCTCGAAATTTAAAAGAAACGACAAGCTATAAAATAATAAGCAAAAAGTTACCACATCGAACACTAATACATAGTGATTTACTTAAAACGGGTGGATAAAATTTTGAAGGTCTATATATGTAAGAACAACATACAAAAGGATAGGTCTAAATAAGTATGATGCAGGAACAACTATAAGGGCAAACTACATGCATACGAGAATATAAATAACAATAACGAATAATAATATTCGAGGCGTGTTCGATAAAATCGAAACCTAAATATGTGCACATATAAGTATATCAAAAGTAGCACAACAGAAATAGTAAGTATAAGGTATAATCATAATGAAGCAGCGAAGGACTTGTCGGTGGTTTAAAACATTTTTAGAATAACGTATCAATTAAACCATTTTAACATAACTTAGAAAACTACATGGTGAAAATAAGAAACATAGCACCAAAATAATATGTGTAATACATATGGTCGCGCTACCGAAATACGAGGAGAATAGTAGTGTACTTAAAATACATAAAACGGAGTAGTCAATATCACACACTCTTCGATAAATACAAAATAATGAAAACTAAATTTTCGAATAACGATGTCCCTAACTATAGTCAGGATAATAGGGAAAAACACAAAAATGTATAGGGCTAGCTAGGGTAGGGATTACAATGGAGTGTGGCTCATTCAAAAGGATGGAGTGTGACGGCTTTAGACTGAAGGTCGAAGAGGTTGGGGTCGGTTCAGCCCGGTGTGTAAGGGTGAACAGTAATGAACCTCAGGAGGGGAGGGAATGTATGGGAAGGAAACGGTCGACACAACAAGCGAAAAAATCCGAAGGGTCGGCTAACTCGGAAATTTTACTAGCAATTTCCCTTCCCAGAAGGATTTCAAACGAGGCATATACGAAGAATGAAGGGTGGCTCATTTAAAAGATCAGGGTGCGGTACTTTTTAATTTAAGTGAGGGTCGAAACAACACAAGGTACAGGGGTGGATAGTCACGGGTCTCAGGAGGAAATAACGGTATAGGGGAAAAGTCAAAGCATCAAGTGAACCGGTAATCAAAAGATTTGTGAACTCAGAAAGTTTATTTCATTCCAGAAAATTCGAAACAAAGCACTCTCGAAAAGTAATAGATGGCCCTAAACTATTTATAGGTTTATTTGGCCAGAGAAGACAACAGCTAAAATCCCGTCAGTCGCGGTTGTGAAGGTTCAGCAGGTTACGGTAGGCTCGTGCGCTCAGGTAGGGGCGTCCATTCCCATAACGCCTCGCAGAGATCGCTATTGGGAGTTCTTCCACCGCAGGGTCTTGTTCTCCTGGTCCTTCTTCCTCGGCTGGAGCTTCTTCATCGAGGTCTGCTTCCATGTGATTCTCTTCTTCTGGATCCTCCTCCATGGGATCTTCCTCCCCTGGATTTTCTTCTATCAGGCCTTCCTCGGGATCTTCCTCTATCGGGTTCTCTTCAGGATCTCCTTCCTCCTCGTCGGAATCGCCGATCCTGTCAACCTCTGGGGCGGCGGCTCCTTCGTCCTCGGAATCGCTGTGTCCGAAAATGACCTGGGGGCCGTTGATCTCATCGTCAGAACTTATCAGCGTGCGGTCTAAGGAAACGCATGACTGTGCATTCTCATCTAGATGCGGCGCTGCTCCAGGATGGGCCATGGCCTGAAAAGAAAGAGTCATGATTAGACATGGAACACATCAAGAAAATGGCTAAGGGTACGGAGTATAGGAAAATATGCGGTGGGCAGGAACTGAAAAAATCAGAATTAAAATGCTGTGGTAATGAATAGCATAAATGAGGGGAAAGCAAGAGAATGATACATATATTACGATTCAAAGTTTTTATTGCACTCAACTAAAAGTTCGACGGATATAAGATTTCAAATGAAAGGAAATTTTACAAAAGGGGTAACAACATTATTATTGAAAGCAGAAAACATAATAACTCTTCTTCCTTTACTAGGCCGCTGCATTCTCGTCATGCGAGTTGAATCCTGCGCAGGGTCCGCCTTATTCTCGAAGTTCGAACTACGAAATATCCATCAATTAGCAGGAGTGGGGAGTGTGGGTTAACTGCCTCCTTGTAGCTCCTTTCTATTAGGGCAACCGTTGATAAGATGTTCGTTGGATCCGCAAATCAGGCATTTCCCCTGGGCGCGGCGACAATCCCTCTGAAGATGTCTTGGCCTCCTGCAGTACCCACAACATTGGGTCTTCTGCTGCTTCTGTCTCGGGGGAACAAATGGGCGCTTCATCTTCTTCTCTTTTTCTCGTCTAACAGGGATCCCTTTACGATTGGAGACTCCCGCTGGTGCCTGATTCACCTGCCTTCTCAGTCCTTCAGCTAATAAGTCATTCGTTCGCTCCCGGGCTTCCTTCAGACCTTGCAGTACACTCAGAATCTTAACGGTCTGAATCTGGGGAGTGGAGATAGAGGAAGAGTCGTTGGAAGACATGATCCTGAAACAATGATTTTGAGGATGATATAAGGCACAAGCTATATGAATCAAAATATAATATGGATAGGACAAAGATTCAAGTATATCAGATGTGATGAAATTCATTACAAGTGGAAATCAACTGTAGAGCTCTAAGTCACTTAACCAAAGTGCGGTAGTGTACCCATGATGTAGTTCACAGTTACAACCACGTAACCTTGCCAAGTCACCCGAAACCCTAGCGAATGAATAGCAGAACACACACACGGTGGATATGAATCAAGAATGACGAGTTTACAACCTAGACCGATGGATGTCTTAGATTGTCAAGCTATACACGGAAAACTGCAATCCCAATCGACGCAAAACCTGGGCTCTGATACCAACTAAACCATGTCACGCCCCGCTTCCCAAAATACGGGATACGAGGGATTGACAAGGCCAGCCATGCTCCTACGGTCAAGGAAAAGTCCTGCCGTAGTCACACTTCGGCTTCTAGTTTTTCATGGTAAACAGTAAATGATGCGCAGGTAATGAGAAATGCAGTAACTGAATGAAACAATGTAAAGAACTGACTTGATGGGAAACCAAGGATATAACTCTAGATAGCAAATCGAGGTATCTGTGATATACGTCTAGTCCTGGTCCAGGCTAAATCTTCTCCTTACACTGAGCATGCATACTCAGGTCGTCAGAGCGACACAATAGCAATACAATATATATAAAATCATGTGACAATTCTAACAGGGATAATAGATATGTATAACAGTAGATCAATGGCAGTATGGGTATGAACATGCAGTAATCAATGCAGCGGAACAGTAAAAGCAGTAGAATGATATGCCACGTATGTCAACACAGTAAGTAAGGTATATCAATGCCAGTATCCCTATCAGTCTCTAAGTCTCACTGTACAGGTCACTAAGCCTATCGTCAGTCCAAGTGTGAGAGTCAACCACTCGCGAGTGTCCTCCACCCAAGGGTAGAACCCAAGGGCAAGGGACCACGGGCCCAACATGTATATCACGGTAATAATCACGTACCCTGTAAAACTCCATATATCTCCCTAAATATATAAGCCGGTATGGGACTCCCGAAATTCTGTTGAACTCACACTCAAACTACCCCACACCCCGTGGTCTACATCAAACGCTAACCATAACCCTAAATACTAATCGGTCCGTGACAAGTCTGCGCGAGAACTGGAGGCAGGACCTCCATCAAGCACGTCCCGACTAATACCTAAGATAAATGGCAGTGTCTGGTGCTTTATCTGTGACACCCGTGCAAGAGCTTCCATAAGTGTCCCATACCACTTATAGTCACACGTACATGCATCCCACAGACGTCGACAATGCAAAAGAATAATAAGGTTCACTGATTGTGTACAAGTGCGTATCACTTTCACTTAATCACTTATACAAGAACACTAACGTACTTGCCACAATCATCACTAATACCTAACACTGGGTAATGCACGCTATCACTAGGTTATCAATGCAATGACATGTGTATGATATGATGCGTAAACAGTATATACAGCATGATTAGGGTGTCATGAATCGGTAATCCACCACTTGCATAATTTATCATAAATCATACGGTTACAATTTAGTGAAACGATGAACAGATAGTAATTAGTATGTTCAGTTATCTATCCATCGAATTTAGTTTCATGCCAATCGGGTTTCAGGATCATTAATTATAGCCATTTCATTTTAAGCGTTCACGGCTGGAAATCCGGTTTCAGAATCGGAAGTCCGTTTTGCAACGCATTGTAATCTCAATTGGGATTTGATTTTAGCGACGCTACAGTTGGATGAAATCTAGGGTTTTCAGTAAGGTATTCAACGCAACAGACGGATCTTCAATCGCATCTGTACGTCAGGAGTTATACACTGTTTAATATTAATATGTCATCTCAGAATCTGTTCTGGACTGTTATACGTCCGCATCGGGCAGCAACCCTGCTCGGCCCATCCTGAAGGACAAAAGACCTCGCCAAGAGGCACCGGGTAGTGAAGCTACTCGGATCCCGTCCTGAAGGATCAAAGCCCTCGCAAGAGGCAACCAGACCCGCCCTTGTTTGGTCATCTCCGGCTGGTAGCTCCCTACCCATGGCGCCAGGAATCAAAGCCCTCGCATGAGGTATCCGAGCGGCTACCCCGCTCAGTCATCCCCGGTTGGTAGTTGCCTACCCACGACGCCAGAGATCAAAAGCCCTCGTCCAGAGGCAACCGTGCAGCTTCACTGTCCGGTCATCCTTAGTAGGCTTCTTACAGCCCCTCCCGCGTTAAGGATCGAAGCCCTCGCTGGAGGCAAACGAGCCCGACCCTTGCTCGGTCAACTCCGGGTTTACAAATATTTAACTTTGTAAATGTATACAAGACCGAGAGTTTACTGTATGGGTTTACAAATATTTAAGTTAGGAAATGCAAAATTAACTTAAGTTGGCATTTCATAGAAGATTGGAGGTTTGCTCTTGTTTGAGTTTCACTTTATCATATACATATTAATGGTTTTTGGGGATACATTGTAGATTGTCTTTCAAATTACTACTTGGATTTAAGATTACAGGACATAAACCAGAAAAACTACAATTTGATTAAAATTACAGCTTGAATGGAAATCTAAACCGAATTCTAAGCTTCAACCTTGCAAAAGATGAAGGAAGGAAGGAGATGGGCTGCTTCTAATCCAAATCTAACATAAGTGTGTTCCTAATTACATGATGGAGGCTTGCTGTTCTTTTTATAGGTCCCAAAGGTCCGTTCCCCAAATGTTCTGGCTTATAGATCCCAAGACGAGCAATGTGTAAGAAAATCGAGGCAAATCCGTCTCAATGGGACCACCGTCCGATGGCCAAACTGGCTTTTACTACTAGCTGACGATTTGGCTAGGCTCAAACCGTTTCTAATTGGCATAGGCTCAAACCGTTCCATGTAAATTCATCTGATTTGAGCCTTGATTGCCGATTCATCCAAAAATTTTTCAACACCCGGGCTCATGTGTGGATTATCGCTGGTCAGCCTCGAGTGTATTCGTTTTCGTTGAATTCTGCCTCCCATCTCCGGAATCGTGGAACCTGCACAAATGTAGCAGACATACCTGTGCAGACATACCTCAGTATCGCTTATTATGCACGAAAATAGAATGGGATGTATAATGTACAAATAGACGCGACTTGAGACCGAACTCTAGGATTATGATTTTTAAGAATTTACGAACTAATAAGAAAAATATTACTACTGAAGGAATTGGATTTTTCTCTAAATTTGAGCAAAATACCAACACTATTTTCCTCTCATGCATGCCCCATCTTCTATACTCGATCAAGTAATAAGGTTACCATCAATTTTTCGTTTTTAAATTAACTAGTTTGAGATTTATTCTATTCCCATACATGAATACAGTAAGGAGCAATTGGTTGATTTAGACCAAACCAAATCCAAAGTATTGAACCGGGCCCATGAAGATGATGTTAGCAACTAATTAACTCGCTGATTTAGTCCTAACCCAACTTACATTTCAATGGTCCCACTCCCTCCCCCAAACCCCACCCACCCACGCACCCACACACAAATGCGTTTTGCACATGATCTGCTGCTTAACATTATCATGATATGCATGAGTTTTACGCTATATACGTGTCAGACTCGGTTGAAGTGAAAATAGAGGGGGACAAAAATTTGGAACAATTCAGATTGACATTGAAAGTTTGAACAGGGCACATATATATTATTCATACTTTAAAGTTAATATTAATAAGGTATTGGAGTAAACTAAAGAAAACATAAATTTAGGAAATCACATCGTCTGTCTAAAGGAGCAAGATTAAGCTCATCCAAATTATTACGAACAACCTTTACCAATTTCATATTTAAATGACTCCAAACACTTCCTAAAATCCATAACTTTATCTGGAAAACATCTACTTTCAGTCTCGGTTTCTTAATAATACCAACCATCTTTTTTTAATAATGTGTCCTCACAGAACTCCTATCTAAAAGTGTAAAAAAAAAGTGTAAATAATAGTTCTAATGAATTTTTAAACAGGTCGAAGTTTCAAAGAGAACTAACCGTAGTAGACACATAAAATCTTTATCTTCTCCCCAATCTAAATATCTAGTAGGCCTGATTTTAAGAGGAAAAGACAATATCTGTTTTGTGCACCATCTCATATCTAGTGCAGAATCACTAAAACCACAATTAGTTAATTAACTAAATTCGGGAAATAAGGCCAATCCCACAGTTCCTTTAATACATCAGGTTTCATGAGCAGGAAACGATAGGATATACGAACCACTTCAAGTAATGTGGATTGGATATACGACAATATCTGTTTATGAAGATTGATGGATTAGTGGGATATGCAGGTCGACTGTCTTGGATCCATTATAAGTAAAAGTATATTTATTATTCATTTTTGGGTTATTTTTATACGAGTGATTGTACACGATGAGCGATGCATGTAATTTGGAAATAAAATATAAATAGTATTGTTATAGAAATTAAAATGTGAGGGATAATTTCAAAATAACTAAATAATTAAAGTTTCTTAACTTCAAATGATATATAATTTAATTTTTTGATTAATGGTAAATATATAAACACAGGCGAAGACACAGACACAGACACAATATTAATAACCATCCCAGTTAAAATCAAGCAAGATTTTTTTGTAGTTTGTACCACTTGTTCTTTTCAATATTTAGATATCACATTCTTCTTCCCATGTTACATTGATGGTTATTTTGATTGGTGTATATGATAAAAAAGGTAAAAAAGCAGGAACATAAGCAAACACCCAATTCTGCATTAAGATTTTAAGTACAAAATAACAAAGGAAATCCTTGATTATACGTGAAAAATAAATAAACTTGATTATAATTGCTCATATTACAAGAACAATACAAATAAAATATATTAAATAAAAAAAATGATATCAAAATGAGAAGCCCTCTCTTATTTCAAGCAAGTAGAATTATTAATTCACAAGTGCACAATGTTTCCCAACCTCACCCTTGGACCCTGTAAGAACATCAATCTTCCCCATTTTCACCACTGGCACCCCAAATTCCTTGAAAAAGTCCGACGGGTTATTCACAAAGTGCATCACCAACTTGTTCGCCATCGCGTTGCTGAGAAGAGCGGCGTCGGAAGTGAAGAGAGACCTTCTCTTCTCCACAAGTTCGAAGTAGCTGGTATCGAATGTTTTGTCGCTCCCGGGATCCATTTCTATCAGGGTTGTCGTGTCGCTGGGCCTGCATTTGGTATTTAGCTTCGGTACATAGTCACTATCTAAGGCTGGAACAAAATCGTCTTTTCCAGTAAAGTTGTACAGATGGTTTGCAATCGATGAGCAATGTGAGGTGCCAATGGTGTGACCACCTAGTAAAAAAATTGCACATGTGATGCATATGAATCTATGCACCTAAGTTTAACAAGAAGGGTTTGTTTACGAAATTTCTTAAGGAACATCAGCCAATTTTTTTGTTATAAAACTAATATTTGATAAAATATTATATTGATATTAAAACAGATATTAATAGATTAACAAATAAAATATTAGATACCGATTATTCTTTATTTAACAACTAGATAACCATAAATATATTCTACTTATATAATACCCTTTTTTTATCTCGTAATATTTTAACATATATTATATAAATAAAATATATATAATTAGCAATAAATTTTTTAGAAAGTCAATTTTTAGAAAAAGAAACTAGTGAGAGCGCAATAGAAGTAGAAGAAATTCCAGAACCATAAGCTGTTACTAAAAGCATGGTACAACCAGAAGTTTCAGAAGAACCGGACATCCCCGCGCCACTCCGCAGAATTAGTAACCTGTCTCATCCGCCCGAGAGATACTACGTTTTCTCATAAACGGGGATAGAGAAGATTGCATTATTGATAATGATGAGCCTACTAGCTTCCAGCAAGCCATTCAGAGCGGAGACTCGGTAAAATGGTTAGAGGCAATACAGGCCAAGATGGAGTCCATGTACACCAACAAAGTATGGACTTTGCTCCAGAAGGGGTAAAACCCGTAGGCTGCAAATGGATCTTCAAAAAGAAGATTGGTGTAGATGGATAAGTTGAAACCTATAATGCTAGACTTGTTGCAAAAAGTTTTCATCAAAGACCTGGTTTGGACCATGATGAAATATTTTCTCCAGCGGCTATGCTCAAATCCATTCGGATCATTCTTGTCATTACTGCCTTCCACGATTATGAGATCTGCTAGATGGACGTAAAGACGGCTTTACTAAATGGACATTTGGAAGAGTGCGTCTATATGGATCAGCCAAAAGGTTTTAATTAGAGTGGGATCAGCGAAAAATGTGCAAGCTGCTTAAGTCCATTTATAGACTAAAGCAGGCATCGCGGAGTTGGAACATCTGTTTTGATGAGACAGACAAAGAATTTAACTTTATCAAAAATCCAGATGAACCATGCTTATATAGTAAGATTGTAGGGAGAACTGCAGTATTACTCGTATTGTACGTGGATGACATTCTCTTGAAACGAAATGACATTCCTACGCTACAATATGTCAAAAGATTCTTATCATAAAGGTTCTCCATGAAAGACCTGGGTGATGCCTCTTACATTCTGGGGATTCGGATCTATCGTGATAGATCAAAGAGAATGTTAGGACTTTCACGGTCCAGATATATCAACACCATACTGAAAAGATTCAGCATGGAAGATTCAAAGCGCGGTAATCTACCGGCTTATCACGGAATCACCATATCCAAAGAGATGTCACCCAAGACTGGTTTGGAAAAGGATCGCAAGTCTATTATACCCTACGCTTCTGCAGTAAACTCTATAATGTATGCGATGTTGTGTACCAGACCAGATGTTGCTTACGCACTAAGCATGGTAAGCCGGTATCAGTCAAACCCATAGGAGAAGCACTGGATAGCGGTAAAGAACATTCTCAAGTATCTGAGAAGGACTAAGAAGATGTTCTTGGTGTATGGCGGAAAAGACCTCCAGATGGAGGCTTTTGCTGACTCCAGCTTCCATAGTGACAATAATGACTCCAAGTCCATGTCAGGTTTTGTCTTTACTGTAACACCCTAGTTCATTTATACCAATTCTATTTCGAGTATTTCTTTATTTATGGTATTTTCTTGATTTATTGTATTTTGGGTGCGAATAGTGTATTTGACATCTGCATTTGCATCCGACCCGACCCGCTTATTGGAAACCCGTCTTAATTCATGTTTATGATTTATCCTGAGCAGTTACATGGACCCTTGCACTTTCATTTTAATTTATATATCTTGCATACTGGCATTTTATCTGGCATTTGCATTTTTACAATATAATATTTTAAGTCACATAAAATATTTTAAAAATATATTGTATGGCCTGCATGATATCCCTAACCCCGTGGTAGCATCCGCGCATCCTTTTCTCGTCCCGTTCAGTGAAACAGACTTGTTTGGATGGCTACGCGCACGTACCTGCATCCGTTCTTGGGGGTATGCATTTTCGTTACCCGGACATTCATTTTTTTATTTTGGACGACATGTATATTTTTCGTATTTTAAAACTGAATTTTAGACCTGACCCGGGCATGTTTTGGACTATATTTGTATTTACCAGAATATCAAATTTTATTTATATAATATTAATTTTATAAACTGATACAAATTAAAATTTAGTTAACTAATAAAAAAAAATTAATCTAAACTAATTTCCTAACAAACTAACAACCCCTTTCTCTCCCTCTCTCCTCTGTATATATATATATATATTATTTATTTATTTATTTTATTTTCTTATTTAATACACAGCTTCTTCTTCTTACTTCTTCTTTCTTCTTTCTTTTTCTTGATCTTGTTTCTTGATTCCGGTGATCACCGCCGGAGCCGTGTTCGTCGTTGACGATTCGAGCGATCCAGTGAACGTACCTTGCTTGCGTGATCACCCTCTTCCATTATTTAGACCTGTCCCGTGTGCTGTGTGTGCGTTGCGACATTTTACCGATGTCGGACGTGCCGTACATATCCGTTTCGTGATCTGTCGAGGCAAGTTAATCTTGCTGCATGCTATACTACTATATTATATATTCATTTGAATAATAACAACACATAATGATTAGTTATGCATCCCACATTATCATTTTGCATGTTTCACCATTTTCGGATTTCTGTGTGCATCCGTGCAAGTTACTTCATTTCTGGTGCATGCAAATTTATCTTGATACATGCTAGAGTACAAATATGCTGCACCCAATTGAATATTTACATTTCATATTGTTTAGTTGTACATCCCGCATTTACCAGTTTATCATTTTACTGTTATACGACGTCCGTACACATCAATATCATTATTTACATGTCTAGTTGCATGCTAAATCATCTTGCTACAAGCTAGGTATAGTATTATGCATCCATACTGAAGTTTTACTGTTTTCGGATACCCGATTGCATCCATATCATTTAAGATATATATCGTCGTAATATTTCTTATTATTATCTTTAATTAATTTATAATCTGCATTTTATAATATTATACAAAATATAGTTTGAAAATATTATAGTTTACATATGAAACGTCGTTGCAAAGCGGATACAACAAATCTGAAATTTACTGTACACCTTATCTTATAAAATTCATTATAAATCATAGAAAAATTATTAGTATACGTTCTTTAGTTCGTTACGAAGCTAACTCAGAATACTATAACTCTATGAAATATTTACTTGAAAAATAAATTGTTTAAATAACGTAAAATATAAATGAAAATATCTCTAAACTGCTGTCCAGGGAAATTCCAGCAGCAAACTTTGATTTTCGAATGTTCATAACTTTTTGTAGGAACAACTTGAGATAGTTCAACTTATAAAAATGAAAACCTTATTGAATTATATTTGTTTTGGTATAAGACACGTCCCTTTTGGAGAACGTTTGTTATTTTTAAGCTATTTTATAAATCAGGGTGACGCTGAATTTCTGAACGGAACTTTCTTGTGCATGGTTAATCAATACCACTTTTATAGTTATTAATCGGTTTGAATATGTTATCCATGTTAATATTATTATATCAATATCTATTTAATAAATAATAGTGCTTGTGTTTTAATATTCAGCAAATTTTACCGATTTACAGTTTTATAGCATCCGTCTGTATCCGTACGGTTTATTACATATCTAGTTGCACGCCGAGACCATATTATTTCATGTTACTGTTGTATTAGTGCACCATGCTTGATAATGTGCATCCTACATAGTCATGATATAACCCTAATCGATAATTGTGCCTCCATATCATTGATTTTATATTGATTTGCATACTATGTCACATTATTTCATTTTGTTGTTATATTAGTACTCCATACTTGATTTTGTGCACCCATACTTATTACAGTTTGATTATGAGCGCCCACTTGATACTTGTGCACTACTTGACATGACTTGATACATGTACACCACCTGACATGACCTGATGTACCACAGCTTGACATGTTACCTGATCTTGTTACTAATGCCGACAATCTGGACCTGTTGTCCCTACGGACATTTCCTGTTGTCTATACAGACAAACTTGTACCTGCTTGATCCTGTGTTGGCATTAGCTCTAGATTTATCAATACCTGACTTACACACATAACCTTGGGGGTATGGGGAAATCAAGAATGTAGCTGAACGTAACTCAAAGGGCTATTACATCTTGTTACCGTGGTCCCGTGGGGTTGAATGGGACATAGACTCACGGTCTATCATATCTTGTTACCGTGGTCTCGTGGGGTTGAACGGAGCATAGACCGATGGGTTACGATGATGATTACATTAATTGATTTCGAATAACTTTAGAGTAGATAACCCTATAGCACAGTTTAGACCACTCACCGCACTTCACCTGTTTATATCCTGTTCACTGATCTATATTCATGTTATTGTTTACTTGTTACTGATAACTTGTTACTGTTTATACTTCATGCCTGCATATTTCATTATATTCTGCTTGATTAGAATTATTGATATTGTGACGCACCGACGTTTGGGTTTTTCATGGCCCAGATCCTTTATCCTTATCGCAGGCAGTCCAGTAGTTTTTTTATCGACAGGCCGAGCAGTGAAGACCTGTTATTAGTTTAGTTTAGTTTCCATTCAGTATTTTCATTCCTGATGTGAGCCCGCATTATGGGACGTACATTCCAGTTTATTATTATACTTGGATCTTTTGCTTCCGCATTATTTTATTTCATGACTCGTTTATTCTGGCTTATGGACATGTGTTAAATAGTTTATTACTGTTCTTGATATCTCTACAGCCGTAATGTGACTGTGGAGGGATATTTTCTATCCACATGTGTTTCCCCCAATTAGAGCAAAGCTCTGTTTGAAACTTGAATTTCAAAAGTTGAAGCAATGCTTCAAATCCAGCGCTAGGCGCGCTGCGCGCCTAGTGTCAAAACACGGATGCGCTAGCGCCAGGTGCGCTGGGCCCTAGGCAGCGCATCATGAGTGCGCTAGCGCTAAGCGCACTGCGCGCCACGTGTCAATACACGGATGCGCTAGCGTCCGGTGCGCTGCGCCCTGAGCAGCGCATCATTAGTGCGCTAGCGCTAAGTGCGCTAGCGCTAGGCGCGCTGCGCGTCACGTGTCAAACACGGGTGCGCTAGCGCAGGCTGCGCTGCGCTCTAAGCAGCGCACCACGTGTCAAACACCGGTGCGCTAGCGTAAGGTGCGCTTGTGCAAAGCACGGGTGCGCCAGCGCTGGAATTAAAAAATTCCCCACCGTTAGATCAAAAGATCTAATAATAATGATAAATCATTAATTAATCAGAATTAAAATTCTGTTATGGAAAGATTTTCCAATCTTGTTAAAAACAAGAAGATTGCCTTCTGTAAAACAGAAGCCCTAGGATCAAAGATCCAACGGTGGGAAACATCCCCAAATCAATCAGAGAAAGATCTCTTTAACTGATTTAACAAATCAACTTGACCAATATAAAAGCCCTAAAACTTCAAGTCTGATATAGAGAACCCCCCTAAACTTTGAGAAATTCAAAGAAAGAAGAGTAAGCTCTCAGCAAAAAGAAGATTATTTCTTCAAGGTAAAGATGATGAATGATGAACACAGATATGAAATCATCTCTTAAAAGAAGAATTATCTTCTTAAAAGATCATAGATCTACAAAGACCAAGGTCTTTCATAAAAAAGATCAAAAGATCTCATCACATAATAAAAGAAGAATACATTCTTCACACAGACCATTGATCTATAAAGGCAAGCCCTTTCAAAAACAAGAACTGTTGTTCTTGAATCTTGAGACAAAGTCTCTTTTAAAAGAACATAAATTTGTTCACAGATCATAAAAATTGATCAAATACGCTTTGCGCTATTGAAATGCGCCTTGCGCTCTTGAACAACGCTTCTGCGCTCTCTGGACCGGTGCTCAGCACCAAAATGCGCCACGTGTCAACCGTGTATGCAGCTTGCGCTTTGTGCCTTTGGAATAGCGCACTGCTCTCATGGGCTGGCGCTCAGCGCTAAACAATCCACATGTCACTCACAAGTGCGCCACTAAATTGATAGTGCAATGCGCCCATGGACTAGCGCTCAGCGCTCATAAAATGGCGCAATGTGCCCATCATCTGGCGCTTAGCGCCAAGCGCGACACGTGTCAACCATGTGTGCGCTACTTGGCAGAAGCGCACTGTGCTCTTTAACTCGCGCAAAGCGCCTGACGCGCCACGTGTCGCGCTGTCAGAACATAAATTGTTCTTTAATAAAACCTAGAGCTTTGATCAATGACTCAACATTGTTAAAAGGGCCAAGCCCAAATAAAGGCTCAATAGCCAGAATAAAAATGTTAACGCAAGTTTGATCGAGGATTGGAGAGGAGAGGTGGAATAAAAAGGCTCGGGATGGATGACAGAGTCTTTGTGCGAGCCGTATGCGGTGAGAGTCGCACGTACGGTAATGAGGGGGGTTCGCGTCTATATGTTACGTGTGGTGGTTGGGCCTACCCACCCTATTTGTTCCATGATCTATGGGTCTACTGGAGCTACCCACTTCGATCAATTAGCCAAGATTTTGACCGGATACGAAATCACTGGTGCTCGATCTATACTTGGCCCAATATTGGCCATAAGTCCTCAACTTATATTTAATTGAGCCCATCTGCTCATGAATATTTAACAGATTTTAGTCCCAAATTAGAGATCTTCCAACCAACTCACACCGGTTCGAGGGTACATCTCTTTACTCCTCTATATCTGTCGTTGTAATCCTTCAACGTCTTTAGAGAGGTGACGGGTCCCGACAACCATACATTTCACAGACTATGACGTCTTTAAACCGGACTGTGGGGTCCTTAAACTCACGGACTACGATGTCCTTAACCTGGACTGTGGGGTCCTTAAACTCACGGACTATGATGTCCTTAACCTGGACTGTGGGGTCCTTAAGCCCATGGACTATGATGTCCTTAACCTTGGACTGTGGGATCCTTAAACTCACGGACTAAGATGTCCTTAACCTTGGACCACCATGTCCTTAAACTGGTAATCAACCGCAGTATCCCTAAACTAAACAATAGAGTCCAATTGCTCTTTTGTTGGATCTAAACGATCCCATTAAGTTGATCTTAGTCTAAAAATTAGACTAACGTATCCTTAACATACGTTAAAGTTGATCTTAGTCTCAAACGAAGCTAACGCATCCTTAAACCCAACCCCCAAACCCAAATCTAAGAAGATACGGATTTGGACTAATCCACGCCCTACGGGCGACAACATAAATTAGTCTCCATATACAATCCACGGGCAACCACAAACAAAACAAACACCCACGACACGAAGTGACCATCTGGAGAAGGAGAAAGTTGTTACCGCGATGCGGTAGCGTAATTAACTGCAGGGGCTTGCGCCTGCAGGGAAGAGCGTCCCCATAATCAAAAACCCCTCCAACGAGGGGGAATCTGACGAAGTCTGCTACATCGGCCGCATCCGTTTAAACCTTCGATACATGGTGCCATAAATCAACTTGGCATCTTCGAAGAAGTGGACGGATAGCACCAATTAGCATCTGCCTCGAAATTCAGGCAAGACGTTCGCCGCGTCTTCGTCCGCGTCTTTCGGAGGGGAACAGATTCTGCCATGCCCGGTGGGACCTTTTCCTCTTTCCACTCCACACTTCGTGTGTCGTGTTCGCGAACGAATCGCGGTTTGATAATGGTTGCTCTTGGGTTCGAGGTACTAAGATTTGGTGTCTTGCTTGGTGCAGAAAGCGAAAGATCAATGGCGTCTACTTGCAAAAAATGTTCCAGCTGCAACCGCAACTCACGTGCCGCCTCATCTGGAGGCATATCTTACGGGCCCTAGGCGGCCTCCCTGTTCATAATGCCGATAGAATAGGTGACACAGGCTACCACCGGTTTGTTTTTCGGGACCAATGCTCCCACCAGTGAACATTAATATCCCGCTGCCGCAAGAAGTGCAAAAAGAGGTCGGTCTTTGATCGGCTCACTGCTACCACGACCCCTCTCAACGGGTCGTCCTATGTCAAGCCTAACAGTGTCAGTCTTCGATAGGCTGAGCCTGAACTCCAATGGGCCTGTCAAGAAGCCCACGATACCTGAAGCGACCATCCCAAAGTGGATAGCCATTCCTGCTCTCGAGGCCACTAAAGAAGCCTCCCCCGTCAAAAGATCAGTATTTACGAGGCTGGCCACTCCGACTCCCGTTCCTGCTCAAAGGTCTGTCTTTGACAGATTGGATACTGCTGCTCGACGGACGTCGGTCTTCAAGAGGCTGGTACCAGCAGCGCCTCACCAGAACAGGGGGCATGACTAAGCCACCCCTCAAGCTGAAACAATCCCAACGGCTCGACATGCTCGACGTCTCCACTGGCGCTGAGTAAGGAAAGCTGGAGGCAACTCCCCCTCTGGGCTAACTCCACCAGCCCCAACGGTGGAAGTCAATGCTGCTGTTTCAACTGAGAACAGCTTCGAGATGCTTAATAGGGTGCACAGGAACTCTCCTACCGCCGTACTGAAAAGATCCCCTCCACCCGTGGAGAATGTTACAGAAACGAAGCCGGAGCATCCCCCTCAGCGGCTGTCCTCCAAAATTTACAATGTCTGGCGACAGGTTCAGGACTCAGTAATTGATCAAGATTATCTTCGCCGACAGAAAAAGGTGAAGGTTCAGCAGGAAGAGAACCGTCCTATCAAGCCACAAAAGATGACGGCTACTTGGGTGCCCGCTGCAACGGCCCCCTCGACTTCAACTGCCCAAAAGAGAAGGAGGCTAGAGAAAGCCCCTATGACTACGGAAGACCACAAAGACACTGAGCCTAAACGCCCCAAGTCTGGGGGCATAATGGTGCACACTATTTATATGGCTTCCGGAAAGGAGGAAAGCCGCACTTCGACGGGCCACCGACCGGTCACCCGATCCGTGACAAAAGCCCAGGAGCAGCAACAAAAGCTTCAGGGAATGTTAACGCAAATGGCCGCACTTACTGAGCCAAAAGAAAGCCCGGAGGCGTCATCAGAAAAGCATCATGAACAAGAAACCGATGCTGACTTCCTCCGCAGAGTCCTCGAAAAGAAGGACAGAGAAGCAGAAGAACAAGCGGCTAATATAAACGAATGTCGCTTCTCTTCCAAGACATGGTCAGGATGATGTTACAACCAGAACCTTCAGCTGAAGACCCTCCTATTATCATTGAAGGCGAAAGAGGGAAGACATCGAACCCTCCTCCGACTTTTTCAGCAGCCAAAGAGGAAACCATTTCCAAAGCCGCTCTGGATGACTACATTGCTCAGCAAATACGAGATCACCAGGCGAATGAAGCGGCCGGCCAAGTTGTTAAAACTGGGAGATCATATCCGGGTTGGTATGACCAAATAAGTTACCCGCCGGGATATACGATCCCCAAATTCCATGTGTATAAGGGGACAGGCAATCCCCATCAACATGTCGCTCAGTTCAGGGCTCTTTGCGGTAACACCGGAGGTGATGATAAACTTCTGCTCCGTCAGTTCGTCGGCAGCTTGGCGGAAACGGCCTTCGAATGGTATTCGGGGCTTCCTAACGACTCTGTCAAAACATTTGCAGAGATGAAGCTGCTGTTTACACAGAGATTTGCAAGCGCTAGCGAGCGCACCCCGATCACCGCATTGATCAACGCCAGGGTGAAGCAAGGTGAAACATGGGTTCAATACGCAATACGATGGCGGAATCTGTGGTCGAAATGCGAACAACACATCGAAGTGGCTCCTGCGGTAGGCATGTTTGTGGGTACTCTCGACCCTCAAGCGACCATCTCTCAATTCATGATGTTCTTCAAGCCAACTAATTTCCAGGCCTTGATTGACAAGCTGGCCCAAATGGACCAGATGGGTCATAGACCATCTCCTTCAAAGACGGATCCTCGGAATGAAAAGGGGAAAGGAAAAGCAACTTTCGTTGCCATTACTCAACAACAACTGAGAAACTTAAAGCCGGTTGTTCGCCAAAACAATATGCGTCCACGCCCATTCCTCGAGGAGAGACTGGGACGTACTTACTCGTTTCCCCAGGATAAAACGAGGAGACTGTTCGAGCTGGCAGTGCGCAACAGACTCATCAATCTGCCAGATCCAAAACGTCCGTTGTAGCCAGACGATGTCAACAATCCTAATTACTGCCCTTACCACCAAGCAGTAAGCCATCCAATCGAAAATTGATTCGTCTTCAAAGGCTGGATTGAAGACCAATACCAACAAGGAAAGTTCGCATTATCCGAAAACTGGAAGGTGAACCCGCCACAACCTCACGCCCCTAAAAAAGTGGACATGTCGGGGGCATCGTGCTCATTCATAAGGGAATCCCCATGGGAAGTTGTTCTTTCGGCAAAGACGAAAAGAATGCTGAAGGATCTCTAAACATGCCTGACGATCAGGTGGAAAAATCCACTCGAACCCGAGATCATCGAGGGAATGCTGAAACCGTGCCCAACTACAAAAATTGGTGGTGATAGTCAAAGCGCTCTCACCCAGCCGTCAAAATCTTCGAAGAAGAAGAAGAAGACTCAAAAGCCCGTGAAGCTTGATAACAAGCGCACAGACCTGCAAAAACAGATTGACGCTTTGAAAGAATATAACCAGAAGGCGCGGACCCCGGTCACACTCCAAGAATTTCTCAACAATATCCTTGAGAGCGGAGATAACGACAATAACGATGGGGATGACTCGTCAAAAGAATCTGAGAACTATGTGGCAAGTTGTCACATGATCTCTCATTCGGCATTAACTAATGAAGAAACGCACTCGACGATAGAAGACAACATAAAAGAGTTGGGGGCAGGATCGAAGCCAAAACCCTTCGAACCGTCTGATGAGATGATCGACTTGCTACTGAACGAAGCTCGTTAGAAAAGCAAAGCCAATCGAGAGCGTGAACTGGCTATATTCGAAAAAGCCAAACGCCGATGACTAGAGGAAAAGATCGAGACGCCCCAACTGGAGCAAAGCATCCCTATCACCAGCAAAAGCAAGCTTAAAGTAAGGAAACGATTCGCTAGGGCCCTGGCAATGGGAATGAAGTTGCCCTCTTTCAGAGGAAATTCCCCTGGCAATATACGTCTTGATGAAACGGACATACATCATAACTTCTGCCTATACCATCAGAAGATTGCATACCCTACCGAGGAGTGCATAGCCTTTAAAAACTGGTGGCAGGGATATGTTGCCCATCGACGACACGTTCAACGAGTGAAGCGCAATGCTCGCCGGGAACAGAAAAGCACGACAGATGAGCGCGAAAGAGCTGCTGGAAACTGTCACATAGCCGACACCAAGGGATCCCAAGTTGTCACCTTTGAAAGCAACTCTGACGAAGAAATCGCCCTCAGCCCTCTCTTCAAGGAATCCACCTCCGACACAAAACATGCGAAGATTTGCGGCAAAAATCTAGCTGCGTAATCATATGTTGACTTATGACCGAAACGTCGTTAAACTACTACCATCCCGCGGCATCCTCAGGCTGACGTGGTAAAAAAAACGGTACGTCCATGTTCCCCTCCGAGAGACGGCGCGACTGGACGTCTTGCCTGTGATTCGGGGCAGATGCTATTTGGTGTTATCCGTCCACCTCTCCGAAGATGCCAAGTTGATTTATGGCACCGTGTATCGAAGTTTTAAACGGATGCGTCCGATGTAACAGACTTCGTCAGATTCCCCCTCGCTTGAGGGTTTTTTGATTGTGGGGACGCTCTTCCCTGCAGGCGCAAGCCCTTGCAGTTAATTATGCTACCGCACCGCGGTAACAACTTTCTCCTTCTCCATATGGTCACTTCGTGTCGTGTGTGTTTGTTTTGTTTGTGGTTGCCCGTGGATTGTATACGGAGACTAATTTATGTCGTCGCCTGTAGGACGTGGATTAGTCCAAATCCGTATTTTCTTAGATTTGGGTTTGGGGTTTTGGTTTAAGGATACGTTAGCCATATTTGAGGCTAAGATCAACTTAAACGTTTGTTAAGGATACGTTAGTCTAATTTGAGACTAAGATCAACTTAACGGGATCATTTAGATCCGACAAAAGAGCATTTGGGGGCTCTATTGTTCTAGTTTAGGGACATAGTGGTCCATTGCCAGTTTAGGGATATGGTGGTCCAACATTCCCATTTTGGGGACGGATATTGGTTTAAGGACATCATAGTCCATGAGTTTAAGGACCCCACAGTCCGTATTAATGTATGGTTGTCGGGACCCGTCACCTCTCTGACGACGTTGAAGGATTACAACGAAAAATATCAGAGGAGTTCAGAGATGTACCCTTGAACCGGGTGTAAATTGATTTGAAGAGAAATTGTGCTCAGTTCAATTTATATTTGAGGACTTATGGCCAGAATTGGGTTAAGTCCAGTTAGAAAAATGTCTAACATTTATATTTGGCCTATTAGGCTTTTACTTGGGCTCTGCCCCTTTTTATTAATGCATAACATTGGGATTTTTAATTAAATGCATAGCATTTATTTTGGTCTGTTTAGAATTTTTCTTTTAATTGGGCTCTGGCCTTTTCTAATAATCCATTGCATTTTTGTTTGGTCTGATAGACCTTTTTATTGGGCTCTGCCTTTTTCTAATAATGCACTGCATTTGATAGTCTGACAGTGCGCTACGTGGCCTGTCAGGCGCTTTGCGCCGATTGAGGAGCGCAAGGCGCAAACTGATGTGGAGGTGACACGTGTCACGCTCTGGTGAGCGCAAGTCTGTTAGCGCAGTGCGCTGTGCCAGTGCGCTGCGCTAGTGCGCCGCTGACACGTAGCGCGATCTGATGACTTGCGCCAATCTAAGAGCGCAGTGCTCATTTTTTAAAGCGCAAGGCGCAGATTATTCTGGGGTTGACACGTGGCGTGTTCTGGTGACTTGCGCCAACCCAAGAGCGCAGAGGCTCAAATTAAGAGTGCAGGGCACTGTTCCATAGCGCAGAGCGCATCTTGATCAAATTTAGATCAAAGAAAAGAATTTTTTTAATTCCAAAGAGGTTTTACCTCAAGTTTTCAAGAACCAATGGTTCATCAAAAGGCTGTGCCTTTATGTAGATCAAAAGATCTAAAATTGAAGTAAATTACTTCTTTTATTTTTTATGATTGGATCTTTTATTGATCTTTTTTTTTATTGAAGATCTTGATCTTGTTCTTAGATCATTGATCTTTTTAGAAGAAATTCTTCTTTTTTCAAAGGTTTACCTTTTTTCTTTCTCTTTGAATTATTCTCAAAGTTTTTAGAGGATGATCTCTGTATCTCTCTCTGTATATGTTTGAGACTTGGAGTCTAGGGGCCTTTATATAGGGCCAATTAGTTTGTTAGGTCAGTTACAGAGATCTTTCTCTGATTGATTTGGGGATATTTCCCCACCGTTGGATCTTTGATCCTAAGGCCTCTGTTTTACAGAAGATGATCTTCTTTTTTTAATAAGATTAAAAAAGATCTTTCTAGAATTTTAATTCTGATTTAGTGCTGGCACAGTTAGCGCAAGCGCACCTGCGCTTGACACGCAGAGCGCATCGCAGAGCGCAGCGCAACTGCGCTGACACGTGTCGCGCGGCGCAACTGCGCTGACACGTGTCGCGCAGCGCAGAGCGCAAGTTATCTGAAGCGTTGCTTCCTTTATTTTTATTTTAAAACAGAGCCTTGTTCTGATTGGGTGCGATGTCTTGGGCGCAGCGCTGACGTGTCTGCTTTTGACACGTGGCACGCAGCGCAAGAAATCTGAAGCGTTGCTTTAATTTTTGAATTTTTGAAATTCAAACAGAGCTTTGCTCTGATTGGGGGAAACAAATGCCCCCCACCGTTGCGCTCACGTGGCGCACACGTGAGTGCAGCGGTGGCAAGATCCCAACCGTTAGATCAACTCAAGAGTTGAAGGGGCGCTTAAGCGCCTATAAATAGGACCCTTGGTCCTCCTCAGATGTTTATCATCTTCAAGAATTTGATTTTCAGAGCTTTGCTCTTGTTTTCAAGAACCTCAGAGCCTTGCTCTTATTTTCAGAGTTAGAACTCTAGAAACCTCTTAGATAAAAATTAACTTAACTTAATTAATTAATTTTAATTAATAGAGCCTTGCTCTCATAGATCTTTTTGATCTAAATAAAACCCCTTTGGGGTTTCACAAACAGAGATTTGCTATCAAGAATTTGTTTCAGGATTTCTTAACCCATGAACAGAGCTTTGCTCTTTGACAAAACATAGATATTTTGATCTAAAGATGATGAACTCTTAAGAGTTTTTCATGGATCTTTGAGATCCCAAACTTTAATTAATTTTTTTAGAAATTAATTTTTTCTTTGATGGATTTTTCCATCATTATTATAGAGCTATGCACTTTAAGGAATCTTATTCCCTTGTGACCAGAGTTTGACAAGTGTCACTCTGTGACAGAGCTTTACTCTGAAAAGGGAGATTTTCTCCTTGTCTCAAGGGATTTCTCATTTAATGAGAATATTCTTTTTGAGGATCTCCTCATTAATTGACAGTCTCATCCAATGATGGGGCTGTCTTATTAACTGATGAATTATCATCTGGATTTTGTGGGTCCTCCTTTGGTCCCCTTTCCACTGCATTGCAGTGTGGTATAAATTTTAAAGTTCCAAGTGTTAGGAATTAAAAATTACAATACTGACAGTTGATCTCCGTCCCCTTTCTTTTTACAGGCAACATGTCTGCTGATCTGTCATTCCCGTTCTTCCGCTCAAAGGGAGGTTTCCCTGAGGCGCCAGTGGACCGGGAGGTTCTCGCTCTGATTAAGGATCACGACCCGGAGCATAAGAACCTTCATCTATGGGGCGGATGGTACAGTGAAATCATCAAGGGTCGCCGAAGCTTTTCTTGTGCGATGCCATCAAAGCCAATCTCGTCGATCCCATATGCGGATGCGCCCCCGGTGAACTATGCCGTGGAGGTTGTAAATTGGAACTCGGAGGATCTTCTCCAGCCTTCGATTGCTGCCATCCCTGTGCAGCCGCCGGCAGCCGTGGATATTTTGGGGCGACGCATATGCCAGGGTGAGGCGCGCCCATGAGGACAAGCTTATAACCTCGGATTGACCCCTCGACAATCGGCCGGGTATTTGCAGTGGGCTAGGTATATCTTGTCGGTGAGGAAGACGCATTTGATGAGGATTGGTTTGTACTCTGCAGTCTACGCCTCATTGTTCGAGTACCCTGCTCCTCCGACGTGGTGGGTTAAGGCATTCGTGGAACAATGGAATACCCCCACCCATACTTTTCTTCTGACGGAAAGGGAAGTCTCCATCCCCCTGGAAGAATTTGCTGAGATTTCCGGTCTGCCGGCGAGGGGGGAGCATTATGAAGAGTTACTTCCTCCTGAAGAGTATGTCTTCGCCACCAAGTCGCTGGTAATGGGCCTAACGCCGGAGAATGCTATTCAGCACCAGTTTCCGAGCCTGGTGAAGGTGCTGAATATGTATGAAGGTCTCTATTTGGAATCGGGAGTCCGGGGAGTTAGTTTTGCAGATTTTATCGCCCGCTTTCTTCGAACGGAGATTCTATCGCAGCGGAGCGAAAAGTTCGCCAAGCTTGACGACCCCTTCGGCTTTGGCTTAGATCGTCGACCAGTACAAATAGGTTTTTATCTTCCCGATGCCGCCATCATGCCCTTATCAGAAATCGCCGCCCCGGGCATCGATGTGGAGACCTTCTTTCTAGGGTTTCTGGGATTATGGCTGTGCTGGTTCGCGCTCCCCATGCACCCGCGCTACATGAGGCCGTCCGTTTTCTACCCAGCGCATTGGATGTTGGCTGGCATACAATTGTCGATTGGAATCGCCGGGCTGGCTCACTTATACTATGGACTCAGCGTGGCGGCGGACGCAAATGAACCTGGGGTGCAACCTGCCAATTTCCCGATGCACTACTTCACTTCGTGGATGGAAATGCATGTGCTCGGGGTATTTGGCATTCATAAGAGCCCCTCGTTTTTTGAGAAGTGCAGACTCCTAAGAGTTATGCGGCTGATTGGCGCCTCGATTGTGAATCCGTCTCCGCGGGAGGCTAGGGGGTTGCTTCTTCATCCGCACATGGTCGGAGCAAGGATTTCTTTCACGGAAAAAGTCGTGACCATCGGCCCGGAGACCTCCAAGGCAGTGTTGGCGCTGCGTGATGGTTTCAAGGACGTGGCCTCCGTATTGAAAGCCCGGGAGATTCTTCACTTATACTCCATCCGGCCGGGCTTCCTGGTGTTCAGGCAGAACGACATGGCGCTCTTCATGAGGTACAACCCCCATCGGTTCGCCCAACAATCAAGCTATAACCAGGGGGTCCCACTGGAGGAATTTTTGGAAGAGCCTGCGTCCACCAGGGAGGGGATACGGAGCGCGCTGCACCATTTTATGCGGCTGAACACGGGCTTCCACTTCTTTATCAGCGAGCCGAGCTGCATCCCACGGGTCCTCCACATGTACGTGGCTTGGTACGCGCACGCGATGGGTGCTGTCATCCGGGAAGAGAAGCGGTTGTTGGTTGACCGCAAGGGTGCGCCCCCTGGCAGCGACCACAAAGCTCCCCTAAGGCCAAGGATCTTTGTCGTTCCCCCGCTGAGAGATGCTGGAGCTGAACCACCGCGCGTGCCGAGCCCTCCGCGTGGATTTCCTCGTGATACCGTGGACGTGCCCTCAGCGCCCCGCGTTCCCGTGGAGACGGTGAACGTGGTTTCGCCTGAATCCGGCGTGGGCTCGGACATCGGGACCCGCCATCCCAAGGTGCCCACGAAACGTAAGTTGATTTTGGGTGCACCTGGGGTTCGCGCGCAGAAGCGGAAGAAGAAGTCTGTTCTTTCTCTCGATGCCGTCTTCGGCTTAGAGACTCAGGCCCCTCTCACTGAAGGCTTAAGCGAATACGGGAGCAACGAGGGTTTCTTCGTAGATCCAGCAGACACCGATATGGCGGCCGCCATCGCAGCTTCTGAGCGATCATCAAGGCTTGAAGCGTGGTTGGATAAACTCGCGCAGTCAGGTAATCACTAGTCATATTCTTCGTCATTTCATCGTACTTTTATCATTGTCTTTGACTAATGCTTTTCCTTTTTTAAACAGGCGTTTCTACCGAAGAAGCCATCGTCGCTTCTCTCAAAACCTTCGAGGAAGAGGAAAGGAAACGCGCTCTAACGGGCGTTGGTATGTCTCGGCTCACTGAGTCTTTATTCTCCTTTTTATGGCCGATCTAATCCTTTCTTTGTCTCTTTGCAGGGGCTGCGGGATCTACTGCGCAAGCCGATGCGGGGACTCTCCCCGGGCTAGCTACTAATGTTCCGGCCTCTTCAGGGCTGCCGCGAGAGTCTCTACTCAAAAAGCCGATGATGGATGCCTTGAAGGCTCTGGAGGCAACTTTGAATGCGGACGACGCCGCCTTGCTGAAGGAGGCTTCCAAGAGGTCCGTTGTGACGGTCCGGGAGGAGAGGAAGCACTTGAGGCACGCAGCGAAGGAGCGCAGCGCTGCTTTGGCCGTGGGAGCGGGCCCAAGTGCCGTTATTCCCGTTGCTTCTCCTTCCGAGGAGCTCCCGGTCGCCTTGTCTACTGCTCATAGACAGGCGGCGCGTGCAGCTCGGGAGGCCAACGATCCATCCACCTCAGGTAATGTGTCTTTCGAGTTGCTTCTCCTTCCGAGGAGCTCCCGGTCGCCTTGTCTACTGCTCATAGACAGGCGGCGCGTGCAGCTCGGGAGGCCAACGATCCATCCACCTCAGGTAATGTGTCTTTTGAGACTTTGTTGCAAAAGTTGTAAAACTATCGGTTCTTATACATCTTGTCTTGCAGGGCCAAGTCCAACTGAAGGAGCGGCGGAAACCGTTGAGCCTGAGGGGACGGTGGAGAGGGCAGCAGCTGATCCCGAGGCGACGGTAGGCAGTGCAGCCGTAGTCGTAGAGCCTGAGCCAGTGGCTTATGAGACAGTCATGCCTACTGTACCCGAGACGACCACCACTGCCGAGCGCGAGGTAGCGGCGGATGAGACGGCTGCTACAACAGAGCCTGGGGCAGCAGCGGATGGGGCGGCTGCGGTCGATGAATCTATGGCAGCGGTGGACGAGACAGCTGCGACCGCCGAGCCCGAGCGGGTAGCGGGTGAGACATGTATGATTCCTGAGGACGAGCCGGCCGCTCTTTCTCAAGAGTCCGGCACTGCTCCTATCATTGCTCTCCCCGCTTACGGTCCTCCGCCGTCTCCTGGACTTGCGAGCACGACGACGGCTCCCGTAGAGTCTGGTGATGTGGCAGCGGGAGGTGAACCCATGCCGATGGAGGAGGGAGAAGCCGCCGTTTCGGCTGGCGACTCATCAGGTAAATTTTAGGTTACCGTCCCCTTTTTTATTCTGCAACTCTTTCCTGACAGGGCTTGTCTTGTTTCTAACGCAGGTGCGGGCAATGCTGATATCCCTTTGCTCGAGGGAGTGCCGTCAGTTACCGCCTTGACGGTGGCCACCTCTCTACCTTCTCTCGCACCGTCTCAAATTCTGGGAGGTATGGATTTGTAACCCATTAGTCTTATCTCTCGGCCGTATAATTCATGTACTGATGTTGTACTATTGCGTCTTTGCAGGATGCTTTTTGATCACCTTTACCAGGTGCTGCACCCACACTTCTCCTTCCCATCGGAGCTTGCTTCCTTCAGTGGTGCTGGTGAGTATAGTTTTCAATTAATGCCCTTTCTTTTTCCGATAATGAAATTGGCTCTGATTCTTCCTTGCCCTGATTGCAGTGCTACAGATCGAAGGAAGAGATGTAAGATCAGTCGCACCACCGGTCCTCCCGGCTTTGCCTCCTGCTGCAGCTGGTATAGTGGATTCTGTCATCGATGACCTTTCTATATTTCTTGAACCGTCATTTGATTGTGTTTTATTTTTTCAGCTGTCGTTCCGATTCCGGCCCCCTTCGAGCCTCGCATCATGATGCCGGCAGGCCCATTCTCCAAGCGTCCATCCTCAAAGGGTGCTGCGATGAGTTTGAGTATGCTGAGCGGATGCATCGAAGAGCTTGACGCAGAAGCTCCCCCATCTGCCACAGATTTCGTTGCTGAGGTTAATCCGATGCTGGCGACGCTTGCAAATTTTCATAATGAAGGCGTCGTCGAGTCTTGGGTTAATCACTGCAGGGAGATCGAGGCCCGCCTGCATCAACTAGAGCTTATGCGTCCTGCCCCCGAGATCTTGGCCGCGAGCACTCAAAGGGCGGCATGGATCGAACAGAGCGCTTCTTACTTCCTCCATCTTGAACAAGAAGTGGCTTTAAGGCGTAAGGAGCGCGGAGAGACTTCGAGCAAATCTTCCCGACTGCATGCTTAGGTGGATGCAAATGCTGCACAGTTGAAGGTTATCTTTGAAGGCCTTCTGCGATGCATCTCTGACGGGTTAACATTGAGGTAGCAGCTTGACGTCGTCGAGCGGGATGCACAAAATCATGAGGCAACCCAGCAGGTAGTTGAGGAGCAGCTTTCATCCTTCCTGCAGCAGCGGGCTCAGGTGGAAGCAGAGTTGGCCGCGGCGGCCGGTCAGGAGAAGGCATTGAAGGAAGTGCGCGAGCAATTGATGGGGCTATTTAAGACGCTTCCTTCTCAGTAGCTGCCTTTGTATCAATTATACACTTGTAATTTTTGAATAATATGTATCCATTCTTTATTCTTTTATACGATTCGCCTTGTACTTAATTGAATTCATGAATAAAGATACACACATTTTCTTTTGCAATGTCTTGTGTCATCTCTGCGCTTTCCCCCTTCTTTTATTATCAGCATGTTAGCTTAGTAAACATGGTTGACAGATGATAGAGCGAGCATCCTGTCTTGGCTTCTTCAAGAGGTAGTGATGGCTTAGGAGGCAGGTTCAGATCTGCTGCCTAAGACTTTTCAACTTTATGAGCCATGAGGGTCTCACAAAGACTTTTCTCCCTACGGATCGAGAGGATCTCGTAGGTGTATTTTCTCCTTAGGAATCGTGAGGATTCCTAAGTGCATTTTCTCTTATAAGTCGTAAGGATCTTATAAGAGAATTTTTCCTCTTACGAGTCGAGAGGACTCGTAAGTGGTTGTTTCCCTCCTTATCGAGATTCGACTTTGGAGAGTGTGACCCGTGAATAGTATGCAAGAGTCCATTTTGGACCAACTTGCAGGGTCCCAGTGCTTAGGAAACAGTTTTTTTTAATCCCCACTGCCTAAGGATTTATCTCGCAAGTCGAGACGAATCGAGAATTTCTCGCGAAGACACTAATTTCCTCACGAGTCGAGACGAATCGAGAATTTCTCGCGAAGACACTAATTTCCTCACGAGTCGAGACGAATCGAGCAGTTCTCGCAAGAATATCCTAACGTCACAGTTAACCTTTGCTCTTTACGACAGGGGTCCGTTAGGGTCTGTGGTACTAGGGTTTTGTCCGTTGTACCGTCGCATTGGCTGATGTATTCCTCGATAGGAAACCTTGCTGTTCGAGTAGCCTTGCGATTGTCGTGTCTCCAATCCCTTATGGGGCTGGACAAGACGTCTTCAAGCAATCCTCCTGGGCAGTTTGACCGTCGGAAGAGAAAGCGTTAGGAATTTTGCCATGCCGCTTTTTACTTGAGGTTAGGCTCATTTTGGAGAGCCCCGATGAGTCATAACCACTCCGCGCTGGTGTGGGATGATCTCCGATAGTCTTTCAGGTTTTATATGAGTTGCCGTCAAGACCCTGAAGCTAGGAATTTGGCCTTCGCTTCGTTTGCTGGCATTGCGTCCGCTATATCGAGACGAATGTCGCGGTTGTCTCTAGGTTGTTGGTGAACCGTCGAGATTTGGAACTAGGGATTTTGCCGTGGCTCCGTTGTTTGATTGTCGCGTCTGAATCCTGCTAGAGGAAGAACGCTGGGGTGACATCTCGTCTGCTGTATCGAGATGAACGTCGAGGTGGTGACCACTCCGCGCTGGTGTGAGATGATCTCCGATGGTCTTTCAGATTTTTTTATGAGTTACCGTCAAGACCCTAAAGCTAGGAATTTGGCCTTCGCTTCGCTTGCTTTATCACGTCCGAATCCTATTGGAGGAAGAACGCTGTCGTGACTTCTCGTCTGCTGTATTGAGACGAACGTCGAGGTGGTGACCACTCCGCACTGGTGCAGGATGATCTCCGATTGTCTCTCAGGTTTTATATGAGTTGCCATCAAGACTTGGCTCCGTTTTCTGATGGAGCATGGGGAGGGAAGATGTGTTTCCTTCTTTGTTTGTACCCCTGGATTGTATACAGGGATTGCTGTGATATCGCCTGTAGGGCATAAATTTCATTATATATATATATATTTTTTATTTTATTTCTTTCCGCGATGCTCTATCATTTCATCTTTTATATCGCGAAGGTCGCGATTGCCCAATCATTTCGGCTGTTTTTTCGCGGTGCCCCATCATTTCGGCTATTTATTTTATTTTCACTCGCTGCTTTTATTGCGAGTTGCCCAATCATTTCGGCAATTTTTCATGCATACATTTTTACTTGCTGATTTTGTTGCAAGTTGCCCCATCATTTCGGCTATTTTGCATGCATGTGTGGCTTGCTGGCTTTTCGCTGTAAGCCTGGGATTAGACACCGATTTCAGCATCAGCACCGCTACAACTTGGATATTGCCAGGAGAGAATCATCATTTGCCTCTGTCGATGTCGAACAAAGGTGGCTTAGTTAACAGGGTTAGGGTCCTGTCGACTAAGGCTTTTGACTTCATGAGCCATAAGAGTCTCACAAAGGTATTTCTCCCTCCAAGTCGTGAGGATCTCGTAGGTGTGTTTTCTTCTTAGGAATCGTGAGGATTCCTAAGTGCATGTTCCTCTATAAGTCGTAAGGATCTTACAGAAGGGTTTTCTCCTTATAAGTTGAGAGGGCTTATAAGGGTTGTTCACCATGCGAACATATCCCTAGTCACGGGTGGGACTTGGTTAGGGAAATGTTTATTCGCGCCCGTGGATTGTATACAGGGGTCAGCATTGAGCCACTTGTAGGGCCATATCGGAGGTTGTGGGGGTTGCTTAAGAACAGGTTTAGGTTTCTGTAACTTAAGACTTTCAAATCTTATGAGCCATGAGGGTCCCATAAGAGAGTTCTCCTTACGAGTCGTGAGGATCTCGCAAGTGTAATTTCTCCTTAGGAATCGTGAGGATACCTAAGTGTGTTACTCCCTTGTGAGTCGTAAGGATCTCACGCCGGTGGTTTCTCCTTACAAGGTCGAGAGGACCATGTAAGTGTCTTTTAACGAGGTTGCGCCCTTTCGGGTTTTCACAAACACTCGCCGGTAGCCCTGCTATTTTTACTCATGGAGCCCTTTCGGGTTTTCATCCATGCCCATTTTGCTTATGGACATACCGTTTTTTTTGTTCTTTTTTTTATTCTCTTATATTTTTTTCTAACGAGGTTGCGCCTTTTCAGGTTTTCACAAACACTCGCCGGTAGCCCTGCTGTTTTTACTCACGGAGCCCTTTCGGGTTTTCATCCGTGCCCATTTTGCTTATGGACATACCGTTTTTTTTATTCTTCTTTTTTTTATTCTCTTTATTCTTTTATTTTCTTTTTTTTTTAACTTCGGGATGCTGCTATCTGCCATAGCTTCTTGACATCTCGGGCAACAGCTAGTTTTAGGACATAGTGGTCCGTTGTTAGTTTAGGGACGTTTCGGTCCATTAACCAGCTACTACTTATAGAGTTTGGGGCTTAGGAAGATAGCGAGCGGACATAGTCGTCGTCATCTATCATTGACCTGGGCCGTAACTTGTTAAGCATAGTAGTTCTTCAGGAAGCGACCGTTTATTGGCCTGAAAGGTCTTTCACCATGCATGTCCATGAGTAGATAGGCTCCACCCTGGTAGACCTTATCTATGATATACGGGCCTTCATAGTTCAGCTCGAATTTTCCCCGCTTGGCGCGATTGGGAATCATAGGTCTTTTGACCACCAGCACGAGTTCGCCTTGGCGGAATGTCCTCGGCCTGGTCAATCTTTCATATGAGCGCGTCATCTTTGCTTTATAAGCTTCTAGATTTTGCTGCGCCAGGAGCCGGGTTTCATCAAGGGCATCGAGCTCCTCAAGGCGAAGGTGAGCATTCTCTTCGTCCGTTAGCTCATAATGGACTGCCACTCATAGAGAGGGTAACTCTATCTCGAGGGGGAGTACCGCTTCTGTACCGAACACCAACGCGTACGGCGTAATGTTCGTGGCCGTCTTGAACGTAGTTCGATATGCCCAGAGAGCTTCTTGCAGTCTTTCGTGCCAGTCCTTCTTATTTCAGGACACTTTTTTCTTCACGATCTTCATCAAGGTCTTGTTAAAAGCTTCAGCTAGACCGTTGGCTCGGGGGTTATAGACTGAGGAGTATCTCCAGTCTATGTTGTGCTGTTGTGCGAAGCGGCTGATTTTGTGGCTTCTGTAGGCTGGCCCGTTATCGGAGATGATCCGCCTTGGAGTTCCAAACCGATAAATGACGTGCGTCTTGAAGAAATGGAGGATATTCTCCGTCTTCACTTCCCTCAGCGATACTGCTTCTGCCCATTTGGAGAAGTAGTCAGTCGTCGCCAAAATGAATCGATGTCCCCTGGACGATGTTGGTTCGATGCTGCCGATTACGTCAGTCCCCCACATTTCGAATGGCCAGCTAGCCACTGTCGGGTGTAGTGGATTTGGGTGCTGATGGATAAAGTCCCCATGGATTTGGCACGAATGGCATTGCTTCGCATATTCGAGGCAATCCTGAATCATCGTGGGCCAATAATAACCCATCCTTTTAATCTTTAACTTCATCTTCGGGCCTGCTTGGTGAGAACCGCAGAGTCCGTCATGAACTTCTTGGACGACTCTCTTCGCCTTTTCAGGTCCCTGACATCTCAACCACAGAGAATCAAACGACCTCTTGTACAATGTATCATTGACGAAGGCGAAAGATAGTGCTCGCTTCATGAGCTGGTGTTTCGAGGATGCATCTTCAGGCGTTCGGCGGGATTTGAAATAGTCTATAAAGACTTCTCTCCAATCCTCGGTCTTTTCTTGGTCATTTACCTGCAGGGCCCCTTCCTCGGATGATTCCGGAGATATCTCTGCCGGAGCAAGAACACGACGGCTTTGTACCACGATTCTTACGTCATCGAGGTTCTCATCGGCCAGTTCTTTAGCGAGCTTGGCTAACGCGTCCGCTTTGCTGTTTTCCGCACGTGGTATATTTTCCAAAGTGTAGGAAGGAATTTGAGTCAGCAGCTGCTGTACTTTTTCGCCGTACTTTACCAACTCTGGTTTGCACGTTTGGCAGTCGCCATTTACTTGACTAACGACCAGTTGAGAATCTCCATATTTGAGGAGGTTTTCAATTCCCATGTCGATGGCGATCTCAAGACCTGCTATCAAAGCTTCGTATTCGGCTTCATTGTTTGTCCTTGGCTCTGTTAAGGAGAAGGCAAAGCGTATTATCCCTCCTTGTGGAGTCACGAAGATGAGGCCTACCCTTGATTTGATTATAGGGGTGCTTTGTTTGCGCTTCTTTACGGAAGGCGCTCCATCAAAATAAAGTTTCCACCGGTTACCACCACCATCGATCGCATCAAACGCGTGTTCGTCTGGCAGTTCGCAATTCAAAGGAGAGTCGGCCGGTATCGAATGCTCAGCGAGGAAGTCGGCGATGGCCTGGCCTTTCACTGCCTTAAGGGGTTGATAGGTTATCGAAAACTCCATCAAGAGCAGGGCCCATTTAGCGAGCCGACCTATCAATATGACCTTTGACATCAAATATTTGAGAGGGTCCACCTTCGATATGAGACGGACTTCATGTGCCAATAATGCACCTAAGGAACCTTCGAGGGCAGTTATCGCGGAGATCAACGCCAGACAGTGTTTTTCGATGGGGGAATAGTTGCTTTCTGCCCCCAGGAGAACTCGACTTAAGTAATAGAGAGCTCTTTCTTTCCTTTGGTCATTCTCTTGTGCCCATAATGCACCTAAGGAACCTTCGAGGGCGGTTTTATAAAGAATGAGAGGCTTTCCCTTGACCGGAGCAGCCAACACTGGCGGATTCTGCAGGTATTGCTTGACTTCGTCCAGCGCGCTCTGGCATTTGTGATCCCAAACGAAAGGGGTTCCCTTCTTCATCAGGTGACTGTAAGGGCGGCACTTGCCTGAGATATTGGCTATAAATCGCCGGATGTACGCGAGCTTCCCTTGGAGAGACCGCAATTGCTTGAGAGTCCTCGGCGGAGGCATTTCCATGATCGCCTTGATCTTTGACGGATCTATCTCGATACCTCGGTGTCGGACAATGAATCCTAGGAATTTGCCCGAGGAAACTCCGAATACACACTTGAGAGGGTTCATCTTTAAGTTGTATTGTCGAAGGGGTTGAAATACGATCTTTAGATGCTCAAGATGCTCCTCGTATGATTTGCTTTTAACCACGAGGTCGTCGATATAGCATTCGACGATCTCATGTATTAGGTCATCGAAGATCTTCGTCATGGCCCTCTGATAGGTGGCACCGGCGTTCTTTAGACCGAAAGGCATCACCTTGTAGCAAAATATGCCCAAAAGGGTCCGAAAAGCAGTATGCTTCTGGTCCTCAGGGTGCATCTTTATCTGATTGTATCCCGACGAGCCGTCCATGAAAGAGAAAACTTCATGAGTGGACGTATTGTCTATCATCTCAAGCTCGAGCCACATCCTTCTCGGTGCTTGTTTGATTGGCTTGACGTCCGGGGATATGGCCAGTTTGTGGACGGCAATCTCTGGGTCTAGTCCCGGCATTTCGGAATAGTTCCAGGTGAAGCAATCTCTATGCTGTATAAGCACGTCTTTTAATGCAACCACTCTTTCTTCAGATAATAGCTCACTGATGAAGGTCAGTCGCGGGTCACTCGCCGTCCCCAAATCAATTTTCTTGAGGTTATCTGTAGTGGTATGTATTCCATCTTCCAGCTCTTTTAGCGCCGGTAGAAATTCTGAGATCATCTCGTTACCATCATTTTCGAAGCACCAGGGAAGTTCATCCATATTCTCGGGCTCTTCTTTTGATATTGTTATCATATGACAAGTACGAGATCGCTTCCAAGAGCGATGTGGATCTGGTTCTGCTCTCGTGGCTTTGGGTTCATGCTTCTGTAGCGGCGTTACCTCCAGCTGTCAGATAGAGTGAACTTGCCGTGCTGATACCGATCTTCGACCCAATTCTTAAAAGTGAAGCAATCTTTGAGAGGGTGTCCTATTACCCTGTGATAAGAGCAATAGTTCGGGTGTGAGACTTCTCCTGCTTGCTCAGGGTGTTTAGACTCCGGCAGTGTAAGCATTTGATGTTTTATAGCGAGGTCAAGTATCTTCTTTGTCTTGTCTTGAGGAAAAGAGTATGCTTGACTCATCTTCTTCATAAGAGATAGATCCAGACCGCTCGATTCCCGATCGCGTGACTTCTTGGTCCTGCTTTGTTGCTGCTGAACGCCTTTTCCACTCTTTGACTTGTTTCTGCCTCTGCGTCGGGCCTTTTTTACAACAGGTTGACAGGGAGGGGCATTTTCATCTTTCGCAGCCTGTTGAAGAAGGCGTTGCGTCCTGGCTTTCTCATTGATGGCCATTTTGCGATTATGGTCGTCTCGAACTTTTTGACCAGCTTCCCTTATAAGCTTGTCTATTTGTTCTTCGAACGGCGGACTGGGCATTTTTACGTCGGGGAATTTTTCTGGCTCAGGGTTAGCATCTTCCCATTGAGCATCCCCTTCTTCATCAAAGTTATGCACAACGTAGCAGTCGCGGAGTAGCTCCCGTTTCTTGGACCGAACATATCCAAGCCCGATTGCTTTCATTCTCCCGTTAGGCAACTTGTGCTGAGTTCCGGGAACGTTGTAGACCCTGTCATAGAATTTAGCTTTTCGAGCGGTCTGTTTGAAGGGTATCCCTTGGCGCTTCAATAGCCTTTTTCAAGCCTTCTGTGTAATATCTAGGCAGACGGATGGGCTGAAGCCTGTCAAGCGTAGGATCCGTACCGTGCCAGATTTCTTTCTCCACTTTGGTTTCCCCAGAGCGGTAGAATAGAATCGCCTTTTCGCCTTCTCTCCTGGAAGGGACATAGAACGTCCGCAGCTCTTCTACACTGTAGGTATCGAGCACATCTAGTTCTTTATGATGTTTGGGCAGAACCATGGCGACTTGCAGACTCTGCTCTTCGTCGGCGAATGTTTGTATTGAAGGCCGAGCAGAGAATATAGCGTGGACTTCATCTTCCGAGTCACTGCCAAAGATCAACATAGGAGCGGATGGTCCCGACTTGTTGTATTGGGGTGGACCCGAATAAACCATCTCTTCTTCTTCCTCAGTATCACTCCCGAAGACAGGGATGGTAGCGATAGTTTTGTTCTTTGGTTTGTGACATCTTTTCATGTCCTCGAAGTCCGGTAAGAAGTATTTTGCATCCTCGTACTTCCGAACTTCGTTCACTAAGAACGGGTTCAGCTTTCCTGTCACGGTATACTCGAGACCATGCTTGAAATATTTCATACACTGATGTTGTGTAGAGGGAATGATGTTATACTCGTGTAACCAGGGTCGGCCGAGCAAAGCATTATAGCATGTCTTGGCGTCTATGACGTGGAATTTAATGTCCGTAACGAGTAACCCAAAGCATAACGTCAGTATCACAGACCCGAGAGTCCGTGATGATTGAGAGTTGAACCCGAAGATGGTGATCTTATCTCGAGCGAGGTGCTGGACGCTCATGCAGATTTCCTTCAATACCCGTACATTGAGGAGATTGACGGAGGACCCATTTTCAACCAAGATTTTGCCTATCTTTATATCGTGGCAGTACCCTGAGACGTAGAGAGGACGGTTGTGTTCGCACGTCCCAAGGAGAAGGTCTTCATCACCGAAAGTGACATCGGCTGTGTGCACTTCTTCCAACTCGTCCTTCATCTTTTCTTCGGCGAGAAAGGCTTGGAATTGCTCTGGCTCTTGTAGCGCTTTGATCAATGAATCCCTTGCTTCTTTTGATAGTAAAAGGGCGTCAAGAATGCTGAGTTGCGAGGGTAGCTTCCTCAAGTGTGCCAGAATGTTGTAGTCCACCTTATTTCTCTTTGGCGGGTCCTTGGCAGTCAGCTCTTTCATGACTTGGTCATTTAGGGCGATATCCTCAGAGACTTTTTCTTTTCCTTTATCTTTCTTGTTTGATGGTCCGAGATTCTTTTCGGGTAGCGTACGATTACGCAGCTGGATGTTTTCGCAGGCCTTTGGCCCTTCCTCTTTTTCCGAGGTGGACTCTTTAAAGAGAGGGCTAAGAGCCATTTCCTCGTCAGAGTCGCTCCCGAATATGAGAATTTGCACTCCCTCGGCGTTAACCATGCAACAATTGCCGGTAGTTCTTCTAAGCTCCTCGGTCGTACTTTTCCACTCCCGACGAGTTTTGCGCTTCTCCCGCTTAAAATGTTGCCGGTGAGCGACATACCCCTACCACCATCTATTGAAAGCTTTGCACTCTTCGGTGGGGTGCGAAATCATTAGATGATATAAGCAGTAGGAAGGGTGCATTTCTACTTTGCCGGCCATGTTTCCTTCAGAGGGTGGTAGCTTCGTCCCCATTAATATGGCTTTAGCAAACCTTTTCCTCGTCTTGAATTTGTTTTTATATGCAACAGATGTCTTTTGTTTTGACGGGAGCGTCTCAACTCTTTCGTCTAGTTGCCGACGCTTGGCCCTTTCAGATATGACCGTCTCGCGTTCCCGATCAGCTTTACTTTTCAAAAGAGCTTCGTTGAGGAATGCATCAATTGTTTCATCTGATGGCCCTAGAAGTTCCGGTTTAGGATCTGCCCCCAGATTCTCAGTGTAAGGAGTTTTCTCATCGTCTGTAAACGAGTGGGAGATCATATGACAACTTGCTACGTAACCCTCAGATTCATCCGACGAGCTTTCTCCATCATCTTCCTCCTGAAAGACGTAGCTGAGGAACTCTTGGAGCGTGATGGGAGTCCGTGCCTTCTGATTATACTCCTCCAGTGCGTCAATCTGTTTCTGTAAGTCCGTGCGCTTGTCGCCAGGCTTCACGGGCTTTTTGGATCTCTTCTTCTTCTTCTTTGAAGATTTCGACGGCTGGGTGTGAGTGTTTGGGCCATCACCACCGATCTTTGGAGTTGGGCGCGGCTTCAGCATCCCTTCGATGATCTGGGGTTCTAGCGGGTTCTTCCACCTGATCACCGGGCCTGTCTTGAGATCATTCAGCATTCTTTTGGTTTTGGCGGATAGCACAACCTCCCATGGAGCTTCTTCAACAAGGGAGCACGTTGCCCCCGGCATATTCACCTTTTTAGGGGTATGAGGTTGCGGCGGGTTCACCTTCCATTTTTCGGACAGCGCGAACTTGCCTTGTTGGTATTGGTCTTCAATCCAGTTTTTGAAGACGTAGCAATCTTCGATCGGATGACCCAATACTCGGTGGTAGGGGCAGTAATTGGGATCATTGGCGTCGTTTGGCTTCAACGGACGTTTTGAATCCGGCAGATTGATGAGTCTGTTGCGCACTGCCAGCTCGAACAGTCTTCTCGTTTTATCTTGAGAAAACGAGTAAGGTCGTCCTAGCCTCTCCTCGAGGGATAGGCGTGAAGGCATATTGTTTTGACGGACAACTGGCTTCAAGTTGCTCTGCTATTGTTGAGCATTGGCGATGACGATCGCTTTTCCTTTCCCCTTCTCATTTCGAGAGTACGGCTTTGGAGGAGACGGTCTATGGCCCATCTGATCCATCTGGGCTAACTTATCGATCAAGGTCTGGAATGTGGTTGATTTAAAGAACATCATGAACTGTGAAATAGTTGCATGAGGATCTAAGGTGCCCACGAACATGCTCACCGCTGGCGCTTCTTCGATGCGCTGTTCATACTTCGACCACAAGTTTCGCTATCGGATTACATATTGAACCCAAGTCTCGCCCGGCTTCACCCTGGCATTGATCAACGCGGTGATTGGGGTACGTTCGCTGGCGCTCGCGAAACGTTGGGTGGAAAACAACTCCATTTCAGCGAAGGTTTTGACGGAGTCATTCGGAAGTTCGGAGTACCACTCAAACGCCGTTTCTGATAAACTGCCGACGAACTGGCGAAGCAAAAGTTTATCATCACCGCTGGTATTGCCACAAAGAGCCATGAACTGGGCAACATGTTGATGGGGATTGCCAGTCGCCTTATAGACATGGAATTTCGGGATTGTATAGCCCGGCGGGTACTTGATCTGATCATACCAGCTCGGATATGGTCGCCCCGTTTTGACAACTTGACCGGCTGTCTCAGTTGCCTGGTGAACTCGTATTTGCTGAGCTATATATTCATCCAGGGCAGCTTTAGAGATTGTTTCCTCCTTGTCTGTTGAAAGAGCCGGTGGTGGATTTGACGTTTCTCCTCTGGCATCTTCAAAGACAATCGGAGGATCTTCAGCAGGAGGATCCTGCTGGATCATCATACCCACCATGTCCTGGAACAGAAGAGCCATTCGTTTTATATTGGCTGCTTGTTCCGCAGCCTCTTTGTCTTTCTTTTCAAGTATCCTGCGAAGGAATTCGGCGTCGGTTTCTTGCTCATGTCGCTGATCCGAGGATGTTTCTGGGCTTTCTTTTGGCCCGGTGAGTGCGGCCATCGCGGTCATCATCTCTTGGAGCTTCTGCTGCTGCTCTTGAGCCTTAGCCACTGATCGCGTGAGCGGTTGATGACCTGTGGATATACGGCTATCCTCTTTCCCGGACGCCATGTAGACGGTATGTAACACAATGCCCCCGGACTTAGGGCGTTTAGGCTCACTGCCTTTGACATTTTCCGTAGGCGTGGGGACTTTCTTCGACCATCTTCTCTTGTGGGCCATCGAACTTGAGGGGGCCGTTGCTGTGGGCACCCAAGTGGCCGTAGTCTTCCGTTGCTTAACAGAGCGGTTTTCTTCCTGTCGGGCTTTCGAATTCTTATGCTGATGGGAGAAATAAGGATCAATCACCGATTCGCGGACTCGTCGCCAAGTCTTGTAGACTTTGGAAGACAGCCGTTGAGGAGACTGCTCCGGTTTTGTTTCTACGACGGTCTCTACCGGTGGAGGAGACCTTTTGAGCACAACAGTTGGCGAATTCCTGCGTACCCTGTTCAGTAGCTCAAAGTTGTTCCCGGTTGGAACAGCAACATTAATTTCCACCGTTGGAGCTGGTGGAGTTAGCCCCGAGGGGGAGTTGCCCCCAGCCTTCCTTATCCGGTGCCAGTGGCGATGTCGGGCGTGACGAGTTGTTGGGATTGGTTCAGCGATGGCTTTATCTTGCCCCCTGTTCAGGTGAGGGGCTGTTGCCGGTGTCAGCCTCTTAAAGACTGACGTCCGTTGAGAAGCCGTGTCCAACCGGTCAAAGACAGATTTCTGAGCGGGAGCGGGCATGGGAGCAGTCAGTCTTGCGAAGACCGACCCTCTGGCAGGAGAAGCCGCCTCGACGACTTCAGGAGCAGGGATGGCAATCTTCTTTGGGATGGCCACTTCAGGTATTATGGGCATCTTGGTAGGCCCTTTGGAGCTCGAGTTCAGCCTGGTGAAGATCGAGGAGTTGGAATTGGACGACCCGTTGAGAGGGGCCAAGGTAGTAGCAAGTCGATCGAAGACCGACTTCTTTGAAGCTTCCGATACGGGTACAGGGATGGTGAAGCTCGGTGGCGGGAGCATGGTCCCGAAAAATAGTCCAGTAGTAGCCTGGGTGATTTGTTCCACCGGCATCGTGAACAGTGATGCCGCCTGAGGTCCATAGGCTACACCTCCAGGTGAGGCGGAGCGTCGGTTGCAATTGCAGTTGGAGAAGTTCGAGCATTTGAACGCCATTGCTGTTTGCTTTCTGCGCCAAGCAAGAGACCAAATCTTAGTAACTTGAAACCCGAGGGCAACCATTAACAAACCACGATTCGTTCGCGAATACGACGTACGAAGTGTGGAGTGGAAAGAGGAAAAAGGTCCCACCGGGCGTGCCAGAATCTGTTCCCCTCTGAGAGACGGCGCGACTGGACGTCTTGCCTGTGATTCGGGGCAGATGCTATTTGGTGCTATCCGTCCACCTCTCCGAAGATGCCAAGTTGATTTATGGCACCGTGTATCAAAGGTTTAAACGGATGCGTCCGATGTAGTAGACTTTGTCAGATTCCCCCTCGCTTGAGGGTTTTTTGATTGTGGGGACACTCTTCCCTGCAGGCGCAAGCCCCTGCAGTTAATTACGCTACCGCACTGCGGTAACAACTTTCTCCTTCTCTATATGGTCACTTCGTGTCGTGTGTGTTTGTTTTGTTTGTGGTTGTCCGTGGTTTGTATACGGAGACTAATTTATGTCGTCGCCCGTAGGACGTAGATTCGTCCAAATCCGTATTTTCTTAGATTTGGGTTTGGAGTTTTAGTTTAAGGATACGTTAGCCATATTTGAGGCTAAGATCAACTTAAATGTTTGTTAAGGATACGTTAGTCTAATTTGAGACTAAGATCAACTTAACGGGATCGTTTAGATCCGACAAAAGAGCATTTGGGGGCTCTATTGTTCTAGTTTAGGTACATAGTGGTCCATTGCCAGTTTAGGGACATGGTGGTCTAACATTCCCATTTTGGAGACGAATATTGGTTTAAGGACATCATAGTCCATGAGTTTAAGGACCCCACAGTCCGTATTAATGTATGGTTGTCGGGACCCATCACCTCTCTGACTACGTTGAAGGATTACAACGACAAATATCAGAGGAGTTCAGAGATGTGCCCTTGAACCGGGTGTAAATTGATTTGAAGGGCAATTGTGCTCAGTTCAATTTATATTTGAGGACTTATGTCCAGAATTGGGTTAAGTCCAGTTAGAAAAAAGTCTAACATTTATATTTGGCCTATTAGGCTTTTACTTGGGCTCTGCCCCTTTTTATTAATGCATAGCATTGGGATTTTTAATTAAATGCATAGCATTTATTTTGGTCTGTTTAGAATTTTTCTTTTAATTGGGCTCTGCCCTTTTCTAATAATGCATTGCATTTTTGTTTGGTCTGATAGACCTTTTTATTGGGCTCTGCCTTTTTCTAATAATGCACTGCATTTGATAGTCTGACAGTGCGTCACGTGGCCTGTCAGGCGCTTTGCGCCGATTGAGGAGCGCAAGGCGCAAACTGATGTGGAGGTGGCACGTGTTACGCTCTGATGAGTACAAGTCTGTTAGCGCAGTGCGCTGCGCTAGTGCGCTGCTGACACGTGGCACAATCTGATGACTTGCGCTAATCCAAGAGCACAGTGCTCATTTTTTAAAGCGCAAGGCGCAGATTATTCTGGGGTTGACACGTGGCGTGTTCTGGTGACTTGCGCCAACCCAAGAGCACAGAGGCTCAAATTAAGAGTGCAGGGTACTGTTCCATAGCGCAGAGCGCATCTTGATCAAATTTAGATCAAAGAAAAGAATTTTTTTTAATTCCAAAGAGGTTTTACCTAAAGTTTTCAAGAACCGATGGTTCATCAAAAGGCTGTGCCTTTATGTAGATCAAAAAGATCTAAAATTGAAGTAAATTACTTCTTTTATCTCTTATGATTGGATCTTTTATTGATCTTTTCTTTTTATTGAAGATCTTGATTTTGTTCTTAGATCATTGATCTTTTTAGAAGAAATTCTTCTTTTTTCAAAGGTTTACCTTTTTTCTTTCTCTTTGAATTCTTCTCAAAGTTTTTAGAGGATGATCTTTGTATCTCTCTCTGTATATGTTTGAGACTTGGAGTCTAGGGGCCTTTATATAGGGCCAATTAGTTTGTTAGGTCAGTTACAAAGATCTTTCTCTGATTGATTTGGGGATATTTCCCCACCGTTGGATCTTTGATCCTAAGGCCTCTGTTTTACAGAAGATGATCTCCTTATTTTAATAAGATTAAAAAAAATCTTTCTAGAATTTTAATTCCGATTTAATGCTGGCACAGTTAGCGCAAGCGCACCTGTGCTGACACGTGTCGCACAGCGCAGAGCGCAGCGTAACTGCGCTGACACGTGTCACGCAGCGCAGAGCGCAAGTTATCTGAAGCGTTGCTTCCTTTATTTTTATTTTGAAACAGAGCCTTGCTCTGATTGGGTGCGCTATCTTGGGCGCAGCACTGGCGTGTCTGCTTTTGACACGTGGCGCGTTGCGCGCAACGCAAGAAATATGAAGCGTTGCTTTAATTTTTGAATTTTTGAAATTCAAACAGAGTTTTGCTCTGATTGGGGGAAACAGTCCACAAGCGAGATGGGCACGGATGAAAACCTGAAAGGGCTCCGTGAGTAAAAACGGCATGGCTACTGGCGAGTTTTGTGAAAACCCGAAAGTGCGCAATCTCGTTAAAAGACACTTGCAAGGTCCTCTCGACCTTGTGAGGAGAAACCACCTGCGTGAGATCCTTACGACTCACAAGGGAGAAACATACTTAGGAATCCTCATGATCCCTAGGAAGAAATTACACTTGCGTGATCCTCACGACTCGTAAGGAGAAGCCTCTTATGAGACCCTCATAGCTCATAAGATTCAAAAGTCTTAAGCTACAGGGATCTGAACCTGTTCTTAAGCAGCCACCATAACCTCCAATTCTGCCCTACAAGCGGTTCAGTATTGACCCTTGTATACAATCCACGGGCGCGAATAAACATTTCCCTAACAAAATCCCATCCGTGATTAGGGATATGTTTACATAATGAACAACCCTTGTAAGTCCTCTCGACTTATAAGAAGAAAACACTCTTATAAGATCCTTACGTCTTATAAGAGAATATGCACTTAGGAATACTCACGATTCCTAAGGAGAAAACGTACCTACGAAATCCTCACGACTCGTAGGGAGAAATACTTTTATGAGACCCTTACGGATCATGAAGTCAAAAGCCTTAGTCGACAGGATCCTAACCCTGTTCGCTAAGCCACCTTCGTTCGACATCGACAGAGGCAAATGATGATTCGCTCCTGGCAAGATTCCAGTTGTAGCGGTGATGATGTCGAAATCAGTGTTTAATTCCAAGTTTGCCGTAAGAAGCTAGTGAGCCACACATGCATACGAAATAGCCGAAATGATGGGGCAACTTGCAACAAAATCAGCAAGTAAAAATGTATGCATGCAAAATAGCCGAAATGATTGGGCAACTCACAATAAAAAGCAGCGAGTAAAAATAAAATAAATAGCCGAAATGATTGGGCGCCGTGAAAAATAGCCGAAATGATTGGGCAATCGCGATTTTCGCGATATAAAAAGCTGAAATGATAGAGCATCGCGGAAAGAAATAAAAAAATGAAAAAGTTAAACTTTTTGCCCTACAGGTGATATCACATCAATCCCTGTATACAATCCAGGGGCGCAAATAAAGAAGGAACCACACCTTCCCTCCCCAGGCTCCATCAGAAAACGAAGCCAAATCTCAACGGTTCACAAACAACCTGGAGACCACTTTGATATTCGTCTCATTACAACAGACATTGTCACGACCCAAAGTTTGGATGTGACCGGCACTTAAATTATATGATATCTAAATGCATGCACACAGTCCAAGTAAGCCGACAACCAAGATCAAAATCCTTTTTGTGGAATTCTTTATATGGAAATTTAGTTTGAAGTAAAAATTATAGTTTATGAAGTTAAATTATTAAACAAGTATAAAATGTTAAGTGTGGTTGCATCCCTAGTTGGGGGCAACAATATTACCAGTGGAATTCAATACAAAATCATAATATGAAATCAAAGAAGAATCTCAGACATAAATAAAAAAAAACATTATTTAATACAACCAAACGATCTTATCTGTCGAAATAATATACATATCGTTCTGAGTCATTATACATGGTCTGATGGAGAAACTCTAGATTCAATATACAATATCAAAAGAGGAAGTTACAACATAGGTAACCCACTTAGGAAAAGAGCGAAAAACCGATAAGTGGATCTGTCTGCCGCTATACGTCCACTTGACTCCTGCAAAGAACTATGGCACAATGGGGTGAGTTGCCAACTCAGTGAATATAACTAACATATATTGGCTGATAATGTAAGTATGCCGATTTAGAACTAATATCAACAATGATGAATATGATGCATACAAACAGGTAGAAGCATAAATTTGTACTATTTAACATATAAGTCCAAAACTGAAATCTCATCAATTATTTTCCAAATAAGGTTCATTTTCTTCCCGTGTCCATCATCGACACAAATCTTCGAGGTGTCATCAGGCATCGTTCCCCGAACGATCCTGCCAATCAATAACACCGGTCGGTATCACCTAGATATCCGCCGTATTTACTACTGACTCCGGTATCGAGTATCCTCGTTAGGCTCACCGCCTAAAGTGCGGCCCCTACCCCTCGGCCCCGACCGGTTCCACCATGATCCGGCTGTATAGCTACCCCAACCAGCTCAGATATACATAAGAAATTCCGCAACCGTATATCTACCCCACCCGGTTTGGAACAAAACCAAATTAAAAAAACGACATTTCATGGTGGACATGTTACATTTCATAAAAATCATTGAATTCTTTCGCTAGTGTTTAAAAACTCAAAGTCATAAATCCACGGTAATTCAATGCATCTTATATCAGAACTACACATACTTGGAGATAAAATATGATAATGTTTATGAAAAATAACTCCCATGCTTGATGTTCAAGGTATGATGGAAATCCTATTTAGTACAATAAGTACTCAGTGTATATGTAACATGTTAATATCGACGAGGTGTAGTATAACATGTAGATATGTGCAGGTGCGGAATAACTCGTCGATAACTGTGCAGTGTTCTAACAATTATTAATATGGCGATATATATATATATGAATGCATATGATCAATTTAGCATATAAAGCCTATTTTTATTTAAACTTAACTACGGGCGTATCACGCCATCCATACAAAATCCCCCGGTAGATGTTTAGTCTACTCACCGGAATACGTCGAATCAACTCAGATCACCAATCCATTTCCTTTCCTTGCAGCCTCCGAAGTTTCCATATTCGAATCTATTATCGCAATTAACTTGTATAAGAAATGGCTAAACTCCGATACGGCGAAAACATGAAAATACTAGTGTTACGTATTAGCTATACTAAGTATGATTATCACAACCTATCAAACACTTATACTAACGGGATTTAGTTACACGCTGTTTCGTAACAGAAAACAGAATCGTATTACGAAATGTCCTTGTCGTGTTTTAAACGTTTTAACCCATTTCAGATATTAACTCCCAGATTTCATATACTGTTAAATTAGTTTAAATAAATAATACCAAGTATCATAATACCTTCACAGAGACCTACCCTGAAATCCACAAAACCCAAAGCTTCAAGAAATCCGGCGACGCCGGAATTATCCCTTTGGTCGCCGGCCCAAATCCGAGCCCCCCTGTTCGTATTCCTATGGTTTGCTCTATGTTCCAATTATATCATTTTAGCACTGTTTTGTTAAGTTGATTTTATTCTTACTAACAACAGATTACTACAGAGTTAAGTTTTTCTAAAATTACGAAATTATAGAACTTGTTCATTTCAATTTAAACTAATTTACAGAACCTAAACTCCTACTGTGATTAAGAAATTACCCATAATAAGTTGTTGGAATAACCCCTCCAAGATGCTAAGCCCCTTGTTCTTGCTTGATGGTGATGAAGATCTAGCTTCCTTCTTCTTCTTCTTCTTCTTGTTCTTTAAATGTTTTGTTTTGTTTTTCTTTTCTTTTCCTGAGATTTTTTTTTCCAGAATTTTAATTTACCACAGATCTGAACAAGGTTTATATATGGCAAATGAAAGGGATAAGGTGAAGGAGGAGGTGTAATAAAGCTAGAGGTAATGGTTTTATGCAAGTAGGAGGTGTGAGGTGGGTGTTGTGCATGCAAGCAAGAGGTGTGCTTGCATTATCTTCTTATTTTGATTTAATCTACACTAAAATTCTGAGCTAAAAATTTTCTATCCCCTTTTTCATTTACACCTCTAACAAATCCCCATTTGCACAAAAATCCTAAACTTTACCTAAAAACCCCTCGCAACTTGGTTTATTACAAAACACTCATTTTATTAAAATGAAGCTAAAATTATCACTAAAACCCTTATAATTTATTTATGTTGCATACAAAATTTTTAATTTAAATTGTTTTACAACTATCTTATGAAATTATCTTTTTTTTAATAACTTTTTGATTTACCATTTTATTATTAAATTAATTAATTTTATTTATTTCTAAATTTTCAAAATGTTATAATATCCCCCCTTAAGAAAATTCGGTCCCCGAATTTAAAAATTAACTAGACATACCTTCAAAAAGATGTGGAAATTTCTTCAGCATCGCATCCTCGGTCTCCTAAATATTCACCTCGCGTTTCGTTCTTCGCCAGAGAATCTTTATAGAGGGAGTATACTTGATCACAGTTTCTTTGCCTGCCCGTTAAGAATAGCCACTGGCTGCACTGTGTAGTATAAATCTGGTCCAAGCGGTAAGGTCTGATGCTGGATCGCGTGAGAAGGATCGTGAAAATACTTGCGAATCATCGAAACGTGAAACACCGGATGCACCCCGGGAAAACTTGGTGGAAGTGCTAACCAATAAACTACAGCACCCTCTCCCTTCAGAATCTCGTAAGGTCTGACATATCTGGGGCTGAGCTTCCCTTTCTTCCCGAAACGTATCACACCTTTCATCAGAGATATACGAAGTAACACATGATCTCCCACATCAAACTCGAGCCTATGACTTCGTTGATCTGCATAAGGTCTTTGTCTGCACTGGGCCGCTCTCATTGTGTCTCGCACCAGCTGAATCTTTTCCGTAGTCTTCTGTACTACCAGTGGTCCCCAAAATGCCACTCTCGTTCTGTTCTGTCCAGTAAACGGGCGATTGTCATTTACTCCTATACTAAGCTTCAAAGGTGTCATCTGGATCGTCTCCTGAAAATTGTTGTTGAACGAGAATTCCATTAAAGGTAGGTGACGATCTCAACTACCACCAAAATCAAGCCTGTAAGATCGCAGTATATCCTCTAAAGTCCGAATAGTCCACTCGGACTGACCATCTGGCTGTGGTTGGAAAGTTGTACCATAACTCACTCATGTACCAAGAGTCCCTTGAAGTTCCTGCCAAGGACTACTAGTAAACTGTTACCTCTATCTGACACTATACTCGTCGGAACTCCATGCAATCGGACAATCTCGTCGATATAATTCTGAGCATATTGTGCAAATCCCATACGTCGTCTTCACCAGAAGAATATGAGCTGCCCTTTTCAATCTATCTACAATTACCCAAATGGAATCATACCCTCTGCTAGTCCTGGATAGACCCACCACGAAATTTATGGAAATTTGTTCCCATTTCCACTCTAGAATGGGTAAAGGCTGCAATCCTCCGGCTGGCCTCTGGTTTCTGCCTTGACTTGCTGACAAGTCAAGCATCTCGAAATGAACTCCACAACATCCCTTTTCATTCCTTCCCACCAGTAAACATCCTTCAGATCATGCTACATCTTGGTGGAACCAGGATGAATACTGTATGCTAATCCATGGGCCTCCTCTAAAATCTCACATTTCAGTCCACCCGAATCTGTCACACTCAGACGAGCCCCAAAACGTAATACTCCTTAGTTATCTATCACGAACTCCGACTCTCTGCCATGCCTAAGCTGATCCATAATCTCCAACCTACGAACATCTGCGGCCGTGTCTCTCGAATACGATCTAATAGCCGAGGAAGGTGCGAACCTGTGCTAACTGTTCTCCTGTCGATGTGAACTCGAACTGTATACGGCTATCACATAAGATTTGTCAGTCTATAAAAGACTGTCTCTACATAGTGCACCATTGAGATAAGCTACCTTCAGGCCTCCGTCTCAAAACATGTGCTATAACATTTGCTTTGCCTGGATGATACAGAATCTCACAATCGTAATCCTTCACGAGTTCGATCCATCTATGCTGCTTTGGTTCAGATCCCACAGCTGAAAATTATACTTCAAGCTCTTACGATCTGTGAAACATTGGCACGATTGTTCACACAAGTATTGTTCCCAAATCTTCAGTGCGAAAGCTACAGCAGCCATCTACAAATCTTGAGTGGGGCAGTTCTGCTCGTGCCTCTTCAACTGGCGAGAAGCATAAGCTACAACCCTGTTGTGTTACATCAACACACAGCCTAAACCCACTCTAGAGCTATCATAATACACAACAAGGCCACCTGACCCAGAAGGTAATGATAAGACTGGTGCAGTCGTCAAGCGAGTCTTCAACTACTGGAAACTTTGCTCACACGTCTCCATCCAAAGAAAAAGATCTTCCTTCCTAGTCAGCCCATACCGGTTACAAAACGCGGTCTTAGGAATGTCATCCTTACGAACCTTCCATTGATGGTACCCTGACCACAAATCCTTCTCTGAGAAGTAGCCAACCCTCCTGCAACTGATCGAACAAGTCACCGATACGAGGTAGTAGATACCTTTTTCGCACAGTGATGCGATTCATCTGTTGGTAGTCAATACACAGCCTTGTACTACCATCCTTCTTCGTTACCAATAAGACAGGAGCTCCTCACGGCGATACACTGGAACGCACAAGTCCTTTAGCTAACAACTCTTGCAACTGACTTTTGAGTTCCTTCAACTCCGTCGGTGCCCTATGATAGGGAGGCGTAGAAATAGGTCCCGCACCCGGAATCAAGTAAATGCAGAATTCAATGTCACGATCGGGTGGCAATCCTGGTAACTCAGCAGGAAACACCTCAGGAAATTCTCGTGCGATCGGTGTTAGTGTATATACCCTAGAGGCCATTATTGTATCATACTAGTTTTTATATTACTTAATGGAAGCTTGGGATATTCACCTTGTATAAACAATCTTGCTCAATATAGTAGTATGCTACTTGGTTTGTTTCTACTTCAATGTGTACATGTGTTTATTTTAGTATATCACCTATACACATTAGTGGAGCCCTTAGGATCTTTGCTTGATTACCAGCGTTGTGATGGCAGTCACACTAGTGGGGGCTGGGTAATCTATAAGCACATCCTTATGCAGGTCCCTAGTCGCAGGACTATCGAGACAGGGCATCGATACTCCGGAGTAGACTAGCGTATGCGCTTCTCATCCCAGTGTGGGAGATGGTCTGTCCCACAGCCATCAGTACGTCGTACTGGAGATAGTATGCGGGTGCTCGTTGGGTTACGAGTACACTGGACAGGACTCGTCGGGAACTGTTGGTTGGTACTATACCTATCGTCAGTTATCAATTCCCAGGTGACATGAGTACAGCTTAGTCCGCTGACTTGACACTGTCACTTCACCTCGAGTGTGTTCCCACTGTACTTAGATTACCACCCTACCACGGCTCAAAGGAGTCGTGCAAACAGGTAGTAGTTGGGTGCAGTCCCGAAGCACTTGGAGGCAGTGACGGTTAGACAGGATTCGTCTCTCCCGGTATTGGGGGTTGACATCGCGCTGTGTCTAGGAGAGCCATTACACGAGTAGTCCCTGGCCAGGGCAAGCGAGATATACTGGTAGGTTTCCAGTGTTATCTCAGGGTGTTCTGGGCTTCACTCCGACACGACTTGTACCGCTATTAGGGGATTGGTGTTTACCGCCCCCTAGGCCCGCCATGCGATGTATCAGACGAACAGAACGGACTGTATGGAGATTGTCACAGTCAGACTCGGTAGGAGTTCAAATGGGTTTCACCTCGTCAGTCTTCTTATCGGCATCTACCTGGGGACCGTTACGCACAGCTAGTGCCGCTTGCGGTCTGTGGTTAAACCCACTGCCAGCGTAGTGTCGAGTCTTTAGAGTCCCACACAGAAAGCTATTCGCCTTTAGGCAAAAGAGTAGAGGTCGCATGGTTTTGCGACAGGTCGCATGGTTTTGCGACAGGGTTCGGTCACATCCGTGCACTTGTGCACGTTTAGTGTCCGGACAGTTAACACTAGCGGGCTTTGGTTTAAGCCAGATCCTAGTGTACGATTTGGGATTGGTTTTATCTCGTTTGTATTCGTGTTCCTCGGAACGCGGATGCGGATGTGTATGCACAGTTGACGACAGAGGCAGAGTATTCTCATTGGGGTTGTTGACTCTTGACTGTTGACAGTTGACTGTTGACCATTGACTTTTGCTTAACCCTAATGAGAATAAGATATATGATTAACATTAATATTAATTAAGTATTATAGTGACATGGTTATTGAGGGGTTGACTTTGTTGACTTGTTGACCGGTTGGCTAGGTTGGACTAGTTGACCATCATCATGACAATGGCTATCATTCCATGGCAAAGACTTTTGCTTGCTTGTTTATTTATGCAAAATGAGTGCATGAAATGATATAGCCATTTTGGCTTAAACCATTACACAATACTTGATTACTATTTTTGTTATGATGGCTTTTGGATTATGAGAGATGAGAATGAGAAGAGTATGATTCATTCTATCATTTGCTTTCTCTCTCTTGATCTCTCTCATTCTCAAGCTCTCCCTCTTCCTCTTGCTCTCTCTACCTCAAGGCAAACCATTCTCATGTGTTGAGACTCATTGCCTTAGAGATAAAAAGACACCAAAACATTCCTCTACTCATTCTAGTTCACAAGGCCTAGCAAGCCAAGTGATCTAGTTCTTCAAAGTTCGAAGAAGAAGCCAAAGGTAGAATATTTCGGGTGGATCCATCTTCGGCGCAAGGAGACGACGAGGTGAGGCCGATCCGTACACCGGGAGGAGTCGAAGACGAAGGAGTTCAAGAAAGGTATAGCCCCCTAACCGAGTAGGTAAACTCTTGTTAGGTTGTTAGTCAGTAGTTTAATAAAGATCCGTATTGGTAGTCCATGTTACCACCCTCTTGAAAATCATTTTTCACCAATTCCGCTACCCCGTAAGTACCGGGGAAGGGTAGCATGGACTTACAGTGGTATCAGAGCCAGGTTAAACACTATCTAACATGTCAGCAAAGTTAGTAGAAATTCGATCGGAGAAAAAGTCGTGAAATATACCCGGAAATCAAACTTGCTGTTGATTTTTAAAGTGCTGTAAAAATAATAAATCATGCTTCAAAAATCGACTCAGGGTTTTTATAGTGTACTGCAGAAAAACGATCCACAGATCCCATCAAAGCGCCGCGGAAACGCGGCAGGAGCTTGCTCCCGCCGCGGTTCCGCGGCCGATTTAACTCGGCTGTGGATCGTCTTCACTGCAGAATACTCTATGGGGTATTTTGGGATTTTTGGGATATATTTTTTCTGCCCAGATTTTCTAGAAAGAAAGATTTGTTTTTGGGGCTTGAAAAACCGTATTTTTATCGAACTTCTAAAGACTAAGGCTAACGGGTTTATATCTGTGATGTGATATTTATATTGAATGTCTGCTAATCGCTATATGTCGATTAGTAGGAGTTATACAAATCTGTGATCTGTAATGTTGATGGTATGTGTATATGAATTCTTTGGATTGTCGAGGATGAATAGCCGGGGGTTGTGAGATGAGAGTTTTTCCTTTTATCTTTCAATTCATGTAATATGTAAATTGATGTAATATTATTTTTTGCCGCACAACCGGGTCGGGGTTGTAGCCGTCATTGTATAATTTCTTTTTACTGTTTTTGCTCCTAGGATAGACCCAATGTGGGGTGCACAAACTACCGGGTATCTCGAAGTGCCGAGTGGCCAACTCACGTCGTTGAGGGAGGTTGCTCCACTTCGGATATTTGGCGGGTAGTTTGCCGCACCCGTAGGGGTCTAGGGTGGGGTATTGGCTATTCATCGCGACCGTGTAATCCGCTTTTCGTTACAGGCTCGTACGAATTGCGGATTCCTAGTATATCCAATGTTTTCATCTGTGATCTGAAATGGCTATCATTGCAATATATATCTATATATGATATTATTTAGGCGTTGCTTATGTTTTACAGCCGCGCTAGCCCAGCCCCCGCTCTGTCGTTAGTTAAGTAACCTAACGGGTAATGACGGGGCCCCGTGGCGAATGCGAATAGAATAAGCGTACGTCATATTTTGGTTGTTTTCTGCAATGGTACGATTAAATGATGGGACGCATTAAAAGAACTAATGCAAGAAAAATACGCATTAAAAGAACCAATGCAAAGAAAAATAAACCAAGTAAAAGTCGTTGGAACACTTTCAAAAACCACTCGGTTTCTTTTCAAAATAACTTTTAAACGCGGAGCTTAAGCCACTCCTTTTAAAAGCTATCTCGTTCCATCGATTATATCAAGTTCACTACGTTCACGGTTTCGCCAAAACCATTCGTAGCCCTCCGTCGTTTCACATGGATGGTCAATAGTATTCAAGCTATGTTTGTTGGCCAAAGTCAAGGCATAGTGATTGGTAGCTATTGGGTATTCATGTGCAGCATAGATAGATGCGTTGGTTTGGGGCAGTCGTTCTACCTTGTTGGCCAAAATCAAGGGTATGTGCGGGTGGGCTCAAATTAACCTGGAGAATGACGGGTATAACTTGACATGTGAATTATGATTTTTTGGCCAAAGTCAAGGTCATAAGAGCATGGGGCAAAAATCCACATCGGGAGTTTCAAAAGAACTGAAACTTGCTAGTGTTGCATACCATTTGGAGTGTGATAATTCTGGTAGGATTCCTTCAGTTTTGTCACGCAATGATATTTGGATCCCGATCCTACCGTGAGTATATGCTACTCCTCGGGAAATTTCTCACTTAACGATCAATGCTATAAACCAAGTAGGTGTCTAGAAAGGTGTTAGCGGGGCTACGCCCACAGGGAAAAGAGGTTATTTAATTAAGGAACTTCGCGAAAGCGTTGGAAAACCTCCCTCGAAGTACCGACACCAGCCTGGCCGAACGGTTAAGCAAGTATTGTACGGTAAGATTGATCCTGACTGATTCTTCCTTTTTGGTTTGAGGAGGGATTCGAGAGACAGTGGGAGCTATCCTGTTTAGAAAAATTAAAAACCACTCTAAACTTGCAAGAGCATCATGCTGAGTGTTTCTTCTCTCTCTCCTAATTGCAGCGACCAATCGACATGACTGGACTTAAGTTACTTCTAGATAAAAACATACTGACAGGGCCAAACTACAAAGATTGGCTCAGGAATGTCAAAATGGCAATCACTTACGACAAGTTGGGGTATCTCCTTACCACCAAAGCTCCCCCTGTCCCAGGTCCCACCTCCAGCGTCGCGGATAAGGAAATCCGTAAGACTTGGGAGATCGATTGCGCGAAGGCCAGGTGCCTCGTGCTTGCCTCTATGGACAACGGACATCAGAGGAGGCACGAGAATATGGACCTCGAATCCATATTTCTCCATACAAAATAACTGTATGGAGAGCAATCTCGTATCGCAAGATACAAAGTGTCGAAGAAGTTATTTTCGGCAACGTTGGCCATCGGATTATCGGTAGCGGAACACGTGCTTAAGATGATTGGCTTCATTGAGGAGCTCGCGGAACTTGGGACCACGTTAGAGAACGAGCTCTATACGGACTTGATTCTCCAGTCCCTTCCTTCCACTTACGCCCAGTTTTTCCTGAACTTCAACTTACAAGAAAAAGAAGTTGAACTTTCAGAACTCCTCAACATGCTGAGGAATGCAGAGGGCACCCTACAGAAAGGTAGGGAAACATCCATTTTGTTTGTAAGAGGATCTTCATCTTCTAGGTCCAAGGCGAAAGCCAAGGGAAAGAAGAAGAAAGCCTCCGCCAAACCAAGGGGCGGTGTTAGTAAAGTGGATACGAAGGGAAAAGCAAAAGCAACAAAGGTAGCGGGAAGGCTTGTGGATAAGGAAGAGTGCTTTTTATGTTATAAGAGTGGTCACTGGAAGAAAGATTGCAGGGCTTGGAAAGTCAGAACACAGGAACTGAAGCAAGTTGCGGCTTCAGCTTCAGGTGTGTATGTTATTGAAAACTGTCTATCAATAAACTCTACTTCCTGGGTATTGGATACCGGATCAGGATCTCATATCTGTAATTCTTTGCAGGCGTTGAGAAACCGTAGGGTTTTGAAGGCAGGTGACATGACCCTCAAAGTTGCAAACGGAGCTAGCATGGATGCTAAGGCCATAGGGGACTATCACCTGGGAATGTCAGATGGACATGTTTTGGTTTATTGTAATTGCTTTTTTGTACCCAACGCAACTTGTAATATCATTTCTGTATCTTTGATTTCTAAAGAAGGTTATGAATTTGCGTTTGTAAGTAATGTTGTAAACATTCACCTAAATGAAGTTCTGATTGGGTCAGGTACATTAAGCAATGGTATATACGTACTAAACCAACCACAGATTTTCAATGTCCAGAATACACACAAAAGAAAGTCTCCGGAAATAAATCAGACTTTTTTATGGCATTGTAGACTGGGTCACATCAATGAGAGAAGGTTGACGAAGTTACATACAGAAGGATATTTGAATCCTTTCGAATATCAATCATATGCCACTTGTCAATCCTGTCTCAAAAGAAAGATGACAAAGACTCCGTTCACTGGACACGGAGTAAGAGCGAGCGAGCTCTTGGGACTCGTACACAGCGACGTGTGCGGTCCAATGTCTATACATGCGCGAAGCGGTTATTCTTACTTCATTACTTTTACGGATGACTTTTCAAGGTACGGTTATGTCTTCTTAATGAAACATAAGTCCGAAGCCTTTGGAAAATTCCAGGAATATAAGAATGAAGTAGAAAAACAAACCGGCAAAAGTATCAAGATTCTAAGATCGGATCGAGGTGGTGAATACTTGAGTGTCGAGTTCCTGGACTATTTAAAAGAGAATGGAATTCTCTCTCAGCTTACTCCTCCATACACTCCGCAACATAACGGTATATCAGAGAGATGGAACCGGACCATATTGGATATGGTACGTTCCATGATGAATAACGCTGAGTTACCGCGATCATTCTGGGGATATGCGCTAGAATCAGCTGCATATCTTTTGAACCGAGTTCCAACTAAGACTGTGCCTACTACACCATATGAGATGTGGTGTGGGAAGAGACCCTATCTTAATCACATTAAGACATGGGGATGTCCAGCTTTTGTCAAAAAGCAGCATGCGGACAAGCTCGAGGCACGCTCAGTACAGTGCAAGTTTGTGGGATATCCAAAGAACTCCAAGGGATATTTCTTCTATTGCGAAGATGAACAAAAGATTTATGTTTCTCGTCATGCCCACTTCTTGGAAACTGAATTTTTGGAAAATCAGATAAGTGGGAACGCTGTCACGCCCCGCTTCCCAGAGTACGCAAGATTTGGGCACGTGACATAGCCAACCATGTTACCTGTGGGTAGGAAGTATCCATCCACAGTCACATTACGGTTGTAAGGATATCAAGAACAGAATAAAACTAATCTAATACATGTCCAAATCCATAATAACAAGAATCAATAAACAATAAGTGCGGAAGCTAATGATCCAATACAATGAATAAACAGTACGTCCCATAATGCGGGCTCACATCTGGAAATGAAATGACATAAATAAACTAAACTCTAAGGAACTCACAGTTCAGCCTGCTGGCTGAAGTACTCCTGCTCGGTCGACGACAAAGGTACGGAATCTGGGCCATGCAAAACCCAGACGTCAGCGCGTCATGATATCAAGTATATAGCATAAACATGGTAAAAAGCAGTGCAAGTATAAATATGAATAAAGCAGTAATAACAAGCAGGGTAATGTGCAATGGTGGCTAAACTGTCCTATCAGGTTTTCTACTCTATAGTCTTTGAAACCAATTGATGAATCGTCGATGTAACTCAATAGTACCCCGTGCATGCCCGGGACCACGGTCATGACCCTCGGGGCTGAGTCCGAGACGTGCCGCTAAGCAGTAAAAGGTAGTAGGATGGACGAGTGATGTCAGCATCATCACTCCCGGACTGGCCAAGCCCGTAAGACTGATCAAAACAATGTATCGAACTGTTGAGTTACAAGTCGGTTTCACCTTTGATTTCCCCATACCCCCAAGCTATGTATGTCAGGTCAGGTATTCAGTAGTCAAGGACTAATGCCAACAAAGTCAAGTAAAAGTAGGTCTGTCTGGATCGACAGCCGGAATGGTTAGGTTTGTCGGCATTAGGCATGAGATCAGGTAACAAGTAATGTCATGGTACAACAGGATGGGTCGGTATGTATGTATATGTCAGGTGTAACAGAGTCAGGCCAATATGTCGTGCAATCGAGTAAGTGCTCACAACAGGTATACAATCAATAATGAATAACAGCAGGAAACAGTAAATAATCACAATGTTCCATATAACTACAGTGATGTTTGTATTCTCTTATTAACAGGTTCAATCATCTTTAGGGTGCAAAAGCCACAAGGTAAAGCAAGATTCGCAATAATAGGTTAAGGAATTACATGAAATTATACTAAGTATGATAATTGTCTCAAGAATAGTTTAACAGTTCAAGCAGATATGATTCAGTCGTTTTATTTGGTTAAAGCATGGATTGATGTGGGTTAAATAATTACGAGGAACCGTTGTAACGATTCCAATATAAAGATAACTGCAACATGATATCAAGTGCCATCATTAAGTTACGGAATTCAATAATGTGAATTAAAGTTGCGTGGCAAGACTAGATCTCGCACGCTAGCATGTTCAAGCAAGTATTCAGATACTTGCCTCGACGGTCTGTAAACTGGAACACGGATGCGATGTCGGTCGAAACCACGATAAGCTAGCACGGGCCACGGATCAGGTCTCAACAGCGAACAACGGGATCACACGGACTAGGGGGCTTCGCTGTAGCGTCGGGTTCGCCAAGACGGCAACGGTCGGATCCGGCAGCAAACAGAAACAACAAAGTTAGCAAACATAAACTACGCATCCAAAATACGGACCAGCGGAGGGATTGTACCAAGAGGAAGCACAAGGAAAACTCACCGAGAAGAAACAGGGTGCAAACACGATGGCTCGACGGCACTGGATCGCCGGCGAAGCGACGGCGGCGGCTGCAGCAAGGGTGAAGGGCCTCGGGTGTGCAGGGGAAGGTACCGCGGCGATCTGGAGGAGAGGGGGTCGGCTCTGGTGGTCGAGGGAGAAGGGAGGTGGTCGGAGGTGGCGTCGACGAGGTCGCCGGCGTGTTTCTCCGGCGAACAGCGGGGTAGGCAAAGGATGAAGGCTCGGGTTTGCTGTTCCGGCGAGGGGAGGAGGGAAACGACGACGAGGTCTCGACGAGGGGTGTGAGAGGGAGTCGTGGGAGGCGTCGACGGTGATAGGCGACGTCGACGGCGAGGTCTGCGAGGGTGGAGGCGAGGTCTGCGTTGGGTGCAGGCGCGGGAGTCGTCGGGAAACGGGAGGAGGATGGCGCGGCGGTCGAGGAGGCGTTGCCGGCGGCGACGGCGAGGTCGCGGTGGCGATGGTGGCTGCGCGAGTATGAGGCTAGGGTTAGGGTTTGCACGGGCGTTCTCGCGAGGAAGAAGACGTGAGGGGCGGCTGCATGGTTAGGTTTATATAGAGGGAGAGAGAGAGAGAGATTGGAGAGAGAGATAGATTTGGTGAGATAGAGAGAGAGAGAGAGAAAGAGGAGAGAGACAGAGATGGGGAAAAGGAGGCGGGGCCCACGCGGGGATTCGTAGCTTGCGATTGGCTGAGGGAGGTGAGGAAATTATTTGGGTAAAGATTTTAAAGGATTGAACTGATAACGAATATATATTCGTATAAATATTTTAGTTTTATATTAAATTGAAACGGGCCCTTTTTGGCGCGAAATGAAACATTTCCAAATCGCGCCCGGGTTGCGCCCAAATGTTCCAAATTCAAATTATATGATTTTAAGCGGGTTCCAAATTTTGAAAAGAGGTGTTAAGTGATTAAAATGCATGCCCCCAAGTCGGACACTTGCACGCGCGCGTAGTCGCCCAAACTTGCCCGTTTAGCCAAACGGAACGGAATCTCGACACGCGGACGCTACCACGCGACTAGTGGCGACGAGTAGGCCAACATGGACATCGTAAATTTCGTTTTCGGAGTTAAAATTTGTTATGTGCTAAAATGACCTAACCGGGTAAAATTTAGCAATAAACACCAGAAAATCAGGAAAATTGGAATGAGCAAAAATATAACCCTCAACTAGTAATATAAATAGTACTATTGGGCTCGGGTGTTACATCATACCCAACTACAAAAGAATTTCGTCCTCGAAATTCCAAGAATACAAGATAGCTAACTACTGGAAAAGGTGAGGGAATTTCTGTCGGATCTCGTCTTCTCGCTCCCAAGTGGATTCTCCATGCGATCGGTTACCCCAAGAAACTAGCACAAGAGGGATAATCTTGTTCTTAAGAACCTTTTCTCTTCGATCCTTGATTTCAACTGGTCGCTCCTCGAAAGTCAGATCCTCTCGCACAGTCAACTCTGAATGATCCATGACATGAGTCTCATCACGAACATACCTCCGTAGTTGAGACACATGAAACACGTCGTGAACTCCTGCTAATGACGGCGGTAATGCCAACCTGTACGATACCTCTCCGACACGCTCCAATATCTCGAAGGGTCCAACGAATCGGGGACTAAGCTTTCCCCGACTTCCAAAGCGAATCACCCCTCTAGTCGGTGATATCTTCAGGAATACCAAATCACCCACGGCGAACTCTAGAGGTCTTCTTGACGTGTCGGCCCAACTTTTCTGTCTGTCTTGAGCTGCCTTCATATGCTTCCTGATTGTATTCACCTTCTCGACTGTCTGTACCCCCAAATCTGGTCCTAGTAACCTTCGTTCACCAACGTCATCCCAACAGACCGGCGAACGGCACTTACGACCATACAGTGCTTCAAACAGAGCCATCTGAATTGTCGCTTGGAAGCTATTGTTGTACGAAAACTCCACCAGGTGTAGATGATCCTCCCAAGAACCTTTGAAGTCTAACATGCAAGCCCTCAACATATCTTCAAGGGTCTGGATCGTTCTCTCTGATTGTCCATCAGTCTGAGGATGATAAGCTGTGCTAAACTTTAACCGAGTCCCCAAACTTTCTTGTAAACTCCTCCAAAAGTGCGACAAGAAACGAGTGTCCCGATCGGACACGATGCTTACCGGTACTCCATGCAATCTGACAATCTCCTGCATGTACCGCTCTGCCAAAGTCTCTGTCGATTGACCAACCCGAAAAGGGATAAAGTGAGCTGCCTTGGTCAACCGATCGACAATCACCCATACAGCATTGTTGCCCTTTGGACTCCGCGGTAAAGCCGTCACGAAATCCATGGTTATATGTTCCCACTTCCATTGAGGAATCGGAAGTGGTTGCAACAAACCAGCAACCCTTTGGTGTTCAGCCTTGACTTGGTGACACACCAAGCACTTAGCCACGAAGCGAGCAATTTCCCGTTTCATACCTTCCCACCAGAAATGCTGTCGAATATCTCGGTACATCTTTGTCCCTCCTGGATGTACAGAGTAAGCTGAACTGTGTGCCTCCTTCAAAAGCTCTTCACGCACATCTCCTTTTGGCACACACACACGGCTACCTTATCTCAACGAACCATCTTCATGGATCAGTAAATCGGTTCGTAGTCCGGCTCCAACCTGCTCTCGAAACTTCTGCAGTCTAGGATCCTGCGATTGCGCCGCTTTAATCTTCTCCACTAAGGACGATTGTACTTGCAACTGCATCAACTGTCCTGTAGCACGCGGTAGCACAACCTCCAAGTCAAATCTCCGAAACTCCTCAATGATCTCTCTCTGTGCAGTCAATAACTGAATTACTGGTAACCGACTTAGCGCATCTGGCACGACGTTAACTTTTCCCGGATGGTACTTAAGATCAAGGTCGTAGTCGGCCATCAGCTCCAACCATCTGCGTTGCCTCATGTTCAACTCCTTCTGAGTGAACACATATTTCAAACTCTTGTGATCCGTAAAGACTTCAACTCTCTCGCCCAGAAGATAGTGTCTCCAAATCTTCAGGGCGAAGATCACGGCTGCAAGCTCCAAGTCGTGAGTCGGATAGTTCTTCTCATGAGTCTTCAGTTGTCTCGATGCGTAAGCGACGACTTTCCCGTTCTGCATCAAAACACATCCCAATCCTTTTCCAGATGCGTCACTGTGAATCACCAGTCCTTCTGAACCATCCGGTACGGTTAGGATAGGGGCGGTTATCAACTTCTGCTTCAACGTCTCGAAGGCCAATGCACATCCATCTGTCCAAGCAAACGGTACCTCCTTACGCGTAAGCTTGGTTAACGGCTCAGCTAAACGAGCGAAGTTCTCCACAAATCTTCTGTAGTAACCGGCGAGTCCAAGAAAACTTCTTATCTCTGCAACATTCTTTGGAACAGGCCAATCCCGAACTGCTGCAATCTTCTCGGGATCAACAGCGATTCCATTGCCCGACACAACATGCCCCAGAAACTTCACTTCTTCCAGCCAGAATTCGCACTTACTCATCTTCGCGAATAATTTCTCCTGTCTCAGCTTTTGCAGTGCGATCCTTATGTGCTCAGCATGCTCCTCCGGACTCTTTGAGTACACCAGAATATCGTCAATGAATACCACAAGAAACTGGTCCAAGAACGGTGAAAAGATCCTGTTCATCAAATCCATGAATATTGCCGGCGCATTAGTCACTCCGAAGGGCATCACTAAGTACTCGAAATGCCCATACCGAGTCCGAAACGCCGTCTTGCAAATGTCTTCTGCCTTCACTCGGACCTGATGATATCCTGATCGCAAGTCCAGTTTCGAGAATACCCTCGCGCCACTAAGCTGCTCAAAGAGTTCTCCAATGCGAGGGATCGGGTACTTGTTCTTAATAGTCACCCGGTTCAATTCTCGGTAATCGATGCACATCCTTCTCGTGCCATCCTTCTTCTTTACTAAAAGAACTGGAGCTCCCCAAGGTGAGTTGCTGCTTCGAATCCATCCCTTCTCGAGTAATTCATCCACCTGTTTCTTAACTTCCTCCAATTCCACCGGTGCCATCGGATAATAAGATTTTGATACTGGCGCTGCACCAGGAATAAGGTCAATCGCAAACTCCACATCTCGCTTCGGCAGTAAGCCCGAAATATCTTCAAACACATCCGTAAAGTCGCGGACAACTGCCGGCTCTTCATTACTATCCGCAACCATAGCCGCAAGAACATTGTTCGTCGGCCTAGCCCTAAACTCGACTGGCCCGACAGAACTGCTTCCCCCAATGAAAATAAACTCAGGGTGTCCGGGAATCTGGAAAATTACTTTCCTTGCCCTACAATCAATGTGTGCGTGGAAAGTGCCAAGAAAATCCATTCCCAAGACTACTTCATAACTGCCTGTATCAATCACCAAGAAATCTGCAAAAAGCTCCCGTCCACAAACAACAACCGTACAATCTTTACATTCCTTACTAGCTATGATTTTCCCATTCCCAGTGTGTATGTCCCAGAAACTAGACAGGGTCGTGCAGGTGATCGAGTGTGTAGTTATAAATTTGGATGACATAAAACAGTGGGATGCTCCGGAATCAAATAATACCAATGCAGGAAAACCATGGACGAGCAAGGTACCTGAAACCACTTCTCCTGATGCCTTGGCTTCCTCAGCTGTCAATGTGAACGCTCGACCCTGGTTGGGTCCTTGTGTCAGCTGCTTCTGCCCTTGGAACGGTCTCTGCGGAGGCTTCTGTATCTCATCTCTCGTGCGAAGCTTCGACGGACAAGCACCCACTGCGTGATCGGCTGCTCCACAAACCAGACAAAGTCCCAGCCTTCTTCTACACTCCTTATGTACGTGCCCAGGTAAGTGGCAGTAGGCACAGGTCACGCTCTTCCTTCGGTCAACGATCACAGGCTTCTTCATTGGCGCTACACCTCGACGGTCCACAGGAATACCTCTGCGCCCATGATCTCGTTTAGGCACAAATGCAGGCTTCCTGGCTGCAACTGCTGTCTGGTGAAGGTTCCCTTTCGATCCTGATAAACTCTGCTGCTCTCTGGCTGCCGTAAGAACCTGCGAGAAAGTGGTCAAACCCAGGGAGACAATCTGCCTCTGGATGTCCACATCCAAACTGCGCAAGAACCTTCGCGCCCTGTCTGCCTCCTTGGCGACCAAGGGTCCAGGGAAACGGCTGAGTCTCGTCCATTCCGCTGCATGTATATCCACAGCTGCTCCATTTTGTCTCAGCCCGATAAATTTCTCCTCCATTTCCTCCCGTGCAGTCCGCGGGAAGAACTTTTCCAAGAAACTTTTGGAAAAATCCGCCCAACTGATTGGCTTGGACAAGCGGGTCTCCTCCACAAGCTACCACTCTCGGGCGTAATCCATCAGCTGAATGCGCACCACATTAACTCTCTTGTCTTCTGGGATCTGTGCCGCAATCAGTAAATTCTCCGTGTCCACAAGCCACTGCTCGGCTGGCAACGGCTCCTCCAAGCCAGTGAAAGTAGTAGGACCCAACCGTCTGAAATCTGCCACGGTCCCTACTCGGTCGACTGGCTTCGCTACAGCGGTGTTTACAGACTGCTGCATAGCCTGTAAATCCTCCTGAAATGAATCTGCCTGCTGCTGGATCAGCTCAGTTTGCCTCTTCTGGTTTTCCAACATCCCTCGTATCACTCCTAACATGGCGGCTTCATCCACACGCCTCTGATACGTCTTGAAATTCTTATCTGCCATGGTCCTGAAATCAAACAAACAATATTAGCATGATGATAGATTCAGTATATAAACCAAGCTAGAACTCCAAGATACTTAAATAGAGTACTGCATTGTAGCTATGCCGCGGTATCATAGCCGCAATTACTTAACTCCACCCAAGTCGCCTAAGTCCTAGAGATAACAAGAAATTAGGTTTTCGAGTTGACAATGCAAAGTAAGTTTGCATGTCGACATGATCTGGAAGAATGATTCAAGGACGGTAAAACGGTCAAGGTGGCAGGACATGTTTCCTAATCACGGGTATTATAATTCGTGTATCGGGTGCAATACCCAACTACAAAGAATCAACCCAATTAACCTATGGCTCTGATACCATAAAACCATGTCACGCCCCGCTTCCCAGAGTACGCAAGATTTGGGCACGTGACATAGCCAACCATGTTACCTGTGGGTAGGAAGTATCCATCCACAGTCACATTACGGTTGTAAGGATATCAAGAACAGAATAAAACTAATCTAATACATGTCCAAATCCATAATAACAAGAATCAATAAACAATAAGTGCGGAAGCTAATGATCCAATACAATGAATAAACAGTACGTCCCATAATGCGGGCTCACATCTGGAAATGAAATGACATAAATAAACTAAACTCTAAGGAACTCACAGTTCAGCCTGCTGGCTGAAGTACTCCTGCTCGGTCGACGACGAAGGTACGGAATCTGGGCCATGCAAAACCCAGACGTCAGCGCGTCATGATATCAAGTATATAGCATAAACATGGTAAAAAGCAGTGCAAGTATGAATATGAATAAAGCAGTAATAACAAGCAGGGTAATGTGCAATGGTGGCTAAACTGTCCTATCAGGTTTTCTACTCTATAGTCTTTGAAACCAATTGATGAATCGTCGATGTAACTCAATAGTACCCCGTGCATGCCCGGGACCACGGTCATGACCCTCGGGGCTGAGTCCGAGACGTGCCGCTAAGCAGTAAAAGGTAGTAGGATGGACGAGTGATGTCAGCATCATCACTCCCGGACTGGCCAAGCCCGTAAGACTGATCAGAACAATGTATCGAACTGTTGAGTTACAAGTCGGTTTCACCTTTGATTTCCCCATACCCCCAAGCTATGTATGTCAGGTCAGGTATTCAGTAGTCAAGGACTAATGCCAACAAAGTCAAGTAAAAGTAGGTCTGTCTGGATCGACAGCCGGAATGGTTAGGTTTGTCGGCATTAGGCATGAGATCAGGTAACAAGTAATGTCATGGTACAACAGGATGGGTCGGTATGTATGTATATATCAGGTGTAACAGGGTCAGGCCAATATGTCGTGCAATCGAGTAAGTGCTCACAACAGGTATACAATCAATAATGAATAACAGCAGGAAACAGTAAATAATCACAATGTTCCATATAACTACAGTGATGTTTGTATTCTCTTATTAACAGGTTCAATCATCTTTAGGGTGCAAAAGCCACAAGGTAAAGCAAGATTCACAATAATAGGTTAAGGAATTACATGAAATTATACTAAGTATGATAATTGTCTCAAGAATAGTTTAACAGTTCAAGCAGATATGATTCAGTCGTTTTATTTGGTTAAAGCATGGATTGATGTGGGTTAAATAATTACGAGGAACCGTTGTAACGATTCCAATATAAAGATAACTGCAACATGATATCAAGTGCCATCATTAAGTTACGGAATTCAATAATGTGAATTAAAGTTGCGTGGCAAGACTAGATCTCGCACGCTAGCATGTTCAAGCAAGTATTCAGATACTTGCCTCGACGGTCTGTAAACTGGAACACGGATGCGATGTCGGTCGAAACCACGATAAGCTAGCACGGGCCACGGATCAGGTCTCAACAGCGAACAACGGGATCACACGGACTAGGGGGCTTCGCTGTAGCGTCGGGTTCGTCAAGACGGCAACGGTCGGATCCGGCAGCAAACAGAAACAACAAAGTTAGCAAACATAAACTACGCATCCAAAATACGGACCAGCGGAGGGATTGTACCAAGAGGAAGCACAAGGAAAACTCACCGAGAAGAAACAGGGTGCAAACACGATGGCTCGACGGCACTGGATCGCCGGCGAAGCGACGGCGGCGGCTGCAGCAAAGGTGAAGGGCCTCGGGTGTGCAGGGGAAGGTACCGCGGCGATCTGGAGGAGAGGGGGTCGGCTCTGGTGGTCGAGGGAGAAGGGAGGTGGTCGGAGGTGGCGTCGACGAGGTCGCCGGCGTGTTTCTCCTGCGAACAGCGGGGTAGGCAAAGGATGAAGGCTCGGGTTTGCTGTTCCGGCGAGGGGAGGAGGGAAACGACGACGAGGTCTCGACGAGGGGTGTGAGAGGGAGTCGTGGGAGGCGTCGACGGTGATAGGCGACGTCGACGGCGAGGTCTGCGAGGGTGGAGGCGAGGTCTGCGTTGGGTGCAGGCGCGGGAGTCGTCGGGAAACGGGAGGAGGATGGCGCGGCGGTCGAGGAGGCGTTGCCGGCGGCGACGGCGAGGTCGCGGTGGCGATGGTGGCTGCGCGAGTATGAGGCTAGGGTTAGGGTTTGCACGGGCGTTCTCGCGAGGAAGAAGACGTGAGGGGCGGCTGCATGGTTAGGTTTATATAGAGGGAGAGAGAGAGAGAGATTGGAGAGAGAGAGATAGATTTGGTGAGATAGAGAGAGAGAGAGAGAAAGAGGAGAGAGACAGAGATGGGGAAAAGGAGGCGGGGCCCACGCGGGGATTCGTAGCTTGCGATTGGCTGAGGGAGGTGAGGAAATTATATGGGTAAAGATTTTAAAGGATTGAACTGATAACGAATATATATTCGTATAAATATTTTAGTTTTATATTAAATTGAAACGGGCCCTTTTTGGCGCGAAATGAAACATTTCCAAATCGCGCCCGGGTTGCGCCCAAATGTTCCAAATTCAAATTATATGATTTTAAGCGGGTTCCAAATTTTGAAAAGAGGTGTTAAGTGATTAAAATGCATGCCCCCAAGTCGGACACTTGCACGCGCGCGTAGTCGCCCAAACTTGCCCGTTTAGCCAAACGGAACGGAATCTCGACACGCGGACGCTACCACGCGACTAGTGGCGACGAGTAGGCCAACATGGACATCGTAAATTTCGTTTTCGGAGTTAAAATTTGTTATGTGCTAAAATGACCTAACCGGGTAAAATTTAGCAATAAACACCAGAAAATCAGGAAAATTGGAATGAGCAAAAATATAACCCTCAACTAGTAATATAAATAGTACTATTGGGCTCGGGTGTTACAAACGCAATAGAACTGGAAGAAATTCCAGAACCACGAGCTATTACTGAAAGCTTAGTAGAACCAGAGGGTTCGAAAGATCAAGACATTCCTACGCCGCTCCGCAGAAGTAGTAGGCAGTCTCATCCGCCCGAGAGATACTACGGTTTTCTTATAGACGGGGATAGAGATGATTGCATCATAGATTATGATGAGCCGATTAGCTTCCAGCAGGCCATTCAGAGCGTTGACTCGGTAAAATGACTGGATGCAATGCGGACCGAAATGGAGTCCATGTACACCAACAAAGTATGGACGTTGGACGTTGCTCCAGATGGGGTAAAACCCGTAGGATGCAAGTGGATTTTCAAAAGGAAGATTGGTGTAGATGGACAGGTTGAGACCTATAAAGCTAGACTGGTTGCAAAGAGTTTTCGTCAAAGACCTGGTTTGGACTATGACGAGACCTTTTCTCCAATAGCTATGCTGAAATCCATTCGGATCCTTCTTGCCATTGCTGCCTTCCACGATTATGAGATTTGACAGATGGACGTAAAGACCGCTTTTCTAAATGGAAATTTAGAGGAGTGTGTTTATATGGACCAGCCAGAGGGTTTCATTCAGAGTGGGAGCAGCGGAAAGGTGTGCAAGTTGCATAAGTCCATCTATGGACTAAAGCAGGCATCGCGGAGTTGGAACATCTGTTTTGATGAGACGGTCAAGGAATTTGGCTTTATCAAAAATCCAGATGAACCATGCATCTATAGTAGATTTGTAGCGAGAACTGTAGTATTCCTCGTTTTATACATGGATGACATTCTCTTAATAGGAAATGACATTCCTATGCTACAATCTGTCAAGGGGTTCTTGTCAGACAGGTTCTCCATGAAAGACCTGGGTGATGCCTCATACATTCTGGGGATCCGGATCTATCGTGACAGATCCAAGAGGATACTGGGACTCTCACAGTCCAGGTACATCGACACCATACTGAAAAGATTCAGTATGGAAGATTCCAAGCGCGGTAATCTACCGGCTTGTCACGGGATCACCCTCTCCAAAGAGATGTCTCCCAAGACTGATTTGGAAAGGGATCGCATGTCTATTATACCCTACGCTTCTGTGGTAGGCTCTATAATGTATGCGATGTTGTGTACCAGACCAGATGTAGCTTATGCACTGAGTGTGGTAAGCCGGTATCAGTCAAACCCTGGGGAGAAACACTGGATAGCAGTAAAGAACATTCTCAAGTATCTGAGAAGGACTAAGGAGATGTTCTTGGTGTATGGCGGAAAAGACCTCCAGATCGAGGCCTTTGCTGACTCCAGCTTCCAAAGTGACAAGGATAATTCTAAGTCCATGTCGGGTTATGTCTTTACCCTCAATGGAGGAGCGGTGTGTTGGAAGAGTTCCAAACAGGAAACCGTTGCTGACTCGACGATGGAAGCGGAATATATCGCTGCTGCAGATGTCGCAAAAGAAGCTGTCTGGATAAGGAAGTTCTTATCTGAACTTCAGGTGGTTCCGTCCATTGTTGATCCAATACCTCTGTATTGCGACAGCAACGGGGCTATAGCTTTAGCAAAGGAACCAAGGTCCCATCAGAAGTCCAGACACATCTTGAGGCGGTATCACCTGATCAGGGAGATCGTGGGTCGCCAGGAGATCGAGGTTCGGAGAGTTTCTACGGAAGATAACACTGCTGATCCACTCACAAAGGCCTTAACCCAGACTCAGTTCGAGCGGCTGATCGAGATGATAGGTCTTCGATACGCCAGTACATGGCCTTAGTGCAAGTGGGAGATTGTTAGTGTATATGCCCTAGAGGCCATTACTGTATCATACTAGTTTGTATATTACTTAATGGAAGCTTGGGATATTCACCTTGTATAAACAATCTTGCTCAATATAGTAGTATGCTACTTGGTTTGTTTCTACTTCAATGTGTACATGTGTTTATTTTAGTATATCACCTATACACATTAGTGGAGCCCTTAGGATCTTTGCTTAATTACCAGCGTTGTGATGGCAGTCACACTAGTGGGGGCTGGGTAATCTATAAGCACATCCTTATGCAGGTCCCTAGTCGCAGGACTATCGAGACAGGGCATCGATACTCCGGAGTAGACTAGCGTATGCGCTTCTCATCCCAGTGTGGGAGATGGTCTGTCCCACAGCCATCAGTACGTCGTACTGGAGATAGTATGCGGGTGCTCGTTGGGTTACGAGTACACTGGACAGGACTCGTCGGGAACTGTTGGTTGGTACTATACCTATCGTCAGTTATCAGTTCCCAGGTGACATGAGTACAGCTTAGTCCGCTGACTTGACACTGTCACTTCGCCTCGAGTGTGTTCCCACTGTACTTAGATTACCACCCTACCACGGCTCAAAGGAGTCGTGCAAACATGTAGTAGTTGGGTGCAGTCCCGAAGCACTTGGAGGCAGTGACGGTTAGACAGGATTCGTCTCTCCCGGTATTGGGGGTTGACATCGCGCTGTGTCTAGAAGAGCCATTACACGAGTAGTCCCTGGCCAGGGCAAGCGAGATATACTGGTAGGTTTCCAGTGTTATCTCAGGGTGTTCTGGGCTTCACTCCGACACGACTTGTACCGCTATTAGGGGATTGGTGTTTACCGCCCCCTAGGCCCGCCATGCGATGTATCAGACGAACAGAACGGACTGTATGGAGATTGTCACAGTCAGACTCAGTAGGAGTTTAGATGGGTTTCACCTTGTCAGTCTTCTTATCGGCATCTACCTGGGGACCGTTACGCACAGCTAGTGCCGCTTGCGGTCTGTGGTTAAACCCACTGCCAGCGTAGTGTCGAGTCTTTAGAGTCCCACACAGAAAGCTATTTTCCTTTAGGCAAAAGAGTAGAGGTCGCATGGTTTTGCGACAGGTCACATAGTTTTGCGACAGGGTTCGGTCACATCCGTGCACTTGTGCACGTTTAGTGTCCGGACAGTTAACACTAGCGGGCTTTGGTTTAAGCCAGATCCTAATGTACGTTTTGGGATTGGTTTTATCTCGTTTGTATCCGTGTTCCTCGGAACGCGGATGCGGGTGTGTATGTACAGTTGACAGAGAGACAGAGGCATAGTATTCTCATTGGGGTTGTTGACTCTTGACTGTTGACAGTTGACTGTTGACCATTGACTTTTGCTTAACCCTAATGAGAATAAGATATATGATTAACATTAATATTAATTAAGTATTATAGTGACATGGTTGTTGAGGGGTTGACTTTGTTGACCGGTTGACTAGGTTGGACTAGTTGACCATCATCATGACAATGGCTATCATTTCATGGCAAAGACTTTTGCTTGCTTGTTTATTTATGCAAAATGAGTGCATGAAATGATATAGCCATTTTAACTTAAACCATTACACAATACTTGATTACTATTTTTGTTATGATGGCTTTTGGATTATGAGAGGTGAGAATGAGAAGAGTATGATTCATTCTATCATTTGCTTTCTCTCTCTTGAGCTCTCTCATTCTCAAGCTCTCCCTCTTCCTCTTGCTCTCTCTACCTCAAGGCAAACCATTCTCATGTGTTGAGACTCATTGCCTTAGAGATAAAAAGACACCAAAACATTCCTCTACTCATTCTAGTTCACAAGGCCTAGCAAGCCAAGAGATCTAGTTTTTTCAAAATTCGAAGAAGAAGCCAAAGGTAGAAGCTTTCGGGTGGATCCATCTTCGGCGCAAGGAGACGACGAGGTGAGGCCGATCCGTACACCGGGAGGAGTCGAAGACGAAGGAGTTCAAGAAAGGTATAGCCCCCTAACCGAGTAGGTAAACTCTTGTTAGGTTGTTAGTTAGTAGTTTAACAAAGATCCGTATTGGTAGTCCATGTTACCACCCTCTTGAAAATCATTTTTCACCAATTCCGCAACCCCGTAAGTACCGGGGAAGGGTAGCATGGACTTACAATCGGAACCTGGTCCAATGGAATCTCAGCGACCCTTAAGTCCTGAACAAAAGCCAAGACCCATAACAACCCTTCTTCAAGAGTCGTTCCGCACAAAAAGCAGAAATCATGTTGGCAGGAGTTATATTACAATCTCCCTGCCCAACAAAGATCGGTTCATCGGGAGAACAAAATCTACCTGCCCTTACCCAACAATCTACATAGGCATAACAAGCAGCCAACCAAATCATACTATGAAGTATATCAAAACTAATACATCTAGGAGACTCAAATCCGCTACTAATACCCCATCATCAATATATATTAAACGTGACCTAAATACATGTCCGGCTATACAAGAATCTCCTATAGGAGTAGTCATAACTTGCGGTAACTAACCCTAACACTACGACTCTCTCCCCAGAGAAAGTGCAAAATGTAAAGATACGAATAAATGCGTAGAATCGGGATCAAATAAAATATGCGAATCTAAGAAATATACTACAAGAGTACCTGTCACTACTGCAGTGGATGCCTGGCATTCCGTGGAGTCAGTGCAAAAACACATGCCTGGCCCCCGCCCGCATCCTGTCGTCCTCTACCTCTATTTCCTCGACCTCTCTGGAAGCGTCATGCATAACCTCGGCCTCGTGGTGCAACCGTCTAGCGCATAATGTTAACTGGGGGAGGAAGTAAATCCATCGACGACAAAAGTGGAGGGGGTAAAACAACCTGCGGAACAACAGTTCCTCCTGGGCGTGTACACTGTCTATCTAAGTGCCCTGAACGCCCTCAATTATAACATGTATATGGAGGTCCCTGTCCCACTGGTTGTAAACTAAACCTCTGGTCCTGAGTCACTTCTCGATCAAAACTGCGGCCTGGAATGAATCTGTCTCGACCTCCTCGTCCTCTCGAATTACGATCGTTACGACCCCGACCTCTAGGGGCGTTGAACTGGCGTGGAACGACAACAGGGGTAGGAGGTAATGTACTCGGAGGAGGTGGTGAAGTCACATGTGAGACCGATGCCTCATCCTGCCGCATCATGGGACAATCCCTAATACAGTGATACGGACACCCACACCTGAAACATCTCTGCACGGGCTGTTGAACATATGGGTATAAGTAATAAAACTGATCTCTGCAGAATCCGCTACGGCCTCTACGAACATGTCTTGGTACTGAAATATTATTACGAATTTGCCTTGGTCTCTGAACACCCGTGCGTGGAGTAACGGTCGACCTCTGGGCTCGACTAATCTCTAGTAAGGCTCCGATCATTCGGTGCATCTCGTGACCATTTGTCTCCATCCTAGCTATAAGATTAATATAGGGTGGATCAATCGGTTCCTGAAAGATAGGTATACTGTCCAAATTTGTCCCCGTGTCAGACGAGCCCGCTCCAATATCATCTCTAACAGCGGTCGTCTGAGTCCCCGTAGACGTTGATGACATAGTGGCTGGAGCAAGAAACGAGAGTTGATAAGGCTTACGAATAAGGATAATCAATAACAGAGTGTCAAAGGAAGAATAGATCAAGACATACATCCTAAGGTTGGTTAGGCTGAGTACGGTAACGTAAATATGCCGCGGAACATACGTACGGTACTGCACTCATCCTAATTCACCTACTCCATCAAACCAAAGGTCATCCTAAATCACGGACTCACGTCAACCTATTTTAATTTCCTACTCGATTCCGTAAGGTTAATCCTACGCTCTGATACCAACTTTGTCACGACCCAAAATTTGGATGTGACCGGCACTTAGATTGTATGATATCTAAAGACATGCACACAGTCCAAGTAAACCAACAACCAAGATCAAAATCCTTTTTGCGGAATTCTTTATATGGAAATTTAGTTTTAAGTAAAAATCATAATTTATGAAGTTAAATTATTAAACAAGTATAAAATGTTAAGTGTGGTTGCATCCCTAGTTGGGGGCAACAATATTTCCAGTGGAATTCAATACAAAATCATAATATGAAATCAAAGAAAAATCTCAGACCTAAATAAAAAAATCATTATTCAATACAACCAAACGATCTTATCTGTCGAAATAATATACATATCGTTCTAAGTCATTATACATGGTCTGATGGAGAAACTCTAGATTCAATATACAATACCAAAAGAGGAAGTTACTACATAGGTAACCCACCTAGCAAAAGAGCGAAAAACCGATAAGTGGATCTGTCTGCCGCTATACGTCCACTCGACATCTGCAAAGAACTATGGCACAACGGGGTGAGTTGCCAACTCAGTGAATATAACTAACATATATCGGCTGATAATGTAAGTATGCCGATCTAGAACTAATATCAACAATGATGAATATGATGCATACTAACAGGTAGAAGCATAAATTTGTACTATTTAACATATAAGTCCAAAACTGAAATCTCATCAATTATTTTCCAAATAAGGTTCATTTTCTTCCCGTGTCCATCATCGACACAAATCTTCGGTATGTCATCAGGCATCGTTCCCCGAACGATCCTGCCAATCAATAACACCGGTCGGTATCACCTAGATATCCGCCGTGTTTACCACTGACTCCGGTATCGAGTATCCTCGTTAGGCTCACCGCCTAAAGTGCGGTCCCTGCCCTTCGGCCCCGATCGGGTCCACCATGATCCGGCTGTATAGCTACTCCACCCAGTTCAGATATACGTAAGAAATTCCGCAACCGTATATCTACCCCACCCGGTTCGGAACAAAACCAAATAAAAAAAACGACATTTCATGGTGGACATGTCACATTTCATAAAAATCATTGAATTCTTTCGCTAGTGTTTAAAAACTCAAAGCCATAAATCCATGGTAATTAAATGCATCTTATATCAGAACTACACATACTTGGAGATAAAATATGATAATGTTTATGAAAAATAACTCCCATGCTTGATGTTCAAGGTATGATGGAAATCCTATTTAGTATAATAAGTACTCAGTGTATATGTGACAAGTTAATATCGACGAGGTGTAGTATAACATGTAGATATGTGCAAGTGCGGCATAACTTGTCGATAACTGTGCAGTGTTCTAACAATTATTAATATGGCGATGTATATATATCTATATGAATGCATATGATCAATTTAGCATATAAAGCCCATTTTTATTTAAACTTAACTACGGGCGTATTACGCCATCCATACAAAATTCCCCGGTAGATGTTTAGTCTACTCACTGGAATACGTCGAATCAACTCGGATCACCAATCCATTTCCTTTCCTTGCCACCTCCGAAGTTTCTGTATTCAAATCTATTGTCGCAATTAACTTGTATAAGAAATGGCTAAACTCCGATACGGCGAAAACATGAAAATACTAGTGTTACGTATTAGCTATACTAAGTATGATTATCGCAACCTATCAAACACTTATACTAACGGAATTTAGTTACACACTGTTTCGTAACAGAAAACAGAATCGTATTACGAAATGTCCGTGTCGTGTTTTAAACGTTTTAACCCATTTCAGATATTAACTCCCAGATTTCATATACTGTTAAATTAGCTTAAATAAATAATACCAAGTATCATAATATCTTCACAGAGACCTACCCTGAAATCCACAAAACCCAAAGCTTCTAAAAATCCGGCGTCACCGGAATTATCCCTATGGTCGCCGGCCCAAATCCGAGCACTCATGTTCGTATTCCTATGGTTTGCTCTATGTTCCAATTATATCATTTTAGCACTGTTTTGTTAAGTTGATTTTATTCTTACTAACAGCAGATTACTACAGAGCTAAGTTTTTCTAAAAATACGAAATTATAGAACTTGTTCATTTCAATTTAAACTAATTTACAGAACCTAAACTCCTACTGTGATTAAGAAATTACCCACAATAATTTGTTGGAATAACCCCTCCAAGATGCTAAGCCCCTTGTCCTAGCTTGATGGTGATGAAGATCTAGCTTCCTTCTTCTTCTTCTTCTTCTTGTTCTTTAAATGTTTTGTTTTGTTTTTCTTTTCTTTTCCTTAGATTTTTTTTTCAGAATTTTAATTTACCACAGATCTGAACAAGGTTTATATATGGCAAATGAAAGGTATAAGGTGAAGGAGGAGGTGTAATTAAGCTAGAGGTAATGGTTTCATGCAAGTAGGAGGTGTGAGGTGAGTGTTGTGCATGCAAGCAAGAGGTGTGCTTGCACTATCTTCTTATTTTGATTTAATCTACACTAAAATTCTGAGCTAAAAAATTTCTATTCCCTTTTTCATCTACACCCCTAACAAATCCCCATTTGCACAAAAATTCTAAACTTTACCTAAAAACCCCTCACAACTTGGTTTATTACAAAACACTCATTTTATAAAAATGAAGCTAAAATTATCACTAAAACCCTTATAATTTATTTATGTTGCATACAAAAATTTTAATTTAAATTGTTTTACAACCATCTTATGAAATTATCTTATTTGTTTTTTATAACTTTTTGATTTACCATTTTATTATTAAATTAATTAATTTTATTTATTTCTAAATTTTCAAAATGTTACAAGACAATACGTCATCTACATGACCCCGTCGCGGAAATACGTCTATCAAATGACCCCGTCTTGGAAATACGTCATCCACATGACCCCGTCTCGGAAATACGTCATTCACATGACCCCGTCAAGGAAATACGTCATCCACATGACCCCGTCTCGAAAATACGTCATACACATGACCCCGTCACGGAAATACGTCATCCACATGACCCCATCGCGGAAATACGTCATCCACATGACCCCGTCGCGGAAATACGTCATCCACATGACCCCGTCTCGGAAATACGTCATTCCCATGACCCCGTCGCGGAAGTACGTCATCGACATGACCCCGTCTCGGAAATACGTCATCCACATGACCCCGTCACGGAAAAACATCATCCACATGACCCCGTCTCGGAAATACGTCATCCACATGACCCCGTCTCGGAAATACGTCATCCACATGACCCCGTCGCGGAAATACGTCATCCACATCACCCCGTCTCGGAAATACGTCATCCACATGACCCCGTCACGGAAATACGTCATCCACATGATCCCGTCTCGGAAATACATCATCCACATGACCCCGTCGTGGAAATACGTCATCCACATGACCCCATCTCGGAAATACGTCATCCACATGACACCGTTTCGGAAATACGTCATCTCCATGACCCCGTCGTAGAAATACGTCATCTACATGACCCCGTCTCGGAAATACGTCATCCACATGACCCCGTCACGGAAATACGTTATCCACATGACCCCGTCGCGGAAACATGTTATCCACATGACCCCGTCACGGAAATACGTCATCTACATGACCCCGTCGCGGAAATACGTCATCCACATGACCCCGTCGCGGAAATACGTCATCCACATGACCCCGTCGCGGAAATACGTCACCCAATGACGCCGTGAAATGCGGATAACGTCATCTCATTAAACACTTACGGGTCCTCTCGATTCGTAAGGAAGAAAACTCTTTTATAAGATCCTTACGACTTATAAGGGAAAACACACTTAGGAATCCTCACGACTCCTAAGGAGAAAAGACACCTACGAGATCCTCACGACTCGTAGGGAGAAAAGTCTTTATGAGACCCTCACGGCTCATAAAGTGGAAAAGTCTTAGGTAGCAGATCTGAACCTGCTTCCTAAGCCATCACTACCCCTCGAAGAAGCCAAAACAAGATGCCCACCCTATCATCTACCGGCTATGTTTTCTAAGATAACATGCTGATAACAAAAGAAAGAAGAAAGCAGAGAGATGACACAAGACATTGCGAAAGAAATGTATCTTTTATTCATGAATTCAATTGGGTACAAAATACATCATATGATAGAATAAAAGAATGAATACATTTTATTCAAAATTACAAATGGTACAAAAACCAATTATTGAGAGGGAAGCGCTTTCAATAATCCGATCAGCCTCTCGCCCACTTCCCTCAGCCCCTTTTCTTGATCAGCTGCTGCGGCCAACTCTGCTTCGAGCTGGGCTCGCTGCTGCAAGTAAGACGAAAGTTGTTCTTCGATGGCCCGCTGAGCTGCCTCACGATTTTTTGCATCCCGCTCGACGACGTCAGCTTCTGCCTCAGTGTTAACCCGTCAGAAATGCATCGCAGAAGGCCTTCAAAGATAACTTTCAACTGGGCAGCATTCACATCAACCTGAGCATGCAGTCGAGCAGATTCACTTGAAGGTTCTTTACATTCCTTATGCTTTAAGGTCACTTCTTGTTCAAGCTGGCGGAAGTAGGAAGTACTCTGCTCGACCCACGCAACCCGTTGAGTGTTCACAGCCAGAATCTCAGGAGCAGGACGCCTAAGCTCAAGCTCATGCAGACAAGCCTCAATTTCCCTGCAGTGATTAACCCAAGACTCAACGACTCCCTCACTATGAAAATTCACGAGCGTCGCCAGCATAGGGTTAACCTTCGCAGCAAAATCCGCGGCGAATGTGGGAGTCTCCACGTCAAGCTCCTAAATATAGTCGCTCAACATGCGCAGACTATTCACAGCACCTTTTGAGGATGGACGTCTGGAAAAGGGTCCGGCCGGCATTATGATGCGAGACTCGAACGGGGCTGGAGTTGATGTGACCGCTACAAAATAAATCATAATTAGATGTCGGCTCAAGAAATAAAGAAAATACACGAACAATAGAGTCTACTATACCGGCTGCAACAGGGGGCAGAGCTGGGAGTACTGGTGGCGCAATGATAGTCCGTCCCCTCCTTCAAATTGTAAGGCTACAAGCAATACAAAGAAGAATTAGCAATAATGTGACTGCCCATTAAAGAAAGGACATCGTTTAGAAAAGATACTCACCGACACCAGCGGGCGGACTAATCTCTGACTGGAAAGAGAAGTGTGGGTGCAGCACCTGATACAGATGATCAAAAAGGACTCCTGCAAGGACGCAGTAATGCAACGTCGGTACATAAGTTATACAGCCTAAAATAAGACTGATGGGTCACGAATCCGCACCTTCTAACATCTGAGATGGTACGAGAGAAGGTAGAGGAGCAGTCACCGTCAAAGCGGTAACTGGGCGCTGCCTTGGGGAGCGCAACCACAACGCTCGCCGCACCTGCATTAGAAACGAGATAAATACTGTCAGGAAAGATTGAAAAGGATTGCAGAATAAAAAGAAAAGCAATGACCCAAAATCTACCTGGTGAGTCGCCGGTCGGAACCGCGACGAGGGCGTCACTTGATACAGCAACTGCTTCACCCTCCTCCATCGGAATGGTTTCGCCTCCCGTGGATTCATCCCCCGACTCCAGGAGAATCGTCGTGATACTCGCAGCGCCCGGCAGCGGCATGGAGCCGCAAGGGGAAAGAGCGACGATCGGGGCAGTGCCCAACTCTTGCGAAAGAGTGACTACCTCGGGCTCGGCGGCTGTAGCCATCTCATCCATCGCCACCTCGGGCTCGGCAATTGTGGCCATCTCACCCGCCACTACCTCGAGCTCGACAATGGTAGCCATCTCACCTACCGCCATCTCGGGCTCAGCGATCGTGACTGTCTCACCCACCGCTACCTCTAGCTCGGCAATTGTAGCCATCTCGCCTACCGCTGCCTTGGGTTTGGCGATCATGGCTACCTCCTCTACCGCTACCTCAGGCTCAGTGGTCGCTGCCACTTCTTCGATAAGACTCGGCCCTGCAAGATAAGACATATGAGAACTGAAAGTTAAAACTTTGACAACAGAACCCAATGTCACATTACCTTGAGTTGGTCTTCCGATTGCTTCCCGAGCCGCACGTGCTGCCCGTCTATAGGTAGTGGACAAGGAAGCCAGAGATTCCTCTGAAGGAGTAGGGGTAGGGGTAGCGGTGCTCGAACCCGCACCCGCGGCCAAGGCGGCACTACGCTCCCTTGCCGGGCGCATTCTGCGCTTCCTTTCTGCTCGGGCCGTCAGAGCGGATCTTCTAGACGCCTCCATCAATAGGACGTCACCGTTTGTGCCAAGGGTTACCTCTGGAGCCGTCAAGGCATCTGTCATCGGTCGTTTGAGTAAGGCCTCTTTCGGCAGTGTCGAGGAGGCCGAGACTTCGATGGCTGGCCCGGGAAGAATCTCCGCATCAACTTGTGGGATTGGTATTGTAGTCCCTGCGATAAGATAAAGAAGGGGTTAGATTGTCCATAAGAAAGGCAATGAGCCGAGACATACCAATGCCCAACAAAGCGCGATTCCTCTCCTCCTCCTCGAATGTCCTGAGGGAAGCCGCCAGAGCCTCTTCAGTGGTAAAGCCTGTTACAGAAGGAAAAATGTCAGTCAAGACATGATAATAAAAATAAAAATATAATGCAATAACAGAAGTTACGGCATATACTCACTTGATTGCACGGGGATGGCCATTTCTGCTTTGTGGCTTGCGGATCGCACAGAAGCCGCAATGGCGGCCTCGAGATCAGTATCTTCCGACGCTATGACTAGACCTTCGTTGGTCCCATATTCGCTCAGGCCCTCGTTATAAGGAGCATGAGGCTCCAGGCCGAGTACAGCGTCTAGAGAAAGGACCGACTTCTTCTTCCTCTTCTGCGAGCGAGCTCCAGTCGCAGCCAGCACATGCTTACACTTGGTGGGCACTTTGGGGCGACGAGTCCCGATATCTGAGCCCACGCCAGATTCGAGGGAAGCTACATTTACCGTCTCTATGGGACCACGGGGCATCGGTAGTACATCCGCCGTCTCCACGAAAGCATGGGGCACCGGTAGCTCAGGCCTGTCGTCGGGGACTTCAATCACGACAGCTTCTCTTAGCGGAGGAAGGACAATGGTCCGTCGCTTCAAAAGGAGGTTTCGGTCACTAGCAGGGGGTGCACCCTTGCAGTCGAGTAGCAGCCGCTTCTCCTCCCTGGTAACAACACCCATTGCATATTGATACCAGACCACGTGTACATTAAGGGCCCTTGGGACACAACTTGGTTCGCTGATAAAGAAGTGAGACCACGTATTCAAGCGCATGAAATGATGCAGCGCGCCCCGCATTCCCTCTTCGGTGGCAGCTGGTTCTACCAAGAAAGCCTCCAGCGGGACTCCCTGATTGTAACTCAGCTGCTGGGCAAAACGATGGGGGTTGTATCTCATGAATAGCGCCGCATCATTTCGCCTGAATACAAGAAAGCCCAGCCTGAAGGAGTACAAATGGAGAATCTCCCGGGCTTTCAACATGGAGGCCCCGTCCTTAAAAATGTCTTGCAGTGACAACACCGCCTTTGATGTTTCCTGGCCGATCGTCAAGACTTTGTCTGTGAAAGACATACCATCTCCGACCGTGCGCGGACGAAAGAGCAAGCCCCTAGCTACCCGCTTTGACGGACTCACGATGGAGGCGTCAACCAGTCGCACAATCCGAGGGAAATTGCACCTGTCGTAAAACGAAGGTCTTTTGTGGATGCCAAAGACCCCAAGCACGTACAACTCCATCCATGAAGTAAAGTAATGCATCGGGAAGTTGGCAGGATGCACCCCCGGTTCAGTGGTATCCGCTGCTACGCTAAGACCGTGATATAAGTGGGCTAACCCGGCGATCCCGAGTATTCCGACAACCATGTGATGCGCGGGGTAGAAGACGAAAGGCCTTATGTAACGAGGATGCATAAGGAGCGCGGACCAGCTCAACCATAGCCCAAGAAACCCAAGAAAGAACGCCTCTTCATCAATGCCCGGGGCAGCGATTTCTGACAGAGGGACAATCGCGACATCAGGAAGAAAGAAACCCTTCTGATCAGCTTCCAGTATCGGCCGACGGTCCAAACCAAAGCCGAAGGGATCATCAAGTTTAGCAAACTTTTCGCCTTGTCGCGACAAAAACTCCGGGCGAAGAAAACATGCAATGAAGTCCGCAAAACTGACCCCCCGGCCTCCGGATTCAATGAAGAGGCTCTAGTACATGTTCAACACCTTTATCAGACTGGGGAACTGGTGCCGAATGGCGTTCTCTTGGGTGAGGCCCATCATCACTGGGTTGGTGGCAAAAATATATTCGTCTGGAGGAAGCATCTCCTCGTAGTGCTCCCCCTAACTGGTAGATCAGAAACCTCGGCAAATTCTTCCAAGAAAATGGAGATCTCTCTATCCAATAGAAGGAAGGTATGGGTCGGGATGTTCCACTACTCCAAAAACGCCTTGATCCACCATGTGGGAAGTGCAGAATACTGGAACAACGAAGCGTAGACCGCAGGGTATAAGCCGAGCTTTAGCAGCTACGATTTCTTCGCCGACAAGATATACCGGGCCTACTGCAAGTACCCGGCCGGATGACGGGTGTTTCCCCCAATCACAACGAGACTCTACTTCTAAAACTGAAAAGTAAAGCACTGCTTCATAAAAAAAAGAGAGACTGAACACCAAAGGCAATTTACCCGTGCAAGAATCACATGCACTTAATGATAGCAAATTAAATCATACGATGCACAAGCACAATGGAGAGCTAAAATAAAAAGAACACTTAACAGATAATAAAATACTTAATTAAAACATTTATTTATTTATTATTACATTAAAAAAAGATCACCAAATATGGGATCGGAAAGACAAGGGTTCGCAAAAATAAAAAGAAGATTCCCCCGCTCCCTTTCTATCTTCTCCACCACGTCGAAGCGGCGATCCTATCGAGAGGAAGACATCTAACGATCGTCGCCACATTCATTGGAAAAGGTGGCGATGACAACCCGGCGAGCCCGTATCTGGCTCAGCAAGTGGAAAGAGCAGTCCCTCAGGGCTTTAGTGATTAAGAGCGCTTCGAAAAAGCTCTCGATCTTATCCTCGGCCGCATCAAGCATTGCCAAGGACATCTCCGCCGGAGGAGGGGGAATGTCGGCGAGCACCGAGGCAAGGATCATCCGAAGCCAAACGGAATGCAGAGGGAGAGGAGACCCCACACGAGTCAAAAGTTCGTGCATTGCAGCATCGCATTGCTCGTCCGTAAGAGAAGGGTCCACCAGACGCGCAGCAAAACGGGGAACAATGTCCCGGATCGGCACTTCCCATGGTTGACGGCGGGCGTGAGGGCGGTTGCAAGCCATGATAGAAGAAGTTCTCTGAAGATGAGAGTAGAAAAGGCTCGACCTTGAACTATATATAGACCCGAGCACAAAAGATTCTGTGCACAATGGACCCGGGAAATCAAGATTTTGGAAATACAAGTTTGGCTTGAAAAAGGAGATGAAAAGATATCTCAGGTGAAGCAACGCTTCAGATTCCCCCAATCAGAGCAAAACTCTACCTTGAAAATCTAAGTTTTAATAAATGAAGCAACGCTTCAGATCCTCTGCGCTGCGTGCAAAGTGCCACGTGTCAGAAGTTGATGCGTCAGCACAGCACCCGAGGCACTGCGTCCAATCAGAGCAAGGCTCTTTTAAAATAAAAAGTAAAGGAAGCAACGCTTCAGTTGCGCAAGCGCTGCGCTGCGCGACACGTGTCTACGCAGTTGCGCAGGCACAGCTGCGCTGCGCGACACGTGTCTGCGCAGTTGCGCAGGCACAGCTGCGTTGCATGGCGCGTGTCTGCGCAGTTGCGCAGGTGTAAGTCTACGCTAGCGCCCCGGCAGTCTACAGACGCCAAATGCGGAACAAAAACTTTTAAACTTGGCGCTATCGTATACTTTAACCCGGATCTGCCATTATTGCTAAACTAACAAACTGTAAAGAGTGTAGAAAGGTTATACCGAACGATCCGAGTCCTTCGTTCTTCAACCATCATCCCACGCTCCGTTGCGGCTGCTCCGATCTCGTCGATCTCCGATCTCCTCGTCGAGGTGGCACCACATGATCGGTTCTTTAAACGGGCTCCCGCCTCTGACTCGAGGCAACTCGATCGTCAAGTTTGCTAAAAGAGACGACCAAGAATGATGTAGAGAATGAGTAGATGACTTTGTCTCACTTCGTCCAAATCCGTGGACGATCGGTTAATGAAGTTGCTGAAGGAATCGGGTGATGGAATGAAATGGACTGTAAAATTCCATACACCGATAAAACCTATCATATCTTTTCTACAAAATGAAATCAACATGTGAAGTGAGGAGGAGAGAGAAGGCCGGCCATTTTATATGAAGGAGGGAGGTGACCGTAGGAGAGGGGGTGACCACAAGAAAGCTTCTCACTTAAAAGATCAAGAAGAAAATATCTTAAGGAAAACAAAAAGCTTTAATCACAAAGCATGAGTCATTAAGCATAGTCACCATTTAATAAATGCACCATTAAAGTCAAGATGACTCATTAGCCACTTCATCACTTCTAGAAGCTTCTAGAATGATGACTCACTCATATCTGAAGAAAAGATAAATCCGTCTTTAACCGAATGTTAAAAGACGGCTGATAGAAAACTGGAAACTGGCAACTTCCAAAAGTGATCCTGAAACGACTTTCAGGATAATTCCGAAACAGTATAAATATACCCGTATTTGTATTACGACCGAATACAAATGCAACTGAGACAAAGATATTATACCTACTCAATATAATACTCGGATCCGGCTTAAACCAAAGCCGACCGGCATTATCTGCCCGAAAAATAACACGTGCGTAAACGCACGTGCATTTTCCGAACCCTGCCATAAAACCATACGGCCTCTACAACGTTTCGTCCGAACTTGGGAAACTGCCTGTGGGGGACTCTAATGACTCGTCAGTACCCTGGCAGTGGGTTTAACCACAAACCGTCAGCGGCACTAGCTATGCATAACGGCTGCCCATGGACTGACCTCAAGGGTGGCCGATGAGCGCACTCATCCGGAAAACCCTACTGAGCCTAACAGTGACAATGTATATACAGTCCGGTCCGTTCGTCAATGAGTATCGCATATCTGCCTAGGGGGCTAGTAACGTCAGACCCCCAATAGCAGTATAAGTCATGTCGGAGTATAGCCCAATCACACCCTGAGATACTATTGGAGTACCTACCAGTAAATCTCCTGCCATGGCCATGGACTTTGTGTAATGGCTTTCCTAGACACAGCACGACCTCACCCCCAATACCGGGAGAGACGAATCCCCTGCCGATCCGCTCACGTGCCTCCATATGGCTCGGGACTGTACCCAAAAGCTACCTGTTTGCACGACTCCTTTGAGCCGTGGTAGGGTAGAAATCAAAGCACAGTGGGAACTCACACGAGACAAATGACGACCTCAGGTCGATGAACTAACCTGTACACATGTCACCAGGGAACTGCTATCTGACGGTAGATATAATACTAACTAGCAGATTCTCGGCGAGTCCTGTCCGGTGTACTCATAACCCAATGAGCACCTGTATACATCTTAGGTGATCCAACTGACACCAGTGGCTTGTGAGACCGGCCACCGCCCCTCGTCGGGGTCTCGACTGTACACACTAGTCTACTCCGGAGTATCGATGCCCTGTCTCGAAACTCCCACGACTAGGGACCACAATTAAGGATATGCATATAAACTACCCAACTCTCAAGTATATGATCGCCATCATACTGTTGGTAGTAAAGCAAGATCCTAAGGGCTCTATCAAAGTGTAACATGCAATCAGTCACCTGAACATGTACACGACTGATAAAGGCAAACCAGATAGCATACTATCATCTCGAGTAAGACTGTCCTACCGGGATAGGTCCTCCGCAATCATTGCAATCACGTACCTGCGATCCAATAATTGACTATGATGGCACTATCTCCAACAATCTCCCACTTGCACTCAAGGCTAATATTGCGATGTCGACTACTCACAGCCCGTGTGAAATCGAACATCCAACTCCTCTACTAATCAGTTTCACAAAGCCCGTTTGTAAAACTATTGTGTTCGAGAAATAGCCTCAGTGAGTGGATCCGCCTAGAAGTATCTTTCTATATCTCTTTTAATCTCAAGTTCGCGGAGAAAACCATCTCCCGAATCGAGTAATACCTGTCTTAGAACATGTCTGGATATCTGATGGGACCTTAGTTCATAAATGAACTCCATATCCAAACTTCTTAGACTGAATCGATCACTGAACCTAATCAGTATCGGGCACCTTGCTTCCCACAGTATCCAATTAGACCACCTGTCCATTATACTGTCCCTTTTCGTCAAAGGGAAAAACTAAAACTCTGACAGTCACTCTGTCATCCACGTCACCTTTGAAGCCTGGAATGATTATCGTCTCCCGAAAGAGGCTGCCGTCATCAAATCCATAGAACATGTACTTATGTTCTAAAACTGCTTCCTTATGTTTCTCCAGGATTGGATTAATACAAACTTATTGCATCTAGTGCAAAACCAACATTTGGTGTGGTACTTGACATCTCATGATTGACTCAATTGCCTAAGCAAGTGATCTGCCAATCATGCACATCCCTCTCCCCTTTAGTCTGTAAGACACCTTTAGAGAGGGTGACTCCATCACCTGCAGGTACACCACCATGCTAGGAGTCAACTATTCCAAAAACCATTAGAATATCTGTCAAAGTACCCACATTGGGAAACTACCCAAATCCAGATCTAAAGCCATAGATCCAGAAACCAGAATGTCTAATATTATATCCATATCCTGTCTGGAGAAACAACTGTGTGACGACCACAGTACAACCGATCGTAGTAAAGGAATTTTACTTCCCACTCTGTGTATGTCATCCAAATACCATGACATCACACCCTACTACCTTCTTAACTGATCCATCCACTATTCTGATTGAAGTCAAAACCATGACTGTCACATCAAAATTAGATGATCTATCTCCGCTATAACTGCTCAAGTCTATAAATAGATATAAGCATCTTGCCCACTATACTTCCGCTGCTCCCACTGACTACGACAACCCTCCTACTGGGTCTCACAGCCTGGAACAACAGTAGTGTCAAGTCTGGGTAGATAAGAACCTCCCTGTCACCGTCCTTGAGCCTACCGAAGTACCTCTCGGGTGTCTGAGGTTACCTACCATACCTGCGGAGTGGCTATTGGAATGTCAAACCTGATTGAATGTATAGGTCCTATTAAATTTTCCGTAATCGTTTGCGGTTCTGGAATCACTTCCAGTTCTACCATACTCCCACTACTGTTTTCTGAAAAAGATCCATTTTACTAAAACTGTGGCTAGTCAAGAACAATATCACTATTGATCTTGCAAATGGTAGAATATCAACCCTCGTCATAGCCAGGGTCAACCCACAAACAGCCATTACAGAATCGTGCCCTGAGTTATCCAGTGTCTGGTTTTAATCATAAGCTGGACAACTCCCCGTACCTTAACATCTTTTAAGGTACGAGCTATTCTATATCCAATATAGAAACTTTGGCACTTATTTAATTGGAACCTTGATTCAAATCATGCAGCTGTCTCCAGTGCATATCAACTTAATGGAAAAAGGCTAATCAGCATTACTCAACTTAGGAATCCATCCAATTATGAGTAACCTGAAAGAGAAACACGTTTCTCAAAACCATCACTATCATCTGAATACCAATCACAAGAATCTACATCTTCGATCTCTTTGAAGAATCCCGATACTTGTGATACCTGGTTCTCTACTTTATTCTTATACCCACAACTTCTCAAAACTTAGACCTTGTATTTCTACGAAACACTCGTCTAAATACTAGAGAAGTTATAAGTAAACAGAACATAGTACGAGGACCTACTCCTTTGTCCTGATGGACACTGGACAACATACAATACTCTGTATAAGTCCGCTGAGTTAAACAACTCAAAACCTGTGCGTTGTAGGTGGAAAACTGTACCCTGGCGATTTCTTCAAATATCACCAATTACAACGAATTCCGATATAATGAGGATGATCACCTAATTCCCAATATCTTACTCCCACTCATCATCTGTAAAACCATACAGATATGAGAATGAAACCTGGTAAATACATACCCTTGGAGTAAGTGTCTAATCGGGAAAACAGTTTTTCCTTTAACAATGCACTGAAACATGAAAATGTTTCGTAGGGGTATCCTGGTATTCATAGCAATGCCTCTTCCATAATCCAATTCATGACTTCAACCGTATATTTTATTGCCGTCTTTCCAAATCCCTTTATTTGTCTTTAGTCGTTACCTTCTGTACACCATCGTTAGGCTAAATGGTTTTCTTCCTTCCCTACCGTTCGGCACCAGCCTATGGTTTGGAAGAAGACTATCCAGTAAGCATAATAGGTGTACCCTCCTAAACCAAGGAGTACTCGCATCTCGAGAGAAGGTGACGATAAAAGACAACTGAATAATACCTTATTCTTTTAAAGGTGAATTAGGAGTGGCGATGAAGTACGCGGTTTTGGTCGTGAATGATATCAGTCGCAATTTACTTTGCCCTCTTTCTAATCCCTTTATTTTGTCTTTACATATTACCTTCTGCACACCCTACTTATGCTAATTGGTTTTCTTCATTCCCTACCTTTCGGCACCAGCCTATGGTTTGGAATAAGACTATCCAATAAGCGTAATAGGTGTACTCTCCTAAACCAAGGAGCTCTCGCAACCTGAGAGAAGGTGATAATAAAAGACAACTGAATAAACCAATTCTATTTCTCCTGAACCTTGATCCATCCCCGAAGAAGTCCCTTCGAGTTCGTATATAACCATACGATGGCTCTATCCAATGGAAGTGGATATCCGTAGTAATACGGGTGTTCTGAGAAATTCAAAGGGTAAAAGAAGGAGTGGCAATGACTTATGCAACTGAGACAATCCAAAAGCCAGTATTTAAGAAGGTTCGGTCAACCTGGTCACTGAGTCATAGTCTAGGGTCGGTCAAAGGTCGCTGCCAAAGAGAGAGAGAGAAAAGAAACACTCAGCGTGCACTCTAACCTAGATCAGAATGGTCATTACTTTATCTAATCCGGAAACCTCCCACTGTCCTGTCAAATTCTCCTCCAAACCTAAAGAAGAATCAATCGGGATCACCCGAAGAGTAAACCAACTCATCAGTGGGAATCGGGATCCAACTCTCATCGCATGTTAACGTGATGGAATGCATCCACGTTATTCATACTCCAGATGGTATGCGCATACTTGGCAAGTTTCAGTTTCTTTAGAAACTCCCGATATAGTTTTTGCCCCATGCTCTTATGATCGTGACTAAGGGCCACTCCACCATAAGTCACATGTCAAGTTCTTCCCATCATTATCTTGTTAATTTGAACCCACCCGTACTCGCCCTTGACTAAGGGCCAACAAGGCTGTACGACTGTCCCAAACCAACTCATCTATCTATGCAACATGTGAACACCCCAGCAGCTACCAATCACTATGTCCTAGCTAAGGGCTAGACCAACATAGCTTGAATACTACTGACCATCCATATGAAATGACGGAGGGCTACGGATGGTTTTTGGCGAAAAACCTTTAGCGTAGTGAACTTGATATCGCTGAAGGAACCTGATAGCTTTTTATAAAAATATAGTGGCGAAAACCTTTTGCTAAAGAGGTCACTCCCGGTAAAGGGATCTCGGCTCTTTCCTCGTGGAATGAGGTGCAGGATATTCCACTGAATACCGCTATGCAAAGCAACATGTAATCGACTATAGTGAAGTTATTACTCTGACGCAAACTTCTGCCCAAGGGGTCAGTCCCGGTGAAGGGATATCAGCCCTTGCCCCGTCGAATGAGGTGCAGGATATTCCACTGAATACCGTTATGCATAACAAAAGGAAACGTCTTTGCAATAACACTTTTTAAATTAGTTCCAACAACTGCAAATAGGTTTGTTTTACTTTGCGTTGATCAGAATCAACGCAGTCCCATCATTCAATCACACCAGAAAAGAACGAAAATAAAATGTACGTATATGCCATCCGCATTCGTCACTGGGTCCCGTCATAACCCGTTAGGTTACTTAACTAACGACAGAGCGGGGACTGGACTAGCGCGGGTGTAAAACATATACAACATCTAATAGTATATAAACCAATATACATAATCGCTCCAGGCGTGATAGTATGCAACATTACAGAAAAGTAATAAGCATCACAGAACAATACAGATAATCTGGGATCCCCGAGTTTCACAGAGCCGCTGCTGAAACTCGACGTTCCCCTGTCGTGTGGATAGCCTGTGCAATGAAACCTAGACCCCTACGGGCGCGGCAAGTTACCCGCCAAAACCTGAAGCGAGGTAGTCCCCACAGCATAGTGAATGGAACACCCGGCACTTCACGGAATCCGGTAAATTGAGCACCCCTCCTTGGGTCAACCTGTACCCCCTACGAGTGCGGCGAATAGTCTGCCAATTCTGAAGTGGGGCCCCTCTGCCTCTCAAAGCCATGAGATGCGGACCCGTCGCTTTCCCGAACCCGACTATCCGTGCACTCCGTCGCGGGGTAAAACCTAGTACAGTAATGAAAAATAGTACAATAGGTACATCGACCGCAACCTGGTCATGCCCCAAAAGAATATTATACAACAGGCAGTGACGGCAGTCCACATGTTGGACGCTCGCCCCGCAATATCAAATGTACAAATAAACTCAAACTGTACTACCATTGCACACTGCTATCCACCACAACAAATCCGCAACATCACAGCACAACACAGAACATCAACGCGAATGTCACGTTCGCAAACCCGTCTAAAAGAACTATAGCAATCAGACGCGGTTTACCGATCAAATGACATTCCCGGTCGGAGATATAATGTAAGAACTGTAAACTAACGTGTTTAAATTTCGATCGACCAAAGACCAAATATCAAAAAGTGGGCCCCACGGCTTACTGGTGAACAGTAACAAAACCTCGGCCAAAATGATATATACCAAAAACCCCAAAATCGAACACAGAACCTACTGACAAAATTTGGGAGCACGTGCTCCCCACGTGGCCGCGGTTGCGCGGCCAAACCATGGGTTTGGCCGCCCTTCCGCGGCAGCTTGGAGGGATCACGACCCCAAATTTTGTCGTGGCTCTTAAAATTCCCTGCACAGATTTTTAAGACATCCAGAAATAAATTTTGAGACCGTTTAAAATTAACAGAAACTGTCGGGATAAGAAATTGCGATTTTTGCGATTTTTGATTTCCGGTCGGATCGATGTTTTAAACGCGTTAGCACAAGTTAGTATAGCAAAATGGTTAGGCTCTGATACCAGTGTAAGTCTACGCTAGCGCCCCGGCAGTCTACAGACGCCAAATGCGGAACAAAAACTTTTAAACTTGGCGCTATCGTATACTTTAACCCGGATCTGCCATTATTGCTAAACTAACAAACTGTAAAGAGTGTAGAAAGGTTATACCGAACGATCCGAGTCCTTCGTTCTTCAACCATCATCCCACGCTCCGTTGCGGCTGCTCCGATCTCGTCGATCTCCGATCTCCTCGTCGAGGTGGCACCACATGATCGGTTCTTTAAACGGGCTCCCGCCTCTGACTCGAGGCAACTCGATCGTCAAGTTTGCTAAAAGAGACGACCAAGAATGATGTAGAGAATGAGTAGATGACTTTGTCTCACTTCGTCCAAATCCGTGGACGATCGGTTAATGAAGTTGCTGAAGGAATCGGGTGATGGAATGAAATGGACTGTGAAATTCCATACACCGATAAAACCTATCATATCTTTTCTACAAAATGAAATCAACATGTGAAGTGAGGAGGAGAGAGAAGGCCGGCCATTTTATATGAAGGAGGGAGGTGACCGTAGGAGAGGGGGTGACCACAAGAAAGCTTCTCACTTAAAAGATCAAGAAGAAAATATCTTAAGGAAAACAAAAAGCTTTAATCACAAAGCATGAGTCATTAAGCATAGTCACCATTTAATAAATGCACCATTAAAGTCAAGATGACTCATTAGCCACTTCATCACTTCTAGAAGCTTCTAGAATGATGACTCACTCATATCTGAAGAAAAGATAAATCCGTCTTTAACCGAATGTTAAAAGACGGCTGATAGAAAACTGGAAACTGGCAACTTCCAAAAGTGATCCTGAAACGACTTTCAGGATAACCCCGAAACAGTATAAATATACCCGTATTTGTATTACGACCGAATACAAATGCAACTGAGACAAAGATATTATACCTACTCAATATAATACTCGGATCCGGCTTAAACCAAAGCCGACCGGCATTATCTGCCCGAAAAATAACACGTGCGTAAACGCACGTGCATTTTCCGAACCCTGCCATAAAACCATACGGCCTCTACAACGTTTCGCCCGAACTTGGGAAACTGCCTGTGGGGGACTCTAATGACTCGTCAGTACCCTGGCAGTGGGTTTAACCACAAACCGTCAGCGGCACTAGCTATGCATAACGGCTGCCCATGGACTGACCTCAAGGGTGGCCGATGAGCGCACTCATCCGGAAAACCCTACTGAGCCTAACAGTGACAATGTATATACAGTCCGGTCCGTTCGTCAATGAGTATCGCATATCTGCCTAGGGGGCTAGTAACGTCAGACCCCCAATAGCAGTATAAGTCATGTCGGAGTATAGCCCAATCACACCCTGAGATACTACTGGAGTACCTACCAGTAAATCTCCTGCCATGGCCATGGACTTTGTGTAATGGCTTTCCTAGACACAGCACGACCTCGCCCCCAATACCGGGAGAGACGAATCCCCTGCCGATCCGCTCACGTGCCTCCATATGGCTCGGGACTGTACCCAAAAGCTACCTGTTTGCACGACTCCTTTGAGCCGTGGTAGGGTAGAAATCAAAGCACAGTGGAAACTCACACGAGACAAATGACGACCTCAGGTCGATGAACTAACCTGTACACATGTCACCAGGGAACTGCTATCTGACGGTAGATATAATACTAACTAGCAGATTCTCGGCGAGTCCTGTCCGGTGTACTCATAATCCAATGAGCACCTGTATACATCTTAGGTGATCCAACTGACACCAGTGGCTTGTGAGACCGGCCACCGCCCCTCGTCGGGGTCTCGACTGTACACACTAGTCTACTCCGGAGTATCGATGCCCTGTCTCGAAACTCCCACGACTAGGGACCACAATTAAGGATATGCATATAAACTACCCAACTCTCACGTATATGATCGCCATCATACTGTTGGTAGTAAAGCAAGATCCTAAGGGCTCTATCAAAGTGTAACATGCAATCAGTCACCTGAACATGTACACGACTGATAAAGGCAAACCAGATAGCATACTATCATCTCGAGTAAGACTGTCCTACCGGGATAGGTCCTCCGCAATCATTGCAATCACGTACCTGCGATCCAATAATTGACTATGAGGGCACTATCTCCAACAGCAGGCACAGCTGCGCAAGCGATGCGCTGCACGACACGTGTCTGCGCAGTTGCGCAAGCACATCTACGCAAGCGCTGCGCTACGCGACGCGTGTCACGCGCTAGGGCGTTTGCGCAAAACAGAATTGAAATTTTAAAGAAATCTTTTCTGTTCTTGTTAAAACAAGAAGATTTTCTTCTGTAAAACAGAGGCCTTTGGATTAAAGATCCAGCGGTGGGGAAAATTCCCTAAATCACTCAGAGAAAGATCTCTTCAATAAATTTAACTAATTTATGGGCACTATAAAAAGGACCCCAGACCTCAATTCAAAAAAAAGGAACATTTTGTGAAAAATTAAACAGAGCGAACTCTGAAGAATTGGAGAGGAATCCTCAAGAACAAAGAAAATGTTAAAAAACCTTTAGAAAAAGAGAAAATTCTCTCATGAACAGATCATTGATCTGAGAACAAGATCAAGGACCTCTAATGGAAAGGAAAATAAATAAATGAGAAAAAAACAGTGCCTTGCACTTCTTTTTATGAACCTTTGGTTCATGAAATAAAAAGAAAAAACTTGTTTTTTTATATCTAAATTAGATCAAGGAAACGAATTGTGCTTTGCACTTCTTTTATGAACCATTGGTTCTTGGATCTAAAAGATTCTTAAATCATAGTGCCTTGCACTTGCAAACTGCGCTCCTGGATTGGCGCAAGCCACCAGAGCGCGCCATGTGTCAGCAGCACAGGCGCAGCGCATTAGCGCAGCGCACTGCGTTTGCGCGACACGTGTCAACACTACAAGCGCTTGCGCTCTCTGATTGGTGCAAAGCGCCTGATAAATGCAAAGCATTTCTTAAAGGGCCAGGCCCAAATCAAAAAGACCTGGTAGGCCTAATTAAATTGCAGTGCAATAAAAAGAGCAGAGCCCAAACAAAATAGATGCTCTGCATCACTTATAAATGGGCAGAGCCCAAACAAAACAAAAATAATGCAGTGCATTATTTAAAAAGGGGCAAAGCCCTAGCACAGGTCTAACAGACCAAAAACAAATAAAAATGTTGAACATTTTCAACCGGACTTAGCCTAATTTTGGCCGTAAGTCCTCAAATTAAATTGACTGAGCAAGATTGCTCTCATAAATCAATTTATATCCGGTTCGAGGGTACATCTCTGAACTTCTCTGACACATGTCGTTGTAATCATTCAACGTCGTCAGAGAGGTGACGGGTCCCGACGACCACACACATCAATATGGACTGCGGGGTCCTTAAACTCGTGGACCGAAACGTCCTTAAACTAATGTCGGACCGAGACGTCCTTAAACTAATATCGGACCGAGACGTCCTTAAACTAATAATGGACCCCTACGTCCCTAAACTGGAATATGGACCACCACGTCCCTAAACTGGCGATGGACCACCACGTCCTTAAACTGGAACATAGACCACCACGTCCCTAAACTGGAGTATGGACCACCACGTCTCTAAACTGGAACAATATAGCCTCCAAATGCTCTTTTTCCGGATCTAAACGATCCCGTTTAAGTCGATCTTAGCCCCAAACACGGCTAACGTATCCTTAAACATTCAAATGGATTATAAAATTCCAAATCAGCTCTGGTTCGAGGGTACATCTCCGAGCTCCTCTGACACATGTCGTTGTAACCATTCAACGATATCAGAGATGTGACGAGTCCTGATGGCCATATATTAAACGGATCACTACGTTAAGTTGATCTTAGTTTCAAACAGGACTAACATATCCTTAACGAATGTTTAAGTTGATCTCAGCCTCAATACGGCTAATGTATCCTTAAACTAAAAACACCAAACCTAAATCTAAGTAAATACGGATTTGGACTAATCCACGTCCTACGGGCGACGACATTACTCAGTCTCCGTATACAATCCACGGGCAACAACAAACAAAACAAACACACACGACACGAAGTGAAATTATGGAGAAGGAGAAAGTTGTTACCGCGATGCGGTAGCGTAATTAACTGCAGGGGCTTGCGCCTGCAGGGAAGAGCGTCCCCACAATCAAAAACCCCTCAAGCGAGGGGGAATCTGGCAAAGTCTGCTACATTGGCCGCATCCGTCTAAACCTCCGATACATGGTGCCATAAATCAACTTGGCATCTTCGGAGAGATAGACGGATAAACCAAATAGCATCTGCCCCGAATCTCAGGCAAGACGTTCACCGCGTCTCCGTCGCCGCCATTCGGAGGGGAACAGATTCTGGCACGCCCGGTGGGACATTTTCCTCTTTCCAGTCCACACTTCGTGTGTCGTCTTCGCGAACCAATCGCGGTTTGTTAATGGTTGCCTTCGGATTTTAAGTTACTAAGATTTGGTCTTTTGCCTGGCGCAGAACTCAAGCATCAATGTCCTCTAACTGCACCGACTGCTCGAAGTGCCACTGCAACGGACGCTCCACCTCTACTAGAGGTGTAGCATATGGGCCCCAAGCGGCCTCCTTCCTCACTCTGCCGGTAGAACAGGTGACCCAGGCCACCACCAGCCTGTTTTTCGGGACCATGATCCCGCCTACAAGCTTCTCTATGCCAATACCTGCGCCGGAAGTGAACAAGAAATCAGTCTTCGACCGGCTCACTGCTACGACGTCCCCTGTCAACGGGTCGCCAACTACAAAACCAACAGCCTCTGTTTTCGCCAGGATGGATCAGAACTCTAAATTGGCTGTCCCAAGGAAGGCAATAACTGCTGCTCCAGAAGTCGTCAAGACGGCTTCCCGATCCATGCTCCTGCCCTTGCTCGAGGATCTGTCTTCGACAGGTTGAATATCATCCCTCAAAAGACAACTTCAGTCTTTAAGAGGTTAACACCGGCGGCACCTCATTCAGACAGGGGGAAAAAAGAAGCTGTCCCAGTCTCCGAGCCAGTCCCAACGGCTCGTCATGCTCGACGTCGCCATTGGCGACGAGTAAGGAAGGCAGGGGGCAACTCCCCCTCAGGGCTAACTCCACCGGCTCCAGTGGTGGAAGTCAACGCTGCTGTTCCAACTGGGAACAACTTTGAACTGCTGAGGAGGGTGCGTAAGAACTCTCCAACCGCTACACTGAAAAGATCTCCTCCGCCTGCGGAGAGAGTTCCAGAAACGAAGCAAGAACAGCCCCCTCAACGGCTGTCCTCAAGAATTTATAAAGTTTGGCGAAGGGTTCAAGACTCCGTGATTGACCCAGATCACTCTCGTCAACAAAAGAAGACGAAGGTGCAAAAAGAAAAAGACCGTCCTATTAAATAGCAGGGGATAACGATCGCTAGGGTGCCCACTGCAACGGCCCCTTCAACTTCAACGGCCCACAAAAGAAGAAAGCCGGAGAAAACCCCCGCGCCGGCGATAAATATCAAAGGTGGTGCACCCAAACTCCCTAAGTCAGGGGGCATTATAGTTCACACCGTCTATGTTGCGTCTGGTAAAGAGGACAGTCGCATATCTACGGGTCATCGACCGCTTACGCGATCAGTGACCAAGGCACAGGAGCAGCAGCAGAAGCTCCAAGAGATGATGAATGCTATGGCCGCACTTACAGGGCCAAAAGAAAACCCCGAAACGTTCTCGGATGAACGCCAAGAGGAAGAAACTGACGCTGAATTCCTTCGTCGAATATTGGAGAAGAAGGACAAAAAGGCTGCTGAACAAGCAGCCAATATACAGCGTATGGGCCTCCTCTTCCAAGACATGGTAGGGATGATGATACAACAAGATCCTCCGGCCGAAGAGCCTCCGATCGTCCTTGGAGACGATAGGGGAGAGACATCAAATCCTCCACCAGCTCTGTCGACGGCTAAAGAAGATACAATCTCCAAAGCTGATTTGGACGAGTACATCGCCCAACAAATACGGGTTCATCATGCGACCGAAACAGTCGGCCAGGTCGTAAAAACAGGGCGGCCATATCCAAGTTGGTACGACCAAATCAAGTACCCGCCGGGTTACACAATTCCCAAGTTCCATGTCTACATGGGGACATGCAATCCTCACCAGCACGTTGCCCAGTTCAGGGCACTCTGCGGCAATACCGGCGGTGACGACAAGCTATTGCTTCGCCAGTTTGTTGGAAGCTTATCAGATACGGCGTTCGAGTGGTACTCTGAGCTCCCGAACGACTCTTTTAAGACCTTCGCGGAGATGGAGCTGCTGTTTACTCAGCGTTTTGCAAGCGCCAGTGAACGCACTTCGATGACGGCACTAATTAACGCCAGGGTAAAACCAGGCGAGACATGGGTTCAATATGCTATACGGTGGCGGAACTTATGGTCGAAGTGCGAGCAGCGCATTGAAGAAGCTCCCGCGGTGGGTATGTTTGTGGGAACCCTTGATCCACAAGCAACCATCTCGCAATTTATGATGTTTTTCAAGCCGACTACCTTCCAGGCCTTGATTGACAAGCTAGCGCAAATGGATCAGATGGGCCATAAACCCCCTCTTCCAAAGCCGGATTCCCGAAATGACAAAGGGAAAGGAAAAGCAATCGTTGTCGCTAATGCTCAACAACAACCGAGCAACTCGAAGCCGGTTGTGCGTCAAAATAATATGCGCCCGTACGTAGACCTTGAGGAGAGGCTAGGACGTCCTTACTCTTTCCCCCGTGATAAAACGAGAAGGTTATTCGAGCTGGCGTTAAGCAACCGACTCATAAATCTGCCGGATCCAAAACGTCCGTTGCAACCAAGTGATGTCAATGAGCCCACCTTATCATCGAGTACTGGGCCATCTGATCGAAGATTGCTACGTTTTCAAAAATTGGCTTGAAAACCAGTACCGATAGGGCAAATTCGCGTTATCTGACAAATGGAAGGTGAATCCCCCGCAGCCACACACCTCTAAGGGGACGAATACGCCGGGGGAAGCATGCTCCGTCGTTGAAGAAGCTCCTTGGGAGGTTGTATTATCAGCTAAGACAAAGAGGATGCTAAACGATCTTCAGACATGTCCGGCGATTAGGTGGAAGAACCCGTTGGAACCGCAGGTCATTGAGGGGATGTTGAAGCCACGTACAACTCCAAAGATCGATGGTGGTGGCTCAAGCACTCGCGGCCAGCCGTCAAAATCTTCGAAAAAGAAGAAGAAGAAATCTAAGAAGCCCGTGAAGCCTGGCGACAAGCGCACGGACCTGCAAAAACAAATTGACGCGCTGGAGGAATACAACCAGAAGGCACGGACTCTCGTTACACTCCAAGAGTTTCTCAACCATTTCTTTCAAGAAGAAGGCGAGGGGGAAAGTTCGTCAGATGAATCTGAAGAATGCGTGGCGAGCTGTCATGTGATTTCCTATTCGTTCATGGACGATGAGGAAACTCCTTGTACTGAAGCGCTGGGGGCAGATCCTGAACCAAAAATTCTGGAGCTATCAGATGAAATGATTGACGCGTTCCTTAACGAAGCTCGATTGAAAAGTAAAGCTGATCGAGAACGCGAGACGGCTATATTTGAAAGGGCCAGGCGCCGGCGACTTGATGAAAGAGCTGAGACGATCCCGCTGGAGCAAAATGCTTCCACCGTCGACAAAAGCCAATTCAAGATGAGGAAAAGGTTTGCTACGGCCATATCAATGGGCATGAAGCTACCATCCTCTGAAGGAAGCATAACCGGTGAAATAGAAATGCACCCCTCCTATTGTTTATATCATCAGAAGGTTTCGCACCCCACTCAAGAGTGCAAAGCTTTCGATAGATGGTGGCAAGGATACGTTGCTCATCGGCAACGCTTTAAGCCGGAAAAGCGTAAAACTCGTCGGGAGCAAAGAAATACGACCGAAGAGCTTAAAAGAACCACCGGCGATTGTCGCATGGTTAACACCGGCGGGTCACAAGTGCCTACATTCGGGAGCGATTCTGATGAAGAGCTAGAGCTTGCCCCTCTCTTTAAAGAGTCCACTTCGGGAAAAGAAGAAGAGCCGAAGGTCTGCGAAAACATTCGGCTGCGGAATCGGACGCTGCCTGAAAAGAACCTCGGACCCTCAAACAGAAAAGATAAAGGGAAAGAAAATGTCTCTGAAGATATCGTCTTAGATGACCAAGTTCTGGAGGAGCTAAGCGCCAACAACCCGCCGAAGAAGAATAAGGTGGATTGCAACGTCTTAGCACATCTGAGGAAGCTGCCCTCACAGCTCAGCATTCTTGACGCCCTTTTGCTATCAAAAGAGGCGAGAGATTCGTTGATTAAGGCACTCCAAGATCCGGAACAATTCCAAACATGCCTGGCCGAGGAAAAGATGAAGGATGAATTGGAGGAAGTGCACATGGCCGATGTCGCTTTTGGTGATGAAGACCTTCTCCTTGGGACGTGCGAACACAATCGCCCCCTCTATGTCTCAGGATACTGCCACGATATAAAGATAGGCAAAATCCTGATTGACAATGGATCCTCCGTTAATCTCCTCAATGTGCGGGTGTTAAAAGAAATCCGCATGAGCGTCCGGCACCTTGCTCGTGACAAGATCACCATCTCCGGGTTCGACTCCCAGTCATCAAGAACTCTTGGGTCTGTGATACTGACGCTACGCTTCGGGCTACTCGTCACGGACATTAAGTTCCACGTCATAGAGGCCAAGACATGCTACAACGCTTTGCTCGGCCGACCATGGTTACACGAGTACAACATCATCCCTTCTACGCAACATCAGTGTATGAAGTATTTTAAGGATGGTTTCGAGTATACCGTGACGGGAGAACTGAACCCGTTCTCTATGAACGAGGTCCGCAAATATGAAGATGCAAAATACTTCTTACCGGATTTCGAAGACACGGAAAAGTGTCACAAGCCGGAGAACAAAGCTAACGCCACCATCCCTGTCTTCGGCAGTGATACTGAGGAGGAAGAGGAGATAGTGTATTCAGGTCCGCCCCAACACGACAAGACAGGACCGTTCACTCCTACGTTGATCTTTGGTAGCGACTCGGAAGATGAGATCCATGCTGTATTCTCTGCTCGACCTTCAATACGAACGTCCGCTGATGAAGAACAAAGTCTACAAGTCGCCATGGTGCCGCTTAAACACCATAAAGAATTGGATGCACTTAATATTTACAATATAGAAGAGCTGCAAACGTTCTATGTCCCTCCCAAGCGAGAAAGCAATTCTGTTCTACCGCTCTGAAGAAACCAAGGTGGAAAAAGGAATCTGGCATGGCGCGGATCCTACGCTCGACAGGCTTCAGCCTATCCGTCTTCCCAGATATTATACGGAAGGTTTGAAAAAGCTGCTGAAATGCCAGGGGATATCCTTCAAGCAGACCGTTCGAAAACCCAAGTTCTATGACAAAGTCTGGAACATTCCCGGGACTCAACGCAAACTACCTAATGGGAAAATGGAGACAATCGGGCTTGGATACATCCGGTCAAAGGAACGAGAGCTACTAAACAGCTGCTATGTCATGTATGACTTCGATGAAGAAGCGGATGCTCAATGGGAGGACGCTAATCCTAAGCCAGTGAAAGTTCCAGATGCAAAAGAGCCCAGTCTGTCGTTCGAAGAACAAATGGACAACCTTATAAGGGAAGCGGGTCAAAAAGTCCGAGACGACCATAACCGCGACATGGTCATCTACGAGAAAGCCAAAATGCAACGCCTCCTCCAACAGGCCGTGAAAGATGAAAATGCCGCTCCTTGTCAACCTGTTATAAAGAAGGCTCGACGCAAAAGCACAAATAAATCGAAAGGCCAAAAATGCGCTCATCGGCAATAAAGCAGGGCTAAGAAGCCACGCAAACGGAAGTCGAGCATTATTGATCTATCCCTCATAAAGAAAATGGGTCGAGCATACTCTTTTCCTCGGTATAAGACGAAGAAGATACTTGATCTTGCTCTAAAACATCAAATGCTTACACTGCCGGAGTCTAAACACCCCGAACAAGCGGGCGAAGTCTCACACCCGGACTGTTGCTCTTACCATCGAGTAATAGGGCATCCTCTTGAAGATTGCTTCACCTTCAAGAATTGGGTTGAAGATCATATCAGCTTGGCAAATTCACTCTGTCTGAAAACTGGAGGGTAGCGCCGCCACAGAAACACGAGCCCAAGGCCACGAAAGAAGAACCAGTTCCACATTGGGATTGGAAGCGAATTCGTACTTGTCACGTGATAACGATATTAAAAGAAAAGCCCGAGAACATGGATGACCTTCCCTGGTGCTTCGAAAACAACAACGACGAAATAATCTCAGAATTTCCACCAGCGCCAAAAAAGCTGGAAGATGGAATCCATACCACTGCAGATAACCTCAAGAAAATTGAGTTGGGAACGGCGAATGATCCGCGACCGACATTCATCAGCGAGCTGCTATCTGAAGAAAGGGTGGCTGCGTTAAAAGACGTGCTTCTACAGCATAGAGATTGCTTTGCGTGGAACAATTCCGAAATGCTGGGACTAGATCCAGAAATTGCTGTGCACAGATTGGCGATATCCCCGGACATCAAGCCAGTCTAACAGACGCCGAGGAGAATGCGGCTCGAGCTTGAGATGAGTATCAACGCCGAGGTCAAAAAGATGATCGACTCTGGCTTCATCCAGAAAGTTCAATACCCTGAATGGATTGCCAACATCGTCCCGGTGATGAAGAAAAATGGGACAGTGCGCATATGTGTAGACTTCCGGGATCTTAATAAAGCTTGCCCGAAGAACGATTTCCCAGTGCCAGTCATCGAACTGATGATAGACAATACGTCCACTCACGAGGTTTTCTCCTTCATGGACGGCTCGTCAGGATATAATCAGATAAAAATGCATCCAGAAGACCAGAAGCACACCGCCTTCAGGACTCCTCTGGGCATATTCTGCTACAAGGTGATGCCCTTCGGTTTAAAGAATGCCGGTGCCACCTACCAAAGGGCCATGACGAAGATCTTCGATGACCTTATACACGAAATTGTCGAATGCTATATCGACGATCTCGTGATTAAAAGCAAATCATATGAGGAACATCTCGAGCATCTGAAGACCGTATTTCAACGCCTTCGGCAATACAACTTGAAGATGAATCCTCTCAAGTGTGCATTCGGAGTTTCTTCGGGCAAATTCCTGGGATTCATCGTCCGACATCGGGGTATCGAAATAGATCCGTCAAAGATCAAAGCGATCATGGAAATGCCTCCGCCAAGGACTCTCAAACAGCTGCGGTCTCTCCAAGGGAAGCTCGCGTATATACGGCGATTTATAGCCAACTTTTCAGGAAAGTGCCGTCCTTACAGCCACCTGATGAAGAAGGGAACACCGTTCGTCTGGGACCAAAAATGCCAAAGCGCACTAGACGAGATCAAACAATACCTGCAGAACCCGCCAGTGTTGGCTGCTCCGGTCAAGGGAAAACCCTTCATTCTTTATACAACCGCCCTCGAAGGTTCCTTAGGCGCATTATGGGCACAAGAGAACGACCAAGGGAAGGAAAAAGCACTCTACTACTTAAGTCGAGTTCTGCTGGGGGCAGAAAGCCACTACTCCCCCATTGAAAAACACTGCTTGGCGTTGATCTTCGCGATAACAAAGCTCAGGCACTATGCGTTGGCGCATGAAGTCCGTCTCATTTCAAAGGTGGACCCCCTTAAATATTTGATGTCGAAGGCCATATTGACGGGACGACTCACTAAATGGGCCCTGCTCTTGATGGAGTTCTCGATAACGTATCAACCTCTCAAGGCAGTGAAAGGTCAGGCCATCGCCGACTTCCTTGCTGAACACCCGATACCTGCCGATTCTCCTCTGAATTGCGATTTGCCAGACGAACATGCGTTTGACGCGATCGACGGTGGTGATACCCAATGGGAACTTTATTTCGATGGAGCATCTTCCATGAAAAGGCGCAAACAAAGTACCCCTATAATCAAATCGGGGGTAGGACTCATCTTCGTGGCTCCACAAGGAGGGATAATGCGCTTCGCTTTCTCCTTAACAGAGCCGAGGACAAACAATGAATCCGAATACGAAGCTCTGATAGCAGGCCTCGAGATCACCATCGACATGGGGATTGAAAACCTCCTCATATATGGAGACTCCCAACTGGTCGTTAGTCAAGTAAACGGCGACTACCAAACGTGCAAACCGGAGTTGGTGAAGTACGGCGAAAAAGTGCAACAATTGTTGACCCAAATTCCCTCCTATACTTTGGAGAACATACCGCGCGCGGAAAACAGCAAGGCAGACGCGTTGGCCAAACTTGCTAAAGAACTGGCTGACGAGAACCTCAATGACGTTAGAATCGTAGTACAAAGCCGTCGGGTGCTTGCCCCAGCAGAAGTACCTCCGGAATCATCCGAGGAAAAGGGAGCGACTGAACGGACGACCTTACAAATAAAAGAACAAGAAAAGGCTGAGGATTGGAGTGAAGTCTTTATAGACTACTTTAAGTCCCACCGAATACCTGAAGAAGCATCCACAAGACATCAGCTCATAAAACGAGCTCTGTCTTTCGCCTTCGTCAATGATACTCTGTACAAAAGGTCATTTGATTCCCTGTGGTTGAGATGTCTGGGACCTGACAAAGCGAAAAGAGTCGTTCAGGAAGTTCATGACGGACTCTGTGGTTCTCACCAAGCAGGCCCAAAGATGAAGTTGAAGATAAAACGGATGGGCTACTACTGGCCCACGATGATTCAGGACTGCCTCGAATATGTGAAGCAATGCCACTCATGCCAAATCCATGGGGACTTCATTCACCAACATCCAAATCCATTACATCCAACGGTGACTAGCTGGCCATTCGAAATGTGGGGGACTGACATAGTCGGCCCCATCGAACCAGCATCGTCTAGAGGACATCGTTTCATCCTGGCAACGACTGACTATTTCTCCAAATGGGCAGAAGCAGTACCACTGAGGGAAGTGAAGACGGAGAATATCCTCCATTTCTTCAAGACGCACGTCATATATCGGTTTGGAACTCCGTGCCGGATCATCTCCGATAACGGGCCAGCTTACAGAAGCCACAAGATCAGTCGCTTCGCGCAACAGCACAATATAGACTGGAGGTACTCCTCAGTTTATAATCCGCGAGCTAATGGTCTAGCCGAGGCCTTCAATAAGACCTTAACAAAGATCATGAAGAAAACGGTGTCCCGAAATAAGAAAGACTGGCACGAGAGACTGCAAGAGGCTCTTTGGGCGTATCGAACTACGTTCAAGACGGCCACGAACACAACGCCGTACGCGTTGGTATTTGGGACGGAAGCAGTACTCCCCCTCGATATAGAGTTACCCTCTCTACGAGTGGCGGTCCACTACGAGCTGACGGACGAAGAAAATGCTCACCTTCGGCTTGAGGAGCTTGACGCCCTTGATGAAACCCGGCTCATAGCGCAACAAAATCTGGAAGCTTATAAAGCAAAGATGACGCGCTCATATGAAAGTTTAACCCGACCGAGAACATTCCGCCAAGGCGAACTTGTGCTAGTGGTCAAAAGGCCTATGATTCCCAATCGCGCCAAGCGGGGAAAGTTTGAGCCAAACTATGAAGGCCTGTACATCATAGACAAGGTCTATCAAGGTGGGGCCTATCTACTCATGGATCTGCACGGTGAAAGGCCTTTCAGGCCAATAAACGGTCGCTTCCTAAAGAAATACTACGCTTAATGAGCAACAGCCTAGGTCAATGGTAAATGACGACGACTATGTCCGCTCGCTGTCTTCCTAAGCTCAAGCTTTATAAGCAGTAGCCGACCTTCTCCATGACGGACCGAAACGTCCTTAAACTAATAGCGGACCGAAACGTCCTTAAACTAATGCCGGACCGAAATGTCCTTAAACTAATAGCAGACCGAAACGTCCTTAAACAAATACCGCAGCATCCTTAGGCTGATGAGATGAATAAAAAGATAAAGAAAAATATAATAAATAAAAACGCTATGTCCATAAGCAAAAAGGGCACGGATGAAAACCCGAAAGGGCTCCGTGAGTAAAAACAGCAGGGCTACCGGCGAGTGTTCGTGAAAACCCGAAAGGGCGCGACCTCGTAAAAAAGAAGAAGAAGAAAATAAAAAGAATAATAAAATAAAAACGGTATGTCCATAAGCAAAATGAGCACGGATGAAAACCCGAAAAGGCTCCGTGAGTAAAAACAGCAGGACTACCGGCGAGTGTTTGTGAAAACCTGAAAGGGCGCAACCTCGTTAAAAGACACTTACAGGGTCCTCTCGACCTTGTAAGGAGAAATCACCCGCGTGAGATCCTTACGACTCACAAGGGGGCAGTACACTTAGGGATCCCCACGATTCCTAAGAAGAAAATACACTTGCAAGATCCTCACGACTCGTAAGGAGAACTCTCTTATGGGACCTTCACGGCTCATAAGAGTTGAAAGTCTTAAATTACAGAGACCTAAAGCTGTGCTTAAGCAACCCCCATAACTTCCGATATTGCCCTACAAGTGGTTCAATACTGACCCTTGTATACAATCTACGGGCGTGAATAAACATTTCCCTAACGAAATCCCATCCGTGACTAGGGATATGTTCATATGATGAACGACCCTTGTAGGTCCTCTCGACTTACAGGGAGAAAACCCTCTTGTAGGATCCTTACGACTTATAAGAGAAAACGCGCTTAGGAACCCTCACGATTCCTAAGGAGAAAATACACCTGCAAGATCCTCACGACTTGTAGGGAGAAATACCTTTGTGAGACCCTTACGGCTCATGAAGTTAAAAGCCTTAGTCGACAGGACCTTAACCTTGTTCGCTAAGCCACCTTTGTTCTACATCGACGGAGGCAAATGATGATTCGCTCCTGGCAATATCCCAGTTGTAGCGGTGCTGATGTCGAGATCGGTGTCTAATTCCAGGTTTACCCCGGAAAGCCAGTGGGCCGCACATGCATACGAAATAGCCGAAATGATAGGGCAACTTGCAATAAAAAGCAGCAAGTAAAAATGTATGCATGCAAAATAGCCGAAATGATGGGGCAACTCGCAATAAAAAGCAGCGAGTGAAAACAAAATAAACAGCCAAAATGATTGGGCATCTCGCAATAAAAAGCAGCGAGTGAAAACAAAATAAATAGCCGAAATGATTGGGCACTGCGAAAAATAGTAGAAATGATTGGGCAATCGCGACCTTCGCGATATAAAAGCTGAAATGATGGAGCATCGCGGAAATAAAAAAAAAGATGATAAAACTTTGGCCCTACAGTTAAGATCACATCGATCCCTGTATACAATCCAAGGGCGTAAACAAAGAGGGAGCCATACTCTCCCAACAGGCTCCGCCAGAAAATGAAGCCAAATCTCGACGGTTCATTCCAACTCCGAAGAAACCAGTGTCTTCAGCAGACACTTCAACTCAAGGAAACAAACACTCCTTGACGAGAGCCTCCCGATTCGCGTCGACTCGCAGAGCAACCGGTGCCTCCGTGGGAAATTCTCGACTCGTTTCAACACCAAGGAAACAAATAATCCTTGGCGCTAGGGAAAAAAATAATCCTTATCAAATTCCTCAACTCAAGCAAACAAACAATCTTTGACGAGAGCCTCCTGATTCACGTCGACTCGCAGAGCAACCAGTGCCTCCGTGGGGAAATTCTCGACTCGTTTCAACACCAAGGAAACAAATAATCCTTGGCGCTAGGGAAACAAATAATCCTTAGCAAATACCTCAACTCAAGGAAACAAACACTCCTTGACGAGAGCCTCCTGATTCGCGTCGACTCGCAGAGCAACCAGTGCCTCCGTGGGAAATTCTCGATCCGTTTCAACACCAAGGAAACAAATAATCCTTGGCGCTAGGGAAACAAATAATCCTTAGCAAATACCTCAACTCAAGGAAACAAACACTCCTTGACGAGAGCCTCCTGATTCGCGTCGACTCGCAGAGCAACCAGTGCCTCCGTGGGAAATTCTCGATCCGTTTCAACACCAAGGAAACAAATAATCCTTGGTGCTATGGAAACAAATAATCCTTAGCAAATACCTTAACTCAAGGAAACAAACACTCCTTGACGAGAGCCTCCTGATTCGCGTCGACTCGCAGAGCAACCAGTGCCTCCGTGGGAAATTCTCGATCCGTTTCAACACCGAGGAAACAAATAATCCTTGGTGCTAAGGAAACAAATAATCCTTACCAAATACCTCAACTCAGGGAAACAAACAATCCTTGATGAGAGCCTCCTGATTCGCGTCGGCTTGTAGAGAAACCAGTGTCTCCGCGGGAAAATTTCCGATTCGTCTCAACTTACAAGATGAAGCCTCAGGCAGCAGGGACTAAAAAACTTGCTTCCTGAACAATGGGACCCTGCAAGTCGATCTAAAAAAAAAGGTCTCTTGCATACTATTGACGGGTCTCACTCTCCGAAGTCGAGTTTCGACAAAGAAGGAAACAACCGCTTATGAGTCCTCTCGACTCGTAAGAGGGAAAAATTCTCTTACAGGATCCTTACGACCTATAAGAGAAAACACACTTAGGAATCCTCACGACTCCTAAGGAGAAAAACCCACCTACGAGATCCTCTCGATCCGTAGAGAGAAAAAATCTCTACGAGACCCTCATGGCTCATAGAGTTGAAAAGTCTTAGGCAGCAGATCTGAACCTGCGGCCTAAGCCATCGCTATCTCTTGAAGAAACCAAGATGCTTACTCTATTATCTGTCAACCATGTTTATTAATATAGCATGCCGATAATAAGAGAAAGAAGAAAGCTACAGAAGGAGCATCCGATTTACATTTGATCAAGCATTCAAGACACATTCATTCATGCATGGGCAAAAGACTCAGAACAAAAGATAAGACAGGCTATGAAAAACAAAAATTTTCATTAATATTGCCAGAGGTTCTTACAATCATAAAAGCAATAAACGAAAAACATTATTACAAGGGAATAACCTCGAACCCAGGACATGGATTGAGGAACTCGAAAGCGACCCTATCTATGACTTTCCAAGCCTCGCGGACCATCCAAGTGTGCTTTCTTTCGTGAGCACAAGCGTCAGGGTCCCCCCTGATGTCTTCCACCCTCCGATAAGCAACGTGTATGGCAGACTGTTGAAAGACCTCGTGTAAGAGATCGATAAGACTGTCTCGCCGTCTCTTTGAGATAAAGTTCAACAGGTACACCGAGTGCACCTTATCCTCAGCGGCATCTAGCGCCTTAAGCGGCACACCGGAACAGAACAGGGGAAGCGCTTCCCAGATGGCTCCCACGATAAGCTTAAGAAGGGAGGAACGCCGGGGAAGCAGGGGACCATTGTACGCGTCGAAGCGGCTCATTATTTCAGCACAATCCTCGTTTATGAACTCTCGATTTTGAGAGCGGCCAAGTCGGCGGATGTCCCCGTAAGAGATGATCTCGTTAAGAGCATACATGTGGGCGTCCATTGTTCCTGTGAAAGAGGATCAACAGAATTATCAGAAAGACTGATTAAGCAAAACGATATAATGCACTGAGGAATAAAATGCCATCTTCAAACTCTAAGATCAATGAAACACTCTTAAGAGTTCTTTTAGATCAAAGAGATCTATGTTTTGCCAAAGATGCAAGGTTCTGTTCATGGGTTGAGAAACCCTGAAACAGATTCCTGAGAGTAAAGCTCTATTTGGTGAAACCCAAAAAGGATTTTCTTTAGATCAAAAGATCTATGAGAACAAGGCTCTGTTAATTAAACTTAATTTAATTTAATTTAAAATTTTACCTAAAAGGGTGCTGGGTTTTGAACTTTGAAAGTTCTTAAAAAGAAACAAGAACAGGGCTCTAAAAGTTCTTAAACAAGAGCACGGCTCTGAGATTCTGAAAATAATTATTTTTTTTTGAGATGATGATCATCTGTGAAGGACCAAAGGTCCTATTTATAGGCATCAAGTGCCCTTTCAACTTCCAAAAGCCACCGCAACGGTGGAGGGGTATTTGTTTACCCCAATCAGAGCAAAGCTCTGTTCAAATTCCAAAGCGGGAGATGAAGCAACGCTTCATCTTCCCCCAATCAGAGTAAAGCTCTACCTTGAAATCTAAGTTTTAATAAATGAAGCAACACTTCAGATCCTCTGCGCTACGCGCAACGCGCCACGTGTCAGGCGTAGACACATCTGCGCAGCACCCAAAGCAGCACACCCAATCAGAGCAAAACTCTATTTAAAGCAAAAATTAAAGGCAGCAACGCTCCAATTGCGCAAGCGCTGCGCTGCACGACACGTGTCTGTGCAGGCACAGCTGCGCAAGCGCCGCGCTGCGCGACACGTGTCTGTGCAGGCACAGCTGCGCAAGCGCCGCGCTGCGCGACACGTGTCTGCGCAGTTGCGCAAGCACAGCTGCACAAGCACAGCTGCGCAAGCACGCCGCACGACGCGTGTCTGCGCAGTTGCACAAGCACAGCTGCGCAAGCGCTGCGCTACGCGTCACGTTTCTGAAAATGAAAATTTTAAAGATAATAATCATCTGTGCAAGACCAAAGGTCCTGTTTATAGGCATCAAGTGCCCTTTCAACTTCCAAAGGTTGCCATAACGGTTGGAATTCTGCCACCGTTGCGCTCGCATTCGGAACCATGCAAGTGCAACGGTGGGGGGGCATTTGTTTCCCCCAATCACAACGAGACTCTACTTCTAAAACTGAAAAGTAAAGCACTTCTTCATAAAAAAAAAGAGACTGAACACCAAAGGCAATTTACCCGTGCAAGAATCACATGCACTTAATGATAGCAAATTAAATCATACGATGCACAAGCATAGCGGAGAGCTAAAATAAAAAGAACACTTAACAGATAATAAAATACTTAATTAAAACATTTATTTATTTATTATTACATTCAAAAAAGATCACCAAATATGGGATCGGAAAGACAAGGGTTCGCAAAAATAAAAAGAAGATTCCCCCGCTCCCTTTCTGTCTTCTCCACCACGTCGAAGCGGCGATCCTATCGAGAGGAAGACATCCAACGATCGTCGCCACATTCATTGGAAAAGGTGGCGATGACAACCCGGCGAGCCCGTATCTGGCTCAGCAAGTGGAAAGAGCAGTCCCTCAGGGCTTTAGTGATTAAGAGCGCTTCGAAAAAGCTCTCGATCTTATCCTCGGCCGCATCAAGCATTGCCGAGGACATCTCCGCCGGAGGAGGGGGAATGTCGGCGAGCACCGAGGCAAGGATCATCCGAAGCCAAACGGAATGCAGAGGGAGAGGAGACCCCACACGAGTCAAAAGTTCGTGCATTGCAGCATCGCATTGCTCGTCCGTAAGAGAAGGGTCCACCAGGCGCGCAGCAAAACGGGGAACAATGTCCCGGATCGGCACTTCCCATGGTTGACGGCGGGCGTGAGGGCGGTTGCAAGCCATAATAGAAGAAGTTCTCTGAAGATGAGAGGAGAAAAGGCTCGTCCTTGAACTATATATAGACCCAAGCATAAAGGATTCTGTGCACAATGGACCCGGGAAATCAAGATTTTGGAAATACAAGTTAGGCTTGAAAAAAGGAGATGAAAAGATATCTCAGGTGAAGCAACACTTCAGATTCCCATGTTCCCCTCCGAACGGCGGCCGAGACGTTAGGACGTCTGTGCCTGAGGTTCGGGGCAGATGCTATTTGGTTTTATCCGTTTATCTCTCCGAAGATGCCAGGCACCGTGTATCGGAGGTTTAGACGGATGCGGCCGATGTAGCAGACTTCGTCAGATTCCCCCTCAAGGTGAGGGGTTTTTTGATTGTGGGGACGCTCTTCCCTGCAGGCGCAAGCCCCTGCAGTTAATTACGCTACCGCATCGCGGTAACAACTTTCTCCTTCTCCAGAATTTCACTTCGTGTCGTGTGTGTTTGTTTTGTTTGTGGTTGCCCGTGGATTGTATACGGAGACTGAATAATACCGTCGCCCGTAGGACGTGGATTAGTCCAAATCCGTGTTTGCAGATTTGGGTTTGGTGTTTTAGTTTAAGGATGCATTAATCGCGTTGCGGCTAAGATCGACTTAAACGTTCGTCAAGGATACGTTAGTCCTGTTTTGGACTAAGATCGACTTGACGTAGTGATTGATTTAATATCTGGCCGTCGGGACTCATCACCTCTCTGACGTCGTTGAGGGATTACAACGACAGGCGTCAGAGGAGTTCAAAAATGTACCCTTGAACCAAAGTTGATTTGGAGTTTTATCGTTTATTTAAATATCTAAGGACACATTAACCGTATTTGGGGCTAAGATCAACTTAGACGGGACCGTTTAGATCCGACAAAAGAGCGTTTGGGCCCTATCGTGCCAGTTTAGGGACGTGGTGGTCCGATATTAGTTTAGGGACATCTCAGTCCATTATTAGTTTAAGGACGTTTCGGTCCGATATTAGTTTAAGGACGTTTCGGTCTAATATTAGTTTAGGAACGTTTCGGTCCGATGTTAGTTTAAGGACGTCTCGGTCCGTTATTAGTTTAGGGACGTTTCGGTCCGATATTAGTTTAGGGACGTTTCGGTACGATATTAGTTTAAGGACGTTTCGGTCCAATATTAGTTTAGGGACGTTTCGGTCCGATATTCCCATTTTGGGGTAAATATTAGTTTGAGGACGTTTCGGTCCACGAGTTTAAAGACCCCGCAGTCCATATGGGTTTGTGGTCGTTGAGACTCGTCACCTCTTTGACGTCGTTGAGGGATTACAACGATGGATGTCAAAGGAGTTCGGAGATGTACCCTCGAACCGGATGTAAATTGATTTAGAAGAGCCATTTTGCTCAGTCAATTTAATTTAAGGACTTATGGCCACGATTGGGCTAAGTCCATTGCTTTTGCATTTCTTTTGCTTTTATTTGGGCTTTGCCCAAGAGGGATGCAGAGCATCAATTTTATTTGGGCCCAGCCCTTTTATTGCTTTGCAATTTATTCTGACCTGCTAGGTCTTTTTGACTTGGGCCTAGCCCTTCAAATAATGCATTGCATTTGTACAAAAGCACCAAGAATCTTTTAGATTCAGGAAAAGAAGTGCAGAGCACTTTTTAATTTCTTGATCCAAATTTAGATCAAAGAAAAGAAAGAAATCTTTTCTTTCTTTCTGTTTCAGAGAACCAGAGGTTCATAGCAAGTGCAAGGCACCATTAATTTAAGAACCTTTTAGGTTCAAGAACCGATGGTTCATAAAACAAGTGCAAGGCACTATTGGATTTAGATCTAAGAAAAAACAAGTTTTTCTTGTTTTTCTTATCTCAGAGAACCAAAGGTTCATGAAACAAGTGCAAGGCACTATTTTTTATTATTTTTATTTATTTGCTGAAGATCATTGATCTTTTTCTTAGATCCATGATCTATTCCTAAGAGAATTCTTTCTTCTTTTAAAAGGTTTTTACCTTCTTTTTTTTTGTTCTCCTGCAGTTCTCAAAAGTTCTCTTCTTTCTTTTTTTTTTAAAACCAGACGATCCTTTTAAATGAGGTTTGGGGTCTTTTTTATAGTGCTAAAAAATTAGTTAAATTTGTTCAATAAATCTTTTCCTGAGTGATTTGGGAAATTTTTCCCACCGTTGGATCTTTGATCCAAAGGCCCCCTGTTTTACAGAAGAATAGAAAAGATTTCCTTAAATTTTTATTCTGTTGTTGCGCAACTCACCAGCGCGTGACACGTGTCGCGCAGTAAGGCGCTTGCGCAGCTGTGCTTGCGCAACTGCGCAGACACGTGTCGCGCAGTGAAGCGCTTGCGCAACTGAGCTTGCGCAACTGCGCAGACACGTGTTACTCAACGGTGCACTTGCGCAACAGTGTTTGCGCAACTACGCAGACACGTGTCGCGCAGAGGTGCGCTTGCGCAGTTGTGCTTGCGCAACTGCGCAGCAGTGCGCTTGCGTGCTTGCGCAACTGCGCAGACACGTGGCGCGCTGTGATGCACTTGCGCAACAGCGTTTGCGCAACTACGCACACACGTGTCGCGCAGCGGTGCGCTTGCGCAGTTGAGCGTTGCTCTTGCTTATTAAAGAGCCTTGCTCTGATTGGACGCACTGCCTTGGGCATTGTGCTGCCGAGTCAAATTCTGACACGTGGCAAATTGCGCGCAGCGCACGGGATCTGAAGCGTTGCTTCTCAATTTTGAATTTTCAAAATTCAAACAGAGTCTTGCTCTGATTGGGGGAACAAATGCCCCCCCACCGTTGCGCTCATGTGGCGCGCACGTGAGTGCAGCGGTGGCTAGATCCCGACCATTGGATCATGGAGGTCAGGTGAAGAGACGCAGGCGTCTATAAATGGGACCCTTGATCCTTAAATTTTTTTTACCGTTTCAAGAACTTTTGCTCAGAGCCTTGCTCTTCCTTAAAAAACTCTTAGAGCCTTGCTCTTGCTTCTTCCCAAGAACTTTGAAGTTCAGAACTTAGAATCACTCTTAGGTAGGAATTTAAATTAATTAATTGTAATTAACAGAGCCTTACTCTTGTAGATCTTTGATCTAAAGGAAAACCCCTTTGGGGTTTCTTCAACAGAGCCTTGCTCTTGTAGATCTTTGATCTAAAGAAAAACCCCTTTGGGGTTTCTTCAACAGAGCCTTGCTCTCAAAAATTTACAGAGATCTTGTTCCTGAGTTTTAACCCATGAACAGAGCCCTGCTCAGAGATCAAATAGAGAACTTCTAAAAGTTTTCATGGATCTTTAAGATCCCAAAAATTTTAATTCTTAGGAGTTATAATTTTTCATTACTACTACAGAGCTAGGCTCTTTTTTTAAGAAGTTTTATTCCTTTGAGACCAGAGTTTGACAAATGTCACTCTGTGACAGAGCTTTGCTCTAAAAAGAGGAGATTTTCTCCTTGTCTCTAGGGATTCCCCCCCAATGAGGATATTCTCTTGGGGGTCTTTTTTGTTGACTGACAGTCTCATCCAATGATGGGACTGTCTTATCAAATGATGCGCCGTCATCTTGATTTTGTGGGTCCCCCTTTGGTCCCCTACCCATTGCATTGTAGTGTGATGTAGGCCTTTGAAATGTGAAGCATTGGAACACTAACGGTTATGTTTTTTTTTTGTCTACAGGAAACATGTCTGAAGATTTATCTTTCCCTTTTGTTCGCTCAGAAGGAGGGTTCCCACATGCACCAGTGGACCGGGTGGTGTTCGCCTTGATTAGAGATCACGATCCTGAGTGCAAGAGACTTCATCTGTGGGGAAGGTGGTACAGCCAAATCATCCAAGGCCGCCGCAGCTTCAGCTCCGCTTCGCCCTCTGAGCCTACAGTTACGATCTCTTATGCGGACAAGCCCTCGGTGGAGTATGCCGTGGAGGTTAAAAATTGGAATTCTGACGATCTCCTCCAGCCTGCCATTGGCGCCATTCCGGTGCAGCCGCCGCCGGCTATAGATATCTTGGGGAGGCGAATCTGTCAGGATGAAGCACGCCCTTGGGGACAGGCTTATAACATTGGACTGATCCCACGACCGCTTGCTGGATATTTGCCCTGGGCCCTTACATCTTAGCGGCGAAAAGGACTCATCTGACGAAGATTGGTTTATACTCGGCCGTTTACGTTTCGCTTTTCGAGTATCCCTCTCCTCCAACGTGGTGGATAAAGGCCTTTATTGAACAATGGAATATCCCCACCCACACCTTCTTGACAGCGGATAGGGAAGTCTCCATCTCTTTGGAAGAATTTGTTGAGATTTCAGGTCTACCGGTGAGGAGGGAGCACTACGAAGAGTTACTTCCTCCTGATGAGTACGTCTTTGCCACCAAGCAGGTTGTATTTGACTTAACTCCGGAAAATGCCATTCAGCATCAGCACCCGGGCTTGGTGAAGGTGTTGGAGATTTATGAGGAACTCCATTTGGAATCGGGCGACCGGGGCGTCAGTTTCGCGGATTTCATCGCTCGTTTTATCCGCCCAGAGTTCCTATCAGAGCAGGGCGAGAAGTTTGCTCAGCTTGCTGACCCCTTTGGTTTCGGCTTGGACCGCCGACCTTCATCGGAAAATGAGCAGCGGGATTTTTATCTCCCCGGCACTGCCAGTGTCCCTTTCTCATAGATCGCCGTTCCTGGCATGGACGAGGAGACTTTTTTCATAGGGTTCTTGGGTCTATGGCTATGCTGCTTCGCGCTTCTCATGCACCCACGCCTCATGCGGTCCTCTGTCTTTTACCCGGCGCATCGAATGGTGGCCGGTTTGCAGTTATCGGTAGGGATCGCCGGATTGGCTTACCTTTACAATGGACTTAGCATAGCGGCGGACGCTAGTGAGCCTGGGGTACAGCCTGCCAACTTCCCGATGCACTATTTTATTTCTTGGATGGAGATGCACGTGCGAGGAGTGTTTGGTGCCCACAAGACTCCTCCGTTCTTTGAGAAATTCAAACTCCCAAGAATCATGCGGTTGGTCGGGGCTTCAATTGTGGTTGCATCTCCGCGGGAGTCTAGAGGACTGCTCCTGCGTTCACATCTAGTCGGAGCGAAGACCTCTTTTGTGGATAAGGTCATCACCATAGGCTCCGAGACCACCAAATCAGTGGAGCCTTTGCGTGATGACTTTAAAGGCGGGGCTTCTGTACTGAAGGCTCGGGAAATCCTCCATCTTTACTCCATTCGGCCGGGTTACCTAGTATTTAGGCAGAATGAGACGGCTCTCTTTATGAGGTATAATCCACATCGATTTGCCCGACAATCGAGCTACAATCAAGGGATCCCGTTGGAAGCCTTTCTGGAAACACCCGCGGTCGGCCCAGAGGGGGTAAGGAATGCGATGCATCATTTCACCCGGCTCAATACAGGCTCCTATTTTTTTATCAGTGAGCCTAGCTGTGTCCCTAAAATAATCCGTCCGTATGTAGCCTGGTATGCGCATGCTATGGGCCCAATCATCTTAATGGAGAAACGCCTGCTGGTCGACCGTAGGGCTGCGCCTCCTGGCGGTGATCGCAAGGCTCCCTTGCAGCCAAGGATCCAGGTCATCCCCCCCGATAAAAGATGCCGGAGTTGACCGACCGCGCGTGTTGAGCCCCCCGCGTGGATTGCCATTGCCCACTACGGTGGATGCACCGCCGGCGCCCCACGCTCCCATGAAAACGGTTAATGTGGTATCGCCAGGATCTGGCGGAGGGGCAGAGATCGGGACTCGCCGCCCTAAAGTGGCTGCCAAGCGCAAATCCGCTCCGGGTGGATCTAAAGCTGGTGGGCAGCAGAAAAAGAAGAAGTCCGCCCTTTCCCTCGATGCGATCCTCAGCTCAAAGCCTGTGCCTTCTCCTGCCGAGGCCATATGTGAGTATGGCAGCAATGAGGGCTTTGTGGTGGACCCTGAAGACACCAATTTAGCTGCCGCCATTGCAGCTTCGGAGCGATCGGCGAGGCTTGAAGCGATGTTAAGCAAACTCGCTGAGTCCGGTAATCATCAGATGCTTTATTTGTCATTTTACTGCATTTTTTATTATTATCTTTAGCTAATATTTGCTTCGTTCTCAACAGGCATTTCTACTGAAGAGACCATTGCTGCCTCTTTGAAGACCTTCCAGGAGGAGGAGAAGAAGCGTGTCCCAGCAGGCGTTGGTATGTCTTACCCTTTTCCCTTTCATAATGAAAGTTTGTCATCTTCGCTAATGGTCAACCTAACCTTCTTTTGTTTCTTTGCAGAGGTTATATCAGTTGACGCGGGGATCCTTCCTGAGCCTGTTACCGAAGTCCCAGCTTCGTCGAAGTTGCCGCAAGAGCCTCAGCTTGACAAAACGACGAGGGATGCCCTGAAAAACCTAGAGGCCTCCCTATTCACGGACGAGGACACCTCAATTAGGGAAGCTCTAGTGGCATCCGTCTCAACGGCTCGGGAGGAGCGGAAGCAGTTGAGACGTGCAGCAAAGGCGCGTAGAGCTGCTTTGGCTACGGGAGCGGGTCCTAGTACCATTCCTCGCGCTGACACTCCTTCTGAAGAGGCCCCTGTCGCCCTATCTACTGCTTATAGGCGAGCAGCGCGCGGGGCCCGAAGTGCAAATGATAAATCTTCTTCAGGTAGTACTTCTTTCAGAGATTTGTTGTAAGAATTATAAAGCCATTGGGTCATATGCGTTTCATCTGGCAGGGCCTAGTCCGACTAAGGGGGAGGCGGAGACCGTCGAACCCCGGGGAGCGGAGGAAGCGGTACTTGCCGAGCCCGAGCCGACAGTGAGCAACATCATCGAGGCCACGGGGCCTGAAACAGAGGTTGAGGGGTGCGCCGCCGAGAGGGTCATTGATGCCGCACCTGAAGTGGCGGCAGATGAGATGATTGTGTTAACCGAGCCGAAGACGGTAGAGGGGGAGGCGCTTGAGGCTGGAGACCTCGCGGCGACGGTGGACGAGACAACTGTGGCTGCAGGACCCGAAGGAGTAACGGGTAAGGTGGCCACGATTCCTGGGGACGAGCCAGCCGCTCCTTCTTTGGACTCTGGCAATACTCCAATCATAGCCCTCCCCGCGTATGGTTCCTTGCCGTCTCCAGGGCTTGCGACCACAACAACGGTTCCCATCGAGTCGGGTGACGAGGCTACGGGTGGTGGCCTGATGTCAATGGAGGAAGGAATTGCCTCAGTCTCGGCTGGCAGTTCATCGGGTAAGTTTCGGGTTACTATCGTTTCCCCCTTTTTTTTATATATCTTGCGATCTCTTCTAACAAGCTTGTCTTTGCAGGTGCGGCCAGTGCCGACGCTCCATTGCTTGAAGGAGCACCGTCAACTACTGCTTTGGCGGTGGTCACTTCCCCGTCTTCCCTCGTGCCATCGCGGATGTTGGAAGGTATGGATTTGCGACTCACAAGTTAATCTTTTAAACGTGTAGTTCATGGACTAACGCCATACCACCGCATCTTTTCAGGAGTGCTCTTTGATCATCTATATCAAGTGTTGCTCCCACACTTCTCCTTCCCATCCGAACTTGCTTCTCCCTCTAGTGGCGCTGGTGAGTGTACAATATCTTTGTTCATCCCCTTTTTCTAGCAATTGAATGATTTCTGACTTTTCCCTTTTTTTATTGCAGTGCCACAAATCGAAGGAGGGGATGCCAGACCTGCCGCGCTACCGGCCCTTCCGGCTCTGCCGTCCGTTGTTGCTGGTATAGCAAATTCCTTTTTTTGGTAACCCTTAAATATCTCTTGAACCATCGTTTAACCATGTTTTGTTTTGCAGCTATTGTTCCGGCTCCGGTCCCTTTTAAGTCTCGCGTCCTTCTACCGGCAGGCCCTTTCTTGAGACGCCCGTCTTCAAAGGGTGCTGTGATGAGTTTGGGCATGCTGAGCGGGTACATCGAAGAGCTCAACATGGATGCTCTCCCTTCCGCCGTAGATTTCGCTGTGGATGTTAATCCAATGTTGGCGGCGCTCGTAACTTTTCATAACGAAGGCGTCGTTGGATCTTGGGTTAATCACTGCAGGGAGATCGAGGCCTGTCTATACCGGCTGGAGTCGACGCGCCCTTCTCCCGAAGTTTTAGCCCTGAGCACCCAACGCACAACTTGGCTCGAGCAAAGCACTTCGCACTCCCGCCACTTGGAGCAAGAAGCAGCTCTAAGACTAAGGGAATGCCAAAAGACCTCGAATGAAACGGCCCATCTGCGCGCTGAGGTTGAGGCAAATTCTGCCCAAGTGAAGACTATCTTTGAGGGTCTCTTGGAGCGCATCTCCCATGGGCTAAACTTGAAGTGGAAGCTTGACGTAGCTGAGCGCAATATCCCAAGTCGGGAAGCTGCCTATCAAGTCGTGAGGGAGCAGCTTGCGTCGGTCTTGCAGCAACAAGCCCAAGTGGAGGCAGAGCTGGCGGTGGTAGCCGATCAAGAGAAAGCATGGAAGGACATATGCGAGCGATTGCTACATCTGTGCAAGACGCTTCCTTCCCAATAATTCTCCTTGTATCATTTGTCTTTGTAAAGTATATGTATATATTTTTTATTCTTTAGCACAATGTATCCTGTACTCAATCAATATTTATGAATAAAAGATGCACATTTTTGTAATGTTTTGTGTCATTTCTCCGTCTTTTCTTTCTTTTATTATTAGTATGCCACCTTAGTAACCATGATTGACGGACGATTAGGACGAGTATCCCGACCTTCTTAAGAAATAACGATGGCTTAGGCCGCAGGTTCAGATCTGCTGCCTAAGGCTTTTCAACTCTATAAGCCGTGAGGATCTCATAGAGACTTTTCTCCCTAAGGATCGAGAGGATCTCGTAGGTGGGTTTTCTCCTTAGGAATCGTGAGGATTCCTAAGTGTGGTTTTCTCTTATAAGTCGTAAGGATCCTACAAGAGAGTTTTTCCCTCTTACGGGTCGAGAGGACCCGCAAGTGGTTGTTTCCCTCCTCGTCGATATTCGACTTTGGAGAGTGAGACCCGTGAATAGTATGCAAGAGACCATTTTGGATTGACTTGCAGGGTCCCATTGTTCAGGAAGCAAGTTTTTTAGTTCCTGTTGCCTGAGGCTTCATTTGCAAGTTGAGACGAATCGGGAGTTTCCCGCGGAGACAATGGTTTCTCTGCGAGCCGACGCGAATCAGGAGGTTCTCGTCAAGGAGTGTTTGTATCCCTGAGTCGAGGAGTTTGCTAGGGATTATTTGTTTCCCAAGCGCCAAGGATTATTTGTTTCCTTGGGGTTTGAAACGAGTCGAGGGTTCCCACGGGGGCACTGGTGGCTCTGCGGGTCGACGCGGATCAGAAGGCTCTCGTCAAGGAGTGTTTGTATCCGTGAGTCGAGGAATTTGCTGGGATTATTTGTTTCCCAAGCGCCAAGGATTATTTGTTTCCTTGGGGTTTGAAACGAGTCGAGGGTTCCTACGGGGGCTTTGGTGGCTCTGCGGGTCGACGCGGATCAGAAGGCTCTCGTCAAGGAGTGTTTGTATCCGTGAGTCGAGGAGTTTGCTGGGATTCTTTGTTTCCCGAGCGCCAAGGATTATTTGTTTCCTTGGGGTTTGAAACGAGTCAAGGATTCCTACGGAGGCACTGGTGGCTCTGCGGGTCGACGCGGATCAGAAGGCTCTCGTCAAGGAGTGTTTGTATCCGTGAGTCGAGGAATTTTGCCAGGGATTATTTGTTTCCCAAGCGCCAAGGATTATTTGTTTCCTTGGGGTTTGAAACGAGTCGAGGATTCCTACGGAGGCACTGGTGGCTCTGCGGGTCGACGCGGATCAGGAAGCTCTCGTCAAGGAGTGTTTGTATCCGTGAGTCGAGGAGTTTGCTGGGATTATTTGTTTCCCAAGCGCCAAGGATTATTTGTTTCCTTGGGGTTTGAAACGAGTCGAGGATTCCTACGGAGGCACTGGTGGCTCTGCGGGTCGACGCGGATCAGGAAGCTCTCGTCAAGGAGTGTTTGTATCCGTGAGTCGAGGAGTTTGCTAGGATTCTTTGTTTCCCGAGCGCCAAGGATTATTTGTTTTCTTGGGGTTTGAACCGAGTCGAGGATTCCTACGGAGGCACTGGTGGCTCTGCGGGTCGACGCGAATCAGGAGGCTCTCGTCAAGGAGTGTTTGTATCCGTGAGTCGAGGAATTTTGCTGAAATCACTGGCTTCTTCGGTTGAAATGAACCGGTGAGGTTTGGGGTTCGTCGTCTGACGGAATCCGCTGGAAAGTATGGTCCATTCTTTGTTTACGCCCTTGGATTGTATACAGGGATCGATGTGATCTTAACTGTAGGGCCAAAGTTTTATCATTTCTTCTTTTTATTTTATTTTATTTCCGCGATGCTCTATCATTTCAGCTTTTATATCGCGAAGGTCGCGACTGCCCGATCATTTCGGCTATTTTTCGCGGTGCCCAATCATTTCGGCTATTTGTTTTTTATTTTTTTATTTTTACTCGTTGCTTTTTATTACGAGTTGCCCCATCATTTTGGCTATTTAGCATGCATGCATTTTTACTTGCTGCTTTTTATTGCAAGTTGCCCCATCATTTCGGCTATTTAGCATGCGTATGCGGCCTACTGGCTTTTCGCCGTAAACCTGAAATTGGACACCGATTTTGGCATCAGCACCGCTGCAACTGGGATATTGCCAGGAGCGAATCATCATTTGCCTCTGTCGTTGTCGAACAAAGGAGGCTTAGCGACCAGGGTTAGGGTCCTGTCGACTAAGGCTTTTGATTTCATGAGCCGTAAGGGTCTCATAAAGGTATTTCTCCCTACAAGTCGTGAGGATCTTGTAGGTGTATTTTCTCCTTAGGAATCGTGAGGGTTCCTAAGTATTTTGTTCCTCCGTAAGTCGTAAGAATCCTACAGGAGGGTTTCCTCCTCATAAATCGAGAGGATTTACAAGGGTTGTTCACCATACAAACATATCCCTAGCCTCGGATGTGACTAAGTTAGGGAAATGTTTATTCGCGCCCGTGGATTGTATACAAGGGCCAATATTGGACCACTTGTAGGGCAATGTCGAAAGTTGTGGGGGTTGCTTAAGCACAGGTTTAGATCTCTGTAACTTAAGACTTTCAAATCTTATGAGCCGTGAGGGTCCCATAAGAGAGTTCTCCTTACGAGTCGTGAGGATCTCGCAAGTGTATTTTCTTTTTAGGAATCGTGGGGATTCCTAAGTGTGTTACTCCCTTGTGAGTCGTAAGGATCTCACGCGGGTGGTTTCTCCTTATAAGGTCGAGAGGACCCTATAAGTGTCTTTTAACGAGGTTGCGCCCTTTCGGGTTTTCACAAACACTCGACGGTAGTCCTGCTGTTTTTACTCACGGAGCCCTTTCAGGTTTTCATCCACGCCCTTTTTTGCTTATGGACATACCGTTTTTATTTATTATATATTTTTTTTTCTTTTTTTTTCTTTTTTCTTTTATATATTATTTTTTTTATTCATCTTGTCAGCCTAAGGATGCTGCGGTAGTAGTTTAAGGACTTTTCGGTCCGCTATTATTTTAAGGACATTTCGGTCCATCACTTGAGAAGGCGGGCTACTGCTGATAGAGTTTGAGCTTAGGAAGATAGCGAGCGGACATAGGCGTCGTCATCTACCATTGACCTAGGCTGTGGCTCATTAAGCATAGTATTTCTTTAAGAAGCGACCGTTTATTGGTCTGAAAGGCCTTTCGCTGTGCATGTCGATGAGTAGATAGGCCCCACCCTGGTAGACCTTATCTATGATGTACGGGCCTTCATAGTTTGGCTCGAATTTTCCTCGCTTGGCGCGATTGGGGATCTTAGGCCTTTTGACCACTAGCACGAGTTCGCCTTGGCGGAATGTCCTTGGTCGGGTCAGTCTCTCATATGAGCGCGTCATCTTTGCTTTATAAGCTTCCAGATTTTGTTGTGCTAGAAGCCGGATTTCATCAAGGGCGTCAAGCTCTTCAAACCGAAGGTGAGCATTTTCTTCGTCTGTCAGTTCGTAGTGGACTGCCACTCGTAGAGAGGGTAATTCTATCTCGAGAGGGAGTACTGCTTCCGTCCCAAATACCAACGCGTATGGCATTGTGTTTGTGGCCGTTTTAAATGTAGTTCGATATGCCCAAAGAGATTCTTGCAATCTTTCGTGCCATCTCTCTTATTTCGTGACACTGTTTTCTTCATGATCTTCGTCAAGGTCTTGTTAAAGGCCTCAGCTAGACCGTTAGCTCACGGATTATAAACCGAGGAATATCTCCAGTCTATATTGTGCTGTTGCGCGAAGCGGCTAATTTTATGACTTCGGTAGGCTGGCCCATTATCAGAGATAATCCTTCTCGGGGTTCCAAACCGGTATATGACATGCGTTTTGAAGAAATGGAGGATGTTCTCCGTCTTCACTTCCCTCAACGGTACTGCCTCTGCCCATTTGGAGAAGTAATCAGTCGTCGCCAAGATGAAACGATATCCCTTTGACGATGCTGGTTCGATGGGGCCGACTATGTCAGTTCCCCACATTTCGAATGGCCAACTAGCCACTGTTGGATGCAGTGGATTGGGATGCTGATGGATGAAGTCCCCATGAATTTGGCATGAATGACATTGCCTCGCGTATTCCAGGCAATCCTGCATCATCGTGGGCCAGTAGTAGCCCATCCGTTTTATCTTCAACTTCATCTTAGGGCCTGCTTGGTGGGAACCGCAGAGTCCGTCGTGAACCTCTTGGACGACCCTTCTCGCTTCGTCAGGTCCTAGGCATCTCAGCCACAGAGAATCGAATGTCCTCTTGTATAGAGTATCGTTGACGAAGGCGAAAGACAGAGCGCGTTTCACGAGCTGATGTCTTATGGACGCTTCTTCAGGCATTCGGTGGAACTTGAAGTAATCTATGAAGACTTCTCTCCGGTCTTCGGTTTTCTCATGGTCTTTTATTTGTAGGGTCGCCTGCTCAGTTGCTCCCTTTTCTTTATATGATTCTGGATGTATTTCTGCTGGGGCGAGCACTCGACGGCTTTGTATCACGATTCTAACGTCATCGAGGTTCTCGTCAGCCAATTCTTTAGCAAGTTTGGCCAGTGCGTCCGCTTTGCTGTTTTCCGCGCGCGGTATACTTTCCAACGTGTAGGAGGGAATTTGGGTTAGCAGTTGCTGCACTTTTTCACCGTATTTTACCAATTCCGGTTTGCATGTTTGGTAATCGCCGTTCACTTGACTGACGACCAGTTGGGATTCCCCATATATGAGGAGGCTTTCAATTCCCATATCAATGGCGATCTCGAGGCCTACTATCAAAGCTTCATATTTAGCTTCATTATTCGTTCTCGGCTCTGTTAAGGAGAAGGCGAAGCGCATTATTCCTCCTTGTGGAGTCACGAAGATGAGTCCTACCCCTGATTTGATCATTGGCGTACTTTGTTTGTGCTTTTTCATGGAAGATGCTCCATCGAAATAAAGCTCCCAACGGGTATCACCACTGTCGATTGCGTCAAACGCATGTCTGTCTGGCAAATCGCAATTTAAAGGAGAATCGGCAGGTATGGGATGCTCAGCAAGGAAGTCGGCGATGGCCTGGCCTTTTACTGCCCTGAGAGGTTGATATGTTATCGAAAATTCCATCAAGAGCAGGGCCCATTTAGCGAGTCGCCCTGTCAATATGGCTTTTGACATTAGATATTTGAGAGGGTCCACTTTTGAAATAAGACGGACTTCGTGCGCCAACGCATAGTGCCTAAGCTTTGTTATTGCGAAGATCAACGCCAGGCAGTGTTTTTCAAAGGGAGAGTAGTTGCTTTCTGCCCCCAGCAGAACTCGACTTAAGTAGTAGAGTGCTCTTTCTTTCCCTTGATCGTTCTCTTGTGCCCATAATGCGCCTAAGGAACCTTCGAAGGCGGTTGTATAAAGAATGAGAGGCTTCCCCTTAACCGGAGCAGCCAACACCGGCGGGTTCTGCAGGTATTGCTTGATCTCATCCAGTGCGCTTTGGCATTTTTGATCCCAAACGAATGGGGTTCCCTTCTTCATCAGGTGACTATAAGGACGGCACTTTCCTGAAAGGTTGGCTATAAATCGTCGTATGTATGCGAGTTTCCCTTGGAGAGACCGCAGCTGTTTGAGAGTCCTCGGCGGAAGCATTTCCATGACCGCTTTAATCTTTGACGGATCTATTTCAATACCTTGGTGTCGAACAACGAATCCCAGGAATTTGCCCGAGGAAACCCCGAACGCACATTTAAGAGGATTCATCTTCAAGTTGTATTGCCGAAGGCGTTGAAATACAGTCTTCAGATGCTCGAGATGTTCCTCGTATGATTTGCTTTTAACCACGAGATCGTCGATATAGAATTCAACGATTTCGTGTATAAGGTCGTCGAAGATCTTTGTCATGGCCCTCTGATAAGTAGCACCGGCGTTCTTCAAACCGAAGGGCATCACTTTATAACAAAATATACCAAGAGGAGTCCTGAAGGCTGTGTGCTTCTGGTCTTCTGGATGCATTTTTATCTGGTTATACCCCGATGAGCCGTCCATGAAGGAGAAAACTTCATGAGTGGATGTATTGTCTATCATCAGTTCAGTGACTGGCACTGGGAAATCATCCTTCGGGCAAGCTTTATTAAGATCTCTGAAGTCTACGCATATGCGCACTGTCCCATTTTTCTTCATCACTGGGACGATGTTGGTAATCCATTCAGGGTATTGAACTTCCTGGATGAAGCCAGAGTCGATTAATTTTTTGACTTCGGTATTTATGCTCATCTCAAGCTCGAGTCGCATTCTTCTTGGCGCCTGTTTGACTGGCTTGATGTTCGGGGATATTGCTAGTCTATGTACAACAACTTCTGGATCTAGTCCCGGCATCTCGGAATAGTTCCATGCGAAGCAATCTTTATGCTGTACAAGGACGTCTTTTAACGCAGCCACCCTCTCTTCAGACAGCAGCTCGCTGACGAATGTCGGTCGCGGATCATTTATTGTCCCCAACTCGATTTTCTTGAGGTTATCTGCAGTAGTATGGATTCCATCCTCCAGTTCTTTCGGAGCTGGGGGAAATTCTGAGATTACCTCATCGCTGCCGTTTTCAAAGCACCAAGGAAGGCTGTTCATGTCCTCGGACTCTTCTTTTAATATTGTTACCACGTGGCAAGTGCGAATTTTCTGCCAATCCCAATGTGAAACTGGTTTTTCTTTCACGGCTTCGGGCTCGTGCTTCTGTGGTGGCGCTACCCTCCAGTTGTCAGAAAACGCGAATTTGCCTAGCTGATATTGGTCCTCAACCCAATTCTTAAAGGTGAAGCAATCTTCAAGCGGATGCCCTACTACTCGATGGTAAGAGCAATAATTTGGGTTGGAGACTTCGCCTGCTTGCTCAGGGTGTTTGGACTTTGGCAGTGTAAGCATTTGATGTTTTAGAGCAAGATCAAGTATTTTCCTTATTTTGTTCCGAGGAAATGAGTATGCTCGACCCATTTTCTTCATGAGGGCTAGGTCAATAACGCTCGACTCTCGGATGCGTGGCTTCTTAGTTCTGCTTTGTGGTTGTCGAGCGCCTTTCATGCCTTTCAACTTGTTTTTGCCTTCGCGTCGAACCTTTTTTGTAGCAGGTTGACATGGAGCGGCATTTTCATCCTTCACCGCCTGTTGAAGGAGGCGCTGTGTCTTGGCTTTCTCATAGATTGCCATTTCACGATTGTGATCATCTCGGGCTTTTTGACTTGCATCCCTTATAAGTTTGCTCATCTGGTCTTCAAACGATGGACTGGGCGGTCTTGTATCAGGAACTTTTGCTGGTTCAGATTAGCGTCCTCCCATTGAGCGTCCGCCTCTTCATCGAAGTCATACATGACATAACAGCTGTTTACTAGCTCCCGTCTCTTTGACCGGATGTACCCAAGCCCTTTTGTTTCTATTCTTCCGTTAGGCAGTTTACATTGAGTCCCGGGAATGTTCTAGACCTTGTCATAGAATTTGGCCTTTCTAACGGTCTGTGTAAAGGATATCCCCTGGCGTTTCAGCAGTTTCTTCAAACCTTCGGTATAATATCTGGGAAGACGGATAGGCTGAAGCCAGTCGAGCATGGGATCCGCGCCATGCCAAATTTCTTTTTTCATCTTGTTTTCTTCAGAACGGTAGAATAGGATTGCCTTCTCGCCTTTTCGTCCGGGAGGGATATAGAATGTCTGCAATTCTTCTACGATGTTGGTGTCGAGTGCGTCCAGTTCTTTGTAATGTTCAAGCGGCACCATGGTTATCTGCAGACTTCGCTCTTCATCAGCGGAAACCCGTATTGAAGGCCGAGCAGGGAATACAGCATGAACTTCATCCTCTGAATCACTACCGAAGATCAATGAAGGAACGGATGGTCCTGGCCTGGTGGATTGGGATGGACCTGAATAAATTATATCCTCTTCCTCCTCGGTGTCACTGCCGAAGACAGGGATGGTGGCGTTAGTTTTGTTCTCCGGTTTGTGACACCTTTTCGTGTCTTCGAAACTCGGTAAGAAGTATTTGGCATCTTCATACTTGCGAACTTCGTTTACGGAAAACGGATTCAACTCTCCCGCCACTGTGTACTCGAGGCCATCCCTAGAATATTTCATGCACTGATGCTGTGTAGAAGGGATGATATTGTACTCGTGTAGCCATGGTCGGCCGAGCAGAGCATTGTAGCACGTCTTGGCGTCTATAACATGGAATTTGATGTCTGTGACGAGCAACCCGAAGCGTAGCGTCAATATCACAGATCCAAGAGTTTTTGATGATTGGGAGTCGAATCCGGAGATGGTGATTTTGTCTCGGGCGAGGTGTTGGACACTCATGCAAATCTCCTTTAACACTCGCACATTGAGTAAATTAACAGACGATCCGTTATCGACCAAGATTTTACCTATCTTTATGTCATGACAGTACCCTGAGACATAAAGGGGACGATTGTGTTCACACGTCCCGAGGAGAAGGTCTTCATCACCAAAAGCAACGTCGGCTGTGTGCACTTCTTCTAATTCGTCCTTCATCTTTTCTTCGGCTAGGAAGGCTTGGAACTGGTCCGGATCTTGTAGCGCCTTAATCAAAGAGTCTCTCGCCTCCTTTGATAGTAACAAGGCATCAAGGACGCTGAGCTGAGAGGGCAGTTTCCTCAGATGCGCCAGAATGTTGTAATCCACCTTATTTCTCTTCGGCGGGTTTTCGGCGTTTAGCTCTTCCAGAACTTGGTCATCTAAGACGATGTCTTCGGAGACCTTTTCTTTCCCTTTATCTTTTCTATTCGAGGGTCCGAGGTTCTTTTCAGGCAGTGTCCGATTCCGCAGCCGGATATTTTCGCAGACCGTTGGCTCTTCTTCTTTTCCCGAAGTTGACTCTTTAAAGAGAGGGGCAAGTTCTAGCTCCTCATCAGAGTCGCTCCCAAATGTAGGCACTTGTGACCCGGTAGTGTTAACCATGTGACAATTACCAGCAGTTCTTTTAAGTTCTTCGGTCGTATTTCTTTGCTCCCGGCGAATTTTACGTTTTTCCCGTTTAAAGCGTTGTCGATTAGCGACGTATCCTTGCCACCATCCATTGAAAGCTTTGCAATCTTGGGTGGGATGCGAGACCTTCTGATGATATAAGCAATAAGAGGGGTGCATTTCTACCATACCAGTCATTTTTCCTTCAGAGGATGGTAGCTTCATATCCATTGATATGGCCTTAGCAAACCTCTTTTTTATCTTGTTTTTCTTATCTCAGAGAACCAAAGGTTCATGAAACAAGTGCAAGGCACTATTTTTTATTATTTTTATTTATTTGCTGAAGATCATTGATCTTTTTCTTAGATCCATGATCTATTCCTAAGAGAATTCTTTCTTCTTTTAAAAGGTTTTTACCTTCTTTTTTTTTTGTTCTCCTGCAGTTCTCAAAAGTTCTCTTCTTTCTTTTTTTTTTTTAAAACCAGACGATCCTTTTAAATGAGGTTTGGGGTCTTTTTTATAGTGCTCAAAAATTAGTTAAATTTGTTCAATAAATCTTTTCCTGAGTGATTTGGGAAATTTTTCCCACCGTTGGATATTTGATCCAAAGGCCCCCTGTTTTACAGAAGAATATAAAAGATTTCCTTAAATTTTTATTCTGTTGTTGCGCAACTCACCAGCGCGTGACACGTGTCGCGCAGTAAGGCGCTTGCACAGCTGTGCTTGCGCAACTGCGCAGACACGTGTCGCGCAGTGAAGCGCTTGCGCAGCTGAGCTTGCGCAACTGCGCAGACACGTGTCACTCAACGGTGCACTTGCGCATCAGTGTTTGCGCAACTGCGCAAACACGTGTCGCGCAGAGGTGCGCTTGCGCAGTTGTGCTTGCGCAACTGTGCAGACACGTGTCACGCTGCAGTGCACTTGCGCAACAGTGTTTGCGCAACTGCGCAGACACGTGTCGCGCAGCAGTGCGCTTGAGCAGACACGTGTCGCGCAGCAGTGCGCTTGCGCAGTTGTGCTTGCACAACTGCGCAGACACATGGCACGCTGTGATGCACTTGCGCAACAGCGTTTGCGCAACTGCGCACACACGTGTCGCGCAGCGGTGCGCTTGCGCAGTTGAGCGTTGCTCTTGCTTATTAAAGAGCCTTGCTCTGATTGGACGCACTGCCTTGGGCATTGTGCTGCCGAGTCAAATTCTGACACGTGGTAAATTGCGCGCAGCGCACGGGATCTGAAGCGTTGCTTCTCAATTTTGAATTTTCAAAATTCAAACAGAGCCTTGCTCTGATTGGGGGACCGGCTGCTTCGGCCGCATGATGAACCTTTATTTGCTGGGCTATATATTCGTCCAGATCAGTCTTAGAGATTGTATCCTCTTTAACCGTTGATAAAACGGGCTGAGGGTTTGATGTTTCTCCCCTATCATCCCCAAGGACAATCGGGGGTTCTTCAGTCGGGGGATCTTGTTGTATCATCATCCCTATCATGTCCTGGAAGAGGAGGCCCATACGCTGTATATTGGCTGCTTGTTCAGCAGCCTCTTTGTCTATCTTTTCCAGTACTCGGCGGAGGAACTCGGCGTCGGTCTCTTCCTCTTGGCGTTCATCTAAGGACGTCTCAGGGTTCTCTTTTGGCTCCGTGAGTGCAGCCATTGTAGTCATCATCTCCTGGAGCTTTTGTTGCTGCTCCTGAGCCTTGGTCACTGATCGGGTAAGCGGTCGGTGACCCGTAGAAGTACGACTTTCTTCCTTTCCAGAAGCCATATAAACCGTATGAACTGTTATGCCCCCTGACTTGGGGCGTTTAGGTTCACCGCTTTTAAACTTTGTCAGTGTCACGGGAGCTTTCTCTGGCCTTTTTCTTTTGTGGACCATTGAGGTTGAAGGAGCCGTTGAAGTGGGCATCCTAGCATTTGTTGCCCCCTGCTGTTTAATGTGGCGGTTTTTGTCCTTTTCCACCTTTGCCTTTTTCTGGCGATGAAAGTGGTCTGGGTCAATCACGGAGTCTTGAATCCTCCGCCAAACTTTATAAATTTTTGACGACAGCCGTTGAGGGGGTTGTTCCTGCTTTGTCTCCGGAGCTTTTTCCATAAGCGGAGGAGATCTTTTCAATGTAGCAATTGGAGAGTTCTTTCTCACCTTCCTCAGCAATTCAAAGCTGTTCCCAGTTGGAACAGCAGCATTGACCTCCACCACTGGAGCAGGTGGGGTTAGCCCTGAGGGGAAGTTGCCCCCTGCTTTCCTTACTCGTTGCCAATGGCGACGTCGCGCACGACGAGCCGTTGGGACTGGCTCGGGAATCGAGATGGTTTCTTGTTGCCCCCTGTCTGAGTGTGGGGTGACTGCCGATGTCAGCCTATCGAAGACTGATGCCTTTTGACCAGCTGGGGGAGGAGTGGGAACCGTCAATCTTGTGAAGACCGACTCTCTGATGGGAGAAGCCGCTTTAACGACTTCCAAAGCAGCGGCCGTTGCCCTCTTTGGGACGGCCACTTTATAGTTCTGACCTAGCCTGGTGAAAATGGAGGCTGTCGGTTTAGTAGCGGGCGACCCGTTGACAGGGGTCGTGGTAGCAGTGAGCCGGTCGAACACCGACTTCTTGTTCGCTTCCGGTGCAGATATCGGCATAGAGAAGCTTGTAGGTGAGACCATGGACCCGAAAAACAGGCCGGTAGTGGCCTGGGTCACCTGTTTTACCGGCAGAGCGAGGAAAGAGGCCGCTTGGGGCCCATATGTTACACCTCTCGGTGAGGTGGAGCGTCCGTTGCAGTGGTGCTTCGCGCAGTTGGTGCAGTTGGAATCCATGGATGCTTGAGTTCTGCGCCAGGCAAAAGACCAAATCTTAGCAACTTGAAATCCAAAGGCAACCATTTAACAAACCGCGATTGGTTCGCGAAAACGACACACGAAGTGTGGAGTGGAAAGAGGAAAAGGTCCCACCGGGCGTGCCATAATCTGTTCCCCTCCGAACGGCGGCCGAGACTTTAGGACGTCTGTGCCTGAGGTTCGGGGCAGATGCTATTTGGTTTTATCCGTTTATCTCTCCGAAGATGCCAAGTTGATTTACGGCACCGTGTATCGGAGGTTTAGACGGATGCGGCCGATGTAGCAGACTTCGTCAGATTCCCCCTCAAGGTGAGGGATTTTTTGATTGTGGGGACGCTCTTCCCTGCAGGCGCAAGCCCCTGCAGTTAATTACGCTACCGCATCGCGGTTACAACTTTCTCCTTCTCCAGAATTTCACTTCGTGTCGTGTGTGTTTGTTTTGTTTGTGGTTGCCCGTGGATTGTATACGGAGACTGAATAATACCGTCGCCCGTAGGACGTGGATTAGTCCAAATCCGTGTTTGCTTAGATTTGGGTTTGGTGTTTTAGTTTAAGGATGCATTAATCACGTTGCGGCTAAGATCGACTTAAACGTTCGTCAAGGATACGTTAGTCCTGTTTTGGACTAAGATCGACTTGACGTAGTGATTGATTTAATATCTGGCCGTCGGGACTCGTCACCTCTCTGACGTCGTTGAGGGATTACAACGACAGGCGTCAGAGGAGTTCAGAGATGTACCCTTGAACCAAAGTTGATTTGGAGTTTTATCGTTTATTTAAATATCTAAGGACACATTAACCGTATTTGGGGATAAGATCAACTTAGACGGGACCGTTTAGATCCGACAAAAGAGCGTTTGGGCCCTATCGTGCCAGTTTAGGGACGTGGTGGTCCGATATTAGTTTAGGGACATCTCAGTCCATTATTAGTTTAAGGACGTTTCGGTCCAATATTAGTTTAGGGACGTTTCGGTCCGATGTTAGTTTAGGGACGTTTCGGTCCGATGTTAGTTTAAGGACGTTTCGGTCCGATATTAGTTTAAGGACGTTTCGGTCCAATATTAGTTTAGGGACGTTTCGGTCCGATATTCCCATTTTGGGGTAAATATTAGTTTGAGGACGTTTCGGTCCACGAGTTTAAAGACCCCGCAGTCCATATGGGTGTGTGGTCGTTGAGACTCGTCATCTCTTTGACGTCGTTGAGGGATTACAACGATGGATGTCAAAGGAGTTCGGAGATGTACCCTCGAACCGGATGTAGATTGATTTAGAAGAGCCATTTTGCTCAGTCAATTTAATTTAAGGACTTATGGCCACGATTGGGCTAAGTCCATTGCTTTTGCATTTCTTTTGCTTTTATTTGGGCTTTGCCCAAGAGGGATGCAGAGCATCAATTTTATTTGGGCCCAGCCCTTTTATTGCTTTGCAATTTATTCTGACCTGCTAGGTCTTTTTGACTTGGGCCTAGCCCTTCAAATAATGCATTGCATTTGTGCAAAAGCACCAAGAATCTTTTAGATTCAGGAAAAGAAGTGCAGAGCACTTTTTAATTTCTTGATCCAAATTTAGATCAAAGAAAAGAAAGAAATCTTTTCTTTCTTTCTGTTTCAGAGAACCAGAGGTTCATAGCAAGTGCAAGGCACCATTAATTTAAGAACCTTTTAGGTTCAAGAACCGATGGTTCATAAAACAAGTGCAAGGCACTATTGGATTTAGATCTAAGAAAAAACAAGTTTTTCTTGTTTTTCTTATCTCAGAGAACCAAAGGTTCATGAAACAAGTGCAAGGCACTATTTTTTATTATTTTTATTTATTTGCTGAAGATCATTGATCTTTTTCTTAGATCCATGATCTATTCCTAAGAGAATTCTTTCTTCTTTTAAAAGGTTTTTACCTTCTTTTTTTTTGTTCTCCTGCAGTTCTCAAAAGTTCTCTTCTTTCTTTCTTTTTTTAAAACCAGACGATCCTTTTAAATGAGGTTTGGGGTCTTTTTTATAGTGCTCAAAAATTAGTTAAATTTGTTCAATAAATCTTTTCCTGAGTGATTTGGGAAATTTTTCCCACCGTTGGATCTTTGATCCAAAGGCCCCATGTTTTACAGAAGAATAGAAAAGATTTCCTTAAATTTTTATTCTGTTGTTGCGCAACTCACCAGCGCGTGACACGTGTCGCGCAGTAAGGCGCTTGCGCGGCTGTGCTTGCGCAACTGCGCAGACACGTGTCACTCAACGGTGCACTTGCGCAACAGTGCTTGCGCAACTGCGCAGACACGTGTCGCGCAGAGGTGCGCTTGCGCAGTTGTGCTTGCGCAACTGCGCTGACACGTGTCACGCTGCAGTGCGCTTGCGCAACTGCGCAGACACGTGTCGCGCAGCAGTGCGCTTGCGCAGACACGTGTCGCGCAGCAGTACGCTTGCGCAGACACGTGTCGCGCAGCAGTGCGCTTGCGCAGTTGTGCTTGCGCAACTGCGCACACACGTGTCGCGCAGCGGTGCGCTTGCGCAGTTGAGCGTTGCTCTTGCTTATTAAAGAGCCTTGCTCTGATTGGACGCACTGCCTTGGGCATTGTGCTGCCGAGTCAAATTCTGACACGTGGTAAATTGCGCGCAGCGCACGGGATCTGAAGCGTTGCTTCTCAATTTTGAATTTTCAAAATTCAAACAGAGCCTTGCTCTGATTGGGGGACCGGCTGCTTCGGCCGCATGATGAACCTTTATTTGCTGGGCTATATATTCGTCCAGATCAGTCTTAGAGATTGTATCCTCTTTAACCGTTGATAAAACGGGCTGAGGGTTTGATGTTTCTCCCCTATCATCCCCAAGGACAATCGGGGGTTCTTCAGTCGGGGGATCTTGTTGTATCATCATCCCTATCATGTCCTGGAAGAGGAGGCCCATACGCTGTATATTGGCTGCTTGTTCAGCAGCCTCTTTGTCTCTCTTTTCCAGTACTCGGCGGAGGAACTCGGCGTCGGTCTCTTCCTCTTGGCGTTCATCTAAGGACGTCTCAGGGTTCTCTTTTGGCTCCGTGAGTGCAGCCATTGTAGTCATCATCTCCTGGAGCTTTTGTTGCTGCTCCTGAGCCTTGGTCACTGATCGGGTAAGCGGTCGGTGACCCGTAGAAGTACGACTTTCTTCCTTTCCAGAAGCCATATAAACCGTATGAACTGTTATGCCCCCTGACTTGGGGCGTTTAGGTTCACCGCTTTTAAACTTTGTCAGTGTCACGGGAGCTTTCTCTGGCCTTTTTCTTTTGTGGACCATTGAGGTTGAAGGAGCCGTTGAAGTGGGCATCCTAGCATTTGTTGCCCCCTGCTGTTTAATGGGGCGGTTTTTGTCCTTTTCCACCTTTGCCTTTTTCTGGCGATGAAAGTGGTCTGGGTCAATCACGGAGTCTTGAATCCTCCGCCAAACTTTATAAATTTTTGACGACAGCCGTTGAGGGGGCTGTTCCTGCTTTGTCTCCGGAGCTTTTTCCATAAGCGGAGGAGATCTTTTCAATGTAGCAATTGGAGAGTTCTTTCTCACCTTCCTCAGCAATTCAAAGCTGTTCCCAGTTGGAACAGCAGCGTTGACCTCCACCACTGGAGCAGGTGGGGTTAGCCCTGAGGGGAAGTTGCCCCCTGCTTTCCTTACTCGTTGCCAATGGCGACGTCGCGCACGACGAGCCGTTGGGACTGGCTCGGGAATCGAGATGGTTTCTTGTTGCCCCCTGTCTGAGTGTGGGGTGACTGCCGATGTCAGCCTATCGAAGACTGATGCCTTTTGACCAGCTGGGGGAGGAGTGGGAACCGTCAATCTTGTGAAGACCGACTCTCTGATGGGAGAAGCCGCTTTAACGACTTCCAAAGCAGCGGCCGTTGCCCTCTTTGGGACGGCCACTTTATAGTTCTGACCTAGCCTGGTGAAAATGGAGGCTGTCGGTTTAGTAGCGGGCGACCCGTTGACAGGGGTCGTGGTAGCAGTGAGCCGGTCGAACACCGACTTCTTGTTCGCTTCCGGTGCAGATATCGGCATAGAGAAGCTTGTAGGTGGGACCATGGTCCCGAAAAACAGGCCGGTAGTCCCGAAAAACATGCAGTGCAATAAAAAGAGCAGAGCCCAAACAAAATAGATGCTCTGCTTCACTTATAAATGGGCAGAGCCCAAACAGAACAAAAATAATGCAGTGCATTATTTAAAAAGGGGCAAAGCCCTAGCACAGGTCTAACAGACCAAAAACAAATAAAAATGTTGAACATTTTCAACTGGACTTAGCCCAATTTTGGCCGTAAGTCCTCAAATTAAATTGACCGAGAAAGATTGCTCTCCTAAATCAATTTATATCCGGTTCGAGGGTACATCTCCGAACTTCTCTGACATATGTCATTGTAATCATTCAACGTCGTCAGAGAGGTGACGGGTCCCGACGACCACACACATCAATATGGACTGCGGGGTCCTTAAACTCGTGGACTGAAACGTCCTTAAACTAACGTCAGACCGAGACGTCCTAAAACTAATAATGGACCCCTACGTCCCTAAACTGGAATATGGACCACCACGTCCCTAAACTGGCGATGGACCACCACGTCCTTAAACTGGAACATAGACCACCACGTCCCTAAACTGGAGTATGGACCACCACGTCCCTAAACTGGAATAATAGAGCCTCCAAATGCTCTTTTAACGGATCTAAACGATCCCGTTTAAGTCGATCTTAGCCCCAAACACGGCTAACGTATCCTTAAACATTCAAATGGATTATAAAATTCCAAATCAGCTCTGGTTCGAGGGTACATCTCCAAGCTCCTCTGACACATGTCATTGTAATCATTCAACGATATCAGAGAGGTGACGAGTCCTGATGGCCATATATTAAACGGATCACTACGTTAAGTTGATCTTAGTTTCAAACAGGACCAACGTATCCTTAACGAATGTTTAAGTTGATCTCAGCCTCAATACGGCTAATGTATCCTTAAACTAAAAACACCAAACCCAAATTTAAGTAAATACGGATTTGGACTAACCACGTCCTACGGGTGACGGCATTACTCAGTCTCCGTATACAATCCACGGGCAACCACAAACAAAACAAACACACACGACACGAAGTGAAATTCTGGAGAAGGAGAAAGTTGTTACCGCGATGCAGTAGCGTAATTAACTGCAGGGGCTTACGCCTGCAGGGAAGAGCGTCCCCACAATCAAAAACCCCTCAAGCGAGGGGGAATCTGACGAAGTCTGCTACATCGGCCGCATCCGTCTAAACCTCCGATACATGGTGCCATAAATCAACTTGGCATCTTCGGAGAGGTAGACGGATAAAACCAAATAGCATCTGCCCCGAATCTCAGGCAAGACGTTCACCGCGTCTCCATCGCCGCCATTCGGAGGGGAACAACGGGGAGTTAGCCCGATGTTGTAGGGCTGTACCTAAGGGCGCGACTCGCCCTGGCATATGCGCCGCCCTAAGGTGTCCAAAGCCGCCGGCGGCTGCATGGGTACGGCGGCATTCGAAGGTTGAAGGAGACCCTCCGAAGTCCAATTAACCACCTCCACGGCATAGTTCACTGGGGGGTGCATCTGCATACGGGATCGCCGAGATAGGCTCCGAAGGCGTTGCACAAGAGAAGCTTCGACGACCTCTGATAATCTAGTTGTACCATCTACCCCACAAGTGAAGTTTTTTGTGTTCTGGGTTATGGACTTTGATGAGCGCGAGAACCTCCCGGTCCACAGGCGCCTCAGGGAATCCTCCTTCTGAACGGACAAACGGAAACAAAGCATCGAAAGACACTCGCCTGCAAAAAAGGGACAGAAGTCAACTGTCAGTGCTATAATTTAATTTTAAATTATGACATTTGGTACATTAAAATTTGTACCACGCTGCAATGCAATGGAGAGGGACCAAAGAGGGCCCACAAAATCTCGATGACAATTCATCAATTAATAATTAATCAAACAGCCTCATCATTGGATGAGACTGTTAATTAAATGAGGAAATCCTCATGAAAATTCTCATTAAATGAGAGATCCCTCGGGAAAAGGAGAAAATCTCCCTTTGAAGAGCAAAGCTCTATGACAGAGTGACACTTGTCAAACTCTGATCATGAAGGAATAAAATTCCTCAAGAGCCTGGCACTGTAATGATGATGGAAAAATCCATCAGAAAAGAATTAATTAAAATTAATTTTTATGAATTAAAAAATTCTGAGATCTTCAAGATCCATGAACAAACTCTTAAGAGTTCTTCATAAGAGATTAAGAAATTTACATGTTATCAAAAGAGCAGAGCTCTGATTCATGGGCTAAGAAACCCTAAGAAAAGATCTCTTTAGATCTATGGTTTCAGGAGAGCAAAGCTCTGTTAATGAAACCCTAAATGGGTTTTCTTTAGATCAAAGATCTATAAAGACCAAGGCTTTGATTAATGGGTAAAACCCTAATTTATTAAAAGTTTTAAACTTTACCTAAGTTTTGACAGAGTTTTGACTCTTAAAAGGTTCTTAAACAAGAGAGCTCTGCTCTGTAGGAGAATGAAATTCTCAGAAGAGATAATTCTCAAGAAAAAGATGAAAATCATCTAAGGGACCAAAGGTCCTATTTATAGGCATTGAAACGCCTTTTCAACTTCTGAGTTGACCCAAGGGGGCAGATGCTGCCACCGCTGCACTCAAGTGTGGGCCACGTGAGCTCAACGGTGGGGGGCATTTGTTTCCCCCAATCAGAGCAAAACTCTATTTGAAATTTGAATTTCAAAAGTTGAAGCAACGGTTCAGATCCAGCGCTAGGCGCGCTGCGCGCCACGTGTCAAAACACGGATGCGCTAGCGCCAAGTGTGTTGCGCCGTAGGCAGCGCATCATGAGTGCGCTAGCGCTAGGCGCGCTGTGCGCCACGTGTCAAACACGGGTGCGCTAGCGCAGGCTGCGCTGTGCTCTGAGCAGCGCACTACGTGTCAAACACCGGTGCGCTCGTGCAAGGTGCGCCAGCGCTGGAATTAAAAAATTCCCCACCGTTAGATCAAAAGATCTAATAATAATTATAAATCATTAATTAATCAGAATTAAAATTCTGTTATGGAAAGATTTTCCAATCTTGTTAAAAACAAGAAGATTGTCTTCTGTAAAACAGAAGCCTTAGGATCAAAGATCCAACGGTGGGAAATATCCCCAAATCAATCAGAGAAAGATCTCTTTAACTGATTTAACAAATCAACTTGCCAAATATAAAGGTCCCAAGACTTCAAGTCTGATATAGAGAAACTCCCCCATAAACTTTGAGAAATTCAAAGAAAGAAGAGCAAGCTCTCAGCAAAAAGAAGATTATTTCTTCAAGGTAAAGATGATGAATGATGAACACAGAGATGAAATCATCTCTTAAAAGAAGAATTATCTTCTTAAAAGATCATGATCTACAAAGACCAAGGTCTTTCATAAAAAAGATCAAAAGATCTCATCACATAATAAAAGAAGAACATATTCTTCACACATACTATTGATCTATAAAGGCAAGCCCTTTCAAAAATAAGAACTGTTGTTCTTGAATCTTGAGACAAAGTCTCTTTTAAAAGAACATAAATTTGTTCACAGATCATAAAAATTGATCAAATGCGCTTTGCGCTATTGAAATGCGCCTTGCGGTCTTGAACAACGCTTCTGCACTCTCTGGACCAGTGCTCAGCACCAAAATGTGCCACGTGTCAACCGTGTATGCAACTTGCGCTTTACGCCTCTGAAATAGCGCACTGCGCTCATGGGCTGGCGCTCAGCGCTAAGCGCGCCACGTGTCACTCACAAGTGCGCCACTAAATTGATAGCGCAATGCGCTCATGGACCAGCGCTCAGCGCTCATAAAATGGCGCAATGCACCCATCATCTGGCGCTTAGCGCCAAGCGCGACACGTGTCAACCATGTGTGCGCTACTTGGCAGAAGCGCACTGCGCTCTTTAACTGGCGCAAAGCGCCTGGCGCGCCACGTGTCGCGCTGTCAGAATATAAATTGTTTTTTAATAAAGCCCAGAGCTTTGATCAATGACTCAACATTGTTAAAAGGGCTAAGCCCAAATAAAGGCTCAATAGCCAGAATAAAAATGTTAAACATTTATTGGACTTAGCCCAATATTGGCTATAAGTCCTCAAATTATATTTAATTGAGCCCATCTGCTCATGAATATTTAACAGATCTTAGTCCCAAATCGGACTACAGATCTTCCAACCAACTCACACCGGTTCGAGGGTACATCTCTTTACTCCTCTATATATGTCGTTGTAATCCTTCAACGTCTTCAGAGAGGTGACGGGTCCCGACAACCATACATTCCACAGACTATGGCGTCTTTAAACCGGACTGTAGGGTCTTTAAACTCACAAACTACGATGTCCTTAACCAGGACCGTGGGGTCCTTAAACTCACGGACTATGATATCCTTAACCTAGACTGTGGGGTCCTTAAGCCCATGGACTATGATGTCCTTAACCTTGGACTGTGGGGTCCTTAAACTCACGGACTATGATATCCTTAACCTTGGACCACCATGTCCTTAAACTGGTAATCGAACGCAGTGTCCCTAAACTAAACAATATAGTCCAATTGCTCTTTTGTTGGATCTAAACGATCCCGTTAAGTTGATCTTAGTCTAAAAATTAGACTAACGTATCCTTAACATACGTTTAAGTTGATCTTAGTCTTAAACGAGGCTAACGCATCCTTAAACCCAACCCCCAAACCCAAATCTAAGAAGATACGGGTTTGGACTAATCCACGCCCTACGGGCGACAACATAAATTAGTCTCCGTATACAATCCACGGGCAACCACAAACAAAACAAACACCCACGACACGAAGTGACCATCTGGAGAAGGAGAAAGTTATTACCACGATGCGGTAGCGTAATTAACTGCAAGGGCTTGCGCCTGCAGGGAAGAGCGTCCCCACAATCAAAAACCCCTCCAACGAGGGGGAATCTGACAAAGTCTGCTACATTGGCCGCATCCGTTTAAACCTTCGATATATGGTTCCATAAATCAACTTGTCATCTTCGGAAAGGTGGACGGATAGCACCAATTAGCATCTGCCCCGAAATTCAGGCAAGACGTTCGCCGCGTTTTCGTCCGGGTCTTTCGGAGGGGAACAACAGGTAGCATGGTTGGCTCTGTCACGTGCCTATCGTAGCGCACTCTGGGAAGCGGGGCGTAACAGGGTCTGTTTGGTATCAGAGCCATAGGATTTAGGCTAATCGGGTTTGATTTTTTTGTAGTAGGGTATTGGACCATATACACGAATCAGAAAACCCGTAGCTAGGAACATGTCCCGCCACATTGTTATCGTGATTCTTGAATCATATCTTTCTCTTGACCCTTTGTCTTGACGATATGCAAATGACTTTGCATCTCGGCTTGAAATCCCTTTGGTTCTATTGTTTCTCCTTTCCTATTCCTTCGATTCTGATACTAGGATTTGGGCGACTTGAACGGAGTTATGTGATTGAACCATGAACTGCAGCATGGTTACAATGCGGTACTCTATTTGAGTAACTTGGAGTCCTAGTCTTGATTCATTTTCTTGATTTATGGTCGTTATATTACCTTGTCTCTCTCAGTTTCATTGCTTACCAGTTCATGTTTTATCGCAAGCTTGAATCCTATTTATCATGTTTATCTTCTTCAGTGTTTAGCTTCAGGTGAAGTCATTTCGGGTATCCTACTTGTTCACGATTTTCCCGCATTGGTATTATTCGATTCTGGTGCATCCATTGTTGTATGTCGTCCAAGTTTATTACTGCACATTTGATTTCTGGCACGACCCTGTCTAGTTGATGGGACATACACACTGGGAACGGGAAGATCATATCTAGTAGTGAGTGCAAGGATTGTTCAGTTGTTATTTGCGGACGAGAGTTACTTGCAGATTTCTTGGTGATCGATACCGGCAGTTATGATGTTGTCTTGGGAATGGACTTTCTCGGCACTTTTCATGCTCACATTGATTGTAGGGCAAAGAAAGTGATTTTGCAGAGTCCCGGACATCCGGAGTTTGTTTTTGCTGGAGGAAGCAGTTCTGTCGGGCCAGTCGTGTTTAGGGCTAGGCCGACAAACATTGTTCTTTCGTCGATGGAAGTTGATAAGGAGGAAGCGCCAGCTGTAGTTCGAGAGTTCATGGATCTGTTCGAGAATATCTCGGGTTTACCGCCAAAACGAAATGCGGAGTTCGCGATCGATCTTGTTCCTGGTGTAGCGCCAATCTCAAAGGCGTACTCTCCAATGGCACCAGTGGAGTTGGAAGAAGTAAAGAAGCAGGTTACCGAATTGCTCGAGAAGGGTTGGATTCGCAGTAGTAATTCACCTTGGGGAGCTCCAGTTCTTCTAGTCAAGAAGAAAGATGGCACAAAGAGGATGTGCATCGATTATCGAGAATTGAACCGGGTGACTATTAAGAACAAGCAGCTGATCCCTCGCATTGGCGAATTGTTCGAGCAGCTTAGTGGCGCGAGGGTATTCTCGAAGCTGGATTTGCGATCCGGATATCATCAAGTCCGAGTTAAATCAGAGGATATTTGCAATACTGCGTTCCGAACATGATATGGACATTACGAGTATTTAGTGATGCCATTCGGAGTCACGAATGCACCGGCGATATTTATGGACTTGATGAACCGAATCTTTTCACCGTTCTTGGAACAGTTTATAGTGATGTTTATCTATGATATTCTGGTCTACTCGAGGAGCTTAGAAGAGCATGCAGAACACTTGAAGATCGCACTGCAGACATTGAGCCAAGAAATATTATATGCAAAGATGAGCAAGTGCGAGTTTTGGCTTGAAGAAGTGAAGTTTTTGGGGCACGTCGTATCCGGAGATGGAATCGCCGTTGATCCCGTGAAGATTGCAGCAGTTCAAGATTGGCCGATTCCGAAGAATATAGCGGAGATCAGAAGTTTTCTTGGACTTGCAGGATATTACAGAAGATTCGTAGAGAATTTTGCTCGATTGGATGAGCCTTTAACCAAGCTTACACGGATGGATGTACCGTTCGTATGGACGGATAGTTGTGCGTCAGCTTTTGAGGCGTTGAAGCAAAGATTGATAACCGCTCCTATTATGACCGTACCAGACGGTTCCGAAGGATTGGTGATTCACAGCGACGCATCTGGGAAAGGTTTGGGATGTGTTCTGATGCAGCATGGGAAGGTTATAGCCTACGCATCGAGACAGTTGAAGACCCATGAAAAGAATTACCCAACTCATGATTTGGAGCTTGCAGCAGTGATTTTCATTTTGAAGATTTGGAGACACTACTTATTCGGAGAAAGGGTCAAAATATTCACCGATCACAAAATCCTAAAGTACGTGTTCACACAGAAAGAGTTTAACATGAGGCAGCGTGGATGGTTGGAGCTGATGGCTGACTACGATCTTGATGTTAAGTACCATCCGGGGAAAGTTAATGTAGTGCCGGATGCGCTTAGTCTGTTGCCCGCAATTCGGATATTGACTGCACAGAAGGAGCTTATCAAAGACTTTCAGAGATCCTAGTTAGAGATCGTGCTACCGCATTCTTCGGGACAGTTGATGCAGCTGCAAGTACAGTCGTCGTTGATCGAGAGTATTAAAGAAGCGCGGTCACAGGACCCAAGATTGCAGAAGTTTCGAGAACTGGTTGAAGCGGGACTTCGAACGGATTTGTTGATTCATGAAGATGGTTCGTTGCGATTTGGTAGCCGTTTGTGTGTGCCGAAAGGAGGTATTCGCGAAGAACTTATGAAGGAGGCACACAGTTCCGCGTATTCCGTACATCCAGGAGGCGCGAAGATGTACCGTGATCTAAGACAACATTTCTGGTGGGAAGGTATGAAAAGGGAGATTGCCCGCTTTGTAGTGATGTGCTTGGTGTGTCAGCAAGTTAAGATTGAACATCAAAGGGTTGCTGGTTTATTGCAATCACTTCCGATTCCTCAATGGAAGTGGGAACATATAACCATGGATTTCGTGACTGCTTTACCGTGGAGTCCAAAGGGAAAGAATGCAGTTTGGGTGATTGTTGATCGATTGACCAAGGCAGCTCACTTCATACCGTTTCGAGTTGGTCAGTCAACGGAAGCGTTAGCAGAACAGTACATACAGGAGATTGTGAGATTGCATAGAGTACCCGTGAGTATCGTGTCCGACCGTGACACCCGATTCTTATCGCACTTCTGGAGAAGTTTATAGGAAAGTTTGGGGACATGATTGAAGTTTAGCACAGCTTATCATCCTCAGACAGATGGCCAGTTGGAGAGAACAATCCAAACTCTTGAAGATATGCCGAGAGCTTGCATGTTGGACTTTAAGGGTTCGTGGGAGGATTATCTACACTTGGTGGAGTTTTCGTACAACAACAGCTTTCAGGCGACTATTCAGATGGCTCCATTTGAAGCATTGTATGGTCACAAGTGTCGCTCATATGTTTGTTGGGACGTGTTGGAGAACGAAGATTGTTGGGACCGGATTTGATCGTGCAAACCGTGGAGAAAGTTAATATTATCCGGAATTATATGAAGGCAGCACAAGATCGGCAGAAGAGTTGGGCCGACACATCGAGAAGACCTCTAGTGTTCACTGTTGGTGATATGGTACTCTTGAGGATATCACCGACTAGAGGAGTGATTCGTTTTGGGAGTCGAGACAAGCTTAGTCCTCGATTCGTGGGGCTTTTCGAGATTATGGAGCGTGTTGGAGAAGTGGCTTATCGATTGGCTTTATCACAATCTTTGGCGAATGTTCATGACGTGTTTCATATATCTCAACTCCGTAAGTATGTTCGAGATGAAACACACGTGCTAGATCATTCGGAGCTGACTGTAAGGGAGGATTTGACCTTTGAGGAACGACTGATATCGATTGTTGATCGAAGAGAAAAGGTCCTTAAGAACAAGATTATCCCTCTCGTACTTGTTTCGTGGGGGAATTGCTCGCGCGGAGAATTGACTTGGGAACGAGAAGACGAGATTCGACAAAAGTTTCCAGATCTCTTCTTATAGTTTCATGTTTGTTTATCTTTTCTTGTTCTTGGAATTTCGAGGATGAAATTCTTTTTGTAGTTGGGTATAATGTAACACCCTAGTTCATTTATACAAATTCTATTTCGAGTATTTCTTTATTTATGGTATTTTCTTGATTTATTGTGTTTTGGGTGCGAATAGTGTATTTGACATCTTATTTGCATCCGACCTGACCCGCTTGCTGGAAACCCGTCTTGATTCTGTTTATGATTTATCCTGACCTGTTACATGGACTCGTGAACTTTCATTTTAATTTATACATCTTGCATACTGGCATTTTATCTGGCATTTGCATTTTTACAATATAACATTTTAAGTCACATAAAATATTTTAAAAATACATTGCATGGCCTGCATGATACCCCTAGCCCCGTGGTAGCATCCGCGCATCTTTTTCTCGTCCCGTTCCCTGAAACATACTTGTTTGGATGGCTATGCGCACGCACCTGCATCCGTTCTTGGAGGTATGCATTTTCGTTATCCGGACATTCATTTTTTTATTTTGGTCGACATGTATATTTTTCATATTTTAAAACTGAATTTTAGACCCGACCCATGCATGTTTTGGACTATATTTGTATTTACCAGAATATCAAATTTGATTTATATAATATTAATTTTATAAACTGATACAAATTAAAATTTAGTTAACTAATAAAATATTTTTTAAATTTAAATCTAAACTAATTTCCTAATAAACTAACAACCCATTTCTCTCTCTCTCCTTTGCATATATATATATATATATATATATATATATATTTATATATTTTATTTATTTATTTTTTTCTTTCCTTATTTAATACACAGCCTCTTCTTCTTACTTCTTCTTTCTTCTTTCTTTTTTCTTTTTCTTGATCTTGTTTCTTGATTCCGGTGATCACCGCCGGAGCCGTGCTCGTCGCTGACGATCCGAGTGATTCAATAAACGTACTTTGTCTGCGTGATCACCCTCTTGCATTGTTTAGACCCGTCCCATGTGCCGTGCGTGCGTTGCGACGTTTTACCGACGTCGGACGTGTCGCACATATCCGTTTCATGATCCGTCGAGGCATGTTAATCTTACTACATGCTATACTACTATATTCTATATTCATTTGAATAATAACAACACATAATGATTAGTTATGCATCCCACATTATCATTTTGCAAGTTTCACCGTTTTCGGATATCCGCGATGCAGGTTACTTCGTATCTAGTGCATGCAAATTTATCTTGATATATGCTATACTACAATATGCTGCTCCCAATTGAATATTTACATTTCATATTGTTTAGTTGTACATCCCGCATTTACCAGTTTATCATTTTACTGTTATACGACGTCCGCACACATCAATATCATTATTTACATGTTTAGTCGCATGCTAAATTATCTTGCTACAAGTTAGGTATAGTATTATGCATCCATACTGAAGTTTTACTGTTTTTGGATACCCGATTGCATCCATATCATTTAAAAGATATATCGTCGTAATATTTCTTATTATTATCTTTAATTAGTTTATAATCTGCATTTTATAATGTTATATAAAATATAGTTTGAAAATATTATAGTTTACACATGAAACGTCGTTGCAAAGCGGATACGACAAATCTGAAATTTACTGTACACCTTAACTTATAAAATTCATTATAAATCATAGAAAAATTATTAGTATACGTTCTTTAATTCGTTACGAATCTAATTCATAATACTATAACTGTATGAAATATTTACTAGCAAAATAAATTGTTTAAATAATGTAAAATGCAAATGAAAATATCTCTAAACTGCTGTCCAGGGAAATTCCAGCAGCAAATTTTCAACTTCGAATGTTCATAACTTTTTGTAGGAACAACCTGAGATACTTCAATTTATAAAAATGAAAATCTTATTGAATTATCTTTGTTTTGGTATAAGACACGTCCCTTTTGGAGAACGTTTGTTATTTTTAACCTATTTTACAAATCAGAGTGACGCTGAATTTCTGAACGGAACTTTCTTGTGCATGGTTAATCAATACCACTTTTATAGTTATTAATAGTTTTAATATGTTATCCATATTAATATTATTATATCAATATCTATTTAATAAATAATAGTGCTTGTGTTTTAATATTCAGCAAATTTTACCGATTTACAGTTTTATAGTATCCGTCTGTATCCGTACGGTTTATTACATATCTAGTTGCACGCCGAGACCATATTATTTCATGTTACTGTTGTATTAGTGCACCATGCTTGATAATGTGCATGCTACATAGTCATGATGTAACCCTAATCGATAATTGTGCATCCATATCATTGATTTTATATCGATTTGCATACCATGTCACATTATTTCATTTTATTGTTATATTAGTACTCCATACTTGATTTTGTGCATCCATACTTATTACAGTTTGATTATGAGCGCCCACTTGATACTTGTGCACTATTTGACATGACTTGATACATGTACACCACCTGACATGACCTGATGTACCACAGCTTGACATGTTACCTGATCTTGTTAGTAATGCCGACAATCTTGACCTGTTGTTCCTACGGATATTTCCTGTTGTCTATACAGAAAAACATGTACCTGCTTGATCCTGTGTTGGCATTAGCTCTAGATTTATCAATACCTGACTTACACACATAACTTTGGGGGTATGAGGAAATCAAGAATATAGCCGAACGTAACTTAAAGGGCTATTACATCTTGTTACCGTGGTCCCGTGGGGTTGAACGGGATATAGACTCATAGTTTATCATATCTTGTTACCGTGGTCCCGTGGGGTTGAACGGAGTATAGACCGTTGGTTACGATGAGAATTACATTAATTGATTTTGAAAAACTTTAGAGTAGATAACCCTATAGCACAGTTTAGACTACTCACTGCACTTCACCTGTTTATATCTTGTTCACTGATCTATATTCATGCTACTGTTTACTTGTTACTGATAACTTGTTACTGTTTATATTTCATGCCTGCAAATTTCATTATATCCTGCTTGATTAGAATTATTGATATTGTGACGCACCGACGTCTGGGTTTTGCATGGCCCAGATCCCTTATCCTTATCGCAGGTAGTCCAGGAGTATTTTGATCGACAGTCCGAGCAGTGAAGACCTGTTATTAGTTTAGTTTAGTTTCCATTCAGTATTTTCATTTCTGATGTGAGCCCGCATTAGGGGACGTACATTCCAGTTTATTATTGTACTTGGATGTTTTGCTTCCGCATTATTTTATTTCATGACTCGTTTATTCTGGCTCCTATTTATAGGAGAAAGAAAAGAATCAGTTTGTTTAGTCAATTTTTCATTAAAAGATTTTAATTGATTTTTTAACCAACATGATCTTTTAGATCACTTAGTGAATTTTTTTCACTATTGGAATTTTAATCCAAAAGATATTTTGTCTGTTATTCTTGGTGAATTTTAGGGAAATTTTTCCTTGTATAGAATCTTTCTATAAATTGGTGATTTTTAATCACCATTGGATTTTTAATCTAACGGTGCTCCTCTTTATAGAGCGCAATCTTTTATATTTGGAAAGATTTAGAGAAATATTTTTCCAGTTAGGGTTCTCGATTCTCTCTTAATTAGAATTTAATTCTATTAGTTTAAAAGGCTTAAGAGCCTGTCACGTGTTGGTATGTGACCTTCTGATTGACCATTTAATTAGAATTTAATTCTATTGGTTTAGAGGGCTCAGAAACCCATCACGTTTTGGCACGTGACCCCACTGATTAATTATTTCCAATTATTTATTTTATTCTGTGCCTACAGAATTTGCCTGTAAATGGTCACGTGTCTGCACGTGATGCCCGGTCACGTGTGGGCACGTGATGCCTCATAACTTTTGATCCCGGATGAATTAAGAGACCCATAATATATCAAATCGAAGGATTTTTCAAGACACTTTCGATAACATTAGAATTTAGCTGTTTCTCATTCGGAAGTTTGTCAAAATACAGCCTGGAAAATACTGGTTCGCATTTTCTTCCTTAGATTACACATGCATAGCATATTTGCTCATAACTTTTGATCCCGGATGAATTATGAGGCCCATAATATATCAAATCGAAGGCTTTTTCGAGACGCTTTCGATGCTATCAGAATTTAGCTGTTTCTCATTCGGGAGTTTGTCAAAATACAATCCGGAAAATACTGGTTCACATTTTCTTAAGCGTATCGCTGCCATTTGATACCCTGGGCTCTTTTGCATAGAAATTTTTGGCGGGAACAGGTAGTATGCTGCCCGGTTTGCTTCTGTCTAAATATGTGTATATGTTTTTATTAACGTATCGCTAATACATATTGATAAAGCTCTTAGGATCTTTAGCTTGACTACCAGCATTGTGATAGCAGTCACACTAGTGGGGGCTGCGTAGTCTATAAGCACATCCTTATTTTGGTCCCTAGTCGTAGGATTATCGAGACATGGCATCGATACTTCAGAGTAGACTAGTGTATACGCTTCTCATCCCAGCAAGGGGGATGGTCTGTTCCACAGCCATTAGTACGTCGTACTGGAGATAGTATGCATGTGCTCATTAGGTTATGAGTTATACTGGACGGACTCGTAGGGAACTGTTGGTCGGTAATATACCTATCGTCAGGTTGCAGTTCCCAGGTGACATGAGTACAACATAGTTCGTTGACTTGACACCGCTGCTTTGCCTCGAGTGTGTTCCCACTGTTCTTAGATTACTACCCTTACCACGGCTATTTTGAATCGTGCAAACAGGTAGTAGTTGGGTGCAGTCCCGAAGCACTTGGAGGCAGTGGCGGTTGGATAGGATTCGTTTCTCCCGGTATTGGGGGTCGATATTGCGCTGTGTCCGGAAAGCCATTACACAAGTCCCTGGCCAGGGCAAGCGAGATTTACTGGTAGGTACTCTAGTGGTTTGTCAGGGTGTTTTGGACTCTATCCCGGCACGATTTATTGCGCTATTAGGGGTCTGAAAGCTACCGCGCCCTAGGCCCGATATGCGATAGTCTTTGACGAACAGACCGGACTGTACGGAGATTGTCACATATAGGCTCAGTAGGAGTTCAGATGAGTTATTCTCATCGGCTTTCTCATCGATAATACCTGGGGGCCGTTACGTGCAGCTAGTACCGCTTACGGCCTGTGGTTAAACCCACCGCCAGCGTGGCGTTGAGTCTTTAGAGTCCCACACAGAGGGTTTCGGCCAGAGCAGACAGTACCGTCTGTATTGGGGGTGGGTCGTGACATATAACTTTTGTACCTGTAGTCTATACTTCATAGACTAGATGTCAGTTAAGGTTTAGTCAATATCTAGGCGTATAGTCGATGTTACGAAGCCAATAATTATTGTTTTTTACACTTTTCGTCTCCTCGCGAACTCGCGGGGTGCGTGGTATCGACTTACATGAAGAAGATGAAAACGTGGATGAAGGGGTCGATTTGGGTTTATATTAGAGGAGAGAGGAAGATGAGAGAGAGAGAGAATGATTGGAGAGTGAAAATAAGATTTATTTTTGAATGAGAGAGATAGATAATGGGTTATATATATAAATCTCAAATAAACCCCCGCAAAACTTAAACTTCTCACACCATCCTAAAAAAATTTGTTTAAGAATCTCCTAAAAATTCTCAAAGGATTAATCATATCTAGGCATATCTTTTATTTAAAACCACCACTATAAAATATATCCTTTTTAAAGTTATTAAAACAAAATATATTTTTTGTTAAAAGAACATACTAATATATCTGATATTTAAATATATTATATGAATATTAAAATAAAATATTATTAAACTAACAAACAAAATTAAAACTAATCATCATATATTTAACTACTTAAACAACCATGATATTTTTGGTTATAAAACCAATATTTGATAAAATATTATATGGATATTAAAACAGATGTTAATAGATTAGCAAATAAAATATTAGATACTAATTATTTTTTATTTAACAAACTACATGACATAAATATATTCTATTAATATATTACCTTTTTCTTATGTCATGATATTTGAACATATATTATATAAATAAAATATATACAATTTGCAATAAAACTTAAATACTAACAAAACGTCATAAATTAACATGCATACGGGTCGAGTACCAATATTATATCAATTTGAACTAGGAATCAAGGTAAGGTAAAATAATACGATTATCATAACAACCATCCAAATATCGATCATAACCCAATAACAATAATAATATAAATGCCTAACTTATTTATTTAATATAAATAAATAACGTACGATCGTGGGTGTTACAACTCCGGTGAGCACATTTATACAGTCTCAGGTGCGACACACCAATGTCTTACAAGACAATAACATGCGATTGTGTTGGGGTGTTACAACTCCAGTGAGCATATTTATACAGTCTCAGGTGCAACACACCAATGTCTTGCAAGACCGGCCATCGTGTTTTGTCGGGGTCTAAAAACGCATACACTAGACTACTCTGGAATATCGATGCTCAGTCTCGATGTTCTCATAACTAGAAACATTTAAGAATGTGCTTATGGACTACTCAGCTCACACAAATATAATCACCATCACAATGTTGATAGTTCGGTAATGATCCTACGAGTTGTATCATTATGTATTAACGACACATAATAGTAAGTAAAACGTATACACATAAATGCACTCTAATAGAACACGTCGATCAACTCGAGTTGTAATTATAATCAAGCAAAGAGCAGTAGTTATGATAGCACAGATGTATACGCAGGCATGTAAGCAAAATACTACTATTTAACCTAAGCAAGCAAATATCCTCTCTCATGACATCTTTTTTTACCCCCTCATCCATCCCGAAAATTCAACGGTGTGCCGGTCGTATATGTCCGGCCATGAGAGAGAAAGAAATAAAAGTATGAACCCTACTAAGCCGTCCGAAGTGTGCTCGAAATTCTCCATCTCTTTCTCACCTGTCCGGGTATAATACACCCTGGTATTACTGAAAAATTTCTCCCCCCTCTCCCTCCGCCGCCCAAAAAAAAAAGACAAAAATAACAACATCAAAGATGCGTGCTTGGATGTACCGTGTGCATGAGTGTGCTGTACGATTGGATGATACTTTATGTGCCGGTTCCCAAAAAAAAATTTAAAATAACATGAGAGGTTGTAAAGGGTATTTTCAAATCTCTATGGGTATATATCCTAGAGGTAAGTTAAACTAAAATACCAACTAATTAACACCGTCATCAGCTAAAATACCTTAAACTATATTATTAGAACTAAATGCCCTAAATTATGGTTTTACGGCAAAACTTGTCACTAAATCTGTAAAAGGACAAAAGGAAACTTTAAGGTGGTTTTGTAAAAACACATGATAGTATAAACTTTTGCTTGCTTTTTACCAAAATACCCTCAAATACCTTAAATGTTTTATTTGATAAAAGAAGTTTAAGGTATTTTAGTGTAATTTATACCAAAAAAGAGAATAGAAGCTGCGTCTCTCTCCGTCGCCCTCTCTCTCTCCTCTCGAAGCCAAAAAAAGGAAAAAAAGAAAAGAAAAGAAAAAAGCCGAAACCCTAAACCCTAATGTCGATCTCAAACCCTAGCCCTAATCCTCCTCCTCCTCGAACCCTAAACGCCTATAAATTCGCCGAGTGCCGATCCCGCGAGCTGGAGTCTCTCCACTCCATCGTCTCCTACCGCCTCGACCACGACTTCAAGATCCACTGCAGCAAGCGCTGTCGCACGACGGGATATCGAAGCTCCAAGAACAGGATCCGAAAACTTGGATTCGGGTTCGGATCCGAAATCTACGCGCCGCTTAAGGCGGAGCTTGGAGCTCCAATCGAACCCAGAGTCGGGGTTCGTGAGGTCCGGCGATGGGAAGAAGAGGCTGCGGACGCATCTGTGGCATGCGAAGAGGTTCATATGGTGAAAAGGTGGGGCTTTTAACTGCCCCTTGGCCTGCAAGGGAGGTATGTGAGAGACTTTGATTTCATGTTTTTAATGGTAAATTTTATAATAAAAAATTTAATGGGTTAGATAGCTGCATCTTAGGATTTTGATATGTGGGAGGCGTGCTGAGCTTTTAGATTCTGAGATTTGAGGGATTTGATTTTATGTAGGGTTTCACCCCTCATTGTATTTATTTTAAAGTTTGGACTTTGATGGTAAATTTTGAAATTTGATGGGTTTAATAGCTGCATATTAGGATTCTAGGGAATGATTTTGTATAGTTTTGGTTTTTGGTTATTTGCTTTTGCTGGATAAAATTGTGTGGTTGCAAGTAGACGGTCATGTAAATAACTCTGTATTGATTTATTATCTTTTTATATCACAGCCATACATGTATCAGCACCTAAGAATCCCAAGATGCACATTTATTGGCACACCATGCAGCAACTATATAATGTGTATTGTGTACATGACAAAAAATAATTTTCTTTTGCTCGTTTTGCTCATCTATGCAGTCGAATAGATGTATGCCTAATTGAAATATTCATCCTGTTTCACAAAATCTCGTTTCTTTTGGCACTGGTCTTCATATCGTATTATCTAGGTTACACAGTCAATGCTTATGGGAGGATTATGTAATTGTTATCTGTTTGACATTTTGTCTTGCTGTTGATTTAGATCATGATGTGCTTCTGATCATTTGTAGTTTTTATAGAGATTGCATACACTCTGTTGGTTAAAAACTTTAAATTGATTGATATGCTACAACTTATATGAGCTATAAATACGTGATTTACGTCTTATGCATTTACATAATGCAGCGGGAGAGGTTCAAGGGCTGTTTTGAAATGGCTAAAGTCTGGAGCACTTGTACATGATGCTAGCTACTACCATCCCATCCAGCTGGAGGGTCCAGAGGCAGGCAATCTCCTTTTCTTTTGTTAATTCTGGTTTCGTGTATTCCAATCTTTTTCATGTAGATTCATATTTATCTCTAAATGTACAGTTCGGTCATCTTAATTCTCTCTGGGGCATGAACATATTCTTTCCTCTATTCTCTGCTTGCATGGTTTTCCTAATTATATCTATTTGCCACGTGTCTCTAGGACTCCATAGCAGAGATTCTGAGAATTGTTTTGCTGCCTCATCCTTCAAGCGTTTCTCAAGACACATCTCAGTCAGTAGAACATGGAGTTCGGTATAAAAATGCCGGTGGGTTTTGAGGGGGTTATTAATAAAATATCTTTTTTAAAGACATATAGATATCCCTGGCTTATAAATGCAATATTTTTTGTAGCTGTATCATGTCGGACAAATCTATCCCAATTTTGTGCTCCTGTAGTCTACATGCGGCGGCCATTCTTAAATGGTGACAACTATGTTGGTGCTGATCAAGATATTATGTCAAGTACATACCGTCAGTAATGGATATGGATACATGCTGCAGCTTTTGAAGAAGGATTTGATGTGCTAAGAGCTTCCCCAATACAGGGTAAGATATCATTATGTTACAACCTCCTTGATGTCAAATACTATATTGTTCTTTCTTTTTTCTTCCTTCCTACATTTTTCATGAGACATCCAAATGGCCGCATATAGAATTCCTATGCACAATTTGTTTCATTCCCATTCTTTATTAGAATTTAATAATTAGGGTTATCTAAAACTCAAATCTCTAATTTTCGAATGAGAAGGTTGCAACACTTTGCTTTTATAGGAATAAATTATAGAATATTATCGAAACATTGACTTTTACATGTATTACAGATGGTCCATGGTTCTTCCTTTGAGTTGGGTGAAGGCTTTCTGGATTGATTTAGTCTCCAATGGGGCTCATGAGATTGGCTTAAGAGAGAGAAGGTGGATAGCATGCGATGTAAGTGGACTTCCCCAGGATAAGTTTGGTTTCTGTTTTTTTCCTTTTCCTTTTTGAGAAAAATGTGGGATAATTAGCCCATGGGATACGTTTTAAAATTAGGATTAAAAAGACTCTTTTCTACATCTGTACCATATAGTCAGAACATAATTCCACATAGCAAAGTATCATAATTCTTCCTCATTCATCTACTTTATTTTAGTTTTCCTTGTCATAATTTTATAATTGTTTTCTTGCTCAATCAATGCTAACAATAGTTTGTGACAATCTTCCTTTTTTGTTCACATTGCAGAGTGGCCTACCTTGTTTTCCACATGATTTTACCGACTCCAAAGCATGCTCATTGCTGATGACTTCTGAGGCTGCTTCATATGATAACTGGGCTAAACTTCATCCTCCTGCGGTGCGACCCTCATTTGTTCCAATACCTCCTCCATGGGATTGTATGGAATCTACTCTCAACAAAGGACTTGTAATAAATGGTTCAAGAAATCCTAACCCGTTACTTTCGGAGCAATCGGGTGCATTGTTTAATGGTTTTGTGCCGAGATATTCTGATGCTTTGCGTGAGTATTCGGAAAAGCCTTTGGGAACTAGAATGTGTCTTGTAAGAGTTCTGGTTCGTGCTTGCAAGGAAGGCGTTTTTGAAGATGGAGGGATTGTTTGTGCTCCTATTCTTACTGATCTTCCATGTGGGGACTGCAGGTTTGCAACAAGATTACTTGATTTATTTTAACAAGCTATATATCTTTCATCGAAGCCTTTTTCTCCCAATTAAATGGGGATCTATAAGTGAGGGTCCACGAAAATATTTGACAAAGTTTCTTTGTCAGATGTCCACCTGCTGAACAGCATACTGCCAGACGCGTCGTCAAGACGGGACGATTCCTTAAAAAGTAGGACACATAGCATGTACATGTACATGGACATGGTTTTATACTTTTATGTATCGATATCATGGAATGATAGAATGATAATACCAAATAATACAGAGAGTACACAATTCATACATGTATAGACTATCATACACATGAAAAATGCAGAAACATGTTCCTAGTAATATAAAGTTTAATATTGTGATTTGGATACAATGTATTTAAATACACTAAATATCAACCTATAATATATTTTATACATTTTTGTATAGAATGTCTATGGCTTTTTAATTTCCAATTGAGCAGCTTAATATTTCTTATACATAAATATGCTTGAAAAGTGTAAAATATGTTACAGAAGTGTAAAAACACATCAAATAAGATATGAGACACCTTGGAGAAGTGTGTGGGTCGTGGCAGTGTCCATGTGATGTTCATGAAATGTCATTCATCGGCGCCAACACATGCACGTAACCGGGATGGCTTTATAATATAAATCTCAGCGCTAAACTCTTTTGTTTGTTGTCAAAATATCTGATCAGAATTAGTATCTCTCTACTATTTTAATGCCAAATGAGGGGTGTAGGAAGCACATGAAAAACAATCCTCTAACTTGCCGCTGGCTAAGCAACGATGATGTCTCAACTTATTATGGCATGTGTGATGCACATATATGAATTAATAAGATATTGAAAAATAAAGAGATTTGTTAATTCTTTAGTTTAAATAAATATTTTTTTTCTCATCTTGCTTTTTTGTTTGAGAAATTTTTAAATTTTTTTTGTTAAGATAATAAAGATTTTTTTAATACTTTTAATATAGATTTTTAAAGATCTATAAAACTCAAAATCAAAAGAAAAAAAAGATCTGAAAAGATTCTTTATAGCTTTAAGCTAAAGATAAGAGATCTTCCAGAGCTTTTTAGTTAAGATGACGAAGATATCCACGTCAAATGTTTATTTTAATACAAATGTGCAAAATACCTGTTGTTATATTGCTAATTGTGCAGGCCACACGAAATCTAAATAAAGCCGCATCATGCTTTCAAGTTAAATATGATGCTTTCAAGTTAAATAACCATAAGTGGAAGGATATAAATAGTTTCATCCACTTAATGGCAGTATACAAGTATCCTCTGACCTCTATAAGCTTCATTCAGTTTGGGCACATATTAAGGTACCTCACTAGTTGCTAGTGGTAGTTCCCATTTATAAAATGTTGTTACAATTTTTTTCCCACGCTTTAACCAAACGATCTCTCCTGAAATTACAGATCAGAAGAGAGAAAACTACAGATCCCCCAATCTCTCATAAAGTCGTAGTTCACACAGCAAGATTCTGGGAAGTGGGAACTGCAGCTTCCTGAAAATTGTTCCAACTGCTCGAACCTCGTGACACATCGATGGCCTGTCACAACTGGCTTTATTCGTGGAAGATACATATTTTTAGCTTTCTGAAATCCACCAATTACATCCGTTTATTTCGTTCACCCCCAATATTTGTATTTATACAGTAAAAAGCCGTCAGCAATTGCTTTTTGCGAAGCGAAGCTGGCTGCTCAATTGAGAGAGCAGCGGCAGAGAGTGCAAGATGAATCAAGGCCTGAAATTTGTGTGTTGGTCCGAAATCTGAGTTCTGCTGCACATCGACACGCCTTCACAGTTCTTGAAGAGGAAAAAGAAGACTTTGGAGTTCATATGATGAGAAACTGCCCCATTTATTTTGTAGTATGCTCAAGTTTTGTAAACTATGGAAAGTGAAGAAGGGACGCAACTCTAAATTTTAATTTTAATTTTAATTTTAATTTTAATTACTTATGCAGGAATTTTGTCGGAATTTTGTCACAGATGTGAAGGAAATGTATACAAGACCGAGAGTTTACTGTATGGGTTTACAAATATTTAAGTTAGGAAATGCAAACTTAACTTAAGTTGGCATTTCTTAGAAGATTGGAGGTTTGCTCTTGTTTGAGTTTCACTTTATCATATACATATTAATGGTTTTTGGGGATACATTGTAGATTGTCTTTCAAATTACTACTTGGATTCAAGATTACAGGACATAAACCAGAAAAAAATACAATTTGATTAAAATTACAGCTTGAATGGAAATCTAAACCGAATTCTAAGCTTCAACCTTGCAAAAGTTGAAGGAAGGAGATGGGCTGCTTCTAAACCAAATCTAACATAAGTGTGTTCCTAATTACATGAAGGAGGCTTTCTGTCCTTTTATAGGCCCCAAAGGTCCGTTCCCCAAATGTTCTGGCTTATAGATTCCAAGACGAGCAATGTGTAAGAAAATCGAGGCAAATCCGTCTCAGTGGGACCACCGGCCGACGGCCAAACTGGGTTTTACTGCTAGCTGACGATTTGGCTAGGCTCAAACCGTTTCTAATTGGCATAGGCTCAAACCGCTCCATGTAGATTCATCTGATTTGAGCCTTGATTGCCGATTTATCTAAGAATTTTTCAACACCCGGGCTCATGTGTGGATTATCGCAGGTCAGCCTCGAGTGTATTCGTTTTCGTTCAATTCTGCCTCCCATCTCCGGAATCGTGGAACCTGTATAAATGTAGCAGACATACCTCAGAATCGCTTATTATGCACGAAAATAGAATGATATGTATAATGTACAAATAGACGCGACTTGAGACCGAACTCTAGGATTATGATTTTTGAGAATTTACGAACTAATAAGAAAAATATTACTACTGAAGGAATTGGATTTTTCTCTAAATTTGAGCAAAATACCAACACTATTTTCCTCTCATGCATGCCCCATCTTCTATACTCGATCAAGTAATAAGGTTACCATCAATTTTCGTTTTTAAATTAACTAGTATGAGATTCATTCTATTCCCATACATGAATACAGTAAAGAGCAATTGGTTGATTTAGACCAAACCAAATCCAAAGTATTGAACCGGGCCCATGAAGATGATGTTAACAACTAATTAACTCGCTGATTTAGTCCTAACCCAACTTACATTTCAATGGTCCCACTCCCTCCCCCAAACCCCACCCACCCACACACAAATGCGTTTTGCACATGATCTGCTGCTTAACATTATCATGATATGCATGAGTTTTACGCTATATACGTGTCAGACTCGGTTGAAGTGAAAATAGAGGGGGACAAAAATTTGGAACAATTCAGATTGACATTGAAAGTTTGAACAGGGCACATATATATTATTCATACTTTAAAGTTAATATTAATAAGGTATTGGAGTAAACTAAAGAAAACATAAATTTAGGAAATCATATCGTCTGTCTAAAGGAGCAAGATTAAGCTCATCCAAATTATTACGAACAACCTTTACCAATCTCATATTTAAATGACTCCAAACACTTCCTAAAATCCATAACTTTATCTGGAAAACATCTACTTTCAGTCTCGGTTTCTTAATAATACCAACCATCTTTTTCTAATAATGTGTCCTCACAGAACTCCTATCTAAAAGTGTAAAAAAAAAGTGTAAATAATAGTTCTAATGAATTTTTAAACAGGTCGAAGTTATAAAGAGAACTAACCGTAGTAGACACATAAAATCTTTATCTTCTCCCCAATCTAAATATCTAGTAGGCCTGATTTTAAGAGGAAAAGACAATATCTGTTTTGTGCACCATCTCATATCTAGTGCAGAATCACTAAAACCACAATTAGTTAATTAACTAAATTCGGGAAATAAGGCCAATCCCACAGTTCCTTTAATACATCAGGTTTCATGAGCAGGAAACGATAGGATATACGAACCACTTCAAGTAATGTGGATTGGATATACGACAATATCTGTTTATGAAGATTGATGGATTAGTGGGATATGCAGGTCGACTGTCTTGGATCCATTATAAGTAAAAGTATATTTATTATTCATTTTTGGGTTATTTTTATACGAGTGATTGTACACGATGAGCGATGCATGTAATTTGGAAATAAAATATAAATAGTATCGTTATAGAAATTAAAATGTGAGGGATAATTTCAAAATAACTAAATAATTAAAGTTTCTTAACTTCAAATGATATATAATTTAATTTTTTGATTAATGGTAAATATATAAACACAGGCGAAGACACAGACACAGACACAATATTAATAACCATCCCAGTTAAAATCAAGCAAGATTTTTTTGTAGTTTGTACCACTTGTTCTTTTCAATATTTAGATATCACATTCTTCTTCCCATGTTACATTGATGGTTATTTTGATTGGTGTATATGATAAAAAGGTAAAAAAGCAGGAACATAAGCAAACACCCAATTCTGCATTAAGATTTTAAGTACAAAATAACAAAGGAAATCCTTGATTATACGTGAAAAATAAATAAACTTGATTATAATTGCTCATATTACAAGAACAATACAAATAAAATATATTAAATAAAAAAAATGATATCAAAATGAGAAGCCCTCTCTTATTTCAAGCAAGTAGAATTATTAATTCACAAGTGCACAATGTTTCCCAACCTCACCCTTGGACCCTGTAAGAACATCAATCTTCCCCATTTTCACCACTGGCACCCCAAATTCCTTGAAAAAGTCCGACGGGTTATTCACAAAGTGCATGACCAACTTGTTCGCCTTCGCGTTGCTGAGAAGAGCGGCGTCGGAAGTGAAGAGAGACTTTCTCTTCTCCACAAGTTCGAAGTAGCTGGTATCGAATGTTTTGTCGCTCCCGGGATCCATTTCTATCAAGGTTGTCGTGTCGCTGGGCTTGCATTTGGTCTTTAGCTTCGGTACATAGTCACTGTCTAAGGCTGGATCAACATCGTCTTTTCCAGTAAAGTTGTACAGACGGTTTGCAATCGATGAGCAATGTGAGGTGCCAATGGTGTGACCACCTAGTAAAAAAATTGCACATGTGATGCATATGAATCTATGCACCTAAGTTTAACAAGAAGGGTTTGTTTACGAACTTTCTTAAGGAACATCCGCCAAATTTTTTGTTATAAAACTAATATTTGATAAAATATTATATTGATATTAAAACAGATGTTAATAGATTAGCAAATAAAATATTAGATACCGATTATTCTTTATTTAACAACTAGATAACCATAAATATATTCTACTAATATAATACCCTTTTTTTATCTCGTAATATTTTAACATATATTATATAAATAAAATATATACAATTAGCAATAAATTTTTTAGAAAGTCAATTTTAGAAAAAGAAACTAGTGAGAGCGCAATAGAAGTAGAAGAAATTCCAGAACCACAAGCTGTTACTAAAAGCATGGTAGAACCAGAAGTTTCAGAAGAACCGGACATCCCCGCGCCACTTCGCAGAATTAGTAACCTGTCTCATCCGCCCGAGAGATACTACGTTTTCTCATAAACGGGAATAGAGAAGATTGCATTATTGATAATGATGAGCCTACTAGCTTCCAGCAAGCCATTCAGAGCGGAGACTCGGTAAAATGGTTAGAGGCAATACAGGCCGAGATGGAGTCCATGTACACCAACAAAGTATGGACTTTGCTCCAGAAGGGGTAAAATCCGTAGGCTGCAAATGGATCTTCAAAAAGAAGATTGGTGTAGATGGACAAGTTGAAACCTATAATACTAGACTTGTTGCAAAAGGTTTTCATCAAAGACCTGGTTTGGACCATGAAGAAACCTTTTCTCCAGCGGTTATGCTCAAATCCATTCGGACCATTCTTGTCATTGCTGCCTTCCACGATTATGAGATCTGCTAGATGGACGTAAAGACGGCTTTCCTAAATGGACATTTGGAAGAGTGTGTTTATATGGATCAGCCAAAGGGTTTTAATCAGAGTGGGATCAGCGAAAAGTGTGCAAGCTGCTTAAGTCCATTTATAGACTAAAGCAGGCATCACGGAGTTGGAACATCTGTTTTGATGAGACAGACAAAGAATTTAACTTTATCAAAAATCCAGATGAACCATGCTTATATAGTAAGATTGTAGGGAGAACTGTAGTATTACTCGTATTGTACGTGGATGATATTCTCTTGAAACGAAATGACATTCCTACGCTACAATATGTCAAAAGATTCTTATCATAAAGGTTCTCCATGAAAGACCTGGGTGATACCTCTTACATTCTGGGGATCCGGATCTATCGTGATAGATCAAAAAGAATGTTAGGACTTTCACAGTCCGGATATATCAACACCATACTGAAAAGATTCAGCATTACCGGCTTATCACGGAATCACCCTATCCAAAAAGATGTCACCGAAGACTGGTTTGGAAAAGGATCGCAAGTCTATTATACCCTACGCTTCTGCAGTAGACTCTATAATGTATGCGATGTTGTGTACCAGACCAGATGTTGCTTACGCACTAAGCATGGTAAGCCGGTATCAGTCAAACCCAGAGGAGAAGCACCGGATAGCGGTAAAGAACATTCTCAAGTACCTGAGAAGGACTAAGAAGATGTTCTTGGTGTATGGCGGAAAAGACCTCCAGATGGAGGCTTTTGCTGACTCCAGCTTCCATAGTGACAAGGATGACTCCAAGTCCATGTCAGGTTTTGTCTTTACTATAACACCCTAGTTCATTTATACCAATTCTATTTCGAGTATTTATTTATTTATAGTATTTTCTTGATTTATTGTGTTTTGGGTGCGAATAGTGTATTTGACATCTGCATTTGCATCCGACCCGACCCGCTTGCTGGAAACCCGTCTTAATTCATGTTTATGATTTATCCTGAGCAGTTACATGGACCCTTGCACTTTCATTTTAATTTATATATCTTGCATACTGGCATTTTATCTGGCATTTGCATTTTTACAATATAATATTTTAAGTCACATAAAATATTTTAAAAATATATTGTATGGCCTGCATGATACCCCTAACCCCGTGGTAGCATCCGCGCATTATTTTCTCGTCCCGTTCAGTGAAATAGACTTGTTTGGATGGCTACGCGCACGTACCTGCATCTGTTCTTGGGGGTATGCATTTTCGTTACCCGGACATTCATTTTTTTTATTTTGGACGACATGTATATTTTTCGTATTTTAAAACTGAATTTTAGACCTGACCCGGGCATGTTTTGGACTATATTTGTATTTACCAGAATATCAAATTTTATTTATATAATATTAATTTTATAAACTGATACAAATTAAAATTTAGTTAACTAATAAAAAAAAAATTAATCTAAACTAATTTCCTAACAAACTAACAACCCCTTTCTCTCCCTCTCTCCTCTGTATATATATATATATATATATATAATTTATTTATTTATTTTATTTTCTTATTTAATACACAACCTCTTCTTCTTACTTCTTCTTTCTTCTTTCTTTTTCTTGATCTTGTTTCTTGATTCCGGTGATCACCGCCGGAGCCGTGTTCGTCGTTGACGATCCGAGCGATCCAGTGAACGTACTTTGCTTGCGTGATCACCCTCTTCTATTATTTAGACCTGTCCCGTGTGCCGTGCGTGCGTTGCGACATTTTACCGATGTCGGACGTGCCGTACATATCCGTTTCGTGATCCGTCGAGGCAAGTTAATCTTGCTGCATGCTATACTACTATATTATATATTCATTTGAATAATAACAACACATAATGATTAGTTATGCATCCCACATTATCATTTTGCATGTTTCACCATTTTCGGATTTCTGTGTGCATCCGTGCAAGTTACTTCATATCTAGTGCATGCAAATTTATCTTGATACATGCTAGAGTACAAATATGCTGCACCCAATTGAATATTTACATTTCATATTGTTTAGTTGTACATCCCGCATTTACCAGTTTATCATTTTACTGTTATACGACGTCCGTACACATCAATATCATTATTTACATGTCTAGCTGCATGCTAAATCATCTTGCTACAAGGTAGGTATAGTATTATGCATCCATACTGAAGTTTTACTGTTTTCGGATACCCGATTGCATCCATATCATTTAAGATATATATCGTCGTAATATTTCTTATTATTATCTTTAATTAATTTATAATCTGCATTTTATAATATTATACAAAATATAGTTTGAAAATATTATAGTTTACATATGAAACGTCGTTGCAAAGCGGATACAACAAATCTGAAATTTACTGTACACCTTATCTTATAAAATGCATTATAAATTATAGAAAAATTATTAGTATACGTTCTTTAGTTCGTTACGAAGATAACTCAGAATACTATAACTCTATGAAATATTTACTTGAAAAATAAATTGTTTAAATAACGTAAAATATAAATGAAAATATCTCTAAACTGCTGTCCAGGGAAATTCCAGCAGCAAACTTTGAATTTCGAATGTTCATAACTTTTTGTAGGAACAACTTGAGATAGTTCAACTTATAAAAATGAAAACCTTATTGAATTATATTTGTTTTGGTATAAGACACGTCCCTTTTGGAGAACGTTTGTTATTTTTAAGCTATTTTATAAATCAGGGTGACGCTGAATTTCTGAACGGAACTTTCTTGTGCATGGTTAATCAATACCACTTTTATAGTTATTAATCGGTTTGAATATGTTATCCATGTTAATATTATTATATCAATATATATTTAATAAATAATAGTGCTTGTGTTTTAATATTCAGCAAATTTTACCGATTTACAGTTTTATAGCATCCGTCTTTATCCGTACGGTTTATTACATATCTAGTTGCACGCCGAGACCATATTATTTCATGTTACTGTTGTATTAGTGCACCATGCTTGATAATGTGCATCCTACATAGTCATGATGTAACCCTAATCGATAATTGTGCATCCATATCATTGATTTTATATTGATTTGCATACCATGCCACATTATTTCATTTTGTTGTTATATTAGTACTCCATACTTGATTTTGTGCACCCATACTTATTACAGTTTGATTATGAGCGCCCACTTGATACTTGTGCACTACTTGACATGACTTGATACATGTACACCACCTGACATGACCTGATGTACCACAGCTTGACATGTTACCTGATCTTGTTACTAATGCCGACAATCTGGACCTGTTGTCCCTACGGACATTTCCTGTTGTCCATACAGATAAACTTGTACCTGCTTGATCCTGTGTTGGCATTAGCTCTAGATTTATCAATACCTGACTTGCACACATAACCTTGGGGGTATGGGAAAATCAAGAATGTAGCTGAACGTAACTCAAAGGGCTATTACATCTTGTTACCGTGGTCCCGTGGGGTTGAATGGGACATAGACTCACGGTCTATCATATCTTGTTACCGTGGTCCCGTGGGGTTGAACGGGGCATAGACCGATGGGTTACGATGATGATTACATTAATTGATTTCGAATAACTTTAGAGTAGATAACCCTATAGCACAGTTTAGACCACTCACTGCACTTCACCTGTTTATATCCTGTTCACTGATCTATATTCATGTTATTGTTTACTTGTTACTGATAACTTGTTACTGTTTATACTTCATGCCTGCATATTTCATTATATCCTGCTTGATTAGAATTATTGATATTGTGACGCACCGACGTTTGGGTTTTTCATGGCCCAGATCCTTTATCCTTATCGCAGGCAGTCCAGTAGTTTTTTTATCGACAGGCCGAGCAGTGAAGACCTGTTATTAGTTTAGTTTAGTTTCCATTCAGTATTTTCATTCCTGTTGTGAGCCCGCATTATGGGACGTATATTCCAGTTTATTATTATACTTGGATCTTTTGCTTCCGCATTATTTTATTTCATGACTCGTTTATTCTGGCTTATGGACATGTGTTAAATAGTTTATTACTGTTCTTGATATCTCTACAGCCGTAATGTGACTGTGGAGGGATATTTCCTATACACAGGTGTTTCCCCCAATTAGAGCAAAGCTCTGTTTGAAACTTGAATTTCAAAAGTTGAAGTAATGCTTCAAATCCAGCGCTAGGCGCGCTGCGCGCCTAGTGTCAAAATACAGATGCGCTAGCGCCAGGTGCGCTGGGCCCTACGCAGCGCATCATGAGTGCGCTAGCGCTAAGCGCACTGCGCGCCACGTGTCAAACACGGGTGCGCTAGCGCAGGCTGCGCTGCGCTCTAAGCAGCGCACCACGTGTCAAACACCGGTGCGCTAGCGTAAGGTGCGCTTGTGCAAAGCACGGGTGCGCCAGCGCTGGAATTAAAAAATTCCCCACCGTTAGATCAAAAGATCTAATAATAATGATAAATCATTAATTAATCAGAATTAAAATTCTGTTATGGAAAGATTTTCCAATCTTGTTAAAAACAAGAAGATTGCCTTCTGTAAAACAGAAGCCCTAGGATCAAAGATCCAACGGTGGGAAACATCCCCAAATCAATCAGAGAAAGATCTCTTTAACTGATTTAACAAATCAACTTGACCAATATAAAAGCCCTAAAACTTCAAGTCTGATATAGAGAACCCCCCCTAAACTTTGAGAAATTCAAAGAAAGAAGAGTAAGCTCTCAGCAAAAAGAAGATTATTTCTTCAAGGTAAAGATGATGAATGATGAACACAGATATGAAATCATCTCTTAAAAGAAGAATTATCTTCTTAAAAGATCATAGATCTACAAAGACCAAGGTCTTTCATAAAAAAGATCAAAAGATCTCATCACAAAATAAAAGAAGAATACATTCTTCACACAGACCATTGATCTATAAAGGCAAGCCCTTTCAAAAACAAGAACCGTTGTTCTTGAATCTTGAGACAAAGTCTCTTTTAAAAGAACATAAATTTGTTCACAGATCATAAAAATTGATCAAATGCGCTTTGCGCTATTGAAATGCGCCTTGCTCTCTTGAACAACGCTTCTGCGATCTCTGGACCGGTGCTCAGCACCAAAATGCGCCACGTGTCAACCGTGTATGCAACTTGCGCTTTGTGCCTTTGGAATAGCGCACTGCTCTCATGGGCTGGCGCTCAGCGCTAAACGCTCCACATGTCACTCACAAGTGCGCCACTAAATTGATAGCGCAATACGCCCATGGACTAGCGCTCAGCGCTCATAAAATGGCGCAATGCGCCCATTATCTGGCGCTTAGCACCAAGCGCGACACGTGTCAACCATGTGTGCGCTACTTGGCAGAAGCGCACTGTGCTCTTTAACTGGTGCAAAGCGCCTGGCGCGCCACGTGTCGCGCTGTCAGAACATAAATTGTTCTTTAATAAAACCTAGAGCTTTGATCAATGACTCAACATTGTTAAAAGGGCCAAGCCCAAATAAAGGCTCAATAGCCAGAATAAAAATGTTAACGCAAGTTTGATCGAGGATTGGAGAGGAGAGGTGGAATAAAAAGGCTCGGGATGGATGACAGAGTCTTTGTGCGAGCCGTATGCGGTGAGAGTCGCACGTACGATAACGAGGGGGGTTCGCGTCTATACGTTACGTGTGGTGGTTGGGCCTACCCACCCTATTTGTTCCATGATCTTTGTGTCTATTGGAGCTACCCACTTCGATCAATTAGCCAAGATTTTGACCAGATACGAAATCACTGGTGCTCGATCTATACTTGGCCCAATATTGGCCATAAGTCCTCAACTTATATTTAATTGAGCCCATCTGCTCATGAATATTTTACAGATTTTAGTCCCAAATTGGAGATCTTCCAACCAACTCACACCGGTTCGAGGGTACATCTCTTTACTCCTCTATATCTGTCGTTGTAATCCTTCAACGTCTTCAGTGAGGTGACGGGTCCCGACAACCATACATTTCACAGACTATGACGTCTTTAAACCGGACCGTGGGGTCCTTAAACTCACGGACTACGATGTCCTTAACCTGGACTGTGGGGTCCTTAACCTCACGGACTATGATGTCCTTAACCTGGACTGTGGGGTCTTTAAGCCCATGGACTATGATGTCCTTAACCTTGGACTGTGGGATCCTTAAACTCACGGACTATGATGTCCTTAACCTTGGACCACCATGTCCTTAAACTGGTAATCGACCGCAGTATCCCTAAACTAAACAATAGAGTCCAATTGCTCTTTTGTTGGATCTAAACGATCCCGTTAAGTTGATCTTAGTCTAAAAATTAGACTAACGTATCCTTAACATACGTTAAAGTTGATCTTAGTCTCAAACGAAGCTAACGCATCTTTAAACCCAACCTCCAAACCCAAATCTAAGAAGATACGGATTTGGACTAATCCACGCCCTACGGGCGACAACATAAATTAGTCTCCGTATACAATCCACGGGCAACCACAAACAAAACAAACACCCACGACACGAAGTGACTATCTGGAGAAGGAGAAAGTTGTTACCGCGATGCGGTAGCGTAATTAACTGCAGGGGCTTGCGCCTGCAGGGAAGAGCATCCCCATAATCAAAATCCCCTCCAACGAGGGGGAATCTGACGAAGTCTGCTACATCGACCGCATCCGTTTAAACCTTCGATACATGGTGCCATAAATCAACTTGGCATCTTCGAAGAAGTGGACGGATAGCACCAATTAGCATCTGCCTCGAAATTCAGGCAAGACGTTCGCCGCGTCTTCGTCCGCGTCTTTCGGAGGGGAACATATTCTGCCATGCCCGGTGGGACCTTTTCCTCTTTCCACTCCACACTTCGTGTGTCGTGTTCGCGAACAAATCGCGGTTTGATAATGGTTGCTCTTGGGTTCGAGGTACTAAGATTTGGTGTCTTGCTTGGTGCAGAAAGCGAAAGATCAATGGCGTCTACTTGCAAAAAATGTTCCAGCTGCAACCGCAACTCACGTGCCGCCTCATCTGGAGGCATATCTTACGGGCCCTAGGCGGCCTCCCTGTTCACAATGCCGATAGAATAGGTGACACAGGCTACCACCGGTTTGTTTTTCGGGACCAATGCTCCCACCAGTGAACATTAATATCCCGCTGCCGCAAGAAGTGCAAAAAGAGGTCGGTCTTTGATCTGCTCACTGCTACCATGACCCCTCTCAACGGGTCGTCCTATGTCAAGCCCAACGGTGTCAGTCTTCGATAGGCTGAGCCTGAACTCCAATGGGCCTGTCAAGAAGCCCACGATACCTGAAGCGGCCATCCCAAAGTGGATAGCCATTCCTGCTCTCGAGGCCACTAAAGAAGCCTCCCCCGTCAAAAGATCAGTATTTATGAGGCTGGCCACTCCGACTCCCGTTCCTGCTCAAAGGTCTGTCTTTGACAGATTGGATACTGCTGCTCGACGGACGTCGGTCTTCAAGAGGCTGGTACCAGCAGCGCCTCACCAGAACAGGGGGCATGACGAAGCCACCCCTCAAGCTGAAACAATCCCAACGGCTCGACACGCTCGACGTCTCCACTGGCGCTGAGTAAGGAAAGCTGGAGGCAACTCCCCCTCTGGGCTAACTCCACCAGCCCCTACGGTGGAAGTCAATGCTGCCGTTTCAAGTGAGAACAGCTTCGAGATGCTTAATAGGGTGCGCAGGAACTCTCTTACCGCCGTACTGAAAAGATCCCCTCCACTCGTGGAGAATGTTACAGAAACGAAGCCGGAGCAGCCCCCTCAGCGGCTGTCCTCCAAAATTTACAATGTCTGGAGACAGGTTCAGGACTCAGTAATTGATCAAGATTATCTTCGCCGACAGAAAAAGGTGAAGGTTTAGTAGGAAGAGAACCCTCCTATCAAGCCACAAAAGATGACGGCTACTTGGGTGCCCACTGCAACGGCCCCCTCGACTTCAACTGCCCAAAAGAGAAGGAGGCTAGAGAAAGCCCCTGTGACTACGGAAGACCACAAAGACACTGAGCCCAAACGCCCCAAGTCTGGGGGCATAATGGTGCACACTATTTATATGGCTTCCGGAAAGGAGGAAAGCCGCACTTCGACGGGCCACCGACCGCTCACCCGATCCGTGACAAAAGCCCAGGAGCAGCAACAGAAGCTTCAGGGAATGTTAACGCAAATGGCCGCACTTATTGGGCCAAAAGAAAGCCCGGAGGCGTCATCAGAAAAGCATCATGAACAAGAAAGCGATGCTGACTTCCTCCGCAGAGTCCTCGAAAAGAAGGACAGAGAAGCAGAAGAACAAGCGGCTAATATAAACGAATGTCGCTTCTCTTCCAAGACATGGTCAGGATGATGTTACAACCAGAACCTCCAGCTGAAGACCCTCCTATTATCATTGAAGGCGAAAGAGGGAAGACATCGAACCCTCCTCCGACTTTTTCAGCAGCCAAAGAGGAAACCATTTCCAAAGCCGCTCTGGATGACTACATTGCTCAGCAAATACGAGCTCACCAGGCGAATGAAGCGGTCGGCCAAGTTGTTAAAACTGGGCGATCATATCCGGGTTGGTATGACCAAATAAGTTACCCGCCGGGATATACGATCCCCAAATTCCATGTGTATAAGGGGACAGGCAATCCCCATCAACATGTCGCTCAGTTCAGGGCTCTTTGCGGCAACACCGGGGGTAATGATAAACTTCTGCTCCGTCAGTTCGTCGGCAGCTTGGCGGAAACGGCCTTCGAATGGTATTCGGGGCTTCCTAACGACTCTGTCAAAACATTTGCAGAGATGGAGCTGCTGTTTACACAGAGATTTGCAAGCGCTAGCGAGCGCACCCCGATCACCGCATTGATCAACGCCAGGGTGAAGCAAGGTGAAACATGGGTTCAATACGCAATACGATGGCGGAATCTGTGGTCAAAATGCGAACAACACATCGAAGTGGCTCCTGCGGTAGGCATGTTTGTGGGTACTCTCGACCCTCAAGCGACCATCTCGCAATTCATGATGTTCTTCAAGCCAACTACTTTCCAGGCCTTGATTGACAAGCTGGCCCAAATGGACCAGATGGGTCATAGACCATCTCCTTCGACGGATCCTCGGAATGAAAAGGGGAAAGGAAAAGCAACTTTCGTTGCCATTACTCAACAACAGCTGAGCAACTTAAAGCCGGTTGTTCGCCAAAACAATATGCGTCCACGCCCATCCCTCGAGGAGAGACTGGGACGTACTTACTCGTTTCCCCAGGATAGAACGAGGAGACTGTTCGAGCTGGCAGTGCGCAACAGACTCATCAATCTACCAGATCCAAAACGTCCGTTGCAGCTATACGATGTCAACAATCCTAATTACTGCCCTTACCACCAAGCAGTAAGTCATCCAATCGAAAATTGATTCGTCTTCAAAGGCTGGATTGAAGACCAATACCAATAAGGTAAGTTCGCATTATCCGAAAACTGGAAGGTGAACCCGCCACAACCTCACGCCCCTAAAAAAGTGGACGTGTCGGGGGCATCGTGCTCATTCATAAGGGAATCCCCATGGGAAGTTGTTCTTTCGGCAAAGACGAAAAGAATGCTGAAGGATCTCTAAACATGCCCGACGATCAGGTGGAAAAATCCACTCGAACCCGAGATCATCGAGGGAATGCTGAAACCGTGCCCAACTACAAAAATTGGTGGTGATAGTCAAAGCGCTCTCACCCAGCCGTCAAAATCTTCGAAGAAGAAGAAGAAGACTCAAAAGCCCGTGAAGCTTGATAACAAGCGCACAGACATGCAAAAACAGATTGACGCTTTGGAAGAATATAACCAGAAGACGCGGACCCCGGTCACACTCCAAGAATTTCTCAACAATATCCTTGAGAGCGGAGATAACGACAATAACGATGGGGATGACTCGTCAAAAGAATCTGAGAACTATGTGGCAAGTTGCCACATGATCTCTCATTCGGCATTAACTAATGAAGAAACGCACTCGACGATAGAAGACAACATAAAAGAGTTGGGGGCAGGATCGAAGCCAAAACCCTTCGAACCGTCTGATGAGATGATCGACTTGCTACTGAACGAAGCTCATCAGAAAAGCAAAGCCAATCGAGAGCGTGAACGGCTATATTCGAAAAAGCCAAACGCCGATGACTAGAGGAAAAGATCGAGACGCCCCAACTGGAGCAAAGCATCCCTATCACCAGCAAAAGCAAGCTTAAAGTAAGGAAACGATTCGCTAGGGCCCTGGCAATAGGAATGAAGTTGCCCTCTTTCAGAGGAAATTCCCTTGGCAATATACGTCTTGATGAAACGGACATACATACTAACTTCTGCCTATACCATCAGAGGATTGCACACCCTACCGAGGAGTGCATAGCCTTTAAAAACTGGTGTCAGGGATATGTTGCCCATCGACGACACGTTCAACGAGTGAAGCGCAATGCTCGTCGGGAACAGAAAAGCACGACAGATGAGCGCGAAAGAGCTGCTGGAAACTGTCACATAGCCGACACCAAGGGATCGCAAGTTGTCACCTTTGAAAGCAACTCTGACGAAGAAATCGCCCTCAGCCCTCTCTTCAAGGAATCCACCTCCGGCACAAAACATGCGAAGATTTGCGGCAAAAATCTAGCTGCGTAATCATATGTTGACTTATGACCGAAACGTCGTTAAACTACTACCATCCCGCGGCATCCTCAGGCCGACGTGGTAAAAAAAACGGTACGTCCATGTTCCCCTCCGAGAGACGGCGCGACTGGACGTCTTGCCTGTGATTCGGGGCAGATGCTATTTGGTGTTATCCGTCCACCTCTCCGAAGATGCCAAGTTGATTTATGGCACCGTGTATCGAAGGTTTAAACGGATGCGTCCGATGTAACAGAATTCGTCAGATTCCCCCTCGCTTGAGGGGTTTTTGATTGTGGGGACGCTCTTCCCTGCAGGCGCAAGCCCTTCCAGTTAATTATGCTACCGCACCGCGGTAACAACTTTCTCCTTCTCCATATGGTCACTTCGTGTCGTGTGTGTTTGTTTTGTTTGTGGTTGCACCTGGATTGTATACGGAGACTAATTTATGTCGTCGCCCGTAGGACGTGGATTAGTCCAAATCCGTATTTTCTTAGATTTGGGTTTGGGGTTTTGGTTTAAGGATATGTTAGCCATATTTGAGGCTAAGATCAACTTAAACGTTTGTTAAGAATACGTTAGTCTAATTTGAGACTATGATCAACTTAACGGGATCGTTTAGATCCGACAAAAGAGCATTTGGAGGCTCTATTGTTCTAGTTTAGGGACATAGTGGTCCATTGCCAGTTTAGGGACATGGTGGTCCAACATTCCCATTTTGGGGACGGATATTGGTTTAAGGACATCATAGTCCATGAGTTTAAGGACCCCATAGTCCGTATTAATGTATGGTTGTCGGGACCCGACACCTCTCTGATGACGTTGAAGGATTACAACGAAAAATATCAGAGGAGTTCAGAGATGTACCCTTGAACCGGGTGTAAATTGATTTGAAGAGAAATTGTGCTCAGTTCAATTTATATTTGAGGACTTATGGCCATAATTGGGTTAAGTCCAGTTAGAAAAATGTCTAACATTTATATTTGGCCTATTAGGCTTTTACTTGGGCTCTGCCCCTTTTTATTAATGCATAACATTGGGATTTTTAATTAAATGCATAGCATTTATTTTGGTATGTTTAGAATTTTTCTTTTAATTGGGCTCTGCCCTTTTCTAATAATGCATTGCATTTTTGTTTGGTCTGATAGACCTTTTTATTGGGCTCTGCCTTTTTCTAATAATGCACTGCATTTGATAGTCTAACAGTGCGCCACGTGGCCTGTCAGGCGCTTTGCGCCGATTGAGGAGCGCAAGGCGCAAACTGATCTGGAGGTGACACGTGTCACGCTCTGGTGAGCGCAAGTCTGTTAGCGCAGTGCGCTGTGCCAGTGCGCTACGCCAGTGCGCTGCGCTAGTGCGCTGCTGACACGTAGCGCGATCTGATGACTTGCGCCAATCCAAGAGCGCAGTGCTCATTTTTTAAAGCGCAAGGCGCAGATTATTCTGGGGTTGACACGTGGCGTGTTCTGGTGACTTGCGCCAACCCAAGAGCGCAGAGGCTCAAATTAAGAGTGCAGGGCACTGTTCCATAGCGCAGAGCACATCTTGATCAAATTTAGATCAAAGAAAAGAATTTTTTTTAATTCCAAAGAGGTTTTTCCTCAAGTTTTCAAGAACCAATGGTTCATCAAAAGGCTGTGCCTTTATGTAGATCAAAAAGATCTAAAATTGAAGTAAATTACTTCTTTTATTTTTTATGATTGGATCTTTTATTGATCTTTTCTTTTTATTGAAGATCTTGATCTTGTTCTTAGATCATTGATCTTTTTAGAAGAAATTCTTCTTTTTTCAAAGGTTTACCTTTTTTCTTTCTCTTTGAATTATTCTCAAAGTTTTTAGAGGATGATCTCTGTATCTCTCTCTGTATATGTTTGAGACTTGGAGTCTAGGGGCCTTTATATAGGGCCAATTAGTTTGTTAGGTCAGTTACAGAGATCTTTCTCTGATTGATTTGGGGATATTTCCCTACCGTTGGATCTTTGATCCTAAGGCCTCTGTTTTACAGAAGATAATCTTCTTGTTTTAATAAGATTAAAAAAGATCTTTCTAGAATTTTAATTCTGATTTAGTGCTGGCACAGTTAGCGCAAGCGCACCTGCGCTTGACACGCAGAGCGCAGCGCAACTGCAATGACACGTGTCGTGCCGCGCAACTGCGCTGACACGTGTCGCGCAGCGCAGAGCGCAAGTTATCTGAAGCGTTGCTTCCTTTATTTTTATTTTAAAACAGAGCCTTGTTCTGATTGGGTGCGATGTCTTGGGCGCAGCGCTGGCGTGTCTGCTTTTGGCACGTGGCGCGCAGCGCAAGAAATCTGAAGCGTTGCTTTAATTTTTGAATTTTTGAAATTCAAACAGAGCTTTGCTCTGATTGGGGGAAACAAATGCCCCCCCACCGTTGCGCTCACGTGGCGCACACGTGAGTGCAGCGGTGGCAAGATCCCAACCGTTAGATCAACTCAGGAGTTGAAGGGGCGCTTAAGCGCCTCTAAATAGGACCCTTGGTCCTCCTCAGATGTTTATCATCTTCAAGAATTTGATTTTCAGAGCCTTGCTCTTGTTTTCAAGAACCTCAGAGCCTTGCTCTTATTTTCAGAGTTAGAACTCTAGAAACCTCTTAGGTAAAAATTAACTTAACTTAATTAATTAATTTTAATTAATAGAGCCTTGCTCTCATAGATCTTTTTGATCTAAAGAAAACCCCTTTGGGGTTTCACAAACAGAGCTTTGCTCTCAAGAATTTATTTCAGGATTTCTTAACCCATGAACAGAGCTTTGCTCTTTGACAAAACATAGATATTTTGATCTAAAGATGATGAACTCTTAAGAGTTTTTCATGGATCTTTGAGATCCCAAACTTTAATTAATTTTTTTAGAAATTAATTTTTTCTTTGATGGATTTTTCCATCATTATTATAGAGCTATGCTCTTTAAGGAATCTTATTCCCTTGTGACCAGAGTTTGACAAGTGTCACTCTGTGACAGAGCTTTGCTCTGAAAAGGGAGATTTTCTCCTTGTCTCAAGGAATTTCTCATTTAATGAGAATATTCTTTTTGAGGATCTCCTCATTAATTGACAGTCTCATCCAATGATGGGGCTGTCTTATTAACTGATGAATTGTCATCTGGATTTTGTGGGTCCTCCTTTGGTCCCCTTTCCACTACATTGCAGTGTGGTATAAATTTTAAAGTTCCAAGTGTTAGGAATTAAAAATTACAATACTGACAGTTGATCTCCGTCCCCTTTCTTTTTACAGGCAACATGTCTGCTGATCTGTCATTCCCGTTCTTCCGCTCAAAGGGAGGTTTCCCTGAAGCGCCAGTGGACCGGGAGGTTCTCGCTCTGATTAAGGATCACGACCCGGAGCATAAGAACCTTCATCTATGGGGCGGATGGTACAGTGAAATCATCAAGGGTCGCCGAAGCTTTTCTTGTGCGATTCCATCAGAGCCAATCTCGTCGATCCCATATGCGGATGCGCCCCCGGTGAACTATGCCGTGGAGGTTGTAAATTGGAACTCGGAGGATCTTCTCCAGCCTTCGATTGCTGCCATCCCTGTGCAGCCGCCGGCAACCGTGGATATTTTGGGGCGACGCATATGCCAGGGTGAGGCGCGCCCATGAGGACAAGCTTATAACCTCGGATTGACCCCTCGACAATCGGCCGGGTATTTGCAGTGGGCTAGGTATATCTTGTCGGTGAGTAAGACGCATTTGATGAGGATTGGTTTGTACTCTGCAGTCTACGCCTCATTGTTCGAGTACCCTGCTCCTCCGACGTGGTGGGTTAAGGCATTCGTGGAACAATGGAACACCCCCACCCATACTTTTCTTCTGACGGAAAGGGAAGTCTCCATCCCCCTGGAAGAATTTGCTGAGATTTCCGGCCTGCCGGCGAGGGGGGAGCATTATGAAGAGTTACTTCCTCCTGACGAGTATGTCTTCGCCACCAAGTCGCTGGTAATGGGCCTAACGCCGGAGAATGCTATTCAGCACCAGTTTCCGAGCCTGGTGAAGGTGCTGAATATGTATGAAGGTCTCTATTTGGAATCGGGAGTCCGGGGAGTTAGTTTTGCAGATTTTATCGCCCGCTTTCTTCGAACGGAGATTCTATCGCAGCGGAGCGAAAAGTTCGCTAAGCTTGACGACCCCTTCAGCTTCGGCTTAGATCGTCGACCAGTACTGGAGGACGATCAAATGGGTTTTTATCTTCCCGATGCCGCCATCATGCCCTTATCAGAAATCACCGCCCCGGGCATCGATGTGGAGACCTTCTTTCTAGGGTTTCTGGGATTATGGCTGTGCTGGTTCGCGCTCCCCATGCACCCGCGCTACATGAGGCCGTCCGTTTTCTACCCAGCGCATTGGATGTTGGCTGGCATACAATTGTCGATTGGAATCGCCGGGCTGGCTCACTTATACCATGGACTCAGCGTGGCGGCGGACGCAAATGAACCTGGGGTGCAACCTGCCAATTTCCCGATGCACTACTTTACTTCGTGGATGGAAATGCAAGTGCTCGGGGTATTCGGCATTCATAAGAGCCCCTCGTTTTTCGAGAAGTGCAGACTCCTAAGAGTTATGCGACTGATTGGCGCCTCGATTGTGAATCCGTCTCCGCGGGAGGCTAGGGGGTTGCTTCTTCATCCGCACACGGTCGGAGCAAGGATTTCTTTCACGAAAAAAGTCGTGACCATCGGCCCGGAGACCTCCAAGGCAGTGTTGGCGCTGCGTGATGGTTTCAAGGACGTGGCCTCCATATTGAAAGCCTGGGAGATTCTTCACTTATACTCCATCCGGCCGGGCTTCCTGGTGTTCAGGCAGAACGACATGGCGCTCTTCATGAGGTACAACCCCCATCGGTTTGCCCAACAATAAAGCTATAACCAGGGGGTCCCACTGGAGGAATTTTTGGAAGAGCCTGCGTCCACCAGGGAGGGGATACGGAGCGCGCTGCACCATTTTATGCGGCTGAACACGGGCTTCCACTTCTTTATCAGCGAGCCGAGCTGCATCCCACGGGTCCTCCACGTGTACGTGTCTTGGTACGCGCACGCGATGGGTGCTGTCATCCAGGAAGAGAAGCGGTTGTTGGTTGACCGCAAGGGTGCGCCCCCTGGCAGCGACCGCAAAGCTCCCCAAAGGCCAAGGATCTTTGTCGTTCCTCCGCTGAGAGATGCTGGAGCTGAACCACCGCGCGTGCTGAGCCCTCCGCGTGGATTTCCTCGTGATACTGTGGACGTGCCCTCAGCGCCCCGCGTTCCCGTGGAGACGGTGAACGTGGTTTCGCCTGAATCCGGCGTGGGCTCGGTCATCGGGACCCGCCGTCCCAAGGTGCCCACGAAACGTAAGTTGATTTTGGGTGCACCTGGGGTTCGCACGCAGAAGCGGAAGAAGAAGTCTGTTCTTTCTCTCGATGCCGTCCTCGGCTTAGAGACTCAGGCCCCTCTCACCGAAGGCTTAAGCGAATACGGGAGCAACGAGGGTTTCTTCGTAGATCCAGCAGACACCGATATGGCGGCCGCCATCGCAGCTTCTGAGCGATCAGCAAGGCTTGAAGCGTGGTTGGCTAAATTCGCGCAGTCAGGTAATCACTAGTCATATTCTTCGTCATTTCATCGTACTTTTATCATTGTCTTTGACTAATGCTTTTCCTTTTTTAAACAGGCGTTTCTACCGAAGAAGCCATCGTTGCTTCTCTCAAAACCTTCGAGGAGGAGGAAAGGAAACACGCTCTAACGGGCGTTGGTATGTCTTGGCTCACTGAGTCTTTATTCTCCTTTTTATGGCTGATCTAATCCTTTCTTTGTCTCTTTGCAGGGGCTGCGGGATCTACTGCGCAAGCCGATGCGGGGACTCTCCCCGGGCTAGCTACTGATGTTCCGGCCTCTTCAGGGCTGCCGCGAGAGTCTCTACTCAAAAAGCCGATGATGGATGCCTTGAAGGCTCTGGAGGCAACATTGAATGCGGACGACGACGCCTTGCTGAAGGAGGCTTCCAGGAGGTCCGTTGTGACGGTCCGGGAGGAGAGGAAGCGCTTGAGGCGCGCAGTGAAGGAGCGCAACGCTGCTTTGCCGTGGGAGCGGGCCTAAGTGCCGTTATTCCCGTTGCTTCTCCTTCCGAAGAGCCCCCGGTCGCCTTGTCTATTGCTTATAGACAGGCGGCGCGTGCAGCTCGGGAGGCCAACGATCCATCCACCTCAGGTAATGTGTCTTTCGAGACTTTGTTGCAAAAGTTGTAAAACTATCGGTTCTTATACATCTTTTCTTGCAGGGCCAAGTCCAACTGAAGGAGCGGCGGAAACCGTCGAGCCTGAGGGGACGGTGGAGAGGGCAGCAGCTGATCCCGAGGCGACGGTAGGCAGTGCAGCCGTAGTCGTAGAGCCTGAGCCAGTGGCTGATGAGACAGTCAAGCCTACTGTGCCCGAGACGGCCACCACCGCCGAGCGCGAGGTAGCGGCGGATGAGACGGCTGCTACAACAGAGCCTGGGGCAGCAGCGGATGGGGCGGCTGCGGTCGATGAATCCATGGCAGTGGTGGACGAGACAGCTGCGACCGCCGAGCCCGAGGGGGTAGCGGGTGAGACATGTATGATTCCTGAGGACGAGCCGGCCGCTCTTTCTCAAGAGTCCGGCACTGCTCCTATCATTGCTCTCCCCGCCTACGGTCCTTTGCCGTCTCCTGGCCTTGCGAGCACGACGACGGCTCCCGTAGAGTCTGGTGATGTGGCAACGGGAGGTGAACCCATGCCGATGGAGGAGGGAGACACCGCCGTTTCGGCTGGCGACTCATCAGGTAAATTTTAGGTTACCGTCCCCTTTTTTATTCTGCAACTCTTTCCTGACAGGTCTTGTCTTGTTTCTAACGCAGGTGCGGACAGTGCTGATATCCCTTTGCTCGAGGGAGTGCCGTCAGTTACCGCCTTGACGGTGGCCACCTCTCTACCTTCTCTCGCACCGTCGCAAATGCTGGGAGGTATGGATTTGTAACCCATTAGTCTTATCTCTCGGCCATATAATTCATGTACCGATATTGTACTATTGCGTCTTTGCAGGAATGCTTTTTGATCACCTTTACCAGGTGCTGCACCCACACTTCTCCTTCCCATCGGAGCTTGCTTCCTTCAGTGGTGCTGGTGAGTATAGTTTTCAATTAATGCCCTTTCTTTTTCCGATAATGAAATTGTCTCTGATTCTTCCTTGCCCTGATTGCAGTGCTACAGATCGAACGAGGAGATGTAAGATCAGTCGCGCCACCGGTCCTCCCGGCTTTGCCGCCTGCTGCAGCTGGTATAGTGGATTTTGTCATCGATGACCTTTCTATATTTCTTGAACCGTCATTTGATTGTGTTTTATTTTTTCAGCCGTCGTTCCGATTCCGGCCCCCTTCGAGCCTCGCATCATGATGCCGGCAGGCCCATTCTCCAGGCGTCCATCCTTAAAGGGTGCTACGATGAGTTTGAGTATGCTGAGCGGATGCATCGAAGAGCTTGACGCAGAAGCTCCCCCATCTGCCGCAGATTTCGTTGCGGAGGTTAATCCGATGCGGCGACGCTTGCAAATTTTCATAATGAAGGCGTCGTCGAGTCTTGGGTTAATCACTGCAGGGAGATCGAGGCCCGCCTGCATCAGCTAGAGCTTATGCGTCCTGCCCCCGAGATCTTTGCCGCGAGCACTCAAAGGGCGGCATGGATCGAACAGAGCGCTTCTTACTTCCTCCATCTTGAACAAGAAGTGGATTTAAGGCGTAAGGAGCGCGGAGAGACTTCGAGCAAATCTGCCCGACTGCATGCTCAGGTGGATGCAAATGCTGCACAGTTGAAGGTTCTCTTTGAAGGCCTTCTGCGATGCATCTCTGACGGGTTAACATTGAGGCAGCAGCTTGACGTCGTTGAACGGGATGCACAAAATCACGAGGCAACCCAGCAGGCAGTTGAGGAGCAGCTTTCATCCTTCCTGCAGCAGCGGGCTCAGGTGGAAGCAGAGTTGGCCGCGGCGGCCGGTCAGGAGAAGGCATTGAAGGAAGTGCGCGAGCAATTGATGGGGCTATTTAAGACGCTTCCTTCTCAGTAGCTGCCTTTGTATCAATTATACACTTGTAATTTTTGAATATTATGTATCCATTCTTTATTCTTTTATACGATTCGCCTTGTACTTAATTGAATTCATGACTAAAGATACACACATTTTCTTTTGCAATGTCTTGTGTCATCTCTGCGCTTTCTCCCTTCTTTTATTATCAGCATGTTACCTTAGTAAACATGGTTGACAGATGATAGAGTGAGCATCCTGTCTTGGCTTTTTCAAGAGGTAGTGATGGCTTAGGAGGCAGGTTCAGATCTGCTGTCTAAGACTTTTCAACTTTATGAGCCATGAGGGTCTCACAAAGACTTTTCTCCCTACGGATCGAGAGGATCTCGTAGGTGTATTTTCTCCTTAGGAATCGTGAGGATTCCTAAGTGCGTTTTCTCTTATAAGTCGTAAGGATCTTATAAGAGAATTTTTCCTCTTACGAGTCGAGAGGACTCGCAAGTGGTTGTTTCCCACCTTATCGAGATTCGACTTTGGAGAGTGTGACCCGTGAATAGTATGCAAGAGTCCATTTTGGACCAACTTGCAGGGTCCCAGTGCTTAGGAAACAGTTTTTTTTAATCCCCACTGCCTAAGGCTTTATCTCGCAAGTCGAGACGAATCGAGAATTTCTCGCGAAGACACTAATTTCCTCACGAGTCGAGACGAATCGAGAATTTCTTGCGAAGACACTAATTTCCTCACGAGTCGAGATGAATCGAGCAGTTCTCGCAAGAATATCCTAACGTCACAGTTAACCTCTGCTCTTTACGACAGGGGTCCGTTAGGGTCTGTGGTACTAGGGTTTTGTCCGTTGTACCGTCGCATTGGCTGATGTATTCCTCGATAGGCAACCTTGCTGTTCGAGTAGCCTTGCGATTGTCGTGTCTCCAATCCCTTATGGGGCTGGACAAGACGTCTTCAAGCAATCCTCCTGGGCAATTTGACCGTCGGAAGAGAAAGCGTTAGGAATTTTGTCATGCCGCTTTTTAATTGTGGTTAGGCTCATTTTGGAGAGCCCCGATGAGTCATAATCACTCCGCGCTGGTGTGGGATGATCTCCGATAGTCTTTCAGGTTTTATATGAGTTGCCGTCAAGACCCTGAAGCTAGGAATTTGGCCTTCGCTTCGTTTGCTGGCATTGCGTCCGCTATATCGAGACGAATGTCGCGGTTGTCTCTAGATTGTTGGTGAACCGTCGAGGTTTGGAACTAGGGATTTTTCCGTGGCTCCGTTGTTTGATTGTCGGGTCTGAATCCTGCTAGAGGAAGAACGCTGGGGTGACATCTCGTTTGCTGTATCGAGATGAATGTCGAGGTGGTGACCACTCCGCGCTGGTGTGAGATGATCTCCGATGGTCTTTCAGATTTTTTTATGAGTTACCGTCAAGACCCTAAAGCTAGGAATTTGGCCTTCGCTTCGCTTGCTTTATCACGTCCGAATCCTGTTGGAGGAAGAACGCTGTCGTGACTTCTCGTCTGCTGTATTGAGACGAACGTCGAGGTGGTGACCACTCCGCACTGGTGCAGGATGATCTTCGATTGTCTCTCAGGTTTTATATGAGTTGCCATCAAGACTTGGCTCCGTTTTCTGATGGAGCATGGGGAGGGAAGATGTGTTTCCTTCTTTGTTTGTACCCATGGATTGTATACAGGGATTGCTGTGATATCGCCTCTAGGGCATAAATTTCATTATATATATATATTTTTTATTTTATTTCTTTCCGCGATGCTCTATCATTTCATCTTTTATATCGCGAAGGTCGCGATTGCCCAATCATTTCGGCTGTTTTTTCGCGGTGCCCCATCATTTCGGCTATTTATTTTATTTTCACTCGCTGCTTTTATTGCGAGTTGCCCAATCATTTCGGCAATTTTTCATGCATACATTTTTACTTGCTGATTTTGTTGCAAGTTGCCCCATCATTTCGGCTATTTTGCATGCATGTGTGGCTTGCTGGCTTTTCGCTGTAAGCCTGGGATTAGACACCCATTTCGGCATCAGCACCGCTACAACTGGGATATTGCCAGGAGCGAATCATCATTTGCCTCTGTCGATGTCGAATAAAGGTGGCTTAGTTAACAGGGTTAGGGTCCTGTCGACTAAGGCTTTTGACTTCATGAGCCATAAGGGTCTCACAAAGGTATTTCTCCCTACAAGTCGTGAGGATCTCGTAGGTGTGTTTTCTTCTTAGGAATCGTGAGGATTCCTAAGTGCATGTTCCTCTGTAAGTCGTAAGGATCTTACAGAAGGGTTTTCTCCTTATAAGTCGAGAGGGCTAAGGGTTGTTCACCATGCGAACGTATCCCTAGTCACGGGTGGGATTTGGTTAGGGAAATGTTTATTCGCGCCCGTGGATTGTATACAAGGGTCAGCATTGAGCCGCTTGTAGGGCCATATCGGAGGTTGTGGGGGTTTCTTAAGAACAGGTTTAGGTTTCTGTAACTTAAGACTTTCAAATCTTATGAGCCATGAGGGTCCCATAAGAGAGTTCTCCTTACGAGTCGTGAGGATCTCGCAAGTGTAATTTCTCCTTAGGAATCGTGAGGATCCCTAAGTGTGTTACTCCCTTGTGAGTCGTAAGGATCTCACGCCGGTGGTTTCTCCTTACAAGGTCGAGAGGACCATGTAAGTGTCTTTTAACGAGGTTGCGCCCTTTCGGGTTTTCACAAACACTCGCCGGTAGCCCTGCTATTTTTACTCATGGAGCCCTTTCGGGTTTTCATCCGTGCCCATTTTGCTTATGGACATACCGTTTTTTTGTTCTTTTTTTTATTCTCGTATATTTTTTTCTAACGAGGTTGCGCCTTTTCAGGTTTTCACAAACACTCGCCGGTAGCCCTGCTGTTTTTACTCACGGAGCCCTTTCGGGTTTTCATCCGTGCCCATTTTGCTTATGGACATACCGTTTTTTTTATTCTTCTTTTTTTTATTCTATTTATTCTTTTATTTTCTTTTTTTTTAACTTCGGGATGCTGCTATCTGCCATAGCTTCTTGACATCTCGGGCAACAGCTAGTTTTAGGACATAGTGGTCCGTTGTTAGTTTAGGGACGTTTCGGTCCATTAACAAGCTACTACTTATAGAGTTTGGGGCTTAGGAAGATAGCGAGCGGACATAGTCATCGTTATCTATCATTGACCTGGGCCGTAACTTGTTAAGCATAGTACTTCTTTAGGAAGCAACAGTTTATTGGCCTGAAAGGCCTTTCACCATGCATGTCCATGAGTATAGGCTCCACCCTGGTAGACCTTAACTATGATATACGGGCCTTCATAGTTCAGCTCGAATTTTCCCCGCTTGGCGCGATTGGGAATCATAGGTCTTTTGACCACTAGCACGAGTTCGCCTTGGCGGAATGTCCTCGGCCTGGTCAATCTTTCATATGAGCGCGTCATCTTTGCTTTATAAGCTTCTAGATTTTGCTGCGCCAGGAGCTGGGTTTCATCAAGGGCATCGAGCTCCTCAAGGCGAAGGTGAGCATTCTCTTCGTCCGTTAGCTCATAATGGACTGCCACTCATAGAGAGGGTAACTCTATCTCGAGGGGGAGTACCGCTTCTGTACCGAACACCAATGTGTACGGCGTAATGTTCGTGGCCGTCTTGAACGTAGTTCGATATGCCCAGAGAGCTTCTTGCAGTCTTTCGTGCCAGTCCTTCTTATTTCAGGACACTTTTTTCTTCACGATCTTCGTCAAGGTCTTGTTAAAAGCTTCAGCTAGACCGTTGGCTCGGGGGTTATAGACTGAGGAGTATCTCCAGTCTATGTTGTGCTGTTGTGCGAAGCGGCTGATTTTGTGGCTTCTGTAGGCTGGCCCGTTATCGGAGATGATCCGCCTTGGAGTTCCAAACCGATAAATGACGTGCGTCTTGAAGAAATGGAGGATATTCTCCGTCTTCACTTCCCTCAGCGATACTGCTTCTGCCCATTTGGAGAAGTAGTCAGTCGTCGCCAAAATGAATCGATGTCCCCTGGACGATGTTGGTTCGATGCTGCCGATTACGTCAGTCCCCCACATTTCGAATGGCCAGCTAGCCACTGTCGGGTGTAGTGGATTTGGGTGCTGATGGATAAAGTCCCCATGGATTTGGCACGAATGGCATTGCTTCGCATATTCGAGGCAATCCTGAATCATCGTGGGCCAATAATAACCCATCCTTTTAATCTTTAACTTCATCTTCGGGCCTACTTGGTGAGAACCGCAGAGTCCATCATGAAGTTCTTGGACGACTCTCTTCGCCTCTTCAGGTCCCTGACATCTCAACCACAGAGAATCAAACGACCTCTTGTACAAAGTATCATTGATGAAGGCGAAAGATAGTGCTCGCTTCATGAGCTGGTGTTTCGAGGATGCATCTTCAGGCGTTCGACGGGATTTGAAATAGTCTATAAAGACTTCTCTCCAATCCTCGGTCTTTTCTTGGTCATTTACCTGCAGGGCCCCTTCCTCGGATGATTCCGGAGATATCTCTGCCGGAGCAAGAACACGACGGCTTTGTACCACTATTCTTACGTCATCGAGGTTCTCATCGGCCAGTTCTTTAGCGAGCTTGGCTAATGCGTCCGCTTTGCTGTTTTCCGCACGTGGTATATTTTCCAAAGTGTAGGAAGGAATTTGAGTCAGCAATTGCTGTACTTTTTCGCCGTACTTTACCAACTCTGGTTTGCACATTTGGCAGTCGCCATTTACTTGACTAACGACCAGTTGAGAATTTCCATATATGAGGAGGTTTTCAATTCCCATGTCGATGGTGATCTCAAGACCTGCTATCAAAGCTTCGTATTCGGCTTCATTATTTGTCCTTGGCTCTGTTAAGGAGAAGGCAAAGCGCATTATCCCTCCTTGTGGAGTCACGAAGATGAGGCATACCCCTGATTTGATTATAGGGGTGCTTTGTTTGCGCTTCTTTACGGAAGACGCTCCATCAAAATAAAGTTTCCACCGGTTACCACCACCGTCGATCGCATCAAACGCGTGTTCGTCTGGCAGTTCGCAATTCAAAGGAGAGTCGGCCGGTATCGAATGCTCGGCGAGGAAGTCGGCGATGGCCTGGCCTTTCACTGCCTTAACGGGTTGATAGGTTATCGAAAACTCCATCAAAAGCAGGGCCCATTTAGCGAGCCGACCTGTCAATATGGCCTTTGACATCAAATATTTGAGAGGGTCCACCTTCGATATGAGACGGACTTCATGTGCCAATGCATAGTGCCTGAGTTTTGTTATCGCGGAGATCAACGCCAGACAGTGTTTTTAGATGGGGGAATAGTTGCTTTCTGCCCCCAGGAGAACTCGACTTAAGTAATAGAGAGCTCATTCTTTCCCTTGGTCATTCTCTTGTGCCCATAATGCACCTAAGGAACCTTCGAGGGCGGTTTTATAAAGAATGGGAGGCTTTCCCTTGACCGGAGCAGCCAACACTGGCGGATTCTGCAGGTATTGCTTGACTTCGCCCAGCGCGCTCTGGCATTTGTGATCCCAAACGAAAGGGGTTCCCTTCTTCATCAGGTGACTGTAAGGGCGGCACTTGCCTGAGAGATTGGCTATAAATCGCCGGATGTACGCGAGCTTCTCTTGGAGAGACCGCAATTGCTTGAGAGTCCTCGGCGGAGGCATTTCCATGATCGCCTTGCTTTTTGACGGATCTATCTCGATACCTCGGTGTCGGACAATGAATCCTAGGAATTTTCCCGAGGAAACTCCGAATACACACTTGAGAGGGTTCATCTTCAAGTTGTATTGTCGAAGGCGTTGAAATACGATCTTTAGATGCTCATCGTATGATTTGCTTTTAACCACGAGGTCGTCGATATAGCATTCGACGATCTCATGTATTAGGTCATCGAAGATCTTCGTCATGGCCCTCTGATAGGTGGCACCGGCGTTCTTTAGACCGAAAGGCATCACCTTGTAGCAAAATATGCCCAAAAGGGTCCGAAAAGCAGTATGCTTCTGGTCCTCAGGGTGCATCTTTATCTGATTGTATCCCGACGAGCCGTACATGAAAGAGAAAACTTCATGAGTGGACGTATTGTCTATCATCAGCTCGGTTACCGGTACTGGGAAATCGTCCTTCGGGCACGCTTTATTGAGATCCCAGAAGTCCACGCATATGCGCACCGTCCCATTTTTCTTCATCACCGGGACGATGTTGGCGATCCAGTCAAGATATTGAACTTCCTGGATGAAGCCAGAGTCGATCAACTTCTTGACCTCGGCGTTAATGCTCATCTCAAGCTCGAGCCACATCCTTCTCGGTGCTTGTTTGATTGGCTTGACGTCCGGGGATATGGCCAGTTTGTGGACGGCAATCTCTGGGTCTAGTCCCGGCATTTCGGAATAGTTCCAGGTGAAGCAATCTCTATGCTGTATAAGCACGTCAAGTATTTGATGTTTTATAGCGAGGTCAAGTATCTTCTTTGTCTTGTCTTGAGGAAAAGAGTATGCTCGACTCATCTTCTTCATAAGAGATAGATCCGGACCGCTCGATTCCCGATCGCGTGACTTCTTGGTCCCGCTTTGTTGCTGCTGAACGCCTTTTCCGCTCTTTGACTTGTTTCTGCCTCTGCATCGTGCCTCTTTTACAACAGGTTGACAGGGAGGGGCATTTTCATCTTTCGCAGCCTATTGAAGAAGGCGTTGCGTCCTGGCTTTCTCATTGATGGCCATTTTGCGATTATGGTCGTCTCGAACTTTTTGATCAGCTTCCCTTATAAGCTTGTCCATTTGTTCTTCGAACGACGGACTGGGCATTTTTACGTCGGGGACTTTTTCTGGCTCAGGGTTAGCATCTTCCCATTGAGCATCCCCTTCTTCATCAAAGTTATGCACAACGTAGCAGTCGCGGAGTAGCACCCGTTTCTTGGACCGAACATATCCAAGCCCGATTGCTTTCATTCTCCCGTTAGGCAACTTGTGCTGAGTTCCGGGAACGTTCTAGACCCTGTCATAGAATTTGGCTTTTCGAGCGGTCTGTTTGAAGGGTATCCCTTGGCGCTTCAATAGCCTTTTCAAGCCTTCTGTGTAATATCTAGGCAGACGGATGGGCTGAAGCCTGTCAAGCGTAGGATCCGTACCGTGCCAGATTTCTTTCTCCACTTTGGTTTCCCCAGAGCGGTAGAATAGAATCGCCTTTTCGCCTTCTCGCCTGGAAGGGACATAGAACGTCCGCAGCTCTTCTACACTGTAGGTATCGAGCGCATCTAGTTCTTTATGATGTTTGGGCAGAACCATGGTGACTTGCAGACTCTGCTCTTCGTCGGCGAATGTTTGTATTGAAGGCCGAGCAGAGAATATAGCGTGGACTTCATCTTCCGAGTCACTGCCAAAGATCAACATAGGAGCGGATGGTCCCGACTTGTTGTATTGGGGTGGACCCGAATAAACCATCTCTTCTTCTTCCTCAGTATCACTCCCGAAGACAGGGATGGTAGCGATAGTTTTGTTCTTTGGTTTGTGACATCTTTTCATGTCCTCGAAGTCCGGTAAGAAGTATTTTGCATCCTCGTACTTCCGAACTTCATTCACTAAGAACGGGTTCAGCTCTCCTGTCACGGTATACTCGAGACCATCCTTGAAATATTTCATACACTGATGTTGTGTAGAGGGAATGATGTTATACTCGTGTAACCAGGGTCGGCCGAGCAAAGCATTATAGCATGTCTTGGCGTCTATGACGTGGAATTTAATGTCCGTGACGAGTAACCCAAAGCATAACGTCAGTATCACAAACCCGAGAGTCCATGATGATTTAGAGTTGAACCCGGAGATGGTGATCTTATCTCGAGCGAGGTGCTGGACGCTCATGCAGATTTCCTTCAATACCCGTACATTGAGGAGATTGACGAAGGACCCATTTTCAACCAAGATTTTGCCTAGCTTTATATCGTGGCAGTACCCTGAGACGTAGAGAGGACGGTTGTGTTCGCACATCCCAAGGTGAAGGTCTTCATCACCGAAAGTGACATCGGCTGTGTGCACTTCTTCCAACTCGTCCTTCATCTTTTCTTCGGCGAAAAAGGCTTGGAATTGCTCTGGCTCTTGTAGCGCTTTGATCAATGAATCCCTTGCTTCTTTTGATAGTAAAAGGGCGTCAAGAATGCTGAGTTGTGAGGGTAGCTTCCTCAAATGTGCCAGAATGTTGTAGTCCACCTTATTTCTCTTTGGCGGGTCCTTGGCAGTCAGCTCTTTCATGACTTGGTCATCTAGGGCGATATCCTCAGAGTCCTTTTCTTTTCCTTTATCTTTCTTGTTTGATGGTCCGAGATTCTTTTCGGGTAGCGTACGATTTCGCAGCTGGATGTTTTCGCAGGCCTTTGGCCCTTCCTCTTTTCCCGAGGTGGACTCTTTAAAGAGAGGGCTAAGAGCCATTTCCTCGTCAGAGTCGCTCCCGAATGTGAGAATTTGCACTCCCTCGGCGTTAACCATGCGACAATTGCCGGTAGTTCTTCTAAGCTCCTCGGTCGTACTTTTCCGCTCCCGACGAGTTTTGCGCTTCTCCCGCTTAAAATGTTGCCGGTGAGCGACATACCCCTGCCACCATCTATTGAAAGCTTTGCACTCTTCGGTGGGGTGAGAAATCATTCAATGATATAAGCAGTAGGAAGGGTGCATTTCTACTTTGCCGGCCATGTTTCCTTCAGAGGGTGGTAGCTTCGTCCCCATTAATATGGCTTTAGCAAACCTTTTCCTCGTCTTGAATTTGTTTTTATATGCAACGGATGTCTTTTGTTTTGACGGGAGCGTCTCAACTCTTTCGTCTAGTTGCCGGCGCTTGGCCCTTTCAAATATGACCGTCTCGCGTTCCCGATCAGCTTTACTTTTCAAAAGAGCTTCGTTGAGGAATGCATCAATTGTTTCATCTGATGGCCCTAGAAGTTCCGGTTTAGGATCTGCCCCCAGCTTCTCAGTGTAAGGAGTTTTCTCATCGTCTGTAAACGAGTGGGAGATCATATGACAACTTGCTACGTAACCCTCAGATTCATCCGACGAGCTTTCTCCATCATCTTCCTCCTGAAAGACGTAGCTGAGGAACTCTTGGAGCGTGATGGGAGTCCGTGCCTTCTGATTATACTCCTCCAGTGCGTCAATCTGTTTCTGTAAGTCCGTGCGCTTGTCGCCAGGCTTCACGGGCTTTTTGGATCTCTTCTTCTTCTTCTTCTTCTTTGAAGATTTCGACGGCTGGGTGTGAGTGTTTGGGCCATCACCACCGATCTTTGGAGTTGGGCGCGGCTTCAGCATCCCTTCGATGATCTGGGGTTCTAGCGGGTTCTTCCACCTGATCGCCGGGCATGTCTTGAGATCATTCAGCATTCTTTTGGTTTTGGCGGATAGCACAACCTCCCATGGAGCTTCTTCAACAAGGGAGCACGTTGCCCCCGGTATATTCACCTTTTTAGGGGTATGAGGTTGCGGCGGGTTCACCTTCCATTTTTCGGACAACGCGAACTTGCCTTGTTGGTATTGGTCTTCAATCCAGTTTTTGAAGACGTAGCAATCTTCGATCGGATGACCCAATACTCGATGGTAGGGGCAGTAATTGGGATCATTGGCGTCGTTTGGCTTCAACGGACGTTTTGAATCCGGCAGATTGATGAGTCTGTTGCGCACTGCCAGCTCGAACAGTCTTCTCGTTTTATCTTGAGAAAACGAGTAAGGTCGTCCTAGCTTCTCCTCGAGGGATAGGCATGGAGGTATATTGTTTTGACGGACAACCGACTTCAAGTTGCTCTGCTGTTGTTGAGCATTGGCGATGACGATCGCTTTTCCTTTCCCCTTCTCATTTCGAGAGTACGGCTTTGGAGGAGACGGTCTATGGCCCATCTGATCCATCTGGGCTAACTTATCGATCAAGGTCTGGAACGTGGTTGGTTTAAAGAACATCATGAACTGTGAAATAGTTGCATGAGGATTTAAGGTGCCCACGAACATGCCCACCGCTGGCGCTTCTTCGATGCGTTGTTCATACTTTGACCACAAGTTTCGCCATCGGATTGCATATTGAACCCAAGTCTCGCCTGGCTTCACCCTGGCATTGATCAACGCTGTGATTGGGGTACGTTCGCTGGCGCTCGCGAAACGCTGGGTGGACAACAACTCCATTTCAGCGAAGGTTTTGACGGAGTCATTCGGAAGTTCGGAGTACCACTCAAACGCCGTTTCTGATAAACTGCCGACGAACTGGCGAAGCAAAAGTTTATCATCACCGCTGGTATTGCCACAAAGAGCCATGAACTGGGCAACATGTTGATGGGGATTGCCAGTCGCCTTATAGACATGGAATTTCGGGATTGTATAGCCCGACGGGTACTTGATCTGATCATACCAGCTCGGATATGGTCGCCCCGTTTTGACAACTTGACCGGCTGTCTCAGTTGCCTGGTGAACTCGTATTTGCTGAGCTATATATTCATCCAGGGCAGCTTTAGAGATTGTTTCCTCCTTGTCTGTTGAAAGAGCCGGCGGTGGATTTGACGTTTCTCCTCTGGCATCTTCAAGGAAAATCGGAGGATCTTCAGCAGGAGGATCCTGCTGGATCATCATACCCACCATGTCCTGGAATAGAAGAGCCATTCGTTTTATATTGCCTGCTTGTTCCGCAGCCTCTTTATCATTCTTTTCAAGTATCCTGCGAAGGAATTCGGCGTCGGTTTCTTGCTCCTGTCGCTGATCCGAGGATATTTCTGGGCTTTCTTTGGCCCGGTGAGTGCGGCCATCGCGGTCATCATCTCTTGGAGCTTCTGCTGCTGCTCTTGAGCCTTAGCCACTGATCGCGTGAGCGGTTGATGACCTGTGGATATACGGCTATCCTCTTTTCCGGACGCCATGTAGACGGTATGTACCACAATGCCCCCGGACTTAGGGCGTTTAGGCTCACTGCCTTTGACATTTGCCGCAGGCGTGGGGACTTTCTTCGACCATCTTCTCTTGTGGGCCATCGAACTTGAGGGGGCCGTTGCTGTGGGCACCTAGGTGGCCATCGTCTTCCGTTGCTTAACAGGGCGGTTTTCTTCCTGTCGGGCTTTCGAATTCTTATGCTGATGGGAGAAATAAGGATCAATCACCGATTTGCGGACTCGTCACCAAGTCTTGTAGACTTTGGAAGACAGCCGTTGAGGAGACTGCTCCGGTTTTGTTTCTACGACGGTCTCTACTGGTGGAGGAGACCTTTTGAGCACAACAGTTGGCGAATTCCTGCGTACCCTGTTCAGTAGCTCAAAGTTGTTCCCGGTTGGAACAACAACATTAATTTCCATCGTTGGAGCTGGTGGAGTTAGCCCCGAGGGGGAGTTGCCCCCAGCCTTCCTTATCCGGTGCCAGTGGAGACGTCGGGCGTGACGAGTTGTTGGGATTGGTTCAGCGATGGCTTTGTCTTGCCCCCTGTTCAGGTGAGGGGCTGTTGCCGGTGTCAGCCTCTTGAAGACTGACGTCCGTTGAGAAGCCGTGTCCAACCGGTCAAAGACAGATTTCTGAGCGGGAGCGGGCATGGGAGCAGTCAGTCTTGCGAAGACCGACCCTCTGGCAGGAGAAGCCGCCTCGACGACTTCAGGAGCAGGGATGGCAATCTTCTTTGGGATGGCCACTTCAGGTATTATGGGCTTCTTGGTAGGCCCTTTGGAGCTCGAGTTCAGCCTGGTGAAGATCGAGGAGTTGGAATTGGACGACCCGTTGAGAGGGGCCGAGGTAGTAGCAAGTCGATCGAAGACCGACTTCTTTGAAGCTTCCGATACGGGTACAGGGATGGTGAAGCTCGCTGGCGGGAGCATGGTCCCGAAAAATAGTCCAGTAGTAGCCTGGGTGATTTGTTCCACCGGCATCATGAACAGTAATGCCGCCTGAGGTCCGTAGGCTACACCTCCAGATGAGGCGGAGCGTCGGTTGCAATTGCAGTTAGAGAAGTTCGAGCATTTGAACGCCATTGCTGTTTGCTTTCTGCGCCAAGCAAGAGACCAAATCTTAGTAACTTGAAACCCGAGGGCAACCATTAACAAACCGCGATTCGTTCGCGAATACGACGCACGAAGTGTGGAGTGGAAAGAGGAAAAGGTCCCACCGGGCGTGCCAGAATCTGTTTGTTGGAGATAGTGCCCTCAGAGTCAATTATTGGATCACAGGCACGTGATTGCAATGATTGAGGGAGGACCTATCCCGGTAGGACAGTCTTACTCGAGATGATAGTATGCTATCTGGTTTATCTTTATCATCGTGTACTGCTTTAGGTGACCTGACATGTCGCTATTACACGTTGATAGAGCCCCTAGGATTCTTGCTTGACTACCAGCAGTATGATGGCGATCATATACGTGGGAGCTGGTAGTCTATAAGCACATCCTTAAAAGGTCCCAAGTCGTAGGAGTTTCGAGACAGGGCATCGATACTCCATTAGTATACTAGTGTATACAGTCGAGACCCCGACGAGGGGCGGTGGCCGGTCTCACAAGCCACTGGTGTCAGTTGGTTCACCTAAGATGTATACAGGTGCTCATTGGGTTATGAGTACACCGGACAGGACTCGCCGGGAACCTGCTAGTTGGTCTTATACCAGATGTCAGATAGCAGTTCCCTGGTGACATGTGTACAGGTTAGTTCATCGACCTGAGATCGTCATTTGTCTCGTGTGAGTTCCCACTGTGCTTTGATTACTACCCTACCACGGCTCAAAGGAGTCGTGCAAACAGGTTTTAGTTGGGTACAGTCCCGAGCCACATGGAGGCAGTGAGCGGATCTGCAGGGGTTCGTCTCTCCCGGTATTGGGGGTGAGGTCGCGCTGTGTCTAGGAGAGCCATTACACAAAGCCCTCGGCCGAGGCAGGAGATTTACTGGTAGGTATTCCACTAGTATCTCAGGGTGTTCTGGGCTACGCTCCGACACGACTTGTACCGCTTTTGGGGGTCTGACTTTTACCAACCCACTAGGCCCGCCATGCGATACTCATAGACGAACGGACCGGACTGTATGGATATTGTCACTGACAGGCTCAGTAGGGTGTTAGGATGAGTTCGCTCATCGACGTCCCTTTTGGTCAATAGCTGGTGGCCCGTCACGTATTGGCTTATACCTCTGATGTGCTAGTGGTTAAATCCACAGCCATAGTATTGACGAGTCTTTAGAGTCCACCACACATTCAGTTACTCAAGTTTCGGGCGAAACGCTGTAGAGGCCGTATGGAGATATGGCAGGGTTCGATCAGATACGTGCGGTATTGCACGCATCGTGATCGGACGGATTCTACTAGCTGGCTTTGGTTTAAGCCGGATCCTAGTTTAGTACAGTGTAGATTTTGTCTCATTGCATTTGTATCCGGTCGGAATACAGATGCGGGTGTGTATGCACAGTATCGGGGTTTTCCTGTAATTTATTACAGGACCAGTTTTCTGGAGTTGCCAGTTTGCATTCCGTTTCGGCCGGTTTTCCTTTGTTCTTTCCCGGCCGGACTTTTCCGATGGAGGGGGTTATTTGCAAGTTTGCAAATAACATTTGTGGAGGGGGTTTCTTGCATTATGTGGGGCTTCATGATGGTTCATAATCATGAGATTCTTTATTAGTCTTTTCCTTTGCTTTTTGAGATAAGAAAGGATTTGATTTTTGATTAGGAGTTGATGTGAGGTTTGCTTTTGATATGGTCACCATTTTCTTTCTCCTACACTCACCTCCCTTGTATAATTCCCTCCACCATTCTCACATTGACTTGGCCGGCCACTTCATGGAAATGAGAGAGGTTCATTTTCATTTTTGGTGTGGCAAATTTATCATCCATCTCATTCTAGCTTGCCACCAAAAATTCCCAAGTTCATATCTTGTTGATTCCTCCATCAAGGCAACTTCACAAACCCCATGAGGCAAAGTGATTCTACACTACACATTCTACAGCAAATCTTGGGCACGTCGACTTGCCAGCTTCGTGCCCGAGTTGCCTCGGTATTGAGGTGGGAGCCCGTAAAAGATGCAGGCGACGTGGTGCCCTTCCGGCGAGGAGGCGACGACATGGAGACAGGACTTTCCGCGGGAGATCGGGACGAGGACGAGAAGACCGGAGGACTCGGATCACTTGGTATACTTCTCTTCCCATCTCTTGTTAGCTAGTATAGGTTAATGGTTAACGATCCGGGTTTTATTGTCCGCGGTAGCGCCAGTTTCCAAGTAAGGAAAATTTTTGATTCCGCATTTAGGCCTCGGTAAGACGGCCGGGGCGCTGCCGTGGTGCAACACTGTTCCCCTCTGAGAGACGGCGCGACTGGACGTCTTGCCTGTGATTCGGGGCAGATGCTATTTGGTGCTATCCGTCCACCTCTCCGAAGATGCCAAGTTGATTTATGGCACCGTGTATCGAAGGTTTAAACGGATGCGTCCGATGTAGTAGATTTCGTCAGATTCCCCCTCGCTTGAGGGTTTTTTGATTGTGGGGATGCTCTTCCCTGCAGGCGCAAGCCCCTGCAGTTAATTACGCTACCGCACCGCGGTAACAACTTTCTCGTTCTCTATATGGTCACTTCGTGTCGTGTGTGTTTGTTTTGTTTGTGGTTGCCCGTGGTTTGTATACGGAGACTAATTTATGTCGTCGCCCGTAGGACGTGGATTAGTCCAAATCCGTATTTTCTTAGATTTGGGTTTGGGGTTTTAGTTTAAGGATACGTTAGCCATATTTGAGGCTAAGATCAACTTAAATGTTTGTTAAGAATACGTTAGTCTAATTTGAGACTAAGATCAACTTAACGGGATCGTTTAGATCCGACAAAAGAGCATTTGGGGGCTCTATTGTTCTAGTTTAGGTACATAGTGGTCCATTGCCAGTTTAGGGACATGGTGGTCTAACATTCCCATTTTGGGGACGAATATTGGTTTAAGGACATCATAGTCCATGAGTTTAAGGACCCCACAGTCCGTATTAATGTATGGTTGTCGGGACCCGTCACCTCTCTGACGACGTTGAAGGATTACAATGACAAATATCAGAGGAGTTCAGAGATGTGCCCTTGAACCGGGTGTAAATTGATTTGAAGGGCAATTGTGCTCAGTTCAATTTATATTTGAGGACTTATGGCCAGAATTGGGTTAAGTCCAGTTAGAAAAAAGTCTAACATTTATATTTGGCCTATTAGGCTTTTACTTGGGCTCTGCCCCTTTTTATTAATGCATAGCATTGGGATTTTTAATTAAATGCATAGCATTTATTTTGGTCTGTTTAGAAATTTTCTTTTAATTGGGCTCAGCCCTTTTCTAATAATGCATTGCATTTTTGTTTGGTCTGATAGACCTTTTTATTGGGCTCTGCCTTTTTCTAATAATGCACTGCATTTGATAGTCTGACAGTGCGCCACGTGGCCTGTCAGGCGTTTTGCGCCGATTGAGGAGCGCAAGGCGCAAACTGATGTGGAGGTGGCACGTGTCACGCTCTGATGAGCACAAGTCTGTTAGCGCAGTGCGCTGCGCTAGTGCGCTGCTGACACGTGGCGCAATCTGATGACTTGCGCTAATCCAAGAGCGCAGTGCTCATTTTTTAAAGCGCAAGGCGCAGATTATTCTGGGGTTGACACGTGGCGTATTCTGGTGACTTGCACCAACCCAAGAGCACAGAGGCTCAAATTAAGAGTGCAGCGCACTGTTCCATAGCGCAAAGCGCATCTTGATCAAATTTAGATCAAAGAAAAGAATTTTTTTTAATTCCAAAGAGGTTTTACCTCAAGTTTTAAAGAACCGATGGTTCATCAAAAGGTTGTGCCTTTATGTAGATCAAAAAGATCTAAAATTGAAGTAAATTACTTCTTTTATCTCTTATGATTGGATCTTTTATTGATCTTTTCTTTTTATTGAAGATCTTGATTTTGTTCTTAGATCATTGATCTTTTTAGAAGAAATTCTTCTTTTTTCAAAGGTTTACCTTTTTTCTTTCTCTTTGAATTCTTCTCAAAGTTTTTAGAGGATGATCTTTGTATCTCTCTCTGTATATGTTTGAGACTTGGAGTCTAGGGGCCTTTATATAGGGCCAATTAGTTTGTTAGGTCAGTTACAGAGATCTTTATCTGATTGATTTGGGGATATTTCCCCACCGTTGGATCTTTGATCCTAAGGCCTCTGTTTTACAGAAGATGATCTCCTTATTTTAATAAGATTAAAAAAAATATTTCTAGAATTTTAATTCCGATTTAATGCTGGCACAGTTAGCGCAAGTGCACCTGCGCTGACACGTGTCGCACAACGCAGAGCGCAGCACAACTGCGCTGACACGTGTCGCGCAGCGCAGAGCGCAAGTTATTTGAAGCGTTGCTTCCTTTATTTTTATTTTGAAACAGAGCCTTGCTCTGATTGGGTGCGCTATCTTGGGCGCAGCACTGGCGTGTCTGCTTTTGACACGTGGCGCATTGAGCGCAGCGCAAGAAATATGAAGCGTTGCTTTAATTTTTGAATTTTTGAAATTCAAACAAAGTTTTGCTCTGATTGGGGGAAACAGTCTACAAGTGAGATGAGCACGGATGAAAACCTGAAAGGGCTCCGTGAGTAAAAACGGCATGGCTACTGGCGAGTTTTGTGAAAACCCGAAAGTGCGTAATCTCGTCAAAATCCTTTTTGTGGAATTCTTTATTTGGAAATTTAGTTTTAAGTAAAAATCATAGTTTATGAAGTTAAATTATTAAACAAGTATAAAATGTTAAGTGTGGTTGCATCCCTAGTTGGGGGCAACAATATTACCAATGGAATTCAATAAAAAATCATAATATGAAATCAAAGAAGAATCTCAGACATAAATAAAAAAAACATTATTTAATACAACCAAACGATCTTATCTATCGAAATAATATACATATCGTTCTAAGTCATTATCCATGGTCTGATGGAGAAACTCTAGATTCAATATACAATATCAAAAGAGGAAGTTACTACATAGGTAACCCACTTAGGAAAAGAGCGAAAAACCGATAAGTGGATCTGTCTGCCGCTATACGTCCACTCGACTCCTGCAAAGAACCATGGCACAACGGGGTGAGTTGCCAACTCAGTGAATATAACTAACATATATTGGCTGATAATGTAAGTATGCCGATTTAGAACTAATATCAACAATGATGAATATGATGCATACAAACAGGTAGAAGCATAAATTTGTACTATTTAACATATAAGTCCAAAACTGAAATCTCATCAATTATTTTCCAAATAAGGTTCATTTTCTTCCCGTGTCCATCATCGACACAAATCTTCAGTGTGTCATCAGGCATTGTTCCCCGAACGATCCTGCCAATCAATAACACCGGTCGGTATCACCTAGATATCCGCCGTGTTTACCACTGACTCCGGTATCGAGTATCCTCGTTAGGCTCACCGCCTAAAGTGCGGCCCCTGCCCCTCGGCCCCGACCGGGTCCACCATGATCCGGCTGTATAGCTACCCCAACCAGCTTAGATATACGTAAGAAATTCCGCAACCGTATATCTACCCCACCCGGTTCGGAACAAAACCAAATTAAAAAAACGACATTTCATGGTGGACATGTCACATTTCATAAAAATCATTGAATTCTTTCGCTAGTGTTTAAAAACTCAAAGTCATAAATCCATGGTAATCCAATGCATCTTATATCCGAACTACACATACTTGGAGATAAAATATGATAATGTTTATGAAAAATAACTCCCATGCTTGATGTTCAAGGTATGATGGAAATCCTATTTAGTATAATAAGTACTCAGTGTATATGTGACATGTTAATATCGACGAGGTGTAGTATAACATGTAGATATGTGTAGGTGCGGCATAACTCGTCGATAACTGTGCAGTGTTCTAACAATTATTAATATGGCGATATATATATATATATATGATCAATTTAGCATATAAAACCCATTTTTATTTAAACTTAACTACGGGCGTATCACGCCATCCATACAAAATCCCCCGGTAGATGTTTAGTCTACTCACCGGAATACGTCGAATCAACTCAGATCACCAATCCATTTCCTTTCCTTGCAGCCTCCGAAGTTTCCATATTCGAATCTATTATCGGAATTAACTTGTATAAGAACTCCGATACGGCGAAAACATGAAAATACTAGTGTTACGTATTAGCTATACTAAGTATGATTATCACAACCTATCAAACACTTATACTAACGGGATTTAGTTACACGCTGTTTCGTAACAGAAAACAGAATCGTATTACGAAATGTCCGTGTCGTGTTTTAAACGTTTTAACCCATTTCAGATATTAACTCCCAGATTTCATATACTGTTAAATCAGTTTAAATAAATAATACCAAGTATCATAATACTTTCACAGAGACCTACCCTGAAATCCACAAAACCCAAAGCTTCAAGAAATCCGGCGACGCCGGAATTATCCCTTTGGTCGCCGGCCCAAATCCGAGCCCCCCTGTTCGTATTCCTATGGTTTGCTCTATGTTCCAATTATATCATTTTAGCACTGTTTTGTTAAGTTGATTTTATTCTTACTAACAACAGATTACTACAGAGCTAAGTTTTTCTAAAAATACGAAATTATAGAACTTGTTCATTTCAATTTAAACTAATTTACAGAACCTAAACTCCTACTGTGATTAAGAAATTACCCATAATAAGTTGTTGGAATAACCCCTCCAAGATGCTAAGCCCCTTGTTCTTGCTTGATGGTGATGAAGATCTAGCTTCCTTCTTCTTCTTCTTCTTCTTGTTCTTTAAATGTTTTGTTTTGTTTTTCTTTTCTTTTCCTTAGATTTTTTTTTCCAGAATTTTAATTTACCACAGATCTGAACAAGGTTTATATATGGCAAATGAAAGGGATAAGGTGAAGGAGGAGGTGTAATAAAGCTAGAAGTAATGGTTTTATGCAAGTAGGAGGTGTGAGGTGAGTGTTGTGCATGCAAGCAAGATGTGTGTTTGCATTATCTTCTTATTTTGATTTAATCTACACTAAAATTCTGAGCTAAAAAGTTTCTATCCCCTTTTTCATTTACACCTCTAACAAATCCCCCTTTGCACAAAAATCCTAAACTTTACCTAAAAACCCCTCGCAACTTGGTTTATTACAAAACACTCATTTTATTAAAATGAAGCTAAAATTATCACTAAAACCCTTATAATTTATTTATGTTGCATACAAAAATTTTAATTTAAATTGTTTTACAACTATCTTATGAAATTATCTTTTTTTTAATAACTTTTTGATTTACCATTTTATTATTAAATTAATTAATTTTATTTATTTCTAAATTTTCAAAATGTTACAATATCCCCCCCTTAAGAAAATTCGGTCCCCGAATTTAAAAATTAACTAGACATACCTTCAAAAAGATGTGGAAATTTCTTCCGCATCGCATCCTCGGTCTCCTAAATATTCACCCCGCGTTTCGTTCTTCGCCAGAGAATCTTTATAGAGGGAGTATACTTGATCACAGTTTCTTTGCCTGCCCGTTAAGAATAGCCACTGGCTGCACTGTGTAGTATAAATCTGGTCCAAGCGGTAAGGTCTGATGCTGGATCGCGTGAGAAGGATCGTGAAAATACTTGCGAATCATCGAAACGTGAAACACCGGATGCACCCCGGGAAAACTTGGTGGAAGTGCTAACCAATAAACTACAGCACCCTCTCCCTTCAGAATCTCGTAAGGTCTGACATATCTGGGGCTGAGCTTCCCTTTCTTCCCGAAACGTATCACGCCTTTCATCGGAGATATACGAAGTAACACATGATCTCCCACATCAAACTCGAGCCTATGACTTCGTTGATCTGCATAAGGTCTTTGTCTGCACTGGGCCGCTCTCATTGTGTCTCGCACCAGCTGAATCTTTTCCGTAGTCTTCTGTACTACCAGTGGTCCCCAAAATGCCACTCTCGTTCAGTTCCGTCCAGTAAACGGGCGATCGGCATTTACTCCTATACTAAGCTTCAAAGGTGCCATCTGGATCGTCTCCTGAAAATTGTTGTTGAACGAGAATTCCATTAAAGGTAGGTGACGATCTCAACTACCACCAAAATCAAGCCTGTAAGCTCGCAGTATATCCTCTAAAGTCCGAATAGTCCGCTCGGACTGACCATCTGGCTGTGGTTGGAAAGTTGTACCATAACTCACTCATGTACCAAGAGTCCCTTGAAGTTCCTGCCAAGGACTACTAGTAAACTGTTACCTCTATCTGACACTATACTCGTCGGAACTCCATGCAATCGGACAATCTCGTCGATATAATTCTGAGCATATTGTGCAAATCCCATACGTCGTCTTCACCAGAAGAATATGAGCTGCCCTTGTCAATCTATCTACAATTACCCAAATGGAATCATACCCTCTGCTAGTCCTGGATAGACCCACCACGAAATTTATGGAAATCTGTTCCCATTTCCACTCTAGAATGGGTAAAGGCTGCAATCCTCCGGCTGGCCTCTGGTTTCTGCCTTGACTTGCTGACAAGTCAAGCATCTCGAAATGAACTCCACAACATCCCTTTTCATTCCTTCCCACCAGTAAACATCCTTCAGATCATGCTACATCTTGGTGGAATCAGGATGAATACTGTATGCTGATCCATGGGCCTCCTCTAAAATCTCACATTTCAGTCCACCCGAATCTGGAACACTCAGACGAGCCCCAAAACGTAATACTCCTTAGTTATCTATCACGAACTCCGACTCTCTGCCATGCCTAAGCTGATCCATAATCTCTAACCTACGAACATCTGCGGCCGTGTCTCTCGAATACGATCTAATAGCTGAGGAAGGTGTGAACCTGTGCTAACTGTTCTCCTGTCGATGTGAACTCGAACTGTATACGGCTATCACATAAGATTTGTCAGTCTATAAAAGACTGTCTCTACATAGTGCACCATTGAGATAAGCTACCTTCAGGCCTCCGTCTCAAAACATGTGCTATAACGTTTGCTTTGCCTAGATGATACAGAATCTCACAATCGTAATCCTTCACGAGTTCGATCCATCTATGCTGCTTTGGTTCAGATCCCACTGCTGAAAATTATACTTCAAGCTCTTACGATCTGTGAAACATTGGCACGATTGTTCACACAAGTATTGTTCCCAAATCTTCAGTGCGAAAGCTACAGCAGCCATCTCCAAATCTTGAGTGGGGCAGTTCTGCTCGTGCCTCTTCAACTGGCGAGAAGCATAAGCTACAACCCTGTTGTGTTACATCAACACACAGCCTAAACCCACTCTAGAGCTATCACAATACACAACAAGGCCACCTGACCCAGAAGGTAATGATAAGACTGGTGCAGTCGTCAAACGAGTCTTCAACTACTGGAAACTTTGCTCACACGTCTCCATCCAAAGAAAAAGATCTTCCTTCCTAGTCAGCCCATACCGGTTACAAAACGCGGTCTTAGGAATGTCATCCTTACGAACCTTCCATTGATGGTACCCTGACCACAAATCCTTATCTGAGAAGTAGCCAGCCCTCCTGCAACTGATCGAACAAGTCACCGATATGAGGTAGTAGATACCTTTTTCGCACAGTGATGCGATTCATCTGTCGGTAGTCAATACACAGCCTTGTACTACCATCCTTCTTCGTTACCAATAAGACAGGAGCTCCTCACGGCGATACACTGGAATGCACAAGTCCTTTAGCTAACAACTCTTGCAACTGACTTTTGAGTTCCTTCAACTCCGTCGGTGCCCTATGATAGGGAGGCGTAGAAATAGGTCCCGCACCCGGAATCAAGTAAATGCAGAATTCAATGTCACGATCGGTGGAAATCCTGGTAACTCAGCAGGAAACACCTCAGGAAATTCTCGTGCGATCGGTGTTAGTGTATATGCCCTAGAGGCCATTATTGTATCATACTAGTTTTTATATTACTTAATGGAAGCTTGGGATATTCACCTTGTATAAACAATCTTGCTCAATATAGTAGTATGCTACTTGGTTTGTTTCTACTTCAATGTGTACATGTGTTTATTTTAGTATATCACCTATACACATTAGTGGAGCCCTTAGGATCTTTGCTTGATTACCAGCGTTGTGATGGCAGTCACACTAGTGGGGGCTGGGTAATCTATAAGCATATCCTTATGCAGGTCCCTAGTCGCAGGACTATCGAGACAGGGCATCGATACTCCGGAGTAGACTAGCGTATGCGCTTCTCATCCCAGTGTGGGAGATGGTCTGTCCCACAGCCATCAGTACGTCGTACTGGAGATAGTATGCGGGTGCTCGTTGGGTTACGAGTACACTGGACAGGACTCGTCGGGAACTGTTGGTTGGTACTATACCTATCGTCAGTTATCAGTTCCCAGGTGACATGAGTACAGCTTAGTCCGCTGACTTGACACTGTCACTTCGCCTCGAGTGTGTTCCCACTGTACTTAGATTACTACCCTACCACGGCTCAAAGGAGTCGTGCAAACAGGTAGTAGTTGGGTGCAGTCCCGAAGCACTTGGAGGCAGTGACGGTTAGACAAGATTCGTCTCTCCCGGTATTGGGGGTTGACATCGCGCTGTGTCTAGGAGAGCCATTACACGAGTAGTCCCTGGCCAGGGCAAGCGAGATATACTGGTAGGTTTCCAGTGTTATCTCAGGGTGTTCTGGGCTTCACTCCGATACGACTTGTATCGCTATTAGGGGATTGGTGTTTACCGCCCCCTAGGCCCGCCATGCGATGTATCAGACGAACAGAATAGACTGTATGGAGATTGTCACAGTCAGACTCAGTAGGAGTTCAGATGGGTTTCACCTCGTCAGTCTTCTTATCGGCATCTACCTGGGGACCGTTACGCACAGCTAGTGCCGCTTGCGGTCTGTGGTTAAACCCACTGCCAGCGTAGTGTCGAGTCTTTAGAGTCCTACACAGAAAGCTATTCGCCTTTAGGCAAAAGAGTAGAGGTCGCATGGTTTTGCGACAGGTCGTATGGTTTTGCGACAGGGTTCGGTCACATCCGTGCACTTGTGCACGTTTAGTGTCCGGACAGTTAACACTAGCGGGCTTTGGTTTAAGCCAGATCCTAGTGTACGATTTGGGATTGGTTTTATCTCGTTTGTATTCGTGTTCCTCGGAACGCGGATGCGGGTGTGTATGCACAGTTGACAGAGAGACAGAGGCAGAGTATTCTCATTGGGGTTGTTGACTCTTGACTGTTGACAGTTGACTGTTGACCATTGACTTTTGCTTAACCCTAATGAGAATAAGATATATGATTAACATTAATATTAATTAAGTATTATAGTGACATGGTTATTGAGGGGTTGACTTTCTTGACTTGTTGACCGGTTGACTAGGTTGGACTAGTTGACCATCATCATGACAATGGCTATCATTCCATGGCAAAGAATTTTGCTTGCTTGTTTATTTATGCAAAATGAGTGCATGAAATGATATAGCCATTTTGACTTAAACCATTACACAATACTTGATTACTATTTTTGTTATGATGGCTTTTGGATTATGAGAGGTGAGAATGAGAAGAGTATGATTCATTCTATCATTTGCTTTCTCTCTCTTGAGCTCTCTCATTCTCAAGCTCTCCCTCTTCCTCTTGCTCTCTCTACCTCAAGGCAAACCATTCTCATGTGTTGAGACTCATTGCCTTAGAGATAAAAAGACACCAAAACATTCCTCTACTCATTCTAGTTCACAAGGCCTAGCAAGCCAAGTGATCTAGTTTCTTCAAAGTTCGAAGAAGAAGCCAAAGGTAGAATATTTCGGGTGGATCCATCTTCGGCGCAAGGAGACGACGAGGTGAGGCCGATCCGTACACCGGGAGGAGTCGAAGACGAAGGAGTTCAAGAAAGGTATAGCCCCCTAACCGAGTAGGTAAACTCTTGTTAGGTTGTTAGTTAGTAGTTTAACAAAGATCCGTATTGGTAGTCCATGTTACCACCCTCTTGAAAATCATTTTTCACCAATTCCGCAACCCCGTAAGTACCGGGAAAGGGTAGTATGGACTTACAGTGGTATCAGAGCCAGGTTAAACACTATCTAATATGTTAGCAAAGTTAGTAGAAATTCGATCGGAGAAAAAATCGCGAAATACACCCGGAAATCAAACATGCTGTCGATTTTTAAAGTGCTGTAAAAATAATAAATCATGCTTCAAAAATCGACTCAGGGTTTTTATAGTGTACTGCAGAAAAACGATCCACAGATCCCGTCAAAGCGCCGCGGAAACGCGGCAGGAGCTTGCTCCCGCCGCTGTTCCGCGGCCGATTTAACTCGGCTGTGGATCGTCTTCACTGCAGAAAACTCTATGGGGTATTTTGGGATTTTTGGGATATGTTTTTTCTGCCCAGATTTTCCAGAAAGAAAAATTTGTTTTTGGGGCTTGAAAAACCGTATTTTTATCGAACTTCTAAAGACTAAGGCTAACGGGTTTATATCTGTGATGTGATATTTGTATTGAACGTCTGCTAATCGCTATATGTCGATTAGTAGGAGTTATACAAATCTGTGATCTGTAATGTTGATGGTATGTGTATATGAATTCTTTGGATTGTCGAGGATGAATAGCCGGGGGTTGTGAGATGAGAGTTTTTCCTTTTATCTTTCAATTAATGTAATATGTAAATTGATGTAATATTATTTTTGGCCGCACAACCGGGTCGGGATTTTAGCCGTCATTGTATAATTTCTTTTTACTGTTTTTGCTCCTAGGATAGACCCAATGTGGGGTGCACAAACTACCGGGTATCTCGAAGTGCCGAGTGGCCTACTCACGTCGTTGAGGGAGGTTGCTCCACTTCGGATATTTAGCGGGTAGTTTGCCGCACCCGTAGGGGTCTAGGGTGGGGTATTGGCTATTCATCGCGACCGTGTAATCCGCTTTTCGTTACAGGCTCGTACGAATTGCGGATTCCTAGTATATCCAATGTTTTCATCTGTGATTTGAAATGGCTATCATTGCAATATATATCTATATATGATATTATTTAGGCGTTGCTTATGTTTTACAGCCGCGCTAGCCCAGCCCCCGCTCTGTCGTTAGTTAAGTAACCTAACGGGTAATGACGGGGCCCCGTGGCGAATGCGAATAGCATAAGTGTACGTCATATTTTGGTTGTTTTCTGCAATGGTAGGATTAAATGATGGGACGCATTAAAAGAACTAATGCAAGAAAAATACGCATTAAAAGAACTAATGCAAAGAAAAATAAACCAAGTAAAAGTCGTTGGAACACTTTCAAAAACCACTCGGTTTCTTTTCAAAATAACTTTTAAACGCGGAGCTTAAGCCACTCCTTTTACAAGCTATCTCGTTCCATCGATTATATCAAGTTCACTACGTTCACGGTTTCGCCAAAACCATTCGTAGCCCTCTGTCGTTTCACATGGATGGTCAATAGTATTCAAGCTATGTTTGTTGGCCAAAGTCAAGGCATAGTGATTGGTTGGTATTGGGTATTCATGTGTAGACATGTGTCTGCGCAGCTGCGCAAGTGCTGCGCTGCACGACACGTATCACGCGCTAAGGGAGTTGCGCAAAACAGAATAAATCTTTTTTGTTCTTGTTAAAAACAAGAAGATTTCCTTCTGTAAAACAGAGACCTTTGGATCAAAGATCCAACGGTGGGGAAAATTCCCCAAATCACTCAGAGAAAGATCTTTTTAACAAATTTAACTAATTTATGGGCACTATAAAAAGAACCCCAGACCTCAATTCAAAGACATCAACATTTTAAAAAAGAGAGAAAGAGGACTCTGAAGAACTCCTCAAGAATAAAAAAGGTAAAAACCTTTGAAAGAAGAGAAATTTCTCTTATGAACAGATCAGTGATCTAAGAACAAGATCATGGATCTTCAATAAATAAATAAACAAATAAAATAAAAATAAAAATAGTGCCTTGCACTTGTTATGAACCTTTGGTTCTCTGAAACAAGGAAAAACTTGTTTAGATCAAGGGATCAAAAAGTGCTTTGCACTTCTGTTTTAAATCTAAAAAGATTCTTAGTGCTTTGCACAAATGCAGTGCATTACTTAAAGGGCCAGGCCCAAGTCAAAAAGACCTAACAGGCCTAAATAAATTGCAAAGCAATAAAAGGGCAGAGCCCCATTTAAATTGACACTCTGTTTGAGCAAAGCCCAAAATAAATAAACAGCCATGGCACAGATCTAACAGACCAACAACAAATAAAAGTGCTTCCAATTGGACTTAGCCCAATCGCGGCCATAAGTCCTTAAATTAAATCGACTGAGCAAAATTGTTCTCCTAAATCAATTTACATCCGGTTCGAGGGTACATCTCCGAAATCCTTTGACATCCATCGTTGTAATTCCTCAACGACGTCAAAGAGATGACGGGTCCCAACGACCACACATCAATATGGACTGCGGGGTCCTTAAACTCGTGGACCGAAACGTCCTTAAACTAATATTGGACCGAGACGTCCCTAAACTAATATTGGACCGAGACGTCCCTAAACTAATATCGGACCGAGACGTCCCTAAACTAATAACGGACCACCACGTCTTTAAACTGGAATATGGACCACCACGTCCCTAAACTGGAACACGGACCACCACGTCTTTAAACTAGAAAATGGACCACTACGTCCCTAAACTGGAACAGTAGAGCCTCCAAATGCTCTTTTGCCGGATCTAAACGGTCCCGTTTAAGTTGATCTTAGCCCTAAATACGGTTAACGTATCCTTAGACATTTAAATGAATGATAAAACTCCAAATCAATTTTGGTTCAAGGGTATATCTCTGAACTCCTCTGACACCTGTCGTTGTAATCCTTCAACGACGTCAGAGAGGTGACGAGTCCTGACGGCCATATATTAATCACTATGTTAAATTGATCTTAGTCTAAAACAGGACTAACGTATCCTTAACGAACGTTTAAGTTGATCTTAGCCGCAACGCGACTAATGCATCCTTAAACTAAAAACACCAAACCCAAATCTAAGTAAATACGGATTTGGACTAATCCACATCCTACGGGCGACGAAATAAATAGTCTCTCCGTATACAATCCACGGGCAACCACAAACAAAACAAACACCCACGACACGAAGTGAAATTCTGGAGAAGGAGAAAGTTGTTACCGCGACGCGGTAGCGTAATTAACTGCAGGGGCTTGCGCCTGCAGGGAAGAGCGTCCCCACAATCAAAAACCCCTCACCCTGAGGGGGAATCTGACGAAGTTTGCTACATCGGCCGCATCCGTCTAAACCTCCAATACACGGTGCCATAAATCAACTTGGCATCTTCGGAGAGGTAGACGGATAAAACCAAATAGCATCTGCCCCGAATCTCAGGCAAGACGCCCTTGCGTCGTCGCCGTCTTTCGGAGGGGAACAGATTCTGGCACGCCCGGTGGGACCTTTTCCTCTTTCCACTCCACACTTCATGTGTCGTCTTCGCGAACCAATCGCGGTTTGTTAATGGTTGCCTTCGGATTTCAAGTTGCTAAGATTTGGTCTTTTGTCTGGCGCAGAACTCAAAATTCAATGGCCTTCAACTGCACAAACTGCTCGAAACGCCACTGCAACGGATTCTCCACCTCACCAGGAGGTGTAGCATATGGACCCCAAGCGGCTTCCTTCCTCGCTCTGCCGGTAGACCAGGTGACCCAGGCCACCACTGGCCTGTTCTTCGGGACCATGATCCCACCTACAAGCTTCTCTATGCCAATACCTGCACCGGAAATGAACAAGAAGTCGGTCTTCGACCGGCTCACTGCTATGACGACCCCTGTCAACGAGTCGCCCGCTACCAAACCGACAGCCTCTGTTTTCACCAGGCTAAATCAGAACTCTAAACTGGCTGTCCCAAGGAAGGAAATAAATGCTGATCCTGAAGTCGTCAAGACGGCTTCCCCTGCCAAAGAGTCAGTCTTTTCAAGACTGACGATTCCTGCGCCTGCCCCTACACGAAGATCTGTCTTTGACAGATTGGATATTACCCCGCAAGGAACAACCTCAGTTTTTAAGAGGTTAACACCAGCAGCGCCTCAGCCGGACAAGGGGCAAAAAGAAGACGTCTCTATCTCCGAGCCAGTCCCAACGGCTCGTCATGCTCGACGTCGCCATTGGAAACGAGTGAGGAAGGCAGGGGGCAACTCCCCCTCAGGGCTAACTCTACCGGCTCCAGTGGTGGAAGTCAACGCTGCTGTCCCAACTGGGAATAGCTTTGAACTGCTGAGGAGAGTACGGAAGAACTCTCCAACCGCTACACTAAAGAGATCTCCTCCACCTGCGGAGAGAGTTCCAGAAACGAAACGAGAACAGCCCCCTCAACGGTTGTCTTCAAAAATTTATAAAGTTTGGCGGAGGGTTCAAGACTCTGTGATTGACCCAGGTCACTCTCGTCGCCAGAAAACGGCGAAAGTGGAAAAAGACAAGGACTGTCCCACTAAACAGCAGGGGACAGCAGCTGCTAGGCTGCCCTCTTCAATGGTTCCTTCAACCTCAATGGCCCACAAAAGAAGGAGGCCAGAGAAAACTCCCGTGTCAGCGGCAAAAGTTAAAAATGGTGAACCTAAACGCCCCAAGTCAGGGGGCATAACGGTTCATACGGTTTACATGGCATCGGGGAAAGAAGATAGCCGCATATCAACAGGTCATAGACCGCACACGAGGTCAGTGACCAAGGCTCAGGAGCAGCAACAGAAGCTCCAAGAAATGATGAACGCTATGGCCGCACTTACAGGGCCGAAAGAAACCCCAGAAACATCCTCGGAGGAACGTCAAGAACAAGAAACGGACGCCGAATTCCTTCGGCGCGTACTAGAGAAGAAAGATAAAGAAGCTGCGGAGCAGGCAGCCAACATAAAGAAAATGGCCCTCCTGTTCCAGGATATGGTGGGTATGATGATTCAACAAGATCCACCTGCTGAAGATCACCCGATCATTCTTGAAGACGATAGGGGAGAGACGTCGAATCCTCCACCGGCTCTATCCACAGCTAAAGAGGATACCATCTCAAAAGCTGATTTGGATGAATACATCGCCCAGCAAATACGGGTGCATCATGCGACCGAAGCGGCCGGTCAGGTTGTAAAAACGGGGCGGCCATACCCAAGTTGGTACGATCAAATCAAGTACCCACCAGGTTATACAATCCCTAAGTTCCATGTCTACAAGAGGACGGGCAATCCTCATCAGCATGTTGCCCAGTTCAGGGCACTCTGCGGCAATACCGGCGGTGATGACAAGCTTTTACTGCGCCAGTTTGTCGGAAGTTTATCGGATACGGCGTTTGAGCGGTACTCTGAACTCCCGAATGACTCTATCAAAACCTTCGCGGAGATGGAGCTACTGTTTACTCAGCGTTTTGCAAGTGCCAGTGAGCGTACCCCGATGACGGCACTGATTAATGCCAGGGTAAAACCCGGCGAGACGTGGGTTCAGTACGCTATACGATGGCGGAATTTATGGTCAAAGTGTGAGCAGCGCATTGAAGAAGCTCCCGCAGTGGGTATGTTTATAGGAACCCTCGATCCACAAGCAACCATCTCACAATTTATGATGTTTTTCAAGCCGACTACCTTCCAAGCCTTGATTGACAAACTAGCACAGATGGATCAGACGGGTCATAAACCTCCTCTTCCAAAGCTAGACTCCCGAAATGATAAAGGGAAGGGAAAAGCGATCGTCGTCGCTAATGCTCAACAACAACCGAGCGACTCGAAGCCGGTTGCTCGTCAAAATAATATGCGCCCGTACGTACCCCTTGAGGATAGGATGGGGCGTCCTTATTCTTTTCCCCGCGATAAAACGAGGAGGTTATTCGAGCTGGCGTTGCGCAACAGACTCATAAATCTGCCGGATCCAAAATGTCCGTTGCAACCAAGTGACGTCAACGAGCCCAACTACTGTCCTTATCATCGAGTACTAGGCCATCCGATCGAAGATTGCTACGTTTTCAAGAATTGGCTTGAAAACCAATACCGACAGGGCAAGTTCGCGTTATCTGACAAATGGAAGGCGAATCCTGATCAGTCGAAAATATTGCATATTTTAACCGGCAATTTCCTTGTCATCTGCATACATATAGGAGAGTACGGTATTCATAATTCACATATTAGCTAATTGGTCGTAAAATATCAAATTACATGTATTCGACCTTAAAACCGGAAACTCTAGGAAAATTAACTGCATTGCATTACATAGCATATTTTCTATATCTTGCAACCCCTATTTTTGAAGTCTATGCAGGAAAAGAGATACTTGCTCGATCAATTCATTGCTCGACCATTACAATTGCTCGTAAACTCATTGAAAGCAAATCTGGTATCAACACAGAAGGTCAACTGCAATTCTAAACATCAAAGAATAACCCATACAGAAGTACAAGACTACTGAAGAAAGCACAGATCCCAAGGCCATCAATGCGCCGCGCAAGCGCGGCCATTACCTGGTTCATGCGGCGGTTGCGCGGTGGATCAATGGAATCAGTCACTCAATTTTCACCACAACTCCTGTTTCAGTGCCCTCAGATCATAAATGTACACAAACTTCCAGAAGATTCCAGATACTTTCACCAGATCAGCAAATTCCCAAACTACCCTAATACTTCTAGAACTTTCCTAAACCCTTGCTTAAACCCTAAGCTAAACCCCAACAAACTTGTCAACAAACTTTGGGAGGGAAAGTCTAATTCAAACCTAAACCTAGTTCTATAAATAGGACCCTTGACTCATTCATGGGGGATATCATGAAACCCTAGAGAGAAAAAGATTCAACATCTTAGATCTTAGCCATTCTCTCTTTCTCCATCTTCTTCTTCCTCAAGATTAGTGAGAAATCTTGTAGGAAACCCTAACCCTAAATCCATCCGCAATTCAAGATCTTGAGTGCAAGCCAAGCAAGATTCCTTCAACCCTTTTATGAGCCGAGCCGATCTTCCATCGGGCAAGAGATCAAAAGTAGATCCACGATCCACGGAGTCGAGCGAAGCCGAGTCAACGATCGATTTTCTTTCTTCTTGTAGATCTTGAAAGAATGTATTGACAATTGTTGATTAAATAAAAGGTGATATTTTCTCCATTCTTGTTTTCTTTAAAATTCCGCATCATGTTATTTTTACTGTTCTTGAATATTGTCTATGTGGTGATGCGTGAGTAAAACTCCGCTCGTTAAGGAGTCGAAACGATCTTTAGTATGATGATGTAGCAAATTTGTAATCAATTCTTGAATCCCATGAGTTTGTAAACCCTAGCAAGTTCAAGAATCGACAACCAAATTCGAAGCGATGCTTTCTTGATCAACATCGCTCGAGATTGGGGTGATCCGATCGATTCTTGAAATTGCTGGAGGCTAGAATATAAATGGTATCCTCGAAAGAGCAAGGGTTAAGAGATGAAACCTTAATTTCATCAAGAAAACCCTAACTCTCGTCGATAACCATTGATCTAGCATCAATTCTTCGAAGGACAAGAATACGAAATATTGTAGACTACAACACATCTAAAGATCCTATCGATTCCTACGAGCCTCTATATCATTCTTGATTGTCGTTTGGAAAATACCATTGAAACCCGATTCTTGTTGTTTATAGTTCTTGATTCTTTAGAAAAGATTAGTGACACACGAATACAAATCAATCAATTGAATCGTGTTTTCTCTTATTGTTGCTTAACATTTCATTTCAAACAAATAAAAATACAAACGAATCTCGAGATCCCTGAGGACGATCCGCACTCATTCATTAACTTCAACTGACACCGTTGTTTGATTGCGGTCAAATATTTTTGGTTGTGATTTCTTTACTATTTGATTCGATAAACACATCCAACAAAATCATTCAATCAAAATGGCGCCGTTGCCGGGGATCGCGCGCTAATTCGTTACATTTTATAGTTTGAAGTGAAAGAATTATTACGTTTCATTTCTTGAAATCAAAATTCGTACAAACTCTTATACGTGTGTTGTGAATTGATTGCAAGGTGATCTGGAGCATTCTGTGCTGTGGAAAAATTATTTGAGATATACCAGAGAGCTGGAGATAGGAACAGAAACCAGCTGAAGAAATTTCGTGCAGTGAACCCAACACTTGGCCGCGGAAGGGCGGCAGATACATGCTTTGTGCGGCGGAAGCGCCGCAGTCTTGAGGGTTCTCTGGAAAATTTTCCAGCAGGTGATTTCTCTCTCTCTCCCCTCTCCCTTTTTTAGCTCCAACTAATCCTTTTCTGCAGGATTCTTTGCAAACAATAGCTGCGCCGCAAAAGCAAATTAAAATTGTGCGTGATTTTGCTTTTCTTGGTTGTTTTGCATATTAAATACGGAAATTAAGGGGCACGGCCAAATCCAAATTAGGTGGGGATTTCATTACCCTTCCTAGGCCCCGAAAACCACCAAACTTGCATCCACATTTACCCCCATTAACTAAAAGAAATCTAGATATGACTCTAAGGACTGCCGCGCTCATTTAGGACAAGAGAGGGCCGTGGGTAATTCATTGCTTATCCGCGTTTTCTTGTGGTGCCTAAGGCGAGTGTGTCTAAGGCTAGTGGTTATTAATTAGGTCCACTGTAGTGGTGGTTCCTTCCCACTTACCTGGCACTCATCCGGCCACAGGGGACAAAGAGGCAGTGGAGGATTGATCCCGCGACTTGTCTTTTGGCAGTTAGGAGCGGTCTAGAGCCGGACCTAGGTGACCATTAGATTTTAGGGTTGTGTTGCTGCATTTGGTTGTCGCATCATATTTTTTTTCAAAATCCGTCCCTTTTCAAAAGCAAACACCGCATTCATTTTACCCCTAATTATAAGCCAACGCTGCCACTTGTACTAACCCTTTTTAGTACAAGATAGGCTGGACACGGGATTCTAGTGCCCGTTTAGTCCGCGTACCTTTTATCGACTCCGAAGTCGATAATTCTCCATTTACCTTTTCTTTACCTACTACCACACCCACACCGATGGATCCGAATCCATCAAACTTCTTTAACCCCAATCTGCCACCGTCCGTTGGTGCGCAGAATCCTCCACACATTTCTCTTCAGGAAAGATGTTATCCACTTAGAGGTCCTCTTTCGACCTGCTTATCCACACCACCAGCAAACGGGGATAACTTTGAAATAAAGCCCCAGTATATCAACCTTCTACCTAAGTATCACGGACTCGAGACCGAGGACGCTTACGTTTTCATTACCAAATTTGAAAACGTATGTGCTATGATGGGTACGTCTCAACTTTCTGTGGATGCGATGCGTCTACGACTTCTTCCTTTTACCTTGTGCGATATAGCCGAGAAGTGGCTATATAACACCACCGCACACTCTATCACGAACTGGGAAGAATTCGTCGCAGCATTCCTAAAGAAATTTTACCCAGTCCAAAGAACGGCTCGAATTCGTAGCGAATTGAACCAATTTGCCCAGCTCCCTACCGAACCATTTTCAAAGTACTTTGAACGTTTCAAGGATCTAATGGTTCAATGTCCTCATCACGGCATCCCGAGATGGGAGCTTTGCCGAATCATCTATGAGGGCAGTAACCCTAGCACGAAACAAAGCCTTGAAAATATGTGTCAGGGTACATTTATGACTAAAGACGATGGGGAAGCCTGGCGATACTTAGAAGAATTCGCTGAAAAATCACTAATTTGGGAGAGTGGAACCCAACCATTGAATAGGGGCGGCGTACACCAAGTAGATGTGTCCATAGGTGTTCGAGCAGAAATGGCAGCAATGCAAAAGAAGCTCGACGCTATGGAACACAAATTTGCAGCAGCCTCCCTAAACCCGGTATCACTCCCCAAAACTATTTGTGGGTGCTGTTCTGATCCGTCACACTTAACGGAAGAATGTCCTTTAAACTCGGCGTTTCAAGGTCACGAGCATTCTAATGCCGCATTTCAACGACCTCGAAACGATCCATATTCTTCCACGTACAATCAGGGTTGGAGGAACCACCCGAATTTTGCTTGGAACCAAAATCAATCTCAAAACAAGGTTCCAAACACAAATAACTTTCAAAGGGATCTTCCTCCACCACAACAGCAACCCCTCCAACTCACTCAGCACCCCTACCAGTCACAAAATTTCCAAAACCAGGGCAACACTCATGCACAGTCTAATCCTATGCAGTCCTGTTCTGACGATTTCTCTCAATTTACTCAAACCATGAAATCACTTTTATCCAATTTCATGGAGGTTTCAACTGAGGTTAGATCTTCAGTCAGCGAAATAAAGAAAAACTCAGCATCACAAGCTGAGAGTATTAGAACGATGGAAGCTGAAATCGCACGCCTCAAAGCTGAAATGAGTGCGAGAGAAAAAGGGAAACTTCCCTCTCAACCCCTACAGAATCCTGGGCATTACAATGTAAATGCCATTACCACGTTGAGATCGGGAAGAGTGCTGAATAATAATGTCGGGGAAGATATTGATAATACTGAAAATCATGTCAACACCCCGGCTGAGACCTTTCCACATACACACACTTCTCCTTCTGATCCTTCTTCTTCTACCAAACCACCTTCGCACGAGCCTATTCTCCAGTTCCCTTTAGGCTCAACACCTTCACCCAACCCTTATAGTTCTCCACAGACGGTCCCCACACCTCTTTTGGGATCTCGTCTACCCCCCTTTCCTTCTCCTATGATGGACCCTGCGCTTATTGCGAAAGCACCTTACCCGAATCGGCTAAGGGCTAACAGAACGAGTCCTCATATGGAGAAAATTTTAGAAATGTTCAAACAGGTTAACATCAACATCCCTCTCCTAAATGCAATTCAACAAGTCCCCGCTTATGCGAAGATTCTAAAGGACTTGTGCACTAGGAAGAGGAAGACTCAGGTGCCGAAGAAGGTCTTTATGGCTAATAATATCAGCACTGCTTTTATTCCCCAGCTACCAAAGAAACGAAAGGACCCAGGATGTCCTACAATATCGATTTCGATTGGGGGTAAAAACATAAATCGTGCTCTTTTAGACCTTGGCGCGAGTGTTAACCTGTTACCTTATTCTGTCTATGAGCAACTAGGAATTGGAGAGCTGAAACCTGCTCATTGTACTCTCCAGATGGCGGACCGATCTATCACCAAACCAAGGGGTGAATTAGAGGATGTGCTAATAAAGGTCGGGGAATTTGTTTTCCCTGTAGACTTCATTGTGCTCGACACACATCCTGTAGCAAACCCCCGGGGCCAAATTCCGGTGATCTTAGGTCGTCCTTTCCTTGCCACTTCCAACGCTGTTATAAACTGTAGAAATGGTTCAATGAATTTATCATTTGGAAATATGACCATTGAACTAAATATCTACAAAGTTGGGAGTCAGCCATCAGAACCTAGTGCTCATATTTTAGATGTGTGTTCTGTCCATGAGATCGCTCCCGATAGTTGTGGAGCCGAGGAACTTTGCTTTACTGATCTTGATGACATTAGCACATCTCTGCTTGATCTTACACTTGATCTTAGTGAGGACACTACACTTACACTTGAGTCCTGCACTTCTGACTTTTCTCCACCCGAGTCTGTATCTTTCACAGGCTCTGAGCTTCTTTGTAAATCCAAAAATCATTCTATGATCCTTCCTTCTATCATTTCTCCGCCTGAATTAGATCTCAAGGTCTTACCTTCTCACCTTAAATATGCATATCTTGGTGAGAACGAGACTTTACCGGTTATAATTTCCACTTCTCTTGCATCAGAGCAAGAGAACGCACTTTTATCGGTATTAAGATCTAATAAAGAGGCGTTTGGTTGGAGTATGGCGGACATCAAAGGGATCAGTCCCTTGATAGTTGAACATCATATACATGTGATGGATGATGCCAGACCGACCCGAGAACCACAGAGACGGTTAAATCCCGTCATGAAGGAAGCTGTCATGAAAGAGATCGTCAAATGCTTAGATAGTGGTATTATATACCCGATCTCCGATAGCCAGTGGGTAAGTCCTATACACGTCGTTCCTAAGAAATCCGGCATCACAGTTATCACAAATAAAGCGAATGAGTTGATTCAGACACGCACCCAAACTGGGTGGCGTGTATGCATCGATTATAGAAAACTCAACGCTGCTACAAGGAAAGATCATTTTCCTCTACCATTTATTGATCAAATGCTGGAACGCTTAGCGGGACGACAATACTATTGTTTCATGGACGGTTACTCAGGCTATAATCAGGTCCCCATCGCCAAAAAAGATCAAGATAAAACCACTTTTACTTGTCCTTTTGGTACCTTTGCTTACAGTCGCATGCCCTTCGGGCTATGCAATGCTCCCGCTACCTTTCAGCGGTGTATGATGGGGATATTCTCTGATATGGTAGAGAATTTCCTGGAGATCTTTATGGACGACTTTTCGATTTTTGGAGACTCTTTTTCTGAATGCCTAGCGAATCTGGACGCTGTTCTTACTCGATGCAAAGAGAAGAACTTGACTTTAAACTGGGAAAAATGCCACTTTATGGTCCAAGAAGGAATAGTCCTTGGACATGTCATTTCACAGAAGGGCATTGAGGTTGACAGAGCTAAAATAGATGTCATTCAAAACCTCCCTCATCCCAAAAGCGTCAAAGATATTCGCTCTTTCCTTGGCCATGCTGGCTTTTATAGGAGATTCATAAAGGACTTTAGCAAAATTGCTAGACCTTTAACACTACTCCTGGCCAAGGATACGACCTTCCACTTTGACTCGGATTGCGAGACAGCTTTCGACTCACTTAAACACTCACTCACTTCAGCCCCCATTTTATCATCACCAAATTGGGACTACCCCTTTGAGCTGATGTGTGACGCATCTGATTTTGCAGTAGGTGCTGTCCTTGGACAGCACATTGAAAAGATGCCACACGTGATTTACTATGCTAGTAAGACCCTGAATGATGCGCAAATCAATTATACAACCACAGAGAAAGAACTATTAGCGGTTGTATTCGCATTAGAGAAATTCAGGCCTTACTTAATCGGCTCACCTATTGTTGTATATACTGACCATTCCGCTTTAAAACATTTATTGGCGAAGAAAGATGCCAAAGGTCGACTAATACGTTGGATCCTTCTTTTACAAGAATTCGATCTTGTTATCAAAGATAAGAAAGGATGTGAAAACGTAGTAGCTGACCACCTTTCACGCATCGTTTCTTCCCCTGTGACCCTGCCGATCGATGACTCGTTCCCTGACGAACAACTCTTGAGCGTATCCTCTGAACCATGGTTCAGGGATATTGTGAACTATCATGCCACAGGACTTATACCGAGCGATTGGTCAAAACAGGACAAATACCGCTTTCTTTCCCAAGTAAAACACTATTACTGGGACGAGCCTTATTTGTTTAAATATTGTCCTGATCAGATCATTCGCCGGTGCGTCCCAAATGAAGAGTTCAAGAGTATTCTTTCATTTTGTCATGATCAAGCCTGTGGGGGTCACTTTGGTCCAAGAAAAACAGCGGAAAAGGTTTTGCAATGTGGATTTTATTGGCCGACCTTATTCAAGGACGCATTTGAACATTGCAAAACCTGTACACAATGTCAGTATACGGGTAGAATATCCCAAAGGAATGAAATGCCTCAGCAACCCATTCTGGTTGTTGAAATGTTTGATGTTTGGGGCATAGATTTTATGGGTCCTTTTCCCAACTCCTTTGGGAATCTGTACATATTGCTGGCGGTTGATTATGTTTCCAAGTGGGTAGAAGCCATTCCAAGTCGCACTAATGACAGGAAAGTTGTCATTAAGTTCTTAAAAGAGAATATCTTCTCGCGATTTGGACACCCACGCGCTATTATTAGCGATAATGGGACACACTTCTGCAACAGATCTTTCGAGACTCTGATGCGGAAATATTCAATCAACCACCGTCTTTCTACACCCTATCACCCCCAAACAAGCGGACAGGCTGAGATCTCAAACAGACAAATCAAACTTATCCTGGAGAAAACTGTTGCTAAAAATAGAAAAGATTGGTCGACCAAATTGACGGATGCTCTTTGGGCATTCAGGACTGCATATAAGACCGACCTAGGAATGTCTCCATATAGGATAGTTTTTGGAAAAGCATGTCATCTACCTGTTGAGATAGAACATAAAGCATTGTGGGCTATAAAGGAAATTAATTTTGATTTAAACCTTGCTTGCAACTTTCGGAAGCTGCAACTAAACGAGCTAAGCGAACTCCGCGATGAAGCTTATGATAATGCTGTAATCACAAAGAATAGGACTAAGGTTTTTCACGATAAAAACATTGTAAGGAAAACATTTTTACCTGGTCAACAAGTCCTTCTTTATGATTCACGATTACACCTTCATGCGGGTAAGCTCCGATCTCGTTGGAAGGGACCTTTTGTTGTGCGGTCTGTATACCCGCACGGGGCAGTAGATATTGAAAATGTTAAAAACGGCACTATTTTCAAAGTAAATGGACATAGATTAAAGCCGTATTTTTCCACTGACCCCACGGAGGAGCTCTTGTTCTTACAAGAGCCAGTTTATTTTGATTAAACTTCCTCCGTCTCACTTTCATGTCCAGTATATCATTGTATCATATGTTGAATGAAGGTGAGTAAATAAAGCAAGTTTGGGGGAAGTTCTTCACTTATATATTTTGCCCCCACTAATAATTCCCCCCAGATTTATAGATTTTTGTAGGTATAACTGTCGGCAACAGTGAGGACACTGTTGAAAACAAGTTTGGGGGAGGTTTGTGCTTATTTTCGCATCATTTGCATATCATCTGCATAAGCACAAAACATTTCTTTTAAAAATCTATAAATAAAAAAAAAATTTCAAAACCCATAAAAATTTAAAAATTTTCAAATATAAAAATAATTTTAATATTTACACTTTTTTGTATATAAATAAGATAATGAAAGTTTAGACAGTGAACAATTACATCCATGAGATTGGAAAAATTTTAGAAAACTAAGAAAATTAGAAGTTTCTTATACGAACTAGTAATAAGTAGTTATGAGCCGTTGTCCCAATGGTTAGTAAGATGAAGGACGTCACTAATCTGAGGATAAAAATAAGTCTGAAAAATAGTTTCTATTCTGGAAGCCAAACATTTTGAACGTTGCTACCTTGCTATTCGCACTTACACACGTCTTGAAGCCTGGGATAGTAAAGGATACCTTGAAATGCTCTTGTCTTAAAGCCAAAAGTATGAAAAAAAAAAGAAAAAAGTGTTTTAAAGTGGTGAGAAAAATGGATACTAGTTTTGTTATCACCAAGGGCAAGAAAAATATATAGCAAAAGGGTGCTTCTTCACCTAGTGCCCCAAGGTCAACTGGTCTGGGAGTCACTGCTATGCCTAAGGTGGTGCAAGATTAGGAAAATACACCAAGTTAGCAAGCACATCAGTAATCGGTCGGTTAGTACCTCAAGAAGTATTAACGGTCGCATGAAAGTGTGTAAGCAATCTCGTTTGCCAAGAAGTACTGAGGCCGACGGGCAAGAGTATGATAGCTTGAATTGAATTCTCCGGGTGTAGGGATGTCTTTACACACACGCAGGGTGATATGATCGATGTTTGGAATAAAGATAGGAATGAAGAATAAGACGATGTTTTATTGAGGGAGGACGTGATTTCTAACATTTTTTCATGACCATTAAGATAGGGCTCATGACAACCGAAAAGCTAGCTTAGTTGGAAACCCTAATTTTCAAAGTCTTTCTTTTACAATTCTTTTCTTTAAATGTAATATTCATGATCTTTCTTTTATTATTGGATTTTGTGGGTGCAATCCGCTGAAAACCCTCAGGAGACAACACTCCTCCTACTAGGGACACCTAGAGGTTTAAAGGCTTGTTGCACGTGCTCAGTGCAATCGTGTTGCCTACGAAAGTGTGCTAGTTAGTTTTTTCTCTTTCTTTGTTTTCTCCTTCTCTTTTTAATAAAACATTCTCTCGAGACGATCGAAATTAAGTTTGGGGGTATTTGATCAGTCGAAAATATTGCATATTTTAACCGGCAATTTCCTTGTCATCTGCATACATATAGGAGAGTACGGTATTCATAATTCACATATTAGCTAATTGGTCGTAAAATATCAAATTACATGTATTCGACCTTAAAACCGGAAACTCTAGGAAAATTAACTGCATTGCATTACATAGCATATTTTCTATATCTTGCAACCCCTATTTTTGAAGTCTATGCAGGAAAAGAGATACTTGCTCGATCAATTCATTGCTCGACCATTACAATTGCTCGTAAACTCATTGAAAGCAAATCTGGTATCAACACAGAAGGTCAACTGCAATTCTAAACATCAAAGAATAACCCATACAGAAGTACAAGACTACTGAAGAAAGCACAGATCCCAAGGCCATCAATGCGCCGCGCAAGCGCGGCCATTACCTGGTTCATGCGGCGGTTGCGCGGTGGATCAATGGAATCAGTCACTCAATTTTCACCACAACTCCTGTTTCAGTGCCCTCAGATCATAAATGTACACAAACTTCCAGAAGATTCCAGATACTTTCACCAGATCAGCAAATTCCCAAACTACCCTAATACTTCTAGAACTTTCCTAAACCCTTGCTTAAACCCTAAGCTAAACCCCAACAAACTTGTCAACAAACTTTGGGAGGGAAAGTCTAATTCAAACCTAAACCTAGTTCTATAAATAGGACCCTTGACTCATTCATGGGGGATATCATGAAACCCTAGAGAGAAAAAGATTCAACATCTTAGATCTTAGCCATTCTCTCTTTCTCCATCTTCTTCTTCCTCAAGATTAGTGAGAAATCTTGTAGGAAACCCTAACCCTAAATCCATCCGCAATTCAAGATCTTGAGTGCAAGCCAAGCAAGATTCCTTCAACCCTTTTATGAGCCGAGCCGATCTTCCATCGGGCAAGAGATCAAAAGTAGATCCACGATCCACGGAGTCGAGCGAAGCCGAGTCAACGATCGATTTTCTTTCTTCTTGTAGATCTTGAAAGAATGTATTGACAATTGTTGATTAAATAAAAGGTGATATTTTCTCCATTCTTGTTTTCTTTAAAATTCCGCATCATGTTATTTTTACTGTTCTTGAATATTGTCTATGTGGTGATGCGTGAGTAAAACTCCGCTCGTTAAGGAGTCGAAACGATCTTTAGTATGATGATGTAGCAAATTTGTAATCAATTCTTGAATCCCATGAGTTTGTAAACCCTAGCAAGTTCAAGAATCGACAACCAAATTCGAAGCGATGCTTTCTTGATCAACATCGCTCGAGATTGGGGTGATCCGATCGATTCTTGAAATTGCTGGAGGCTAGAATATAAATGGTATCCTCGAAAGAGCAAGGGTTAAGAGATGAAACCTTAATTTCATCAAGAAAACCCTAACTCTCGTCGATAACCATTGATCTAGCATCAATTCTTCGAAGGACAAGAATACGAAATATTGTAGACTACAACACATCTAAAGATCCTATCGATTCCTACGAGCCTCTATATCATTCTTGATTGTCGTTTGGAAAATACCATTGAAACCCGATTCTTGTTGTTTATAGTTCTTGATTCTTTAGAAAAGATTAGTGACACACGAATACAAATCAATCAATTGAATCGTGTTTTCTCTTATTGTTGCTTAACATTTCATTTCAAACAAATAAAAATACAAACGAATCTCGAGATCCCTGAGGACGATCCGCACTCATTCATTAACTTCAACTGACACCGTTGTTTGATTGCGGTCAAATATTTTTGGTTGTGATTTCTTTACTATTTGATTCGATAAACACATCCAACAAAATCATTCAATCAAATCCCCCGCAGCCCCACACCTCTAAAGGGACGAAAACGCCGGGGGCAACATACTCCGTCATTGAAGAAGCTCCTTGGGAGGTTGTATTATCAGCCAAGACAAAGAGGATGCTAAACGATCTTCAGACATGTCCAGCGATCAAGTGGAAGAACCCGTTGGAACCGCAGGTCATTGAAGGGATGTTGAAACTGCGTACAACTCCAAAGACCGATGGTGGTGGCTCAAACACTCGCAGCCAGCCGTCAAAATCTTCGAAAAAGAAGAAGAAGAAATCTAAGAAGCCCGTGAAGCCTGGCGACAAGTGCACGGACTTACAAAAGCAAATTGACGCGCTGGATGAATACAACCAAAAGGCACGGACTCCCATTACGCTCCAAGAGTTCCTCAATCACGTCTTTCAAGAAGAAGATGAAGGAGAAAGTTCATCGGATGAATCCGAGGAATATGTAGCGAGCTGTCATATGATCTCCCATTCGATCACGAACGATGAGGAGACTTCTGGCACTAAAACGCTGGGGGCAGATACCGAATCAAAAATTCCGGAGCTATCAGTCGAAATGATTGACGCGTTCCTTAACGAAGCTCGACTGAAAAGTAAAGCTGATCGAGAACGCGAGATGGCTATATTTGAAAGGGCCAAGCGCCAGCGACTTGACGAAAGTGCTGAGATGATCCCGCTGGAGCAAAATACCTTCGCTACAGACAAAAGCCAATTCATGATAAAGAAAAGGTTTGCTAAGGCCACATCAATGGGCATGAAGCTACCATCCTCTGAAGGAAAAATTACTGGTAAAATAAAAATGCACCCCTCCTTTTGCTTATATCATCAGAAGGTTTCGCACCCCACTCAAGAATGCAAAGCTTTCGATAAATGGTGGCAAGGATATGTTGCTCGTCGACAACGCTTCAAGCGGGAAAAGCGTAAAACTCGTCGAGAGCAAAGAAATACGACCGAAGGGCTTGAAAGAACTACCGGCGATTGTCGCATGGTTAACACTGGCGGGTCACAAGTGCCTACATTCGGGAGCGATTCTGATGAGGAGCTGGAACTCGCCCCTCTCTTTAAAGAGTCAACTTCGGGAAAAGAAGAAGAGCCAAAGGTTTGCGAAAATATCCAGCTACGCAATCGGACGCTACCTGAAAAGAATCTCGGACCCTTAAACAAGAAAGATAAAGGGAAAGAAAAGGTCTCTGAGGATATTACTCTAGATGACCAAGTTACGGAAGAGCTAACCGCCAAGAATCCGCCGAAGAGAAATAAGGCGGATTACAATGTCTTGGCGCATCTGAGGAAGCTGCCCTCAAAACTCAGCATTCTTGATGCCCTGTTACTATCAAAAGAGGTGAGGGATTCTTTGATTAAGGTGCTACAAGATCCGGACCAGTTCCAAGCCTTCCTGGCCGAAGAAAAGATGAAGAATGAGTTGGAAGAGGTGCACACGGCCGACGTTGCTTTTGGCGATGAAGACCTTCTCCTCGGGACGTGCGAACACAATCGTCCCTTTTATGTCTCAAGATACTGCCATGACATAAAGATAAGTAAAATCTTGGTCGATAACGGATCGTCTGTTAATTTACTCAATGTGCGGGTGTTAAAGGAAGTTTGCATGAGTGTCCAACACCTCGCCCGAGACAAGATCACCATCTCCGGGTTCGACTCCCAATCATCAAAAACTCTTGGATCTGTGATATTGACGTTACGCTTCGGGTTGCTCGTCACAGATATTAAATTCCATGTCATAGATGCCAAGACATGCTACAATGCTCTGCTCGGTCGACCATGGTTACACGAGTACAATATCATCCCTACTACACAGCATCAGTGTATGAAATATTGCAAGGATGGTCTCGAGTACACTGTGGCAGAAGAATTGAATCCGTTTTCCGTGAATGAAGTTCATAAGTATGAAGATGCCAAATACTTCTTGCCGAGTTTCGAAGACACGGAAAGGTGTCACAAGCCTGAGAACAAAACTAACGCCACCATCCCTGTCTTCGGCAGCGATACCGAGGAGGAAGAGGATATAACTTATTCGGGTCCGTCCCAATACACCAAGCCGGGACCATCCGTTCCTTCATTGATCTTCGGTAGTGATTCGGAGGATGAAGTTCATGCTGTATTCCCTGCTCGGTTTTCAATACGAGCTTCTGCTGATGAAGAGCGAAGTCTGCAGATAGCCATGGTGCCGCTCAGACACCATAAAGAACTGGAGGCACTTAATATCTACAGTGTAGAAGAGTTGCGGACATTCTATATCCCTCCCAGGAGAAAGAGAGATAAAGCAATTCTGCTTTACCGCTCTGAAGAAAATAAAGTGGAGAAAGAAATTTGGTATGGAGCAGATCCAACGCTGGACAGGCTTCAACCCATTCGTCTACCTAGATATTATACAGAAGGCTTGAAACGACTGTTTAAGCGCCAAGGGATACCCTTCGAACAGACTGTTAGGAAGGCCAAATTCTATGACAGGGTTTGGAACGTCCCCGGAACTCAACACAAGCTACCTAATGGGAGGATGGAGACGATCGGGCTCGGATACATCCGGTCAAAGAAACGAGAGCTATTAAACAGCTGCTATGTCATATATGACTTCGATGAAGAAGCGGATGCTCAATGGGAGGACGCTAATCCTGAGCCAATAAAAGTGCCAGATGCAAAGGAGCCCAGTCCGTTGTTCGAAGAACAAATGGACAAGCTTATAAGGGAAGCGGGTCAAAAAGTCCGAGACGACCATAACCGCGAAATGGTCATCTACGAGAAAGCCAGAATGCAACGCCTTCTCCAACAAGCCGTGGAAGATGAAAAGGCCGCTCCCTGTCAACCTGTTATAAAGAAGGCTCGGCGCAAAAGCAGAAATAAGTCGAAAGGCCAAAAAGGCGCTCAACAACAACAAAGCAGGGCTAAGAAGCCACGCAAATGGGAGTCGAGCGTTATTGATCTATCCCTTATGAAGAAAATGGGTCGAGCGTACTCGTTTCCTCGGGACAAGACGAAGAAGATACTTGACCTTGCTCTAAAACATCAGATGCTTACACTGCCGGAGTCTAAGCACCCCAAACGAGCGGGCGAAGTCTCACATCCGGACTATTGCTCTTACCATCGAGTAATAGAGCACCCTCTTGAGGATTGCTTCACCTTCAAGAATTGGGTCGAAGATCAGTATCAGCTTGGCAAGTTCGCTCTGTCCGACAACTGGAGGGTAACGCCACCACAAAAGCACGAGCCCAAGGCCACGAAAGAAGAACCAGTTCCACATTGGGATTGGAAACGAATTCGCACCTGTCATATGATTACAATATTAAAAGAAAAGCCCGAGGACATAGATGAGCTCCCTTGGTGCTTCGAAAACAGCAGCGACGAGATAATCTCAGAATTCCCACCAGCGCCAAAAGAACTGGAAGATGGAATCCATACCACTGCGGATAACCTCAAGAAAATTGAATTGGGAACGCTAGATGACCCGCGACCGACATTCATCAGCGAGTTTCTATCTGAAGAAAGGGTGACCGCGTTGAAAGACATGCTCCTACAGCATAGAGATTGCTTTGCGTGGAACTATTCCGAAATGCCGGGACTAGATCCAGAAATCGCTGTGCATAAATTGGCAATATCCCCAGGCATCAAGCCAGTCAAACAGGTGCCGAGAAGAATGCGACTCGAGCTTGAAATGAGTATCAATGCTGAAGTCAAAAAGCTGATCGACTCTGGCTTCATCCAGGAAGTTCAATACCCTGAATGGATCGCCAACATCGTCCCGGTGATGAAGAAAAATGGGACAGTGCGCATATGCGTGGACTTCCGGGATCTCAATAAAGCCTGCCCGTAGGACGATTTCCCAGTGCCAGTCACCGAACTGATGATAGACAATACGTCCACTCATGAGGTTTTCTCCTTCATGGATGGCTCATCAGGGTATAATCAGATAAAGATGCATCCCGAAGACCAGAAGCACACCGCCTTCAGGACCCCTCTAGGTATATTCTGTTATAAAGTGATGCCCTTCGGTTTAAAGAACGCCGGTGCCACCTACCAAAGGGCCATGACAAAGATCTTCGACGACCTTATACACGAAATCGTCGAATGCTATATCGACGATCTCGTGGTTAAAAGCAAATCATACGAGGAATATCTCGAGCATTTGAAGACCGTATTTCAACGCCTTCGACAATACAACTTGAAAATGAACCCGCTCAAGTGTGCATTTGGAGTTTCCTCAGGCAAATTCCTGGGGTTCATTGTTCGACACCGAGGTATTGAAATAGATCCGTCAAAGATCAAAGCGATCATGGAAATGCCTCCGCCGAGAACTCTCAAACAGTTGCGATCTCTCCAAGGGAAGCTCGCATACATACGGTGATTTATAGCCAATCTTTCAGGCAAGTGCCGTCCCTACAGCCACCTGATGAAGAAGGGGACCCCGTTCGTCTGGGACCAAAAATGCCAAAGCGCACTAGACGAGATCAAGCAATACCTGCAGAACCCGCCGGTGTTGGCTGCTCCAGTTAAGGGAAAACCCCTCATTCTTTATACAACCGCCCTCGAAGGTTCCTTAGGCGCATTATGGGCACAAGAGAACGATCGAGGGAAAGAAAGAGCACTCTACTACTTAAGTCGAGTTTTGCTGGGGGCAGAAAGCAACTACTCTCCCATTGAAAAACACTACCTGGCATTGATCTTTGCGATAACAAAGCTCAGGCACTATGCGTTGGCGCATGAAGTCTGTCTTATTTCAAAGGTGGACCCCCTTAAATACTTGATGTCAAAGGCCATATTGACGGGACGACTCGCTAAATGGGCCCTGCTCTTGATGGAGTTCTCGATAACATATCAACCTCTCAAGGCAGTGAAAGGCCAGGCCATCGCCGACTTCCTCGCTGAGCATCCGATACCGGCCAACTCTCCTCTGAATTGCGATCTTCCAGACGAACATGCGTTTGATGCGATCGACGGTGATGATACCCGATGGGAGCTTTATTTCGACGGAGCATCTTCCGTGAAGAAGCGCAAACAAAGTACCCCTATAATTAAATCGGGGGTAGGACTCATCTTTATAACTCCACAAGGAGGGATAATGCGCTATGCGTTCTCCCTGACGGAGCCGAGGACAAACAACGAAGCCGAATACGAAGCTCTGATAGCAGGCCTCGAGATCGCCATTGACATGGGAATTGAAGATCTCCTCATATACGGGGATTCTCAACTGGTCGTTAGTCAAGTAAATGGCGACTACCAAACGTGCAAACCGGAGTTAGTGAAATACAGTGAAAAGGTACAACAACTGTTGAACCAAATTCCCTCCTATACTTTGGAGAACATACCGCGCGCGGAAAATAGCAAAGCAGACGCGTTAGCCAAACTTGCTAAAGAACTGGCTGATGAGAACCTCGATGACGTTAGAATCGTGGTAAAAAGCCGTCGAGTGCTTGCCCCAGCAGAAATATCTCCGGAATTATTCGAAGAAAAGGGAGCGAGCGAGCAGACAACTCTGCAAATAAAAGACCCGGAAAAGGCCGAGGATTGGAGAGAAATCTTCATAGATTACTTCAAGTCCCACCGAATGCCTGAAGAAGCGTCCGCAAGACATCAGCTCATGAAACGAGCTCTGTCTTTCGCCTTCGTCAACGATACTCTGTACAAGAGGTCGTTTGGTTCTCTGTGGTTGAGATGTTTAGGACCTGATGAAGCGAAAAGGGTCGTCCAGAAAGTTCATGACGGACTCTGCGGTTCTACCAAGCGGGCCCAAAGATGAAGTTGAAGATAAAACGGATGGGCTACTACTGGCCCACGATGATTCAGGACTGCCTCGAATATGCGAAGCAATGCCACTCATGCCAAATTCATGGGGACTTCATCCACCAGCACCCGAATCCACTACATCCAACAGTGGCTAGCTGGCCATTCGAAATGTGGGGGACTGACATAGTTGGCCCTATCGAACCAGCATCGTCTAAGGGACATCGTTTCATCCTGGCGACGACTGACTACTTCTCTAAATGGACAGAAGCAGTACCGTTAAGAGAGGTGAAGACGGAAAATATCCTCCACTTCTTCAAGACGCATGTCATATATCGGTTTGGAACGCCAAGGCGAATCATCTCCGATAATGGGCCAGCTTACAGAAGCCACAAGATCAGTCGCTTTGCGCGACAGCACAATATAGACTGGAGATATTCCTCGGTTTATAATCCGCGAGCTAACGGTCTAGCTGAGGCCTTCAACAAGACTTTGACAAAGATCATGAAGAAAACGGTATCCCGAAATAAGAAAGACTGGCACGAAAGACTGCAAGAAGCTCTTTGGGCATATCGAACTACATTCAAGACGGCCACGAACACAACGCCGTACGCGTTGGTGTTCGGTACAGAAGCAGTATTCCCCCTCGAGATAGAGTTGCCCTCTCTACGAGTGGCAGTTCACTACGAGCTGACGGACGAAGAAAATGCTCACCTTCGACTTGAGGAGCTTGACGCCCTTGATGAAACCCGGCTCATAGCGCAAAAAAATCTGGAAGCTTATAAAGCAAAGATGACGCGCTCATACGAAAGATTGACCCGACCGAGGACATTCCGCCAAGGCGAACTCGTGCTAGTGGTCAAAAGGCCTATGATCCCCAATCGCGCCAAGCGGGGAAAATTCGAGCCAAACTATGAAGGCCCGTACATCATAGATAAAGTTTACCAGGGTGGGGCCTATTTACTCATGGACATGCACGGTGAAAGGCCTTTCAGGCCGATAAACGGTCGCTTCCTAAAGAAATACTACGCTTAATGAGCCACAGCCTAGGTCAATGATAGATGACGACGACTATGTCCGCTCGCTATCTTCCTAAGCTCAAGCTTTACAAAAAGTAGCCGGCCTTCTTAACAACGGACCGAAACGTCCTTAAACTAACGACGGACCAAAATGTCCTTAAACTAATAGCAGACCGAAACGTCTTTAAACTACTACCGCAGCATCTTTAGGCTGATGAGATAAAAAAAAAAAAAATATATATAAAATAAAAAGAATAAAAAAAAAACGGTATGTCCATGAGCAAAATGGGCACGGATGAAAACCCGAAAGGGCTCCGTGAGTAAAAACAGCAGGACTACCGGCGAGTGTTTGTGAAAACCTGAAAGGGCGCAACCTCGTTAAAGGACACTTACAGGGTCCCCTCGACCTTGTAAGGAGAAACCACCCGCGTGAGATCCTTACGACTCACAAGGGAGCAACACACTTTGGGATCCCCACGATTCCTAAGGAGAAAATACACTTGCGAGATCCCCACGACTCGTAAGGAGAACTCTCTTATGGGACCCTCATGGCTCACAAGATTTGAAAATCTTAAGTTACAGAGACCTAAACCTGTGCTTAAGCAAACCCCAACCTTCGATATTGCCCTACAAGTGGCTCAATACTGACCCTTGTATACAATCCACGGGCGCGAATAAACATTTCCCTAACCAAGTCCCGTCCATGACTGGGGATATGTTCGCATGACCCTTGTAAATCCTCTCGATTTATGGAGAAAACCCTCCTGTAGGATCCTTACGACTTACAGAGGAAACGAACACTTAGGAATCCTCACGATTCCTAAGGAGAAAATACACCTACAAGATCCTCACGACTTGTAGGGAGAAATAACTTCGTGAAACCCTTACGGCTCATAAAGTCAAAAGCCTTAGTTGACAGGACCTTAACCCTGCTCGCTAAGTCACCCTTGTTCAACATCGACAGAGGCAGATGATGATTCGCTCCTGGCAATATCCCAGTTGTAGCGGTGCTGATGTCGAAATCGGTGTTTAATTTCAGGCTTACGGCGAAAAGCCAGTAGGCCGCACATGCATATGAAATAGCCGAAATGATGGGGTAACTTGCAATAAAAAGCAGCAAGTAAAAATGTATGCATGCAAAATGGCCGAAATGATTGGGCAACTCGCAATAAAAAACAGCGAGTGAAAATAAAATAAATAGCCGAAATGATTAGGCACCGCGAAAAATAGCCGAAATGATTGGGCAGTCGCGACCTTCGCGATATAAAAGCTGAAATGATAGAGCATCGCGGAAATAAAATAAAATAAAAAGAAGAAATGATAAAACTTTGGCCCTACAGTTAAGATCACATCGATCCCTGTATACAATCCAAGGGCGTAAACAAAGAGGGAACCATACTTTCCCAGCAGGCTCCGTCAGAAGACGAAGCTAAATCTCGACGGTTCAGTCCAACTCCGAAGAAACCAGTATCTTCATCAAATTCCTCGACTCACGGATACAAACACTCCTTGACGAGAGCCTCCTGATCCGCGTCGACTCGCAGAGCCGCCAGTGCCTCCGTGGGAATCCTCGACTCGTTTCAAACCCCAAGGAAATAAATAATCCTTGGTGCTTGGGAAACAAATAATCCCTAGCAAACTCCTCGACTCACGGATACAAACACTCCTTGACGAGAGCCTCCTGATCCGCGTCGACTCGCAGAGCCACCAGTGCCTCCGTGGGAATCCTCGACTCGTTTCAAACCCCAAGGAAACAAATAATCCTTGGCGCTTGGGAAACAAATAATCCCTAGCAAACTCCTCGACTCACGAATACAAACACTCCTTGACGAGAGCCTCCTGATCCGCGTCGACTCGCAGAGCCACCAGCGTCTCCGTGGGAATCCTCGACTCGTTTCAAACCCCAAGGAAACAAATAATCCTTGGCACTTGGGAAACAAATAATCCCTAGCAAACTCCTCGACTCACGGATACAAACACTCCTTGACGAGAGCCTCCTGATCCGCGTCGACTCGCAGAGCCACCAGCGTCTCCGTGGGAATCCTCGACTCGTTTCAAACCCCAAGAAAACAAATAATCCTTGGCGCTTGGGAAACAAATAATCCCTAGCAAACTCCTCGACTCACGGATACAAACACTCCTTGACGAGAGCCTCCTGATTCGCGTCGGCTCGCAGAGAAACTAGTATCTCCGCGGGAAATTCCCGATTCGTCTCAACATGCAAATGAAGCCTCAGGCAGCAGGGACTAAAAAAAACTTGCTTCCTGAACCATGGGACCCTGCAAGTCAATCCAAAATGGTCTCTTGCATACTATTCACGGGTCTCACTCTCCAAAGTCGAATTTCGACGAGGAGGGAAACAACCGCTTGCGGGTCCTCTCGACTCGTAAGAGGGAAAAATTCTCTTATAGGATCCTTACGACTTATAAGAGAAAACCACACTTAGGAATCCTCACGATTCCTAAGGAGAAAACCCACCTACGAGATCCTCTCGATCCGTAGGGAGAAAATTCTCTATGAGACCCTCACGGCTTATAGAGTTGAAAAGTCTTAGGCAGCAGATCTGAACCTGCGGCCTAAGCCATCGCTATTTCTTGAGAAAGTCAGGATACTCGTTCTAATCATCCGTCAAACATGGTTACTAAGGTGGCATGCTGATAATGAAAGAAAAAAAAGACGGAGAAAATGACACATTACAAAAAAGGTGTATCTTTTATTCATAAACTTGATTGGATACAGGATACATTATGTCAAAGAAAAAAATAGGTATATATATACATCCTTTTATCTACAAGCACAAACGATACAAGGATGGATAGCTACTGAGGAGGAAGTGCCTTTAATAAATTCACAAGCTGCTCTCGCACTTCCTTCAGCGCTTCCTCCTGAGTGACAGCCGCAGCCACCTCCACCTCCACCTGGGCCCGCTGCTGCATGAAGGATGCAAGCTGTTCCTCAACGACCCGCTGAGCTGCTTCACGGCCTCGGGCATCACGCTCGGCGGCATCAAGCTTCCGCTTCAGTGCTAGCCCATTAGAAATACGCTCCAGAAGTCCTTCAAAGACGACTTTCACCTCAGCAGCATTCTCCCTAACTTCAGCGCGTAGGCGAGCAGCTGCGCTTGAAGATTCCTGACGTTCTTTCAACCGTAAAGTTGCTTCTTGCTCCAAATGACGGAAATAAGAAGTGCTTTGCTCGAGCCAAGCTATTCGTTGGGTGCTTATGGCCAAAACTTCAGGAGAAGGACGCGTCGACTCCAGCCGATGTAGGCAGGCCTCGACCTCCCTGCAGTGGTTAACCCAAGATTCGACGACGCCTTCATTGTAAAAGTTTACGAGCGCCGCCAACATTGGGTTAACTTCCACAGCGAAATCTACGGCAGAAGGGAGAGCGTCCGCGTTAAGCTCTTCGATATACCCGCTCAGCATGCCCAAACTCATCACGGCACCCTTTGAAGATGGACGTTTCAAGAAAGGGCCTGCCGGTGAAAGGACACGAGACTCAAGAGGGACCGGAGCCGGAACGATAGCTGCAAAATAAAACATGGTTAGACGATGGTTCAAGAGATGTTGAAGGGTCAAAAAAAAAGGGGGAGATTTACTATACCAGCTGCAACGGACGGTAAGGCCGGGAGGGCCGGTGGCGTGGCAGGCCTTGCACCCCCTCCTTCGATTTGTGGCACTACAATAAAGAAGAAGAAAAGTTAGAAATAATCCTATTAAAAAAAGGGGGAAAAGAAAGACATCGAAATGAAAATATACTCACCGGCACCACTAGAAGGAGAAGCGAATTCGGATGGGAAGGAGAAGCGTGGGAGCAACACTTGGTATAGATGATCAAAGAGCACTCATGAAAGGACACAGTGGTATAACGTTAGTACATAAGCTACACGTTTAAAATACTAACTCATGAGTCGTAAATCCATACCTTCCAGCATCCGCGATGGCACAAGGGAAGGCTGGGAGATGACCACCACCAGAGCAGTAGTTGACGGTACTCCTTCGAGCAATGGAGCATCGGCACTGGCCGCGCCTGCGTTAAAAACAAAGACAGAATTGTTAGAAAAGATCGCAAGATATGTAAAAAAAAAGAGGGAATGATGGTAACTCGAAGTTTACCCAACGAGCTGCCAGCCAAAACTGAGGCAATTCCCTCCTCCATCGACATGAGGCCACCACCCGTAACCTCATCACCCGACTCGATAGGGACCGTCGTCGTGCTCGCGCGACCAGGAGACGGCAGAAGATCGTAGACGGGGAGGGCAATGATTGGAGCGTTGCCGGACTCTTGGAAGGAAGCGGCTGACTCTTCCCCAAGAGTCGTACCCATCTCACCCGCTACTTCCTCGGGCTCCGCTGTCTCCATCGGCTCATCTACCTTCACCATGAGGTCGCCAGCCTCAAATGCCTCGTCCGCCATCACCCTGGACTCAGTTGTAATGATCGTTTCATCTGCCGCCACTTCAGGCTCGGCATCAACGACCTTCTCGGCTATAGTCCCCTCAACCTCCGCACCAGGCTCCATGGCCTCAACGATGTTGCCCACTGTCGGCTCGAGTTCGGCAGGAACCGCCTCCTCTGTTCCCCTGGGTTCAACGGTCTCCGCCTCATCCTCGGTCGGACTTGGCCCTGCAAAATAATAGATATAAGAACCGTCGACATTAGAACTCTCACAATAAAAATTCTGATAGAAATGTTACCTGAAGTGGACTTATCATTTGCGCTTCGAACGGCGCGCGCCACTTGTCGGCGAGCAGTGGATAGGGCGACAGGGGCCTCTCCGGAAGGAGTATTTGCCCGAGGGACGGTGCTTGGGCCCGCTCCCATAGCCAAAGCAGTCCGGCGCGCCTTCGCCTCGCGCCTCAGCCGCTTTCTCTCCTCCTGGGCCGTTGAGACGGACCTCACCAGAGCCTCTCTCATTGAGGCGTCTTCGTCCGTGAGTAGGGATGCCTCCAAATTTTTCAAAGCATCCCTCATCGTTTTGTCAAGTCGAGGCTCTTGCAGCAGCCCCGTCGAGACCGGGACGTCAGTAACAGGCTTGGGAAGGATCCCCGCATTAACTGATATAGCCCCTACAAAGAAACAAAGGAAGAAGGTTAGGTTGACCATCAGAAGAGATAACAAATTTTTCTGATGAAAGAAAAGGGGGTGGAACGTACCAACGCCTGCTAGAGCACGTTTCTCCTCCTCCTCCTGGAAGGTTTTCAAAGAGGCAGCAATAGCTTCTTCGGTAGAGACACCTGTTGAAAATGGGAAAAGTATTAGTCAAGAATAATGATAAAAAAAATGCGATGAAATGATGAGGAAAGCGGCTAATGATCACCTGACTCCGTGAGTTTGCTTAACATCGCTTCGAGCCTTGCTGATCGCTCAGAAGCTGCAATAGCGGCCGCCAAATTGGTGTCTGCAGGGTCTACCAAGAAGCCCTTATTGCTGCCATATTCACTTATTCCTTTGGTAAGAGGGGCCTCAGGCTCTAAATTGAGGATCGCGTCGAGAGAAAGGATCGATTTCTTCTTCTTTTGCCCGCCAGCTCTAGACGCACCTGGAATTGATTTGCGCTTGGCAGTCACCTTGGGGCGGCGGGTCCCGATATCCGCTCCTACGCCGGACTCTGGCGATATTACACTAACCGTCTTCGTAGGAACACGGGGCGCCTGTGGTGCATTCACCGTAGCAGACAGCGGCAATCCACGCGGGGGGCTCAACGCGCGTGGTCGGTCGACTCCGGCATCTTTCAACGGAGGAATGACCGGGATCCTTGGTTGCAAGGGGGCCTTGCGATCACCGCCAGGAGGCGCACCCCTACGGTCAACCAGTATACGCTTCTCCGTTAAGATAATTGGGCCCATCGCATGCGCATACTAAGCCACGTACGTGTTAAGCATCTTAGGGACACAGCTGGGTTCACTAATGAAGAAATAGGAACCCGTGTTAAGCCGTGTGAAATGGTGCATTGCATTCTTCATCCCCTCTCGGCTGACCACAGGCTTTTCCAAGAAAGCTTCCATCGGGATCCCTTGGTTGTAGCTCGATTGCTGAGCAAACCGGTGCGGGTTGTACCTCATGAAAAGTGCGGTCTCATTCTGCCTAAACACTAGATAGCCCTGCTGAATGGAGTAGAGGTGGAGGATTTCCCGAGCCTTCAATACGGAAGCCCCGTCCTTGAAATCATCGCGCAGTGGTACTACTGACTTAGTAGTCTCTGAGCCTATGGTTATAACCTTATCCACAAAGGAAATTTTCGCTCCGACCAGATGTGGACGAAGGAGCAGCCCTCTAGACTCCCATGGGGGTGCAAACACAATTGAAGTGCCGACCAACCGCATGACTCTCGGGAGTCTGCATTTCTCAAAGAACGGAGGAATCTTATGGACACCGAACACCCCTTGCACGTGCATTTCCATCCAGGAGGTGAAATAGTGCGTCGGGAAGTTAGCGGGCTGCACCCCCGGCTCACTAGCGTCCGCCGCTACGCTAAGTCCTTTATAAAGGTAGGCCAGCCCGGCGATTCCTACCGATAACTGTAAACCAGCCACCATCCGATGCGCTGGGTAAAAGACGGAGGGCCGCATGTGACGCGAGTGCATGGGGAGCGCAAAGCTGCATAGACACAAACCCAAGAACTCAATAAAAAAGGTCTCCTCATCCATGCCCGGGACGGCGATTTCTGAGAAAGGGACGATGGCATCACCGGGGAGATAAAAATCCCTTTGATCATTCTCCGATACAGGTCGGCGGTCTAAGCCGAAACCGAAAGGGTCATCGAGCTGGGCAAACTTCTCACTCCGCTCTGATAGGAGCTCCGGGCGAATGAAGCGGGCAATAAAATCTGCGAAACTGACGCCCCGGTCGCCCAATTCCAGATGGAGTCCTTCGTAGATCTCCAACATCTTCACCAGGCCCGGATACTGATGTTGGACGGCGTTTTCCGGAGTTAGGTCAAACACCAGCGGCTTGGTGACAAAAACGTATTCGTCAGGAGGTAGCAACTCCTCGTAATGCCCCCCCCCTCATCGGTAAACCCGATAGCTCAGCAAACTCCTCTAAGGAAATTGAGACCTCCCTATCCGCCATCAAGAAAGTGTGGGTGGGGATATTCCATTGTTCGATGAAGGCCTTGATCCACCACGTTGGAGGAGAGGGATACTCGAAGAGCGAGACGTAGATGGCCGAATACAACCCAATCTTCATTAGATGAGTCCTTTTCGCCGATAAGATGTATCGGGCCCACTGCAAGTATCCGGCGGGCGGTCGCGGCACCAATCCAATATTATAGGCCTGTCCCCAAGGGCGTGCTTCACCCTGACAGATTCGCCTTCCTAAAATATCTATTGCTGGCGGCGGCTGCACGAGAATAGCACCAATTGCGGGTTGGAAGAGGTCATTCGAATTCCAATTTTTAACCTCCACGGCATACTTTGCCGGGGGTTCGTCCGCATAGGGGATTAGAGTTATGGGTTCAGACGGCGTGGCAAAACTGAAACTGCGGCGACCCTGGATGATCTGGCTGTACCACCTCCCCCACAGGTGGAGTTTTTTGCACTCGGGGTCATGATCCTTAATAAGAGCGAGCACCACCCGGTCCACTGGCGAATGAGGGAACCCTCCTTCCGAGCGAACAAAGGGGAAAGACAAGTCGTCAGACATGTTTCCTGTGGAAAGACAAAAATAACCGTTAGTGTTCTAACGCTTGGCATTTTAAAATCTTACTCCACACTGTGATGCAGTGGGTAGGGGACCAAAGGGGGACCCACAAAATCTGGATGACGGTGCATCATTTAATAAGACAATCCCATCATTAGATGAGACTGTCAATTCATAGAAAAAGATCCACAAAGAATATCCTCATTGATGGGAAATCCCTAGAGACAAGGAGAAAATCTCCTCTTTTAGAGCAAAGCTCTGTCACAGAGTGACATTTGTCAAACTCTGGTCTCAGGGGAACAAGATTCCTCAAAAGAGCATAGCTCTTTGGTAATAATGGAAAGATCCATCAAATTTTTTTAAAACACTTAAAAGAATTAAAATTTTGGAATCTTGAAAAATCCATGGAAACTTATGAAAAATTCTTCATTTTTTTTCAGATCTAAAAAGATCTACATTTGATCCAAGAGCAAAGCTCTGTTCATGGGTTAAAACCCATGGACAAGATCTCTGTAGATCTGTAAGTTTTTGAGAGCAAGGCTCTAGTGATGAAACTCTAAAGGTTTTTTTTTCTTTAGATCAAAGATCTATAAGAGCAAGGCTCTGTTAATTAAATTTAATTTAATTTAAATTACCCAGAGTGATTCTAAGTTTTGAACTTTGAAGTTCTTGGGGAAAGAACAAGTGCAAGGCTCTGAAAATTCTTAGGCAAGAGCAAGGCTCTGAGAATCAAAATTCTTAAAAGTTGTAAGAATTTTCTAAGGACCAAGGGTCCTATTTATAGGCGCCTGCGCCCCTTCAACTTATCAGTTGATCCAAAGGCTGAGATTTTGCCACCGCTGCACTCACATGCGCGCCACGTGAGCGCAACGGTGGGGGGCATTTGTTTCCCCAATCAGAGCAAGGCTCTGTTTAAATTTCAAAAAAATTCAAATTTAGAAGCAACGCTTCAAATACCGTGCGCTGCGCGCCATGTGTCAGAAGTTGATACGACAGCGCAACGCCCAAGACGGTGCGTCCAATCAGAGCAGGGCTCTTTTAAAAACTAAAAGTAAAAGAAACAACTTTCAGTTGCGCAAGCGACACGTGTCTGCGCAGGTGCGCAGGCGCTGCGCCGCGCGGCACGTGTCTACGCAGGTGCGCAGGCGCTGCGCCGCGCGGCACGTGTCTGCGCAGGTGCGCAAGCGCTGCTGCGCAGGCGCTGCGCCGCGCGGCACGTGTCTGCGCAGGTGCGCAAGCGCTGCTGCGCAGGCGCTGTGCCGTGCGACACGTGTCACGCGCTAAGGGAGCCTGCGCGACACGTGTCACGCGCTAAGGGAGTTGTGCAAAACAGAATAAATCTTTTCTGTTCTTGTTAAAAACAAGAAGATTTCCTTCTGTAAAACAGAGACCTTTGGATCAAAAATCCAACGGTGGGGAAAATTCCCCAAATCACTCAGAGAAAGATCTTTTTAACAAATTTAACTAATTTATGGGCACTATAAAAGGACCCCAGACCTCAATTCAAAGGCATCAACATTTTAAAAGAGAGAGAAAGAGGACTCTGAAGAACTCCTCAAGAATAAAAAGGGTAAAAACCTTTGAAAGAAGAGAAATTTCTCTTATGAACAGATCAGTGATCTAAGAACAAGATCATGGATCTTCAATAAATAAATAAACAAATAAAATAAAAATAAAAATAGTGCCTTGCACTTGTTATGAACCTTTGGTTCTCTGAAACAAGGAAAAACTTGTTTAGATCAAGGGATCAAAAAGTGCTTTGCACTTCTGTTTTAAATCTAAAAAGATTCTTAGTGCTTTACACAAATGCAGTGCATTACTTAAAGGGCCAGGCCCAAGTCAAAAAGACCTAACAGGCCTAAATAAATTGCAAAGCAATAAAAGGGCAGAGCCCCATTTAAATTGACACTCTGTTTGAGCAAAGCCCAAAATAAATAAACAGCCATGGCACAGATCTAACAGACCAACAACAAATAAAAGTGCTTCCAATTGGACTTAGCCCAATCGCGGCCATAAGTCCTTAAATTAAATCGACTGAGCAAAATTGTTCTCCTAAATCAATTTACATCCGGTTCGAGGGTACATCTCCGAATTCCTTTGACATCCATCGTTGTAATTCCTCAACGACGTCAAAGAGATGACGGGTCCCAACGACCACACATCAATATGGACTGCGGGGTCCTTAAACTCATAGACTGAGACGTCCCTAAACTAATATAGGACCGAGACGTCCCTAAACTGATATCGGACCGAGACGTCCCTAAACTAATAACGGACCACCACGTCTTTAAACTGGAATATGGACCACCACGTCCCTAAACTGGAACACGGACCACCACGTCTTTAAACTAGAAAATGGACCACTACGTCCCTAAACTGGAACAGTAGAGCCTCCAAATGCTCTTTTGCCGGATCTAAACGGTCCCGTTTAAGTTGATCTTAGCCCCAAATACGGTTAACGTATCCTTAGACATTTAAATGAATGATAAAACTCCAAATCAATTTTGGTTCAAGGGTACATCTCTGAACTCCTCTGACACCTGTCGTTGTAATCCTTCAACGACGTCAGAGAGGTGACGAGTCCTGACGGCCATATATTAATCACTACGTTAAGTTGATCTTAGTCTAAAACAGGACTAACGTATCCTTAACGAACGTTTAAGTTGATCTTAGCCGCAACGCGACTAATGCATCCTTAAACTAAAAACACCAAACCCAAATCTAAGTAAATACGGATTTGGACTAATCCACGTCCTACGGGCGACGAAATAAATAGTCTCTCCGTATACAATCCACGGGCAACCACAAACAAAACAAACACCCACGACACGAAGTGAAATTCTGGAGAAGGAGAAAGTTGTTACCGCGACGCGGTAGCGTAATTAACTGCAGGGGCTTGCGCCTGCAGGGAAGAGCGTCCCCACAATCAAAAACCCCTCACCCTGAGGGGGAATCTGACGAAGTTTGCTACATCGGCCGCATCCGTCTAAACCTCCGATACACGGTGCCATAAATCAACTTGGCATCTTCGGAGAGGTAGACGGATAAAACCAAATAGCATCTGCCCCGAATCTCAAACAAGACGCCCTCGCGTCGTCGCCGTCTTTCGGAGGGGAACACGCCCAGTTTATCCTGAACTTCAACTTACAAGAAAAAGAAGTAGAACTTTCAGAACTCCTCAACATGCTGAGGAGTGCAGAGGGCACCCTACAGAAAGGTAGGGAAACATCCACTTTGTTTGTAGGAGGATCTTCATCTTCTAGGTCCAAGGCGAAAGCCAAGGGAAAGAAGAAGAAAGCCTCCGCCAAAGCAAGGGGCGGTGTTAGTAAAGTGGATACGAAGGGAAAAGCAAAAGCAACAAAGGTAGCGGGAAGGCTTGTGGATAAGGAAGAGTGCTTTTTATGTTATAAGAGTGGTCACTGGAAGAAAGATTGCAGGGCTTGGAAAGTCAGAATACTGGAACTGAAGCAAGTTGCGGCTTCAGTTTCAGGTGTGTATGTTATTGAAAACCGTCTATCAATAAACTCTACTTCCTGGGTATTGGATACCGGATCAGGATCTCATATCTGTAATTCTTTGCAGGCGTTGAGAAACCGTAGGGTTTTGAAGGCAGGTGACATGACCCTCAAAGTTGCAAACGGAGCTAGCATGGATGCTAAGGCCGTAGGGGACTATCACCTGGGAATGTCAGATGGACATGTTTTGGTTTTACGTAATTGCTTTTTTGTACCCAACGCAACTTGTAATATCATTTCTGTATCTTTGATTTCTAAAGAAGGTTATGAATTTGTGTTTGTAAGTAATGTTGTAAACATTCATCTTAATGAAGTTCTGATTGGGTCAGGTACATTAAGCAATGGTATATACGTACTAAACCAACCACAGATTTTCAATGGCCAGAATACACGCAAAAGAAAGTCTCCGGAAATAAATCAGACTTTCTTATGGCATTGTAGACTGGGTCACATCAATGAGAGAAGGTTGACGAAGTTACATACAGAAGGATATTTGAATCCTTTCGAATATCAATCATATGCTACTTGTCAATCCTGTCTCAAAGGAAAGATGACAAAGACTCCGTTCACTGGACACGGAGTAAGAGCGAGCGAGCTCTTGGGACTCGTACACAGCGACGTGTGCGGTCCAATGTCTACACATGCGCGAAGCGGTTATTCTTACTTCATTACTTTTACGGATGACTTTTCAAGGTACGGTTATGTCTTCTTAATGAAACATAAGTCCGAAGTCTTTGGAAAATTCCAGGAATATAAGAATGAAGTAGAAAAACAAACCGGCAAAAGTATCAAGATTCTAAGATCGGATCGAGGTGGTGAATACTTGAGTGCCGAGTTCCTGGACTATTTAAAAGAGAATGGAATTCTCTCTCAGCTTACTCCTCCATACACTCCGCAACATAACGGTGTATCAGAGAGACGGAACCGGACCCTATTGGATATGGTACGTTCAATGATGAATAACGCTGAGTTACCGCGATCATTCTGGGGATATGCGCTAGAATCAGCTGCATACCTTTTGAACCGAGTTCCAACTAAGACTGTGCCTACTACACCATATGAGATGTGGTGTGGGAAGAGACCCTATCTTAATCACATTAAGACATGGGGATGTCCAGCTTTTGTCAAAAAGCAGCATGCGGACAAGCTCGAGGCACGCTCAGTACAGTGCAAGTTTGTGGGATATCCAAAGAACTCCAAGGGATATTTCTTCTATTGCGAAGATGAACAAAAGATTTATGTTTCTCGTTATGCCCACTTCTTGGAAACTGAATTTTTGGAAAATCAGATAAGTGGGAACGCAATAGAACTGGAAGAAATTCCAGAACCATGAGCTATTACTGAAAGCTTAGTAGAACCAGAGGGTTTGAAAGATCAAGACATTCCTACGCCGCTCCGCAGAAGTAATAGGCAGTCTCATCCGCCCGAGAGATACTACGGTTTTCTCATAGACGGGGATAGAGAGGATTGCATCATAGATTATGATGAGCCGACTAGCTTCCAGCAGGCCATTCAGAGCGTTGACTCGGTAAAATGGCTGGATGCAATGCGGACCGAAATGGAGTCCATGTACACCAACAAAGTATGGACGTAGGACGTTGCTCCAGATGGGGTAAAACCCGTAGGATGCAAGTGGATCTTCAAAAGGAAGATTGGTGTAGATGGACAGGTTGAGACCTATAAAGCTAGACTGGTTGCAAAGGGTTTTCGTCAAAGACCTGGTTTGGACTATGACGAGACCTTTTCTCCAGTAGCTATGCTGAAATCCATTCGGATCCTTCTTGCCATTGCTGCCTTCCACGATTATGAGATTCGGCAGATGGACGTAAAGACCGCTTTTCTAAATGGAAATTTAGAGGAGTGTGTTTATATGGACCAGCCAGAGGGTTTCATTCAGAGTGGGAGCAGCGGAAAGGTATGCAAGTTGCTTAAGTCCATCAATGGACTAAAGCAGGATCGCGGAGTTGGAACATCTGTTTTGATGAGACGGTCAAGGAATTTGGCTTTATCAAAAATCCAGATGAACCATGCATCTATAGTAGATTTGTAGCGAGAACTGTAGTATTCCTCGTTTTATACGTGGATGACATTCTCTTAATAGGAAATGACATTCCTATGCTACAATCTGTCAAGGGGTTCTTGTCACACAGGTTCTCCATGAAAGACCTGGGTGATGCCTCATACATTCTAGGGATCCGGATCTATCATGACAGATCCAAGAGGATACTGGGACTCTCACAGTCCAGGTACATCGACACCATACTGAAAAGATTCAGTATGGAAGATTCCAAGCGCGGTAATCTACCGGCTTGTCACGGGATCACCCTCTCCAAAGAGATATCTCCCAAGACTGATTTGGAAAGGGATCGCATGTCTATTATACCCTACGCTTCTGCGGTAGGCTCTATAATGTATGCGATGTTGTGTACCAGACCAGATGTAGCTTATGCACTGAGTGTGGTAAGCCGGTATCAGTGAAACCCTGGGGAGAAACACTGGATAGCAGTAAAGAACATTCTCAAGTACCTGAGAAGGACTAAGGAGATGTTCTTGGTGTATGGCGGAAAAGACCTCCAGATCGAGGCCTTTGCTGACTCCAGCTTCCAAAGTGACAAGGATGATTCCAAGTCCATGTCGGGTTATGTCTTTACCCTCAATGGAGGGGCGGTGTGTTGGAAGAGTTCCAAACAGGAAACCGTTGCTGACTCGACGATAGAAGCAGAATATATCGCTGCTGCAGATGCCGCAAAAGAAGCTGTCTGGGTAAGGAAGTTCTTAACTGAACTTCAGGTGGTTCCGTCCATTGTTGATCCAATACCTCTGTATTGCGACAACAACGGGGCTATAGCTTTAGCAAAGGAACCAAGGTCCCATCAGAAGTCCAGACACATCTTGAGGCGGTATCACCCGATCAGGGAGATCGTGGGTCGCCAGGAGATCGAGGTTCGGAGAGTTTCTACGGAAGATAACACTGCTGATCCACTCACAAAGGCCTTACCCCAGACTCAGTTCGAGCGGCTGATCGAGATGATAGGTCTTCGATACGCCAGTACATGGCCTTAGTGCAAGTGGGAGATTGTTAGTGTATATGCCCTAGAGGCCATTACTGTATCATACTAGTTTGTATATTACTTAATGGAAGCTTGGGATATTCACCTTGTATAAACAATCTTGCTCAATATAGTAGTATGCTACTTGGTTTGTTTCTACTTCAATGTGTACATGTGTTTATTTTAGTATATCACCTATACACATTAGTGGAGCCCTTAGGATCTTTGCTTGATTACCAGCGTTGTGATGGCAGTCACACTAGTGGGGGCTGGGTAATCTATAAGCACATCCTTATGCAGGTCCCTAGTTGCAGGACTATCGAGACAGGGCATCGATACTCCGGAGTAGACTAGCGTATGCGCTTCTCATCCCAGTGTGGGAGATGGTCTGTCCCACAGCCATCAGTACATCGTACTGGAGATAGTATGCGGGTGCTCGTTGGGTTACGAGTACACTGGACAGGACTCGTCGGGAACTGTTGGTTGATACTATACCTATCATCAGTTATCAGTTCCCAGGTGACATGAGTACAGCTTAGTCCGCTGACTTGATACTGTCACTTTGCCTCGAGTGTGTTCCCACTGTACTTAGATTACTACCCTACCACGACTCAAAGGAGTCGTGCAAACAGGTAGTAGTTGGGTGCAATCCCGAAGCACTTGGAGGCAGTGACGGTTAGACAGGATTCGTCTCTCCCGGTATTGGGGGTTGACATCGCGCTGTGTCTAGGAGAGCCATTACACGAGTAGTCCCTGGCCAGGGCAAGCGAGATATACTGGTAGGTTTCCAGTGTTATCTCAGGGTGTTCTGGGCTTCACTCCGACACGACTTGTACCGCCATTAGGGGACTGGCGTTTACCGCCCCCTAGGACCGCCATGCGATGTATCAGACGAACAGACCGGACTGTATGGAGATTGTCACAGTCAGACTCAGTAGGAGTTCAGATGGGTTTCACCTCGTCAGTCTTCTTGTCGGCATCTACCTGGGGACCGTTACGCACAGCTAGTGCCGCTTGCGGTCTGTGGTTAAACCCACTGCCAGCGTAGTGTCGAGTCTTTAGAGTCCCACACAGAAAGCTATTCGCCTTTAGGCAAAAGAGTAGAGGTCGCATGGTTTTGCGACAGGTCGTATGGTTTTGCGACAGGGTTCGGTCACATCCGTGCACTTGTGCACGTTTAGTGTCCGGACAGTTAACACTAGCGGGCTTTGGTTTAAGCCAGATCCTAATGTACGTTTTGGGATTGGTTTTATCTCGTTTGTATCCGTGTTCCTCGGAACGCGGATGCGGGTGTGTATGCACAGTTGACAGAGAGACAGAGGCAGAGTATTCTCATTGGGGTTGTTGACTCTTGACTGTTGACCATTGACTTTTGCTTAACCCTAATGAGAATAAGATATATGATTAACATTAATATTAATTAAGTATTATAGTGACATGGTTGTTGAGGGTTTGACTTTGTTGACCGATTGACTAGGTTGGACTAGTTGACCATCATCATGACAATGGCTATCATTCCATGGCAAAGACTTTTGCTTGCTTGTTTATTTATGCAAAATGAGTGCATGAAATGATATAGCCATTTTGACTTAAACCATTACACAATACTTGATTACTATTTTTGTTATGATGGCTTTTGGATTATGAGAGGTGAGAATGAGAAGAGTATGATTCATTCTATCATTTGCTTTCTCTCTCTTGAGCTTTCTCATTCTCAAGCTCTCCCTCTCCCTCTTGCTCTCTCTACCTCAAGGCAAACCATTCTCATGTGTTGAGACTCATTGCCTTAGAGATAAAAAGACACCAAAACATTCCTCTACTCATTCTAGTTCACAAGGCCTAGCAAGCCAAGTGATCTAGTTTCTTCAAAATTAGAAGAAGAAGCCAAAGGTAGAAGCTTTCGGGTGGATCCATCTTCGGCGCAAGGAGACGACGAGGTGAGGCCGATCCGTACACCGGGAGGAGTCGAAGACGAAGGAGTTCAAGAAAGGTATAGCCCCCTAACCGAGTAGGTAAACTCTTGTTAGGTTGTTAGTTAGTAGTTTAACAAAGATCCGTATTGGTAATCCATGTTACCACCCTCTTGAAAATCGTTTTTCACCAATTCCGCAACCCCGTAAGTACCGGGGAAGGGTAGCATGGACTTACAATCGGAACCTGGTCCAATGGAATCTCAGCGACCCTTAAGTCCTGAACAAAAGCCAAGACCCATAACAACCCTTCTTCAAGAGTCGTTCCGCACAAAAAGCAGAAATCATGTTGGCAGGAGTTATATTACAATCTCCCTTCCCAACAAAGATCGGTTCATCGGGAGAACAAAATCTACCCGTCCTTCCCCGACAATCTACATAGGCATAACAAGCAGCCAACCAAATCATACTAGGAAGTATATCAAAACTAATACATCTAGGAGACTCAAATCCGCTACTAATACCCTATCATCAATATATATTAAACGTGACCTAAATACATGTCCGGCTATACAAGAATCTCCTATAGGAGTAGTCATAACTTGCGGTAACTAACCCTAACACTACGACTCTCTCCCCAGAGAAAGTGCAAAACGTAAAGATACAAATAAATGCGTAGAATCGGGATCAAATAAAATATGCGAATCTAAGAAATATACTACAAGAGTACCAGTCACTACTGCAGTGGATGCCTGGCATTCCGTGGAGTCAGTGCAAAAACACATGCCTGGCCCCCGCCCGCATCCTGTCGTCCTCTACCTCTATTTTCTCGACCTCTCTGGAAGCGTCATTCATAACCTCGGCCTCGTGGTGCAACCGTCCAGCGCATAATGTTAACTGGGGGAGGAAGTAAATCCATCGACGACAAAAGTGGAGGGGGTAAAACAACCTGCGGAACAACAGTTCCTCCTGGGCGTGTACACTGTCTATCTAAGTGCCCTGAACGCCCGCAATTATAACATGTATATGGAGGTCCCTGTCCCACTGGTTGTAAACTAAACCTCTTGTCCTGAGTCACTTCTCGATCAAAACTGGGGCCTGGAATGAATCTGTCTCGACCTCCTCGTCCTCTCGAATTATGACCGTTATGACCCCGACCTCTAGGGGCGTTGAACCGGCGTGGAACGACAACAGGGGTAGGAGGTAATGTACTCGGAGGAGGTGGTGAAGTCACATGTGAGACCGATGCCTCATCCTGCCGCATCATGGGACAATCCCTAATACAGTGATACGGACACCCACACCTGAAACATCTCTGCACGGGCTGTTGAACATATGGGTATAAGTAATAAAACTGATCTCTGCAGAATCCGCTACGGCCTCTACGGACACGTCTTGGTACTGAAATATTATTACGAATTTGCCTTGGTCTCTGAACACCCGTGCGTGGAGTAACGGTCGACCTCTGGGCTCGACTAATCTCTAGTAAAGCTCCGATCATTCGGTGCATCTCGTGAACATTTGTCTCCATCCTAGCTATAAGATTAATATAGGGTGGATCAATCGGTTCCTGAAAGATAGGTATACTGTCCAAATTTGTCCCCGTGTCAGACGAGCCCGCTCCAATATCATCTCTAACAGCGGTCGTCTGAGTCCCCGTAGACGTTGATGACATAGTGGCTGGAGCAAGAAACGAGAGTTGATAAGGCTTACGAATAAGGATAATCAATATCAGAGTGTCAAAGGAAGAATAGATCAAGACATACATCCTAAGGTTGGTTAGGCTGAGTACGGTAACGTAAATATGCCGCGGAACATACGTACGGTACTGCACTCATCCTAATTCACCTACTCCATCAAACCAAAGGTCATCCTAAATCACGGACTCACGTCAACCTATTTTAATTTCCTACTCGATTCCGTAAAGTTAATCTTACGCTCTGATACAACTTTGTCACGACCCAAAATTTGGATGTGACCGGCACTTAGATTGTATGATATCTAAAAACATGCACACAGTCCAAGTAAGCCAACAACCAAGATCAAAATCCTTTTTGCGGAATTCTTTATATGGAAATTTAGTTTTAAGTAAAAATCATAGTTTATGAAGTTAAATTATTAAACAAGTATAAAATGTTAAGTGTGGTTGCATCCCTAGTTGGGGGCAACAATATTTCCAGTGGAATTCAATACAAAATCATAATATGAAATCAAAGAAGAATCTCAGACCTAAATAAAAAAAAACATTATTCAATACAACCAAACGATCTTATTTGTCGAAATAATATACATATCGTTCTAAGTCATTATACATGGTCTGATGGAGAAACTCTAGATTCAATATACAATACCAAAAGAGGAAGTTACTACATAGGTAACCCACCTAGCAAAAGAGCGAAAAACCGATAAGTGGATCTGTCTGCCGCTATACGTCCACTCGACTTCTGCAAAGAACTATGGCACAACGGGGTGAGTTACCAACTCAGTGAATATAACTAACATATATCGGCTGATAATGTAAGTATGCCGACCTAGAACTAATATCAACAATGATGAATATGATGCATACTAACAGGTAGAAGCATAAATTTGTACTATTTAACATATAAGTCCAAAACTGAAATCTCATCAATTATTTTCCAACTAAGGTTCATTTTCTTCCCGTGTCCATCATCGACACAAATCTTCGGTGTGTCATCAGGCATCGTTTCCCGAATGATCCTGCCAATCAATAACACCGGTCGGTATCACCTAGATATCCGCCGTGTTTACCACTGACTCCGGTATCGAGTATCCTCGTTAGGCTCACCTCCTAAAGTGCGGTCCCTGCCCCTCGGCCCCGATCGGGTCCACCATGATCCGGCTGTATAGCTACTCCACCCAGTTCAGATATACGTAAGAAATTCCGCAACCGTATATCTATCCCACCCGGTTCGGAACAAAACCAAATAAAAAAAACGACATTTCATGGTGGACATGTCACATTTCATAAAAATCATTGAATTCTTTCGCTAGTGTTTAAAAACTCAAAGCCATAAATCCATGGTAATTAAATGCATCTTATACCAGAACTACACATACTTGGAGATAAAATATGATATTGTTTATGAAAAATAACTCCCATGCTTGATGTTCAAGGTACGATGGAAATCCTATTTAGTATAATAAGTACTCAGTGTATAAGTGACATGTTAATATCGACGAGGTGTAGTATAACATGTAGATATGTGCAAGTGCGGCATAACTTGTCGATAACTGTGCAGTGTTCTAACAATTATTAATATGGCGATGCATATATATCTATATGAATGCATATGATCAATTTAGCATATAAAGCCCATTTTTATTTAAACTTAACTACGGGCGTATTACGCCATCCATACAAAATTCCCCGGTAGATGTTTAGTCTACTCACTGGAATACGTCGAATCAACTCGGATCACCAATCCATTTCCTTTCCTTGCCGCCTCCGAAGTTTCTGTATTCAAATCTATTGTCGCAATTAACTTGTATATGAAATGGCTAAACTCCGATACGGCGAAAACATGAAAATACCAGTGTTACGTATTAGCTATACTAAGTATGATTATCGCAACCTATCAAACACTTATACTAACGGAATTTAGTTACACGCTGTTTCGTAACAGAAAACAGAATCGTATTACGAAATGTCCGTGTCGTGTTTTAAACGTTTTAACCCATTTCAGATATTAACTCCCAGATTTCATATACTGTTAAATTAGCTTAAATAAATAATACCAAGTATCATAATACCTTCACAGAGACCTACCCTGAAATCCACAAAACCCAAAGCTTCTAGAAATCCGGCGGCACCGGAATTATCCCTATGGTCGCCGGCCCAAATCCGAGCCCTCCTGTTCGTATTCCTATGGTTTGCTCTATGTTCCAATTATATCATTTTAGCACTGTTTTGTTAAATTGATTTTATTCTTACTAACAGCAGATTACTACAGAGCTAAGTTTTTCTAAAAATACGAAATTATAGAACTTGTTCATTTCAATTTAAACTAATTTACAGAACCTAAACTCCTACTGTGATTAAGAAATTACCCACAATAATTTGTTGGAATAACCCCTCCAAGATGCTAAGCCCCTTGTCCTAGCTTGATGGTGATGAAGATCTAGCTTCCTTCTTCTTGTTCTTCTTCTTGTTCTTTAAATGTTTTGTTTTGTTTTTCTTTTCTTTTCCTTAGATTTTTTTTTCAGAATTTTAATTTACCACAGATCTGAACAAGGTTTATATATGGCAAATGAAAGGTATAAGGTGAAGGAGGAGGTGTAATTAAGCTAGAGGTAATGGTTTCATGCAAGTAGGAGGTGTGAGGTGAGTGTTGTGCATGCAAGCAAGAGGTATGCTTGCACTATCTTCTTATTTTGATTTAATTTACACTAAAATTCTGAGCTAAAAAGTTTCTATTCCCTTTTTCATTTACACCCCTAACAAATCCCCATTTGCACAAAAATTCTAAACTTTATCTAAAAACCCCTCACAACTTGGTTTATGACAAAACACTCATTTTATAAAAATGAAGCTAAAATTATCACTAAAACCCTTATAATTTATTTATGTTGCATACAAAAATTTTAATTTAAATTGTTTTACAACCATCTTATGAAATTATCTTATTTGTTTTTAATAACTTTTTGATTTACCATTTTATTATTAAATTAATTAATTTTATTTATTTCTAAATTTTCAAAATGTTACAAGACAATACGTCATCTACATGACCCCGTCGCGGAAATACGTCTATCAAATGACCCCGTCTTGGAAATACGTCATCCACATGACCCCGTCTCGGAAATACGTCATTCACATGACCCCGTCAAGGAAATACGTCATCCACATGACCCCGTCTCGAAAATACGTCATACACATGACCCCGTCACGGAAATACGTCATTCACATGGCCCCGTCTCGGAAATACGTCATCCACATGACCCCGTCGAGGAAATACGTCATCCAGATGACCCCGTCTCGGAAATACGTCATCCACATGACCCCGTCGCGGAAATACGTCATCCACATGACCCCGTCTCGGAAATACATCATCCACATGACCCCGTTTCGGAAATACGTCATTCCCATGACCCCGTCGCGGAAGTACGTCATCTACATGACCCCGTCTCGGAAATACGTCATCCACATGACCCCATCACGGAAAAACATCATCCACATGACCCCGTCTCGGAAATACGTCATCCACATGACCCCGTCGCAGAAATACATCATCCACATCACCCCGTCTCGGAAATACGTCATCCACATGACCCCATCACGGAAATACGTCATCCATATGATCCCGTCTCGGAAATACATCATCCACATGACCCCGTCGTGGAAATACGTCATCCACATGACCCCATCTCGAAAATACGTCATCCACATGACACCGTTTCGGAAATACGTCATCTCCATGACCCCGTCGTAGAAATACGTCATCTACATGACCCCGTCTCGGAAATACGTCATCCACATGACCCCGTCTCGGAAACACGTCATCCACATGACCCCGTCGCGGAAACACGTCATCCACATGACCCCGTCGCGGAAACACGTCATCCACATGACCCCGTCACGGAAACACGTCATCTACATGACCCCGTCTCGGAAATACGTCATCCACATGACCCCGTCGCGGAAATACGTCATCCACATGACCCCGTCGCGGAAATACGTCACCCAATGACGCCGTGAAATGCGGATAACGTCATCTCATTAAACACTTACGGGTCCTCTCGATTCGTAAGGAAGAAAACTCTTTTATAAGATCCTTACGACTTATAAGGGAAAACACACTTAGGAATCCTCATGACTCCTAAGGAGAAAAGACACCTACGAGATCCTCACGACTCGTAGGGAGAAAATTCTTTATGAGACCCTCACGGCTCATAAAGTTGAAAAGTCTTAGGTAGCAGATCTGAACCTGCTTCCTAAGCCATCACTACCCCTCGAAGAAGCCAAAACAAGATGCCCACCCTATCATCTACCGGCTATGTTTTCTAAGATAACATGTTGATAACAAAAGAAAGAAGAAAGCAGAGAGATGACACAAGACATTGCGAAAGAAATGTATCTTTTATTCATGAATTCAATTGGGTACAAAATACATCATATGATAGAATAAAAGAATGAATACATTTTATTCAAAATTACAAATGGTACAAAAACCAATTATTGAGAGGGAAGCGCTTTCAATAATCCGATCAGCCGCTCGCCCACTTCCCTCAACCCCTTTTCTTGATCAGCTGCCGCGGCCAACTCTGCTTCGAGCTGGGCTCGCTGCTGCAAGTAAGACGAAAGTTATTCCTCGACGGCCCGCTGAGCTGCCTCACGATTTTTTGCATCCCGCTCGACGACGTCGAGCTTCTGCCTCAGTGTTAACCCATCAGAGATGCATCGCAGAAGGCCTTCAAAGATAACTTTCAACTGGACAGCATTCACATCAACCTGAGCATGCAGTCGAGCAGATTCACTTGAAGGTTCTTTACATTCTTTATGCTTTAAGGTCACTTCTTGTTCAAGCTGGCGGAAGTAGGAAGTACTCTGCTCGACCCACGCAACCCGTTGAGTGTTCACAGCCAGAATCTCAGGAGCAGGACGCCTAAGCTCAAGCTCATGCAGGCAAGCCTCAATTTCCCTGCAGTGATTAACCCAAGACTCAACGACGCCCTCACTATGAAAATTCATGAGCGTCGCCAGCATAGGGTTAACCTCCGCAGCAAAATCCACGGCGAATGTGGGATTCTCCACGTCAAGCTCCTAAATATAGTCGCTCAACATGCGCAGACTATTCACAGCACCTTTTGAGGATGGACGTCTGGAAAAAGGTCCGGCCAGCATTATGATGCGAGACTCGAACAGGGCTGGAGTTGATGTGACCGCTACAAAATAAATCACAATTAGATGTCGGCTTAAGAAATAAAGAAAATACACGAACAATAGAGTCTACTATACTGGCTGCAACAGGGGGCAGAGCTGGGAGTACTGGTGGCGCAATGATAGCCCGTCCCCTCCTTCAAATTGTAAGGCTACAAGCAATACAAAGAAGAATTAGCAATAATGTGACTGCCCGTTAAAGAAAGGACATCGTTTAGAAAAGATATTCACCGACACCAGCGGGCGGACTAATCTCTGACTGGAAAGAGAAGTGTGGGTGCAGCACCTGATACAGGTGATCAAAAAGGACTCCTGTAAGGACGCAGTAATGCAACGCCAGTACATAAGTTATACAGCCTAAAATAAGACTGATGGGTCACGAATCCGCACCTTCTAACATCTGAGATGGTACGAGAGAAGGTAGAGGAGCAGTCACCGTCAAAGCGGTAACTGATGGCGCTGCCTTGGGTAGCGCAACCACAACGCTCGCCGCACCTGCATTAGAAACGAGATAAATACTGTCAGGAAAGATTGAAAAGGATTGCAGAATAAAAAGAAAAGCAATGACCCAAAATCTACCTGGTGAGTCGCCGGTCGAAATCGCGACGAGGGCGTCACTTGATACAGCAACTGCTTCACCCTCCTCCATCGGAATGGTTTCGCCTCCCGTGGATTCATCCTCCGACTCCAGGAGAATCGTCGTGATACTCGCAGCGCCCGGCAGCGGCAGGGAGCCGCAAGGGGAAAGAGCGACGATCGGGGCAGTGCCCGACTCTTGCGAAAGAGTGACTACCTCGGGCTCGGCGGCTGTAGCCATCTCATCCATCGCCACCTCAGGCTCGGCAATTGTGTCCATCTCACCTGCCACTACCTCGAGCTCGACAATGGTAGCCATCTCACCTACCGCCATCTCGGGCTCGGCGATCGTGACTGTCTCACCCACCGCTACCTCGAGCTCGGCAATTGCAGCCATCTCGCCTACCACTGCCTTGGGTTTGGCGATCATGGCTACCTCCTCTACCGCTATCCCAGGCTCAGTGGTCGCCGCCACTTCTTCTGTAAGACTCAGCCCTGCAAGATAAGACATATGAGAACTGAAAGTTAAAACTTTGACAACAGAACCCAATGTCACATTATCTTGAGTTGGTCTTCCGATTGCTTCCCGAGCCGTACGTGCTGCCCGTCTATAGGTAGTGGACAAGGAAGCCGGAGATTCCTCTGAAGGAGTAGGGGTAGCGGTAGCGGTGCTCGAACCCGCACCCGCGGCCAAGGCGGCACTACACTCCCTTGCCGGGCGCATTCTGCGCTTCCTTTCTGCTCGGGCCGTTAGAACGGATCTTCTAGACGCCTCCATCAATAGGACGTCACCGTCTGTGCCAAGGGTTACCTCTGGAGCCGTCAAGGCATCCGTCATCGGTCGTTTGAGTAAGGCCTCTTTCGGCAGTATCGAGGAGGCCGAGACTTCGATGGCTGGCCCGGGAAGAATCTCCGCATCAACTTGCGGGATTGGCATTGTAGTCCCTGCAATAAGATAAAGAAGGGGTCATATTGTCCATAAGAAAGGCAATGAGCCGAGACATACCAATGCCCAACAAAGCGCGATTCCTCTCCTCCTCCTCGAAGGTCCTAAGGGAAGCCGCCAGAGCCTCTTCAGTGGTAAAGCCTGTTACAGAAGGAAAAATGTCAGTCAAGACATGATAATAAAAATAAAAATATAATGCAATAACAGAAGTTACGGCTTATACTCACTTGATTGCACGGGGATGGCCATTTCCGCTTTGTGGCTTGCGGATCGCACAGAAGCCGCAATGGCGGCCTCGAGATCAGTATCTTCCGACGCTATGACTAGACCTTCGTTGGTCCCATATTCACTCAGGCCCTCGTTATAAGGAGCATGAGGCTCCAGTCCGAGTACAGCGTCTAGAGAAAGGACCGACTTCTTCTTCCTCTTCTGCGAGCGAGCTCCAGTCGCAGCCAACACATGCTTACACTTGGTGGGCACTTTGGGGCGACGAGTCCCGATATCTGAGCCCACGCCAGATTCGGGGGAAGCTACATTTACCGTCTCTATAGGAGCACGGGGCACCGGTAGTACATCCGCCGTCTCCACGAAAGCACGGGGCACCGGTAGCTCAGGCCTGTCGTCGGGGACTTCAATCACGGCAGCTTCTCTTAGCGGAGGAAGGACAATGGTCCGTCGCTTCAAATGGAGGTTTCGGTCACTAGCAGGGGGTGCACCCTTGCAGTCGAGTAGCAGCCGCTTCTCCTCCCTGTTAACAACACCCATTGCATGTTGATACCAGACCACGTGTACATTAAGGGCCCTTGGGACACAACTTGGTTCGCTGATAAAGAAGTGAGACCACGTATTCAAGCGTATGAAATGATGCAGCGCGCCCCGCATTCCCTCTTCGGTGGCAGCTGGATCTACCAAGAAAGCCTCCAGCGGGACTCCCTGATTGTAACTCAGCTGCTGGGCAAAATGATGGGGGTTGTATCTCATGAATAGCGCCGCATCATTTCGCCTGAATACAAGAAAGCCCAGCCTGATGGAGTACAAATGGAGAATCTCCCGGGCTTTCAACACGGAGGCCCCGTCCTTAAAAATGTCTTGCAGTGACAGCACCGCCTTTGATGTTTCCTGGCCGATGGTCAAGACTTTGTCTGTGAAAGACATACCATCTCCGACCGTGCGCGGACGAAGGAGCAAGCCCCTAGCTACCCGCTTTGACGGACTCACGATGGAGGCGTCAACCAGTCGCACAATCCGAGGGAAATTGCACCTGTCGTAAAATGAAGGTCTTTTGTGGATGCCAAAGACCCCAAGCACGTACAACTCCATCCATGAAGTAAAGTAATGCATCGGGAAGTTGGCAGGATGCACCCCCGATTTAGTGGTATCCGCTGCTACGCTAAGACCGTGATATAAGTGGGCTAACCCGGCAATCCCGATGGCCACTTGTATTCCGACAACCATGCGATGCGCGGGGTAGAAGACGAAAGGCCTCATGTAACGAGGATGCATAAGGAGCGCGGACCAGCTCAACCATAGCCCAAGAAACCCAAGAAAGAATGCCTCTTCATCAATGCCCGGGGCAGCGATTTCTGACAGAGGGACAATCTCGAGGATCTGTCTTCGACAGGTTGAATATCATCCCTCAAAAGACAACTTCAGTCTTTAAGAGGTTAACACCGGCGGCACCTCATTCAGACAGGGGGCAAAAAGAAGCTGTCTCAGTCTCCGAGCCAGTCCCAACGGCTCTTCATTCTCGACGTCACCATTGGCGACGAGTAAGGAAGGCAGGGGGCAACTCCCCCTCAGGGCTAACTCCACCGGCTCCAGTGGTGGAAGTCAACGCTGCTGTTCCAACTGGGAACAACTTTGAACTGCTGAGGAGGGTGCGTAAGAACTCTCCAACTGCTACACTGAAAAGATCTCCTCCGCCTGCGGAGAGAGTTCCAGAAACGAAGCAACCTCATCAACGGCTGTCCTCAAGAATTTATAAAGTTTGGCGAAGGGTTCAAGACTCCGTGATTGACCCAGATCACTCTCGTCAACAAAAGAAGACGAAGGTGCAAAAATAAAAAGACCGTCCTATTAAACAGCAGGGGACAACGATCGCTAAGGTGCCCACTGCAACGGCCCCTTCAACTTCAACGGCCCACAAAAGAAGAAAGCCGGAGAAAACCCCCGCGCCGGCGACAAATATCAAAGGTGGTGCACCCAAACGCCCTAAGTCAGGGGGCATTATAGTTCACACCGTCTATGTGGCGACTGGTAAAGAGGACAGTCGCATATCTACGGGTCATCGACCGCTTACGCGATCAGTGACCAAGGCGCAGGAGCAGCAGCAGAAGCTCCAAGAGATGATGAATGCTATGGCCGCACTTACAGGGCCAAAAGAAAACCCCGAAACGTCCTCGGATGAACGCCAAGAGGCAGAAACTGACGGTGAATTCCTTCGTCGAATATTGGAGAAGAAGGACAAAGAGGCTGCTGAACAAGCAGCCAATATACAGCGTATGGGCCTCCTCTTCCAAGACATGGTAGGGATGATGATACAACAAGATCCTCCGGACGAAGAGCCCCCGATCGTCCTTGGAGACGATAGGGGAGAGACATCAAATCCTCCACCAGCTCTGTCGATGGCTAAAGAAGACACAATCTCCAAAGCTGATTTGGACGAGTACATCGCCCAACAAATACGGGTTCATCATGCGACCGAAACAGCCGGCCAGGTCGTAAAAACAGGACGGCCATATCCAAGTTGGTACGACCAAATCAAGTACCCGCCGGGTTACACAATTCCCAAGTTCCATGTCTACAAGGGGACAGGCAATCCTCACCAGCACGTTGCCCAGTTCAGGGCACTCTGCGGCAATACCGGCGGTGACGACAAGCTATTGCTTCGCCAGTTTGTTGGAAGCTTATCAGATACGGCGTTCGAGTGGTACTCTGAGCTCCCGAACGACTCTATTAAGACCTTCGCGGAGATGGAGCTGCTGTTTACTCAGCGTTTTGCAAGCGCCAGTGAACGCACTCCGATGACGGCACTAATTAACGCCAGGGTAAAACCAGGCGAGACATGGGTTCAATATGCTATACGGTGGCGGAACTTATGGTCGAAGTGCGAGCAGCGCATTGAAGAAGCTCCCGCGGTGGGTATGTTTGTGGGAACCCTTGATCCACAAGCAACCATCTCGCAATTTATGATGTTTTTCAAGCCGACTACCTTCCAGGCCTTGATTGACAAGCTAGCGCAAATGGATCAGATGGGCCATAAACCCCCTCTTCCAAAGCCGGATTCCCGAAATGACAAAGGGAAAGGAAAAGCAATCGTTGTCGCTAATGCTCAACAACAACCGAGCAACTCGAAACCGGTTGTGCGTCAAAATAATATGCGCCCGTACGTAGACCTTGAGGAGAGGCTAGGACGTCCTTACTCTTTCCCCCGTGATAAAACGAGAAGGTTATTCGAGCTGGCGTTACGCAACCGACTCATAAATCTGCCGGATCCAAAACGTCCGTTGTAACCAAGTGATGTCAATGAGCCCACCTTATCATCGAGTACTGGGCCATCCGATCGAAGATTGCTACGTTTTCAAAAATTGGCTTGAAAACCAGTACCGACAGGGCAAATTCGCGTTATCTGACAAATGGAAGGTGAATCCCCCGCAGCCCCACACCTCTAAGGGGACGAATACGCCGGGGGCAACATGCTCCGTCGTTGAAGAAGCTCCTTGGGAGGTTGTATTATCAGCCAAGACAAAGAGGATGCTAAACGATCTTCAGACATGTCCGGCGATTAGGTGGAAGAACCCGTTGGAACCGCAGGTCATTGAGAGGATGTTGAAGCCACGTACAACTCCAAAGACCGATGGTGGTGGCTCAAGCACTCGCAGCCAGCCGTCAAAATCTTCGAAAAAGAAGAAGAAGAAATCTAAGAAGCCCGTGAAGCCTGGCGACAAGCGCACGGACCTGCAAAAACAAATTGACGCGCTGGAGGAATACAACCAGAAGGCACAGACTCCCGTTACACTCCAAGAGTTTCTCAACCATTTCTTTCAAGAAGAAGGTGAGGGGGAAAGTTCGTCAGATGAATCTGAAGAATGCGTGGAGAGCTGTCATGTGATTTCCCATTCGTTCATGGACGATGAGGAAACTCCTTGTACTGAAGCGCTGGGCAGATCCTGAACCAAAAATTCTGGAGCTATCAGATGAAATGATTGACGCGTTCCTTAACGAAGCTCGATTGAAAAGTAAAGCTGATCGAGAACGCGAGACGGCTATATTTGAAAGGGCCAGGCGCCAGCGACTTGATGAAAGAGCTGAGACGATCCCGCTGGAGCAAAATGCCTCCACCGTCGACAAAAGCCAATTCAAGATGAGGAAAAGGTTTGCTACGGCCATATCAATGGGCATGAAGCTACCATCCTCTGAAGGAAGCATCACCGGTGAAATAGAAATGCACCCCTCCTATTGTTTATATCATCAGAAGGTTTCGCACCCCACTCAAGAGTGCAAAGCTTTCGATAGATGGTGGCAAGGATACGTTGCTCATCGGCAACGCTTTAAGCGGGAAAAGCGTAAAACTCATCGGGAGCAAAGAAATACGACTGAAGAGCTTAAAAGAATCACCGGCGATTGTCGCATGGTTAACACCGGCGGGTCACAAGTGCCTACATTCGGGAGCGATTCTGATGAAGAACTAGAGCTTGCCCCTCTCTTTAAAGAGTCCACTTCGGGAAAAGAAGAAGAGCCGAAGGTCTGCAAAAACATTCGGCTGCGGAATCGGACGCTGCCTGAAAAGAACCTCGGACCCTCAAACAGAAAAGATAAAGGGAAAGAAAATGTCTCTGAAGATATCGTCTTAGATGACCAAGTTCTGGAGGAGCTAAGCGCCAACAACCCGCCGAAGAAGAATAAGGTGGATTACAACGTCTTAGCACATCTGAGGAAGCTGCCCTCACAGCTCAGCATTCTTGATGCCCTTTTGCTATCAAAAGAGGCGAGAGATTCGTTGATTAAGGCACTCCAAGATCCGGAACAATTCCAAGCATGCCTGGCCGAGGAAAAGATGAAGGATGAATTGGAGGAAGTGCACACGGCCGATGTCGCTTTTGGTGATGAAGACCTTCTCCTTGGGACGTGCGAACACAATCGCCCCCTCTATGTCTCAGGATACTGCCACGATATAAAGATACGCAAAATCCTGATCGACAATGGATCCTCTGTTAATCTCCTCAATGTGCGGGTGTTAAAAGAAATCTGCATGAGCGTCCGGCATCTTGCTCGTGACAAGATCACCATCTCCGGGTTCGACTCCCAGTCATCAAGAACTCTTGGGTCTGTGATACTGACGCTACGCTTCGGGCTACTCGTCACGGACATTAAGTTCCACGTCATAGACGCCAAGACATGCTACAACGCTTTGCTCGGCCGACCATGGTTACACGAGTACAACATCATCCCTTCTACGCAACATCAGTGTATGAAGTATTTTAAGGATGGTTTCGAGTATACCGTGGTGGGAGAACTGAACCCGTTCTCTGTGAACGAGGTCCGCAAATATGAAGATGCAAAATACTTCTTACCGGATTTCGAAGACACGGAGAAGTGTCACAAGCCGGAGAACAAAGCTAACGCCACCATCCATGTCTTCGGCAGTGATACTGAGGAGGAAGAGGAGATAGTGTATTCGGGTCCTCCCCAACACGACAAGCCAGGACCGTCCGCTCCTACGTTGATCTTTGGTAGCGACTCGGAAGATGAGATCCATGATGTATTCTCTGCTCGACCTTCAATACGAACGTCCGCTGACGAAGAACAAAGTCTACAAGTCGTCATGGTGCCGCTTAAACACCATAAAGAATTGGATGCACTTAATATTTACAATATAGAAGAGCTGCAAACGTTCTATGTCCCTCCCAGGCGAGAAAGCGAGAAAGCAATTCTGTTCTACCGCTCTGAAGAAACCAAGGTGGAAAAAGGAATCTGGCATGGCGCGGATCCTACGCTCGACAGGCTTCAGCCTATCCGTCTTCCCAGATATTATACGGAAGGTTTGAAAAAGCTGCTGAAACGCCAGGGGATATCCTTCAAGCAGACCGTTCGAAAACCCAAGTTCTATGACAAAGTCTGGAACGTTTCCGGGACTCAACGCAAACTGCCTAATGGGAAAATGGAGACAATCGGGCTTGGATACATCCGGTCAAAGGAACGAGAGCTACTAAACAGCTGCTATGTCATGTATGACTTCGATGAAGAAGCGGATGCTCAATGGGAGGACGCTAATCCTGAGCCAGTGAAAGTTCCAGATGCAAAAGAGCCCAGTCCGTCGTTCGAAGAACAAATGGACAAGCTTATAAGGGAAGCGAGTCAAAAAGTCCGAGACGACCATAACCGCGAGATGGTCATCTACGAGAAAGACAAAATGCAACGCCTACTCCAACAGGCCGTGAAAGATGAAAATGCCGCTCCTTGTCAACCTGTTATAAAGAAGGCTCGACGCAAAAGCACAAATAAGTCGAAAGGCCAAAAAGGCGCTCAACGGCAACAAAGCAGGGCTAAGAAGCCACACAAACGGGAGTCGAGCATTATTGATCCATCCCTCATGAAGAAAATGGGTCGAGCATACTCTTTTCCTCGGGATAAGACGAAGAAGATACTTGATCTTGCTCTAAAACATCAAATGCTTACACTGCCGGAGTCTAAACACCCCGAACAAGCGGGCAAAGTCTCACACCCGGACTGTTGCTCTTACCATCGAGTAATAGGGCATCCTCTTGAAGATTTCTTCACCTTCAAGAATTGGGTTGAAGATCAGTATCATCTTGGCAAATTCACTCTGTCTGACAACTGGAGGGTAGCGCCGCCACAGAAGCACGAGCCCAAGGCTACGAAAGAAGAACCAGTTCCACATTGGGATTGGAAGCGAATTCGTACTTGTCACGTGATAACGATATTAAAAGAAAAGCCCGAGAACTTGGATGACCTTCCTTGGTGCTTCGAAAACAACAACGACGAAATAATCTCAGAATTTCCACCAACGCCAAAAAAGCTGGAAGATGGAATCCATACCACTGCAGATAACCTCAAGAAAATTGAGTTGGGAACGGCGAATGATCCGCGACCGACATTCATCAGCGAGCTGCTATCTGAAGAAAGGGTGGCTGCGTTAAAAGACGTGCTTCTACAGCATAGAGATTGCTTTGCGTGGAACTATTCCGAAATGCCGGGACTGGATCCAGAAATTGCTGTGCACAGATTGGCGATATCCCCGAACATCAAGCCAGTCAAACAGACGCCGAGGAGAATGCGGCTCGAGCTTGAGATGAGTATCAACGCCAAGGTCAAAAAGATGATCGACTCTGGCTTCATCCAGGAAGTTCAATACCCTGAATGGATTGCCAACATCGTCCCGGTGATGAAGAAAAATGGGACAGTGCGCATATGTGTAGACTTCCGGGATCTTAATAAAGCTTGCCCGAAGGACGATTTCCCAGTGCCAGTCACCGAACTGATGATAGACAATACGTCCACTCACGAGGTTTTCTCGTTCATGGACGGCTCGTCAGGATATAATCAGATAAAAATGCATCCAGAAGACCAGAAGCACACCGCCTTCAGGACTCCTCTGGGCATATTCTGCTACAAGGTGATGCCCTTCGGTTTAAAGAATGCCGGTGCCACCTACCAAAGGGCCATGACGAAGATCTTCGATGACCTTATACACGAAATTGCCGAATGCTATATCGACGATCTCGTGGTTAAAAGCAAATCATATGAGGAACATCTCGAGCATCTGAAGACCGTATTTCAACGCCTTCGGCAATACAACTTGAAGATGAACCCTCTCAAGTGTGCATTCGGAGTTTCTTCGGGCAAATTCCTGGGATTCATCGTCCGACATCGGGGTATCGAAATAGATCCGTCAAAGATCAAAGTGATCATGGAAATGCCTCCGCTAAGGACTCTCAAACAACTGCGGTCTCTCCATGGAAAGCTCGCGTATATACGGCGATTTATAGCCAACCTTTCAGGAAAGTGCCGTCCTTATAGCCACCTGATGAAGAAGGGAACACCGTTCGTCTGGGACCAAAAATGCCAAAGCGCACTAGACGAGATCAAACAATACCTGCAGAACCCGCCAGTGTTGGCTGCTCCGGTCAAGGGAAAACCCCTCATTCTTTATACAACCGCCCTCGAAGGTTCCTTAGGCGCATTATGGGCACAAGAGAACAACCAAGGGAAGGAAAGAGCACTCTACTACTTAAGTCGAGTTCTGCTGGGGGCAGAAAGCAACTACTCCCCCATTGAAAAACACTGTTTGGCGTTGATCTTCGCGATAACAAAGCTCAGGCACTATGCGTTGGCGCATGAAGTCCGTCTCATTTCAAAGGTGGACCCCCTTAAATATTTGATGTCGAAGGCCATATTGACGGGACGACTCGCTAAATGGGCCCTGCTCTTGATGGAGTTCTCGATAACGTATCAACCTCTCAAGGCAGTGAAAGGCCAGGCCATCGCCGACTTCCTTGCTGAACACCCGATACCTGCCGATTCTCCTCTGAATTGCGATTTGCCAGACGAACATGCGTTTGACGCGATCGGCGGTGGTGATACCCAATGGGAACTTTTTTTCGATGGAGCATCTTCCATGAAAAGGTGCAAACAAAGTACCCCTATAATCAAATCGGGGGTAGGCCTCATCTTCGTGACTCCACAAGGAGGGATAATGCGCTTCGCTTTCTCCTTAACAGAGTCGAGGACAAACAATGAAGCCGAATACGAAGCTCTGATAGCAGGCCTCGAGATCGCCATCGACATGGGGATTGAAAACCTCCTCATATATGGAGACTCCCAACTGGTCGTTAGTCAAGTAAACGGCGACTACCAAACGTGCAAACCGGAGTTGGTGAAGTACGGCGAAAAGGTGCAACAATTGTTGACCCAAATTCCCTCCTATACTTTGGAGAACATACCGCGCGCGGAAAATAGCAAGGCAGACGCGTTGGCCAAACTTGCTAAAGAACTGGCTGAAGAGAACCTCAATGACGTTAGAATCGTAGTACAAAGTCGTCGGGTGCTTGCCCCAGCAGAAGTACCTCCGGAATCATCCGAGGAAAAGGGAGCGACTGAACGGACGACCTTACAAATAAAAGAACGAGAAAAGGCTGAGGATTGGAGAGAAGTCTTTATAGACTACTTTAAGTCCCACCGAATGCCTGAAGAAGCATCCACAAGACATCAGCTCATAAAACGAGCTCTGTCTTTCGCCTTCGTCAATGATACTCTGTACAAGAGGTCATTTGATACCCTGTGGTTGAGATGTCTGGGACCTGACGAAGCGAAAAGAGTCGTTCAGGAAGTTCATGACGGACTCTGTGGTTCTCACCAAGCGGGCCCAAAGATGAAGTTGAAGATAAAACGGATGGGCTACTACTGGCCTACGATGATTCAGGACTGCCTCGAATATGCGAAGCAATGCCACTCATGCCAAATCCATGGGGACTTCATCCACCAACATCCAAATCCATTACATCCAACGGTGGCTAGCTGGCGATTCGAAATGTGGGGGACTGACATAGTCGGCCCCATCGAACCAGCATCGTCTAGAGGACATCGTTTCATCCTGGCAACGACTGACTATTTCTCCAAATGGGCAGAAGCAGTACCACTGAGGAAAGTGAAGACGGAGAATATCCTCCATTTCTTCAAGACGCACGTCATATATCGGTTTGGAACTCCGTGCCGGATCATCTCCGATAACGGGCCAGCTTACAGAAGCCACAAGATCAGTCGCTTCGCGCAACAGCACAATATAGACTGGAGGTACTCCTCAGTTTATAATCCGCGAGCTAATGGTCTAGCCGAGGCCTTCAATAAGACCTTAACAAAGATCATGAAGAAAACGGTGTCCCGAAATAAGAAAGACTGGCACGAGAGACTGCAAGAGGCTCTTTGGGCGTATCGAACTACGTTCAAGACGGCCACGAACACAACGCCGTACGCGTTGGTATTTGGGACGGAAGCAGTACTCCCCTCGAGATAGAGTTACCCTCTCTACGAGTGGCGGTCCACTACGAGCTGACGGACGAAGAAAATGCTCACCTTCGGCTTGAGGAGCTTGACGCCCTTGATGAAACCCGGCTCATAGCGCAACAAAATCTGGAAGCTTATAAAGCAAAGATGACGCGCTCATATGAAAGATTAACCCGACCGAGAACATTCCGCCAAGGCGAACTTGTGCTAGTGGTCAAAAGGCCTATGATTCCCAATCGCGCCAAGCGGGGAAAGTTTTAGCCAAACTATGAAGGCCTGTACATCATAGACAAGGTCTATCAAGGTGGGGCCTATCTACTCATGGATCTGCACGGTGAAAGGTCTTTCAGGCCAATAAACGGCCGCTTCCTAAAGAAATACTACGCTTAATGAGCATCAGCCTAGGTCAATGGTAAATGACGACGACTATGTCCGCTCGCTGTCTTCCTAAGCTCAAGCTTTATAAGCAGTAGCCGACCTTCTCCATGACGGACCGAAACATCCTTAAACTAATAGCGGACCGAAACGTCCTTAAACTAATGCCGGACCGAAATGTCCTTAAACTAATAGCGGACCGAAACGTCCTTAAACTAATACCGCGGCATCCTTAGGCTGATGAGATGAATAAAAAAATAAAGAAAAATATAATAAATAAAAACGCTATGTCCATAAGCAAAAAGGGCACGGATGAAAACCCGAAAGGGCTCCGTGAGTAAAAACAGCAGGGCTACCGGCGAGTGTTCGTGAAAAGCCGAAAGGGCGCGACCTCGTAAAAAAGAAGAAGAAGAAAATAAAAAGAATAATAAAATAAAAACGGTATGTCCATAAGCAAAATGGGCACGGATGAAAACCCGAAAAGACTCCGTGAGTAAAAACAACAGGACTACCGGCGAGTGTTTGTGAAAACCTGAAAGGGCGCAACCTCGTTAAAAGACACTTACAGGGTCCTCTCGACCTTGTAAGGAAAAATCACCCGCGTGAGATCCTTACGACTCACAAGGGGGCAGTACATTAAGGGATCCCCACGATTCCTAAGAAGAAAATACACTTGCGAGATCCTCACGACTCGTAAGGAGAACTCTCTTATGGGACCCTCACGGCTCATAAGAGTTGAAAGTCTTAAGTTACAGAGACCTAAACCTGTGCTTAAGCAACCCCCACAACTTCCGATATTGCCCTACAAGTGGTTCAATACTGACCCTTGTATACAATCCACGGGCGCGAATAAACATTTCCCTAACGAAATCCCATCCGTGATTAGGGATATGTTCATATGATGAACGACCCTTGTAGGTCCTCTCGACTTACAGGGAGAAAACCCTCTTGTAGGATCCTTACGACTTATAAGAGAAAACGCGCTTAGGAACCCTCACGATTCCTAAGGAAAAAATACACCTGCAAGATCCTCACGACTTGTAGGGAGAAATACTTTTGTGAGACCCTTACGGCTCATGAAGTTAAAAGCCTTAGTCGACAGGACCTTAACCCTGTTCGCTAAGCCACCTTTGTTCGACATCGACGGAGGCAAATGATGATTCGCTCCTGGCAATATCCCAGTTATAGCGGTGCAGATGCCGAGATCGGTGTCTAATTCCAGGTTTACCCCGGAAAGCCAGTGGGCCGCACATGCATACGAAATAGCCGAAATGATAGGGCAACTTGCAATAAAAAGCAGCAAGTAAAAATGTATGCATGCAAAATAGCCGAAATGATGGGGCAACTCGCAATAAAAAGCAGCGAGTGAAAACAAAATAAACAGCCGAAATGATTGGGCATCTCGCAATAAAAAGCAGCGAGTGAAAACAAAATAAATAGCCGAAATGATTGGGCACCGCGAAAAATAGCCGAAATGATTGGGCAATCGCGACCTTCGCGATATAAAATCTTTAATGATGGAGCATCGCGGAAATAAAAAAAAAGATGATAAAACTTTGGCCCTACAGTTAAGATCACATCGATCCCTGTATACAATCCAAGGGCGTAAACAAAGAGGGAACCATACTCTCCCAACAGGCTCCGCCAGAAAACGAAGCCAAATCTCGACGGTTCATTCCAACTCCGAAGAAACCAGTGTCTTCACCAGACACCTCAACTCAAGGAAACAAACACTCCTTGACGAGAGCCTCCCGATTCGCGTCGGCTCGCAGAGCAACCAGTGCCTCCGTGGGAAATTCTCGACTCGTTTCAACACCAAGGAAACAAATAATCCTTGGCGCTAGGGAAAAAAATAATCCTTAGCAAATTCCTCAACTCAAGCAAACAAACAATCCTTGACGAGAGCCTCCTGATTCGCGTCGACTCGCAGAGCAACCAGTGCCTCCGTGGGGAAATTCTCGACTCGTTTCAACACCAAGGAAACAAATAATCCTTGGCGCTAGGGAAACAAATAATCCTTAGCAAATACCTCAACTCAAGGAAACAAACACTCCTTGACGAGAGCCTCCTGATTCGCGTCGACTCGCAGAGCAACCAGTGCCTCCGTGGGAAATTCTCGATCCATTTCAACACCAAGGAAACAAATAATCCTTGGCGCCAGGGAAACAAATAATCCTTAGCAAATACCTCAACTCAAGGAAACAAACACTCCTTGACGAGAGCCTCCTGATTCGCGTCGACTCGCAGAGCAACCAGTGCCTCCGTGGAAAATTCTCGATCCGTTTCAACACCAAGGAAACAAATAATCCTTGGCGCTAAGGAAACAAATAATCCTTAGCAAATACCTTAACTCGAGGAAACAAACACTCCTTGACGAGAGCCTCTTGATTCGCGTCGACTCGCAGAGCAACCAGTGCCTCCATGGGAAATTCTCGATCCGTTTCAACACCAAGGAAACAAATAATCCTTGGCGCTAAGGAAACAAATAATCCTTAGCAAATACCTCAACTCAGGGAAACAAACAATCCTTGATGAGAGCCTCCTGATTCGCGTCGGCTCGTAGAGAAACCAGTGTCTCCGCGGGAAAATTTCCGATTCGTCTCAACTTACAAGATGAAGCCTCAGGCAGCAGGGACTAAAAAACTTGCTTCCTGAACAATGGGACACTGCAAGTCGATCTAAAAAAAAGGTCTCTTGCATACTATTGACGGGTCTCACTCTCCGAAGTCGAGTTTCGACAAAGAGGGAAACAACCGCTTATGAGTCCTCTCGACTCGTAAGAGGGAAAAATTCTCTTACAGGATCCTTACGACCTATAAGAGAAAACACACTTAGGAATCCTCACGACTCCTAAGGAGAAAAACCCATCTACGAGATCCTCTTGATCCGTAGGGAGAAAAAATCTTTACGAGACCCTTATGGCTCATAGAGTTGAAAAGTCTTAGGCAGCAGATCTGAACCTGCGGCCTAAGCCATCGCTATCTCTTGAAGAAACCAAGATGCTTACTCTATTATCTGTCAACCATGTTTATTAAGATAGCATGCCGATAATAAGAGAAAGAAGAAAGCTACAGAAAGAGCATCCGATTTACATTTGATCAAGCATTCAAGACACATTCATTCATGCATGGGCAAAAGACTCAGAACAAAAGATAAGACAGGCTAGGAAAAACAAAAATTTCCATTAATATTGCCAGAGGTTCTTACAATCATAAAAGCAATAAACGAAAAATATTATTACAAGGGAATAACCTCGAACCCAGGACATGGATTGAGGAACTCGAAAGCGACCCTATCTATGACTTTCCAAGCCTCGCAGACCATCCAAGTGTGCTTTCTTTCGCGAGCACAAGCGTCAGGGTCCCCCCTGATGTCTTCCACCCTCCGATAAGCAGTGTGTATGGCAAACTGTTGAAAGACCTCGTGCAAGAGATCGATAAGACTGTCTCGCCGTCTTTTTGAGATAAAGTTCAACAGGTACACCGAGTGCACCTTATCCTCAGCGGCATCCAGCGCCCTAAGCGGCACACCGGAACAGAACAGGGGAAGCGCTTCCCAGATGGCTCCCACGATAAGCTTAAGAAGGGAGGAACGCCGGGGAAGCAGGGGACCATTGTACGCGTCGAAGCGGCTCATTATTTCAACACAATCCTCGTTTGTGAACTCTCGATTTTGAGAGCGGCCAAGTCGGCGGATGTCCCCGTAAGAGATGATCTCGTTAAGAGGATACATGTGGGCGTCCATTGTTCCTGTGAAAGAGGATCAACAGAATTATCAGAAAGACTGATTAAGCAAAACGATATAATGCACTGAGGAATAAAATGCCATCTTCAAACTCTAAGATCAATGAAACACTCTTAAGAGTTCTTTTAGATCAAAGAGATCTATGTTTTGCCAAAGATGCAAGGTTCTGTTCATGGGATGAGAAACCCTGAAACAGATTACTGAGAGTAAAGCTCTATTTGGTGAAACCCCAAAAGGATTTTCTTTAGATCAAAAGATCTATGAGAGCAAGGCTCTGTTAATTAAACTTAATTTAATTTAATTTAAAATTTTACCTAAAAGGGTGCTGGGTTTTGAACTTTGAAAGTTCTTAAAAAGAAACAAGAGCAGGGCTCTAAAAGTTCTTAAACAAGAGCAGGGCTCTGAGATTCTGAAAATATTTTTTTTTTGAGATGATGATCATCTGTGAAGGACCAAATGTCCTATTTATAGGCATCAAGTGCCCTTTCAACTTCTAAAAGCCACCGCAACGGTGGAGGGGTATTTGTTTACCCCAATCAAAGCAAAGCTCTGTTCAAATTCCAAAGCGGGAGATGAAGCAACGCTTCATCTTCCCCCAATCAGAGCAAAGCTCTACTTTGAAAATCTAAGTTTTAATAAATGAAGCAACGCTTCAGATCCTCTGCGCTACGCGCAACGCGCCACGTATCAGGCGCAGACACATCAGCGCAGCGCCCAAAGCAGCACACCCAATCAGAGCAAAGCTCTATTTAAAGCAAAAATTAAAGGCAGCAAAGCTCCAATTGCGCAAGCGCTGCGCTGCATGACACGTGTCTGTGCAGGCACAACTGCGCAAGTGCCGCGCTGCGCGACACGTGTCTGCGCAGTTGCGCAAGCACAGCTGCACAAGCACAACTGCGCATGCACGCCGCACGACGCGTGTCTGCGCAGTTGCACAAGCACAGCTGCGCAAGCGCTGCGCTGCGCGTCACGTTTCTGAAAATGAAAATTTTAAAGATAATAATCATCTGTTCAGGACCAAAGGTCCTGTTTATAGGCATCAAGTGCCCTTTCAACTTCCAAAGGTTGCCATAACGGTTGGAATTCTGCCACTGTTGCGCTCGCATTCGGAACCATGCAAGTGCAACGGTGGGGGGGGGCATTTGTTTCCCCCAATCACAACGAGACTCTACTTCTAAAACTGAAAAGTAAAGCACTTCTTCATAAAAAAAAAAAGAGACTGAACACCAAAGGCAATTTACCCGTGCAAGAATCACATGCACTTAATGATAGCAAATTAAATCATACGATGCACAAGCACAACGGAGAGCTAAAATAAAAAGAACACTTAACAGATAATAAAATACTTAATTAAAACATTTATTTATTTATTATTACATTCAAAAAAGATCACCAAATATGGGATCGAAAAGTCAAGCGTTCGCAAAAATAAAAAGAAGATTCCCCAGCTCCCTTTCTGTCTTCTCCACCACGTCGAAGTGGCGATCCTCTCGAGAGGAAGACATCCAACGATCGTCGCCACATTCATTGGAAAAGGTGGCGATGACAACCCGGCGAGCCCGTATCTGGCTCAGCAAGTGGAAAGAGCAGTCCCTCATGGCTTTAGTGATTAAGAAAGCTTCGAAAAAGCTCTCGATCTTATCCTCGGCCGCATCAAGCATTGCCGAGGACATCTCCGCCGAAGGAGGGGGAATGTCGGCGAGCACCGAGGCAAGGATCATCCGAAGCCAAACGGAATGCAGAGGGAGAGGAGACCCCACATGAGTCAAAAGTTCGTGCATTGCAGCATCGCATTGCTCGTCTGTAAGAGAAGGGTCCACCAGGCGCGCAGCAAAACGGGGAACAATGTCCCGGATCGGCACTTCCCATGGTTGACGGCGGGCGTGAGGGCGGTTGCAAGCCATGATAGAAGAAGTTCTCTGAAGATGAGAGGAGAAAAGGCTCGGCCTTGAACTATATATAGACCCGAGCATAAAAGATTCTGTGCACAATGGACCCGGGAAATCAAGATTTTGGAAATACAAGTTAGGCTTGAAAAAAGGAGATGAAAAGATATCTCAAGTGAAGCAACGCTTCAGATTCCCCCAATCAGAGCAAAGCTCTACCTTGAAAATATAAGTTTTAATAAATGAAGCAATGCTTAAGATCCTCTGCGCTGCGCGCAAAGCGCCACGTGTCATAAGTTGATGCATCAGCACAGCGCCCGAGGCACTGCGTCCAATCAGAGTAAGGCTCTTTTAAAATAAAACGTAAAGGAAGCAACGCTTCAGTTGCGCAAGCGCTGCGCTGCGCGACGCGTGTCTGCGCAGTTGCGCAAGCACAGCTGCGCAAGCGCTGCGCTGCGCGACGCGTGTCTGCGCAGTTGCGCAAGCACAACTGCGCAAGCACAGCTGCGCAAGCGATGCGCTGCACGACACGAGTCTGCGCAGTTACGCAAGCACAGCTGCGCAAGCGCTGCGCTGCGCGACGCGTGTCACGCACTAGGGCGTTTGCGCAATACAGAATTGAAATTTTAAAGAAATCTTTTCTGTTCTTATTAAAACAAGAAGATTTTCTTCTGTAAAACAGAGGCCTTTGGATCAAAGATCCAGCGGTGGGGAAAATTCCCCAAATCACTCAGAGAAAGATCTCTACAACAAATTTAACTAATTTATGGGCACTATAAAAAGGACCCCAGACCTCAATTCAAAAAAAAGGAACATTTTGTGAAAAATTAAACAGAGCGAACTCTGAAGAATTGGAGAGGAATCCTCAAGAACAAAGAAAAAGGTAAAAACCTTTAGAAAAAGAGAAAATTCTCTCATGAACAGATCATTGATCCGAGAACAAGATCAAGGACCTCTAATGGAAAGGAAAATAAATAAATGAAAAAAAAGAACAGTGCCTTGCACTTCTTTTTATGAACCTTTGGTTCCTGAAATAAAAAGAAAAAACTTGTTTTTCTTTGATCTAAATTAGATCAAGGAAACGAATAGTGCTTTGCACTTCTTTTATGAACCATTGGTTCTTGGATCTAAAAGATTCTTAAATCATAGTGCCTTGCACTTGTAAACCGCGCTCCTGGATTGGCGCAAGCCACCAGAGCGCGCCACGTGTCAGCAGCACAGGTGCAGCGCATTAGCGCAGCGCACTGCGCTTGCGCGACACGTGTCAACACTACAAGCGCTTGCGCTCTCTGATTGGCGCAAAGCGCCTGATAAATGCAAAGCATTTCTTAAAGGGCCAGGCCCAAATCAAAAAGACCTGGTAGGCCTAATTAAATTGCAGTGCAATAAAAAGAGCAGAGCCCAAACAAAATAGATGCTCTGCTTCACTTATAAATGGGCAGAGCCCAAACAGAACAAAAATAATGCAGTGCATTATTTAAAAAGGGGCAAAGCCCTAGCACAGGTCTAACAGACCAAAAACAAATAAAAATGTTGAACATTTTCAACTGGACTTAGCCCAATTTTGGCCGTAAGTTCTCAAATTAAATTGACTGAGCAAGATTGCTCTCCTAAATCAATTTATATCCGGTTCGAGGGTACATCTCCGAACTTCTCTGACACATGTCGTTGTAATCATTCAACGTCGTCAGAGAGGTGACGGGTCCCGTCGACCACACACATCAATATGGAATGCGGGATCCTTAAACTCATGGACCGAAACGTCCTTAAACTAACGTCGGACCGAGACGTCCTTAAACTAATATCGGACCGAGACGTTCTTAAACTAATAATGGACCCCTACGTCCCCACCACGTCCCTAAACTGGAACAATAGAGCCTCCAAATGCTCTTTTACCGGATCTAAACGATCCCGTTTAAGTCGATCTTAGCCCCAAACACGGCTAACGTATCCTTAAACATTCAAATGGATTATAAAATTCCAAATCAGCTCTGGCTCGAGGGTACGTCTCCAAGCTCCTCTGACACATGTCGTTGTAATCATTCAACGATATCAGAGAGGTGACGAGTCCTGATGGTCATATATTAAACGGATCACTACGTTAAGTTGATCTTAGTTTCAAACAGGACTAACGTATCCTTAACGAATGGTTAAGTTGATCTCAGCCTCAATACGGCTAATGTATCCTTAAACTAAAAACACCAAACCCAAATCTAAGTAAATACGGATTTGGACTAATCCACATCCTACGGGCGACGGCATTACTCAGTCTCCGTATACAATCCACGGGCAACCACAAACAAAACAAACACACACGACACGAAGTGAAATTCTGGAGAAGGAGAAAGTTGTTACCGCGATGCGGTAACGTAATTAACTGCAGGGGCTTGCGCCTGCAGGGAAGAGCGTCCCCACAATCAAAAACCCCTCAAGCGAGGGGGAATCTGACGAAATCTGCTACATCGGCCACATCCGTCTAAACCTTCGATACATGGTGCCATAAATCAACTTGGCATCTTTGGAGAGGTAGACGGATAAAACCAAATAGCATCTGCCCCGAATCTCAGGCAGGACGTTTACCGCGTCTCCGTCGCCGCCATTCGGAGGGGAACAATGGGGAGTTAGCCTGATGTTGTAGGGCTGTACCCAAGGGCGCGACTCGCCCTGGCATATGCGCCGCCCTAAGGTGTCCAAAGCCGCCGGTGGCTGCATGGGTACGGCGGCATTCGAAGGTTGAAGGAGACCCTCCGAAGTCCAATTAACCACCTCCACGGCATAGTTCACTGGGGGGTGCATCTGCATACGGGATCGCCGAGATAGGCTCCGAAGGCGTTGCACAAGAGAAGCTTCGACGGCCTCTGATAATCTAGTTGTACCATCTACCCCACAAGTGAAGTTTTTTGTGTTCTGGGTTATGGACTTTGATGAGCGCGAGAACCTCCCGGTCCACAGGCGCCTCAGGGAATCCTCCTTCTGAACGGACAAACGGAAACGAAGCATCGAAAGACACTCGCCTGCAAAAAAGGGACAGAAGTCAACTGTCAGTGCTATAATTTAATTTTAAATTATGACATTTGGTACATTAAAATTTGTACGACGCTGCAATGCAGTGGAGAGGGACCAAAGAGGGCCCACAAAATCTCGATGACAATTCATCAATTAATAATTAATCAAACAGCCTCATCATTGGATGAGACTGTTAATTAAATGAGGAAATCCTCATGAAAATTCTCATTAAATGAGAGATCCCTCGGGAAAAGGAGAAAATCTCCCTTTGAAGAGTAAAGCTCTATGACAGAGTGACACTTGTCAAACTCTGATCATGAAGGAATAAAATTCCTCAAGAGCCTGGCACTGTAATGATGATGGAAAAATCCATCAGAAAAGAATTAATTAAAATTAATTTTTATGAATTAAAAAATTCTGAGATCTTCAAGATCCATGAACAAACTCTTAAGAGTTCTTCATAAGAGATTAAGAAATTTACATGTTATCAAAAGAGCAGAGCTCTGATTCATGGGCTAAGAAACCCCAAGAAAAGATCTCTTTAGATCTATGGTTTCAGGAGAGCAAAGCTCTGTTAATGAAACCCTAAATGGGTTTTCTTTAGATCAAAGATCTATAAAGACCAAGGCTCTGATTAATGGATAAAACCCTAATTTATTAAAAATTTTAAACTTTACCTAAGTTTTGACAGAGTTTTGATTCTTAAAAGGTTCTTAAACAAGAGAGCTCTGCTCTGTAGGAGAATGAAATTCTCAGAAGAGATAATTCTCAAGAAAAAGATGAAAATCATCTTAGGGACCAAAGGTCCTATTTATAGGCATTGAAACGCCTCTTCAACTTCTGAGTTGACCCAAGGGGGCAGATGCTGCCACCGCTGCACTCAAGTGTGGGCCACGTGAGCGCAACAGTGGGGGGGCATTTGTTTCCCCCAATCAGAGCAAAACTCTATTTGAAATTTAAATTTCAAAAGTTGAAGCAACGGTTCAGATCCAGCGCTAGGCGCGCTGCGCGCCACGTGTCAAAACACGGATGTGCTAGCGCCAAGTGTGCTGCGCCGTAGGCAGCGCATCATGAGTGCGCTAGCGCTAGGCGTGCTGCGCGCCATGTGTCAAACACGGGTGCGCTAGCGCAGGCTGCGCTGTGCTCTGAGCAGCGCACCACGTGTCAAACACCGTTGCGCTCGTGCAAGGTGTGCCAGCGCTGGAATTAAAAAATTCCCCACCGTTAGATCAAAAGATCTAATAATAATTATAAATCATTAATTAATCAGAATTAAAATTCTGTTATGGAAATATTTTCCAATCTTGTTAAAAACAAGAAGATTGTCTTCTGTAAAACAGAAGCCTTAGGATCAAAGATCCAACGGTGGGAAATATCCCCAAATCAATCAGAGAAGGATCTCTTTAACTGATTTAACAAATCAACTTGCCAAATATAAAGGTCCCAAGACTTCAAGTCTGATATAGAGAAACTCCCCCATAAACTTTGAGAAATTCAAAGAAAGAAGAGCAAGCTCTCAGAAAAAAGAAGATTATTTCTTCAAGGTAAAGATGATGAATGATGAACACAGAGATGAAATCATCTCTTAAAAGAAGAATTATCTTCTTAAAAGATCATGATCTACAAAGACCAAGGTCTTTCATAAAAAAGATCAAAAGATCTCATCACATAATAAAAGAAGAACATATTCTTCACGCATACTATTGATCTATAAAGGCAAGCCCTTTCAAAAATAAGAACTGTTGTTCTTGAATCTTGAGACAAAGTCTCTTTTAAAAGAACATAAATTTGTTCACAGATCATAAAAATTGATCAAATGCGCTTTGCGCTATTGAAATGCGCCTTGCGGTCTTGAACAACGCTTCTGCGCTCTCTGGACCAGTGCTTAGCACCAAAATGTGCCACGTGTCAACCGTGTATGCAACTTGCGCTTTACGCCTCTGAAATAGCGCACTGCGCTCATGGGCTGGCGCTAAGCGCGCCACGTGTCACTCACAAGTGCGCCACTAAATTGATAGCGCAATGCGCTCATGGACCAGCGCTCAGCGCTCAAAATATGGCGCAATGCACCCATCATCTGGCGCTTACCGCCAAGCGCGACACGTGTCAACCATGTGTGCGCTACTTGGCAGAAGTGCACTGCGCTCTTTAACTGGCGCACTGCGCTCTTTAACTGGCGCAAAGCGCCTGGCGCGCCACGTGTCGCGCTGTCAGAATATAAATTGTTTTTTAATAAAGCCCAGAGCTTTGATCAATGACTCAACATTGTTAAAAGGGCCAAGCCCAAATAAAGGCTCAATAGCCAGAATAAAAATGTTAAACATTTATTGGACTTAGCCCAATATTGGCCATAAGTCCTCAAATTATATTTAATTGAGCCCATCTGCTCATGAATATTTAATAGATCTTAGTCCCAAATTGGACTACAGATCTTCCAACCAACTCACACCGGTTCGAGGGTACATCTCTTTACTCCTCTATATCTGTCGTTGTAATCCTTCAACATCTTCAGAGAGGTGACGGGTCCCGACAACCATACATTCCACAGACTATGACGTCTTTAAACCGGACTGTGGGGTCCTTAAACTCACGAACTACGATGTCCTTAACCAGGACTGTGGGGTCCTTAAACTCACGGACTATGATATCCTTAACCCGGACTGTGGGGTCCTTAAGCCCATGGACTATGATGTCCTTAACCTTGGACTGTGGGGTCCTTAAACTCACGGACTATGATGTCCTTAACCTTGGACCACCATGTCCTTAAACTGGTAATCGAACGCAGTGTCCCTAAACTAAACAATAGAGTCCAATTGCTCTTTTGTTGGATCTAAACGATCCCGTTAAGTTGATCTCAGTCTAAAAATTAGACTAACGTATTCTTAACATACGTTTAAGTTGATCTTAGTCTTAAACGAGGCTAACACATCCTTAAACCCAACCCCCAAACCCAAATCTAAGAAGATACGGGTTTGGACTAATCCACGCCCTACGGGCGACAACATAAATTAGTCTCCGTATACAATCCACGGGCAACCACAAACAAAACAAACACCCACGACACGAAGTGACCATCTGGAGAAGGAGAAAGTTATTACCGCGATGCGGTAGCGTAATTAACTGCAGGGGCTTGCGCCTGCAGGGAAGAGCGTCCCCACAATCAAAAACCCCTCCAACGAGGGGGAATCTGACAAAGTCTGCTACATTGGCCGCATCCGTTTAAACCTTCGATATATGGTTCCATAAATCAACTTGACATCTTCGGAGAGGTGGACGGATAGCACCAATTAGCATCTGCCCCGAAATTCAGGCAAGACGTTCGCCGCGTTTTCGTCCGGGTCTTTTGGAGGGGAACAACAGGTAGCATGGTTGGCTCTGTCACGTGCCTATCGTAGCGCACTCTGGGAAGCGGGGCGTGACAGGGTTTGTTTGGTATCAGAGCCATAGGATTTAGGCTAATCGGGTTTGATTTTTTTGTAGTTGGGTATTGGACCATATACACGAATCAGAAAACCCGTAACTAGGAACATGTCCCGCCACATTGTTATCGTGATTCTTGAATCATATCTTTCTCTTGACCCTTTGTCTTGACGATATGCAAATGACTTTGCATCTCGGCTTGAAATCCCTTTGGTTCTATTGTTTCTCCTTTCCTATTCCTTCGATTATGATACTAGGATTTGGGCGACTTGAACGGAGTTATGTGATTGAACCATGAACTGCAGCATGGTTACAATGCGGTACTCTATTTGAGTAACTTGGAGTCCTAGTCTTGATTCATTTCCTTGATTTATGGTCGTTATATTACCTTGTCTCTCTCAGTTTCATTGCTTACCAGTTCATGTTTTATCGCAAGCTTGAATCCTATTTATCATGTTTATCTTCTTCAGTGTTTGGCTTCAGGTGAAGTCATTTCGGGTATCCTACTTGTTCACGATTTTCCCGCATTGGTATTATTCGATTCTGGTGCATCCATTGTTGTATGTCGTCCAAGTTTATTACTGCACATTTGATTTCTGGCACGACCCTGTCTAGTTGATGGGACATACACACTGGGAACGGGAAGATCATATCTAGTAGTGAATGCAAGGATTGTTCAGTTGTTATTTGCGGACGAGAGTTACTTGCAGATTTCTTGGTGATCGATACCGGCAGTTATGATGTTGTCTTGGGAATGGACTTTCTTGGCACTTTTCATGCTCACATTGATTGTAGGGCAAAGAAAGTGATTTTGCAGAGTCCCGGACATCCGGAGTTTGTTTTTGCTGGAGGAAGCAGTTCTGTCGGGTCAGTCGTGTTTAGGGCTAGGCCGACAAACATTGTTCTTTCATCGATGGAAGTTGATAAGGAGGAAGCGCCAGCTGTAGTTCGAGAGTTCATGGATCTGTTCGAGAATATCTCGGGTTTACCGCCAAAACGAGATGTGGAGTTGGCGATCGATCTTGTTCCTGGTGCAGCGCCAATCTCAAAGGCGTACTCTCCAATGGCACCAGTGGAGTTGGAAGAAGTAAAGAAGCAGGTTACCGAATTGCTCGAGAAGGGTTGGATTCGCAGTAGTAATTCACCTTGGGGAGCTCCAGTTCTTCTAGTCAAGAAGAAAGATGGCACAAAGAGAATGTGCATCGATTATCGAGAATTGAACCGGGTGACTATTAAGAACAAGTAGCTGATCCCTCGCATTGGCGAATTGTTCGAGCAGCTTAGTGGCGCGAGAGTATTCTCGAAGCTGGATTTGCGATCCGGATATCATCAAGTCCGAGTTAAATCAGAGGATATTTGCAATACTGCGTTCCGAACTTGATATGGACATTACGAGTATTTAGTGATGCCATTCGGAGTCACGAATGCACCGGCGATATTTATGGACTTGATGAACCGAATCTTTTCACCGTTCTTGGAACAGTTTATAGTGATGTTTATCTATGATATTCTGGTCTACTCGAGGAGCTTAGAAGAGCATGCAGAACACTTGAAGATCGCACTGCAGACATTGAGCCAAGAAATATTATATGCAAAGATGAGCAAGTGCGAGTTTTGGCTTGAAGAAGTGAAGTTTTTGGGGCACGTCGTATCCGGAGATGGAATCGCCGTTGATCCCGTGAAGATTGCAGCAGTTCAAGATTGGCTGATTCCGAAGAATGTAGCGGAGATCAGAAGTTTTCTTGGACTTGCAGGATATTACAGAAGATTCGTGGAGAATTTTGCTCGATTGGATGAGCCTTTAACCAAGCTTACACGGATGGATGTACCGTTCGTATGGACGGATAGTTGTGCGTCAGCTTTTGAGGCGTTGAAGCAAAGATTGATAACCGTTTCTATTTTGACCGTACCAGACGGTTCCGAATGATTGGTGATTCACAGCGACGCATCTGGGAAAGGTTTGGGATGTGTTCTGATGCAGCATGGAAGGTTATAGCCTACGCATCGAGACAGTTGAAGACCATGAGAAGAATTACCCAACTCATGATTTGGAGCTTGCAGTAGTGATTTTCGCTTTGAAGATTTGGAGACACTACTTATTGGGCGAAAGGGTCGAAATATTCACCGATCACAAAATCCTAAAGTACGTGTTCACATAGAAAGAGTTTAACATGAGGCAGCGTGGATGGTTGGAGCTGATGGCTGACTACGATCTTGATGTTAAGTACCATCCGGGGAAAGTTAATATAGTGCCGGATGCGCTTAGTCGGTTGCCCGCAATTCGGATGTTGACTGCACAGAAGGAGCTTATCGAAGACTTTCAGAGATCCTAGTTAGAGATCGTGCTACCGCATTCTTCGGGACAGTTGATGCAGCTACAAGTACAGTCGTCGTTGATCGAGAGTATTAAAGAAGCGCGGTCATAAGACCCAAGATTGCAGAAGTTTCGAGAACTGGTTGAAGCGGGACTTCGAACGGATTTGTTGATTCATGAAGATGGTTCGTTGTGATTTGGTAGCCGTTTGTGTGTGCCGAAAGGAGGTATTCGCGAAGAACTTATGAAGAAGGCACACAGTTCCGCGTATTCCGTACATCCAGGAGGCACGAAGATGTACCGTGATCTAAGACAACATTTCTGGTGGGAAGGTATGAAAAGGGAGATTGCCCGCTTTGTAGCGAAGTGCTTGGTGTGTCGGCAAGTTAAGATTGAACATCAAAGGGTTACTGGTTTATTGCAATCACTTCCGATTCCTTAATGGAAGTGGGAACATATAACCATGGATTTCGTGACTGCTTTACCGCGGAGTCCAAAGGGAAAGAATGCAGTTTGGGTGATTGTTGATCGATTGACCAAGGCAGCTCACTTCATACCGTTTCGAGTTGGTCAGTCAACGGAAGCGTTAGCAGAACAGTACATGCAGGAGATTGTGAGATTGCATAGAGTACCTGTGAGTATCGTGTCCGACCGTGACACCCGATTCTTATCGCACTTCTGGAGAAGTTTACAGGAAAGTTTGGGGACATGATTGAAGTTTAGCACAGCTTATCATCCTCAGACAGATGGCCAGTTGGAGAGAACAATCCAAACTCTTGAAGATATGTCGAGAGCTTGCATGTTGGACTTTAAGGGTTCGTGGGAGGATTATCTACACTTGGTGGAGTTTTCGTACAACAACAGCTTTCAGACGACTATTCAGATGGCTCCATTCGAAGTATTGTATGGTCACAGGTGTCGCTCATATGTTTGTTGGGACGTGTTGGAGAACGAAGATTGTTGAGACCGGATTTGATCGTGCAAACCGTGGAGAAAGTTAATATTATCCGGAATTATATGAAGGCAGCACAAGATCGGCAGAAGAGTTGGGCCGACACATCGAGAAGACCTCTAGTATTCGTGGGGCTTTTCGAGATTATGGAGCGTGTTGGAGAAGTGGCTTATCGATTGGCTTTATCACAATCTTTGGCGAATATTCATGACGTGTTTCATATATCTCAACTCCGTAAGTATTTTCGAGATGAAACACACGTGCTAGATCATTCGGAGCTGACTGTAAGGGAGGATTTGACCTTTGAGGAACGACTGATATCGATTGTTGATCGAAGAGAAAAGGTCCTTAAGAACAAGATTATCCCTCTCGTACTTGTTTCGTGGGGGAATTGCTCGCGCGGAGAATCGACTTGGGAACGGGAAGACGAGATTCGACAAAAGTTTCCAGATCTCTTCTTGTAGTTTCATGTTTGTTTATCTTTTCTTGTTCTTGGAATTTCGAGGATGAAATTCTTTTTGTAGTTGGGTATAATGTAACACCCTAGTTCATTTATACAAATTCTATTTCGAGTATTTCTTTATTTATGGTATTTTCTTGATTTATTGTGTTTTGGGTGCGAATAGTGTATTTGACATCTTATTTGCATCCGACCTGACCCGCTTGCTGGAAACCCGTCTTGATTCTGTTTATGATTTATCCTGACCTGTTATATGGACTCGTGCACTTTCATTTTAATTTATACATCTTGCATACTGGCATTTTATCTGGCATTTGCATTTTTACAATATAACATTTTATGTCACAAAAAATATTTTAAAAATACATTGCATGGCCTGTATGATACCCCTAACCCCATGGTAGCATCCGCGCATCTTTTTCTCGTCCCGTTCCGTGAAACAGACTTGTTTGGATGGCTATGCGCACGTACCTGCATCCGTTCTTGGAGGTATGCATTTTCGTTATCCGGACATTCATTTTTTTATTTTGGTCGACATGTATATTTTTCATATTTTAAAACTGAAATTTAGACCCGACCCGTGCATGTTTTGGACTATATTTGTATTTACCAGAATATCAAATTTGATTTATATAATATTAATTTTATAAACTGATACAAATTAAAATTTAGTTAACTAATAAAATATTTTTTAAATTTAAATCTAAACTAATTTCCTAATAAACTAACAACCCATTTCTCTCTCTCTCCTCTGCATATATATATATATATATATATATATATATATATATATATATATATATATATATATATATATATTTATATATATTTTATTTATTTATTTTTTTCTTTCCTTATTTAATACACAGCCTCTTTTTCTTACTTCTTTCTTTTTTCTTTTTCTTGATCTTGTTTCTTGATTCCGGTGATCACCGCCGGAGCCGTGCTCGTCGCTGACGATCCGAGTGATTCAGTGAACGTACCTTGTCTGCGTGATCACCCTCTTGCATTGTTTAGACCTGTCCCATGTGTCGTGCGTGCGTTGCGACGTTTTACCGACGTTGGACGTGCCGTACATATCCGTTTCATGATCCGTCGAGGCAAGTTAATCTTGCTACATGCTATACTACTATATTCTATATTCATTTGAATAATAACAACATATAATGATTAGTTATGCATCCCACATTATCATTTTGCAAGTTTCACCGTTTTCGGATATCCGCGTGCATCCGTGCAGGTTACTTCGTATCTAGTGCATGCAAATTTATCTTGATATATGCTAGACTACAATATGCTGCACCCAATTGAATATTTACATTTCATATTGTTTAGTTGTACATCCCGCATTTACCAGTTTATCATTTTACTGTTATACGACGTCCGCACACATCAATATCATTATTTACATGTTTAGTCGCATGATAAATTATCTTGCTACAACTTAGGTATAGTATTATGCATCCATACTGAAGTTTTACTGTTTTCGGATACCCGATTGCATCCATATCATTTAAAATATATATCGTCGTAATATTTTTTATTATTATCTTTAATTAGTTTATAATCTGCATTTTATAATGTTATACAAAATATAGTTTGAAAATATTATAGTTTACACATGAAACGTCGTTGCAAAACGGATACGACAAATCTGAAATTTACTGTACACCTTAACTTATAAAATTCATTATAAATCATAGAAAAATTATTAGTATACGTTCTTTAATTCGTTACGAATCTAATTCATAATACTATAACTGTATGAAATATTTACTAGCAAAATAAATTGTTTAAATAACGTAAAATGCAAATGAAAATATCTCTAAACTGCTGTCCAGAAAAATTCCAGCAGCAAATTTTCAACTTCGAATGTTCATAACTTTTTGTAGGAACAACCTGAGATACTTCAACTTATAAAAATGAAAATCGTATTGAATTATCTTTGTTTTGGTATAAGACACGTCCCTTTTGGAGAACATTTGTTATTTTTAACCTATTTTACAAATCAGAGTGACGCTGAATTTCTGAACGGAACTTTCTTGTGCATGGTTAATCAATACCACTTTTATAGTTATTAATAGTTTTAATATGTTATCCATATTAATATTATTATATCAATATCTATTTAATAAATAATAGTGCTTGTGTTTTAATATTCAGCAAATTTTACCGATTTACAGTTTTATAGTATCCGTCTGTATCCGTACGGTTTATTACATATCTAGTTGCACGCTGAGACCATATTATTTCATGTTACTGTTGTATTAGTGCACCATGCTTGATAATGTGCATGCTACATAGTCATGATGTAACCATAATCGATAATTGTGCATCCATATCATTGATTTTATATCGATTTGCATACCATGTCACATTATTTCATTTTATTGTTATATTAGTACTCCATACTTGATTTTGTGCACCCATACTTATTACAGTTTGATTATGAGCGCCCACTTGATACTTGTGCACTATTTGACATGACTTGATACATGTACACCACCTGACATGACCTGATGTACCACAGCTTGACATGTTACCTGATCTTGTTAGTAATACCGACAATCTTGACCTGTTGTCCCTACAGATATTTCCTGTTGTCTATACAGAAAAACCTGTACCTGCTTGGCCTGCAAGGGAGGTATGTGGGAGACTTTGATTTCATGTTTTTAATGGTAAATTTTAGAATAAAAATTTTGATGGGTTAGATAGCTGCATCTTAGGATTTTGATATGTGGGAGGCGTGCTGAGCTTTTAGATTCTGAGATTTGAGGGATTTGATTTTGTGTAGGTTTTCCCCCCTCATTGTATTTATTTTAAAGTTTGGACTTTGATGGTAAATTTTGAAATTTGATGGGTTTAATAGCTGAATATTAGGATTCTAGGGAATGATTTTGTATAGTTTTGGTTTTTGGTTATTTGCTTTTGCTGGATAAAATTGTGTGGTTGCAAGTAGACGGTCATGTAAATAACTCTGTATTGATTTATTATCTTTTTATATCACAGCCATACATGTATCAGCACCTAAGAATCCCAAGATGCACATTTATTGGCACACCATGCAGCAACTATATAATGTGTATTGTGTACATGACAGAAAATAATTTTCTTTGGCTCGTTTTGCTCATCTATGCAGTCGAATAGATGTATGCCTAATTGAAATATTCATCCTGTTTCACAAAATCTCGTTTCTTTTGGCACTGGTCTTCATATCGTATTATCTAGGTTACACAGTCAATGCTTATGGGAGGATTATGTAATTGTTATCTGTTTGACATTTCGTCTTGCTGTTGATTTAGATCATGTTGTGCTTCTGATCATTTGTAGTTTTTATAGAGATTGCATACGCTCTGTTGGTTAAAAACTTTAAATTGATTGATATGCTACAACTTATATGAGCTATAAATACGTGATTTACGTCTTATGCATTTACATAATGCAGCGGGAGAGGTTCAAGGGCTGTTTTGAAATGGCTAAAGTCTGGAGCACTTGTACATGGTGCTAGCTACTACCATCCCATCCAGCTGGAGGGTCCAGAGGCAGGCAATCTCCTTTTCTTTTGTTAATTTTCATATTTATCTCTAAATGTACAGTTCGGTCATCTCAATTCTCTCTGGGCATGAACATATTCTTTCCTCTATTCTCGGCTTGCATGGTTTTCCTAATTATATCTATTTGCCACGTCTCTCTAGGACTCCATAGCAGAGATTCTGAGAATTGTTTTGCTGCCTCATCCTTCAAGCGTTTCTCAAGACACATCTCAGTCAGTAGAACATGGAGTTCGGTATAAAAATGCTACGGTGGGTTTTGAGGGGGTTATTAATAAAATTTCTTTTTTAAAGACATATATAGATCCCTGGCTTATAAATGCAATATTTTTTGTAGCTGTATCATGTCGGACAAATCTATCCCAATTTATTGCTCCTGTAGTCTACATGCGGCGGCCATTCTTAAACGGTGACAACTATGTTGGCGCTGATCAAGATATTATGTCAAGTACATACCGTCGGTAATGGATATGGATACATGCTGCAGCTTTTGAAGAAGGATTTGATGTGCTAAGAGCTTCCCCAATACAGGGTAAGATATCATTATGTTACAACCTCCTTGATGTCAAATACTATATTGTTCTCTCTATTTTCTTCCTTTCTACATTTTTCATGAGACATCCAAATGGCCGCATATAGAATTCCTATGCACAATTTGTTTCATTCCCATTCTTTATTAGAATTTAATAATTAGGGTTATCTAAAACTCAAATCTCTAATTTTCGAATGAGAAGGTTGCAACACTTTGCTATTATAGGAATAAATTGTAGAATATTATCGAAACATTGACTTTTACATGTATTACAGATGGTCCATGGTTCTTCCTTTGAGTTGGGTGAAGGCTTTCTGGATTGATTTAGTCTCCAATGGGGCTCATGCGATTGGCTTAAGAGAGAGAAGGTGGATAGCATGCGATGTAAGTGGACTTCCCCAGGATAAGTTTGGTTTCTGTTTTTTTCCTTTTCCTTTTCCTTTTTGAGAAAAATGTGGGATAATTAGCCCATGGGATACGTTTTAAAATTAGGATTAAAAAGACTCTTTTCTACATCTGTACCATATAGTCAGAACATAATTCCACATAGCAAAGTTTCATAATTCTTCCTCATTCATCTACTTTATTTTAGTTTTCGTTGTCATAATTTTATAATTGTTTTCTTGCTCAATCAATGCTAACAATAGTTTGTGACAATCTTCCTTTTTTGTTCACATTGCAGAGTGGCCTACCTTGTTTTCCACATGATTTTACCGACTCCAAAGCATGCTCATTGCTGATGACTTCTGAGGCTGCTTCATATGATAACTGGGCTAAACTTCATCCTCCTGCGGTGCGACCCTCATTTGTTCCAATACCTCCTCCATGGGATTGTATGGAATCTACTCTCAACAAAGGACTTGTAATAAATGGTTCAAGAAATCCTAACCCGTTACTTTCGGAGCAATCGGGTGCATTGTTTAATGGTTTTGTGCCGAGATATTCTGATGCTTTGCGTGAGTATTCGGAAAAGCCTTTGGGAACTAGAATGTGTCTTGTAAGAGTTCTGGTTCGTGCTTGCAAGGAAGGCGTTTTTGAAGATGGAGGGATTGTTTGTGCTCCTATTCTTACTGATCTTCCATGTGGGGACTGCAGGTTTGCAACAAGATTACTTGATTTATTTTAACAAGCTATATATCTTTCATCGAAGCCTTTTTCTCCCAATTAAATGGGGATCTATAAGTGAGGGTCCACGAAAATATTTGACAAAGTTTCTTTGTCAGATGTCCACCTGCTGAACAGCATACTGCCAGACGTGTCGTCAAGACGGGACGATTCCTTAAAAAGTAGGACACATAGCATGGACATGTACATGGACATGGTTTTATACTTTTATGTATCGATATCATGGAATGATAGAATGATAATACCAAATAATACAGAGAGTACACAATTCATACATGTATAGACTATCATACACATGAAAAATGCAGAAACATGTTCCTAGTAATATAAAGTTTAATATTGTGATTTGGATACAATGTATTTAAATACACTAAATATCAACCTATAATATATTTTATACATTTTTGTATAGAATGTCTATGGCTTTTTAATTTCCAATTGAGCAGCTTAATATTTCTTATACATAAATATGCTTGAAAAGTGTAAAATATGTTACAGAAGTGTAAAAACACATCAAATAAGATATGAGACACCTTGGAGAAGTGTGTGGGTCGTGGCAGTGTCCATGTGATGTTCATGAAATGTCATTCACCGGCACCAACACATGCACGTAACCGGTATGGCTTTATAATATAAATCTCAGCGCTAAACTCTTTTGTTTGTTGTCAAAATATCTGATCAGAATTAGTATCTCTCTACTATTTTAATGCCAAATGAGGGGTGTAGGAAGCACATGAAAAACAATCCTCTAACTTGCCGCTGGCTAAGCAACGATGATGTCTCAACTTATTATGGCATGTGTGATGCACATATATGAATTAATAAGATATTGAAAAATAAAGAGATTTGTTAATTCTTTAGTTTAAATAAATATTTGTTTTCTCATCTTGCTTTTTTGTTTGAGAAATTTTTAAAATTTTTTATTAAGATAATAAAGATTTTTTTAATACTTTTAATATAGATTTTTAAAGATCTATAAAACTCAAAATCAAAAAAAAAAAAAAGATCTGAAAAGATTCTTTATAGCTTTAAGCTAAAGATAAGAGATCTTCCAGAGCTTTTTAGTTAAGATGACGAAGATATCCACGTCAAATGTTTATTTTAATACAAATGTGCAAAATACCTGTTGTTATATTGCTAATTGTGCAGGCCACACGAAATCTAAATAAAGCCGCATCATGCTTTCAAGTTAAATAACCATAAGTGGAAGGATATAAATAGTTTCATCCACTTAATGGCAGTATACAAGTATCCTCTGACATCTATAAGCTTCATTCAGTTTGGGCACATATTAAGGTCCCTCACTAGTTGCTAGTGGTAGTTCCCATTTATAAAATGTTGTTACAATTTTTTTCCCACGCTTTAACCAAACGATCTCTCCTGAAATTACAGATCAGAAGAGAGAAAACTCCAGATCCCCCAATCTCTCATAAAGTCGTAGTTCACACAGCAAGATTCTGGGAAGTGGGAACTGCAGCTTCCTGAAAATTGTTCCAACTGCTCGAACCTCGTGACACATCGATGGCCTGTCACAACTGGCTTTATTCGTGGAAGATACATATTTTTAGCTCTGAAATCCACCAATTACATCCGTTTATTTCGTTCACCCCCAATATTTGTATTTATACAGTAAAAAGCCGTCAGCAATTGCTTTTTGCGAAGCGAAGCTGGCTGCTCAATTGAGAGAGCAGCGGCAGAGAGTGCAAGATGAATCAAGGCCTGAAATTTGTGTGTTGGTCCGAAATCTGAGTTCTGCTGCATATCTACGCGCCTTCACCACAGTTCTTGAAGAGGAAAAGGAAGACTTTGGAGTTCATATGATGATAAACTGCCCCATTTATTTTGTAGTATGCTCAAGTTTTGTAAACTATGGAAAGTGAAGAAGGGACGCAACTCTCTAAATTTTAATTTTAATTTTAATTTTAATTACTTATGCAGGAATTTTGTCGGAATTTTGTCACAGATGTGAAGGAAATGTATACAAGACCGAGAGTTTACTGTATGGGTTTACAAATATTTAAGTTAGGAAATGCAAACTTAACTTAAGTTGGCATTTCATAGAAGATTGGAGGTTTGCTCTTGTTTGAGTTTCACTTTATCATATACATATTAATGGTTTTTGGGGATACATTGTAGATTGGCTTTCAAATTACTACTTGGATTCAAGATTACAGGACATAAACCAGAAAAAATTACAATTTGATTAAAATTACAGCTTGAATGGAAAGCTAAACCGAATTCTAAGCTTCAACCTTGCAAAAGATGAAGGAAGGAAGGAGATGGGCTGCTTCTAAACCAAATCTAACATAAGTGTGTTCCTAATTACATGAAGGAGGCTTTCTGTCCTTTTTATAGGCCCCAAAGGTCCGTTCCCCAAATGTTCTGGCTTATAGATTCCAAGACGACCAATGTGTAAGAAAATCGAGGCAAATCCGTCTCAATGGGACCACCGGCCGACGGCCAAACTAGGTTTTACTGCTAGCTGACGATTTGGCTAGGCTCAAACCGTTTCTAATTGGCATAGGCTCAAACCGCTCCATGTAGATTCATCTGATTTGAGCCTTGATTGCCGATTCATCTAAGAATTTTTCAACACCCGGGCTCATGTGTGGATTATCGCCGGTCAGCCTCGAATGTATTCGTTTTCGTTCAATTCTGCCTCCCATCTCCGGAATCGTGGAACCTGCACAAATGTAGCAGACATACCTCAGTATCGCTTATTATGCACGAAAATAGAATGAGATGTATAATGTACAAATAGACGCGACTTGAGACTGAACTCTAGGATTATGATTTTTGAGAATTTACGAACTAATAAGAAAAATATTACTACTGAAGGAATTGGATTTTTCTCTAAATTTGAGCAAAATACCAACACTATTTTCCTCTCATGCATGCCCCATCTTCTATACTCGATCAAGTAATAAGGTTACCATCAATTTTCGTTTTTAAATTAACTAGTATGAGATTCATTCTATTCCCATACATGAATACAGTAAGGAGCAATTGGTTGATTTAGACCAAACCGAAATCCAAAGTATTGAACCGGGCCCATGAAGATGATGTTAGCAACTAATTAACTCGCTGATTTAGTCCTAACCCAACTTACATTTCAATGGTCCCGCTCCCTCCCCCTAACCCCACCCACCCACGCACCCACACACAAATGCGTTTTGCACATGATCTGATGCTTAACATTATCATGATATGCATGAATCTTACGCTATATACGTGTCAAACTCGGTTGAAGTGAAAATAGAGAGGGACAAAAAATTGGAACAATTCAGATTGACATTGAAAATTTGAACACGGTAAATATATATTATTCATACTTTAAAGTTAATATTAATAAGGTATTGGAGTAAACCAAAGAAAACATATATTTAGGAAATCATATCATCTAAAGGAGCAAGATTATGCTCATCCAAATCATTAAGAACAACCTTTACTAATCATTATAGTGAAGCTTTCCCTGTTTAGCGACATACAGTCCCAAATACTCCAGTATTTAATTACGAACAACCTTTACCAATCATTACGAACAACCTTTACCAATCATTTAATTCATATTTAAATGACTCTGAACACTTCCTAAAATACATAACTTCATCTGGACAGCTTCCACTTTCAGACTTGGTTTCTTAAAAATACCAACCATCTTTTTCTGATAATGTGTCCTCACAGAACTCCCATCTAAAAGTGTAAAAAAAAGTGTGAATATTTGAGTTCTAATGAATTTTTAAACAGGTCGAAGTTCCTAAACCAAATAAGAGAACTAACCGTAGTAAGCACATAAAATCTTTATCTTCTCCCCAATCTAAATATCTAATAGGCCTGCATCGTATTTTAAGAGGAAAAGACAATATCTGTTTTGTGCACCATCTCATGTCTAGTGCAGAATCACTAAAACCATAATTAGCCAGCTAATTAACTAAATTCAAGAAATAAGAACAATCACACAGTTCATTAAATAAATCGGGTTTCATGAGCAGGAAACGATAGGATATACGAACCACTTAAAGGAATGTGGATTGGATATACGAAAATATCTGTTTACGAAGATTGGTAGATTAATGGGATAAATAGGCCGACTGTCTTGGATCCATCATAAGCAAAAATATATTTATTATTCATTTTTGGGTTATTTTTATACGAGTGATTGTACACGATGCGCGATGCATGTAATTTGGAAATAAAATATAAATAGTATCGTTATAGAAATTAAAATGTGAGAGATAATTTCAAAATAACTAACCAATTAAAGTTTCTTAACTTCAAAGGATATATAATTTAATGTTTTGATTTAATGGCAAATATACAGACACAGGCGCAGACAGACACAATATTGATAACCATCCCAGTTAAAATCAAGCAAGATTTTTTGTCTAGTTTGTACCACTTGTTCTTTTCAATATTTAGATATCACATTCTTCTTCCCATTTTACATTGATGGTTATTTTGATTGGTGTATATGATAAAAAAAGGTAAAAAAGCAGTAACATAAGCAAACACCCAATTCTGCATTAAGATTTGAAGTACAAAATAACAAAGAAAATCCTTGATTATACGTGAAAAATAAATAAACTTGATTATAATTGCTCATATTACAAGAACAATACAAATAAAATATATTAAATAAAAAAAAATGATATCAAAATGAGAAGCCCTCTTCTTATTTCAAGCAAGTAGAATTATTAATTCGCAAGTGGACAATGTTTCCTAACCACACCCTTGGTCCCTGTAAGAACATCAATCTTCCCCATTTTCACCATTGACACCCCAAATTCCTTGAAAAAGTCCGACGGGTTATTCACAAAGTGCATCACCAACTTGTTCGCCTTCGTGTTGCTGAGAAGAGCGGCGTCGGAAGTGAAGAGAGACCTTCTCTTCTCCACAAGTTCGAAGTAGCTGGTATCGAATGTTTTGTCGCTCCCGGGATCCATTTCTATCAGGGTTGTCGTGTCGCTGGGCTTGCATTTGGTCTTTAGCTTCGGTACATAGTCACTGTCTAAGACTGGATCAACATCGCCTTTTCCAGTAAAGTTGTACAGACGGTTTGCGATCAATGAGCAATGTGAGATGCCAATGGTGTGACCACCTAGTAAAAAAATTGCACATGTGATGCATATGAATATATGCACCTAAGTTTAACAAGAAGGGTAGCCTTACGAAATTTCTTAAGGAACATCCCCCAATTTTTCTTTCAGCTGAATTTAATTGGAAGCGCCACCATCATGTTTCTGGATATAATAATATATAGAACATATATAAAATAGACCTTAATTAATATGAAAGTATTAAGTAGGAAATTTTGTTTTGTTTTTTAATAGCTCTGGTGGTATCACTTTTCCTTCTGAAAAGACTGCGAGGTTCGAACTCTTGAAATCCTAAAAGGAAAAACGGCCACAAATTATATAACCCAACTTACATTTCAATGGTCCCACTCCCTCCCGCTAACCCCACCCACCCACGCACCCACACACAAATGCCTTTTGCACATGATCTGCTGCTTAACATTATCATGATATGCATGAATCTTACGCTATATACGTGTCCAACTCGGTTGAACTGAAAATAGAGGGGGGCAAATATTTGGAACAATTCAGATTGATATTGAAAGTTTGAACAGGGTACATGTATATTATTCATACTTTAAAGTTAATATTAATAAGGTATTGGAGTAAACCAAAGAAAACATAAATCTAGGAAATCATATAATCTAAAGGAGCAAGATTAAGCTCATCCAAACCATTACGAACAACCTTTACCAATCATTAAACCGAAGTTTTCCCTGTTCAGCGACATACAGTCCCAAATACTCCAGTATATCTTTATCTGTTTCTTCCTTCTTGATATATTCAAGTAATTATAAAAGGGAGCTGAAACTCAATTTTGGTTTCTGCGGGTTAGAATTGTCCTGTAACCTGGTCTCGGATTCTCTCTTTGCTTCTTTATAAAACATAATAATTTTATTAGAAATTTAACCATGCTTTTCATCCAAATATTGACTAATAAAAAGCTTAAAATTAATCATAATTATCCATAACATCATACACAAAATATTCAATAAACCTATTTTGGAAAGTATATGACAGTAGCTCACACTTTCCGACATCCCCTTTTCAGCCAAACAAAGAATATTACAATTTTCCTAATCTAAAACACTGTAATGTTCCTGTAGGAGTTAGATTGAATTATTAAGTAAAATTTTGAAATTTTGAAACCAAAAAGATGAAAACAGAGAAAAAAGATGGCTGGAATCATGCAAAAAAGCACATCTTTTTAACCGTGCTGAACTAATTGTTACGATTATTTTCACTTTTGCAAAGGAAATAAGGAAAATTTGGTTTAATATTGATGACTAAAAGTTTGAAACTAGTTTTTTTTATTTCTTATAAGAAGATTTGCATAAAAAAATTAAGACTTATTGGAAGTTGAATTTGTGGCGGGAGATCCGAGAAAAAGACGAGGAAGATCGAGATCCTCGAGTGAATTCGAGCTAGGCGATCTTTAGTAAACTGGCGGCAAGGAATAATTCTCTCGCCTTCTCTTCACAAGCGGCTTTAGCGGCGGCGGAAGGCAGAAAAGGTTACTTTTTTATGTTTGGGTGCTTCAGGGGCTGAGCTTTTATATCTAGGTTCATAACAGTGGAATAATGGGTATCGGGCTTTGTTACGGACCAAGTTATTAGATTAAAGTTAGTTGTTATTATATAAGTTTGTAGAAGAATAAATATGTTGGAAAAGTTTAATCCAAGTGATTTGGTGTTACTAGATATGTGGCCTTTTTAACATTAATTATTGGTTGGGTTTGATTAGCTGATTAAAATAGTGTTTAGAAGTATAATCTTCGATTCCTCTGCCAACTCGAGAAAGACCAGCACCCTAGCGCCACCATCTTCTTCAACACCGAGATCTACTCACCCTCGTTGCCAACTCCTTCATCTTCTGTCACGTCCCACTTCCCAGAGTGCACTAAAATCGGCACGTGACAGAACCAACCATGCTACCTGTGGATATGAAACATCCCTCCACAGTCACATTACGGCTGTCTATAAGATATCAAGAACAGTAGAAATAAAATAAACTATCTAGTACATGTCCATATGCCAAAATAAACGAGTCAAGAAATAATATACGGAAGCAATAAATCCAATAAACAGTAACATCTGGAAAGTACGGAAATAACTAAAGTAACTGGATACTAATAGGATCCTCACTGCTCGGCCTGATGGCGGAAATACTCCTGATCAGCCTGATGGCGGAAATACTCCTGATCAGCCTGCAACAAAGGTAGAGCATCTGAGCCATGCAAAACCCAGACGTCAGTGCGTCATAATATCAAATAATAATATAATCAAGAGGTAACAAGACATGCATGCATGAGTATGAACAGTAATAAAAGTATAACAGTATCACGAATAAGGGAAAATGAAGGGTATAAGCACATGTGATGTGCAGTGAGTAATCTAAACTGTGCTACTGGATTATCTATTCTAAAGTCTTCGAAATAAATTAATGTAATCCTCATCATAACCCATCGGTGATTATTCCGTAACGCCTGGAAAAACGGCAAACAATAGGTATTCCGTAACGCTTGGAAAAATGGCAAACAATAGGTATTCCGTAACGTCCGGAAAAACGACAAACAATATGATATCCCTTTGAGTTACGTTTGGTTACATTCTTGATTTCCCCATACCCGCAAGTTATGTGTTCAAGTCAGGTATTGATAAATCTGAAGCTAATACAAACACAGGATCAAGCAGGAACATGTTTGTCTATACAGAAAACATGATATGTCCATCGGGACAACATGTCAGGATTGTCGGTATTAGAAACAGGATCAGGTAACATGTCAAGTAGTGATATATCAGGTCATGCCAGGTTGTATACATGTATCAAGTCATGTCAAGTAGTGGTATATCAGGTCACATCAAGTAGTGTACAGGTATCAAACGGATGCTCATAATAAAACTGTAACAGGTACGGGTGCACAAATAAAGCATGGATGCACAAATATTTATCAGGGATTACATCATGATTATGTAAGATGCACAAGATCAAGTATGAGATACTAATGTAACAGTAAAATGAGATAATATGGTCTCGGCGTGCAACTGGATATGTAATAAATCGTACGGATACAGACAGATACTATATAACTGCAAATCGGTAAAATTTGCTGAATATTAAAACACAAGCACTATTATTTATTAAATAGATATTGATATAATGGTATTAACATTGATAACATATTCAAACCGATTAATAACTATAAAAGTGGTATTGATTAACCATGCACAAGAAAGTTCCGTTCAGAAATTCAGCGTCACCCTGATTTGTAAAATAGTTTAAAAATAACAAACGTTCTCCAAAAGGGACGTGTCTTATACCAAAACAAAGATAATTCAATAAGGTTTTTATTTCTATAAGTTGAAGTATCCCAGGTTGTTCCTACAAAAAATTATGAACATTCGAAATTGAAAGTTTGCTGCTGGAATTTTCTTGGACAGTAGTTTAGAGATATTTTCATTTGCATTTTACGTTATTTAAACAATTTATTTTGCAATTAAATATTTCATAGAGTTATAGTATTCTGAGTTAGCTTCGTAACGAAGTAAAGAACGTATACTAATGATTTTTCTATGATTTATAATGAATTTTATAAGGTAAGGTGTACAGTAAATTTCAGATTTGTCGTATCCGTTTTGCAACGACGTTTCATGTGTAAACTATAATATTTTCAAACTATATTTTGTATAATATTATAAAATGCAGATTATAAACTAATTAAAGATAATAATAAGAAATATTACTACGATACATATTTTTATAGATATAATTATAGCACGTCGCAAGTTCTAAACTTCCATATATTTTATATTATAAAACATATTAACGTTAAACAACTACGGTGTATAAATTATATAGACATAGCTGTATGATGATGTGATGATGATGATACATAAACATATAAATAAATTACATAAAGCATAGCATGTAGCAAGTTGTAAACTTGCCTCGATCGAATCACGCGACGGATACGCACAGCACGTCCGACGTCGGTAAATCGTCGCAACGCACACGCGGCACGCAGGACGAGTCCAGTCAAGGCAAGAGGGTGATAACACAGGTAAGGTACGTCACTGGATCACTCGAATCGTCAGCGACGTGCACGGCTCCGGCGGTGATCACCGGAATCAAGAAACAAGTTCAAGAAAACGAAAGATGAAAGAAGAAGAAAAAGTAAGAAGAAGAGGGTGTGTATTAAATAAGGAAAAATAAAAAATAAATAAATAAATAAATATATATATATATATATATATATATATGCAAAGGAGAGAGAGTCACGAGAGAGAGAGAAAGGGGTTGTTAGTTTGTTAGCAAATTAGCTTAGATTTAAATTTACAAAATCTTTTATTATTATCTAAATTTTAATTTGTATCAGTTTATAAAATTAATATTATATAAATAAAATTTGATATTCTGGTAAATACAAACATAGTCCAAAATATGCCCGGGTTGGGTCTAAAATTCAGTTTCAAAAATATAAAAAATATACATGTCGACCAAAACTCAAATTGGATGTCCGGGTGACGAAAATGCATACCCCCCAGAACGGATGCACGTACGTACGCATAGCCATTCAAACAAGTCCGTTTCACTGAACGAGACGAGAATAAGATGCGCGGATGCTACGACAGGGTCAGGGGTATCATGCAGGCCATCCTAGATATTTTTAAGATATTTTATTTGACTTTAAATGTTATATTAAAAAAATGCAGATACCAGATAAAATGCCAGTATGCAGTAAAAAATGAAAATGCAAGAATCCATGTAACAGGTCAGGATAAATCATAAAAAGGAATCACGACGGGTTTCTACCAAGCGGGTCGGGTCGGATGCAAATACAGATGCCAAATACACTATTCGCACCCAAAACACAATAAATCAGGAAAATACCATAAATAAAGAAATACTCAAATTAGAACTGGTATAAATGAACTAGAGTGTTACATTATACCCAACTACAAAAATAATTTCGTTCTCGAAATTCCCAAAACAAGAAAAGATAAACAAACATGAAACTATAGGAAGAGATCTGGAAACTTCTGTCGAATCTCGTCTTCTCGTTCCCAAGTCGATTCTCCGTGCGAGCGATTCCCCCATGAAACAAGTACGAGAGGGATAACCTTGTTCTTAAGGACCTATTCTCTTCGATCAACAATCGACATCGGTCATTCCTCAAAGGTAAAATCCTCTCTTAGAGTCAGCTCCGAATGATCCAACACATGTGTTTCATCTCGAACATACTTACGGAGTTGAGATACATGAAACACATCATGAACATTCGCCAAAGATTGTGGTAAAACCAATCGATAAGTCACTTCTCCAACACGCTCCAAAATCTCGAAAGGCCCTACGAATCAAGGACTAAGCTTGCCTCGACTCCTAAAACGAATCACTCCTCTAGTAAGTGATATCTTTAAGAACACAAGATCACCAACAGCGAACTCTAGAGGTCTTCTCGATATATCGGCCCAACTCTTCTGTCGATCTTGGGCTGCCTTCATATGATTCCGGATAGTATTAACTTTCTCAACGGTTTGCACGATCAAATCCGGTCCCAACAATCTTCGCTATCCAAAATCATCCCAACAAACAGGTGAACGATACTTGCGACCATACAACGTTTCGAATGGAGCCATCTGAATAGTCGCCTGAAAGCTGTTATTGTACGAAAACTCTACCAAGTGCAGATGATCCTCCCACGAACCCTTGAAGTCTAACATGCAAGATCTCAACATGTATTCAAGAGTTTGGATCGTTCTCTCCAACTGGCCATCTGTCTGAGAATGATAAGCTGTGCTAAACTTCAATCGCGTCCCCAAACTTTCCTGTAAACTCCTCCAGAAGTGCGATAAGAATCGGGTGTCATGATCAGATACGATGCTCACAGGTACTCCATGCAATCTCACAATCTCCTGCATGTACCGTTCTGCCAACTCTTCTGTTGATTGACCAACTCGAAATGGGATGAAATGAGCTGCCTTGGTCAATTGATCAACAATCACCCAAACTGCATTGTTACCCTTTGGACTCCGCGGTAAAGCTGTCACGAAATCCATGGTTACATGTTCCCACTTCCATTAATGAATCGGAAGTGGTTGCAATAAACCAGCAACCTTTTGATGTTCAGCCTTAACTTGCTGACATACCAAGCACTTCGCTGCAAAACGAGCAATCTTCTTTTTCATGCCTTCCCACCAGAAATGCTTTCGTAGATCACAGTACATTTTCGTGCCTCCTGGATGTACGGAATACGCGGAACTGTGTGCCCCCTTCATAACTTCTTCGCAAATATCTCCTTTTGGCACACACAAACGGCTACCATATCGCAACGAACCATCTTTATGAATCAACAAGTCCGTTCGAAGTCCAGCTTCAACCTGTTCTCGAAACTTCTGCAATCTTGGGTCCTACGACTGCGCTGCTTTAATACTCTCGATCAACGACGACTGTACTTGGAGCTGCATCAACTGTCCCGAAGAATGCGGTAGCACAATCACCAACTCGAATTTCCGGAAATCTTCGATAAGCTCCTTCTGTGCAGTCAACATCCGAATTGCTGGCAACCGACTAAGCGCATCCGGCACAACATTAACTTTCCCCGGATGGTACTTAAGATCAATATCGTAGTCAGCCATCAGCTCCAACCATCTACGCTGCCTCATGTTAAGCTCTTTCTGTGTGAACACGTACTTTAGGCTTTTGTGATCGGTGAATACTTCGACCCTTTCTCCCAATAAGTAGTGTCTCCAAATCTTCAAAGCGAAAATCACAGTTGCTAGCTCCAAATCATGAGTTGGGTAATTCTTCTCATGGATCTTCAACTTGTCTCGATGCGTAAGCTATAACCTTCCCATGCTGCATCAAAACATAACCCAAACCTTTCCCGGATGCGTCGCTGTGAATCACCAATCCTCCGGAACTGTCTGGTACGGTCAAAATAAGAGCGGTTATCAATCTTTGCTTCAACGCCTTAAAAGCTGACGCACAACTATCCGTCCAACGAACGGTACATCCTTTCGTGTAAGCTTGGTCAAAGGCTCAGCCAATCGAGCAAAATTCTCCACGAATCTTCTGTAATATCCGGCAAGTCCAAGAAAACTTCTGATCTCTGCTACGTTCTTCGGAATCGGCTAATCTTGAACTGCTGCAATCTTCTCGGGATCAACGGCGATTCCATCTCCGGATACGACATGCCCCAAAAACTTCACTTCTTCAAGCCAAAACTCGCACTTGCTCATCTTTGCATACAATCTTTCTTGACTCAATGTCTACAGTGCGATCTTCAAGTGTTCCGCATGCTCTTCAAGGCTCCTCGAGTAGACCAGAATATCATCGACGAACACCACTATAAATTGGTCCAAGAACGGTGAAAAGATTCAGTTCATCAAGTCTATTAATATCGCCGGTGCATTCGTGATTCTGAATGGCATCACTAAATACTCGTATATCCATATCGAGTTTCGGAACGCAGTCTTGCAAATATCTTCTGGTTTAATTCGGACCTGATGATATCCGGATCGCAAATCCAGCTTCGAGAATACCCTCGCGCCACTAAGCTGCTCGAACAATTCGCCAATGCGAGAGATCGGGTACTTGTTCTTAATAGTCACCCGGTTTAATTCTCGATAGTCGATGCACATCCTCCTTGTGCCATCTTTCTTCTTGACTAGAAGAACTGAAGCTCCCCAAGGTGAATTGCTGTTGCGAATCCAACCCTTCTCAAGTAATTCGGTAACCTGCTTCTTGACTTCTTCCAACTCCACTGGTGCCATCGGACAGTACACCTTTGAGATTGGCGCTGCACCAGGAACAAGATCGATCGCGAACTCCACATCTCGTTTTGACGGTAAACCCGAGATGTCCTCGAACACGTCCATAAACTCTCGAACTACAGCTGGCGCTTCCTCCTTATCAACTTCCATCGACGAAAGAATATTGTTTGTCGGCCTAGCCCTAAACTTGATTGGCCCGACAGAACTGCTTCCTCCAGTGAAAACAAACTCCGGATGTCCGGGTCTGGAAAATCACTTTCTTTGCCCTACAATCCATGTAAGCGTGGAAAGTGCCGAGAAAATCCATTCCCCAGACAACATCATAGCTGCCGGTATAAATCACCAAGAAATCTGCAAAACATGAACTGGTAAGCAATGAAACTAAGAGAACCAAGGTAATAAAACGACCATGGAACAAGAAAATGAATCAAGACCAGGACTCCAAATTACTTAAATAGAGTACCGCATTGTAATCATGCTGCAGTTTATAGTTACAATCACATAACTCCGTTCAAGTCGCCCAAATCCTAGTATCAGAATCAAAGGAACATGGAGAAACAATAGGGAGCCAAAGGTTCCAAGCCGAGATGCAAAGTTGTTTGCATATCGTCAAGACAAGGGTCAAGAGAAAGATATGATTCAAGAATCACGATAACAATGTGGCAGGACATGTTCCTAATTACGAGTTTTCCGATTCGTGTATTGGGTCCAATACCCAACTACAAAAAGAATCAAACCCGATTAACCTAAATACTATGGCTCTGATACAAAACAAACCCTGTCACTCCCTGCTTCCCAGAGTGCGCTAAGATCGGCACGTGACAGAGCCAACCATGCTACCTGTGGATAGGAACATCCCTCTACAGTCACATTACGGCTGTCTATAAGATATCAAGAACAGTAGAAATAAAATAAACTATCTAGTACATGTCTATATGCCAGAATAAACGAGTCAAGAAATAATATGCGGAAGCAATAAATCCAATAAACAATAACATCTGGAAAGTACGGAAATAACTAAACTAACTGGATACCAACAGGATCCTCACTGCTCGGCCTGACGGCGGAAATACTCCTGATCAGCCTGCAACAAAGGTAAAGGATCGGGGCCATGCAAAACCCAGACGTCAGTGCGTCATAATATCAAACAAGAATATAATTAGGAGGTAACAAGACATGCATGCATGAGTATGAACAGTAATAAAAGTATAACAGTATCACGAATAAGGGACAATGAAGGGTATAAGCATATGTGATGTGCAGTGAGTAATCTAAACTGTGCTACTGGGTTATCTATTCTAAAGTCTTCGAAATCAATTAATGTAATTCTCATCGTAACCCATCGGTGATTATTCCGTAGCGTCCGGAAAAACGGGAAACAATAGGTATTCCGTAATGCCCGGAAAAACGGCAAACAATATGATATCCCTTTGAGTTACGTTCGGTTACATTCTTGATTTCTCCATACCCCTAAATTATGTTTTCAAGTCAGGTATTAATAAATCTGAAGCTAATGCCAACACAGGATCAAGCAGGAACATGTTTGTCTATACAAACAACAGGATATGTCCATCGGAACAACATGCAGGATTGTCGACATTAGAAACATGATCAGGTAACATGTCAAGTAGTGATATATCAGGTCATGTCAGGTTGTGTACATGTATCAATTCATGTCAAGTAGTGGTGTATCAGGTCACATCAAGTAGTGTACATGTATCAAACGGATGCTCATAATAAAACTGTAACAGGTACGGGTGCACAAATAAAGCATGGATGCACAAATATTTATCAGGGATTACATCATGACTATGTAGGATGCACAAGATCAAGTATGGGATACTAATGTAACAGTAAAATGAGATAATATGGTCTCGGCGTGCAACTAGATATGTAATAAACCGTACGAATCAGACGGATACTATAAAACTGCAAATCGGTAAAATTTGCTGAATATTAAAACGCAAGCACTATTATTTATTAAATAGATATTGATATAATGATATTAACATGGATAACATATTCAAACCAATTAATAACTATAAAAATGATATTGATTAATCATGCACAAGAAAGTTCCGTTCAGAAATTCAGCGTCATTCTGATTTGTAAAATAGGTTAAAAATAACAAATGTTCTCCAAAAGGGACGTGTCTTATACCAAAACAAAGATAATTAAATAAGGTTTTCATTTTTATAAGTTGAAGTATCTCAGATTGTTCCTACAAAAAGTTATGAACATTCGAAATTGAAAGTTTGCTGTTGAAATTTTCCTGGACAGCAGTTTAGAGATATTTTCATTTTCATTTTACGTTATTTAAACAATTTATTTTGCAAGTAAATATTTTATAGTGTTATAATATTCTGAGTTAGCTTCATAACGAACTAAAGAACGTATACTAATGATTTTTCTATGATTTATAATGAATTTTATAAGGTAAGGTGTACAGTAAATTTTAGATTTGTTGTATCCGCTTTGCAACGATGTTTCATGTGTAAAGTATAATATTTTCGAACTATATTTTGTATAACATTATAAAATGCAGATTATAAACTAATTAAAAATAATAATAAGAAATATTACGACGATACATATTTTTGTAGATATAATTATAGCATGTCGCAAGTTGTAAACTTTCATACATTTTATATTATAAAACAGATTAACGTTAAATAAGTACGGTGTATAAATTATATAGACATAACTGTATGATGATGATGATGATGATGATAATACGGAAACATATAAATAAATTACATAAAGCATAGCATGTAGCAAGTTGTAAACTTGCCTCGATCGAATCACGCGACGGATACGCACGGCACGTCCGACGTCGGTAAATCGTCGCAATGCACACGCGGCATGCGGGACGGGTCCAGGCAAGACAAGAGGGTGATCACACAGACAAGGTACGCTCACTGGATCACTCGGATCGTCAGCGACGAGCACGACTCCGGCGGTGATCGCCGGAATCAAGAAACAAGTTTAAGAAAACGAAAGAATAAAGATGAAGAAGTAAGAAGAAGAGACTGTATATTAAATAAGGAAAGATAAAAAAATAAATAAATAAAATATATATATATATATATATATATATATATATATATATATATATGCAGAGGGGAGAGAGAGAGTCACGGGAGAGAGAAAGGGATTGTTAGTTTGTTAGAAAATTAGCTTAGATTTAAATTAAAAAAATATTTTATTAGTTATCTAAATTTTAATTTGTATCAGTTTATAAAATTAATATTATATAAATAAAATTTGATATTTTGGTAAATACAAATATAGTTCAAAACATGCCCGGATTAGGTCTAAAATTCAGTTTCAAAAATATAAAAAATATACATGTCGACCAAAACTCAAATTGCATGTCCGGGTAACGAAAATGCATACCCCCAAGAACGAATGCACGTATATGCGTGTAGCCATCCAAACAAGTCCGTTTCACTGACGGGACGAGGACAGGATGCGTGGATGCTACGACAGAGTCAGGGGTATCATGCAGGCCATCCTAGATATTTTTAAAATATTTTACTTGACTTTAAATGTTATATTAAAAAAATGCAGATGCCAGATAAAATGCCAGTATGCAGTAAAAAATGAAAATGCACGAATCCATGGAACAGGTCAGGATAAATCATAAAAAGGAATCACGACGGGTTTCTAGCAAGCGGGTCGGGTCGGATGCAAATACAGATGTCAAATACACTATTCGCACCCAAAACACAATAAATCAGGAAAATACCATAAATAAAGAAATACTCAAATTAGAACTGGTATAAATAAACTAGGGTGTTACATTCTTCCCCGAGCACGTAGCTTGGATGATGATGGCCTCTCTCTCTCTTTCTCACACACACACACACTGGCATTTTGATGCATGATGTGTACAAAAATACCATTAGAACCGTGAAGGGCAAGTGTCAGTCGAGGAGCTCACGGTAAAAAACTAGTAAGCAAGGGTTTGCATGGTGCAAGCCACTTGCCAGTCCTTTCCATCTAAGGGCTTGCAACCGACTTGCACCATGCAAGCTCTTGAATAGAAGTTTTTTCCGAGCCCAGATGAACAACTGTGGCTACTGTTCATAAACAAGGACCGTACAATACATTCATGGATATTTTGCGTGGAGTATATACACATGTTACATTACACATGCACGCATGCATGAAAATGGCATACACATGCATATGCATGCATGTATCTGGTCATTTCGGGTTGTTTGTTTTATTCTTGATCTTCATCAGTGACAGCTGACCTCTGGAACATTTTTATGACCGGTCTTCGTCCGCTGGTAGAGCATTGGTGAGTGAAAGTGCGTCTGTAAAACTTGGATCAAAAGGACTCTCTAAGCAGAGCGAAGATGAAGAAGGGAAAAATTAACCAGCACAAATTATCACCGTGGATAGATAATTAACATCATTAACGGGTCTGCCTCTTTTCTCTATTAAGTTGCCTAACTAGTTAAGGATGGATGCCAATTTTGATGCAGGAAATGGCATGCAAGGATTAGAGTAAATATTTGAATCTCACATGGTTTGTGTATTGATAACACCAAAATAGAAAAATGTCAATATGCAAAAAGTCCAGAAGTCGGTCCATAATTAGGAAGGTGTTCTACCTATAGGGAAGATTTTCTTTTTCTAGAAGGCTGCATGATGCATGCAGTCTTGAACCCCAAATCTCTATCTTGTTCGGCTGTAAGGAGACTTTACCATTAGGCCGTGACACGGGCACCGGTATCTATGGAGACATATTGGAATATCCGATTTTCATATTTGTCCAAAACATATATAATATTCTTGTCCGTATATATGTACTTATATATGCAATCATGCTGATATATATGCATGGCTGCAGTTTATAACCTCTAGCCGATAGGATAAAATATTCGATGCTCTCTTGTTTCTATGTACTTCTCACAAAGGAAACTCTTAAAGAAGCTTGCCATTCCATGAATTTCATAGATAGGGAATGGACTGAAGACAGAACCGACACATTAATTCTCTCTAAACTTGGAATCTAATAATATTGCACATGTTGGGAACTTAATTATAATGAAGTGTATTATTATAGTTAATGTGACAACCTAAGCATTTTAGAATTGAAGGATCTATTCAGCTTAGTTATAAACACATGGGTTTTGTTTGTAGCATTGTCTTAATGGATTTGGAAATGGATTCGAGCATTGTTCCTGTGCAATTCGAAGATATTCTTCCATCTAATATAGCCCCATGCTTGTATATTTGCTTATTTATTTTCTAAATACCAGGTAGACACACATGCATGTACCCAGAAATCACACGGGGTTATGCTGTAAATATATTTGATAATGAATACGATAGATACACTTTCATCTTAATCTTGAATTGGATTATCATCTATATATATTTTGTTTTTGTACTAAGATTTCAATAATTAGTGGGTTAGGCTTAGGGGACAAATTCGTGGGTTCCTGGACACGTGGGATGCGTGATCGTGTTTGTGTGCGTTATGTGAATGGGTTAAGCTTGCCAATTAGTTCCCAAAAAAAGAAGGATAAAAACCCTGGAATAACTGTAGAAACCTCTCCGTTAAAATTTGTTTTGTTTCATTAACTAAAGCGTCATACACTCTTTGCCCAATTTGAAACCTTAATCATCGGCCTATTCGTTAAGGCTTCTTGGTTGTGCTGAACCAAAGGTTAGCCCATATCCATATAAATTTTCAAACAGCCATTCCTTCTCCCTAAATCAAATGTTTGATATCTAGTATTACCAGTAGGTATTGCTATAATCTTAATATAATTTTTTTGGGATAAATTTCAACTCTGTATCATGAACTTCCAAAATGATTGGCTGATAACATGAACTTTCAAAAATATTTTTAAAAAATCAGACGGCGGAAATTTATCAAATCGCCAAAAAAACCCATTCACTGTAATAAAAAAATCTATATGTGCAAAAAAAGAGAGAGTTGTGTTTTAGTAAATTTTAAATTTTTCATTAACGCCGTCAGTGAGTATTTTAATACTTTGAAAGTTCATGGTATCATTTGAGAAAATTGCATATGGTCCGCAGTAGCAAGTTAAAATTTAAATTTTTTTCATAGGCTATCCGAAGGGGTTATGGGATTGCATAATATCATGACAAGCAATCTCGTTTTAGTCATACGGCACAATCCTTTTCTGATAGAAGAATGCTTCATGCTTTATAGTTAAATGCTAAAACTAATGAACTGTGTCCAAAGTTCAACTTAAATGATACTTATGTGGATTTTATTATACATGCATGGATCTGCATGGATCGCACATGTAAAAGATGGGTTATAACCATAACACATGCAGTCCATAGGCCGCACTTCCAATTTCAATACGCAGAGAACGTAAAATGAAAATGGAAACAAAGGGGTCATTTAAACTGCCGTATTGTCGTGGCTACTAATGAATTTGCGGTGATCTGTGCAATATAAAAGTTTAGGCCTTGATGGATCTCTGGATCTCCTTCAGATGCTGTCCTCCGTCGATCTTGAGCGAGCGATGATGAAGAGCAGAGATTGAGTCTGGAGGTTGTCTCCTATAGCGTATGGATCTCAATGGGCTTATGATTGTGTGAAGCCGAGCCACCTGCAATGAAGTCCCGGGGTGGTTGTACCACCGTGGACCCTCCGACGATCAAGTTAGCCGAAGTATTTGAGCAGAGTAGCGGCTTATAGAATGAAATCGGCGTACCTGAGTCGTCTGGGAGAGGGGTTATTATAGTGGTTGCCTGGAACATGAGGATACGAGATCCTCGCCATCAGTTACGCTCCTGACGTTACGGTCGCGTGATCGGTGGGATCTTTCCATTAATGGAGAGATACGTTCGTTAGTGGGAAGATACAGCGGCGTGGAACGCGGGATCGTGGGACGGCGAGTATCTCGTGCATGGCGAGATACGCGGAGGCATGGCGGTCACGTCTGTGATCTGGGTTTCAGATTGCCCGTTGCAGGGATCATTAGCTCGGCAGGAGGCTCGAGACGAGCGGGGAGGCCGAGCTTGCTTGGTTGTGCGGTAGCTCGGAGACGAGCGGGAGGACCATGGAGCCCGGAGCCCCCATTGGCTCGGGAACGAGCCTGTGGTCCCTTGCAAGGTGTGCCTAAGAGGATCCCGGACCCACATAAGATCGGGTCAGACCCCGAGACGATGGTCCGGAGGAGCTCCGATGTGTAGTGCTTACTGAGGTTGGGTAATCTCGGGACACGCCATCGGCCACGTGTCATGATCTGGGAGTTCCCACTTATGAGCCCCATCATTAGCCCCCCACTCTCGTATTGACCTATTTATGGGTAGGATCGAGAGTGGTTTGATCGGTCTCCCGGGCTTATCCTGTAGTCAAGATCCCATGAACGCGGGTTGCCGAGGCTATGGGGTGTACTTCCGATGATGTCAGCGGATCAAAGAGGAGATCGTGCATTGAAAAGGGAGCGCCGATTCGCTTGTTCGTACGAGGAGGTGCAGGCCACGTGTGCAACGCAGATTGGTGGATGCGACGGGCTGTCGCTGTCTTCTACGTCCGAAGGGACGCTTCTAATGGTCGCGCGACATGTGGAGCGTCGACGGCTGGCCATTGTAAGGCTTCGCTTTGGCGTGAAACGTTTGAGCCGTTGGATGTCTCGCCATGGTACTATAAATAGGGGTGGGGTCCCCTTGGGGTCCCGTCAGGGTCTACACTTCGCTATCATTTCCTCAACGTTGCGTGAGTTAGCTCGGCGCTCTTCCCTTTTAGATCGGATTTCTTGCGTTCTTTCCTCGGAGGTCTCCTTCTTTTGATCGGGTTAGATGTCTTCTTTTAGGGAATCTGTAGAGATAGTCCGGGTAGAGTCTAGGGAGTCTTCGGTTGCTTCTTCCTTTGCCTCATTCGAGTCTGATTCTTTCCGGGAAGTTAGGGTTAGACATGCTTCCCGGGGTCGTGCGACGGGGACGGTCCCCAGAGCGCGTATCAAGAGTGCTCGAGACGCGCCTTCCTCCTGAGGAATGTAGACGATCTCACTACAATCCGGGTTCGTTTCCACATACCCCCTGGCTACTCGCTCTGTTTGTCCGGGGAAGGAGAGAGGGCATACCAGATGCAGGGCAAGGAGATTGCCTTGTACCTAGATGCCTTTTGGGTTGGAATGTGTCTGCCTTTCTCCTCCAGGTGAGTGCGGCACTGCGTTGCTTCCAACTAGCTCTGGGCTAGCTAGTGCCGAACTCGTGGAGGATTCTCTTCGGGTTCCTGATCCGGTTTCGAATTCAAGAGATTCCCTTCAACTTGACCCTTCTCCTTTCCTCCCTTTGTTACAAAAATTATCCTGGCACCCGTAAGGACGAGCCGAGATGGGTATATATTTCTTTTAGAAATCACCGGGGAGGGGCGACGGGGTTGGGGGTTGTGGCAGTTCCTTCTTCCATCAATGAATGGAAGGAGAAGTTTTTATTTGTCGGGACACCCGAGGGTGAGGATTGGCCTGTGCCCGTCCAGTGGCATAAGGTCTACTGCCCGCGGGTGAGGCGGTTGTCCACTCCTGAAGCGAGGGCAGCATCAACGTGGGAGCCCGTCCAACGGGCCGATGTATTGCTTTCCGAGCAAGCCCTCAGTTTGGCTGGGCTCAGCTCCACTCAGTTCATAGGTAAGTTAGGAGCCTAGACGACCTGTTTAGACTTGCATATTCTTCTTCTATTCTTTCTGGCATCGCTAACTCCCCATGTGCATTTTCCTTTCTTTGCAGAACCGATGGATCGCTCCAAACTTCTGGCTGCACTGGCTGAGAAGAAGGGGAAGAAGGTCGGGGGCACCGGCTCGTCACGCTCTGCTTCAAGTCCGGCGTCGTCGGCGTCCGCCCCGGCTAGGCGTTCCTCTACCCCTAAGGCTTTGGGGACCAGCCACGTGGAGATCCGTAAACACGCCCGGGAGTAGGAACCCCGGGTTTTGGAGGTGCCGGATGAGGCCGACCTTCCCGAGGTCCCCCTCAAGCGGCACAAAAGGACGGTGCACCGATCCCCGTCTTCCCCGATCTTCATGGAGGAGGGGGATCTTCGCTTTGAGGTCCCCTCGGGGCTTTCCGTCGCCGATAGCTTGCTCTCGGAGATGGAAAGGTTGGCTGGGGGTAAAATACCCCGGGGGGCCCTCAAGGCCCAGATTGCGGTCATAACTCAGGAGGCCGTGCAGGTTAGTGATTGCCCTACGTTCAGGTTTTCATTAAGCTTTCTATTTGCCGGATCATAAACCCTTTTAACCCCTCATTTCATTTTCCCTAGGTCCTCCAGCACTGCGCCCTCGTTGCCAATATGGAGCACGAGGAAATCTCCTCGGCGCTGTAGATAGCGGGCGAGTCATCCTCGTGGGAGGAGAGCCTGGGCCGGAAGCTGCATCAGGCGAGGGAGAGGACTACCGCCCTCGAAGATCAGGTGGCTGCCTAGGAGGGGGTGAATGCCAACTGCCGGGAGTCCATCCGAGCCTTGAGGGAGTCCAACAAGGTCGCCGAGGCCAAGTTGGAGGATGTCAGGGTGCTTGCCGCCACTCTGAAGAGGACACGGGACACCCTAAAAATGGAAAACGAGGTTGCGAAAGAAGGGATGAAGCGTGCCGACCTCCGGGCTGCGAAGGCGGTAGAGAGCTATAAGATGTCGGATCAATTCTATGACAACCTTTCTGAGGCCTCGGCCCTCGTCTGGCATCAGGCCTTCGACGCTGTCAAGATAGTCATGCCGGAGTTTCCCGAAGGTGAGCTCCGGCTCGAGTACCCCCTCGAGGACGAGGCTCAGGGGGATGCCGCCGGAAGTGCCGCCTAGGGGAAGACCCCCGGTGGGGGCGTCGGGGATAAGGCGACCACTCCGGCTTTCGGTGCCGAAGCTCCTGCTATAGGGTTTTAAATTACTCTGTAAATGTCCAGGGAAATTAAACAGTATAAAGGTTATGGGGAGTTAAAGAGTCACAAATTACATTAAAAAAATGGGGTTTCGACCGAGTTGACCCGGCGGCGCCGGCAGAGTCAGCCGCGCAGCCGGCCTGATTCGACCGAGTCGGGCCGAGTCTCGCCGCCATGTGTCCCATGTCTCTTGGTCTACCTCCTGAACTCGTTTGTTTTATATATGAATCTTGGTTTTACGGGTTATGCACGTGTAGACTCTTGGGCTTCTAAAAAGATTAAAAGAAAACCAATTAAAAAAATAATGTGGCTGATGGGATTTAAAATCTGGTGCTTTGGTTCAGCAGTGCAAGATCTTACCAATGAGCTAAGCTCCTTCTTGCTATTCAAAAGCAAATCAAATTTATAACTTGTGCTCAGGCTCAAGTACCCTTTTCTGTATTTTTGAAAAAATTTATACAGAAAGTTTAGGGTTGTTACAGATTGTTGCGTCTATATGCATCACATGACGCACATACCTTTATAGATAATTTTCACGAAGCGCACACGTGAAGATCACATGATGCGCATGCTTTTATTGGCAGATTTTATTAAGTGTGCACACGTGAGCTCCACGTGATGCGCATGCTTCCAGAGGCTGTTTTTGTTGAGTACGCACACGTGGGTATCATTTGATGCGCATGCCTTTATAGACAGATTCATTAAGTGCGCACTGGTTTGGGTGCGCACTTGTTTCATCAGAAAGCAATACTTTTCACTGAGAAGCAATGGCTTCTGTTTCACTTTTTTCTTCTCTTATTTTCTGAGCTGTTTTTAAGCTGAATATTCATGTGTTTTTATGATGCGCGTTATATATATATATATATATATATATATATATATATATATATATATATATATATAAGGTTAATGGTGGAAAAGTGCCATAGGAGGGAATTTACTTCTACGGCGTCGGAAAAATGCACACTCCAAGATTTTTTTCGACGATTGGCATACACCACCTCCATCTTTATCATCTAAGATGTGGATACACCAAATTTCATGTGATTATACCATTTTTTAACCGTTGATTTAGTTGGTGCAAAATTAATGGTTTACCGACAATAGAACTTTTTACATTGCTAATTCAACGATGAAAAAGTGGTGGAATCACATGAAATTTGGTGTATGCACATCTTAGATGAGAACGATGATGATGATGGATGCGATCATCGGAAAAAATGATGAAGGCCATATTTTTTCTACGCCATTGGAGGAAATCCCCTTCCATGGCCTCTTTTCTCCATTATTCTCTCTCTCTCTCTTTCTCTCTCTTTATATATATATATATATATATATATATATATATATATATATATATATATATATATATATATATATATATATATCTTAGGATCAATCTCTCATAAGAGTATGAATTTTATGAACGAGGGACAAATCCTAAGATCATTTGATTTTTTAATGGCGAATCAATGGATTCACAAAGAAGCAAAGGTTTCTGTATAAAAGCAAAAGCTTATAAAGAAAAGCAAATTTTTCTTTTTATTTCTTCTACCTTACGCAATTTTTCGATGAAAGAGAAGCCTTGATATTTTCAAATTTGTGGAGAGTTTTTTCCGTTCTCGATTTCTTCATAAAATGCTCCTATTTATAGAAGAGAAAAATTAGAATTTGTCCAGTTTGTTTTGATCTCAATCTGATTTTATATTGATTTAAAAGATTTAATTGATTTATATCAATTAAGGGTAATATGCGCACCGTTGGATCTTTGATCTGCAGATTTTTGATCCATGGATCTTTTGGTTAAGCTATTTAATCAACAGAATATTTTACTGTTAATGAAAAGTTTGATTGCTTATTAATCAAGATTTAATTCATTTTTTAATAAACGTCTGTTTTCAGAAAATGCGCATGTGCTTGCACATGTTGTTGGTCAAGTGCGCATTGCACGTACATGTGCGCGCCTATCATTTGCACACTTATTGCATGTGCGCTCATGTCATATGATTTTGTCATTGGACATGCGCGCGCACTTATTTCTTCGTATATTTTCGAAACGACAAACTAGTGTCGAGCTATGATTTATTAGTTCTGCCTCGGGACCTGCCAGAATGCGAACCGTTTTTTCAAAACCCTATACATAGGTGTCTTTTTCTTCACTCTCTTTGGAATTGTACCCTTTTAAAGTTCTTGTTTTCTACCAGAAGCCTTTGCTTCCTTACTGTGCGCTTGCGCACCTCTGCCTTATGCATCCTCTTTTGGTTTACGCTTTTAATTTTTCTTGCTCACTTCTTAGGGTTGGGCATTTAGCTTATCTTGTGCACCCCTTTGGGTTTGTGTACTTAACTTATCTTATGCACCCCTTTGGGTTGCATACTTAACTTACGATAAAGCATAAAACATTTCTTTTATTTCAAGGATGTTACTCAAGTTTAACCTTAATTAAATTTTAATTCTGACGTGTTTTCAATCTTTTTTCTTTCAGGTGTCATGACCAGTCGTCTTTATACGATTAGGGAGATTGTTTCCTATGCTGACATCCGCTTTTACGAGCTGGCTTACAGTAATGCCCAATGTGAGGCTATACTCTGTCGCCTCGATGATCATTGTGGTCGGCTTCTCCCTCGCCGGTCTATCCTCTTGCGGATGATTTTTGTCGCGATATGGAATTCTACACCCGGGCTTGTCGAGGTGATGTCGTTTCATGCTCTAGATGAGGCCGAGGATAATTGCACTCGGTTTATCTAATGTGCTTGATCTCTAAGAATCGAATAAATCGTGCAATGGACATCCTGCACCGGATATATCGGCAGAAGGCGATCATTGCTTCATATGCGAGGTCTTCCCGTCCTTCAAGAAGAACATTCTCACATCCTATGGAACACACAAAACCAACAATCTCCATAAATATCTGGTCTTCTTAACCGCCTCTAAGATGGTCAACAATCCCGCCTCCCATGTTGATGTCGCGATAACAATTTGAAGTGTCGATCTACCTGACACTGCATCCGTGTCCTTGTAAGACGTCCTTGACCTCCAACTGTTTTCATCGCTAGCTATACCTGATGATGACACCAATCCGAAGTGCATCTCTAACTAAGAAGACACTGGTTAAGTCTCTCTTCCATACCAAACTAGAACCTGCTCGATATATCGTTGCAACAGACCCAATTCCACATCCATGAAAATATCCATGCCACAAATCTCGCTTGCAGACTTTCTGTCGAACTCCCGATCCCATATCCTCGAAGCTTCATCCCTAACCTCTCTTGTGGGCCTAAATCCCATAGGCCTCCGCACAAATGGCTTTACCGGACTCTCCGCTTGAATCAAACTATTGACCACCTTATCTGTAATATGGACTGAAGCCTTGAACACCACCTACCTCGGTGATCCTGTACTCTGCTCACCATTTGACTAAGTCTGTTTTCTCCGAGACATCGCAGACTCATCGAATATCTTATTTTGGCAGATTATTCGACCCTTAGTACCAGGACAACACAACCTATTACCTTTTGCTTCACTTCTAGAATTATGAAGCCCTGAGTAATTCCCAGTCCCTCCAGTCCATACCTTCTTGAAAGTTATCTTGTCTACTGCCATCGATGGTGACCGATCAATGAGGTACTCGGCAGTAGATAAAGCCTCCGCCCGAAACTTTCTTGAAACTTCAGCTGTAAGCCGTGAATACCTGTTCTTCCCAAAGACCGTCTGAACCATCCATTCTGCTCCGCCAATATAGCTAGGATCAAAATTGGTGTGATGCACGATCCTTCTTAACTTGCAAAACCCTCCACTATGATCGGAATGAAGAACTTTCATGCGCTTTCCAAACTACTTCTCCACAACGGCCTTCCTGAAAATCTTAAAATTCTCGATTTTCGGCTCAACAATGTACACCCACAACTTTCTTGAAAATTCTTCAATGAAGTAACCATAATGTCCGACTCCCCACCGAGAACAAACTGGTGCCGGAACCATTTTTATCTTCTTCCGTTGAACACAGTCCTCCTGAAGATCTCTCATGCCGATATCTACACCTCCAAGTGACTACCTCTTTCGAGACCCTTCTAAACTCGCCTGGCCAATATGGTCCAATTGTGGATGCCACATCTTGACGGAGTCTAAACCACCCGATCTAGTAGAACCTCTAGCAATATCTTCTGCGACCGTCCGTCCCTGAAGAAAATACAGATTGCTCACCCTCTTCGCCTTCATGACAATATGAGCATCTTTGGAAATCATCATGAAATCTCTATAGATCACACATTTGTTACCGATTCCGTCCAAAGCACCTAATGAAATCAAGCTTCTTCTCAGATCTGCCACGTGCCTGACATCTGTCAATGTTCGAACTCTTCCATCAAGCATGCGGATCCAAACTGCACCAATCCAAACAATTCTGCTTAGCATACCATTCTCCATAAAGACCGAGCCTCTATTAACCGAATGATACGTATCAAATCAACTCCGATTCGCACTCACATGGAACGAACACCCCGAATCCAACATCCACGATCTATATGCGTCTGAAGTCGCACATATCGATAGAATCGAACCATCACCGCCCTCATGTGAATCCTCCACTGCAACTGTAGAATCAAAAGATATTTGCTTGCCTTTCACCTTACGCTTCGGACAATCCCTTTTCCAATGTCTTCTCTTCTTGCAAATAAAGCACTTATCATTTTCACGATTTCTCGATTTTTCATTGGATCCTCCATCTAAATAGTGCCTGACGGATAATGCGTCACCTTGACTATTCTTATCACCTACCACTTTCTCCTTCAACACCCCACTGTACAAACTTGCTTTGACATCTTCTAAGAAAAGCTTATCTCGGCCATCTACCATCGACTTGACGCACTGTCCATACTCTGAGGTCAACGAACATAGTAGAATCATCGCCCGATCTTCATCCTCTATCTTCACCTTCACGTTCCGTAAGTCCATTATGATCTGGTTGAGTTCGTCTAGGTGATAGGTGATCTTTGATGGATATCCATTCCTTCATCTTTAACGTGTACAATCGTTGCTTCAGGTAGATACGATTTGTAAGAGATTTCTTCATGTATTAGGACTCCAACTCGTTTCAAAACCCCGCCGCCGTAGTCTCTTGCTCGACCTTGCAAAGAACTTCGTCAGCCAACTGAAACTGAATCGAACTGAAGGCCTTATCCTCCATCTCTTCTTTCTTATCATCCGTGATTATCTTCGGAATATCGTATTTTGCAAAAATAATCTTGTGAACCCCTTACCGCTTGAGAATAACTTTCATTTTCAACCACTAAAGATTAAAGTTGTTCTGCCCATCAAACTTATGCACCTTGTAATGCGTAGATTCTATCTTCTCAAGTAATTCGAAAACACCGAACCTGATGCTCTGATACCACTTTTTATGAATTTTTCTATATCCGTGATCCTCCAAGAAATCACAAAACACACCAAGAGTCGCAGCGGAAAAATAATCTATCAGGATCGTGTGCAAACAAACTATTTAAAAAAGATTAACTGGACAATCTACCGAAAATAACACAAGTTATCAAAAGCACACACCAAACAATGCAAACACAAGATTTACTCAGGTTCGGAGCAACTGCACCTCATCCTGCAATCTGATGATGAAAGTTTCCACTATTAAGAAAGAATTACATGAGAATCCGCCCTCTCCAATATCACCGTCCCAATACAAAGCCGCCACCTCATAAAGCCCTAGATTAATTTCATTAGCCCTTAATTTATGATTAATATACATATATTGGCTAACAGGTTTATTCGAGATAAGATTGAAATATTAGATATAATTCTTAGAGATTAATATATATCTCTATGAGATATTCCTAGAGATAATTCTATATTCAATCATGGGCTTTTGGGCTCTTGATCTCGAACTCCGAATTTATAATCAGTTTCAACATATTAGCCCTTACCGTTGAGCAAACTGATAGATTGCGCTGTAACTGCAAGACCGGAAATTTGCTCTCAAATAGGTATACATCTGAAGCATTTTGTATTCATGTATTGCTGAATCTCCTATTGACCTATGGCGAAAACCTTATTTTGGAGTTTCTGAATGCACATAAAACAGTAAGCATCATCAATTTTAAATTCCCCATTATCTTATGTTTAAGTATATACAAACTATCTACTGAAATCGACACTTTCTTTTACGTGCAGATGGCTGAAGCGACATACATGCTTGTCAACACATTTATCTTACTTTTTTCTAAAGAATTTGGTGATTCAGAAGAACCAACTAAAGAATCTGCTCGTAATGGATCAAAAGATGCATCTGGAACAAGTATGGGGGACTGATGATGCTCGATATCGGTGATCTCCCAGATCATGACACGTGGCAGATGACGTGTCCCGGAGCTTGCAAGAAAGGACCTACAGTGGCTGACCAGACCACTCCTATGCCCGTCCTACAAACAACCATCGGTTCGCCTCCGAGCCACCTGCATAATTGGCCTCCTCGGCCCTCTCAGCTCGTCTCCGGGCTATAGCAAAACCAAGATACCTCGGCCTCCCGCTCGTCCCCGAGCCTCCCGCCGAGCTTATCTTCCTCGGTCCTATCGACCGACCAACGACACCGACCGCAGACGCATCCGCCTCATCTCCGCGAATCTCGCCATGCACGAGATATCCGCCAGCCACGTCCTATGATCCACGCCATCATGATCCCCCATTAACGATCCTGTCTTGCCATTAATGCGGGATCCCATTTATCACGCGGGCGCGACATCGGGGGTGTAACGGCCGGTGTGATTCTCGCGCCTACCTGCCTGCTACCACCACTATATAAACCCCTCCTTCAGATGATTCAAGTAAACAATTCTTTCCTCGCTAGGCAGTTACTCTGCTCAAATATCCAGTCTAATTTGATCGTCGGAAGGTCCTCAGTGGTACAACCAACCCGGGACTTCCTTGCAGGTAGCTCGGCCTCAACCACCTAAAACCCATTGAGATCCACACACTTCAGGAGGCAACCTCCAACTCCAATCTCAGCCGTTTATCGCCGCCAACAACAGATCTACGGAAGGTAACATCTTGACGTGATCCGACATCCGTCAGCTGGCACCGTCTGTGGGAAACTCTTGATTCCACTAAACAAAGTTCATCTTCCGATCTCAACCCAATGGCGACGATCACCACGACGATCCAAACACTAGCCGCCGCCTCCCCCACAACGGAGGCACGGATGAATCTCCTCCCCCGAGCACCATCAACGCCCTAGCCGTCCGGATATATCGACTTACATCTGTCGTGGATGCGCTCATCCGTGTTCAAACGGTGGGGCAAGCTCCCCAGGTCGCCGCTCCCCCACCTCGGGACTGGAACCCTACATAGGGAGAGAAGACTTTGCTCGCGTCGGTACTGCTGACTACTGCCTCGCTACCTCCCACGGCCGCAGATCTCCCGGGCCAATATATTCTGTGACCCGCTAGGCATGCCATAGTTTAACACCGAGGTCCGTTGTCAGAGCGCCTCACCCCGAGCCCCATCGCGCCCCTGTCCCTCCCGAGGAGATGTCGGTCAGCTCGCCTGCGCCCAGGCATGACCGACACCCCCTCCCTCGACGGGGTCGCGCAGACAGGACTCATCACGGCAGCTCATAGACTACCTCGCCGGGTGATCTAAGGAACCTCATTGAAAGGAATCGGGGCCACGGCCAGACGCAGGTCTCTAATAGCAGAGGCCAAAGATCAGAATGCGCCGAATCGTCGGGATACCACGGCCGACTCGACGCCCTCGAAAAGAAGATCGAGTGTATGCATCGGAAAGGTCATCATTCGAGCGATGGGGCTAAGTACGCCGCCGACTCGCTCACAAAACCCTTCACTGAGGAGCTGCTCGTCGTCCATGTCTCCTCTCGGAACAAGCCCCCAAAGGCCTCTATCTTCGACGGTAAGTCCGACCTGAAGGACCATTTAGACATGTTCACAGCGGGAATGAGCTTCCAGGACAACTCTGACGCCGCTCAATGCCGAGCTTTTCCGACCACTCTCATCCGCTCCGGACGAGATTGGTTCCGAGGATTCGCGCCACGCTCGATCTCAACCTTCGACGAGCTGGCCATCCAATTTCTCGGCCACTTCGTCGGGAACAGACGGCAGAAACGGACAGTCGACCATCTCTTCACAATCAAGAGCGAGGACAAAGAGACATTCAAAGGGTACGCCACCCACTTCTATAATGCCCTTCTCGAGGTCCCAGAGCATCGGGACGAGACGGTCATTACAGCACTCAAGTCTGGTCTTAGGCACAAGGAGTGGTTACGCTCCTTTGAATTAGCGCAACCTAAGACCATGGCCGAGGTAAAGGCCTGGACCGAGCGTGAGATCCAGCTCAAGTCCGAGGTAAACGCAAATCTCCCCAGGGCAGAGCAAACCGACTAAAAGAAAAGGGCGAGGGAAAAGAAAAGGGGACTTGAGCGGCCAAAACCCTACTCTCCGAAGTTCCAGGAGTACACACCACTCAACGTCTCCCAAACGGTACTGCTAGAGGAGGCTAAGAGCGAGGGGTTCTTCAAGCCCCCCACCCAGTCTCGCGCATAGTGGCAAAGCGCACCCGGAGTCCCTACTGCGGTTTCCATAGGTCGCAAGGCCACTCCACAGAGAGCTGTAAGCAGCTCCGAGATTACATCGAGGAGCTCATCCGTTCGGGACACCTGGCGGCGTACTTGCGGGACAAGCGGCAAGCTGACCGTGAGCAGGAGCAGCGTCCCCCTCCCGGTGAGTTGACAATCGGCCAAATCATGGTCATGTCGGCGGGGGGTGCGTCGAGCACCTATGAGGCTCAGCACCCCACGCCGGTCATGGAGGCCAACGAACATCCGAGGAGCTCAAACTGTACCAATAAAAAGAACATCTACTAGCGTGTACTTCTTTTTACTAAGGCAATGTAAACTTTTCTCAAGATCTTTTTGTTTATATAGTAATAAGGGATCAATAAAACATTGCAAAAAGAAGAGTTTTGTTTATTCAAAAGGGTACTATACGCTCCTCAACCATACATCGAAAAAGAAAAATTACAGTAGCGGAGGAAGGGGGTGCAGAGAACATTGTTCGTGGTACTCTGAGGATATTTCCGCTAGCCGAGCCCTCGCGGCATCAAACCCCTGCCTTTGATGCCGCCCGCGAACGTCGGCATCTTGCCTCAATTGGTAGCATTCAAGGATGAGCGCCACCGAGCGATCCCGCCGACCCGCGGAGATCAGGCCGAAGCGCCGCAAAGACCTTAGCTTACAAACCGCCTCGTTCTTCAGCTGTACGGACAAGGGGTTGTATAGCCCTAGTGACGCCCTCCAAATGGAGTACATCAATAGCTGGAGCAAGGGGAGCGCCGAGGAAGCAGTCGGCCGAAATAATCCTCAATGCGGCCTATCACTAACTGCACCGTGTTCTCGATGCAGTGCTGATCGTAGAGGTACACGTCCTCGAAGTTTACGATGTCGGGGATGGTAAAAGGGAAGTCATCCAATCTTACGTTTTGGATGTGAAGGAAGGAGTGATCAACGCTCCCTCCATTTTATAGCCCACAACGCCCTAGGAGTCCAACAGCAGCTCGTTTCACACACAACTGTACCGCCACACGGCAAACATCGAGCCTTTCTCGGCGAAATCAAAACGACGCGGCTCCGGCGCTTCGCCTCCCCCACGCATTCATGACACGTGTCGCCCGCGACTGTCCCTCTTCCCGATACTCTCACCTGGAAGGACTGACAGAACCTCACGAATCAACCGGGCTCGCCCTTGCTCGGTTATCCTTGGCTGGTAGTTCCCCACCCCACAACGCTAGGGATCTAAGCCCTCGCCAAGAGGCAACTGAGTAGCTTCCCTGCTCGGTCCGTCCTTAGCAGGCTTCTCACGGCCCCACCTGCGCTAAGGATCAAAGCCCTCGTCAAGAGGTAACCAGGCCCGCCCTTGCTCGGTTATCCCTGCTTTGAAACCGAGTTCACAGCGAAGCGCTGACGGAATTCCGGCGACGTTTTTTTTGAAACAACCGGCGACGAAACAACATCTCGGACACTCATCCGGTTCCTCTATACTCTTTAGTATAGATCGAAACCCGTAAGTCCCATTCTTCCCTTTTTCCTACTTCTCAAAAATACGATCTTACGAAACCCGACGGATATCGGAACAAACCGATTTCCGATTCGGTTTTTCTATAAAATCTCACTTGTCACCAATTTCATAATACCTAAAATTATCCATGATGACTATTAATCACCTAACAACTAATTTGGATAAAGTTTCTCATATGAAATGATAACTTTTGCAATATCGTATTCTTATTCACATTAATACCATAATGTTTATTTTCTTCTTCTAATCAATTCAATCATTCCTAAACATCTTCATCTTGACTATTAAACTTGTAAAAATCAATTTGAATAAGTTTTCACACATGAAATGATAACCTTTTCAATTTACCGTATTTTTCAATTTAATACCTTGAAGTTTCAATTTCACATTTAACCCCTTAACCTTAATATACATTTAAAGTAGAGCACGAGGTAACGACCTACCTCCACACACACGCAAATACAACCATAAAATGATATCATCAAAACTTAGAATACGATAAAACGAAATTTTCATTAAAATGCTACAATCTTCACAAAACCATTCTTAAAGGTTTTAGATTTGTTACACTTTTAAGTAAATAATTCTTACTAGGAAAATACGATAAGTTGTGGACATCGATCGTTTATCTAAACCTGATTTTGTGGTGTCTAGGCAAGTGTGTCTAAGGCAAATGGTTACTTAATTAGGGCCACTACTTGTAGTGGAGAGCCTCCCACTTACCTGGCACTTACCTGGCCGCAATTGGCGGTGAAGATGTGATTTGAGGCTTCTAACGACTTGTCGTTTAGACCATTTAGAAATAGACTAGTTGGCTTAGGAAACCCTAGAACCTAAAATACGGAAAATTACACTTTTCAAATAAATACATTTTACTTTATAAAACCGTTTTCTAAAAGATTAGTATTTTACAATCTTTGCAAAGCGCCGCTACAACCCATCTTTGGGGAACCCGTTCGGGTCGTGCGATTTATCGCGCACCCTCGGGCTAGTAGTGCGAGATTCAGACCTCCACAAGGAGCATTCGGTCTCGAAAGGTTTAAAATACGACACCTTAAGAAAATGAGATTTTTGGAATATAAAATATTTATTAAAACTATTTTTGTATAAATATATGTATATTTATCATTTAAATATCTATTTTATTATAATATAAATATTCCACCTTTTTCTAAAAATCATAAGAATAAATTTTACACTAAAACACCATGAACTTCAAATAATCAATATTACAGATAAATACCATTATTTATGAAATTAGGATATTTTCATTAGAAATGTCACAACATAAAATCCACAACTCTAAAGTGAAAAATAAATACTTGAGATGTATTTTGAAAAGTATATAAAAGTATTTTTACATAAAACCCCCTCAAGTTTATAAATTACCCTAAGGACCCTAGCAGTTATAAGACTTCGTTTCACATTTCTGATTGTCTGACTCGGGTTTGAGTCTGATTAATCTGACTTGAATATGATTCAAGTCAATCCATAATCTACAAGTTTCCAATTCAATATGAACACATGAATCCATGAATACAATTATCAGTTTATACAATCTGGCTGAACCGAACCATGGATATATATTCCTTTAACATGATTCTCAGTATTCCATTTATATAACTCTACGGTTATAACCGTTTCCTGATATCATGGTTTCGGTCAGTCGGTCAATCAATCATACAACCAACACAATTTACAAGATAACAATACAAACAAGATATCACGGGGTTTAAGGGGTAGATTAGTACGGAAGGTGTTAAAGGTGGCACGAGGTGGTCAGATTTAACACACCTAACCCGAATCCAGTTGTTGTTGTACCGTGGCATAAACGGTACCTTGTACTATACGTGCTCTTAGTCTCTGGCATATAGAGACTCCCCTTGTATACACTGGCATCCTTCTGTACCAAGCTACAAACAACAGCGTTGACATAACATTACAACAATAGTACACTTTAAAATGTATCTTCTTATTCTGTCTTTTTCTACTTCCCTCTTACCTTTGGGACTTACCGAGCGATTTGTTCGCTGACGACATTCTGTTTCTCTCTTCTTTGAATGTCGTCAGGTGAATTGGATCCGGCAGAAGTTGAGCCCTCGCAAGGAGACTTGGAGCAATTTACTGAAGACCCTGCACTGTAGTTTCATTGTACACTTTTCTTTTCAGTACTTTTCATTTCCTGTGATGCCACTGTTTAGGCATCTTTTTATTTCAGTTGTATTTCCTTTCATGCATTGTACAAAGAATGTTAATAAATAAAAGTTGCTGTTTTTTTTATTCCTTGTCTCTTGTGTATTTATTTTTATATTTTTTAGATACGCTTAGCGTATGTACTTCTGAGTATATACGTAGCGGACCGGTCCCGTCCCCTTCGCCGTACACCGGGAAGCGGGGCGTGACAAAGAGGCATCGGGCAATGACCCTGCTCAGCCCGTCCTTAAGGATCAAAGCCATCGCCAAGAGGCACCGGGCAACAACCCTGCTCGGCCCGTCCTTAGCAGGCCTATTACGGCCCCTCCCGCGCTAAGGATCAAAGCCCTTGCCAAGAGGCAACCGGGCCCGCCCTTGCTTGGTTATCCCTGGCCGGTAGCTCCCTACCCCACAACGCCATGGATCTAAGCCCTCACCAAGAGGCACCGGGAAGCGACCCTGCTCGGCCCGTCCTTAAGTATCAAAGCCCTCGCCAAGAGGCACCGGGTAGCAACCCTGCTCGGCCCGTCCTTAGCAGGCCTATTATGGCCCCTCCCGCGCTAAAGATCAAAGCCCTCGCCAAGAGGCAACCGGCCCTGCCCTTGCTCGGTTATCCCTGGCTGGTAGCTCCCTACCCCCACAACGCCAGGGATTTAAGCCCTCGCCAAGAGGCACCGGGCAGCAACTCTGCTCGGCCCGTCCTTAACAGGTCTATTACGGCCCCTCCCGCGCTAAGGATCAAAGCCCTCCCCAAGAGGCAACCGGGCCCGCCCTTGCTCTGTTATCCCTGGCTGGTAGCTCCCTACCCCACAATGCCAAGGATCTAAGCCCTCGCCAAGAGGCAACCAGGCCCGCCCTTGCTCGGTTATCCCTGGCTGGTAGCTCCCTACCCCATAATGCCACGGATCTAAGCCCTCGCCAAGAGGCACCAGGCAGCAACCCTGCTCGGCCCGTCCTTAACGGGCCTATTACGGCCCCTCCCGCGCTAAGGATCAAAGCCTTCGCTAAGAGGCAACCGGGCCCGCCCTTGATCGGTTATCCCTGGCTGGTAGCTCCCTACCCCACAACGCCAGGGATCTAAGCCCTCGTTAAGAGGCACCGAGCAGCGACTCTGCTCGGACCGTCCTTAAGGATCAAAGCCCTCGCCAAGAGGCACCGGGCAGCAACCCTGCTCGGCCCCTCCTTAGCAGGCCTCTTACGGCCCCTCCTACGCTAAGGATCGAAGCCCTCACTAAGAGGCAGCCGAGCGTCTACCCTGCTCGGCTATCCCCAGATGGTAATTCACCACCCCACGACGCCAGGGATCTAAGCCCTCGCCAAGAGGCACCGGGCTGCAACGCTGCTCGGTCCACCCTTAGCAGGCCTCTTACGGCCCAACCCGCGCCAAGGATCAAAGCCTTCGCCAAGGGCCCCGAGCAGCAAAAACACCCGGCCAATTCCTTGGAAAGCACCAACCTTCTTGCAACAAAGGTTCCTCCAAACTGTTCAAATAAACGATCACCAGCTTGACTTCAGGGCCATGGAGATATTGACCCTTCACCGGTCTTTGCACACTTGGCAAATGGTCGAATTCAACTCGACGTGTGACCGCCAGACGATGAGCAGACCCAACATGAAAGCTGAACCGTGCAAATACGAATGTTCTCCACAAACAATGGATAATGTGCGCGCAAATACTACTGCAAAAAGAATTTATTCACATAAATCAAAAGTCTCTACAAAGGTATTATGGTCTCCCCAGCCTAACAAAAGTGTCCGGAGGCTTACGAAATTTCAGAACAAAGGATAGAAATAAGAAGACGTGGGGCTTCAAGCCTCAGGGACGGGGATGACCTCGGCGTGCGGTGCCTCCCCTACGACCACCGGGGCGGCATCTTCAGGGTCAGCATCACCGGCGGGATCTTCGGCGCCGGCAGCCGGAGCGACCGACTTACCCCTCGCACTACCACCGGAGGACACCTTCCCTGCATCATGTCCGGGGGCGATCCCCTGCGCGTCGTCGTCAAGAGGGTACAAGGCCCGGAGCTCGGCATCAAGGAACTCTGGCATCTGAGCCTTGACAGAGTCGAGGGCGTCGTGCCAAATGACGCCCCCGGCACTGGCAAGGTCGACATATAACCGATCCGACTTTTTATAGCTCTCCACCGCCTTCCGCGCCCGGTCCTTTGCCGCCTCGTTCTCATTCCGCTCACCGTCTTCTTCATGGTAGCAACGAGCACCTGAGAGCCCTCCAACCGGGACTCGGCGGCTCGGGCGGCCTCTCGGTACCGAGCGACCTCCTTGTTCCCGGCCTCCACCCGGTCCTCAAGGGCAGCAGCCCTCTTCGTCGCTGCCCCCAGCTCCTGCCTTAAGATCTCCTCCCGTAAGGAGGACTCCCCTGCGGCCCGCATCGCCGGAATTATCTCTTCGTCCTCCATGTGGACGACGATGGCGACATGTTGAATGACCTGAAGAAAGAAAGAGGGTCAAAAAGAGGAGGGAAGCTCCCAACCATGCGGACAAAATGTTGGATGAAGAACCAGGTGATGTGCAAACACTAACATGCACGGCCTCTTGAGCTATCGCCGCCATTTGGGCCTGAAGAGTTCCTCGAGGGACCCTGCCTCCGGCCGACCTCTCCATATCCGAGAGCAGGCTGTCGGCGACAAAAATCCCCGAGGGCATCTCAAAGCGAAGCTCCCCATCGTCCACAAGAATCGGGGAAGCCGGGAGCGGGGCGCCCTCCTGTGAGACCTCTTGAGGGACGACGCGGGAGAACCCTCCTTATATCCTACCTCGGGGACCCGAGGCTCTTGCGTCCGAGCACGCTTTCGAACTGGCGCATGACTAGACTCGGGGGCCCGGGGCTCACTTGGGCACCTGGGTGAAAGGGCCACTGGCGGGGCCGGAACGGACGGCGGGCGAGAAGGGCCAGAGCCTTGGGACTTCTTCCCCCTCTCTACGTCGATCACTGTCGCGCGGAACTTGCTCATATCCATGGGTCCTGCATAAGACAAAAATACGAGGAGTCAGCGACGCAAGAAAAAATGGAAAGAATTCACAAGTCTAAACAGGACGCCTGAGAGCTCCCAACTTACTCATGTACTCGGTGGGGCTGAGCCTGGCCCAACTGAGGGCTCGCTCAGACAGCAACACGTCAACCCAAGGGAGGGGCTCCCACTTTGACACCGCCACCGTGTCGGGATCATTCGACCACCGCACCCGCGGACAGCTGGCCCTTTGCCACAGGGTGGATACATGCCAATCTTCACCCTCGGGCGGCGCGATAAAGAAAAACTTCCTCTTCCATTCATGAATGGAAGAAGGTACTACGACAATCCCCGACCCGGCAACATCCCCCCGTTGTTTTCTAAAGGAAATATATACCCAGCTCGGCTCGCCCTTGCGAGCGCCAGGGTGGTCTTTGTTGCAGAGGGAGGAAACAAGGAGGCTCAGGCTGAAAGGGATCTGACTCAATCTCAACCGGACCAGAAACCTGAGGAGGATCCTCCAGGAGTTTGGTACCAGCTGGCCCGAGGCTAACCCAAAACAATTCAGCGCCGCAATCACCTCGGGGGCGAAGGGAAGACGCAACCCGGCCCAAAAGGCTTCCAGGTACAAGGCAATCTCATTGCCCTGTACCTGGTTCGCCCCCCCTTCTCGGCAAGCTGAAGCGGATAGATGGGAGGAATAAGGAAACGAGTCTTAATGTTGACAAGCTCCTCTGCACGCCTCAGCGAGGACCGCATGCCAAGAACACCTGAGACCTGTGCTCTGGGGACCGCCCCCGTCGCACGACCCCGGAAAGCATTACCAACCCTAGCTTCCCGAGAGGACTCCGACTCAGAAGAGGAAGAGGAAGCTCCAGAAGACTCCCTAGAATCTACCCGGACGACATCTACAGACTCCTCAGAAGAAGACATCTAACCTGATGGAGAGGAGTCCTCGGACGAGAAAATACAGAGATCCGACCTAAGAAGGAGAACGCCGAGTTAACGAGACTCAAGACGAGGAAATTATGAAGAGATATGGGCCCTCATGGGGACCCCACCTCTATTTATAGCTACCGGCATAACACATACAACGACGACAGTCATTTCCCGCCAAAACGACTCTTCGCACTCGACGATCACCATCGCTCCACCTGTCATGCCCACATTGGCCGCATCCCATCGAGCGCGGGAAACCTGCGGCCCGTCGCGTCAGCCAACCAGCGCCTGACACGTGGGCTGTCACTTCGATGAACGTACGCACGATCCAGCGCATCCCCTTTAATGGATGATCTGACCCCTGATTCACTGACGTCATCAAGAAAATACGACAGATTTTCCGGGAACACGCCCCGGCGATATCTTCGAAAAGGGAGCTCACCTCGGGTGACCCGGCAGACCACTCTCGACCCGAACCTTGAGTTGGTCGGGATGAGAGTGGGGGGCTAATGATGATGCTCGATATTGGTGATCTCCCAGATCGTGACACGTGGCAGATGACGTGTCCCGGAGCTTGCAAGAAAGGACCTACAGTGGCCGACCAGACCACTTCTATGCTCGTCCTACAAACAACCGTCGGTTTGCCTCCGAGCCACCTGCACAATTGGCCTTCTCGGCCCTCTCAGCTCGCCTCCGGGCTATAGCAGAATCAAGATACCTCGGCCTCCCGCCCGTCCCCGAGCTTCCCGCCGAGCTTATCTTCCTTAGTCCCATCGACCGACCGACGGCACCGACCCCAGACGCATCCGCCTCATCTCCGCGAATCTCGCCACGCGCGAGATATCCGCCGGCCACGTCCCGCGTTCCACGCCATCACGATCCCCCATTAACGAGTCTGTCTCGCCATTAATGCGGGATCCCGCCTATCACGAGGGCGTGACGTCGGGAGCATAACGGCCGGCGTGGTTCTCGTGTCTGCCTGCCTACCGCCACCACTATATAAACCACTCCTTCTGACAGTTCAAGTAAGCAATTCTTTCCTCACTAGGCCGTTACTCTGCTCAAATATCCGGTCTAACTTGATCGTCGGAGGGTACAACCATCCCGGGACTTCCTTGCAGTTAGTTCGGCCTCAACCACCTCAAACCCATTGAGATCTACACACTTCAGGAGGCAGCCTCCAGCTCCAATCTCAGCCGTCTATCGCCGCCAACAGCAGATCTACGGAAGGTAACATCTTGACGTGATCCGACATCCGTCAGGGAGGATGAAGGCATAAATGATGTGAGCGAGCAAATAGAAGAAGAAGACCAACTCCTTGAAACACATCTGATAAGGTCATGATCTATGGTTTTCTAGTAGTTCAGGGCATCTCCATAGTTTCACTGATTCTTCCCTCGTAAGTTCTAACGTTTTTATTTTTAATTTTTATATGTCCATTGGAATTTGTGTCAGCAGGATGGGTTGGATAACTCTGAAAAACTACCAAGCAGCAAAGATGAGGGTATAGAAATGGATGAGGATTTTGATGCTGTGAGTGAGGATTCAGAAAATGACAATGAAGATGACGGGGAAGTTAATCTGGAGTCCCAAATGGGAGAGACTGGAGATGACAAGGAGGTAGTTGATGAAAAGCTTTGTGACAATTAATGGTCGGTTGCAATCAATGACTCTGAAGAGTATGTTTGTCGCAAGGCCATTGTGGGAGTGCTGCTACCGAGTCTCTTGTAACAGTGTGCCGAGCAATGTCACTGTTGGAAGTGGGCCAGCTCGCTGTTGCAAGATTAATTTGGTACACAAGCGGTCTAACATCAAGTTGGGGTCAAGGTGAGTCTTATTGTTGATTGAGCCGTCTGCTTATCATTCTTTTATCTTTGCTTTATTTACTGCCTGCCCCTTGAATTTATCCTGTTTTGAAATGAATCCCTTGAATTCAAGGAGAATGGTTCTTCTTATTTACTGCGTGCCCCTTGAATTCAAGGAGAATGGTTCTTCTTATTCTGGTAACAATCCATATATTCTTCTTATTCTTGCCTTCACTTGGTCTATTGTTTCGCATGTCCTTGTGATGGTACATTCACTCCAAAATTACATTTTTTTAAAAAAAAAATTATTTTGTTTACAGCGAAAATATCATTTGAAGGCGGAAAAGTTTCTCAAACCATGTATTTAATAAATTCGTTTCCCTTCCCTTATTATATCATATTGAAAAACATGGAAGCGCTTCCCCGTGCGCTTGCTGAATATCTATTAAGACAGGTATCATCTTGGTCTGTCTAAGGCTTTGTCATTCTATAATAACACGAAGAAATCACGCTCATTCTATAATGCATGCAGTGGTTCGAGCTCATGCGGAGCACCGAGTGACTGATGACAAGACGGGCTTCACCCATCAGTTCTATACAGCGGAGGAGGCGGACATCAGATGAGCACGAAATGTACTAAAGGGTCGTGAGTCAAATATAGTATCCAACAGTTTTGCTTTGTATTGATTAGTAGCTTGCAATCATGAAAAGAATAGTGTAGGTGTTGAAATATCGAGGGAAAGAGTGTAAAGCAATTGCAGCAAGTGTTATGCAGTGCTCTTGTATGTTTCTTCGACATTCTTCATAAATGGAATGATGGGTATTAATTTATACCGCTGGTGTTCCTTCTGTCCCCTTTCTTCTACTTGTCAATTAAAGTGCGGTTTATCCAGATTCTAATTGTTTTGCAATCGAGATGTTCAGTACATGATAATTGACGAAGGATTATGTGAATTTCATAGGTGAATTAGTCGAACAATCTATCTATCTATATTATATGCTAGCAGGAGGCTCCATGCACACGCATGGGCCAAATACAAATTTACATGGATTTCAGGAGCATGGTCTAAATTTCCGGGGTTCTTTTTGGCATATATCCTAAGCTATTGGGGCCTAATGCGAATTGCCCGAAAACTCTAAGCATAATTTTCCGCAATACAGTCCAAAAAAAGAGGGAATCTGCTCTCAATAGGGCTTTATTATATACAGCTGGGGGCTCCTTGCAAGTTCAGGGACCCAATACAAATATCTATAAAACCCAAGGAGCGGAGGAAAATTTTGGGAGGCTGAATGCACTTTTTCTTAAATTACAGGGGGCGGAGGTTAATTTTCCTCCGACAAAAAACTGCCGATGCGCCGGAAGCATTGATTTTTATAATATATAAAGATATATAATATAACACAAATCTATATCGAGACATCTTGATTTGGATATATGTGGCTAAAGATGTGACCCCTTAATTTTTCTGAAATTCCAACTTGTTATCCATGTCATTTAGTTTGGATATATATGACAATTTTCAGTAAATTAAAAATTCTCAAAATTTTAAGAGTTTTGAAACTTTCTTTAATTTTAGCGAGCTATATAACTTTCGCCACTTTCTTTAGCATTCAAAATATCAAAAGTAAAGGAAACAATTTGCAATTTTTGTGTGCATGAAAAACTATGAAAAGCCGTAAAAATAGAATTTTTTTTTTTTTTTTTTTAAGATTTGGTGATTTGCATGTGCATAGCTATAATATTGGAAAACTCGAAAAAACCAGAATTTTTTTTTATAGATGTTTAACAATTTTGCGATTTTCATATACTATAACATGCAAAATGCTGGAAATTTGCAAAAAAGTGTTTTTTTTTTTAATTTTGAAAGTTTCACAATTATTATAAGGCAAACAAAATACTTTACGTTTCCTGAAATTCTTTTGATTTCGTGTGCTGTAGCACGCAAAACATGAAAAATGGAAGGCAGCATAATATTTTGATATTTCTGAAAATTTCACAATTTGATAAGATATAGCATAAATTTTGCTATTTTCTTGCGAAAAATTTGAGAATTTCACGGTTTTCATGTGCTGTAGCAAAAGAGATATTGAAGAAAATTTTCTTAAGAAAAAATTAAGTCTTTGAAATGTTCGTGATTTTCGTCTGCTATAACAAGTAAAATTAGTGAAAAACCAAAAAAAACCAAAAAAATATTATTATTGCGATTTAAAATATTGAAAATGGTACAAAACAGTTTTTCAAATTCGTGATTTTTGTGTGCTACAGAAAGTAACATAAGGAAAAAGCAATCAAAACACAAATTGTTATTGAAAGTTTGGCGATTTTTTGGGAGTTATACCATACAAAATATTGAAATTTTTTAGAAAACCAAAGAAAATTAGGAATTTTGGGAATATCTCAAATTTCGTGTGCTTTAAACAAAATAACAAAAAACCGAAGAAATTAGGATTTTTGTGATTTTTGTATATAAAATACTAAAAAAGCAAGCAGAAAGTAAATTTTTAAGATCCTTAAAATTTTCATGACATTCATGTGTTGTATCATGCAAAATACTGAAAAACCGAGAAATGCGATTTTTGTTTGCTATTGCAAGATAACTTTGAAAAACTAAACAAACAAAAAAAATTGATATTTTCTGTAAACTTTGGGATTTACTTGAGCTATATCATGCAAAATTTTGAAAATTTAAACAAAGGTGCAAATTCCGTGTATTTTTGCGTGCAAATAGTAAGCAAAATATTGAAAAACGATGAAAGCAAAATTTATAAAAAAATTCAATCCAAATAGGAAGCAAAATTTATGTGAACTTCGTGATTTTTGTGTTACATATCGAATCCAAATAATTTTAAGAATTTTATTGGGTACTCTGTAAATTTCATAATTTTTGTGATGTATAACATGAAAATACCGAAAAGTAAATAAATAATAAAACTTAATATTTTTGAAAAATTCATGGTTTTTTTGTGTCATGGATGCAAAATATTAAAATTTGTCGGGAGTCGAAAATTATGAGATTTTTGAAAATTTCTCGACTTTTTCGTGCATATAGCATGCAAAATACCGGAGAAAACAATAAATATTTAGCATTTCTAAAAATTTTCCAATTTTCGATTGAGAACCCAAAAATTTTGGTATTTTCAAAAGTTTCGAATACTATAGCCTGAGAAATATAGGAAACTAAAAAAATATTTACAACGTGATTCTTCATATATTTTTATATATGAATTTCATAAATATAGAATATAACAACTTACGGATCATATCAAAATTAATTTCTAGGTTTAATTGTCAAAAAGTCCCGGCCTGCTCGGGAGTTGTCTAAATCCCCTGTAATTTTTGAAATTGTTCAGAAATACCTATTGTTCAAAATTTTTGCCAAAAAACCCCGGGCTACATTTCATTTAGCCCTTGGATATTATAGACAACTGCACATCTCCTCCAAGTCGCCACCAGAGAGCGCGACGAGGCCCACCAACAACACCGCTCCCTCCTACTCCTCAAATCCTCCACCCCGCAACCTCACCCTATTCAGAACCCTCCATTGGCAGACGACAGCACGCCGTCTTTGTCGGAAGAGAGCAGCAAGATGTCGTTGCCGTTTGCAATGGCGAAGGGCAGGCCGGACAGAAGCAATGGGAGCAGCAAAGTTTCATAACCACCACGCTGCAACTTCTCGCGCCTGGAAATTAATCAAGCAAGAATGTCATGTTAACTTATCGTTATTAATTCCCTCGATAGTAATATATTCTTATTATTTATTAACAGCATGATGTAAGTATCCCCACAAAGAAAATTTGCATAAGTAGCACAAGTATCACTAATACTTTCATTTGAAGGATCGTATTTTTCACATAAAGATAATTTTCACCCAAATTTCCTTAATTTTTACAACCTCATATTTTTAGAAAACTCTCAATACTTGTCTCAATGTCTTCATATGTCTTTTAAAATATGAACTTTCAATTGAGTTTCCTAAAAAATACTAAAGAGTTTCCTTCAATTACTTGAATCCAATGTTATTTAAGATTTCCTAATCTCTGAGTTGAAGTCTTGGAGTTTAAAAATATGAACTTTCAATTGAGTTTCCTAAAATAAGAAAGGGTTTCCTAAAATAAGAAAGAGTTTCCTTGAATTACTTAATCCAATGTTATAGAAGATATTGTGAATGTTGGATGGCTTTATCAAATATCGGGTTCTATAATTTTATAATATAAACTTCATTAATAAAACCGTTTTGTTGAGAAAATATTAACTTTTTCAGATTTTTAGTTTTATTAGATTTATATATTTCTTAACAACTCAGTGGTAGAGCGTCCATTTAATATTTACTTAATGTACATAGTTCAAAGCTCAAAACCCAAAAGAAAATTATCCAAAATAAATTCTCCACATAACGGTAAATGTCAGGTAAAACGGCCGACATTTACCAAATATCGATAATCAAAATACGATCACACAACATTCATGAAGCACTTCTCTATTTCAATGATTCCGCTCTGATCTTATGAGCTACATCCTTCACAATCTTTCCGTCATGATTAATTATAAATCCTAAATTAACAAAAAGGGGTATTCCTTACTATTCCATAATCATCAATTTGCATCATTTCTTCACACCATTTTGCTGAAAATATATTTCATATATCTAATTTTTTGTTGTGTTAATTCTAAATCCTTTATATTCCTCTCTCCGTTTTATACCTCACAAATTATCTCTTCTTTAGTTCAAGCATTCTAAATTCCTAGTAATCCTCCGCTCGGTCTACTAGGAATTTATTTTGTTATGATAAAATTTGAATAGGAAATTAGGCATCCTGACGCATTGCACTTTAAGTGGGTCGGGACCCAACCACTCACCTTGAAGCCCATTTTTGAAGCGTAAACAAGTCGGTATATATACACTTAGCTTTCAAAGTCAATAGGTTTACGTCACCAGGCAAAAAAAAACCTTACCAAAAACTCCCGAGACGTAAAGATATTTTTTCTTGTTTTAGTCCTTATAAGAAATTAACCAATGTTTTATATCAATGACGACTTTTAAGATAAGGCACTGCATTTATCTTTTAAAGTATAATATCTATCTTATAAAGTAAAGTACTACGTTTATATTAAAATTACTATATTTGTATTAAAATACTCAATTTGGCATGAATTACATGTAACATGTTTCAAAATAAATATAATACCTTAACAGATAGACTGATCGCGGCATTTTAAAAGATAACTATAATATTTTAAATGCTAAATGTAGTTTCCTGAACAGGCATTAGTGACTTGACATATTGGTTGATGCACTCTATGCAGTAAAACAAAGAAATCTTTCGGCAGAAGTGGTTTTTCTGGCCCACCCAATAAGCAAGTAAATCATAATTCTTTTAGGTTCCAGGGACCTAATAAATCCCATTTCCCCCTGGTATGTATGTGTATATATATAGAGAGAGAGACACGGGGTTGAAATTGAAGCAGCAGCAGCAGACTAGGAAAATTCTCTGCAAACACAACATCTATATATCATGGATCATACTTCGTCGTGGCCGTCAAGCTTTTGGGGAGGCGAACTTCAGGTACCCTAAGCTATAAAAAAAAATATCCCCATCTTTTATTTTTCTCATGAAACCTTCGAAATTCTCATTTCATCGGTCGATTCGACATGCAGATCAATGGCGAAGTAACGGCGAGCGAGGATGGACTAAAGCAAGCCCTGGTACGCACCACTCTCGAGCTGGAATCCACCCGCATGATCGCGCAGGAGGAGCTCAAGAAGCTGGAATCCCAATCCCTCCACCTCGCGCGCCTCCTCCAAGTCGCCACCAGAGAGCGCGACGAGGCCCAGCAACAATGCCGCTCCCTCCTCCTCCTCGTCCTCGACGCCGCCGCCGCCCCACAACCGAGCCCTATCGTCCCTAACGACCCTCAATCGGTGGACGATATCAGCACGTCGTCTTCGTCATCAGAGGACAGCAGCAAGGTGTCGTCTCACCCGGCGGCGATGGGGAGGGATCTGCCGGAGAAAGGGAGGCTGGTGGAGGCGGTGATGGCGGCGGGGCCGCTGCTGCAGACTCTGCTGCTGGCTGGGCCGATGCCGCAGTGGCGCCACCCGCCGCCGGCCATGCAGAGCGTCGAGATCCCGCCGGTCTCGATCGATGATTTCGAGAAGAAGAAGAGGAAGGGGGAGGAGCAAGGGGAGCAGTCGCCGGAGACAAGAAACGGGAACAGCAAGTTTCATAACCATCACCACTCTGCTTCTTTTCGCGTCTAAAATATTTCATTACTTCTATGTAATGTAGTTAAAATTGATATTATTAATTGTAAAATAATGTTTTGATTTTGGGTACACTACCCAGCACTTTTTTCCATCCCGCCGGCATCGCAACGGTAGTCAAAAACCCTCCTTAAAAAAAGATTTTCAAAAAACTCACAACGGTAGTCAAAACCCTCCTTAAAAAAAGCTTTTGGTTGTCAAAAAACCCTTTACCTGTGATGTCTATATCTAGTTTCATGCAATATCTAAACAATGCCCGGCGATATCTAATCAGTTCTCTGTGATATCTAAACTATTTCATACGATATCTAAATAATTTGTATGAATTGGCTAAAATATAGCAGGCTAATATGCTAGACATCGCAGGAAAAGTTTCCAAGATGAATTTTGACTTCCCCTTCGAGGACAGGAGGGTTTTTGACAGCGGAAAAAAGTGCTTGAAGGTTTTTGACAAATTTACCCTATAGGCCCCCGTTAAGATGTCGAATTTGACTTTGAAAATTCTTTTTCATATCCGGTCTCAAAGTAGTTTCACAAAAATTGTTTGGCAACTTGAGGGTTTCTTCCTTTTTCCTTCCCCCAATCATATTTTATTCAGACCCCGAAGGCTATTGAAAATTTTCAAACTAAGGCTTTATTGAACTGTTACCCTCTAAATGTCACAAAAACGGTTATGCTTTCACCCTTCTCAAACGAGAAATCCGGAGGTCAAAGACATGAGAGATTTTTCTACTTGTATCACAGAGTCACAAACTTAACCATTTGCAAATGCAATAATATGTAATTAGCAGTGATAAACACACGGTCAAAGATTCTCTCTAACCAGCCACTTATATCTAATATACATCTCAATTTGTGCCTTAAATTTCAACTGATGGTTGGACATTTCTGCATCATTAGTCCAAGATGTTGACAAAGAGCATAGACCAGTGCTTTCATTAGTCTGAAATTAAAAACCAAGGCTTGACTTGATTGTTTCCTCGATATATTACTTTGTTAATCTCAAAGAAATCATAGATCATGCTCCGAAACCTGGGACATATACATAATAGAATAATGGAGGATAGAGGCCATAGGAAGGAATTTTCGCGTCGAAAAATTACATCCTTGCTCATGTTTTTTCGACAATCGGCACCCATCATCTTCAACGTCATCATCTAAGATATGGATACGCCAAATCTCATGTGATTCTACAACCTTTTCACCGTTGATTTAGCAAAATAAAAAGTTATGTTGTAGGTAAACCGTTAATTTTGAACACAAAATCAACGGTGAAAAAATTATAGAATCACATGAAATTTGGTGTATCCACATCTTAGAAAATAAAGATGAAGATGATGGGTGCCGATCGTCGGAAAAATGAGGGATCATGTATTTTTTCAACGCCATAGGAGGAAATTCCCTTACATGGCATCTTTCCTCCGTTATTCTCTATATATAATGTCTCACATCTCTTTTATCAACTCACTCACTCACTCAAAATTATGCACATCTTTATACATAAAATCATCACAAACAGAGGAGCATGAGGGTATGAAACCATGAAATGATTAAGAGGAGTTGATGATTTTTATTCTTTATGCTGGTCACTAAGGTCATCTTTCTGCCCCCTCCCTTTTATTTCTAGTCTAGTATGAAAATGGAGAAAGGCGATGATAGCTAGAGATTAGGGGAAAGGAGAGACTTTATTTCATTATTAAAAAGAGGAAGAAAACAAAACGAGTGAGTCTATCTACTTTCAGTCGTATTTTTTTCCATGATAGATGATAGGGCTATCATTTTCATGTGTAGAGATGCCACTCAAGGATCCAACCAACTCCAGCAACAATGGAAATCATAAGTCATTTCTTTATTGACTTGGCAGTCCCCACATACCAAGAAAAATATCAACATCTATTTTTCCCCAAAATATATATATATATATAAGAATAATGGAGAAAAGAGAACCTAGGAGAGATTTTCGTTAGGCAGCGTTGAAAAAATACATCTTCCAATATTTTATTCAACGATCGGCATCCATCATCATCATTTTTATCATCTGGGCATACACCCAATTTCACGTGATTCTTCAACCTTTTCACCGTTGGATTAGCAATGTAAAAAGTTCTATTGTCGGTAAACCGTTAGTTTCGCACCCACTAAATCAACGGTGAAAAAGTGATAGAATCGCATAAAATTTGGTATATCGACATCTTAGATGATGAAGATGAAGTATGCCGATCGTTGGAAAAAATGGAGTGTGGATTTTTTCAACGCCATAGAAGGAAATCCCCTCCTATGGCACATTTTCTCCATTATTCTCATATATATATAGAGAGAATAATGGAGGAAAGATGCCATAGGAGGGAATTTCCCTCCTATGACGTCGAAAAAATACGCCCTCCATCGTATTTTCCGACAATCGACACTCACCATTTTCATCGTTATCATCTAAGATAAGGGTACAACAAATTTCATATGATTCTACAACCTTTTCACTATTGAATTAGTAGGGTTCAAAATTAACGGTTTACCAACAACATAACTTTTTACATTGCTAAATCAACGGTGAAAAAATTGTAGAATCACATGAAATTGGACGTACCCACATCTTAGATGATAGCGATGAAGATGATGGATTCCGATCATCGAAAAATACGACGGAGAGTGTGTATATATATATATATATATATATATATATATATATATAATGGAGGAAAGAGGCCATAGGAGGGGAATTACTCCTATGGCGTAGAAAAAATACAACCTCCACCATTTTTTCGACGATCGGCATCCATCACCATCATCGTTATCATCTAAGATGTGCATACACACAGTTTCATGTGATCACATCACTTTTCTCCGTTGAATTAGCAATATAAAAAGTTCTATTGTCGGTAAACCGTTAATTTTGCACCAACTAAATGAAAGGTGAAAAAATGGTATAATCACATGAATTTGGTGTATCCATATCTTAGATGATAAAGATGGAGTTAATGTACCGATCGTCGAAAAAAATCATAGAGAGTGCATTTTTTCGACGTTATAAAAGGAAATTCCCTCCCGTGGCACCTTTTCTTCGATAACCACCCCACCCTCTCTCTCTCTCTCTCTTTCGATATATATATATATATATATATTCAAAGGTATCATCCTTCACACTTTTTCACACATCATTATCATGGGTGTGAATTTGGTGACCATGAAGGTCTGATGTTGAAGGGTGGGGATCAACAGGTGCATCGGTGCAGTGACTCCAGGTCGATCGGCTATGGAGCACATGGACAAAGTGTTGTAATCAAATCTCTACCTGACGTCAACCCTCTCTTGATCAGAGTCTTAAGTCCTTGGCTGGCCTGCCATAATATCAAGGAAAATCAACTAAAAGAAAGATTGAAAAATCACATTCAAAGCACAATCAACGCAAGAGTCCCTACCCTTAGAAGAAGTCTTAATTTTAGAAAACAGTAACCTTCAAATGCTCTTATGTTCATATTCTCAAGAAATATAGCATTTCAAAATAGAAATCATGCATTCAAGTTGATTTCCTTTTAAGATGACATCAATGCATATCACAATCATGCTGCATTTTCTCCTTTATAACAATGAATAAGCTGATGGAGATATATACAAGTCAAGCAATAGAGAATAATTATTCACCAAGGAAATTAAAGGTATGTTATGTGTTGGAAAGCATACAAGCTCTAGTGTTTGTGCACATGAACATCATTTTCAGGACCACACTTCAAAAACTGAAGAATAAAATAAATAGAGAATCGCAATGAATATAACACAGTTGAATTACTCGGTTGACAAATGTGATGCTGCAGCTCAAAAAACATGGTTTCAGCTGTATTAATGCATGTAAACAATGAATACTGAAACAATGAATTTGGACAGCATCATGCAGCTCAGTATATGAAACAGTCAGTACCTTAGGTTGCAGCTCACTAGTTTCGCAATGATATTTCCATTCAATATTGAATATAATCATAGTGGCTCGACTCTGATATGCGAAAGTTGACGTTAGGTTTAGGGCAATGATAGTTTGGTATCATCTCACTGAAAATTTGATCCAAAACTATTTTGAACAGAGATTTGTTCTTAGTGCTATCAACACTCTCTGATACTCTATTGGCAGCAGTTTGTGTGTATTTAAGACCATACATCGACCGGTTTAGAAGCATGATCTCATTTGAGTCTCCACCAAAACCCAACACTAACTGGTCTTTATTTGTCTAATATATTGGTGTCAAATCGAACAGCAGTTCTAATTATATCAAACATGGTTGTTGAGCCTTAAATTCCTCGACGTAAACCTATCACCTAATTTTTAGACAATATATAAAAAATCTGAAGCCTCGGATCCTTTAATAGATAGCCTCACCCAACCATTTCACAATATATTTCTATACACATCATCGGAAATAAAAAGTGTTCTGATTTGCTAATCAATAACTATAAACACATAAAAAAAAATCATCTTAAACACTGGTCATGTAATTATTATATGTTAGTATAAATCTTTGACTTCAAACAGAACTGTGGTTGTTGAAGTGTCGCTAAAAACAATGAAAACCCATTTTCAGTTTAACTAAACGAAATTTGGTCTCAAAAATTCTTGTTGCCAGACACGGCCTAAGTTTACCATTATTTAGTTCACATAAAGAATATACAAGAGCATGTGGACACAGTATTCAAATCTGGAGAAATATCAGAAAATCCAATTTCCAAATGATCACAAACTTTACACTTCCGAAACAAGTGTAAACATTGGAAATGTATCATTGAAAAAATAATATTTATACAAGTACTTAATAGAGTTTGCCATGTATAGTATAATGACAGAATTACTTACGGCACAGCTTAGATCCTGGTATCAAATCCCGAACATATCTATTATAAATGAACCCCCAAAATTTCGACAAACATATGTTGAGCGAAGAAGTAAAACACATATGAATCCTTATCTTATGAACAATGCAATCGGCCAGTGGGTATGATTCTAATCAAGAGGAAATTACAAATGTTAAAAGAAGTATATTATTTGAATAATGCAATTCAGACGAATATAATTAATACATAAACCTACATCATAGCATTAGAACTCTTTATTCAACTCCCTTCTTCCACTACGAGTTCCTTTTTTCAGAGCTTCAAATTTTCAATCCAAACTACTAATTTTCCTTTCTCTACACTATCTCTCAAGTTACAAAGAAATATACACCCCTTCTTAATTTATAATTTTGAAATGGTTGTTAGAAACTCCATATTAGGACTTCTCTCACAAATTAAAATAATCTTTGACTCTTCAAATTAAACCTCTTATATTGCTAAAGAAACACCAACACCAGTAAACTCGGAAGATAGTTTTCGAGGGATTTTAGACTTTTAGTCCAAGCTTGCAAATATTAGACATCACTTTACATCCATAACTTTCAAATTTTAAAAGCAATTTGAAAGTCAGATCTTATATGATGAAGCGAGATTTTCCAGTTGCATAACTTCCAGTTAGAGATGTGTGACCACACGTATGTTAGTAATAGAGCGATTCATTGATAAGATTTCAGAATTAACACATTTTGCAAATCATTTACATAACTTCTAACGCTATCCATATACTAGCATGAGACTCACTTGGAGGTGAGATGCAAGGAGAGTGCCACTTCCTTAACCTCAAATTTAGTCACTTTCACGCACCAACAATCTATAAAAGAATGGTTAAGTTATCATCAATAGTGGGAAGAAAAAGCCAACGGGGGGGGGGGGGGGGGGGGGGGGGTGTTCGTACATGATCTTGAAAAAAAAGGGAAAAGAAAACACAAAATAAACTGCATTAGATTTTTTTTTAGAAAAAAGAAGCTTACAGCCAGTTTACAGAACATTACTAACCACCTTCTCCTTTTCTCAAGAACTAGAGCTGCCCTCACTTTCATCAAACTGGGCTCTCGAATGAATTATAACCCGAGCTCCTGAAGTAAGCCTGCAAGAATAAACGGAATTATATTTATCAAGAAAAGAAGCAAGCTTCGAGTGATAACAACGATGAAATGATGAGCAATCAAACTTAACTTTCCTCAATCTTGATCACCTTTTCCTTTTCTTCTTTGAAGGAGTCCAACCTCATGGATGATCCTTTTACAGAAGAATAATCAGTGATCCTTCTGCTTCCACCTAGTGATAATTGCGCAGAGCCGGAAGAAATCCTTGGGCATTCTGATATAGGTGACCTCATCACTCCATTTTTATATTGCTATTGGGTGTTGGGATCAATATTCAAAACAGCGATAGCGTGTTGCATAGCGTTCCACTACTAAATAGTGAAAAGTGCAAAAAGCATTGTGCATAGCGTAAACTATATGAAATATTAATTATTACTATGATCATCTCATTTACAATAAATTATATTATTAAAAAGATATAAAATTAGCTTGCGAACATAAAACAATAAGTAATATAACAATATTTTTTTACGGTTGCAGTTTCTCCGCTCTCCAAAATTCCCCAAAAAAAACAATATATTCAAAATTTTCAATCTTGAGTTCATATATATGTTTCATATTAGTATTAAATTTATCGAAAATCAATTAAATAATCTCTGTTTGATAGACATGTCTACTAAATATGATTTCAAATTCAGAGGTTAGAACTTTAATGAGACCGTCTTCATATAGTTTACGATTAGAAACTGATATCTTAATAACTTCAATAAAAAATCTTCTATGAAAATAGCGTATGTATAGCATAGCGTATACTATTTGTTAAAAAGTGTAAGCTATTTGAAGAAAAAACGTAAGCTACTTTGTATTTGAGCTTTTTTCCAAAACTATCCTACATAGAGCAAAAAAGCAAGCTATGTAGCGAGCTATTTTAAACATTGTTTGGGATTTTAATTGACTGAGGAAGGCATTTTGAACGCGAGGTACCCAATACCTTGTCTTTGTCATGCTTGGAATCTGGTGACTTGCATCTGCGTCATTAGAGTTTGTAAGGGAATGAGAATTTGTAAACTAGCAACTTTTTAAGGAAGAAAAATGGTAGTGATTAATCAATAGCAAAATTGATGATGACAGGATGCGTAGACTAGTAATTTTTTCAAGGAAGAAAAATGCTAGCGCGTATCCAGGTCATAAGGATGAATCGCCATATTTCCTAATTTGATCGGTTGTAACCGGACATTGCATCAATTATGTGTAACAGGACATTGGCATCGGTTATCTCAGCCCAAACCTTGAGATTATCTCAACTCCAATCTGACCAAAGTTTTGTAAACTCCATTTTTGGTGTTTGGGGTTTGCAAACAACGGTATGCATACTCTCTACCTCCACTCAAAATAAACCACGGTTACCTAACTCCATATCCAAACAAGGCCAAAATAAAATCAAACAAGCCAATGTTTGTATTCAAATTTAGATAATTCAGAATCTCTGTCCTGACTAAACCCCAAAACCAAACAGGTCCTCAGAGTGTTTTGTTATGGGATATGACAAGCTTCATGCAACGTGCATAAGAAACCATGCTACTATCTAGTAATCAACTACCAAATTTGTATTGGAAAAGAGAGAAAAGAAGGAATTTCAAGCCATTCACATAACAAACACAAACAGGTACCACATTCAGCAGCATTGTGAGACTAGTAATCAGATTTATAAACAAGAAGATATTGCCCAATTTTGAAAGATGACACGAAGATCTTATAAGTTGATATTAATGGAAGCATTACCTGTCTGCATCATAAGAAGACGACCTTTTGAGCTTAGCCACCCCATTCCCTACTTCTTCCTTAAGTTTCTTAGTCTCAATCAAGCTCCCACTGGAATATTCCTTATCTTCAACTCCCAACCCCATGAACCTTGGATTTTCTGAGAGGCGATCGAGCTCCCCAAACATCATTGATCCCGCCAGGGAGTCGAAAACATCATTCGACAAATAGTTGTTAGTAATTTGGGACAAGCCCAAAACTATGGCGATCATTCACTGAAAGCGACCCACAAGTTATAAGTTGCATCAATACATTTGTAGCCCTCAACTTAGGCCACCCTAAAGCTATTCACCTTCTTCGCATCTTCAAGAATTAAATTTTCTTAAGTTTCAATTTTTTCACCAGAGGAGGAGCTGCTCGTGGAAGTTGGGGTGGGATATCTCATCAAGCTCAACATCGAGACCACAATCATCAGTCGAGACTCCACGAGTTCATATAATATGAGCTTTTTCACGAGTTTTATTTTCGTCGGCTTGAGTTGAAGCATCAGCATTGACACTGGGTTTACACACCCTGATAAACTCTGATTGCTCATCTTCTTCATTAGATATAGTTGAAGGAAAAGGTGGAGCTTTTGACTCTTTGATCACAGTTACATGAGAGGACGAAGAAGAAGAAGAAGCCTCTCGGGTTTTCGAAGAGGTGGGTGTTTGTAGTTGAAGGGGTTTTGGGTTATGTGATTTCTGGGTGGCATTTGCATTATGAGTTCGATCTGCGCAAATTAGAGGAAACCTAACATATATCTTTACTCTTCTACTAAAATAAACACATCAAAAAAGAGGTTTTAATGAAAAATACCTGAAGGAGAGTGATCCAAGAGCTCAGAGCCCTTGAGGACATGCTCATTAACATGCACTAGGAGGATCAAATCATCTTCAGAGAGATCATGCCACACAAACCCATTCTTATAGCCCTAAACAAAAATCACAAAACATCAATAAAAAAATCATAAAAATAGGATTTTTATCAAATGGGTGGTGTGCATTACCTCTTACCTACATGCAAGGCGTTCCCTTTCCTCTCAACTCAATCAAGCGTTTGATGAAATCTACACCAAACAAACAATGCTGCTCAAAGATCGTTCCTTTTTCAAACCAGATCAAAAATAAAGTCATGGGTTTTGTTTGATTTCATCAAATACTGACCTCTGAGGTGAAACCCATCATGAGATGAGACGGGAACTTCAATGAAGTGAGGATGCTCAAGGCGGCGATTTCTGCAGAGATAATACACAACAAGGAGCTTTGTGTTGGTTTTCATCTTTGAAGCTGGCCTTGATCTCTCTGGGCTTGCTTGAACACCATAATTCCACATTCTTGCTTCCATCTTCAGCAATGAAAGTTTTGATCGATCAATGGAAATGGGTGTTTGTTTAAGGGAGCAAAAGGGGTATTGATGAAGGATGAAGGTGATACTGGCTTCTATGCTTGTGTTTTTCAGAGCAATATAAAATTGGAGAGATGTTGCAGAGAATTTTGAAGACAAACAGTTGAATTGGACTAGAAAGTAAGTGATAGGGACAGGAGATTGGTGTAGAGAGAGAGAGAGAGGTGCCAGGATAATGATTTTTGTGTTGTGAGTGTAATGATTAGTGATGAATGTAAAGATGTTAAAAAATAGCTTGTTATGAGATTTTGGTTGGAGAAGAAATGGAGTCTTAATTCGACAGGTTTAATTGTTTTTCCCCCTTAAAAAAAGAGAGAAACTAAATAGTAAGTGTGAGACGGCGAATAAAAATGATGCTGTATTTTTATTTCAGGTATAATTTAGTCATGCTCCTTGTATTTTATAGTTTATCTTGTCTTTTCAAAGGAGCATGCGTGCTCTATTCAATCTTGATATTTAATTTTATGTTTTGTATTTATTGCATCCTTTTGACCCTAAAATATTAAAATTATGAAAAGCAAGGAGAAATCTATGAAATGTCCATCAACCAGAAAAGTTAACTATTTAAAAAGCATGCAGGCCATCACAGAAAAAGAGTCCCAGCTGTCTGGGAGGAGAAAAAATGGAAGGGTGCTCTGCTTGAATCTTAGGCAACAAATTGTACGTGCAAAGCATGTAGGATAACAACAATATCAAAATCTCTATTTTTTACACAAATCTCGACCGTTGGACCAGATTTTGGATGAATCTGGACTGTTCATGATAATAGCATGAGTGTTATTTTCTTGACAATAGCAGCCACTCCGAATCCGGCCATCATCATCCGGATTTGAGATGGGTGCTATTGCTTCCATGCAATTTTGGTGCTATTTTAGAATCCCAACCATAGATCAAGAACATAAGACCATGTGTATATTAGCCACCGTTGTATTTTGCATAGTGTCACGTCCCACCTCCAATACAGAGAGTATTGTCCGCTCTGGCCGAAACCGCACGGTTTTGTCCTTCGGAGCGAACCGGACCCGACCAGGGGCCACTTTCCAGGAGGTCACCCATCCCAGGACTCACGCTTAACTACGGAGTTCTCAAACTCCTGTAGTGCCGGTTCACTTAAAAGGCGCGGCGCATCTGTATTAAAGAGTGGTATCATTCCATTTATTGTACAGATATGCCCTCTTTCGGAATGTATTCCGAAGAGTCCCCATTGTTCTACAGTGGGTCCCACGGACTCAAGAGGTGGTCCCTACGGATTCAAGAGGTGGCCCCCGCACACTTAATACGACACTTGGCGTGGCACTTTGTTCCGTGTGGCACTTTGCTCCGTGAGCAAGAACCGGGTCCCGACATTCTCCCCACCTTTGAACAATGGTTCGTCCTCGAACCACAGACCTACTATTGAGGGACCAACTCTGATACCATTCTGTCACGCCCCACCTCCAATACAGAGAGTATTGTCCGCTCTGGCCGAAGCCGCACGGTTTTGTCCTTTGGAGCGAACCGGACCCGACCAGGGGCCACTTCCAGAAGGTCACCCATCCCAGGGCTTCCCTGACCCGAGCACGCTTAACTACGGAGTTCTCAAACTTCTGTAGTGTCGGTTCGCTTAAAAGGCGCCTCTGTATTGAAGAGTGGTATCATTCCATTTATAGTACAGATATGCTCTCTTTCGGAATGTATTCTGAAGAGTCCCCATTATTCTACAGTGGGTCCCACGGACTCAAAAGGTGGCCCCCACGGCCCCCGCCCACTTAACACGACACTTGGCGTGGCACTTTGTTCCGTGTGGCACTTTGCTCCGTGAGCAAGAACCGGGTCCCGATACATAGCACCGGTACTATCTTCTCAAATCCATCCTCCAGCAAGGGTCTCTCTTTCTCCTCCCTTTCTTCTCCTTCACTCCTCGTCTCATCACACGAATCTCAATGCCCCCTTCTGACGCGACCTGGATCGCGCTGAGATGTTACCTTCCGTTGATCTGCCGATGGCGGCGATGAGTGACTGAGATTGGATCTGGAGGCTGTCGCTCCTGAAGCTTGTGAATCTCAATGGGTTTGAGGTTGTGGTTGCCGAGCTACCTGCAAGGAAGTCCCGGGGTGGTTGTACCACCGAGGACCCTCTGACGGTCAAGTTAGACTAGAGATCCGAGCAGAGCAACGGCTTAGTGGAGTAAAAATGGCTTACTTGAACCGTATGAAGAAGGGGTTTATATAGCGGTGGCAGCAAGCAGGGCAGGCGCGAGAATCACGCCGGCAGTTACGCTCCCGACGTCACGCCCGCGTGATGAGCGGGATCTCCCATTAATGGTGAGACAGGCTCGTTAATGGGGGGTCGTGATGGCGTGGAATGTGGGATGTGGCCGGCGGATATCTCGTGCATGGAGAGATTCGCGGGATGGCGGTTGCGCCTGTGTGCGGTGCCGTTGGTCGGTCGATGAGACCGAGGAAGATGACCTCGGCGGGAAGGCTCACGGACAAGCGGGAGAGCCGAGGTATCTTGGTTCTGTGGTAGCCCGGAGACGAGCTGGTAGGGCGAGGAGACCAATTGTGCAGGGGCTCGGAGGCGAGCAAGCATTTGCTTGTAGGACGGGCACAGGAGTGGTCTGGTCGGCCACTGTAGGTCCTTTCTTGTGAGCCCTGGGACATGTCATCTGCCATGTGTCATGATCTGGGAGATCACCGATATCGAGCATCATCATTAGCCCCCACTCTCGTCCCGACCAGCTGACGGGTCGAGTTGAGAGTGGTCTGCCGGGTCACTCGAGGTGAGCTTCCTTTCGAAAATATCGTCAGGCGTATTCCCGGGTAATCTGTTGTATTTTCTGGATGATATCAGCAAATTAGGGAGAGATCTCTGCATTAAAGAGAGTGCGCCAGATCACGCATACTTTTGCTGAAGCGACAGAACACGTATCGGGCGCTGGTTGGCTGACGCGGCGGACCGCAGACCTCTGGCGTCTGATGGGATCCGGCCAATGTGCGTGCGACAGGTGGAGCGATCGTGATCGTCGAATGCGAAGAGTTGTTTTGGCGGGAGTCGACTGTCGCCGTGGGATGAGGACGCCGGTGGCTATAAATAGAGGTGGGGTCCGCTTAAGGGCCTATCTCTCTTCATATTTCCCTCACTCTTGCTCTTGTAAGCTCGGCGCTCTACTCTTAGGTCGGATTTCTGCGTTGCTGAGGACTTCTCTCCATCAGGTTAGATGTCTTCTTTTCCTTTCTCCTGCTTCTTCTCCTTCTGAGTTGAGCCTGCTTCTCCCTTTGGCAGGACCAATGGATCGATCCGGGACTCTTAGTGCCCTTGGTACTCAGTCTCGGAGTGGGGCCGCCGGTGGGGCCGTGCTTCCTACTGAACCGAGTCCCGCACCAAATGTGTCGCCGATGGCAGGTCCATCAGCCTCGTCACGAGCTTCCGATGATTGCCCCGGCGGAGGCCAAAGGCATCCACGGGTTCCCGAGCTCCAGATGAGGGATGCAGGAGAGGACGAAGACGGGGCTCCCCTTAAGAGGAAGAGGACAGTCTCCCGTGTGCTACCGTCGGAGATTCCTGCGGGGGTTCTCATGCAGGAGGGGGACGCCCACTTCATGGTCCCGTCGGGGCTTTCCGTCGCTGCCCGCCTTCTTGCCGGTATAGAGGAGTCGTCCGGGGGCCAGATGCTTCAGGGGACCCTCAGGGCCCAAATGGCGGCCATCGCAAAGAACCATGCATCTATAGTAGATTTGTAGCGAGAACTGTAGTATTCCTCATTTTATACGTGGATGACATTCTCTTAATAGGAAATGACATTCCTATGCTACAATCTGTCAAAGGGTTCTTGTCACACAGGCTCTCCATGAAAGACCTGGGTGATGCCTCATACATTCTAGGGATCCGGATCCACCGTGACAGATCCAAGAGCATTTTAGGACTCTCACAGTCCAGGTACATCGACACCATACTGAAAAGATTCAGTATGGAAGATTCCAAGCGCGGTAATCTACCGGCTTGTCACGGGATCATCCTATCTAAAGAGATGTCTCCCAAGACTGATTTGGAGAGGGATCGCATGTCTATTATACCCTACGCTTCTGCGGTAGGCTCTATAATGTATGCGATGTTGTGTACTAGACCAGATGTGGCTTATGCACTGAGTGTGGTAAGCAGGTATCAGTCAAACCCTGGGGAGAAACATTGGATAGCGGTAAAGAACATTCTCAAGTACCAGAGAAGGACTAAGGGGATGTTCTTGGTGTATGGCGGAAAAGGCCTCCAGATTGAGGCCTTTGCTGACTCCAGCTTCCAGAGTGACAAGGATGATTCCAAGTCCATGTCGGGTTTTGTCTTTACCCTCAATGGAGGGGCGGTGTGTTGGAAGAGCTCCAAACAGGAAACCGTTGCTGACTCGACTATGGAAGCGGAATACATCGCTGCATCTGATGCCGCAAAAGAAGCTGTCTGGATGAGGAAGTTCTTGAAAGAACTTCAGGTGGTTCCGTTCATTGTTGATCCAATACCTCTGTATTGCGACAACAACGGGGCTATAGCTTTAGCGAAGGAACCCAGGTCCCATCAGAAATCCAGACACATCTTGAGGCGGTATCACCTGATCAGGGAGATCGTGGATCGCCAGGAGATCGAGGTTCGGAGGGTTGCTTCAGAAGATAACACTGCAGATCCATTCACGAAGGCCTTACCCCAGACTCAGTTCGAGCGGCTGATCGAGATGATAGGTCTTCGATACGCCAGTACATGGCCTTAGTGCAAGTGGGAGATTGTTAGTGTATATGCCCTAGAGGCCATTACTGTATCATACTACTATGTATATTACTTGATGGAAGCTTGGGATATTCACAGTTGTATAGACAATCTTGCTCGAAATGGTAGTATGCTACTTGGTTTGTCTCTGCTTTAATGTGTACATGTGTTTCTTTTATTATATCACCTATACATATTAGTAGAGCCCTTAGGATCTTTACTTGATTACCAGCGTTGTGATGGCGCTCACACTCGTGGGGGCTGGGTAATCCATAAGCACATCTTTATACAGGTCCCTAGTCGTAGGACTATAGAGACAGGGCATCGATACTCCGGAGTAGACTAGCGTATGCGCTTCTCATCCCAGCATAGGAGACGGTCTGTCCCACAGCCGTCAGTACGTCGTACTTGAGATAGTATGCGGGTGCTCGTTAGGTTACGAGTACACTGGACAGGACTCGTCGGGAACTGTTGGTCGGTATTATACCTATCGTCGGTTATTAGTTCCCAGATGACATGAGTACAGCTTAGTCCGCTGACTTGACATTGTCACTTCGCCTCGAGTGTGTTCCCACTGTACTTTGATTACTACCCTACCACGGCTCAAAGGAGTTGTACAAACAGGTAGTAGTTGGGTGCAGTCCCGAAGCACTTGGAGGCAGTGACGGTTAGACAGGATTCGTCTCTCCCGGTATTGGGGGTTGACATCACGCTATGTCCAGGAGAGCCATTACACAAGTAGTCCCTGGACAGGGAAAGCGAGATATACTGGTAGGTTTCCAGTGTTATCTCAGGGTGTTCTGGGCTACACTCCTACACGACTTGTACCGCTATTAGGGGACTGACGTTTACCGCCCCCTAGGCCCGCCATGCGATGTATCAGACGAACAGACCGGACTGTACGGAGACTGTCACATTCAGGCTCAGTAGGAGTTCAGATGGGTTCACCTCGTCAGTCTTCTTATCGGCATCTACCTGGAGACCGTTACGTACAGCTAGTGCCGCTTGCGGTCTGTGGTTAAACCCACTGCCAGCGTAGTGTCGAGTCTTTAGAATCCCACACGGAGAGTTATTCGCCTTTAGGCAAAATGAGTAGAGGTCGCATGGTTTTGCGACAGGGTTCGTTCACATCCGCGCACTTGTGCACGTTTGCTGTCCGGACAGCTTATACTAGCGGGCTTTGGTTTAAGCCAGATCCTAGTATATGATTTGGGATTGGTTTTATCTCATTGTATTCGTGTTCCTCGGATCACGAATACGGGTGCGTATGCACAGTTGACTAAGACAGAGGGAGAGGACTTTGATTAGGGTTGATGACCATTGTCATTTTCTTAACCCTAATGCTTATGTGTGTATTATGATTAATTGATATTAGTTAAATATAATTGTGCATGGTTAGGGTTGTTGACCATTTGACTATCTTGACTTGTTGACTTAGGTTGACATGTTGACCATCATCATTCCATATGAAAGATGCTCTTTGATCCTTGCAATTTGCATTTAATGTGAAATGATAATGGTCAAGTCTTGATTAACCATGACAATTATCTTGCTAATTTTCTAATTTACATAATTCACACATATATGTGAGAATGGTTCATTATTCTCCTTATTCTATCATATAGATTCTCTCTCCTCCTCTTCCTCTCTCTCTGGCTCTCCCCTCTCATGAGTTGAGAAACACTTGAGCTTGAGATAAACCATTCTAAGATACTCTCTACTCTCTTCTAAGGTTCTAGGATTAGCACTTCTAGTATCTTAGTTACTTTTAGCTTGAAGTTGAAGCCAAAGGTTGAGGCTCTCGGGTGGATCCTTCTTCGACTAGAGAAGGCGACAAGAAAATCACATCTTTCACTCCAAAGGAGCAAGGAGAGAAGGCCATAAAGCCCTAGGTATAACCTTTCTTCCATGTAGCTAAAACTAGTTAGCTTGTAGTTAGTTTTTGTTTAGCAAAGATCCTCCTTTTGATAGTCCATGTTGCCTAGTTCGATAAAAATCCGATTTTTATACCGTTTCCGCCTCCCCGCAAGCACCGGGGTGGGCAACGTGGACTTACAGAGCTACCGACCAGGGATAGCTGAGCAGGGTAGCTGCTGGGCTGCCTCTTCGTGAGGGCTTTAGGAAGATGGACAGTCGCGAGTGATACGTGCCACGAACGCGTGTAGGAGGTGAAGCGCCAGAGCCGCGCCGTTTCGACTTCGCATCGAGCGCCGCGATGTCTGCCGCGTGGCGGCATAGTTGCTGGCGACCGTTGAACTCCGGGGGCATTGTGGGCTATAAAATGGAGAGATTGTTGATGACTCCTTTCCTCACACCTAAAACGCAAGAATGGAGGACTTTACTTTCACCATCCCCGATATCATAAGCTTCAAGGACATGTATCTCTACGATCAGTACTGCACTGATGACATGGTGCAGTTGGTGATAGGCCAGATCAAGGATCATTTCAGTCGATTGCTCCCCCGGCGCTCCTCCCTACTTCAGGTGTTGATGTACTCCATCCGGAGGGCATCGCCGGGGCTCTACAACCCCTTATCCGAGCAGCTGAAAGATGAGTCCATTGGCATGCTGAGGTCTCTAAGGCGTTTCGGCCTGATCTCTGCGAGCCGGATAAATCGCTCGAAGGCGCTCGTCCTTGAATGCTACCACTTGAGGCTCGATGCCGACGCTAGCGGGGTCCATCGAAGGGAGAGGTTAGACACCGCGAGGGCTCGGCTGGCGGAAATATCCTCAGAATACAACTAGCAGTGCTCTCTGTACCCCATTCCCCCGCTGTTGTAATATATATTTTTTTATGTACGGCTGAGGAGCCTATATTACCTCTTGAATGAATAAGATTCTTTTTCTTTTCTGCAATGCTTTATTGATCCCTTTATTATATAAACAAAAGATCTTAAGAAAGATGTACATTGCTCTGAAAAGAAAATACATGCTAGTAGATGTTCTTATTCGTGCAGCTTGAGCCCTCTGGATGTCTGTTGGCATCTATGCCTGGCATAGGGTACCGAGCTTCGTGGGTCCTAGACGTATCCTCCGCTGACACTATCATGATTTAGCCGATGGTCAGCTCGGCTGGAGGGGGACGCTGCTCCTGCTCGCGGTCAGCTTGCCGCTTGTCCCTCAGGTACGCTGCTAGGTGCCCCGAACGGATGAGCTCCTCGATATAGTCTCAGAGCTGCTTATAACTCTCCGTGGAGTGGCCTAGCGACCTGTGGAACCCGCAGTAGGGGCCCCGGGTTCGCTTTAAGGCCATTCGCGGAATCGGGGGGAGCTTGAAGAACCCCTTGCCCTTAGCCTCTTCTAGTAGCACTGCCTGAGAGACATTGAGCGGTGTGTACTCCTGGAACTTTGGGAGATATTACTTTTGTCGTTCAGGTCCCCTTCTCTCTTCTCTTGCCCTCTTCTTCTGGTCGGTTTGCTCTGCCGGGGGGAGATTTGCGCTTACTTCGGATTCGAGCAGGACCTCGCGCTCGGTCCAGGCCTTTACCTTGGCCATGGTCTTAGGTTGCGCTAGTGCAAAGTAGCGTAACCACTCCTTGTGCCTAAGACCAGCCCTTAGTGTCGTGATGACCGTCTCGTCCCGGTGCTCGGGGACCTTGAGAAGGGCGTTGTAGAAGCGGGTGATGTATGCTTTGAATGTCTCTTTGTCCCCTCTCTTGATCGTGAAGAGGTGGTCGACGGTGCGTTTTTGCCGCCTGTTCCCGACGAAGTGGCCGAGGAATTAGGTAGCCAGCTCGTCGAAAGTTGAGATCGAGCGCGGCTCGAGTCATCGGAACCAGTCTCGTCCGGAGCGGATGAGAGTGGCCGGGAAAGCCCAGCACTGGGCGGCGTCGGAGTTGTCTTGGAAGCTTATCCTTGCGGTGAACACATCCAAATGGTCCTTCGGGTCAGACTTGCCGTCGAAGAGGGAGACCTTTGGGGTCTTGTTGCGAGAGGAGACGTGGACAGCGAGCAGCTCCTCGGTGAATGGTTTTGTGAGCGAGTCGGCGGCGTACTTAGCCCCGTCGCTCGAACGGTGACCCTCCTGATGCAGACCCTCGATCTTCTTTTCGAGGGTGTCGGGTCGGCCGTGGTACCCTGACGACTCGGCACATTCTGATCCTAGGACTCTGCTGTTGGAGGCCCGCGTCTGGCCTCGGCCCCGGTTCCTCTCAATGAGGTTCCTTAGATCCCCCGGCGAGGTAGTCTTCGAGCCGCCGTGGTGAGTCCCGTTCGTGCGACCCCGTCGAGGGAGGGGGCATCGGTCAGGCCTGATAATAGGCGAGCTGACAGACATCTCCTCGGGAGGGACAGGTGTGCAAAGGATCTCGGGACGAGACGCTCTGGCGACGGACCTCGGCGTTGAACTGTGAGGCGCCCAGCGGGCCTCAGAACGTATTGGCCCGGGAGATCTGTGGCCGTAGGAGGTAGCGACGCAGTGGTCGGCAGTGCCAACGCGGACAGAGTCTTCTCTTCCCCCGTAGGGGTCCCGGTCCCGAGGCGGGAGAGCGGCGACCTGGGGATCTTGCCTTGCCGTTTGGACACGGATGAGCGCTTCCACGAAGGACGCGATTCGGTCTATTCGGCCAGCAAGAGCGCTAGTGGCATTCGGCGGAGGAGGTTCGCCCGCGCCTCTGTTGAGGGGGAGGCGGCGGCTAGTGCTTGGATCTTCGTGATGATCGCTCGCCATTGGATTGAGATCGGAAGATGAACTTTTGTTTTTGTGGAATCAAAGATTTCCCACAGACGGCGCCAGCTGACGCGACCTAGATCACGCTGAGATGTTACCTTCCGTTGATTTGGTGATGGCGGCGATGGGTGGTTGGGATTGGATCTGGAGACTGTCGCTCCTGAAGCGTGTGGATCTCAATCGGTTTGAGGTTGTGGTTGTCGAGCTACCTGCAAGGAAGTCCCGGGATGGTTGTACCACCGAAGACCCTCCGACGGTCAAGTTAGACTAGAGATCCGAGCAGAGTAACGGCTTAGTGGAGTAAAAATGGCTTACTTGAACCGTCTGAAGAAGGGGTTTATATAGCGGTGGCAGCAGGCAGGGCAGGCGCGAGAATCACGCCGGCAGTTACACTCCCGACGTCATGCCCGCGTGATGAGCGGGATCTCCCATTAATGGCGAGACAGGCTCGTTAATGGGGGATCGTGATGGCGTGGAACGTGGAATGTGGCCGGCGGATATCTCGCGCATGGCGAGATTCGGGGGATGGCGGTTGCGCCTGTGAGCGGTGCCGTCGGTCGGTCGATGAGACCGAGGAAGATGACCTCGGCGGGAGGGCTCGCGGACGAGCGGGAAAGCCGAGGTATCTTGGTTCTATGGTAGCCCGGAGACGAGCTGGTAGCCCGAGAAGACCAATTATGCAGGGGCTCGGAGGTGAGCCAACGTTTGCTTGTAGGACGGGCACATGAGTGGTCTGGTCGGCCACTGTAGGTCCTTTCTTGTGAGCCCTGGGACACGTCATCTGCCACGTGTCATGATCTGGGAGATCACCGATATCGTGCATCATCACCTTCTCTTTGTTGACACATGCACACATTACTCAAAGCTCAAAAGGCTGTGCGGCCGATTTTAGCCATCTTTTTCCTTTATCTCTGAAGAAAGATGTCAGCTGGGATTTGGCATTTCATGGCAGAAGGGCCCAACAAGGATTTGTTGTTCCTCATTTCTTGCTCCTGCTTTAAAAGAGAGAATTCTGAGATTCAAATTTTAAAAGCTGGTTGCTGTGCAGAGAATCTCAGAAGGAGCGGAGCCAATGAGCTCCGATTTATGATACTCGCTATTTTACATGTTAGGTTTAAGGAGCAAGTACTATAGAGAGCCAGCTTGAATTAATATGGCATTGGTAGGAACCTTCATGAATTGCAAAAAATAATTTAAAAGAAAAAACATTATCTAATAAAACATTTGATATTTATGGAATGCTATCTCTGATGAACCATTTGATCACTGTTAACATGCAACAAAGATTGCAAGTTGTAGGTTGCCATGAACGCTAATGCATCGATCATTTAATATGTCGGGTTTTCATGGAGCCAGGTTATATAACAAGCTAACAACACAAATAAAATCAAGAAGGATCACATTAGGTCGTTTTTACTATGGAGTTAAGTACGGCTATGGTCTTTGATACTTCAAGACTTGCTTGATCGTAAATTACTATCATGTTGTACTGAATACTTTGAATGTGCTATGACATGCTCATGAAAATTGTTTTACGGCTAACTTCTCTCAATGAAAGACGCAGACCATCTACTAGTTGTGTAAAGTTCTTAGGTAGTTGATAAAAAAATTTAAACCTATACTTCATGTTACCTGATTTGACCCTATATATTGGTTCAACACCATTTTCACTACTACAGAGAGAGATCCCTACGGTAATGACCGTAGAAACAATTTACTGCCCCTACGGTTCCCAATGTAGGGACTTAACAACAATCCGTAGGTTTAAAAAGCGTATGAGCAAATTCTGCACATATGGATGAAAAGCTTGCCCTATGATTATAATAGTAGGGGAAATTATAATAGTAGGGGAAATTGTCCCTACGGTTTCATACCGAGGGACAATTTTTTTTTAATTTACGTTAAAATAAAATAATTTCTTGCCATTACGGTTGAGACCGTAGGGCCAAATTAAAATTATCCGTAAGGTCAGACTTCCAATTTAATAAAATATTTTTAAAAAAAATCGGTAATTTTTTCTCTTACAGTTCAAACTGTATGGGTAGAATTTTGGCCCTACGGATTACACCATAGGGCTATACTTTCATTTTTATAAAATATTTTTAAAAAAAATTTATAATTTACACCCGTACGGTTTACACCATAGGGGCATGTATTTGGCTCTACAGAATTTATCGTAGGGACAAAATATCAGTTTTTCCTGATTTTTTGCCCCTGCGGTTGCAGCTTTAATTAATCCATTGCCCATACGGTTGCCACCATAGGGGCATATATATTGCCCCTACGATGGCAGCAACCGTGGGGCCACTTTGCATTTATTTTTTTTTTTAAAAAGTTTTCTCCGTCATGTACACAATAATATATATATATATATATATCTATATATCTATATATATATATATATATAGTATATCTTATAACCAAATACATAAATGTTTATAAACAACATTCCACGTATAATATATAATGAAATAAACAAAAACAATACTAAATCAATCTAATATACAATAACCGATGTCCAAAATATACAATATGTATCAAACAAAGTACATACATCCTCCAGAAATCCAAAAAATATAAATAAATCCATACTAACTTCGTCCAGCTGCTCCACCTCCAAATATCTGCTAAATTTGACGCATCTGCTTCTCGCTGCAGCCCTGTGCCGAAAAAATCTCGAGTACTGAAGCTGGAAGAGTAGGAGTGGTATGTGGAACCGAAACCGAAAGAGTAGTCTGCGCAGAAAAAGCTGGATGAGTGGCCTACGGGGCCGGAGCTGAAGGAGTGGTTTGCGGAGTCGTAGCCAAAGAAATGACCTGTGCAGCCACAACCGAAGGAGTGGTCTGCCGAATCTGTAAAGTTTTTAAGTTTGTGTAATAAAGGAATAAGAAACGATATACTAGATTCAGTTTATATGTATTGTTGTGAAATTCTAAATCTATAAATTAAAGATATAGATATAAGTATTGATTTATATGATTCGTGTCAGATTTGTATCAATATCGGATTGAAATGATGTGTTATTGATCTATAGGATTCGTGTCGGATTTGTATCAATATCGGATTCTTGCGAATCCACGAATCCTACTCGTATCCGTAGTTTAATCCGTGCTATATAGATTAGAACTATAAAGATATAGATATAGGTATTGATCTATAAGTATAAACGAGTAAGGAACCGTATACTAGATTTAGTCTATATGTATAGTTGTGAAATTCTAAGTCTAGAAATTAAGTCTTGCGAATTGAAATGATGTGTTATTGATCTATAGGCTCGTCACTCAGGTTTGTTTTTGTGCTTGTTGTTGTTGTCGTAATTGTTGTTGTTGTGTTGTTGTATTGTTGTTGTGTATGTGTTTGTGTCTCCGTGTGTGTGCGTGCGCGCTTGTGCGTGTATGTGTATGTGTGTGTCTCTGTCTGTGTGTGTGTTTATGTCTGTGTGTTTATGTCTCTGTGTGTGTGTTCTGTGTGTGTTGTGTGTATGTGTATGTGTCTGTAACATACGTACCATCATTTCCTGCAACGTCTCGAATTTGGAGTTCAGCGCGTCTAACCGCTGCTCCTGACGTCGCTCGTAGGGGTAGGAGTAGTAACCGCCGGAGAGGAGGAAAACTTTAGATGGGCCATGCTGGGACCAAGTCCCTGGCCTCTCCCCCAACCACCGTGGTGCCGTCCATGTACGGCATCTATGATAGGGATCAGCATAGCCGGATCGGTCTCCACGGTGAAATTAATCCCTGATGACTTCGCCTGCTGCACCACTCGCTCCAACATGTCACGTCCCGCTTCCTAGAGTACGCTAACTATGGCACGTGTTAGAGCCAATCATGCTACTTGTGGATAGGAATCATCACTTCACAGTCACATTACGGCTGTCTATAGGATATCAAGAACAGTAAAATATAAAATGTATTTAGTACATGTCCATTTGCCATAATAAAAGAGTCAAGAAAATGTATAAGCGGAAACGAATTAAGCTTCAACAAACAACATCTGAAAATATGTCCCAATATGGGCTCACATCAAGAAATAAAGCTGCGGAAAATAACTAAACTAAACATCTCTAAATTTAATTCCTCACTACTCGGCTTAACGGCTAAAGTACTCATGTTCAGCCTGCGATAGAGATAGAGGAACCGGACCATACAAAACCCAGATGTCAGTGCGTCATAACATCAAAATAACAATAATAACCAGGATGTAACGATATAGATAAACATAAATATAAATGAGAACACAGGTATGAACAGTGAGGCGTAAGTATGTGACGTGTAACCTAAAGTCTGTACTTCTAAGTTATCTATTCTAAAAGTCTTTGAAATCAATTTAATGGAATCGTCGATGTAACTCAATAGTATCCCGTGCGTGCCCGGGACCACGGTCAAGACTCTCGGGCTGAATCCGAGACGTGCCGCTAGGCAATAAACAAGTAACATGTACAGACGAATGATGTCAGCAGTATCATCATCCCAGGGTTGGCCTAGCCCGTAAAGACTGATCAGTATAAGTATCGAACCGTTGAGTTACAAGTCAGGTTTCATTATTGATTTCCCCTTACTCCCCAGGTTATATGTTCAAGTCAGGTATTGATGATATGAATCTAATGCCAACACGGGATCAAACAGGTACATGTTTTGTCTATGCAGACAACAAGTTACGTCCATCAGGACAACAAGTCAGGATTGTTGACATTAGTAACAAAATCAGGTAACAAGTCAAGTAGTGTGTCGGGATATGTCATGTGATGCATATGTATCAAATAGATACCCAAATGTGAAACTGTAACGAATATCTGACACGGTAAGCACGACGGATACCGGGATGTATATGTGTCTATCTGTAATAACCTTTATATATGTCCATGACTACGTATGATGCAACTAAATAGCATGTTGCACTAATATAGAAGTAACATGATATAATAAAGTTCTGGCATGCAACTAGATATGCAATTGACAACACGGATACGAATGGATATCGAAAAACGGTAAAACTATGACATTAGATGCACAATACAACACATGTATTATTTTTATTCATATATAAATAGATATACTATAACATAGCATGTTGCAAGATAAACTTGCCTGATTGGATCTCACATCAGGGTATGTACGTCACGTTCGACGTCGGATAAACATCGCGATGCAACACACGCACGTACATGACTAGAATTGGCTACTTAAAGACGTGACCACGCTGGATAACAACGATGACTGGGTTGCCCGGATCGTCGGCGACGTGCGCGACTCTGACGACGGTCAAGAACCGATATAGAAAGAAAGATAAGAAGAAAGAAAGAAGAAGAGAAAGGAGAAGAGAAAGGAGAAGGAGAATGGGGTTGGGATGTCGGGCCCTGGTTCTGGGGAAAGAGAACACGAGGAGGAGACGACGATAGTAGATAGCCGTCGGCGGTGGGTAACGGCGAGGGCAGTGGGGCTTGTGCTGCTGGAAATTTGTCTAGGATTGTAAGGATGGTTTTCGGGGAGAGGAGAGAGGTGAGGAGAAGGAGGAGATGATAGAGGTGGTGTGGTGATGAGGGTGACGGAGTAAGGTCGACGACGGTAGCGGCGGTGAGGGTTTGCTGGGTTGCGGGGGGTTCTTGGATCGGGGTTTGTGGGTTATCAAAGGTGGCAGGGATCTTCGTCGGGGATGAAGGAAGAAGTGGAGGAGAGGAGGATGAGGTTGTGAGGAGGTGAGGGTGAGGATGAGGTTAGGATGGTCGGCAGTGAGGGTTTGGGTTCGAGTTTGGGTTCTCAGGTTTGCAGGGATGGTTGTGCAGGGATCTCAAGGGGAGGCAGATGAGAGAGGAGAGGAGGTGGAGTTGATGAGGGTGGGGAGGTGGTGACGGCGAGGTTGTAGGGAGGTCGGCGGTGAAGACGATGTGAGGGCATGGGGCTAGGGTTCGGCTTCGTTCTCGTTGCGGGGAGCAGGGAAAAGAGGGAGAGGAAGGAGAGAGAGAGGTGTTTAATTTTTAGTTTATATATAAAGAGAGAGAGAATAATGGAGGAAAGATGCCATAAGAGGGAATTTCCTCCTATGGCGTCGATAAAATACACCCTCCTTCATTTTTTTCCGACGATCGGCATCCATCATCTTCATCGTTATCATCTAAGATGTGGGTACACCAAATTTCATGTGATTCTACAACCTTTTCACCGTTGATTTAGCAATGCAAAAAGTTATAATGTCGGTAAACCGTTGATTTTGAACCCACTAAATCAGCGGTGAAAAAGTTGTAGAATCACATGAAATTTAGTGTACCCACATCTTAAATGATAACGATAAAGATGGTGGGTGCCGATCGTCGGAAAAAATGAGAGAGTGTGTTTTTTCGACGCCATAGGAGGAAATTCCCTCCTATGGCCTCTTTCCTCCATTAACCTCATATATATATATATATATATATATATATATATATATATATATAAAGAGAGAGAGAGAGAGTGCGCGCGCTGTGAGAGAGAAAGAGGCAGAGAAAATATATTTAGTTTAATATATATATATATATATATATATATATATATATATTATACGTCTGTAGTTTATTATATTATATATGAGAATAATGGAGAAAAGTGGCCATAGGAGGGGATTTCTTTCTATGGCGTCGAAAAATTAGAACCTCCATCATTTTTTCCGACGATCGGTATCCATCATCATCATCGTTATCATCTAAGATGTGCATACACCAAATTTCTTGTGATTCCACCACTTTTTCACCGTTGAATTAGCAATATAAAAAGTTCTATTATCGGTAAACCATTAATTTTGCACCAACTAAATCAACGGTAAAAAAATGGTATAATCACATGAAATTTGGTGTATCCACATCTTAGATGATAAATATGGAGGTGATGTATGCCGATCGTCGAAAAAAATCATGAATGGTGCGTTTTTTCGACGCCATAGGTGGAAATTCCCTCCTATGGCACCTTTTCTCCATTAACCTCGTTATATATTTATGTTTAACATTTAGTTTTAAGAAATATATTATAATATATATATTAGGTTTAAATAACTAATATCAAAATACTCCGAAAAATACCCGGGTCTCTTCTAAAATTTTAGTTTTAAAATATGAATAAAATATGTATCAGCCAAAACTAAAATGCGATGTCCGGTTAAATAAAATGTATACCCCCAAGAACGGATACATGTAAATACACGTAGCAATCCAAATGAGTCTGTTTTATCAATCTAGACAGGAACACGATGTCAGGATGTAACCATAGGGTATGAGGTATGATACAGGCCAGGCTGGATATTAAAATATATTATTTAGTTATAATTTGTATTATTTAACGACATGCATATACCAATTATATTATACATGTATATAGAACATAGATGTGCACGGATCCTCTGTACTAGTAATTATATGACGTAATCTAGAATCAATATGGGTTTCAAGCATGCGGGTCGGATCGGATACTAACTACAGATACCAAATGCATTATCCGCATCCAAAACAATAATAAATAGGAAAACTGTCGTAAGATCAGGAAAAATTCCAAAATAAAATATGGTATAAATGAACCAGGGTGTTACACTACACCATATAAAGAATTGAAACGTAAACAAACCATTTAAATTTAAACTATTCTGAACAAAATTTCATTCGAATTAGAAGAAATTTTAACAGTTACGCAGTACTCCTGGGTAACAGTGTCGGGATATCGAAGCTAGTCCGTGGTCGGATCTGTCGATGCGGCGTGGACTGACAGGTAATCTGGCGTGGACTGACAGGTAATATGTCAACACGCTCGGTGTACCACCCTCTGCTACGGTCCGAGCCCTCTGAAAAATTTACATATATAACATAAATTTTCATATTACATTATCGGAAAATAGATTTATTGTAATTTACCGCTACCTCCATGGGACGATTGATGTTTCTCGAGCCACCCATATAAGTAGGTCAATCCATTTTCGCCGACTTCATGTTCTCCTTATTTTGAACGGCCTGTTTCTGCACAACACGATTAGATTTAGTTTTCTAATTAAGTAACAAAAAAATAAATTATATGTAAAACACTGAATTGCATTTAAATTACAAACCTGTTTACGCTCATACGCAAAAAAACTGGTATAAGAGAGACATGTATCTACATCGACCCAGATAAAGACCGGAGATTGCAGGAGAGCTGTTTTATCCTTCTCGAGGGTTGCCCGCCACAGCTTGTAGCAATCATTCTTCAGCTCATTTATATGATATCGGACCTTTGTCTGCATGTTGTTTATGAGTCCCCGGTAAAGAGCATGAAGATCGAGCGCTCGATCAAGATGATCAGGAACGGGTACGGGCTAAAAGTCGTAATCTGACTGCAAATGCAAGAAATTAATATCTTTAAATTATAAGTGCCAAATGATAGTAAATTTATTTGAACAATCAAATTAAAATATATAATAATACATAAGCCTGCTCCTAGAATAGGGCAAAGGAGCGGGTGTGTTGCTCTCCAGTCAACGTGCGGAAGATACTGCTTTTGGATGCGACTCTCATCCCCCATATATCGGCCAAAGCTCTCGGCATTATCGCCAGTGTAGCGATGATCGGAGATAAAGAAGATAGGGAATGGTCCCTGGCCCCTACCTGTATCTGATTGGGCCCTCGAGCCTCCCTCTTAGGCCGTGGCTGCCTTGCATCTTAAAAATATATAGATATACAAGCAATATCAAGACAAAACAATATTTAGAATGCGAGAATTAACGAAAAGTGAAATGCAATATATACATGTGGCGACATCACCGCGAGCCTAAGCCCAGACAGCATCACGAGCGAGTTGATAGTTCCTCCGGGAAGAAACAACAGATGATCCGGACATGGATACATCCCCTTCAACTAGATAATAAAAATGAAGATATAAGTAACTTTGAAATAAAATAATACGTAATCAATTTGATTTAGTACAATAATACTAACCAGCCACTGTGAGAAATGCAGCTGATTTCTAGGATAAGAAATTACATTAAAAGAAGAAGAGAAAAAACAAAAAAGAAGTAAATAATAGAATGAAGTGCAAAGCGAAAGGAAATAGATAGGAAAAGTGACCTGCGCAACCAATGGCTGTTTAAATTACCCAATATGATTGGACCCCCGGCCCCCCTCTCTTTTAACAAGCTTGGCCCATGCACTTTGTATCAATTCCATCCATTTTACTCTCTCTCGCCTCTCTCTCTCTCTCATCCCTCCCCGCTACCCTTCCCACCCGCAATCCCTCTTTTCCCTTTAAGAAATTATTTGGTATGCCGGGTGTAATACATCCGGACAGAGAGTGAGTGAGAGAGAAGAGTTTTGGGCAGCCGTAGGCAGCGTGTGAGGCCCATACTTTTATTTATTCTCTCTCTTCCTATGGCGTATACGACAGGCACATGGAATGATTTTTCCAACCTAAAAAAAGTAATTTGCATGTGCGATGCATGTATATGTTAAATTTCAATGACTTTATTTTTGTTTTTTTATTGGGTAAATTGTCAAAACCCCTCAAGCAGCTTTTCCAGCTGATTAAAACACATGGCTTCAAGCAGCTTTTCCCTTTTCCATTTTATTCTCTTTAGCTTATGTTATACCTTGGGTATAGCACATCCTTAGCCACTCTCACAAAGTGGACATGTGGGAGAGAGAATATTGGTGACAAGTGGATGGAGATGAATATCTAATGGTTGTAATTCTTTTATCTTATGATAAAAGAATTAGCAACCATTTGTAAAAGCTTAAGGTTTTATTTTTCATTCGCATTCATCTCTTTTCTTTCATCTTTGCTCTCTTCTTCTTCCTCCAAAAATTTAAAGAGAATTCATAAAGGAAAATGGAATGGTGAGGCAAAATTGAGTGACTTGCTACATCCCTAACACTATACACCTAGTAAGCATGTATGGTTAGTTTCTTCACAACTTACTTGGAGCTTCAAGTGGAGATGAAATTAGAGAAGGGTTTTCTCAAGTGGATCGTCTATGGCAAGAAAGGTCTTCACCAAGCTTGTGCACACATTCTAAGAGCCTAACTAGAGTCCAACACAAATTGGAGTTTATGAAGATGCTACAAAGATTGTAGGATTCTAACCTTGTATGAAAACTTCTAATTTATTAGTTTGCAAGTTCAATTTCTTAGCTAACGTTCCTAAATTGTAGACTTAAGCTCTCTAGATTTTTTAAAATCCTATCTGTGCTTGTTCTAAAATCATAGTAGAGTGCCAAAGGTCTAGAGTAAACAAAAAAAAAAAACAAGATCTAAAGCATTTTAAAAGAAATATGAAGGTGAAGTTGTCGAGAGGGTATACAAAATGAAATCAAGTTATTTTGGAAGATGGTTTGTTTAAAAGTGTAAGTAAGTTTGATTAGAATAAGGTTTGAAAATATTTTCGGCATTTAAAATTTGGACAATACCTCCTTTGTAAATTTTGATAAAACCCAGTGCATATACAACATATATAAGCATTTCTACTCGGGAGCTATCTCAACGTCCACTTGGCGGAATCACAACCACACAGTTAATATACGACGCTTAAAAGCGAAGAGCCACAAGAAAAAATATAAGTAAACTGCATAAGTAAAGCTCGTAGTCGATTCTACCGGAGTTCGACCCAAAATAATATATATCAAGTCTCGACTCAGTCTAAGTCATATAATAATACAAGTTTCGGTCGAAGGAGTGATACTAGATACAAAAAAATAAATATACACAAGAGGCGGTTACTACGCATGCAACCCACCCAGCAAAATAAGCGATAAAACCCAAAGCACGATACACCGCTAACTATCCCAAACGGTCAATCCTGTAAGAAGGTAAGGCACAACGGGGGTGAGTTGCCAACTCCATGAATAGAATAACAACACAAGATATTTATACATATGCATGATAATGAATATAAGTGTGGCATAAGCGAATCATAAAAAATAGAACCAACATGATCTATAAATCATCATAAATCCCATGCTAATCACCGAGACATAAAAACCAGGCATAGTAGGCGTCATTTCTCGGACCGGCCCTCTATCCAATCTCGATAAAATACCCCGGTCGGTATTCTTCAGATATCCACCGTGTTTCAATACAATCACCGGTATCGATCTGTAATACCCAGTTCTCTTTGTACGCCAATACCCGTATTTAAAATAAAATGTTGTACCAAATAATTTACCCATTTTTTAATTAATTATTTCAATTATATCTTTCCTATACCCTGATATTTTATTTTTTTCCAACACCCTAATCTACATTTTATCAAAATAGTTTCACTAAAACCTCACCCAAGCCCCACCATCCCAAACCCAATCCTCTCCCCAACTGCCACTTTCTTTTTGTATTTCCTCCATTTAAACCCCACTTAATTCCCAATTAATCTTCTTAATATCCAAATATATTCTATTAATTCTTATTTAATTACATCAATTCTTTCTCTCTCTCCCTCTTGTTGGATATAGTGTCCTCAAAGTCAATTATTGGATCGCAGGCACGTAATTGCAATGATTGAGGGAAGACCTATGCCGGTAGGACAGTCTTACTCGAGATGATAGTATGCTATCTGGTTTATCTTTATCATCGTGTACAAGGTTTAGGTGACATTACAGGTCACTATTGCACGTTGATAGAGCCTTTAGGATTCTTGCTTGACTGCCAGCAGTATGATGGCGATCATATACGTGGGAGCTGGGGTCTATAAGCGCATCCTTAACAGGTCCCTAGTCGTGGGAGTTTTCGAGACATGGTATCGATACTCCGGAGTAGACTAGTATATACAGTCGAGACCCCGATGAGGGGTGGTGGCCAGTCTCACAAGCCATTGGTGTCAGTTGGTTCACCTAAGAAGTATACAGGTGCTCATTGGGTTATGAGTACACCGGACAGGACTCGCCGGGAATATGCTAGTTGGTATTATACCTAGCGTCAGATAGCAGTTCCCTGGTGACATGTGTACAGGTTAGTTCATCGACCTGAGATTGTCATTTGTCTCGTGTGAGTTCCCACTGTGCTTTGATTACTACCCTACCACGGCTCAAAGGAGTCGTGCAAACATGTTTTAGTTGGGTACAGTCACTGTTAGTTATATGTATGCCCTAGAGGCCATTACTGTACATTGGATGTATATTGTAGTGAATGCTGGACATATATAGGTAGACTTTCTTGCTCGACATGATAGTACGCTATCTGGTTGCTCTTTATCTTAACATGTATACTTTCTGTCTCTCTGTTACATGTTGATAAAGCCATTAGGATGTGTACTCGACTTCCAGGACTATGATGCAGATCATACTAGTGGGGCCTGGATAGTCCATGAGTACATCCTTCAATGTTCCTAGTCGTGGGAATATCGAGACGGGGCATCAATATTCCAGAGTAGACCAGCGTATATCTTCTCGACCCATGTGATGGGCGATGGATGATCCCATATCCATTGGTGTTTGACATCAGAGATGGTATGCGGGTGCTCAGTGGAGACTGGGTACACTGAACGGACTCGCCGAGAACTCCCAGATGGTATTATACCTCACGTCAGATGGCAGTTCTCAGGTGACACTGGTACAGCTTAGTCTGTTGACCCGAGATCGTCATAGAGTCTTGTGTGTCTCCCACTGTGCTTTGATTTCCACCCTACCACGGCTCTACTGAGTCATGCAAACAGGTGGTTTTTGGGTACAGTCCCGATTCACATAGAGGCAATGAGCGATAGGAGGGGATTCGTCTCTCCCGGTATTGGGGGTTGATGTTGCGCTATGCTCGACTGGCCATAACTGGAAATCCCTGGCCAGGGTTGCTGTGATATACTGGTAAGAGTTATCGGTAGTTTCACGATTGTTATGGACCTTACGTCGGCATGACTTATCAAGCTATTGGGGTCTGACGTTTACCACCCCTAGGCGAGATATGCGACATATCAGACGAACAGACCGGACTGTACGGTAAGTGTTACTGGTTGGATTCACAGGAGTGTGAGCGGGCTTGCTCGTCGATCTTCTGATCGCTCAATACCCGGGTGGCCGTTACGTTTAGCAGACCGCTTACGGCTTGTGGGTGCTTGATATGATCATCATCTGCTGCCGGCGTATTGACGAGTCTTTAGAGTCCTACACAGAGGTTTTCTGGCTCAAGCGAAACGAAATAGGAGCGCATATGAGATATGTGCGGGACCGAGAATAATACCAGTATGTGATACTGTATTCTATTCTCGCGATCTGTATCATCGGCAGGTTTTATGTGATATAGCCGGGTTACCGAATTAAGTGTTGATTCGATACATTGATACACTTGATATTAGTCGGTTATATGCAATATGACCAGATCGTTAAATCAAGTGTTGATTTAATAATTTAATGTATAATTATATATTTGATATATTACTTTGCATTAACTAGTATTTGTTCATTTAAGATAGATTTTCTCACTTGATGTGCACATTGTGTATATGATATAGTTTTGTGCACTAGTTTGTATCATGTTTGATGATACATGCAAACTTGGGTGTGTGTGCGCGCTTTAAACTATGATTAGGTTAATGGTTAGGGTTTTATTTATTTATTTATTTATTCATTTTGGAAAGGATAAAATGGTGGCTTTCTTTTCTTTCTTTGCTTGAAGCTTCTTGAAGCTTCAAAGCATCTTTGAAAGTCTACCATTTTGTCTTTATCCCTTAAGCTAACCATTCAACTAAACTATAGTTTATTCTCTACACTAAACCATGGTTGCTAAAATGATAAGAATCACTTTATTTTCTTTTTTCATATTTTTTCTTAATATATTCTTCTTCTTCTTCTTCTTCTTCTTCTTCAAGAAAAAGAAACCATTCAAGCTTCAATGGTGCCTTGAGAAAAAGAGTGAGAAATCCAATTCTAAAGTGAACCCACTTCCTGTTTCTTCATCCTTTACCACTTGCCATGTAGTATAGGGTATTTTCTTCACAAGTTTCATGACTTGGTGAAGTTGGAGCTTGATCTTGAGTTGCCTCGACGTAGATCATCTTCGGCATCGAAGTCGACGACCTAGCCCGATCATTTCTCCGACGAAACCATCGCCAGAGTCCGGGATCCGATGATCGCAGCGGAGGGACGTCATCATAGAGCTATGGAGGTGGAGGACCGGATCTACAAAGGTTGTATTTTCTGTTCACTCTTAGTTAAGTTGTTAACTTATATCGGTTTCGCCTATACCTCTAGTTAACGATCTAGTTTAGGGTTTCTCGGCACATAGAAATTTTTTGAATTGGCCATGTTTGATCACTTGTGGAACCTTATGGATGTGCCTAGAAACCCTACAGTGGTATCAGAGCCTAGCTAGAGCCTTAGGCGATGAGTAGACGAAGTTAGAAACCCGATCGAATACCGAAACCCTAGATTTCACCCTTCTCTGTACAATTTTTGAAAACTGGGATTTTTCCAAATTAAAAATATGCAGAAAATTCAGCAGGATTTTGTAAGAAAAACTGTGAAGCACGTGCTCCTGAATCCACTAAAGCGCCGCGGAACCGCAGCACGAGCATGGCTCGTGCGGCGGTTCCGCGGCCATACAGTTACATCATTATGTTAATTTTGCACAGTAATTTCTTACTTTAATTGCTGAGTTTTCTGGGAATTTTTAATGTTTACTCAAGAGTTGAGTTTTCTGGGTTGTATTGGAAATTCGTAGATTCGATCGGATTGTCTAATTTTGTCTATGTGTTTTTCCGGGTAATTTTAGAATATGTTAAAATGTTCGACCGGATATAAATACCCACTTTTTCCCCTGCCGGGAAATTTCAAATTGTTGGATTTTTCCGTAGTTTAATGACGTTCTAAGTAGTGCAAGTAACGCGATGGTCCCTCTAGAAGACAACAAACCTTAACTCGATTATGTGACCGTCTTGAACTGCCCTTTGAGCCTTAGGGTTTGGGGCAGTACGGCGTGCCACATGTGAGGCGTTGGCTTGACCCTTCTACGGCTGGACCGTTGGTACTGAGGCACGAAATGAATGTTTTTAAACTTATTTCAAGCGTTGAGCTGTTTCGGGAAAACTTGGGTGTTTGATTGTTCGATCGGAAAGTTTAACATTTTCTATTTATCTGGAATGTGATACAATATTTGGAATCCACAAGTAGTTATGAGATAACTGATTTGAATGTTATAAACATAGCAGTTTAGTCTCACTTGATCAGTTGCCACGGAATTTTGATGTGATCAAAAGTCCGTCGCAATCACGTAGCGTACGCGGATACTCGCCGGGTAAACTTAATAGACAGCCTCACCCCATAGCCCCGACCAAGTGACTGTAGGAGAACCCCGTCGCCGAAAGCATCCGTTCGGGTGCTCGCGGCAGCGGTGTTCCGCCTTGGTGCACTTCGTCGACGGTATCGGGGGTGCGGCCGTCTACTAAAGTTTGCGACGAGCATTCGATCAGGATGTCGGGAATCTTGTTGAATTACCCGACTTGATATTGAAAAGAGTTTTCGATAAAGAGACTAAAATGCGGGGTTATAATTGTTAGGCATGCGATGTCTAAGGAATTCATTTGATTAGGCATGCGATGTCTAAAGAGGTTGCGGATTCCAACTGTTGTAGTTTTACACTTTCTTTTTTGTGACCGTAAGTGTAATATGTGATATCGCCGGTTTCGTTGCTATAAGTCAACGACAATTGGGATGCGCATATTTACTTACGTTGATGACATGTGATGTTATGAGTTGCTGGATATGTTATATTGGATCGTCGTATTTGAATAACCGGGTTTTTTTTTATGTGAAATGAGTGTTTTTCATTTTCATTCATGTAAAAACTTGTATGCAATATTCTTTTATTGGGACACTTCCAGGTTGCGGATGATGTCACTATTTGTATATTATTTACTTTTCCGCATTAGGATAGACCCAAAGAGGGGAGCACAAGTAACCGGGTTCTAGGGTCCAGTGGGAGACCATCTCGAGGAGCCGAGTTCGGGTCTCCTAACCCTAGAATTGGTAGGGTTGCTTGCCGCTCTCGTAGGGGTCTAGGGGGTGTGGGATTGGCTATTCATCACGACCGTGGAATCCGTGTTTTATACTGGCTCGTATTAAAAACACGGACGTCCTAATGTATCCAATATTTCATAAGATATTTTCTGCTGCGATATCTGTGATGTGATCATGTGATGTGTTCAGATAGATATTATATATAGTATATATGATATATTATATAGACGTTGCTTATGTTTTACACCCGCGCTAGCCTTTCCCCGCTCTGCCGTTAGTTACCTAACCTAACGGTGCAGACGGGACATCGAGGCGAATGGGGATGGCATAAGCGTACGTTATATTTATCTGTGATGTTTAGGTGGACTTAAATGATGGGACATTCATTAATGAGATTAATGAAAGAAAATAAACCTAAAAGATGTTGTGGAATCGAATTTCAAAATAAAACAGGTAGCTACAGTTCTTGCTTTGCATCGCGGTGTTACTTGTAGAAAATCCTGCATCTTATTCGATAAGGAAAGGACCGAGATCCTTTCACCAGGAGTGACTCCTTTAGCAATAACTGGCAGATGCTACACACTCGGTTTGTCTTTTGATTGCTTCTACAGTTTCTGCTTTGCACAGCGGTATATATGATATATCCTGCACCTTAATCGATGAGGAAAGGGCTGACGATCCCTTCACCGGGAGTGACCCCTTTAGCAAAACTGGAAAAGCTTCAAAAACACTCCATTTAAAAACCGTTTGATTCCGCAACGAGATCAAGTTCAAAGCGTTAAAGGTTTTCATAAAAACCAGCCGCAACCCTCTGTCATTTTAGGAAGTAGAGTACTTAGTATTCGTGCTGTGTTTGTTGACCATAGTCAAGGCACAGTGTACGTGTACGGTAGCTAAGTGATGTCTTCCTACATCGCATATGATGCGATTAGTTAGGACAGTCGCGTGACTTTGTTGACCTTAATTAAGGGTCATGTGGGTGGGTCTAATTAATCACGAAATGACGGGTAGAACTTGACTAGTACTTATGATTTGTTGACCATAGTTAAGGTCATAGGTGCTAGGGGTAAAAACCTTTATCGGGAGTTTCAAGTGTTGAAATTTGCAATGAGATTGCATACCTTCTATATGATAGTTGGATCCCGATACCCACTGCGAGTAATTGTTACTCCTGTGAGAGTTTTGCACTTTGCAATTAGCCGATCAAGTAGGTGTCTAGAAAGGTGTCAACGGGGTTACGCCTCTGGGAAAACGAGGTTTACTGTAATTAGGTCCGTGCGAAAGCACGGGGAACCTCCCTCAAAGTACCAACACTGGCCTGGCTGAAAGATTGGCGAACTTATAAAGTGTAATTAATCCCGGCTAGTCTTTCCTTTTAGGGTTTGAAGGAAGATTTGATAAAAACAGTGAAAGCCATCCTGATTAGATAAAATATATAACCAATCTAATCTTGCAAGAGCGCACGCAGAGTGTTTTCTTCTCTCTCTCTCCAGGTAGCGACCATATCACGCCTTAATCAAGATAATAATATGGATGTATTGACCGAATCCGCTTGTTATACTGAGCTGGGGAACGTTGGTCCCGCTCCAACTTATAATTGTTATAAGACAGAGCAGGAAATAGGGGAATACCAGGATTCTCATGCCGCCCAAACGAAGAAAGTGCATGAGATGCATCTCCTTCGGGTGTGTTCATTACAAAGAACTGTTTCTCAGTATCCTCTGCATCCTGGGTATTTGATACCGGATCAGGATCCCAGATATGTAATCTGTTACATAGGGCTACAGAAAGGCAGAGAACTGAGAACGGGTGATAAGTTTCATGAGACAGAAAACAGGGCAAGTGTTGCAGCCAAGTCTGTTGGTCACTGTCACCCTGTATTACCAGTACATTGATTCTAAACGAATGTTATTAGATACCGAACCTGATATACAAAATCACATCAGTCTCTTTACAAGTAAAGAAATGATAAAATTTTGTATTGTTGGATAATGTTTTGAACATTTCCTATATCAAAAGTTGATCGGTTCAGGCACGTTATCTAAAAGTATTGATGTTCTAAATCAAACTACAGTTCTTAGTATACGGAACACACACAAGAGGAAGAGTTCAGAAATGAACGAATCCTTCTTGAGGCATTGTAGACTAGGTCATATCAATGCGACCCGACTGGCTAAAGTTACATTTAAGATGCATATTTAAATCGGTTTGAATTTACATCTTGTGAAACTTGCCAGTCATGTCGCAAAGATTAGATGACCATAGCTCTGTTTATTGGAAACAGAGAAAGTGTTAGTAAACTCTTGGGACTGATACATGATGATGTATGTAAGGTCCCCTGTCTACACATGCCAGGACCGGTTCTTTGTACTTCATTACATTCTCTGATAATCTCTCAAGATTCAGTCATATGTTCCTGTTGAAACATAAGTCCGAAGCTTTTGAGGTATTCACAGAATATAAGTTGGAAGTAGAGAACCAAAATACGGGTATAAGTATTATGTCCTATGATAAGATCAGGGAGGAGAATACTTGTGCATGGAATTCTTGGACTATTCTAAAGGAAAATGAGATTCTCTCTCAGTATTACTCCTCTGAATACACCACAACACAACGGTGTATCAGGATGGAGCAATCGCACCGTATTAGATATGGTGTGCTCTATGATGAGTACTATTGAGTTACCTATTTCTTTTTGGGGTTGTGCACTTAAGAAGCAGCATACCTATTGAATTGGGTTCGAATCAAATCAGTGCCTACCACTCCATATAAGATATGGTATGGGAAGAGCCTATCTCTTAAGTAAGTTAAGATTTGGGATTGTCCGGCCTATGTAGAAAGCAAAATCCGGACAAGATCGAGGCAAGGTCAGTTCTGTAGAACTGGAAAGGTTCCAGCTATACAAAACTGCAGCTGATGATTTGACAGAACCAAAGGATTCAATAGTCCCCGATGAACCTCAGCCTCTCCGCCGATCTGGTAGGGTTCCTCACCTGCCTGAGAGATACTTCGGTTTCTCGATGACAATGGGAGCGAGGATTGCATCATGAGATGATGACCCAACTAGTTTCGAGTAGGCCATCGAGAGTAGGGACTCTGTAAGAATGGCTGGATGCTTAGCGATCTGAGATGGAATCCATGTACATCAACAAAGTATGGACTTTGTTTGCTATAACTGAAGGGTTAAATCCCCCTCCGGAGCAAGTATATCTTGAGAAGATTACTTGGTGTAGATGGAAAAGTTGAGACTTTCAAAGCTAGACTTGTTAAAGGTTTTCGTCATCGACCAGGCGTGGAAAATGATGAAACCTTTTCCAGTGGTTATGCTTAAGTCCATCCGGATCCTACTTAACATTGCTACATACCATGACTACGATATCTGGTGGTTGGGTGTCATGACTATTTTTCTAAATACTGATTTAGAAGAGAACGTCTATAAGTACACAACCAGAGAGCTTCGTAAATAGTGGGAGCAGCGGAAACATGTGCAAGTTGCTTTACAGGATAAAGCAGGCATCGCGGAGTTAGAACGTCTGTTTTGATGTGGTAGTCAAAGAGTTTGACTTCATCAAAATGGTAGATGAACCTTGTATGTACAAAAAGGTAGTATGGAGTATGGTGATGATCCTCGTAGAGTACGTGGATAACATACTCTTGATAGGAAAGGAGTTTCCTATGTTACGCTCGGTCAATCTCCACTTATCATAAGGATTCTCCAATAGGATAAAGATGATACCTCCTAAATCCTGGGATTTGGGTCTATGAGATAGATCTAAATGGATATTAGAATTCTCACTAGCTGTAGTAAGATAGTATCAATCGATCTTGGGGAGAATCACTGGAAAGGTTCCAGGGTGATAAAGACGACTGAATGTCAGTCACAGGCATTGTCTTTACCCTCAGTGGAGGGACGGTATGTTGGAAGAGTTCAAAGCTAGATACCGTGGCAAACTAGACGATAAAGGCCGTAACATCGCTATTAAAGATACTACCAAAGAGGCAGTTTGGGTGTATATTGGTTCATAAGATGAACTAGGTTCCTACCATTGTATGACAATGGAAGGGTGGTTTTGGCCCATGAACCCTGGTCCCATCAGTGACCCAGACATATTCTGAGGCAGCATTGCCTGATCAAGGAGATAGCTGATCTCCAAGGTGATCGAGGTTAGGAGAGTAGACTCATAGGACAACACGGCGGATCCACTCACGAATGCATTTTCCCAAAGAGAGACTTTTAGGGGATGGTTGAGTATTAGATACTACAACTACTGCTACAGATGGCCCTAGTGCAAGTGGGAGATTGTTAGTTATATGTATGCCCTAGAGGCCATTACTGTACATTGGATGTATATTGTAGTGGATGCTGGACATATATAGGTAGGACTTTCTTGCTCGACATGATAGTACGCTATCTGGTTGCTCTTTATCTTAACATGTATACTTTCTGTCTCTCTGTTACATGTTGATAAAGCCCTTAGGATGTGTACTCAACTTCCAGGACTATAATGCAGATCATACTAGTGGGGCCTGGATAGTCCATGAGTACATCCTTCAATGTTCCTAGTCGTGGGAATATCGAGACGGGGTATCGATATTCCAGAGTATACTAGCGTATATCTTCTCAACCCATGTGATGGGCGATAGATGATCCCATATCCATTGGTGTTTGACATCAGAGATGGTATGCGGGTGCTCAGTAGAGACTGGGTACACTGAACGGACTCGCCGAGAACTCCCAGATGGTATTATACCTCACGTCAGATGGCAGTTCTCAGGTGACACTGGTACAGCTTAGTCTGTTGACCCGAGATTGTCATAGAGTCTTGTGTGTCTCCAACTGTACTTTGATTTCCACCCTACCATGGCTCTACTGAGTCGTGCAAACAGGTGGTTTTTGGGTACAGTCCCGATTCACATAGAGGCAATGAGCGATAAGAGGGGATTCGTCTCTCCCGGTATTGGGGGTTGATGTTGCGCTATGCTCGACTGGCCATAACTGGAAATCCCTGGCCAGGGTTGCTGTGATATACTGGTAAGAGTTATCGGTAGTTTCACGATTGTTATGGACCTTACGTCGGCATGACTTATCAAGCTATTGGGGTCTGACGTTTACCACCCTAGGCGAGATATGCGACATATCAGACGAACAGACCGGACTGTACGGTAAGTGTTACTGGTTGGATTCACAGGAGTGTGAGCGGGCTTGCTCGTCGATCTTCTGATCGCTCAATACCCGGGTGGCCGTTACGTTTAGCAGACCGCTTGCGGCTTGTGGGTGCTTGATATGATCATCATCTGCTGCCGGCATATTGACGAGTCTTTAGAGTCCTACACAGAGGTTTTCTGGCTTAAGCGAAACGAAATAGGAGCGCATATGAGATATGTGCGGGACCGAGAATAATACCAGTATGTGATACTATATTCTATTCTCGCGATTTGTATCATCGGCAGGTTATATGTGATATAGCCGGGTTACCGAATCAAGTGTTGATTCGATACATTGATACACTTGATATTAGTCGGTTATATGCAGTATGACCGGATCGTTAAATCAAGTGTTGATTTAATGATTTAATGTATAATTATATATTTGATATATTACTTTGCATTAACTAGTATTTGTTCACTTAAGATGGATTTTCTCACTTGATGTGCACATTGTGTATATGATATAGTTTTGTGCACTAGTTTGCATCATGTTTGATGATACATGCAAACTTGGGTGTGTGTGTGCGCTTTAAACTATGATTAGGTTAATGGTTAGGGTTTGTTTTATTTATTTATTTATTTATTCATTTTGGAAAGAATAAAATGGTGGCTTTCTTTTCTTTCTTTGCTTGAAGCTTCTTGAAGCTTCAAAGCATCTTTGAAAGTCTACCATTTTGTCTTTATCCCTTAACCTAACCATTCAACTAAACTATAGTTTATTCTCTACACTAAACCATGGTTTCTAAAATGATAAGAATCACTTTATTTTCTTTTTTCATATTTTTTCTTAATATATTCTTTTTCTTCTTCTTCTTCTTCTTCTTCAAGTAGAAGAAACCATTCTAGCTTCAATTGTGCCTTGAGAAAAAGAGTGAGAAATCCAATTTTAAAGTGAACCCACTTCCTATTTCTTTATCCTCTACCACTTGCCATGTAGTATAGGGTGTTTTCTTCACAAGTTTCATGACTTGGTGAAGTTGGAGCTTGATCTTGAGTTGCCTCGACGTAGATCATCTTCGGTATCGAAGTCGATGACCTAGCCCGATCATTTCTCCGACGAAACTATCGCCAGAGTCCGGGATCCGATGATCGCAGCAGAGGGACGTCATCACGGAGCTATGGAAGTGGAGGACCGGATCTACAAAGGTTGTATTTTCTGTTCACTCTTAGTTAAGTTGTTAACTTATATCGGTTTCGCCTATAACTCTAGTTAACGATCTAGTTTAGGGTTTCTCGGCACATAGAAATTTTTTGAATTGGCCATATTTGATCACTTGTGGAACCTCATGGGTGTGCCTAGGAACCCTACAGTCCCGAGCCACATGGAGGCAGTGAGCGGATCGGCTGGGGTTTCGTCTCTCCCGGTATTGGGGGTGAGATCGCGCAGTGTCTAGGAGAGCCATTACATGAAGTCCTTGGCCAAGGCAGGAGATTTACTGGTAGGTATTCCAGTAGTATCTCAGGGTGTTCTGGGCTACACTCCGACACGACTTGTACCGCTTTTTGGGGTCTGACTTTTACCAACCCCCTAGGCCCGACATGCGATACTCATAGACGAACGGACCGGACTGTACGAATATTGTCACTGACAGGCTCAGTAGGGTGTCAGGATGAGTTCACTCATCGACCTCCCTTTTGGTCAATACCTGGTAGCCCGTTACGTACAGCTAGTACCACTGACGTGCTAGTGGTTAAATTCACAGCCAAAATATTGACGAGTCTTTAGAGTCCCCCACAGACAGTTTCTCAAGTTTCGGGCGAAACGTTGTAGAGGTCGTATGATATATGGCAGGGATCGATCATATACGTGCAGTAGTGCACGGATCATGATCGGACGGATCATACTAGTGGGCTTTGGTTTAAGCCGGATCCTAGTATTATATTTGTTGGATTACTTTAGTCTCATCGCATTCGCATTCGGTCGGAATGCGGATGCAGGTATGTATATACAGGTGAGGGGTATCCTTGTGATCCGTCACGAGTTTACTTTAGATGTTTCCGTATCTTTTTGTTGTTATAAACATTTGGGTTAATGTTTACTTTGGTGGAAATAGTGAGCTTAATTCATGATGGGGAGCATTAATTATGACATGGACAAGGGTGGTGACTCATGGTCTTATTCTTTGAACCATGTCATCTTTAGTGATTGATTAGTGTGTTGAATTGATGCTTGGAGAGAGAAAGGGCAGCCATATCTCTTTGGGTTGGCTCTTGAGTTTCATTCTAATACTCTCTCATTTTATCATACAACACAAGAAAGAAAAGGCTCCTTCTCTTCTTCTTTCTCTAGCTCACCATTTCCATTAATGGTTTCATCTTCAACCTCCATCCATACACTCTCATGCGTTGAGAATCAATGGATGCAAAAGAAAAAATGATCACACACATTCTCTACATCGCCTTGGACACGTCGGCTAGCAAACTTCGCGTCCGAGTTGCTTCGGACGAAGCGGGAGCCCGTAAAAGGATTCGAAGATGCGGTGCCCTTTCCGACGAGGAGACCGGAGATCGGAGATGCCGCGGGGAGCTTGGGTTGGTGGCCAAAGACCGAAGGACACGGATCGATCGGTATAACTTTTCTAACTCTTCTCTAGTTAGCTAGTTGTAGGTTAATGGTTCGATCCGGGATTAAAGTCTGCGATAGCGCCGGTTTCAAGTTTTGAAAAAGTTTTCGTTTCCGTATTTTGGCCTCGGACAGACGGCCGTGGCGCTACCGTAGACTTACATGGTATCAGAACCACACCATTAACCTTTACTAGCTTGCTCTAACGTTTTTAAAATATCGATCGAACGAAATTTCCGAAACCGCGATTCCATTTCATGAAGTTTCTGTCGAATTTTTTTTGTGGTCTAAAAATTATTTTGGGTATGTCAGAAAATCAGGCAGGCTTTTTTAAGACATCTGTGAAAATTTGGTAGCATGATGCTACAGTGATGCCACGGAACCACGGCAATAACCCTGTTTTGGCCGCGGTTCCACCGCCATTTTGTAGCTTCACTGCACCAAATTTTCTACAGTGGTCTCTGACTTGGAATTGAGGTTTCTGGTATTTTTAGTTTTGGCCCAGATTATTTTGAGTGCTGGATTTGTGCTTGGGGCCCACTTCGGGAAATTTTGTCGATCGAAATTTTTAAATATGTTAGTTCACAGTGCTTACTTTATATCTGTGACCGTGAATATCATTCGAGCAGTAAATCTTGTCTAATTGCTATAGCTCTTTTAGACGGATTTGCGAACGTGACATTCACATTGATGTTCTGTGTTGTGCTGTGATGTTGCGGATTTATCGTGGTGGATAGCCTGGATGCAATGGTAGTACAGTTTGGTTGTATTTGTACATTTGATATTGCGGGGCGAGCGTCCGACATGTGAACTGCCGTCACTGCCTGTTTGTATATTATTCTTTTGGGGCACGACCGGGCTGAGGTCGATATACCCGTTGTATATTTTACTTCCTGTACTAGGATTACCCCACGGTGGGGTGTACGGATAGCCGGGTTCTAGAGGGAAACGAGCCCGCATCTCATGGCTTTGAGACGGAGGGGGCTTTACTCTAGAATTGGCGGGCTATTCGTCGCACTCGTAGGGGGTATAGGTTGACCCAAGGAGGGAAGCTCAAGTTATCGGATTCCGTGAAGTGCTGGGTGGTCCATTCACTTTGTTGAATGGGGCTGCCTCGCTTCAGGTTTTGGCGGGTAACTTGCCGCACCCGTAGGGGTCTAGGATTTCATTGCACAGGCTATCTACACGACCAGGGGAACGTCGGGTTTCAGTTGCGGCTCTATGAAACTCGAGGATCCCAGATTATCTGTATTGTTCTGTGATACTTATTACATTTATGTGATGTTGCATTTTATCACGCCTTGAACGATTATTATATATTGATATATATACTAGTAGATGCTGTATATGTTTTACACCCGCGCTTGTCCAGTCCCCGCTCTGTCGTTAGTTAAGTAACCTAACGGGTGATGACGGGACCCAGTGGCGAATACGGATGGCATATACGTACATCATATTTTCGTTCTTTTGTGGTGTGATTAATTGATGGGACTGCATTGATTCGGATCAATGCAAGCTAAACAAACATATTCTGATGTTGTTGGAACATGTTTCAAAAGCTGTTATTGCAAGGACGTTCTCTTTTGTTTTGCACAGTGGTATTCGGTTATGAATATCCAGCACCTCAGTCGACGAGGCAAGGGCCGAGATTCCTTCACCGGGAGTGACCCCTCGGAAAGAAATTTGCGTCAGGGTAATAACTTCACTATAACCGATTGCCTTTTTTGCTTTGCATCGTGGTATTCAGCTGGATATCCTTCACCTCATTCTACGGGGAAAGAGCCGAGATCCCTTCATCGGGAGTGACCTCTTTAGCAAAAGTTTTCGCCACTATATTTATAAAAAGCTATCCGGTTCCTTCAACGATATCAAGGTCATTACGTTAAAGGTTTTTCGCCAAAAACCATTCATAGCCCTCCGTCATTTCAGATGGGTAGCACTTAGTATTCATGCTATGTTTGTTGGCCTTCGTCATAGCATAGTGTATGGTAGCTATTTGTTACTTTCCTACTGCATAAATAGATGCGTTGGTTTGGGACAGTTGTACTACTATTTTGGCCTTCGTCAAGGGTATGTACGGGTGGGTTCAAATTAACCTGGATAATAACAGGTAGAACTTGACATGTGACTTATGATATGTTGGCCTTCGTCAAGGTCATAAGAGCATGGGGTAAAAATCATATCGGGAGTTTCTAAAGAAACTGAAACTTGCCAGATATGCGCATAACTTCTGGAATGTGATAACGTGAGTGGATTCCATCACGTTATCATGCGATGATAGTTGGATCCCGATTCCTACTGATGAGTTGGTTTACTCCTCAGGTGATCCTGACTAATTCTTCTTTCAGGTTTAGAGGAGAATTTGACGATACAGTGGGAGGTTTCCTGATTAGATAAATTGATAACCATTCTGATCTAGGTTAGAGTGCACGCAGTGCGTTTCTTTTCTCTCTCTCTGTAACACCCGAGCCCATAATATTATTTCTGGTACTAGTTGAGTGCTATACATTGCTCATTTCGATTATCCTGATTGTTTGGTGCTTTTTGCTAAATTTTAACCGGTTAAGTCATTTTGGCACATAACAAATTTTAACACCGAAAATGAAATTAAAAATATCCATGCTGGCCTACTCGTCGCCACTAGTCGCGTGGTAGCGTCCGCGTGTCGAGATTTCGTCCCGTTCGGCTAAACGGGCAAGTTTGGACGACTACGCGCGCGTGCAAGTGTCCGACTTGGGGGCATGCATTTTAATCTTTAAACACCACTTTTCAAAATTTGGAACTCGCTTAAAATCCTATAATTTGAATTTGGAACATTTGGGCCCAACCCGGGCGCGATTTGGAAATGTTTCATTTAGCGCCGAAAATGCCCATTTAATTAAATATCATAAAACTAAAATATATATACGAATATAATCTCTGTTTCTAATTTAACCGTTAAATCATTTAAATCTTTTCAATCTCCTTTTTAAATTTCTCCCCAGCCAATCAGGCTCCCTTCGTGGGCCCCCCGATTCTCTCTCTCTCTCTCCGTCTCTCTCTATCTCACTCTAATCTCCATCTCTCTCTCTCTCTAAAATCTCTCACCCTCTCTCCAATCACTCTCTCTCTTCCTATATATTTACGCAGCCTCCTATTCATCTTCCTCTCCACGAGAACCCCGAACCCTAACCCTAGCCTCCTCGTGCCTGCGCCGTCGACCTCCCTGCGACCTCGCCGTCGCCGCCCTCGACTCCACGGCCTTACCGCACCCCCTACCTCCTTCCTCCCTCCTTGCCGAGCCTCCAAACCCAATCCCGACGCCACCACCAGCACCCAGTGCCGCCGTCGCCGTCGCCGCCGCCTCCCATCGCCGACGACGCCAAGGCCTTCCTCCCCTCATCCTCGTCCCAACCTCGTCGTCTTCTTCCTCCTCCCCTCGCCGGATCACCACCAACCGAGCACAACCCATCACCTAACCCTCTGGATCGCCGGGAAACTTGCCGTCGATCCTCGCCGTCGTCGCCAGAGCCACCTCCGACCACCTCGGTCTCCCCTTAATCACCAGAGCAGACCACCACCCTCCTCTACTCGTCGCACCACCCTCTCCAGCGAACCCAGAAGCTGTCCAGCCTTCGCTGCCGTTGCCGCTGCTTCGCCGGCGTCCCATCGCCGTCGAACCCGTCACGGTTGCCACCTTTGCCATCCCTGTAAGCATCCCTTTATCTTTCCTTTTGTGCTAGATCCCCCGCTGATCTTTGTTTACGTATATCGTGTTTTGGCTAACTTCGTCGCCTTTTGACTTTTGCCGGATTCCGACCGTGCCGTCGTTTGGACCCGACGCTCCAGCAAAGTACTCTGGTCCGTGTGGTCCCGCTGTTCGCTGTTAGGACTCGATCCGTGGCCCGTGCACCCGTCTCGTGTTTTCCGCCGGCATTGCATCCGTACTTTCCGGTTTGCGAAACCGTCGAGGCAAGTATCCGAATACTTGCTCTAACATGCTAATACAAGATCAAGTCCTGCTATACATTTAATTATCATATTATATAATACAACAACACAATGATGGTGATATCGATAGTACAGTATGACTAGAATTGACGGTTGCATTTCTCTTTAACATTAAATCGGTATAGTAGTTCGTGAAATTAAGTGGTATGCTATTAATCCATGATTTAACTAACTAAACCAATTGGATCGTCTTTGCTTTATTCGTTAAACCATCCATGAGACCATTATTATGCTTTAGTTTAAATTCACGTAGCATCATTACTTTATGTTGTTGATATTGTTTCACCCTGTGACTATTGCACCCCAAGGGTGCTCGAACCTGTTAATATAATACAACTGCACCATACTCATGCACCATTGTGATTAAGTGAACGGTTATTGTTATTTGCTTCATTTCCTGCTGTTGTGCCTTATTCGACTATATGCCTGTTGTGAGCACCCACTCGATCACATTACATATTGACCTGACCTGTTACCTGATTTCATGCCTAATGCCAACAAACCTGACTTGGGGTCCTTGGACCATTCTTGCTGTCTATCCAGACAGACCTGCTTTTACCTGATTCTGTGTTGGCATTAGTCCTTGACTACTGAATACCTGACCTAACATACATAACTTGGGGGTATGGGGAAATCAAAGATGAAGCTGACTTGTAACTCGACAGTTCACTACCTGTTCGTGTGTACACATTCCTGTTTTGTGCCTAGCGGCATGTCTCGGTTTCGGCCGAGAATATTGTGGCCGTGATCCCGGGTATGTACGGGGTACTACCGAGTGTACACTTTCCTGTTTTGTGCCTAGCGGCATGTCTCGGCTGCAGCCGGGAATATTGTGGCCGTAGTCCCGGGTATGTACGGGATACTATTGAGTTACATCGACGATTCATCAATTGATTTCAAAAACTATAGAGTAGAAACCTGATAGGACAGTTTAGTTACCACGGCACATTACCCTGCACTGTCATTTCTTAGTACTGCTTATTTCATGTTCATACCTGCAATGCTTATTGCCATGTTTATATTATATTATTTGGTTGACATGACGCGCTGACGTCTGGGTTTTGCATGGCCCAGATTCCTTACCACTGTCGACGACCGAGCAGGAGTACTTTAGCCAGCAGGCTGAATCGTGAGTTCCTTAGTGTTTAGTCTATTTATTTCATTTCATTCCAGATGTGAGCCCGCATTATGGGACGTACTGTTTATTTATTGTATTGGATCATTTGCTTCCGCACTTATTGTTTATTGACTCTTGTTATTATGGATTTGGACATGTGTTAGATTAGTTTATTTATATTGTTCTTGATATCTCTACAACCGTAATGTGACTGTGGATGGATACTTCCTACCCACAGGTAGCATGGTTGGCTATGTTGCGTGCCCAGTCTTGCGTACTCTGGGAAGCGGGGCGTGACATGGTTCTTTTGGTATCGGAGCCATAGGTTAATTGGGTTGATTCTTTGTAGTTGGGTATTGCACCCGATACACGAATCATAATACCCGCGATTAGGAACATGTCCTGCCACCTTGACCGTTTTACCATCCTTGAATCATTCTATTCTTCCGGATCATGTCGACATGCAAACTTACTTTGCATTTGTCAACTCGAAAACCTAATTCCTTGTTATCTCTAGGACTTAGGCGACTTGGGTGGAGTTAAGTAATTGGGGCTATGATACCGCGGCATAGCTACAATGCAGTACTCTATTTAAGTATCTTGGAGTTCTAGCCTTGATTTATATATTGAATCTATCATCATGCTAATGTTGTTTGTTTTGATTTCAGGACCATGGCAGATAAGAATTTCAAGACGTATCAGAGGCGTGTGGATGAAGCCGCCATGTTAGGAGTGATACGTGGGATGTTGGAAAATCAGAAGAGGCAAACTGAGCTGATCCGGCAGCAAGCAGATACATTTCAGGAGGGTTTGCAGGACATTCGGCAGTCTGTAAACACCGCTGTAGCGAAGCCAGTTGACCGAGTAGGGACCGTGGCAGATTTCAGACGGTTGGGTCCTACTACTTTCACCGGTCTGGAGGAGCCGTTGCCAGCCGAGCAGTGGCTAGTGGACACGGAGAATTTACTGATTGCGGCACAGATCCCTGAAGACAAGAGAGTTGATGTGGTGCGCATTCAGCTGGTGGATTACGCCCGAGAGTGGTGGCTTGTGGAGGAGACCCGCTTGTCCAAGCCAATCAGTTGGGCGGATTTCTCTAAAAGTTTCTTGGAGAAGTTCTTTCCGCGGACTGCACGGGAGGAAATGGAAGAGAAATTTATTGGGCTGAGACAAAATGGAGCAGCTGTGGATGTACATGCAGCGGAATGGACGAGACTCAGCCGCTTCGCTGGACCCTTAGTCGCCAAGGAGGCAGACAGGGCGTGAAGGTTCTTGCGCAGTTTGGATGTGGACATCCAGAGGCAGATTGTCTCCCTGGGTTTGACCACTTTCTCGCAGGTTCTTACGGCAGCCAGAGAGCAGCAGAGTTTATCGGGATTGAAAGGGAACCTTCAGCATACAGCAGTTGCAGCCAGGAAGCCCATTTTTGCACCTAACCGAGATCATGGGCGCAGAGGTATTCCAGTGGACCGTCGAGGCATAGCACCCATGAAGAAGCCTGTGGTCGTTGATCGAAGGAAGAGCATGAATTGTAACTACTGCAATTTACCGGGCCACATGCAAAAGGATTGTCGAAGGAGGCTGGGACTTTGTCTGGTTTGTGGAGCGGCCGATCACGCAGTTGGTGCTTGTCCGTCGAAGCTTCGCACGAGAGAGGATATACAGAAGCCTCCGCAGAGACCGTTCCAAGGGCAGAAACAGCTGACTCAAGGACCAAATCAGGCTCGAGCGTTCACGTTGACAGCTGAGGAAGCTAAGGCATCAGGAGAAGTGGTTTCAGGTACTTTACTCGTTCATGGTTTTCCCGCATTGGCATTATTTGATTCCGGAGCATCCCACTGTTTTATGTCATCCAAATTTATAGCTACACACTCGATTACCTGCACGACCCTGTCTAGTTTCTGGGACATACACACTGGGAATGGGAAAATCATAGCTAGTAAGGAATGTAGAGATTGTACAGTTGTTGTTTGCGGACGGGAGCTTTTTGCAGATTTCTTGGTTATAGATACGGGCAGCTATGAGGTTGTCTTGGGGATGGATTTTCTTGGCACTTTCCACGCCCATATGGACTGTAGGGCAAGGAAGGTAATTTTCCAGATTCCCGGACATCCTGAGTTTACCTTCACTGGGGGAAGCAGCTCTGTCGGGCCAGTCGAGTTTAGGGCTAGGCCGACAAACAGTGTTCTTGCGACAATGGAAGTGGATAGTAATGAAGAGCCGGCAGTTGTTCGTGACTTTATGGATGTGTTCGAAGATATATCAGGCTTACCGCCGAAGCGAGATGTGGAGTTTGCGATTGACCTTATTCCTGGTGCAGCGCCAGTATCAAAATCTTATTATCCGATGGCACCGGTGGAATTGGAAGAAGTTAAGAAACAAGTTGGTGAATTACTCGAGAAGGGATGGATTCGAAGCAGCAACTCACCTTGGGGAGCTCCAGTTCTTTTAGTAAAGAAGAATGATGGCACGAGAAGGATGTGCATTGATTATCGAGAATTGAAGCGGGTGACTATTAAGAACAAGTACCTGATCCCTCGCATTGGAGAACTTTTTGAGCAGCTTAGTGGCGCGAGGGTATTCTCGAAACTGGATTTGCGATCAGGATATCATCAGGTCCGAGTGAAAGCAGAAGACATTTGCAAGACGGCGTTTCGAACTCGATATGGGCATTTCGAGTATCTAGTGATGCCCTTCGGAGTAACGAATGCGCCGGCAATATTCATGGATTTGATGAACAGGGTCTTTTCACCATACCTGGACCAGTTTATTGTAGTATTCATTGACGATATTCTGATATACTCGAAGAGTCCGGAGGAGCATGCTGAGCATTTAAGGATAGCACTGCAGACGCTGAGACGGGAGAAATTATTCGCGAAGATGAGTAAATGCGAGTTCTGGCTGGAAGAAGTGAAGTTTCTGGGGCATGTTGTGTCGGGCGATGGAATCGCCGTTGATCCCGAGAAGATTGCAGCAGTTCGAGATTGGCCAACTCCAAAGAATGTTGCGGAGATAAGAAGTTTTCTTGGACTCGCCGGTTACTACAGAAGATTTATGGAGAACTTCGCTCGTGTAGCTGAGCCGTTAACCAAGCTCACGTGCAAGGAGGTACCGTTTGTTTGGACGGATGGATGTGCATTGGCCTTCGAGAAGTTGAAGCAAAAGTTGATAACCGCCCCGATCCTGACCGTACCAGATAATTCAGGAGGACTGGTGATTCACAGCGACGCATCCGGAAAAGGATTGGGATGTGTTTTGATGCAGAATGGGAAAGTCGTCGCTTACGCATCGAGACAACTGAAGACTCATGAGAAGAATTATCCGACTCATGACTTGGAGCTTGCAGCCGTGATCTTCGCTCTGAAGATTTGGAGACACTACCTTTTGGGCGAGAGAGTCGAGGTCTTTACAGATCACAAGAGTTTGAAGTACGTGTTCACTCAGAAGGAGTTGAACATGAGGCAACGCAGATGGTTGGAGCTGATGGCCGACTACGACCTTGACCTTAAGTACCATCCGGGAAAAGTTAACGTCGTGCCGGATGCGCTAAGTCGGTTACCAGCAATTCAGATATTAACTGCACAGAGGGAGATCGTTGCGGATTTTCGGAGATTTGACTTGGAGGTTGTGCTACCACATGCTACGGGGCAGTTGATGCAATTGCAAGTACAATCGTCCTTAGTTGAGAAGATTAAGGTGGCACAATCGCAGGATCCTAGGCTGCAAAAGTTTCGAGAGCAGGTTGAAGCCGGACTACGAACCGATTTACTGATCCATGAAGACGGTTCGTTGAGGTATGGTAGCCGTGTGTGTGTGCCAAAAGGGGATGTGCATGAAGAGCTTATGAAGGAGGCACACAGTTCAGCTTACTCTGTACATCCAGGAGGGACAAAGATGTACCGAGATATTCGACATCACTTCTGGTGGGAAGGTATGAAACGAGAGATTGCTCGCTTCGTGGCTAAGTGCTTGGTGTGTCAGCAAGTCAAGGCTGAACACCAAAGGGTTGCTGGTTTGTTGCAACCACTTCCGATCCCTCAGTGGAAGTGGGAACATATAACCATGGATTTCGTGACGGCTTTACCGCGGAGTCCAAAGGGCAACAATGCAGTATGGGTGATTGTCGATCGGTTGACCAAGGCAGCTCACTTTATTCCTTTTCGGGTTGGTCAATCGACAGAGACTTTGGCAGAGCGGTACATGCAGGAGATTGTAAGATTGCATGGAGTACCGGTAAGTATCGTGTCCGATCGGGACACTCGGTTCTTGTCGCACTTCTGGAGGAGTTTACAGGAAAGTCTGGGGACTCGATTGAAGTTTAGCACAGCTTATCATCCTCAGACTGATGGACAATCGGAGAGAACGATCCAGACCCTTGAAGATATGTTGAGGGCTTGCATGTTGGACTTCAAAGGTTCTTGGGAGGATCATCTACACCTGGTGGAGTTTTCGTACAACAATAGCTTCCAAACGACTATTCAGATGGCTCCGTTTGAAGCGTTGTATGGTCGTAAGTGCCGTTCACCGGTTTGTTGGGATGATGTTGGTGAACGAAGGTTACTAGGACCAGATTTGGTAGTACAGACAGTCGAGAAGGTGAATACAATCAGGAAGCATATGAAGGCAGCTCAAGACAGACAGAAAAGTTGGGCTGACACGTCAAGAAGACCTCTAGAGTTCGCCGTGGGTGATTTGGTATTCCTGAAGATATCACCGACTAGAGGGGTGATTCGCTTTGGAAGTCGGGGAAAGCTTAGTCCTCGATTCGTTGGACCCTTCGAGATATTGGAGCGTGTTGGAGAGGTAGCGTACCGTTTGGCGTTACCACAGTCATTGGCAGGAGTGCACGATGTGTTTCATGTGTCTCAGCTACGGAGGTATGTTCGTGATGAAACTCACGTCTTGGATCATTCGGAGTTGACTGTACGGGAGGACCTAACTTTTAAGGAACGACCAGTTGAAATCAAGGATCGAAGAGAAAAGGTTCTTAAGAACAAGGTTATCCCTCTTGTGCTAGTTTCTTGGGGTAATCGATCACATGGAGAATCCACTTGGGAGCGAGAAGACGAGATCCGGCAGAAATTTCCTCACCTTTTCCTGTAGTTAGCTATCTTGTATTCTTGGAATTTCGAGGACGAAATTCTTTTTGTAGTTGGGTATGATGTAACACCCGAGCCCATAATACTATTTCTGGTACTAGTTGAGTGCTATACATTGCTCATTTCGATTATCCTGATTGTTTGGAGCTTTTTGCTAAATTTTAACCGGTTAAGTCATTTTGGCACATAACAAATTTTAACACCGAAAATGAAATTAAAAATATCCATGCTGGCCTACTCGTCGCCACTAGTCGCGTGGTAGCATCCGCGTGTCGAGATTTCGTCCCGTTCGGCTAAACGGGCAAGTTTGGACGACTACACGCGCGTGCAAGTGTCCGACTTGGGGGCATGCATTTTAATCTTTAAACACCTCTTTTCAAAATTTGGAACTCGCTTAAAATCCTATAATTTGAATTTGGAACATTTGGGCGCAACCCGGGCGCGATTTGGAAATGTTTCATTTAGCGCCGAAAATGCCCATTTAATTAAATATCATAAAACTAAAATATATATACGAATATAATCTCTGTTTCTAATTTAACCGTTAAATCATTTAAATCTTTTCAATCTCCTTTTTAAATTTCTCCCCAGCCAATCAGGCTCCCTTCGTGGGCCCCCCGATTCTCTCTCTCTCTCCGTCTCTCTCTATCTCTCTCTAATCTCCTTTTCTCTCTCTCTCTAAAATCTCTCACCCTCTCTCCAATCTCTCTCTCTCTCTTCCTACATATTTACGCAGTCTCCTATTCATCTTCCTCCCCACGAGAACCCCGAACCCTAACCCTAGCCTCCTCGTGCCTGCGCCGTCGACCTCCCTGCGACCTCGCCGTCGCCGCCCTCGACTCCACGGCCTTACCGCACCCCCTACCTCCTTCCTCCCTCCTTGCCGAGCCTCCAAACCCAATCCCGACGCCACCACCAGCACCCAGTGCCGCCGTCGCCGTCGCCGCCGCCTCCCATCGCCGACGACGCCAAGGCCTTCCTCCCCTCATCCTCGTCCCAACCTCGTCGTCTTCTTCCTCCTCCCCTCGCCGGATCACCACCAACCGAGCACAACCCATCACCTAACCCTCTGGATCGCCGGGAAACTTGCCGTCGATCCTCGCCGTCGTCGCCAGAGCCACCTCCGACCACCTCGGTCTCCCCTTAATCACCAGAGCAGACCACCACCCTCCTCTACTCGTCGCACCACCCTCTCCAGCGAACCCAGAAGCTGTCCAGCCTTCGCTGCCGTTGCCGCTGCTTCGCCGGCGTCCCATCGCCGTCGAACCCGTCACGGTTGCCACCTTTGCCATCCCTGTAAGCATCCCTTTATCTTTCCTTTTGTGCTAGATCCCCCGCTGATCTTTGTTTACATATATCGTGTTTTGGCTAACTTCGTCGCCTTTTGACTTTTGCCGGATTCCGACCGTGCCGTCGTTTGGACCCGACGTTCCAGCAAAGTACTCTGGTCCGTGTGGTCCCGCTGTTCGCTGTTAGGACTCGATCCGTGGCCCGTGCACCCGTCTCGTGTTTTCCGCCGGCATTGCATCCGTACTTTCCGGTTTGCGAAACCGTCGAGGCAAGTATCCGAATACTTGCTCTAACATGCTAATACAAGATCAAGTCCTGCTATACATTTAATTATCATATTATATAATACAACAACACAATGATGGTGATATCGATAGTACAGTATGACTAGAATTGACGGTTGCATTTCTCTTTAACATTAAATCAGTATAGTAGTTCGTGAAATTAAGTGGTATGCTATTAATCCATGATTTAACTAACTAAACCAATTGGATCGTCTTTGCTTTATTCGTTAAACCATCCATGAGACCATTATTATGCTTTAGTTTAAATTCACGTAGCATCATTACTTTATGTTGTTGATATTGTTTCACCCTGTGACTATTGCACCCCAAGGGTGCTCGAACCTGTTAATATAATACAACTGCACCATACTCATGCACCATTGTGATTAAGTGAACGGTTATTGTTATTTGCTTCATTTCCTGCTGTTGTGCCTTATTCGACTATATGCCTGTTGTGAGCACCCACTCGATCACATTACATATTGACCTGACCTGTTATCTGATTTCATGCCTAATGCCAACAAACCTGACTTGGGGTCCTTGGACCATTCCTGCTGTCTATCCAGACAGACCTGCTTTTACCTGATTCTGTGTTGGCATTAGTCCTTGACTACTGAATACCTGACCTAACATACATAACTTGGGGGTATGGGGAAATCAAAGATGAAGCTGACTTGTAACTCGACAGTTCACTACCTGTTCGTGTGTACACATTCCTGTTTTGTGCCTAGCGGCATGTCTCGGTTTCGGCCGAGAATATTGTGGCCGTGATCCCGGGTATGTACGGGGTACTACCGAGTGTACACTTTCCTGTTTTGTGCCTAGCGGCATGTCTCGGCTGCAGCCGGGAATATTGTGGCCGTAGTCCCGGGTATGTACGAGATACTATTGAGTTACATCGACGATTCATCAATTGATTTCAAAGACTATAGAGTAGAAACCTGATAGGACAGTTTAGTTACCACGGCACATTACCCTGCACTGTCATTTCTTAGTACTGCTTATTTCATGTTCATACCTGCAATGCTTATTGCCATGTTTATATTATATTATTTGGTTGACATGACGCGCTGACGTCTGGGTTTTGCATGGCCCAGATTCCTTACCACTGTCGACGACCGAGCAGGAGTACTTCAGCCAGCAGGCTGAACCGTGAGTTCCTTAGTGTTTAGTCTATTTATTTCATTTCATTCCAGATGTGAGCCCGCATTATGGGACGTACTGTTTATTTATTGTATTGGATCATTTGCTTCTGCACTTATTGTTTATTGACTCTTGTTATTATGGATTTGGACATGTGTTAGATTAGTTTATTTATATTGTTCTTGATATCTCTACAACCGTAATGTGACTGTGGATGGATACTTCCTACCCACAGGTAGCATGGTTGGCTATGTTGCGTACCCAGTCTTGCGTACTCTGGGAAGCGGGGCGTGACACTCTCTTTGGCAGCGACCATGACCCGACCCTTGACTATGACTCAGTGACCAAGTTAACCAAACTTTTTTAAAACACTCGCTTTTGGATTGTCAGAGTTGCATACCTCATTGCCACTCCTACTTTGACCCTTTTCTCCAGAACACCCCGTATTACTACGAACATCCACTTCCATTGGATAAAACCATCGTATGGTTATATACGAACTCGAACGAACTTGTTCCAGATTAGAGAATGGTTTCTAGTTCTGGAGAAAATGAATAGGACTATTCAGTTGTCTTTTCCTTTTACCTTCTCTCAGGTTGCGAGTGCTCCTTGGATTAGGACGGTACACCTATTATGCTAATTGGACAGTCTTCTTCCAAACCATAGGAAGGTGCCGAACGGTGGGGAATGAAGAAAACCAATTAGCCTAACGATGGTGTACAGAAGGTAATAAGTTAAGACAAATAAAGAGATTAGTAAGAGGGAAAAGTAAATTGCGACTGCTATTCACGACCAAACTAAGTATTTCATCGCCACTCCTACTTCACCTTTGTATTTCTCCGGAACACCCCGTATCACTACGAAGATCCACAGTTTATTGGATACTCCATCGTATGGTTATATACGAACTCGAAAGAACTTGTTCCAGTTCGGGGATGGATTCTAGTTCAAGAGAAATACGAATAAAATTTATTCAGTTGTCTTTTATCTTCACCTTCTCTCGGGTTATGAGTACTCCTAGGATTAGGAGAGTACACCCATTATGCTTATTGGATAGTCTTCTTCCAAACCATAGGTTCGTGCCGAACGGTAGGGAAGGAAGAAAACCATTTGGCCTAAAGGTGGTGTACTGTAACAACCCTAATTTTCTATACAAACTTTTTCAAAATACAGAAAGGCACACCTAAGTCTGAACACGACTTATAAGTTTGTTTTGCTTTAAAACAGCAAGAAAGAGCTTGTAGCTCATTGGTAGACCTTGCACTGCTAAGCCATAGCACCAAAGTTCAAATCACATCAGCCACACATTTTTATTTTAATTTTTTAGAATCCCAAAAGGTTGCACGTGCACTGCACGTAAAACGAAAAGTCAAATTAATCGAACATGTGAACCGAGAACAACACCTACACGTAGCCTGCACTCTATGATTGCATCAGTACATTATGTTCACTTCCTGGTTATTGAAACGGACTTGTTTGGATCGCTATGTACATTTTACGTGCATCCATTCTTGGGGGTATACATTTTTATCAACCGGATATCGCATTATGATTTTAACTTATCCGTATATTCTTTATATTTTAAAACTAGATTTTTAGACACAACCCGGGAATTTTTCGGAGTATTTTTGTTTTAGCCTAAAAACCAAGTTTATATTATATTATATTAATTTTACTATGCAAACACTATTCACACACACGTTTATCATATGAAAATATATTATATTATATTATATATTATTATATATATATATATATATATATATATATATATATATATTATTAACATATGTTTCTCCCTCTCACCAACCCACTCCCTCTTTTTTCTTACGGCTCATCCACCCCCCCTCTCTCTCTTTCTTTCTTTCACACTCCACTCAATTTCCCTCACGTCTCTCTCTTCTCTATATATATTCCTTTTCCCCACGGAGCTTCTCACCTCCCTCTTCTTCTCCTTTCTTGTTTTTATTCTCTTTAATTTCTTAATCGGTATTTTTCCGGTAAACGCCGGAGCCGTGCCGTCGCCGACGAGGCGAGCAATCCAGCAGACGTTCTCATCCTGCACGGTCACGTTCTTATATAGCCTGATTCAATTCTGTACGCCCGCTTGTTCATCGCGACTTTTACCGACGGTTCCGAGAGATTTCTCCTTCAGCCCTCTTTTTTAATGGTAAGTAAGTCTTTTCCCCTCGTTTCTCTTTTAAATTGTTAACAAGTTGACAGTACCTGATAAAGTAAGTCCTTATCTCCTTTTCTATATTTTTATATCTACTTCTTCAATGTCCTTTGCTAATTAATATATGTAAGTCCTTCTCCCTCCGTTTCTCTTTTCTTCATTGCCTCTTGTCATGACTCTACAGAATCATTTTAAATTGTTTTGCTAAATGTTATATATATATATTATATTCCATACTTAACAAAAAGAAAAGGTTTACATATTACATGAACTACCATTACAATTCAATTCAATATTCAATATGAATCAATAAATCCATATAATCAATCTATACAACTTGACTGAACCAAACCATGGATATACATCCATATACATGATTCTCCAGATATTCCATTTACATGATTATACAGTTACATCCGTTTACTGATATTATGGTTTTGGTCAGTCATCCAAATATACAATCTATACAATACAATACAACAATACAATCAAAACACTACGGGGTTTATAAGGGGTAGATTGGTACGGAAGGTGTTAAAAGTGGCACGAGACAGTAAGATTAAGACACCTAATCTATATTCCGTTACTGTTGTACCATGGCCCAACGGTTCCTTGTACATTCCGTTTGCCCTGGTCTCTAGCATATAGAGACCCCTCTCGTATACACTGGTATCCTTCTGTACCAAGCTACAAACAACAGCGTTAACACAACATTATATCAATATATTACAACTTTAAAAGATATCTTCTTATTCTGTCTATTCTATTTCTCCCTTATCTTTGGAACTTACCGAGCGACCTGTTTGCTGACGACATTCTTTTTCTTTCTTCTTTGAATGTCGTCAGGTGATCTGAACACTTCGGAGATCGAGCCCACTACTGAAGACTTGGACCAGTTCAGTGAAAACCCCGAGCTCTAGTTATTGTACACTTTCCATTCAGTACTTTCCATTTTTGTTATGCCATTGTTTAGGCATCGTTTTATTCCATGTATTTACTTTTCCATGTACTGTAAAAGAATGTTAATGAATAAAGTTGCTGATATATTTTGTCTCTTGTGCATTTTATTTATATTGCTTAGACACGCTTAGCGTATTTACTTCAGAGTAAATACGTAGCGGGCCCGTCGCGTCCCCTTCTCCGTACACCGGGAAGCGGGGCGTGACAGGTTTTGTTGGTGGCCCATGCAGGCCAGAGCTGTATGGAACCTAAGAAATATAAAACACAAGAACCAGCAACTAAAACATTCTTTACATACATATTCCTTGAATCTTACTATTTCATATTCGTTGAACTATACTAACTCTATTTTTTTCCATTCAAGGCAACACTAGTATTTTCCTTCAACCTTTTCAAACCATTGTACCACTTTGTTATTTTTCATACACTATCAGTACTTCTATCACTAAACTTTCCTTGAATCTGTTACACTTTTCTTTTAACAAATTTCGAGGACGAAATTTTTCTAAGGAGGGTAGAATGTAACAACCCAAATTTTCTGTACAAACTTTTTCAAAATACAGAAAGGCACACCTAAGTCTGAACACGACTTATAAATTTGTTTTGCTTTAAAACAGTAAGAAAGAGCTTGTAGCTCATTGGTAGACCTTACACTGCTAAGCCATAGCACCAAAGTTCAAATCACATCAGCCACACATTTTTATTTTAATTTTTTAGAATCCCAAAAGGTTGCACGTGCACTGCACGTAAAACGAAAAGTCAAATTAATCGAACATGTGAACTGAGAACAACACCTACACGTAGCCTGCACTCTATGATTGCATCAGTACATCATGTTCACTTCCTGGTTATTGAAATGGACTTGTTTGGATTGCTATGTACATTTTACGTGCATCCATTCTTGGGGGTATACATTTTTATCAACCGGATATCGTATTATGATTTTAACTTATCCGTATATTTTTTATATTTTAAAACTAGATTTTTAGACACAATCCGGGAATTTTTCGGAGTACTTTTGTTTTAGCCTAAAAACCAAGTTTATATATTATTATATTAATTTTATTATGCAAACACCATTCATATTCACACAGGGTTTATCATATAAAAATATATTATATTATATTATATATTATTATTATATTATATATTATTTTAATATATATATATATATAATATTATATATTATTATTACAATATATATATATATATATATTATATTATTATTAACATATGTTTCTTTCTCTCTTCCACGCTCTCTCCCTCTCACCAACCCACTCACTCTTTTTCTTACGGCTCACCCATCCCCTCTCTCTCTCTTTCTTTCTTTCACACTCCACTCAATTTCCCTCACGTCTCTCTATTCTCTATATATATTCCTTTCCCCCACGGAGCTTCTCACTTCCCTCTTCTTCTCCTTTCTTGTTTTTATTCTCTTTAATTTCTTGATCGGTATTTTTCCCGTAAACGCCAGAGCCGTGCCGTCGCCGACGAGGCGAGCAATCCAGCAGACGTTCTCATCCTGCACGGTCACGTTCTTATATAGCCTGATTCAATTCTGTACGTCCGCCTGTGCATCGCGACTTTTACCGACAGTTCCGAGAGATTTCTCCTTCATCCCTCTTTCTTAATAGTAAGTCTTTTTCCCTCGCTTCTCTTTTAAATTGTTAACAAGTTGACAGTACCTGATAAAGTAAGTTCTTATCTCCTTTTCTATATTTTTATATCTACTTCTTCAATGTCCTTTGCTAATTAATATATGTAAGTCCTTCTCCCTCCGTTTCTCTTTTCTTCCTTGCCTCTTGTCATGACTCTACAGAATCATTTTAAATTGTTTTGCTAAATATTATATATATATATTATATTCCATGCTTAACAAAAAGAAAAGGTTTACATATTACATGAACTACCATTACAATTCAATTCAATATTCAATATGAATCAATGAATCCATATAATCAATCTATACAACTTGACTGAACCAAACCATGGATATACATCCATATACATGATTCTCCAGATATTCCATTTACATGATTATACAGTTACATCCGTTTACTGATATTATGGTTTTGGTCAGTCATCCAAATATACAATCTATACAATACAATACAACAATACAATCAAAACACTACGGGGTTTATAAGGGGGAGACTGGTACGGAAGGTGTTAAAAGTGGCACGAGACGGTAAGATTAAGACACCTAATCTATATTCCGTTGCTGTTGTACCGTGGCCCAACGGTTCCTTGTACATTCCATTTGCCCTGGTATTTAGCATATAGAGACCCCTCTCGTATACACTGGTATCCTTCTGTACCAAGCTACAAACAACAGCGTTAACACAACATTATATCAATATATTACAACTTTAAAAGATATCTTCTTATTCTGTCTATTCTATTTCTCCCTTATCTTTGGGACTTACCGAGCGACCTGTTCGCTGACGACATTCTCTTTCTTTCTTCTTTGAATGTCGTCAGGTGATCTGAACACTTCGGAGATCGAGCCCACTGCTGAAGACTTGGACCAGTTCAGTGAAAACCCCGAGCTCTAGTCATTGTACACTTTCCATTCAGTACTTTCCATTTTTGTTATGCCATTGTTTAGGCATCACTTTATTCTATGTATTTACTTTTCCATGTACTGTAAAAGAATGTTAATGAATAAAGTTGCTGATATATTTTGTCTCTTGTGCATTTTATTTATATTGCTTAGACACGCTTAGCGTATTTATTTCAGAGTAAATACGTAGCGGGCCCGTCGCGTCCCCTTCTCCGTACACCGGGAAGTGAGGCGTGACATGTACAGAAGGTAATGACTAAATACATATAAAGGGATTTGGAGAGATGGCGAAGAAATATACGGTTACAGTCATGAATCTGAATAATGGAAGAGGCATTACTAGGAATACCAGGATACCCCATCGAAACATTTTCTTATTTCAGTTTCACTGTGTATTGTTAAAAGAAAACTGATTTCCCAATTAGCCCTTACTCCGGAGTATGTATTTACCAGGTTTGATTCTCACATCTGTATGGTTTTACAGATGTTGAGTGGGAGTAAGTTATTGGGAATTGGGTGATCATCCTCATAATATCGGGATTCGTTGTAATTGGTGATATTTGAGGAAATCGCCTGGGTTGTTTGCCGGACGGCAAATATTTGGTTTTGAATATCCGTTGTTATGCACCAATTTCAAATTGATATATCTGTACGTTTATTTTTTATAAAGCGAGATATAACCTTTTGAAATTATGTCCATGACATTTACCTATATCAATGGATGGTTAGGTAAGGAGTATTAAACAACGGTGTAATTCTTCTTAATCATAAGTACAGTTTTCAACCTACGACACACAGGGAATGGGTTATTAGACTCAGGGGACTTATACAGAGTATTGTATGTTGTCCAGTGTCCATTAGGACAGAGGGGTTGGTACTCGTACTATATTCTGTTTACTTGTGACTTCTCTAATTCTTAGACATATGTTTCATAGAAATACAAGATCCAAGTTTTGAGAAGTTATAGGTTTATGAATAAAGTAGAGAACCAGGTATTGCAAGTATCAGGATTCTTCAAGGTGATTGAAAATGTAGATACTTGTGTATGTTATTCAGTTGATAGTAAGGATTATAAGAACTTGCTTCTCTTTCAGGTTACTCATATCCGGATGTATTCCTAAGTTGAGTAAAGCTGATGAGCCTCTCTCTATTTAGTTGACATGCACTGAGATAACTGCATGATTTGAATCTGGTTCCAATTAAATCAGTGCCTCTGTTTCTATATTGGATATAGAATAGTTCATATCTTAATAATGTTAAGGTACAGAGAGTTGTCCGGTTTATGCTTAAAACCAGATTCTGGATAACTCAAGACGCGTTTCTGTAATGGCAGTTTATGGGTTGACCCGGGCTATGACGAGGGTTGACTTTCTACCATCTGGAAGATCAATAGTGATATTGTTCTTGACTCAACACAGTTTTTAATAAAAATGGATTTTTTCAGAAAACAGTAGTGGGAGTATGGTAGAACTGGAAGTGATTCCAGAACCGCAAACGATTACTGAAAATTTGATAAGAACCTAAGAATTCAGTCAGGATTGACATTTCATTAGCCACTCCGTAGATATGGTGGGTAATCTCAGGCACCCGAGAGGTACTCCGATAGCCTCAAGGACGGTGACAGGGAGGTTCTTGTTTACCCAGACTTGCCATTGCTGTTGTTCCAGACTGTGAGACCAGGCAGGATGATGAGTATAGCGTCGTTCTAAACTAGCTTTAGAAGTGTACGTGTATATGACTCTGCCAAAGGGTTGTCGTAGTCAGTGGGAGCAGCGGAAGCATAGTGGACAAGTAGCTTATGTCTATTTTTGGACTAAAGCAGATATAGCGGAGATAGATCATCTATTTCTGATGTGACAGTCATAGGTTTGACTTCATCAGAATAGGGGATGGATCTGTTAAGAAGGTAGTAGAGTGTGATGTCCTGGTACATGGATGACATACACATAGTAGGAAGTGAAAATCCTATACTGCGATCGGTTATACTTTGGTTGTCACACAGTGGTTTCTCCACATAGGATATAGAAATAATATCAGACATTCTGGTTACTAGATCTATGGTTTTAGATCTAGATTTGGGTAGTTTCCCAATCTGGGTACTTAGACAGCATTCTACGGGTGTTTTAGAATGGACGACTCCTAGGACGATAGTGTACCTGCAGGTGATGGAGTCACCCTCTCTAAAGGTGTCTTACAGACTAAAGAGGAGAGGGATGCGCATGATTGGTACATCACTTGCTTAGGCAATTGAGTTAATCATGAGATGTCAAGTACCACACCAGATGTTATTTTTGCATTAGATGCAATAAGTTGATATTAATCCTATCCTGGAGAAACGTTCGGAAGCAGTCTTAGAACATAAGTGAATGTTCTAGGGATATGATAACAACAGCCTCATTTAGGAGACTGTTATCATTCCAGGCTTCCAAGGTGACCTGGATGACAGAGTGACTGTCAGAGTTATAGTTTTCCCTCTGACGAGGGGCAGTGGTTTGGACAGGTGATCCAAGCGGACACTGAGGGAGGCATGACGCAGGATACTGATTAAGTTCAGTTGACGATACAGTCTAAGAAGTTTGGATTTGGAGTTCATTTATGAACCAAGTCCCATCGGATATCCAAACATATTCTAAGACATGTATTGCTCATTTCGGGAGATGGCTTTCTCCGCGAACTTGAGATAAAGAGAGACAGAGAAAGAAACATCGTGGCGGATCCACTCACTGAGGCTATTCCTGGAACGCAATAGTTTCGCAAACGAGCTTTGTGAAAGTGATTAGTAGAGGAGTTGGGTGTTCGGTATCACACGGGCTGTGAGTATGCGACATCGCAGTGCAAGTGAGAGATTGTTGGATATAGTGCCCTCAAAGTCAATTATTGGATCGCAGGCACGTGATTGCAATGATTAAGGGAGGACCTATGCCGGTAGGACAGTCTTACTCAAGATGATAGTATGCTATCTGGTTTATCTTTATCATCGTGTACATGCTTTAGGTGACATTACAGGTCACCATTGCACGTTGATAGAGCCCTTAGAATTCTTGCTTGACTGCCAGCAGTATGATGGCGATCATATACGTGGGAGCTGGGGTCTATAAGCACATCCTTAACAGGTCCCTAGTCGTGGGAGTTTTCGAGACATGGCATCGATACTCCGGAGTAAACTAGTGTATACAGTCGAGACCCCGACGAGAGGCGGTGGCCGGTCTCACAAGCCATTGGTGTCAGTTGGTTCACCTAAGATGTATACAGGTGCTCATTGGGTTATGAGTACACCGGACAGGACTCGTCGGGAATATGCTAGTTGGTATTATACCTAGCGTCAGATAGCAGTTTCCTGGTGACATGTGTACAGGTTAGTTCATCGACCTGAAATCGTCATTTGTCTTGTGTGAGTTGCCACTGTGCTTTGATTACTACCCTACCACGGCTCAAAAGAGTCGTGCAAACAGGTTTTAGTTGGGTACTGTCCCGAGCCACATGAAGGCAGTGAGCGGATCGGCTGGGGTTTCGTCTCTCCCGGTATTGGGGGTGAGATCGCGCATTGTCTAGGAGAGCCATTACACGAAATCCTTGGCCAAGGCAGGAGATTTACTGGTAAGTATTCCAGTAGTATCTCAGGGTGTTCTGGGCTACACTACGACACGACTTGTACCGCTTTTGGGGGTCTGACTTTTACCAACCCCCTAGGCCCGACATGCGATACTCATAGACGAACGGACCGGACTGTACGGATATTGTCACTGACAGGCTCAGTAGGGTGTCAGGATGAGTTCGCTCATCGACCTCCCTTTTGGTCAATACCTGGTAGCCCGTTACGTACAGCTAGTACCACTGACGTGCTAGTGGTTAAATTCACAGCCAAAGTATTGACGAGTCTTTAGAGTCCCCCACAGACAGTTTCTCAAGTTTCGGGCGAAACGTTGTAGAGGCCGTATAATATATGGCAGGGTTCGATCATATACGTGCAGTAGTGCACGGATCATGATCGGACGGATCATACTAGTGGACTTTGGTTTAAGCCGGATCCTAGTATTATATTTGTTGGATTACTTTAGTCTCATCGCATTCGCATTCGGTCGGAATGCGGATGCAGGTATGTATATACATGTGAGGGGTATCCTTGTGATCCGTCATGAGTTTACTTTAGATGTTTCCGTATCTTTTTGTTGTTGTAAACATTTGGGTTAATGTTTACTTTGGTGGAAATAGTGAGCTTAATTCATGATGAGGTGCTAATTATGACATGGACAAGGGTGGTGACTCATGGTCTTATTCTTTGAACCATGTCATCTTTAGTGATTGATTAGTGTGTTCTTGGAGAGAGAAAGTGCAGCCATATCTCTTTGAGTTGGCTCTTGAGTTTCATTCTAGTACCCTCTCATTTTATCATACAACACAAGAAAGAAAATGCTCCTCTTCTTCTTCTTCCTCTAGCTCACCATTTCCATTAATGGCTTCATCTTCAACCTCCATCTATACACTCTCATGCGTTGAAAATCAATGGATGCAAGAGACAAAGTGATCACACACATTCTCTACATCACCTTGGACACGTCGGCTAGCAAACTTCGCGTCCGAGTTGCTTCGGACGAAGCGGGAGCCCATAAAATGATTCGAAGATGTGGTGCCCTTTCCGACAAGAGACCGGAGATCGAAGATGCCGCGAGGAACTTGGGTTGGTGGCCAAAGACCGAAGGACACGGATCGATCAGTATAGCTTTTCTAACCCTTCTCTAGTTAGTTAGTTGTAGGTTAATGGTTCTATCCGGGATTAAAGTCTGCGATAGCGCCGGTTTCAAGTTTTGAAAAAGTTTTCGTTTCCGTATTTTGGCCTCGGACAGACGGCCGTGGCGTTACCGTAGACTTACACCTCTCACGCTCCCTTTCTCTCTCTCTTTAAAACACACACACAAACACTCTCTCTCCCCCCCTCTCCCTCACTAACTCTCTCTCTTCTCAATCTTTCTCTTTCCCTTTCTCGCTCACTCACCGCAACCCACCATCGCCTTCGACGAACCCCAACCGCCACTAATCTCCGACGAAGCCACAACACCCTTGATGAGATCGTGCCGCCATCATCGTCGTAGCCCTCGCCCTCATAATCAACGGAGCTCCCCTAGCCCGCCTCCTTCGACCATCGGGTACTCCAACCACCGACGGCCCAGCGCACCTCTAGCCTTGGCCGCGAGGTCCTGACCCCGCCTCAGCCGACTCTAACCCAGCTCCGGTCGCCTTGGCTGTAGCTCCAAGATGATATCCCCGTATCCAAAACCGACCCCTTGCCTCCAAGCTCCTTCTTTGCCGTCGGCGACCCCTTGACGTCTCTGAACCGCCGAAGACTTTGCCAACGTCACCCTGTGCACCTCTCAGCACCACCACCAAGCCCTTCACCTTTGTTATCGTCGCCACTGCACAAAGCTCAAGCCGAGGCCGAGAATGGTCGTGCCGTGTCGTCGCCGAGCCGTAGACTGCTGTTGTGTCGTCATCGTCTCCAGGCAAGTGAAAATATTCACTTGTTTTCATGCTACAGTATAGGAAATCACATTAGAGCTAGATATACAAACAAATGCAACTATACCGACATGCTTATATGTTTGTGTGTGTGTGTGTGTTTGAACGTAGTATAACGAACCCTCGTGACGACGTAATCTGAGTAGTGCCACACTGGGACTTATGACAAGTCGATATCACGTGAAAATATTAGAGATAACAACATGTACGAGAAATCTAAGCAAAATGCGTGGTTAGTTGATACCGAATGCCTATATCAGGTGTTCGATACGCATCTTGTGCAAAAACTAAATCTAGTATGGCAAAATTTATGGTCATTAGATTATTTTAGGGATAACAGATGATATGTAGAAAGTGGGGTCGAAAATACGGACCCTAATACTATGAAATGCACCCCCACTTAGATCCACCAAATCTGAATTTCTCTGTACACCTAACTTGTGAAAATCATAGAAATTTGTATACACACTGGAATGCAGTGTTCGAGGGCTCGTATAGAAGCCGACTCGACAACGTAGAACCCCCTGTAATTTATATTTCGATACTATTAAAACCCAATGACGAAAACTGTTCGGGAATTCAGCTCTGGACTGCAGTCCAGAGCAGTACTGCTTGTCGACACCTGAATTAAAATGTTTTTATAACTCCGTGTGAAAATGATATTATGCAGAACCCTACACCATTGTGAAGATTATCCTGTTATCTAACTATCAGTGGTTCATTTTTACAATCGTTTTCTATTTTAATTACATTTTAAATCGTCGTTACGTACTGCAGTCCCAAGCAGGGACAGAACGTATATCCTGATCTTAAACAGTGCATATCTTCCAGTACATAGTGGATATAGTCGATCCGTCTAATACGTTGCAAACATAATTAATAGATCTAAATATTACCCAACAGTAGCATTGCCTAATTATGACCTCAACAGGATGAAAACTGTGTTACAAAAAGGACTTTCAGTTCAGGAACTGAATTTCCAGCAGAGAACACTTAAAAAGAAATGACCGAAATTCGCAAACCCGGAACCCGATTGACTTGAAACCAATTTCGTTGAAATGATAATTAGGTTTACTTTTTTACTCTTTTGTATCATTTTTCTTAATTCTGATCGTACGATTTAATGTGAATTTTTCTAAATTCCTAAGACGCGTAATGACTTATTGCATATGACTTGCTTAGCGGCATAATTCACATATTTACCCGACTGGGATACCTTTAGCAACAGTGAACGCCCTTATTAATTCTTAGTGTGTAGTGCATTGTCGAACATGAATGGTATCAGATTAGTTGTGTCGAGTACGTCAGTGAAAAGTAAACGATTTGTGATAGTGAACAGTACGGTGAATAGCGAGCAAAATAGTGTTATTGATGCGTACTTGTACACAACTAGCCTATACATACATTTATTGAAACCTGGGAAAATAGGGGAAATCGAAGTGGAAAGGAACTTGTATTTAGCGAGCTTAGTGATTTAAATGATGATCATTCGAACCACGACTCTTATATATATTAGATTTGGACTTGGCGGTCTGGCTGATAGGGTTATATCCTGGGCAACAGTGGACCGTAGTCTCGGGTACGTACGAGACCTTCGTTAAACATGATCGTTCCTTTCTGCAAACTCGATTTCAAAATTGACTTAGAAACCAGTAGAAACACAGATCATACATTGCATTGATTGTAGACATATCGATTACGTGCACTCACTGTCTCCACTGTTATTACTTTTATTTCATGTCTCATTATTATTATCATATTACTTCTACTACGTCGCCCTGACGACCTGAGTATGCATACTCAGAGCTTGGAGAGGACGCAGCACAGAAGTCAGATCTACCATTCGAGCTCGCAGAGATTTAGACGTTTGTATTTTCAGCACTTATATCGTTTCCCATAAGCGACCTTGTATTCGCGCATTTGGTTAGTTGGTTTCTTTTTTGTTGAATTATTGTAAACTGTGAACAATGAAAGTTGATATAATAAACTAGTGATGTGTTCTCTTTACTTCTGTGCTATGTTTACTGATTACCATGTAGTGCTAGAAACCGAAGTGTGACTACGGCAGGATTATTCCTTTACCGTAAGAGCATGGCTGGTCTAGCCGCCTCCCGTATTCCTTATTTTGGGAAGCTGGGCGTGACATGATCCACCTGGCTAAGCTCCCCATAACTCCCTACGAACTTTCTGCCCCTCGATGTCATACCGGATCCACCATGTATCTATAATCGGTTATCCCTTACCTCGATTCGGATATCATATCATGAAAATCAGAAAAACTCATGGTGGACGTCAAATCATCGTATCAGAGAAAACCACACTTTTGGAAACGTAACAAGTTTTGTAAAATGATACCCGCGGTTTATCATATCCATAGAAAATATCAAGTCTATGATATCATCAATCCATCATTCATTCTTGCAGTAGTGGCAACCATCATGTACAACGTATATAGCAATGTCATTCGCATATCGAAATCATGGAAATAAATCAAATCTACCAACATGGATATCATTAAATACAAATATTATGGCAGTACTAGCGATGTGTAGTGTAGCATACAAGTCTATAATTGTGCAACATGGCAATCATTAGCATTTGTGCAGTGTTCTATTATGTGTGTCCCTATAGCATGGCATTTTAATTAAGTCTCAAATAGATATGGCAATACAAGGAAGTATAGATATGCAACATGGGGTGGTACTTAATACAATACTACTAGCATGTTAATTCTATCAAGTGTCGCGAATATGGTTTAAAAACGACACGAAGTTTTATAAAATTTCGTGTAGTCAGGGGTGTTATACGCCATCCGCCCGATTTCCCACTTGTAGACGATATTCTACTCACCAAAAGATGACTCGTACTAATCAAATCCTACGACCTCTTTTTTTCGTCTCGACGTATCCGGCGCCTCCGCTAATGCTCCTTCAAACATAAGGACACACATGTAAATAACATTATCCTACCGGTAATATGTATCGAGGAAACTATAATACTCAGATGTATATTGTTTGAAAATGCTAGTTCAGAAAACGACAGTTTTTAGGACCGCTTTGAAAAATCACCAAAAATAGTAAACATAATATTTGGACTCAAACTAAAATCATACACATAGATAAATGCGTTAACTTTGACATCCCAAAATATCCTTTTCAAATTCAAGTATAAGACATGAAATAAAATACAAACTTAAAATATGTTTCAGAATTTTTTTCACAAACCAGAAAACATCTTTTCACTAAAAAATTGATATCTTTAGATTTTTAAAAGTGAAGAAGGCAAAAAAAATTTACTAAAACTTTTGAAATTAACTCATAAATATTTATCAAAATTTTAGAAATTACTCACATAAAAGCCTATCATTCCATGATTGGAACCATAACTACATTAAAAAGAAGAGAGTTTTACCTTATAATTTATTTAAGTGAGAGATGCCGAGCTTGAAAATGGCCTCAAAATAATATTGAGTAGCTCTACTTGATGGATTTTGAACAAAAATTTAAGGTTTTGGTTAGGATTAAGCTTGGTGCGTGTGTGCGTTTGTGTGATGAGGGTGACTTGGAGATGGAGGAGGTGAAGAAGAAGAGAAGAAGGGAATTATGACGAGGGAGTGGAAAAAGTAAAATGAAAATTGTGTCTCGAAAATTCTTGCCATGACTTTCCCCCCATTCACGCTATTTGAGAACCATGCCCACACACCATGCCTCCATGTTCTCCCCACCCCCATCCCCATCCTGACATTTAAAAAGGAAATAATTGACATTTAAAAGAATGGATGAAAGAATAAAAGTATTGTTAAAGATAGGTTTAGTTTGTCATGACAACATAAGCCGGTTAAGAAAGAGCTACTTTTGTTGTAGTGGTTAGTTTAGATATATATTTACACAGCCATACAATAACACCTAATTAATTAAAGGTTCTCACTTTTAATAAAATTCTTTTTATTATCAATTAACTTCTGTAATAACTATTTAAATTTTTGAAATGTTACATCTTTGTGCAACTAATGTGCTGGAAATTGTTGAACATCTTTTTCACGACTGTGATGGTTGGAAGGATTTTATTACGGTTTTGTGTGTTGAGATTGGCAAGAGGTTGGACGGTCTTCGCTATTACACAATGATGAGGGCTTTTGTCAAAGGAACGATTACTGCGTTGAATACCAAAACGACGACTCGGTTGGCAATTGCGGCATGGATATGGTGGAAATTCCGATCGAATTCCGTTTCGAACAACCGGGAGATTCTTATCACGCAGCATTGCACGGGACGGTCAGAAATGCACGTTTACTTATTGAGGAAATGCGTTAAGCGCTCATAGGTTTTTAGCTATTACAACAATTTTGTAGGAGAATGGATTGGGATTGGTCTAGAATGGACCGAACGGGAGGATTTGTTTATCACAAATAAATACCATATACTTTCGATGTCTATACATTTCGTAGCTCCGCCATATCGCTCCGGGGTTCACCCCAAGTTAAATAGACGATGGAACAAGTATGATTTCACTCTTATATCCTACCAGACTCGGATATTTTTTATTTTATTTTTTATTTTGACTAGTTTCATACAGGTTTATTTATTATTTAAAATAAAAGGGAAAAACAGGAAGATTGTATGAAACCTAACAAGGGCCGAGGCCCAGTTTAAGACCGTAACAAAGCCCAAGAATTAAATAATAAAAAATCAAATTTGTTTTTTCTCACTCCAACCTGTGAAGAACCTTTAAGAATTTCCCTTTGGCAGATCCTTGCATCTTCACGAAAAAACCTAAACCTTATCTCTCAAAACCCCTTGTTGGCCTCGTCATCGTCATCAATGGCGGCCTCTGCAATGGTCGCCGCTGCTCAATTCGTCACCATCGTCTCTTCTTCTCCTTCCTCTGCTCGCCCTTTCTATTCCTCCTCTTTCTTGTTCGGAAAGTCCATCGCTTTCTCTTCCCCGAATCACGCCATCGCCAATGCTTCAATGAAGCGGTTGACCATTGTCGCCGCCACAAAGAAGGCCGTCGCCGTTCTGAAGGGAAACTCTCCGGTCGAAGGCGTCGTCACTCTCCTTCAAGAAGACGACGGTTTTTATTCATTCTCTCACTCTTTTTCGTAAATTTTTTGGATTGATTCAAATTACCGTGCTGCTCTTATTCTAATTTTAGCCAGTTCTTAGTCTAATTAACTTTTGGGAAGCAAGATACTGCAGCATTCTCGGAGGAAAAAAATAATCCCTATTTTTTACTGAGTAAAATATAGAAAAGCCCTTCATTTAAGCTACATTGTGGTTTAATTTGCGAAAGAAAGTTCCTTTTCATTGCTAGAAGAAGGTGGGAAAAAGCAGGAACTTAGAAATGCAGACATAATCCCAGCCTCAAGTTTAACTTAGAAATGCAGACATAATCCCAGCCTCAAGTTTGATCTTTGTTCTCTTGTACTTTTTTTTTTTGTGCTAACGCTCGATTGAAACCTATGCAGACATAATTCCCAACCTCAAATTTGATCTTAGAAACGGAACTTAGACCCCTGAGAAACTGAAATTCATCTCAGGATAAAATCCTTTTGATGGGTACCAATGGAAATACCACAATGAGTTTTGTATATTCTCACCAGTGAATTTGGCTGGAGCAGAGAAATGACAAATGAGATTGTTTGGATTAACCTTGGAGACATGGACTCGCATTCTTTTTATTCAATGAGTTTGTAGTATAATTTTTGTAGGATATGAGATGGGAAGGATGCATATATTTTGTGATTTTTAAATGGGAAGAAAAGGAATTGGTTTTTAATTTGCTCTGACTAAAGTAGTTACACGACACTTGCATTTCTTTTTGGTCACTGAATGGTTTACAATGTTAAGTTTCAATATTATCTTCACAAGATAATCCTTATTTATTTTTCTTTTGTTTCTTTTGTGAAGATTATATTGAAAACTGAAAGTAAAGTAAAATGAAAATAGCAATTGGGAATTGAATGTTTATTTACATGTGGAAAGTGAGTATTGGTGGGACGTGAGTATTGGGCCTGTGCCGCAGAGAGGCAGAGCCTCACTCAGAGACGCTCGCAGAGCCGAGACTGTTTTTCCTCAGCCGGTTTGGGAGATGTGCCGCCACATCTGCTTAGGGACACTTGGTCCCTATATTACCGGCTGATGCTTATTAATGGGAACAAAAATGAGATCCCTTATGAACAAAGACGGGCTTTTGAGATTTTATTACCATTTTAGTTATCTCAATCAAAAATGACGAAGCAGGAGTGTATCATCTTTCACCATTGATTGAGCAAGGAGTTTTTAGAAAGTTTCATGTTAGACAAATCTCTTTCACATGTGTTGCCTTATAATAGAAGAATACATGGAGCAATTCTGGTAATTGATCAATTAATGGTTTAAGAGAGAGATAGACTAGGCAGTGTTGGATGGTTGTAGAAGATAGAATCTTAAACTGGATTTCCTAAAGGCAACTAGTTAGCGTACAACAAATGGCTCCACTATGCGGATAAGTTACTATATGTTTTTATGGTTTGAATTAGTAATATGATTAATTTTGCTTCATAAAATATTGACGTGTGCTTAAACTAGGAAGGGCTAGTTGCAGAATGAGTCAATCTGTATGAGGGTGTGTGAGGTTTGTGTTGAGCAAAGGCATGATACATGGGTGGAAATCACAAGAACTTATAGAGGCTTGATACCAGATGTAACCCTTGATTTGCGTGATTTTAAAGATATTATTATTAATGCTGACCTCATATAGATTGTACTATGCTTGATAGTTGTCATGGTGGTTGTTTTATGCGTTGTAAATAGGCTCATGATTATGATGGCAATCAAGATCACCACATTTTAGGTTGAAATATACGATTTTGGCCTATACTTGTAAGCAGGGGTTGGTCCTTCAAGAAAGCATTATTAGGAACCAAAACACACTCTGAACTACTAATATAGATCGAGATTTAAAACAAAGCAAATTAGTCAGGCAAAAAGTTCTGATTATTTTTATCTTAAATAATAATAATGATCTTTAAAACCAAGGTTCAAGGTTTCGGCGGATTTCGGCCGTATCGAATCGGTTTCAGTTACCGGTCCGAAACTAGCTCTAAAACTCGGTATCGGTCTGTATCGGTCAAGTATCGGCCAAACTTGACCGATATCTGCCGATATTAGGAAAAAGATAAAAGGAAGATAGAAACTAAGAAATATCAATTATAATTTTCAAATTACGTGCCATTTTCTCTTATATATTTTGTTAAATAGCCATCCCTTTGATGCTATCTTTTAAGTTTCAAATCCTATATATATTATATACACATATATATGTTTTAATATACATATATACATGAATATCTACCAAAACCGAAATCGAAACATGAACCGAAACTAACGAAACCAAGCGAAACCCAACGATACTATCCAAACTTTGAGGAACCAAAACCGATACCGATTCCGATACCGATACCGAGTTCTCGAACCTTGCTTAAAACAACCTTAATCGTTGGGATACAACTATTATCATATTTATTATTTGTTTTTATACGTTTTAGACATATATTCCTTCATTCTTCTTGTATTATTGGTATGATTAATGTTTTAGTATATTCTGAACTGAGTGTGTTATGTTATCTGTGATGTCTTCACTCGAATCGCTCATGATGTCACGACGCTTTCTTCTTTCATAGGTGTGTGTGTGTGTCATGGGACCCTCTGGGCTAGCCAGGATGCTCGGTTGTCAAAAGAAAAAAAAAGTTCATGCAAGTTTTCTACCTGAAAAATTTAACTGAAATATGTCTTTTGTTTTATTTTGTTTCTGGATAGGTCCCACGACAGTGAAAGTTCGTGTTGCTGGACTTACACCAGGACTTCATGGATTCCATCTTGTGAGTATATATGCATCCATTCTACGCTTTCCATTGTTATTCTAACATAGCAACTCCAACCGAGTTACAATTTTTTGTTCTTGTGCAGCATGAATTTGGCGATACTACCAACGGTTGCATATCTACAGGTTAGGCTAAACTTTCTTTTCTTATTTTCCTTAATTTAAAAATATCTTGATCAAACCTGGCCACCGAGTTCAATGTTGAGTGTCACTTCATCTATGTGTTCAAGCTTTCCATACTGGCTTCAAAATATATTGTGTTATATCTAGTTACCTGGCTTTTATTGTTGCATCTAATGCTGAATCTACTGTAAATTCAATAGGGCCACATTTCAACCCAAATGGTTTGACACACGGTGCTCCTGAAGATGAAGTCCGTCATGCGGGTGACCTGGGAAACATTGTCGCAAACTCTGATGGTATTTTTTTGGATGACATCAAGGTTACGTGTTTTGATGGAACAGTAAAAAGCCTAATGCTTTCTTTGTTGCTTTTGTGTGCTCATAGGAGTCGCTGAGGCAACTATTGTAGATAAGCAGGTGCTTAAATCCGCAACTACATCTTTTTATCAAAGATTTTCATCTAGTTTATTTTCGTTAAATATATGATTATCGTTTATTTTTGTGTGTGTATTGACCTTTTTCTTTAATTATCCTTAGATTCCACTTAGTGGACCTAATGCAGTCGTCGGAAGAGCATTTGTGGTTCATGAGCTAGAGGATGATCTCGGAAAAGGCAAACCTTATGTTTTCAGTTGAATCAATTTGGAAACTAAATATTTGAAACTGCTTTATTTTCTTTCCCTTGCATTTTCTTTTCTTTACTCTCTTTTCTAATAAATTTGTTATTCCTCTCATTTACAGGGGGGCATGAACTCAGTCTTAGCACTGGGAATGCTGGGGGGAGATTAGCTTGTGGTAAGCAAATACATTTTTGACATTCTCTCTCTTCATCAAGCTATGGTTATAGTTCATGACTGCTTTCTCCAATGATATGCTTTTATGTTTAATTTTATTTCTGATTACGCATCTAATTTTACATTTGAGTTATACTACGGATTCGAATAAGCATGTTTCTGTACCTTAACAATATCATCTATGAATATCATGGTTGTCGAGAAAAATTAGACATGAATCAGATCAAATAGCATTAATAAATGGAGTTGGTAAACAAATAGTCTCACGACAGTTCTTGTGCTTACTTGATGTGTGTAGGTGTTGTTGGGCTGACTCCGGTCTAATGATCTCACAATTTCTTCACAACACCGCGTCATGCTAAGTTTCATTGCAAATTTTATGTGCAGGTGTTGCTTCTTTTTGTAATGTTTCATGTACTTTGCGTCGGTAATAATTGGCCCTTTTTGGTGAGAGTTATTTGGATATTTCTTGTAACTTTGGCTGCATTTCATTAAACTTAAACAGCAATTCATTGTAGAGAATGATATCTGTAGATTGTTGCAACTTTTATGTGAAAATCTAGCACCTACTACCGCTTAATTAACAAACTTTTTGTACAAGACTGGAGTTTCAAGCTCACCAGTCCAAGATCAAACATAAGAATGGACTTGGCTTGGCCTTAAAGCACATGCATCATCAAGCTACGACCAATTATTCAAGCGAGACAGCCTAGAGGTAATGCTCTTGTAGTTGAGCGAGAGGTTTAAGATTCAAACCTTGCTTGCATCTGCATCAGGTAACGAAAATTTGCTTGCACCTTATCATAGCTAGCCACATTGGGCAACCCTTTATGTGGCCAATATGAACACTGCAAAATTTCTATAGTTTTGTGATCCGGATGCCCTAATTCTCCGGTAAATTAAGTTGGCTGACCATTTATAGATTCCAAATGTCTTCCAAGTGCGAAGTGTAAAGTCCATGAGTGACAGACAATGTTCAAAAATAACTATAGCTTGTAGTATAGCGTTCCACTATTGAATGACGAAAAGCGCAAACAATGTTACGCATTGTATAAGCTACAGAAATTATTAATTATTACTAATTATTATCATTATTATCTTATTTATAATAAATTATATATTATAAAGTTATAAAACATACCACAATAATTTACATAGATTATTTTCTTAATCCTTGAATTCATATCTATGATTCATAATTATATTAAATTAAACGTATCTTTCAATCAAATAATCATTATTTAAGAAACATGTCTGCTACATATAATCTCAAATTGAGAGTTTAGAATTTCAAGGAGACCGAATCTCAATAGAAAATCTTATGTGGAAATTGTGTAGCGTATACTATTTGCTAAAATGTGCAAGTTATTTGGAAAAAAACGCAAGCCGCTTTGTATTTAAGCTTTTTTTCGATTTTATATTACGAAAAGGATAAGCTATACTATATAGCGTAAAATAGCGAGCCATTTAATTTAAACACAGGACAAAGTTTTAGTGAACATGACAAGCTAAACTTTACTAACGAGTGAGAAACTCTGTTTATGTTGTGCATTTATCTTGATCATTTCCATAATAGAAGTCCTTTTAAATATGTAATTTGTCTTAAGCAAGTTAAGTTTCACACTGAACATCATCTGTGGGACCTAAACTCCCACATGAAGAAGTTTTTTCCTTAAAAATATTCAGTTTATTTGTAAATTAATATAGATGAGATATAGAATGTGGCTTCATTGTGGATATTCATTATTGAAAAGATAATAATATTTATTGTTTGTTCGTAATTTATCACCTTAGAATTCCGGATCGATTCACTACTACAATAATAGGTTGTCCCTACGGATTTAGCCGTAAGGGCAAACCACTGCCCCTACGAATTAATCCGTAGGGTCATAAAATTCCCCCGTAGGGGTAAAGACCGCAGGTACAAGTCTTCGCCCTGAACATGTCCCTACGGAGTAATAATTGTCCCTACACCTTACTCCGTAGGGACACATATACCTAAGGGTTACTCTGTAGTGACAAAATATTTATTTAATTTATTGGTTTATAAAATAAAATACTTGTCCCTACGGATTTATCCGTAGGTCCATATAAATGTCCATTCGTATAAATTCGTAGGGGCAAGTTTAACCCATGTTACTGAGTCCATAGGGACAAAATACTAGGTATCCTGATATTTTGTCCCTACGGATAACTGTGTAGAGGCAAATCCGTAGGTGCAATGGATCGCCCTACGGAGAAATAATATCAGTTTTTTTAAAAAATGGGGCTACTGTTTTTTTCCCGTCCCGTGCACAATAATATATACATCATATAACCAAATACAGAAATATTCATAATCAACATCTCATGCATAATATATAAAAGAAATAAACAAACAGAATACAATATCAATCTAAATCATCGTGAATAATCAAACAATCACAAAAAATCGTCCAAAATATATACAATATTTATCAAGTAAGTACATACATCCTAAAAAATATTTAAAAAGCTACCCTAACTCGGTCTAGCTCCTTCAACTCTGATACACGTCGTAATCTGGCGCATCTGGTCCTCGGTGCAGCCCTGAGTCGTCAAAAACTCGACCAATGAAGGAGCGGACTGTGCGAGAGTCTGAGCGGGCTGTGGAGCTGCAGGAGTGGTCTGCACAACCGCAGCCGAGGTAGTGGCTTGCGGAGCTGCAGCCGAAGGAGATGCATTTGGAGTCGCAGCCGAAGCAGCCTGTCGCATCTGTTAAATTTTGTGTGTAATAAACGAGTAAGAATACTTAAGGACTTAGGACTCGTTTGGGGATCTAGTTTGGAAAACCGTAGTTTCTTTTAATTAGATAGTTTTATATAAGTATGATTAATCAAAGTTAAGTCTACAACCAAATAAGCTCAGTCTACTAATATTGCATATGTTACTATCTATAATGTGATATAATATTTTACTATTAAGTAGTATACGTATCAACATCTCCTTCAACTCCTCGACGGTGGTTTTCAAGGCGGCAACATCATGCTTTAGACGTCGCTCACAGGGGGTAGGAGAAGTAAACGCCTGAGTGGAGTCCAACCTCATATGGGCCCTGCTAGGACCCAGTCCCCAGCCTCTCTCCCAACCTCCGTGGTGCCCTCCGTGTGCGGCGTCTAAGACTGGGGTGTTGGGGTCAAAATTTGCACCCCTGGTTGACCGAGTCAAAGTCAAGGTCAACC